>JANUWF010000328.1:12500-2412500 GCA_026120185.1 Voacanga thouarsii
CATATATTTTCTATCATTTTGGCGGCATGGCCGAGTGGTAAGGCGGGGGACTGCAAATCCTTTTTCCCCAGTTCAAATCCGGGTGTCGCCTGATCAACAAAACAAAAGACTCGAAATATCTTCTTCTGTTCTGCTGATATAACTCGCCGAAATATTGCCTAGCAGAAGCAGACTGTTGATATTTGTTTGATTCGAAGCATCCGGCTGGGGGTTTTCGAAAAGATTGTAAATCCTCGCATCCAGGATTCAAGGAAATATTCTAATGGTAGACGAGTTATCAAGACTTCGCGATTCCCTTCTACTACTAATCACTAATACTAATGTAGTGCCTAATGGAGGGACCTTGAATTAGGTTGGAGAGCCTGATAGGAAATAGAATTCAATTACAATAGTGGTGGGGGCAGAAGATACTTTATATACGACGGACTCCCGAGAACTTCTGAGTCCTCGGGTATCCAATCAATATTTGATTGGATAGAGAATTCACTTTGAATTTAAATTCTAGTAAAGGACAAAAGCAAAAAGAGAAAAGATTTCTTTTCGGCAACCCCTAATCAAGAATATACTTATACCGTCTTCCCATTCTTTCACAGAGAAAGGGTACGAATTTGATCAAATGGGATTTTAGATAAGGATTATCCGCTTTTCCTTAGGAGGAATCAACAAAAAAATAGGCCTTATTATTCCTCCATGTTCCTAATGGAACATTCCCTCGAGATGTTACTACGTATTTTGCTTATGTTTCATCTTTCCTGATTGGAAATCATATAGGAATTCTTTTTCTAATTATAAAATGAGTGGATTTAGTGAATTGGTTTACCAATAGTGTTCGATCCGAATCTTGTAACACCCCCCTACTATGTACCCTAAAAAGGGAGAGGATGTCGCTCCGTCCCGAGGACAAGGGGTCTTTAAAACGAGGTACAACATAAAGACAAATCTAAGAAATCAAACTTAGATAAATAAAGAAAACTCTTATTACATCAGGCTCAAACTGGAGCAAAACTAAATAAAAGCAAACATCGGTTCCAGAAGCATAAATCAACATTTGTCTCTCAAAACATAATGAAAATAACAAAAGTTTCAACTATTACACATCCCACTTGCTCAACATAATCAATCTCCTGAAAACATGATATAAAATAGTGTGAGATTAACATCTTAGTAAGTCCTGTGTATGCACATAGCACTTTGAACAGTTCGTGTATGCATAGCTGAAAACATTTACAGAAATATTTGACAAGTCATAAATAATTTCTCTTTGCAAGGAGTGGGTTTTTCTCATTGTTACACTTTGTACAAAATAAATCATCCACTCGAATAAATAGTCATGATGCCACACTTTGAGCCCCATGATAAGGAAACGGTAAGGCACCACACTTTGTGCACCTTGGCAGGATCAGATTACCACACTTTGGGCGTTCTGATCAAAGGTGGGTGTACGGCCCATCGGTGAGATACTCCTCCATCTCTTTACCCAACAAAACCATCCGGGTGTCCATATCGGGAAAATAAAAAATACTTTATCAGGTACAAATGCTAACTCGGACCGGCCTGACCAACCAATACTGTTGCCTTCTCAAGCGGAGCTTATTTTCTGGAGGTGGCCGCCTACCAGAAGACTCACTCACGCTCTCTAAGGCTAGTATTGTTAGCCTACCCTTATTGAGTATTCAACGAATATAACCATCAATTCCTAGTTTTATAATGATTCCATACATTGGCTTTGTAAAATATGGTTTTCTTTTAAAAGAGTTTTCTAAAATGTTTAAGAGCAAGAACAGTTCTTGATAAGGGCATTAGTTTGGCAAAACCATTTAGAGAATGAACATCCACGTTTACAATCCAAATAATCATAGTTCAATAATAGCTTTACAAAGCTTTACAACATTTGACTTGCCACCATAAGCATTTAACAAAAGAGTTTATGTAAGGACTTACTTGATATGCCTCAGATAAATAAGATAAAATCAACTGCTTGCTTCCTTCAAACAACCTCCTGATCTAGAATCACATAATATCATGATCAGGACTTAATCGTCTCAAACATGCATATAAACTCACTTATTCCCCTAAGCATATCATGACTCATCATCTAGCCTCAAATAAAACCTCCCATTCCATGAAATAAACATACCATAATCATATACCCATCTAAGACATGAGCAATATATCAAAAAGGTCTCGACTTAACCATCAAGATTCACATCCATCATTATCACAATAAAACATAGCATTGCTATCCATCGAATATGCTTAACACAATCCTCACCTCCAAAATATTCTTTCATCCCAACCAAACCCATTCATTATGCTAATATACTCCCATAGACATCATCAATCATATTAGACCTTAATTACGTCATTAAGGATAAGAATTTCCTTACCTTATGACAACCGAATTAACAAGATCCCGATGCTCCTATGGTGACCCTCATGAGTTCGCTTGAGAAGGAGAGAAAGCTGTCTTCTGTACTTCCTCTTGATTGAAAGTTGAGAAAGAAGATGAAATCAGCCTCTATGTGGTGTGATTCAAGGGAAGAAAAAGAGAAGAATCAATGGAGGAAAGGAATCAAGAAGTTGAGAGGTCTTTCGCTTACCTTAGGGAGTGCTCGATTTTTTTGGCCTAGGATTGCTCTTGAGTTTTCGAAAATTGCAGAGGAAGTTTGCTGGAATTTTTCGTGTAGTAAGGTTGGAATAGGCAGCTGCTGTGGTTTAGGGTTAGAAGAGTTTGATTTAGGG
The DNA here is from genome assembly GCA_026120185.1 of Voacanga thouarsii. Lineage (NCBI taxonomy): Eukaryota > Viridiplantae > Streptophyta > Magnoliopsida > Gentianales > Apocynaceae > Voacanga > Voacanga thouarsii. The sequence continues at coordinate 15,243 of JANUWF010000328.1, forward strand.
TTAGAAGGTGATGCTTAGAAGGACTCCTAATGGCTCTAGGTTTCTTTGACAGCAATGGCAAAAAACTGCAGCTTGCTGCACCTTTATTGCTGCCAAAATTGAGAGGAGTTGAGAGCAGAAAAACAGTTTGAAGTTGCTCTCCTAAGCTGGCCGAAAACTGCACAAGGGAAGGGTTGTGTGTGTTTAGGTTTTTGTCCAAAACTAGAAGGAGTTTGAGTGAGTTTTGACAACCAAAAATTCTGTGCAAGAAGGGTGTGTGTGGGCTGTGTGAAAATTGCTACACAAAAGAGGGAAAATTCTGTGCTGTTTTGGTTGTTGTTATGTCGCAAATCAGAGAGGAAAAGTGAGGGATTTAGGTGCTGTAAATTGGCTTAATCAACAAGGAGTTCTGCTGTGTCTTAGAGTGCAGAATTTTGTTTGATATGGAGTGCACAAACTGACCGAAATTCTGTGCACTATGCTGGCCGAAATTCTTGTGCACAAGCTGGCCGAAATTCTGGAAATTGTAGGGGATAAAAATTTGATTTGAGTAGCTAAAATAATCTGGATTGGTGAGAGGTGTTTTAGGTGATTTGAGTTAGGTTTAGAAGAGTTTGGATGCCCTTAGGAGTGCAGGAATTTCGTGCAACTTGTGCATGCACAAGGCTGACCGAAAAACTGCAAGATGAGGAACAAAATCTTACTTGTTTTAGGATAGAATAAAATCTGGTTTGCATAAAGATTTAGGATAAGATTCCCTAGTCTTAGGAGAGTTGTGTTGAGCTAGGAGTTCTCCAAAAGTGGCGGCACGAAGCTGGAAAAATTTCTAGATTTTTAGCTAGGGTTCTATATTCAAAGGTAACAAGATATTTTGCTAGGAAAATAACAAATTAATTCAAGCTAACTAATATAAAATCTGATGAATTAAAAACAAGCTGGAATTTAATTGCTCTAGCTAGAATTTTTGAAAATCAAAGAGGATAAAAGCTGAAATAAAATTTAGGCTTTATCCTTATCAAACATCCTTGAATTTAGGAGATAAATATGGAGACTTATCCCCTAAGAAGATGGCGCTGAAATTCAAGAGAATAGCTAGGGTTTTTTCGGCCAAGGCATGAAGAAATCTAGAAAAAGAATTCAAAAGGTAAGATTCGAACTTGGGTCACCGAGGGATAATCACCAACCCTAACCGCTATTCCAAATCAACACCGGTGTTAATATATCTCTAAGAAATTCTTTTCACCTTAGCTCTCATCCCTCCATTTCCTCTACTAAATTTTCCCCAAAACAATTTCCAATCAATGCGACAACACAATTATTTCCCTTAAATAAATTAATGCAAGAGCAACTTTGAAAATCACATGCACCCATGCAAGGATAATTTTAAAATATCACATGGAATACAAAATACTATGCAATGCATGACTTTTTCTCCATAGGTCAAAGGTGGTTTTGAGCGGGGTATTACAAATCCTCTTTTGACCCTGCGCCCCAAATTCCACTATACTATTATTAGTAAGGAATGATGGAATAATTCCTTCATAGTTATAGAAATAAGGGAACATAATTCACATGAATATAGTAAGTCTCGCTTGGGCTGCTTTAATGGTAGTCTTTACATTTTCCCTTTCACTCGTAGTGTGGGGAAGAAGTGGACTCTAGGGGTATTACTAATTGAATTGGGTACTCAAAATCAAACTGTATCAATTGTTTTCTAGATTGTTCTGCCATTGATTTATTTCTTTTGATAGATATCGAGATTCATATTAAAAATCAGAAAAAATCTAGTAATTAGAACCATAAGGCATAAGAGTAAAACGATTATTTCAGATTGATCGAAACAAATACAAAACAAATAGGTAAAACAGGACGAAGGGAGTAGCGCGTTTCCAAAAACTTTGGGCAAACACATTCTCAATATTTGTGATATTGGAGGTATCAAATAGTGATCGTTGGACTTCTGAAGCAGATTCTCAATGGTCACTGATTTAATAAAATTAATATTTAAATATTTAATTTTGAAAATTAAAATTTTAAAATTAAAAATTAAAATTTGAAATCTAAATTTGAAGTTTTAATTAATTATAATTCATTTTATACAATATTTTATTACAAGCTGTATTATGTATAAAAGAATATTAATAATTGCAATATTTGTGGCATCATGTAGTGATTGCTGGACTTCTAAAGCAGATTCTCAATTGTCGCTTGTTTAATAAAATTTAAATATTAAAATTTGAAAACTAAAATTTGAAGATTGAATTCTAAAATTTGAAATTTTAATTAATTATAATTTATTTTACACTATATTTTATTACAAGTTATATTATGAATAAAAGAATATTAATAATTAGATAAATATTTAACATATTCAAACTTTTAACTTGAGTAATTTTTATTTCACTAAAAATTTATAACATGATTTCAATATATATTAATAAATTAAGTTATAAGAATATTAATAATAGGCCATTCATGTTTAGTGACAACAAACTCATCATTGAATGCCAACTTGTGTAGTTGTCACTAATATGACAAAAACCTTGTTACTAGGATATGTAAAGCTGTCATTAAAAATTGATGACTATTTTTTAAAAAATTTAAAATAAATTACGTAAAAATGGTTTTAGTGACAAAAAATATAGTTGTCACATGAAAAATGAAAGAAAAAGATTTTGACTCTTGGTAGAAGTAATATAGCTAATCTATTTAATCAATCCATTTAAGCCGCCAAATACTTGCATATCATAAATATAATTGAAATTTGAAATTGAAGTTCATCTTCAAAACTCATAAGTTCATGAATTTATAAATATAAACACAAATTAAATCCTTAATCTAACAAATAATAATGATAAAAAGAGAAATAAATAATGACATGATGGAATTATAAAAATTTAGAATTAAAGAATTAATAAAAAAAATGATGAAAAAATGACATTTTAAAGCAAATAGAGCCTTCTACCAAGTGGGGGCGTTGGGCAATTGCCTTAATCATTTTAAACCTACCGTAGATATATGTTTCTTTATTTCATTTCTAGAATTTGAGAGTTATTAAGATATGTAGTTTGTTTAATTTTCAACAATATTTTGTTTAAATTGTAATACTAGATTACTGTATTTATAACAAATGAGATCCTGAAGATATTAATTGATCGTGGGTGTTGTCAGGTCCATTGTCGTGCTTTTGTGCCTGTGGGCAGGGAGCATGACATTTTAGTATTAGAGCTTTCTCCTCTAGAGTCTAGAACCCTTAAATGATCGTTCTGTACAATTAATAACGTTGTTTAGATAAATACGTAAGTTTTGCTTCTTTGACAGGATAAATGGTTTGGACTAATATTAGTAATTATTTTTCTAATCTGAAGTACATGAGCTTTGGATTTTATTGTAAGACCCAAATATTTTTTTTTCCTAGATGTATAATTTAATTGGAAATAATTAGTTTTGTTAAAGTTACTCTTTGCGTTAGAGACTTGATATTTTCTTGGAGATGTCGTTGTGTAGCGTCTCAGGTTCGAATTCGAGTAACACCCTAAAGGAATATCGAATTTGTACAGAAAATAAAATTTATAATTTTTTTGAAAATAGAAGATGTCAAAACTATTTACTTCAGAAGTCAAATTAAAATCCCCAATTCAAGCCAATTGTTCAACACAATCGCTCCCTAGCATCAAACCATATAATACCAAAATTAATTAAAAGAACTAATATCCCAATGAATCAATTAAACCTATGTTTTAGAATCCCAAAAAACAAATAGAAGAGAATCTCCTAACATCCAATCCTCATTCTATGCCTGAATCAATAACCAAAATTTGTAAAACTCACCTTTAGGACTGGAAGAACTCAGAGCTTTATCCTTTAGAGTCTGTAACCCTTGAATCATTATTCTATGCAATTGATGACAAAAGCCAAAGAACATTATTTAAATAAATACGGAAGTTTAACTTTAAAAAAATACTAAATAATAATCACATTTAACTAAATTTCCTATGACCCCTCAAAGTTTAAGGACTATCTCATGGGCCATACTAAAAAAAAAGAAAAGAAAAAAAAAATTCACTTTGCCATATCAATTATAGTCAAAATCCCATATTACTATTTAAACTTCATTTTGAATCTAATTATTATTTAAATTATAATTTTTTCCCCATCCAAGTACCTCTAATCCTTAAATTAAGTTAGTTAACATAGCAAATTAAATATAAAACAGTGTAAATTTCTCACCTAACCAACTTAAAAAACAAAAAGATTACATTATTTATAAATTTAAATTTAAAAAAATAGAAAATATAATATGATTGAACTAACTTAACTTAATTTAATCAAACTAATTTAGTCTTTTTGTTCTTTAAGTTAGTTAGATGAGAATTTTACTCTACTTTATATTTAATTTGTCATGTTAACTAACTTAATTTAAAGATTAGGGGTGCTTGGATGGTAATATAGAAAAAAATTATAGTTTAAATAGTAATTAGATTCAAAATAAAATTTAAATGACAATATGAAAATTTGACTATAATTAAAATGACGAAGTGAATTTTTTCTTAAAAAAAAAAAATACAATTACAACATGAATCGGTCAAAATATAAAATTCAAAATAAATTGAATTGGGTATTTACATTAAACCAGAAGATGTCAGGACGACAAGTTTAGGTATGAAGCATCACAAGTTTGTTTCAATTTGGCTGTTGATAGACATGCGCGAGTTTTTATTGTAATTTTGGGTTTAGGCATGAAGTGTCACAACGTTGTTTCGATTTGGTCCATTTGCTCAGTTTAAAGTTTTCTTACGCAGTTCCACCAATGACACAATAAGGGCAAAGTACAAGGAGAAGAGTACTTGAGGGGATAGAATCTAAACTGTCCCAAGTTTAGGGAGGGTTTAAAGTAAAAAATTTCAAAAAAGAAGGAAAAGGATGATTTAAAAAAGAATAAAAAGTAATTTAGTGAAATTTATTTTCAAACTATTTTGTTTTTTTAAAAATAATTATAATTTTTAAAAAAACTTTTTTAATACCTAAACTCTTTTTTAAATAATAAAACTTCCGATATTATTCACAATCTTTTTTTTTTTTTCTAGATGATAATTTTTTTGAGATTGGAATGTTCATTACTTAGTTAATAAAGGTTCTTACTGTCTATGCTCTTATTGATTTATCTTTTGTATATCATCTGGGGAATTATGCTACTCATTTATTAGTTTTGATAGGTTTATGCTCTTCCAGGGAACATACCATCTTAGTTGACATTTATTCTGTGATTTCTCATTTCAGCAAATCTTCATTAATATGATTTCTTTTATTATACAATAAATTATACGCTTTGTAATAGAATCTCACGGTCTTAGTCACACATTGACCATGTGAAGTTTTTCTAAGAGAGAAATTTGTCATTTTAAGGTCACATAAAGGGTTGTGAATGATGGTTTTGACAGATTTGTCTTTTAAAAAATTGCACATGATCGATAAATGACCACAACTGCTAAACTCTGCTGCAAAGATGGTGGTTGGGGTAAAAAAATTTATATAAATAGTTTAGTTACTAAAAATATGGGGAAAAAAAAGGTATTTGAGACTTTTTAAGAAAAATAAAATAATTTTAAGTTGAAATTCTCAAATTACACAAATAAAAAGAATATTTACTTAAATTCTCCCTTTACAAACCATCACATTAAAAATTTGTATATATTGTATTCTTTAAAAAAGTACGAGTATTTTGTGCATGTGTTCCCAGCAAAATTTTGGCAACTAAACACAATGTTTTTTTGTAGGATAATGGAAAATTTTGCATTTTAAATATTTTGTCTTTTTTACAATCCTACCTTCATATTTTTACAAAATTTTTAATTTTACTCTCTAAATATTGTATTTTTTAATTGTGCCTCTTGTAAAATGTAATAATGCCCCCTCCATTTAAAAATGTACAAATTTCACCCGCGTATCAAAATGGTTTTTTGTTTTAATGTGATCCTTTAAATGAAAAATTTTAATCAATATTACCCTTATGTTTTTTGTTTTTTTTTTTTTGCTTAATCAATATTTACCCTTTTGTTACTAAAATTTTAAAGGTAAAATTGAGACATAATGAGGTTTTAAAGGGTAAAAAGTGAGTTGAAGCACAGCCGAACCGTCGGACCGATACCATTCTTGTGATTCTCTCTTCCTCTGTTTTCACTTCCACCCAATGAAAACTGAAACAGCGCCGGAACCATAGAGAAATCTCCTCCATTTCAAGGTGAGTAATCCCTACTCTACCAAATTTTCCTTCCCTGTTGTTGGGAAAAGAAGTTAACTGACCTTTTTGTTGTTTATTTATTTTGGGTACAAGATTTGAATTGGGTATGAATTCAAGAATCTTGAGTAGATGATAAACTAGATCAGTCATGAGGAACCAAGTGACCCGACCTGTAAGAAATGCAAATGCGAGAAGTGCTGTGGAATCCACACTTGTAGAGAATCTAAAGCGGAGGAAAAGGAACCCAATTCCGCTGCCTCACAGAAGCATCCCTGAACCCAAAGGACAAGACCTTGATTATGTTAATGTGGCTTATAGCCATCTTGTCCATTCTGATTGGTCTAAGCTCGAGAAATTAGCTTCTACTTTGACACCATTTAGAGTAACACACATTTTGTTGAAAACCCAGAAAGATTATTTTCTTTCACTTGAATTTTTCAAATTGGTTGAGCTGCAAAATCCCAGTTTGATTACCCTTGACACGCAATCTATAATTGTTCATATTCTTACTAAATATCGGAAATTTAAGTCTGCTGAAATGATTTTGAGGAAAGTTATTGAATTGCGTTTGGGCATGCTGGATCTTCCTCACAAGGTGTTTGATGCAATCATGTATTCGTATCGGATATGTGATTCTTCACCTCGAGTTTTTGATGCATTGTTCAAGACTTACGCACATATGAAAAAGTTTAGGTTTGCTACAGATACATTTTGCCTTATGAAGGAATATGGGTTTTTGCCTACTACTGAGTCTTGCAATGCATATTTGAGCTCATTAATTAGTTTGGATCGGGCGGATATTGCCTTGTCATTTTACAAAGAGATGCGCCGATGTAAGATTTCGCTGAATGTTTATACTTGTAATATTGTTATTGGTGCTTTCTGTAAATTGGGAATCATAGCGAAGGCAGTTGACATGTTTAAAGAGATGGAGAAGATGACTATTAGTCCAACTGTTACTACTTTTAATACATTGATTGCTGGATACTGTAGTCAGGATCTTGTTAGAGCGGGTCTGAAGCTTAAGAATCTGATGGGGAAGAATGGGCTTAGTGCAAATGATGTTACCTATAACACACTAATAAATAGATTCTGCAAAGAAGGAAAATTACATGAAGCTAGTAAGCTATTCAGTGAGATGAAAAGCTTAAATGTTGCTCCTAATACTGTAACCTATAATACATTGATAAATGGATACAGCCAAGCAGGAAACTGTGAGCTGGGTAGTCGACTATTTGAGGAGATGACAGAAAATGGAATCAAAGCAGATATACTAACTTACAATGCCTTGATTTGGGGACTATGCAAAGTGGGAAAGACAAAGAAAGCTGCATATATGGTTAAACAGCTTGATAAAGACAACTTGGTTCCAAACTCCTCTACTTTCTCTACCCTCATAAGCGGGCAATGTGCAAGAAAGAACTCTGAGCGTGCACTTCAACTCTACAAAAGCATGGTAAAATGTGGTTTTCATCCAAATGGAGCAACTTTGACAATGCTTACATCCACTTTCATAGAGAATGAGGATTATGATGGAGCAGTTGTAATGTTGAGGGAGATGATAGAAAGATCAATTCCTCCTGATTCAGGTATCTTATGTGAGCTTTACAATGGGCTTTGCCAATTTGGGAAAGAGGAAATATTCACGAACCTTTGTAGAGAGATAGGAGCTAAATGTCTAATGCCTGAAGGTTTCAGGAGAGCTAAAAGCACCAACTTTGGAGCAAATTTTGAGGATATCAATGACAACTATTGAGGTACTACATACTTCAGTCGCCCTGTAATATTTTAGGCTTGTTTGTATTTCCTTTTCATTTGGAAGCAAATATTCTTGCATTTTGAAACAGTAGGTGTTCTGTTTTACAGATAATCAAAGTTTATCAATGATATCACATGAAATGCAAATTGTTAATTCTTCTTCTTCGCTAGTCTTTAGTGTTTTGTCACCCTTATGCTTTGGATTGCATAGATACTTGATATTATGCAAATATGTTCTGGCTTTAATTTTGGACAAAATAACACTGCTCTATTCTGTGATTTTTCACTCTCTAGTGTCTTGATTAACAAGTTTCCTGTTTTAAATTAGCCTGCCATAACTGGCTGCATTAGTCATCTTCTTTTGTGTTGATTTATTTGCAGATGGCATTGGATTAATAATGAACAGATTTGTCCCTCTTCTTGAGAATTTTCTTCCTTAAATGATCTTTGACCATGTCGAAGTTTTGAGACTTTTTTTGTAAGTCAATCATGTAGCATCTGCACTGATGAAGTCTCCATTTAGTGTATAGTTTTGATGGAATACAAAAACTACAGGCAAAAGAAGGGCATCCCCTCATATCACATAACTCATTCTCCTGTATAATATCTAATATCTAATGGAATACACCTAACAGCTGCTTCACATATATTGTTCTCTATGTGATCTGATATTTCATACTAAATTACCCCACTGATATACTAACTCTCAAGTCTACTACGTTGGTGTGTAAGCTTCTAACTTGCACCTTTTCTTTGAATAGCTGTTTTATTTCTCAAAGTGTTGTCCATGGATACCTGCCCACTTTTTGAACCAAAGTGTGGTTCCCAAGGTTTTCTCTTAATAAACAAGCATTATATTGACTGTAAAGAGTATTTGGCTCTTTGGATGTGGACTCCATGTCACACTTTCTGCCAAACTTCATAGACCAAAGGCAGATATAGACAAGGTGTTTAAGATAGCTTTTAGTTTGTTCAAAGTGCTAATGATGTATATTTTAAGCGTCCAATGTTCTATTGGTGGCAATTTGGTACTTTTACTGAAGGATGCACTGCATTAGTGGAGATGAAATTATTGATATTTATATAGTCAAGTGACTGGACTTAGCAATATTTCTCTATTCAGTTCTAGATAGGAAGTGCAATAGCTATAATCAGAAAAGCAAAATTGAATTATAAAGGGGGCACGAGCAGCTGCTGTTGAGAAACTGACGAAATTAATAGAAACCTCATGTTTGGGAATGCAGTCTGAATAAGATCAGTTTCATTCTTCTTACCATAGAGAGAAAAATAGAGGTCAAAATGGGTAATGCTCTAAAATATTTCTTACCATAAGAAAGGAACACAGATTACCGAAGAAATTAAGAGAAAGATTGAAAATAGAGGTCGAAGTGGGTCATGCTGTAAAATATTTCTTACATGAAAAGGAACATGGAGTATGTAAGCAATTAAGAGAGATTAATCTATTTTATTTTAACCTGCACTTTAGTGGATGAATAAGTTCCGAGTAGCATAAATAATAAAGCTTTCTAGGAAAGCTATCAGAACTTGATCAATGTAGTAACAATGTGGCTATCTAACGCTTCCTTTTGACAATATTACTATTTTGGTGGCACTTCAACTCACCCCTAGCTTCTATTTATGTGTGAATAGGATTATATTCTGTCATTCTGCTGTTGTATATAATCTACTAGTCACCATTGCACGTTCCATGTGCGTGCAATAGAGAAAAATATGTTAATAAATATGCAATTAAAATTTTGCAGAAAAATTATCAACAAAAAATATATAGATTATATGCAGAAAGTACATTATCAATAAAAAATTTAGGCTATTCAGTTAACGTGAAATGAGTTAAAAAATAGAAAACACAGAAGGTTAAAGTGGAATACTGTGAAGAGGAAGATGCTGAGATGAAAACTAACTATGCCCAGAGGGTATTGTTTGCAAATCAAAGACTGATGGGCACACTATACCTTCCTCAGGCTCTCTATTAGTTTGCATATAGATGTTAGTATTGATTGTTGAGAGCATTAGGCAATTTGAGGTTCGAGGTTTCATAATACTTGTGTGACTCTGTATAGTGCTGAGATTAACCTACTTTGGTTTCTATAGCCATGGATAAATTAACCCAGTTGCCCTTCTTTTTCAATGCATGTACTTTACATCTCCAACACAAGGTCTGATGTTATTATGGGGGACTGGCTGTTGATGAAAATGGAAGTGTCTGAGTCTTAATATTTGCTTATAGAGGATTAAATGGAAGTTGCCACCCTTATTCTCCTGTTTTTTTGGCTTGCTGACCTGGCTGACTGTCATGCTTCATCTTCCAAGTTTTAAGTGTGGAAAAGAGAAATAAACACTTGGAAAGAATGGATGTTGTTCCCATGTAAATTTCCTTTTGGGCTGTTTGCTCCAAAATTGGTGCTAAGAGTTCTATTTTGTCATAAAGGCTTCCTCATCTAGAGAAGATAGCCTGACTTGGATAAATCTCATAAAGGAACTTGAATTCTTTCCTTTCTACTGATATCATTAATTGCTACCTATCCTTTGGTAGTTCTTTTTCTTGATTGATTCAAGATATTTGGTTGAGTAGTACTGAACAGTCTTGCTTCACATTTACCAAAAGAGAAAGGAACAGAAATTTGTATTTCTCACATATTTTGCAACAAAAGCCTTTTTTTCTGGGACTAGGATTTCATATCCACATCTTTCCTTTTTCCTACTTCTGTGTCCAAGAGTTGAACAGTTCAAATGTCCAAATAAATCCCAAAATTTTCATTTTTCCTGTCTCTTTCCTTCTCTGACTATTTTCAGCTTGGAGGAAATTAGGTACAGTTTGTTAGACTTATTCAGCCATCTTTACTTGGACAATTTACTCATAGAGGCTTTGATTGGTTGTTAGGTGAATGAGTGCTTTAATGGTTTATCAATTTTCTCTCAGATCATGTCTATTGGGAATAAGTTAAGTGGTATTTAAGAGACATCTGCTATTGTTTTCTTTCTGTTTTGCAACACTGGTATGTATGTGTAATGGGAATTACTGTCTTTTCCCCATTTGGCATAAGAGAAGTAGTGTGTCATCAGTGCATATTTCCCCTTGATCTGTTTTAAAGAATATGTTAATAGGGGCGAATGGAACTGAAAAGCAACATATAGAAGAGTCTTTTTTCCCTCTGTTGATGCAGGTCTTATTTGCCTTTTGCACGATCTCTTTTGAAGAGGAGTTGATGATGACAAAAAAGTAAAGCAATAGTAGAACTACTTCTTCTGTTGCTTGTTGATGTACATTTCATTTGCCATCAGGAAATTAATGATGTGCCGTATATTACATTAGTCAATTATGATCTGAAGACTATGAGAAATGAGAAGGAAGATGCTAACTATCCACATCTGGCAACATCATCCTTATAATTAACACAATTTTCTGTAATTAATTTTCTTTTCCTTCTTTTATTCTGGATGATGCGGTAGCCAGAGACACATTCTAGATTTGGGGTTGATTTTAAGGACTGTAGAAAGGTTACAATTAGACCAGTTTCAAATTAAGATTTAAAGTATTGGGCTAGAATCCTAGATTTCTTGTGATCACAGGATGTAACTTCAGTGCTGATGCCCATAGAGTTGTCTGAATTACAATGGATACTTAGGCAAATATGTGAAGTACTTCATACCGAGATCTCCAAATTCAGTCAAAAAGTGTGGTTTATTATTGCCAGTTGTGTTGTACCTTTAAAAGGCTAAGAACTGAGTTTTGGGAAAAGAAGAAAGGAATTCTATGCCTGTTTTATTAAGTGCTTCAGGGTTTGGAATCAGCCCTGTAGTTTACCACTTTAACTGTAGATGGATTCTATTTCTCTATTATGGGTGCAAGTGGATAATAATTTGTTTGAGACGAATTTTGTAAAAAGGGTCAAGTGGGGTCCAAAGAGAGAGAATATGATGTGTTGTGAGTGGATGACAGTTTTTGAGAAATGAAAATCACATAAAATAATAATATATTTGAATTAAAGTGAGATTTTGGTTTGGAATGGGATTGGAAAATCCCAATCCACTTAAAACTATGAGATATTTTTGGTCAAGTATTGCTTTTACTATCTTTGCTTGGGTATCGGAAGTTTTCTGCTTATATGAAGGTTGCATATTCCAGTTCAGGAAATCATTCAGGGAGTGCAGGTTTTTTTCTCATTGTGCTCTGGAAAATAAATGTATTTGGCTTCCTTCCTTTACAAGTTTATACTTCACTTACATTGCTGTGGATGCACTTTAAGAGTCCATTCTGCTGAAGGAATGAGGTTGTCTGTTGTTTGCTTTAAAAGATGTATTCCGAGGTTTACATTTATCTTTTGGATGGTGTGTTTGGACAGGAGAGTAATGATCTCTTTGGCTTCTAGGTGATGAAAGGAAAGGTACTAGCAAAGTTATTCAAGTTCATTTTAGGTGATCCTTTCTGTGCAGGATACAATAGATCTTTTTTGGCTTTTCCTGACGAGCAAATGAAATCATAATAACCTTTTCTCAAGCTTACTCCTCTTGTTCCGTCTTCCAAAATGACATGAATTTACTTCTTTTCTCAATGTTGTAAACTTCACCGATGATGACAGCTATGATGCTGAGAGATGGGAGGCTTTATGAGGCATAGCAATTAAATGCATGCCATTTTTCCTCCAAATGCTTGCTCCAAAACACACTTGTCATGTCAGGATCTTCAGTTTAATTCCATCAGCAATTTGGCAGTCAAAATGGCTCGTTATTCATCACCTGAAGCATTGATTATATCTTTAGTTTAGGCAGGTAGCTTGTAACCATCCATTTCACGTCTTTTGCTTGCTTCCCTTGGTACGGGTAAAAGCGCAGGATGGCCGTAATCTTAATACTCCCTTGGTCGGGAGTTGAATTTCTACATTTTTGTTTTGGATTTCCCAAAATGAATGCATACTTTTCCTAAGATATTTTCCATCTAAACTTCTACAGTTAACCTTATTCATTTAAGGGTTACGAGGTTCGCTAATACATGGGTTCCACGTACTAACCTCTTTATAATAAAGGTTCAGGTTGTTACTTACCTATGGTCAAATGCTCTCCTAAATCTTTGTGCCAAGTCAAAGTACAACATTCAATTCCAGACGGGAATTTTTCTTTAATCCCTGATGTCTAGAAACCTTGCTCCTCAGTATCTGCCTCTTCAGAATTCCTCTTTCCTTTCATGGCTTGTCAAATGTTCTTCTGAATCTTTATGCCAAATCAAAATATGACATTCAATTCCAGAGAGAGGGAGTGTTTCTTTAATCCTTGATTTCAAATAACCTAGTGCCTCAATATCTGCCTCGTCAGAATTCCTCTTTCCTTTCTTGGCTTGTCTTACTTCAGCTTGCATCCTCGTGACTTAGCTTGTTTTTCATCATTTTTGACATTGCCATTCAATAGCAGTTGTCTCAGGTGCTGCAGCAAAAAATGTCCTACAACTCGGACCATAGTCTAGTCTAGACAACTTTTTACCTGGCGATCATTTTGAAAAGTTTACTTCCAGTAGGAATGAGTCCTAGAAATAGCTTATAGGTCCATCTCTGATTTTTGCACGTACTATTTTTTGTGTTCTAATAATATGTTCTGTGTGCATATCTCTGGATAAATCACCAAAGAAACTTGTAAGTGCGAGCCATTTACACAACTTTAGTGCTATGGCCCTGAACCTCAGTGCAGAAAAGTCGACAGATCATCTTCAAATATTAAATGGCATGAATTTATGGCAAGCAAGCTGAAGAAAATGCATCGGAAACTAGAAAACAGCTACCAACTTAGTTTAATAGTTCCATTATTGAATTCTTCCAATCGCAGTAAAGACTAGATGGTGTTATAGAGTATACCAGAATGATGGTTTTGACGTTTTCAGTAGTGATGAGAAATTTTAGTTTTGCTACTTTCATGAACTTTCATCAGATACATCTACCAGATCTTCTGATTGTAATGTGGTCCCCGCTGCTGTTAACATATCTGGTTTCTTTCTGATCATGTATTTGTTGTTAGAAATGCTTATTGGATGAAGTTATTTAAGGAGAAGAGGATACATCTGGCACATTGAAGCCACCAGCAACCTTTACTAGTTCCTCTGCTCTGGTAATAAACTCATGTTCATTTTCAAATTTCTGACCCCATGTTACCCTGGAAGTTATTGCATACATGGCTGAGATTGATTGAACGCCTAGGGTTGAGAAAACTGATTGTTGAGATTTTTTATCTGTTCCTATATTATTGCTTTGAATGACTGAACTCATTTTATGCGTAGGAGCTCCAGTATGCGATTGTCCTTGATAATCACAACATGGAAAGCAAAAGATATTCGTTGAATCATTATAAAAGGTCCTCGAAGCCACAAATTGTGGCTGATATGCATGGACCAAGTCTTAGGTTTTCACTTTTCATCACCTCTTGGACAGCTCTTGGTGATGAAATAACTACTGCAGAAAGTTCATTTGTCCTAGATGGACAAAAGCTGCGTATTTCTTGCCTAGTCTCTCAAGAAATGATGAGGGGAAACTTTGGGGTCCTGGAGGCAAGCTTAAATATTTTGCATGCACTTTATTTTATTCTCTGCAACAGCGAAGAGAAAAATGGGAAATATAAAGGGAGTGTGTCAGAAGGGGTACAGAACTCCATTGACAGAAGGAGATCATTCTGTTTTTCAGAAAGAGATTCGATTTTGGACGTCTCAAGTTCTACAAGATGGGGTTCAAGTTCTATTCAAGAGATTACGATAATGAGTGAAATTGTTCAGTATCAACACCATAGAAATCAATCAAGAAATAAGCACATTATGCAAGTATAGACTTAGTAAATCAAGATGACTGACGGCCAACTGTTCACAAAAGGTTGCTGTCAATGAATAAGGGTGAGAACTACTGAATTTTGCATGTAACTCAAATTCATCAAGAGTTTGATAACCATTAGCATTTCTGGCACTTTGGCTCTCTACTGAGATTCGTCTACATCCTTGAATCTTTCATTTTCATTGAATTCTAACTCATTTTGTGGTCAAATTGACATTCTTGACGATTTTCAGAATAATGTGCTGCGCCAGGAACAGGATTATGGCGTCATGGGGCCAAAATAGTTCATACTTCCTCCTCTTTGCAGAAGATTATGGTGTGCCGAAAACAAGTTTAGATGCATACTTTTTCAAAAGAATTTTGAAGAATATGTCCTGCATTGCCAGTGGAATTTCGGTTTCTCTGTTTGTAATGCCTGACATGTTAAAACTAACTTCCTCTAGTAACTGTATTTTGAAATCCGTTCTCTTTTGTTGCACTAGATTAGGTCTGACTACAATTTCAAAACCGCTAAGATGGTCATGATTCTAATGAACCTCTATGTTACAGTTCCAGTTCTGCTGCGGTTTTGGCTAGGGCTTTTTTTTTTTTATACCAAAATAAGCACGTTTTGAAATTGAGTGCCACAAGTGGGAATATTTTTTGAGAGGGGTACTGGGAGACGCGAGGTCTAACTCCTTCCAAATTCTTTAAATTTCACAACGCATTAAATGTATATAATTCTGTGAGGGGCATGGGGCATTAATTGGCCTCAGAGTTGAAACCTCATGTCTGCATTAAATGGCGGCTAATGTGAAATAGGTAATAATACCTCGTGTCTACCAGACACCAGGTATGGGTTTCTTCAAAGTTTGTCAATTGTATTTTAACTTTTATATTTTGAAAACAAAATTATCCTAATCACAAATTTACCAAATTTGAATTTTTGAGCGCACAATTTTACATAAATAAAATCAATTCAAATTCTTACTGGCTGTAAAAATTATTATAAAATCGTACTTTTACCATTTAATAATAAAAAAGCATGAATATAAAATTATTTTCCAACATTTTCTAGCATAAAAAAATGCACAAATAATTTTTTCAGTATTAGAAAATCAATGATAAATAAACTTTAGATTCAGATTCAATATTTAAACTTTAAATTTACAGTACAAACTTTTAAAATTTAATTTTATCAAATAGGTTCTAAGTATTTTTTTTTAAAAGAAAAATGCTTGCTCAAGTATTTTAGATTAGTAACTATAAAGCTCAATCCGTGAATATTTTATTAGTTTTTCCTTTCCAAAAGAAGAAAGTTTTAACAAGAATCTTATATAGGAAAATGTAGCATTCCCGAATGGATATATCCATTTGAACAATAATTTTTGTAGATTTAATAGTAGTGGCATGATAAAAAATTTTTATGCAATAAGTTATTTTTTAATTAATTTTTTAAATAATTTTAAATCTTAATTTATTTTTATTTTAAAAAATTGGGAATAATTTTTAATGTTTTTATTTATCTTTAATCCTTGAAAAATAATACCTATTTTTGAAATAATAATTTACTAATTTTGTAATTCTTTTAAATTTAATTTTAACTTTTAGAGTTTAATTATTTATTTTAGATACTGAAATTTAATTGACTAAAATTTCATTTATTATAGTATCATTTCCATATATATATTAGAGTCATTTTCCAACGCCAATGCATAATTAATTTTGACCGTAATAAAAAATTATATATGAAACTTGAAAATATTACCTGTAATTCATTCATATTTAAATCGTAACACTTTTTGAGTTAAAGTATAATTTATAATATTTAATTATAATTAATTATAAATAATAATTATTTGAAAAATAAAATATCAAATATAGGTATTTAAATGTTTTAATTCGAATAATCTATATTAATATTTTAATACATATTAAATATGGATTTTAATCCATTTTTTCATGAAGAATTAAATATTTCAGTAAATATTTGTTAAATATTTCTTGTATAATTTGTGATTTTTTATTTTAATATTTAATTTGAAAATAAAATTTTATATTTTAATTTAATTTTAAATGTCAATTATGTACACCTAAAATTGTCAAAACTAGGTGTGAAAACTAGTTCTACAATGGAATCCTCGACGGTGCTTCTGAGGTTGAACTCGTCTTGAAGGTTGTTGTTGAGGTTGTGCTTTAATTTGTCCCTTATATTGTTCTTTTGTAGCATACGACGGACTTACATCGTCCACAAACTGCCTATACTGTCTTCGAGATAATCCAGTGGATATACCAACAGCAAATTTGCTAGTCGAAGATACGTATCGAGGATCGAACATTAGGTGTTGCGGAGTTAAAAAATCATCATGATCATCTGAAACCGCTATACCTGGCACATAAACATCTTCATCTCCATGCACAGGTGAGTAGTACTACTGTGGGGGAACTACTTCAGCTGCTGTACGCCGATGTGCCCATCTACTGTCCCACCGTGTTGGTGGTACTTGTCGAGGAACTTCCTACAGAATCGGCAGTATCAGATTAGCAGCATACGATTGTCTGGATGGCTCATATGGCATCTGATTTAGGCGATCGGATTCGCCACTAGCAATCAAAGTACGCTTGGCAATATCTGATATTTTTCTGACTGCTTGTTGTGCGTACAATGCATCATCGTGTTGAGACGCTTCATTATCTATGTACAAGATTTGGTGCAGCACGTTTACCTACATGTGTATTTTCAAGAATATCACTAAAAATTTAAATAAATTAGAATTCTATATATGCTTACATAAACAAGAAATAATTTACTTACAAGTACTTTAGCTACTAAACTACTAGACTGGTAGCTCATGAGATTCGGTTGTTGTATAGTAGGATTGCTAATTAATCGTCATGTGCGAATCTAATACCACGTAAAATAATTAGGCGAAACAACAGCTTGCCTAAAAATGGGTTGTCTTGTGAGAATATAAACATATCGGTTGATCTAATTAGCACGTTGTAGCGCATCCATCTCATCCTATCTAGCACTAGTAGTCCGTAGGTCATGCTGATGCAAATTCGACCCATGTCAACAGCATTAGGAATCATTTGCAACAATGCAAATTGTTGCATAACTCGATTGAGGCGATGTAACTTAATTATCTCTCAACACAGTAGAGATGTGATAGACATCCAAGTTAGTTGCCCATGAGTACAATACGGAGGTAGAGATACTCACGTGTTCTCATCATAAGATTGCCAAATGAACTGCAGAAATAAATAAATTCAGTTTCAAATAATAAATAACAAATAATTTTATTAGACATTCGAATGCAAATACTTTATCATAGTAATACATACGTGATTGTGTTGCATCCGATCTAACTGATTTTTGTACGCAATCAGCACATGTGTTGGGGTGTGGGATAGTTCCAGTGGACTCTACCATACTACTCCTCTAGACACATTCGGGCCAATGTTCTCTACCAGGAGTACTCTATCCGATCTAATAGTAGGAATGCGCTTTCAAGCCCATAACTATTCTAAAAGAAATAATAATATTAGAAAAATATTTCATGATTTAAAATAGTTAATTTAATTTTGAATTTTATTTCATACCTGAATCAATAGAAGTTGACCATTGATCTAATGCGTCGTATAAACAGTGATGTTGCACATACAACGATACAAATGCACTAACGCTGTACTTCCCCAACTCAGTGTGCCAGCCAATTCTAGATTATGTATATATTTAAGGAAGCGCAGATGAACTCGGTTTTCGAATTTGTTGGAGTACAGAAATCTACCAAGAAGTTGTATAATGTGACACCTTGCATGCTATGTAACCATATTCGGAGTTGCGTGCGCTGGGAGAGGTTGAGCCAGGGCTCTCTTGACTGAGCTTAACTTCAATCGAGATCCGTCTAGGTCAGTACCTGTAGGTAAAAACTAAGAAGCGTGTCGTATAGGTCTAGCAGCTCTGCCTGCGGACAGTTGAACCCACGATCAATACTTGTTAATTTCCTATACAGGAAAATAGATTTCAGTACTTTTCCTTAGATAAAAATAGAAGCCACCATTTCTTTTGTTTTTTGATATGGCTAAAATCACTATTATTTTTCTAGTTATTTGAGGTTGTTTTGTGATACATTTATTCTAATAATTAGGCCTATTCCTTCCTATTTGATATTCTATTTGTAAAAAGTATTTTTGACAAATTTGTGCAGATTTAAGGTGATTTTGAATGAAAAATGAACAATTACAGAACAGACTTGGTGCTAGGCCTAGCCAAGGGACTAGGCGCCGGGTCCATTATGGTCAAACAGCAAAAATAGAGCAAAATTGAGTCCAAAAACAGACTGTACCTGGCATTAGGTGGCCTAATCGTACTCGGCACCAGGTCCACTTTGGAAGGCGAAAATTCTGTGCACGAATTTAGTATTTTCCAAAGGATTTTGGTATTTTCTGAATTCTACTCGGGCTAGATTTTTCATGCAACGAATTTTGGTATCAAGGAGGCTTATAAATATAAGAAAAATACAAGAGAAAGGTGTGATTTGAAAGATCCAAATTAACTACTCAATCACCACTTAAAGGAGCATTGTTCAAATGAGATTTTTAAGAGAAGAAGAAGGGCTTGTCTATGAGTTTTATTTTTTATCCTTTGTTTACTTATCTAGAATAATGATGTGCTTAATAATTTGATTGAAATTGGATATTATTTTAGAGATTACGATTTTGAGTTAGTTGAAATTTTTTATCAATCTATTGTTATCTTTGATATTTGATTACTTATTATCATTGGTTATTGATGCGGGTTCTTCTAATTGACTTGGAAAATAATGTTAGGAGTTTATTGTATTGATTTCATATTTGTTAGATCTTAATGGATTTGGGAAACGAAATTAAGATTAAAGAACTAAAGTGATCAAAGATTAGTTGATTTCACCTAGAGTAAAGGGTTATTAGTTAATTTCATATTTATAAGGTATGAGTTTAATGCATCATTTGGTTGCTTTGGTTTGATTGAAAAATCTGCTAAATTAATCAAGGGATGGTGATTCCATGGATTGAGAAAGAAGTGAAATCTACATAAATAAGTTCATGACTTAGGAAATGATTGGATTTTACTTAAATTCCTTCATGATGCCAAGGTGACAATTGATTGTGATAAATGCTAAGTGATTTAATATTATGTTTTCAAGATAATTATGTAGTTGCATGAAATTGCATTCTTGAGTTATATATTTTTTTATCTTTATTTATTTTTCTTTTTATTCTCTTCTTATTTTATTAGCTAAACAACAAAGATTTTGGTAAAGTAAGGCGGGAGCCTATTCTCGTGGATTTGATACTTGCTATTCCGTATACTATATGATAGGTGTACTTGCCCGTATGTGTGGTTTTAGTGGTTGGTATTTTAATTAAAACTTAATTGATTGTGTAATTTATTGGTAATATTTTCTATACTAAAAAATACGCATAATTTTTTTTCTTCATTTCTTTAACCGTTGTTTACCTCTTCCAATTTGTTCCAATTTTTCTTCACCTTAATTATACTTTCACAGGTAAAGGTCCATAGTGGTTAAAGAATACTCTGGAAGGTTAAGAACTAGCAAATGTGGTAAGTGTTTGATGCGAAGAGCTGATGGTTAGCTAGTTTTCTCGCAGAACAAGTAGACGGTCCTGTTCACCAGGGGCTGTCGAACCAAAATCCAATTCCAGTTATTAAAGTTAATTGCCCTAAAAGGAAGTATTCCTGGACTTTGGCTTGGAAAAAAATTTTAATTTGTTATCTTCTGCAGTGTATTTAATTTTTCCACTATCCTTCATATTGTATTATGTGTCATTTTAAAATATTATTCTTTTTAAATAAAATTTACAAATTTAAAAAATAGGATAAGCATTTTTTAAAAAAATATATTAAAATTAAAAAAAAAGAAAAAAAGTGTGCTTTTCTGACAAAAGGAAGGTTGGGTAGGCACATGTTACCTCGTGTTTAGCAGATGCAAGGTGCCATTACACATCGTGCCTGTGAAATGTGAGGAACCCCCTACAAGGGGTACCTCCATTTTTGTACCTATTTTCGGCAAGTCATCTCAATTTTGACCCATTTTGATCGAAAGCCTAATCTGTAGAGCGAACACTATTCTAAGCTCCTATTTCCTCTTATCCAAATAGATGCCTTGAACAAAAGAGGGGATTGACTAATCCATGATCATCACTCCGCCAACATGTGATGCGATTACCGCCTTCATTGCCACCAGGAACTCGTTCCCAAGAATTAGATAAAAAACATCCAAAAGAACCACCATGAGATTGCTATTGCTTTGCCAAGTCCCAACTTGCAAGTTCACACTTGCCATCCCCTGCATTGGCCTGGATTCAGAGTTCACTACCTTTAACTGGCTCGAATGCTCAGTAATATTGAGCCCTAACTGTCTTGCCTCACAGTCTGCCACGAAGTTGTGAGTTGCTCCCGAGTCCATCATAGCTAACATCTCATTCCTATTATCTCGGGCATTCATATACATTAACCTACGAGGTGGAGTCTTTTCCACAGATATAGTATTCAAAAATTGTAATGGATTGACATGCAGTATTATCAACCCTTGGTGATCGGCGAACTTAAACCACACCAAGATTTCTATGATTGTTGTTTTTCTCGGGGTGGTGTACTACATAATGAGGACCCCCACACGTAAATAAATCTTCTTTCGGGGCCTTCCTAGATTTGGGACCACCGTCCTTATCCTTCTTGATGTCCTTACCTTAGGAAGCCATCTCCTTCCCCTTGGCATTGTTCTTTTTCTTAATAGGGTTGGTGTTCTTGCTTTAGTTGGGACTAGGCATCACTTTGCAGTCCACCAGACGATTTGTAGCCACTATTGCTTGTGCCATGTTCTGGACACATTGTCGTCTCAACTCCATATGAGCTTAGGCTTGCAATCCTGTCATGAGATTAAAGAGCTTGTCTTCTTTGGATATCTCCCTCACATTTGGCATTAATGAACTAAACTCTTTCACATAGCCCTATATTGCACCAGTATGTCTGAGACTCCCTAGGGCCACTTTTGCCAATTGCAATGTGTTTATTGGCAGGAACTACTGCTCCAACTTCGCTTTGAGCTCCTTGCAATCTATGATCTTGGGCAAGTTCTCATCTTTCAAGCGTGTTCTCCATCATTGCTTGACATCCACAACCAAGTACATAAAAACAATGGTTACCTTCTTTTCGTCAAGTATATGAATGGTTATGAAGTATTGCTCCATATCCCATAAGAAATTCTAGAGCTCCTTGCTGTTGTGCTGCCTGCCAAATGCCTTTGGTTTTGGCACTTTCAATTTGAGCAACCCCGATGCCCTCTTACTAGCTCTACTAGCTAAGGTGTGCTTGATTAAAGTAAAATCAGCCTTGATGTCCTCAATCTCTGGGCTTGTGATAGAACTGGCTTTGTCACCTAGTGATTGCAACTGAACTAGTCTATGCTTTATGTTTGTAATTTGTTCGTAATAGACACTAATGGTTTGGGTTAGGTCTTGCACATGAGCATCTAAACTATTTACCTAGACTGGCCTTAAGGTTTAGCATGCCGAGCCAAGGTGTGCAACTCCTCCAAATTTCATACCTAAGTGTGGAATTGATTCCCTCTTTGGGCCAATGATGAGAAATCTTTTTCGATATCTTTGAAGCAGAAAACTTGAGATAAAGAAGCTAGCTAAGCCTCTGTCTAAGCAAGTTGGTTAGCCAAATCCATTATTAAATTGTTCTCTAACATGAATGAAGGATATGGTACCACAATTGTTACAAGGTTGAGTCTATTATCTAAACTCAATACACTTATGCCGGCCGCAACTTGATCCTAGCTAAACCAAGCTACTCAGTCTTATCATATATTTGCACAAGAAAAAAAATGCAAAAAGATAGAAGTAGAGAAGAAAGAAAACAAAGTAATAATAGGCCCCACCCAATCTTGAACTTTTATTAATGATGAACTAGGATTACAAGAGACAATGCCAAGTCTTTATAGCTACAAGCATTGATGAGAGCACAATCGTTTTCTAATTACTTTATGTAGATGACATATTGCTAATAGGAAACGATATACCTATCTTGTAGACTCATCTTCATCTATGAGTAATATGTCATTGTGGTCATTGATGAGAAATTCATATCTCTCAGGTGCCACACGTATCCTACTAGATCTACGAGGTTCTTGTGTAGTAGAAGGTTCATCTATTCTCTCAATAGATGAGGGATTAGACGGTTGATCCTTGTTTGTTTGATCTTCTTGAATTTTACTAAATTCAATTTTACTCCCACTGTCCCTTTTGAGCATGTGCTCCTTCTCTAAGAAGACAACATGTTTCGAAACAAACACTTTATTTTCAGAGGTATAGTGTTCGTACTTAAATAGTCCCTAGTCATAGTATTAATGAGACATGACATCATTAGTACGCAAAGATTAGTTTGTGTTAAGACTTCTTGATTTGATCAGGCGGTGGTTCTCATATCCGTGAGTATTGAGATACTCAAAGTTAACACGTGGATGCTTGTTAGTGGAATAAGTTCATTGGATGACCTAGCTATGAGATAATCACATGGATAACTATTTAGTGCCAGTGATATAGTTAACCCTATGTGTTCATGCATGATTTAAGTATTGTTGAGATTTTTGGGTGACCCAAGAGGCACACATGAAACAAAACATGAAAACTAAAGGTCATTTGAAACAACTCCAAAACAACATAAAACCAAAGGGCACATAAGAGGATAAAGATATGATCTTTTGTTCTCTTCACCCTCTCTCTTTCGTGAGCTTCTTCAAGGAGAACACAACCCTTCTTCTCCTTCTTCTTTCTCTGTTTTTGTTTAACAAGAAGAACAAGAAAAACCCCAGCCACTATTGTTGTTTTCTGTTAACACAGAAAATCTTGGTGCTTGAGTGTAATCCTCCATGTGGATTTCTATTAGAGATAATCACACACTGTGATTATAGTGGTTGGATATTCAACTCTCGTGGTGATTCTTCAAGGGGATTGCTGGATCGCGCCACAATTATCATCAATATAGTAAATGTGCAAGTATCTTTAGACTTGAGATCTCTAAGGTACTTTGTTTGTTGAGCCTTGTGCTTTGATTCTAATCTCTGGAGCTCGATCGACGGCCATCTATGGGATGGATATTGGGTATATTGTAAGGTAAACAAAAGTAGTTGAGATGGTCAATAAAGGATTCACCACTCCTAATAGTAGGGGCGAATATCTCACGGCCACTTGTATTGCGAGAAAGAGAAGTTGATGTGACCAAATTATAATTAGTTATAATTTATGGGCCAATTTGTAATTCTGAGAACTTGATGGGTTCCAATTGCAATTGGAGAATTGCAATTGTTTGTTTGGAATTTTCAGATGGTTTTATTGTTGAGATTTTCGGGTGACCCAAGAGGCACACATGAAACAAAACATGAAAATCAAAGGTCACTTGAAACAACTCCAAAATAATATAAAATCAAAGGGCACATAAGAGGATAAAGATATGATCTTTTGTTCTCTTCACCGTCTCTCTTTCATGAGCTTCTTCAAGGAGAACACAACCCTTCTTCTTCTTCTTCTTTCTCTGATTTTTGTTTAACAAGAAGAACAAGAAAAACCCAGCCACCATTGTTGTTTTCTGCTAGCACAGAAAATCTTGATGCTTAAGTGTGATCCTCCGTGTGGATTTCGGTTAGAGATAATCACACACTATGCTTATAGTGGTTGGACATACAACTCTCATGGTGATTCTTCAAGAGGATTGCTGAATTGCGCCACAATTATCATACTTGAAGAAGGAAAGTTTTGTTTTCCACATAAACAAAGAAAGGTAAAAGCTGTTATCTTTATTTCTTTGTTTTCAATATATATGTCTTGTACTAGGCCCGATATATCTTATGCTCTCAGTTTGACGAGCAGATACCAATCTGACCCTGGTGAGGGTCATTGGGCGGCTGTAAAGAACATCCTTAAGTACTTACGAAGGACTAAGGATGTGTTCTTAGTATATGGAGAAAGTGATTTGAAAATAAACGGGTATACCGATGCTAGTTTTTAATCTGACAAAGATGATTTCAAATCACAATCTGGCTATGTATTTACGTTATTCGGAGGGGCAATAAGTTAGAAGAGTTCCAAACAAGTGACTATTGCCGACTCTACGACAGAAGTTGAGTGCATAGCTGCTTCTGAAGCAGCTAAGGAGGTTGTTTGAATTATGAAGTTCGTGATGGAACTAGGTGTGGTTCCTAGCGTTGATACTACTATTGGGTATCTCAGGCATATCATATACGGCGCAGCGGAAAAATAAAAATGAGATCCATCCCAAGATCCGCATATGTGAGGAAAACAAGACATATACATTGAAAACAAAGAAACAAAGATAACAGTTTTTACCTTTCTTTGTTTGTGTGGAAAACAAAACTTTCCTTCTTCAAGTATGATAATGGTGGCACGATCCAGCAATCCTCTTGAAGAATCACCATGAGAGTTGAATATCCAACCACAATAATCACAGTGTATGATTATCTCTAATAGAAATCCACACGGAGGATTACACTCAAGCACCAAGATTTTCTGTGCTAGTAGAAAACAACAATGGTGGCTGGGGTGGTTCGTGTTTAAACAAAAACCAGAGAAAGAAGAAGAAGAAGAAGGGTTGTGTTCTCCTTGAAGAAGCTCATGAAAAAGAGAGGGTGAAGAGAACAAAAGATCATATATTTATCCTCTTATGTGCCCTTTGATTTTATGTTGTTTTGGAGTTGTTTCAAGTGACCTTTGGTTTTCATGTTTTATTTCATGTGTGCCTCTTGGGTCACCCGAAAATCTCAACAATAAAACCATCTGAGAATTCCAAACAAACAATTGCAATTGGAACCCATCAAGTTCTCAGAATTATAAATTAGCCCATAAATTATAACAAATTATAATTTGGCCACATCAACTTCTCTTTCTCACAATAAACCCTACTATGTTATCAAATAATAACTTGAGTATATATTCCTTTTTTGTGCGTGACTTATTAGGTTTCCCGATCAATTGGTAGCGAACATGAATTAATCCAAACGTCTTTAAGATTAATAATCCTTAATTAATTAGAATTAATCCTATTAATTCTAATTACGGTTGGTTTATTAATTCATCAATTAATAAGCCCATATTCCCAGATCATGAGCAGTATCTAGCAACACATCATACCACCTAAGAGTCCAGGAAGTCAAGTGGCTTGACATGAACCCTTCAATTACAAACTACAGTGCAATTAACTCATTTCATTATATAATATCTCATTCGGTCTAGAGTATAGAATTGTGCCAACTCTCTCCAGAATATATATTAATTCTGGTCCGAATATAATTATACTTGTACCAGGAACCACTACTCTAGATGTGTATCAATTGGAACTGTTTCCAATACACATACGCATTGGCCAAGGACTTCTCGAGTAGTAATTCCTACAAGTGGCCGTGAGATATTCGCTCCTATTATTAGGAGTAGTGAATCCTTTATTGACCCTCCCAACTACTTTCGTTTATCTTACAAAAGAAATCTACATGGAAGATTACACTCAAGCACCAAGATGGATATTGGATACATTGTGAGGTAAACGAAAGTAATTGGGAGGGTCAATAAAGGATTCACTACTCCTAATAATAGGAGCGAATATCTCACGGCCACTTGTAGGAATTACTACTCGAGAAGTCCTTGGCCAATGCGTATTTGTATTGGAAACAGTTCCAATTGATGCACATCTAGAGTAGTGGGTTCTTAGTACAAGTATAATTATATTCGAACCAGAATTAATATATATTCTGGAGAGAGTTGGCACTAATTCTGTACTCTAGACCGAATGAGATATTATATGATGAAAGGAGTTAATTGCACTATAATTTGTTATTGAAGGGTTCATGTCAAGCTACTTGACTTCCTGGACTCTTGGGTGGTCATGATGTGTTGCTAGATACCGCTCATGATCTGGGAATATGGATTTATTAACTGATGAATTAATAAACCAATCCTGATTAGAATTAATAGGATTAATTCTAATTAATTAATGATTATTAATCTCAAAGACATTTGGATTAATTCATGTTTGCTACCAATTGACTGGGAAACCTTTTTTTTTTCTTTTTTAGAAAACAAAGCCGAACTGGCACCGGTTTGGAAGCCAGAGCTGGTGCCGGTCGCATTGAGTTCACTATTCCTGAGTTGATTAATCTTTTCAAAACTACGGAGTCCTCCATGAAGAAAGATTCCAATGCAGTTTTAATGGTAGAATATTTTTCTTCAAAGAAGAAAGTTTAAAAGAAGAAGAAGAAGGCTCCCATTAAGCTCAATAGTGATGTGAAGAAGAAGGACGTAGCTACCAAGGGCCCATGCCATCATTGTGGCAAGATAGGCCATCGGAGACGCAATGGAAAGGCTTACTTGGAGACCATTAAGGATAAGAAGTAGAAGGAGAAGTTTATAAGTACTTCTACTTCTACTCCGGGTATGTTTATAATTGAGCTAAATCCTACCTTTAGAAATGAGATATGGGTATTAGATACCGGATGTGGATCTCATTTATATAATAACTTGTAAGGACTAAAGAGTAGTAGAAGGTTAGAGGAAGGTGATGTGGACTTACGTATAACAAATGGGGCAAAAGTTGCTGCACTTGCTGTGGGGATATATGAAAGAGGCACACATGAAACAAAATAACACAAAACCAAAGGGCACACAAGAGGATAAAGACATGATCTTTTGTTCTCTTCATTCTCTCTCTTTCGTGAGCTTCTTCAAGGAGAACACAACCCTTCTTCTTCTTCTTCTTTCTTTGGTTTTTGTTTAACAAGAAAAACCCCAGCCACTATTGTTGTTTTCTGCTAGCACAGAAAATCTTGGTGCTTGAGTGTAATTTCTGTGTGGATTTCTATTAGACTGTGATTATAGTGGTTGGATATTCAACTCTAGTGGTGATTCTTCAAGAGAATTGCTGGATCGCGCTACAATTATCATACTTGAAGAAGAAAAGTTCTGTTTTCCACACAAACAAAGAAAGGTAAAAGCTGTTTTATTTGTTTCTTTGTTTTCTATATATATATATATATATATATATATATATATATATCTTGTTTTCCACACATACGGATCCTGGGATAGTATCTCATTCTTATTCTTCTGCTGCTCCGTATATAATACACGAGAGATACCCAACATTATCTACCAAAGTTAGCCATATGTCTACTCATATATTAAGTTAGACATAACTAAGAATATTGAAGTTGAACTAAACAAGTTTATGCCAATGCAATGTGATCCACTCTACTTCTCCAATCAAGAATACAAACGATGTGATTAATATAAGATAGGATCAATTAACTTACTCAAGTACACTAAGTACAAATATTACAAGTATAATACATCATAATACAACAATATATTTGTTAGATTGTATGCCCTCTTAGACTAGGTTTCTGATGTAAAATCGAATATTTTAATGAAAGAATTTATTTTCAGAAATTGTTTGTGAATTTATTTTTTGTTTGTGCACAATTTCGTTTGGAACAGACCCATTGTGTTTAAATAAGTGATCCATGTGAATGGTGTTCTTTTATAGTGAGGTATGGATTACGGGTTAGTTAACACATAAACATTTGTTCTTAACCGATTGATGAGAATGAGAATCTCATCATGTTTAGATTATTATGTTATGAATTCTAAATGGGGAATGGCTTACCTTTAGCCAGTGAGTAGTCCACTCACTTCATGACATAAGTGTATTTCGAATACGTAGGACAGGACTTGTATTAGTGGTTTCTAAAAGTACTATATGATAGAAACCTAGACTACTACCGCTACAGCGTGGACTAATGCTTTACAATTTGAGTATGAGTTGGTGGTCTGACGAAGTTGGAAGCATATACTTTGATATGCTATAGTTGAGGTTCTATAGTAGAACTAATATACTTGTGTATTGGGTATATATAACTAGTTAGTTAAGACAGACTTATACAAGATAGTTTTTATACTATATCGCCCCTTGTGGTTGTCCGAATGATTTAAAATGTCCAGGGCCCTGGGAAACATGACTCGGATGTTTGCTTTAGGGTAGCTCCATTGGAAAGCAGAAACACTCTAGGAAGTTGTGGATCATTGGATTAGAAGCCTAAGGATGGTAGATGTCATTTAGAGGGGTGTTAGTACACTTCTTCCTCTCTAAATATACGGCGATGTGTAGAGGGGTATTTTAGTCATTTCACCTGTAGATCGGAGATTTTGCTAATGCAGCATTGTCCTTGGGGTCAATATTTCCTTATAGTGATATTAGAAAATATTTAAAATGCAAAATACAACTATTTATATAGCAGGGATATTTTGGTCATTTTAGCAGCCAAGGCGATGTGTCTTTTTGGTCCTCGGAATAGCCCGTAAGTCTTAATTAATTTTGGGTTGAGGAATTGGTCTCAGTTCAAGAGGATTTTATTTTATTTTATTCAGGATGTCTAATTTATTATTAGACTGGAATAAAATAAATAAATAAATAAAAAATAGGAGCTGAGAGAAATTAATTATCTGGTTTAATTGGTTAATAAATTATTCAGGGCCTAGGTCCAGTATGAATAATTAGGAAATTAACCTGGGCTTAAACTAAGGAGAAATAATTAATTCTTAATTATTTATTGAGTTATTTATATAAGCCCAAGAAATAAATAATTAAAGATTAATTATTTTGGTTCATTTGGGCTCATTAATTATTTATTGGGTTATTTATATAAGCCTAGGAAATAAATAATTAATGTTTATTATTTTGGGCATTTTGAAAAATAATAAATATTATTTCTGCCTAATAGCTTGGACCGTTGGGTTTCTTCCAGATTTGGTTCAGATGAGTTTAGGGTTAAGCCAAACTTATTCTCAGGATAATATCCGGATGTTTGAAATATGATATCCCGGGGATATGTTTATCAGATGTTGGAGACCTAGTTTTGGCTAACAATAAACAAGATTCTTGGATATAGAAAACCCTAATTTTCCCCTAGCTTTTCTCTCTTCCTCACATAAGCACTCCCTTACGCCTCTCTTCTCACGCAGCTCTCTCTCTCGGGAGGTTTTCTTCATCCTCTTGTTCTTGGTTCTTTGCTAACTAATAGCAAGAGAACCAAGGAGATTAGAGACCACTATTCTTCACTCTTGTGTTCACCAACAAGAAGTTGGACAGTAGCATATTCTGAGAGCTGAAAAGCTTGGCGTTCATGCAAACTATGCGAAGTAGGAGGTTAGCGGGATTTCAACCGGAAGCTTCTTCAAGTGGGCAAGGCGAAGATATTCCTATCATTCAATCCACTCCTATTCAACCTAGTAGGTTTAAAGCACGCAAATGTATGATCTTGACGCTTTCGTGTTGCCATGAAGGCTTGGTTTTTTTTTCCTCTCTATTTTTTTCCCCGTGAGCATGCTCCCCTATTTTTCTTCCCTTCAAAGTGGTATCAGAGCCTGGTTCCTTGATCAACTTAGGGAGCATGGTAGTTAATAAAATTGGAGAAGATGATAGTTTGGTGCTTAAACCTGTAATCCTTCGCTGTTTTGGTATGGGATAGCATGATTGTACGCTTCATAGTGAAGCATAGGACTCACTGTAAAATTTTTTTTGCTTTGATGTTTTGATCATGTAAACCCAATTTAAATGGGTATAGGCGGTTGTGGTTTTGTTTTGAATGAGTTTTTGTAATTAAAAATGTCCAAAGAAAGAAATAGCAGAAGCTTTACAATTTCCGCGCGGAAGAAGAAAAAAAAACGAAGAAGAAGCACTGTTCATAAGCCACCGAGCTGCAGCCGAGCCGACGCTGTTGATGGGTCTGGAGCTGTGTCACTGAATCGGCTTGATGGAGCCGGCGCACGAGCCAATTGCTTGCAAATTTTGCAATTGGCAGGCAGGTCGTCAGTGGGTATTCGGGCCGACACGTGGGTCAACAGCTGAGAGCAGATGGAGAGGGTCGCGGGTGGGCGGAGCGCTCCACGGGTTGCTGCTGCGTCTGATCTGGTGCGGCTGGTGCACGTGGGCCGCAGTGTTTTTTGTAATTTTTTTTCTTTTTCGTTTTGGGTTCCATACCAGGTGAAGTTAATATTTTTGTAATAATTTATATTCTTGGAATATATTTGCATGAAAAATATTAGTAAGGGATTTTAGGATTAAAAAAGACTATTAATTAATTAATTAATTAATGTGTTTAATTCTATTATTTGAGTACTTAGGTTTAAAAATAGAAAAGCATGAAAACGTTTACTGTTTTCTAGCATGCTATTTTTTTTTTTGTGTACCTATGTGTGCATTTTCTCAAAGACCAAAGTCTTTGGGAATTTTTTTGACAAGAAAAACATTTTTCTTCAAAAAATTAAATGGTTATTTTAATTTGTACAAAAATTAATCCTTGAATATTTTCTCAAAGGATTTAATCATTGACGTAGAAAATATATTGGATTTAGATATTTTTGTAAATTAAAATGGAGAGCCATTTTGTTTTATTTTGCACTAGAATAATTATTTTGTCAAATAAACTTGAGACCAAAGTTTCAAGAAAGTTTTAATTGGAAAATTTTTGAAATCATTAAGTTTTAACTTAAATAAAATTAGTCCATGGAAAAATCTTTCAAAGGATATAAACATTGACATAGAGATTTTAGTGGATTTAGATATTTTATTTTAAGTTAAGGAAAAACTTAATGGAAATTTCAAAAGGATATTTTTTAGAAAATTTTTATTTTAAAAGACTAAGTGGGAGAGGGGTTCCAACGGTTCCACGGCTTCCATCACGATCCTCATTAGAGATCGTGGGTCCCCTCGCATCACCCTGGGAGTGAACCCGTATAGGATGGGAATACCACAAGGATTTAGATCTAACGGAGGGATATAATTAATAACCCGGGGCATGTACTATGATCGGCCAGCCCACGTTGGAGGTTATAGTGCGAGGTATGTCCATAGGAAATGAGAGGAAACGGCCATCCCCTCGATGGAGTTATCCTCTAGACCATTACCTAGAAGAGAAATTAATTTGTATAGTTAATACACTTAGTTTAGGGAACTATTCATCTTCCTAAGAAGCTATGTCAGTTTTTCTGAGAGCCAAATTATTTTCAGTGCATAAATTTTATTTTGTTTTCACAAACTAAATTCTTTCTTTTATTTTTCGATTTTCAGAAATGGTGGGAGGTTCTTTTAGTCCATTGGCCGTTATTCTCAGGGAGAATAAGTTAACGGGTCCAAACTATGTGGACTAGAAGAGGAACCTAGACATAATACTCACAGTCGAAGAGTATAAGTATGTCCTTTACGAGACCTGCCCTATTATCGGGGAAGGTTCCACCGCCGAAGAGCGAGAGGCTGAGAAGGCGTGGAAGAAGGCTGACGAAATGGCACGTTGCTAAATGTTAGCCTCCATGTCTAATGTGCTCCAGTCAAAACACGAGCACATGGCTTCTGCGTATGACATTAGTCAATCATTGTCCACTATGTTCGCGGACAAGAGCCGGTCCGCAAGGCCGGAGGCTCTTCGAACTATAATAAACACTAAGATGGCTGAGGGAGCATCAGTCCGAGAACATATGCTCAAGATGATTGCTGCTTTCGAGGAGGTAGAAATCTTAAGGGCTGTCATTGACCCCGAGAGCCAAGTGGATATGGTAATTGAATCTCTACCGGGTTCCTTCACTCAATTCAAGTTGAACTATAACATGAACAAATTGAATATGAGTTTGATTGAATTGATGAAGGAGCTGCAGATGGCGGAGAAAGTCATAAAGCCACAGTCGAAGGCCATAATTGCTAAAGCTTCTTCCACAAGAATTGGGCCTAAGCCCAGAAAGTTCAAGAGGAAGAAGGGGAACGCAGCAGCCCAGTGCAAGAACTGGCCCAAGGACAAACCAAAGGGCAAGTGCTTCAAATGTGGGAAGAAGGGACACTGGAAAAAGGAGTGTCTAGATCTTCAAGCCAAGAAAAACCCCATAGGTAATGTTTTCTATCTAGAGTCTATATCAATGGTAGGATCAACTTCCACTTGGATTGTTGATTCAGGAGCCGCTGATCATATTTGTAACTCCTTGCAGGGGTTTAGAAAGATTAGAAGACTCAAGAAGGGCAAACATGGGCTACGCGTGGGTAATAGAGCACAAGTCTGGGCCTTTACAGTGGGAGAGCTGGATCTTATTTTTTATTGTAATAAGATAGTGGTTTTAAAAGATATTTTATGTGTACCTGGATTTCGTCAGAATTTGATTTCAATTGCAAAACTAATAAATCAAAGATATTCTGTATCTTTCTATTCTGGTATTTCAATTAGTAGAGATGGAGAAATTTTATGTACCGGGCACATGTATGGAAATCTATTCTTTTTAAACCCTATTAACAACCAATCAAATAATGCTCAGTCTGAACCTTTAACTAAGAAGAGAAAGACCAATATCAATGATTCATACCTTTGGCATCTAAGATTGGGTCATATTAACTCAACCAGGACTTAGAGGCTAATCCATGATGGGCCTTTGGGCTCTTTGAGATTGGAAAGTTGGACTTAGTGTGAATCCTGCCTGATGGGAAAGATGACCAAAGGGTCATTTACACCAAAGGCGGATAGAGTCAAGGAGGTATTGAGTCTTGTTCACACTGATGTATGTGGTTCATTATTTACACCAGCTAGAGGAGGTTTTGAGTACTTCATCACTTTCATGGATGATTGTACAAGGTATGGTTACATTTACCTGATGAGATGTAAGTCTGACTCTTTTGACAAGTTCAAGAAGTTTAAGGCTGAAGTGGAGCGTCGGATAGGTAAATTAATCAAAACCTTACGATCGGATCGTGGTGGAGAGTACCTCCTAGGTGAATTTAATGATTACATGATACATCATGGGATAGTATCCCAGCTCTCAGTGCCAGGAACACCCCAGCAGAACGGAGTAGCTGAGAGAAGAAACAGGACATAGATAGAAATGGTCCGAAGCATTATGTCTCATGCTACTCTTCTAGTGTCCTTTTGGGGATATGCCCTGGAGACAGCGGCATATATTCTGAACTTGGTGTCTTCCAAGTCAGTACCTAGGACTTCCTATGAGATGTAGACTGGGCGTAAGCCAAGTCTGAATCATCTCAAGATTTGGGGTTGTCCAGCTTATGTACTGGTCAAAGGAGATAAGTTGGAACCAAGATCAGAATTATGCTATTTTGTTGGGTATCCAAAAGGGACAAAGGGAGGTTACTTTTATCATCCTAAGGAGCAGAAGGTACTAGTCAGTATCAATGCTAGATACTTGGAAGATGATCAAAGTACTTCTACTAAAGGTTCAACAAGGTTGGAACTTGAGAAGAAGTTATCTACGGAATCTACTTCTTCTTGCCTGATTGTGGAACAAGAAGAGGCTCAGCCTCAAGAGCCTGTACAAAGGGAGTCTCGTCGTAGTAGGAGAGTGTCTAGGGTTCCGGATAGATGGACTGGAGAAGCTTTTGAGCTGGTCTCTGACCATCAGGAACAAGACCCCACTAGATACGAGGAGGCTGTTGCTGATGCCGATGAAAATATATGGCATGAAGCAATGAAAGCCGAGATTGAGTTTATGTACCTCAATCAGGTTTGGGATCTTGTAGCTTCACCTGAAGGGATAAAACTCATTGGGTGCAAGTGGGTGTACAAGAGAAAGAGGGGAGTGGATGGGAAGGTGGAAACCTTCAAAGCTAGGATTGTGGCGAAAGGGTATACTCAGAAAGAGGGAATTAGCTATGAGGAAACCTTTTCCCTGGTAGCCATGCTTAAATCCATTCGCATCCTCTTTGCCATCGCATGTCACTATGACTACAAGATATGGCAAATGGATGTCAAGATGACATTTTTAAATGGCCATCTTAGTGAAGACATCTATATGTCCTAACCGGAAGGGTTCATTGCTGAAGGCCGTAAACATATAGTTTGCAAGCTTAAGAAGTCCATTTATGGACTTAAGCAGGCATCAAGAGTATGGAACATTCGTTTTGATGAGACTGTAAAGTCTTATGGTTTTATTCAAAATGAAGATGAACCATGTGTGTATAGGAAACTTGAAGGCATTAATGTGGTTATTCTTGTCCTATATATGGATGACATTCTACTTATTGGAAATGATGTAGGTACATTGTCGTCTACAAAGGTTTGGCTTTCTAGTCAATTCAGTATGAAGGACTTGGGAGAAGCCAGCTACATTCTCGGGATTAAGCTTCTTAGAAATAGGAAGTAGAGAATGTTAGGATTATCCCAAGCAACATACATTGACAAGATACTGGCCAAGTACAACATGGACTCATGTAAGGGAGCTCTAATCCCTTGCAGACATGGGTTATCATTTTCTTCAAGGGACTGTCCTAAGTTTTAAGAAGAAAAGGACAAAATGAGTAGGATTTCCTACGCTTCGACTGTGGGAAGTCTTATGTACGCCATGCTGTGTACTAGGCCAGATATCTGCTTTACCGTGGGCTTAGTTAGCAGATATCAATCAAACCCTGGCGAGGTTCATTGGCAAGCTGTAAAGCATATTCTCAAGTACTTCAAGGGAACGAGAGATTATATGCTGGTTTACAGGGCTGATGATTTAGTTCCTACAAAATACACAGACTCAGACTTCCAGGCAGATAAGGATGAGAGAAAATCTACTAGTGGATATGTCTTCACCTTATCTGGAGGAGCAATTTCATGGAGGAGTGTCAAGCAATCTTATATTGCTGACTCAACTATGGAAGCAGAGTATGTCGCAGCTTTGGAGGCTTCTAAGGAAGCAGTCTGGCTCCGGAAGTTTTTTTCAGAACTTGGAGTCGTACCACATATGGACAGGCCGATTGTGATGTATTGCGACAACACTAGAGCAGTATCGCAATCTAAGGAGCCTCGGAACCACAAAAAGGGGAAACACATCGAGAGGAAGTACCACCTGATCCGGGATTTCATCCAGAGACGGGAAGTCGTTGTAGAACATATTGCCACAGAAAACAATCTAGCAGATTCATTTACCAAGCCTTTGGCTGAAAGAGTCTTCAAAAGACATTTAGATACTATAGGGGTGGGCACCTATGGACTTACCTAGTCTTAGAGTGCAAATGGGAGATTGTTGGATTGTATACCTTCTTAGACTAGGTTTCTAATGTAAAATCGAATATTTTAATGAAAGAATTTATTTTCAGAAATTGTTTGTGAATTTATTTTTTGTTTGTGCACAATTTCATTTGGAACAGACCCATTGTGTTTAAATAAGTGATCCACGTGAATGGTGTTCTTTCACAATGAGGTATGGATCACGGGTTATTTAACACATAAACATTTGTTCTTAACCTATTGATGAGAATGGGAATCTCATCATATTTTGGTTATTATGTTATGAATTCCAAATGGGGAATGGCTTACCTTTAGCTAGTGAGTAGTCCACTAACTTTATGACATAAGCGTATTTCGAATACGTAGGACATGGCCTGTAGTAGTTTGACGAACCTGGAAGCATATGCTTTGATATGCTATAGTTGAGGTTCTATAGTAGAACCAATATACTTGCGTATTGGGTATATGTAACTAGTTAGTTAATACAGACTTGTACAAGATAGTTTCTACACTATATTGCCCCTTGTGGTTGTCCGAATGATCTAAAATGTCCAAGGTTCTTTAGGGTAGCTCCTTTGGAAAGCGAAAATACTCCAGGAAGTCGTGGATAATTGGACTAGAAGCCTAAAGATGGTAGATGTTATTTAGAGGAGTGTTAGTACACTTCTTCCTCTCTAAATATACGGCGATGTGTAGAGGGGTATTTTAGTCATTTCACCTATAGGTCGGAGATTTTGCTAATGCAGCATTGTCCTTGGGGTCAATATTTCCTTATGGTGATATTAGGAAATATTTAAAATGCAAAATACAACTATTTATATAGCAGGGGTATTTTGGTCATTTAGCAGCTAAGGCGATGTGTCTTTTTGGTCCTCAGAATAGCCCGTAAGTCTTAATTAATTTTGGGTTGAGGAATTGGTCTCAGTTCAAGAGGATTTTATTTTATTTTATTCAGGATGTCTAATTTATTATTAGACTGGAATAAAATAAATAAATAAATAAAATAAAAAATAGGAGTTGAGAGAAATTAATTATCTGGTTTAATTGGTTAATTAATTATTTAGGACTTAGGTCCAGTATGAATAATTAGGAAATTAACCTGGGCTTAAACTAAGGGGAAATAATTAATGCTTAATTATTTATTGGGTTATTTATATAAGCCCAAAAAATAAATAATTAAAGATTAATTATTTTGGTTCATTTGGGCTCATTAATTATTTATTGGGTTATTTATATAAGCCCAGGAAATAAATAATTAATATTTATTATTTTGGGCATTTTGGGTCCAAGAAAAATAATAAATATTATTTCTGCCTAATAGCTTGGACCGTTGGGTTTCTTCCAGATTTGGTTCAGATGAGTTTAGGGTTAAGCCAAACTTATTCTCAGGATAATATCCGGTTATTTGAAATATGATATCCCGAGGATATGTTTATCAGATGTTGGAGACCTAGTTTTGGCTAACAATAAACAAGATTCTTGGATATAGAAAACCCTAATTTTCCCCTAGCTTTTCTCTCTTCCTCACATAAGCACTCCCTTACGCCTCTCTTCTCACGCAACTCTCTCTCTCGGGAGGTTTTCTTCATCCTCTTGTTCTTAGTTCTTTGCTAACTAATAGCAAGAGAACCAAGGAGATTAGAGACCACTCTTCTTCACTCTTGTGTTCACTAACAAGAAGTTGGGCAGTAGCATATTCTGAGAGCTGAAAAGCTTGGCGTTCATGCAAACTATGCGAAGTAGGAGGTTAGCGGAATTTCAACCGGAAGCTTCTTTAAGTGGGCAAGGCGAAGCTATTCCTATCATTCAATCCACTCCTATTCAACCTAGTAGGTTTAAAGCACGCAAAGGTATAATCTTGACGCTTCCGTGCTGCCATTAAGGCTTGGTTTTTTTTTTCCTCTCTGTTTTTTTCCTCGTGAGCATGCTCCCCTGTTTTTCTTCCCTTCAATATTACCTTTTGATACAACATTATAACAATACATTTAACTTAGCAAAGTAGGAGCCTCTCATTTTTCTCATTATTTTTCTACAAAAGAATGCATTTATAGTGATTTTGATTTGAATGCTCTTTTTGCATCCTATGGAATTTTTCTTTTATTCTCTTTTATTCTTTTCTTTTTCATCACACGTTGTTTTTCGTCATCAGACATGCATTTTTTATTCCTAAAGTCCTTTTTCTACTCACTTCAGTAGGTACATTGAGCAACCTACCTCTTGCTTCTACTTGCCTTTTTTTATTGAAGTACATAATATACAATTAAAGGTTTGTATAATACAACATATAGAATAAATAAATGAATTAATGAAAAAAAATTGTCATGAAACAAGAGATAAGCCAACAATCCACACTCTATATTTTATCACAACATCCATTCTCAATTAGTTAATCTTCACAACATTTTCAAAGACAAACAAGATTAACTCATTTATGCAAAACTTAGTCTATGAAATGCGCAATATATAAATGTACATAAAATTAACTTTCCTAAAAAAGTCTTTAGTAGAATTTCCAAGAAAAAAGATAAATAATAAATTCATCAAACTAACACATATCAACACATATAGCAAAAGTCTTGAAAACTAACCCAAAATGCAAAAAATAAAAATAAAAAATAAATAAACAAAAATAAAAAATAAAAAATAAAAAAAATCAAAAAAATCAAAACAATTTTAGCTCAAATGCAAAAACAAAAATTTTACCCCAAAAATTAGAAAATTAACAAAATAATCAATAAAAACTTGCAAAGGAAAAATTACTCAACCTCTCCCCCATACTTAAATGGTACAATGCCCTCATTGTCTAAAATATATAATACAAACATATTTACATGGTCCAAAATAATAAAATAGGGAGAAAGGGATAAGTAATACTCCCCGGCTATCTTGAAGCTCATTGTCCAAAACATGAATGTTGCCAAAAATTTGATAAATCAAGAGGCTTCCAAGTCCAACAAAATATTAATTACTACAAAAACAAAAATAAAACACAAGTAAAAAAATTCTAACAAAGAAATAACAAAATGAATCATAAGAAAAGAGAATAAAATAAAATATTTCTCTTTTTAATTGGCACCTTTTAGGTTAGTATTAGGTGTCAGTAAATCTTAGTATCTTGAAGATTTCTACACTCTGTAAATGATCAACACTGTTTTGTTGTACAATAGGCGTAGGTTTGTTCTTGTTTCTGCAAGATTTATTTTTTTCCTACAAAAAGAATCACGAATAAAATATGAAACTCAACAACAAAAACTATTATATCACATAGAAGCATTTGAAATGCTAATGAATGTTATATAATACAAGCATAAGCCTAAATTTAAATCACAAATATATACAAACAAGGTAACATAAAGATGTATAAGAAGCTATATGTACATCTTATAAATCAAAACTATACATAAAAAGAATAATCAACCAATGAAATACCCTAAAGAATCATATTTATAAAAATTTAAACAGTAAGGATAGTTACAGGTATAATAGCTAAACCAATAAACTATCAAAATCTATACCATTACCAAATACACTATGCACTAGTACCAACAACAATAACAAAACAAATCAATTGAATAAACCAATATTCTTCACTAGGAATAACCTAAATCTATATATATGCTCAATTACTATCATTAATACATAACCTATAGACATAACAAAACACTAATATACCAAGCACTAGAACTAGTATACAACATACAGCAAATTATAAACTCAATGAAATCCAAGGAAAAGTGAAGGGTCAAGGACTTAGTGGGCTTATTAAAAAGATCACCTTTAGAACCACCAATCCATGAATACTACAAACTCCACATGTAGCATAATAAAATCTCCCAAATAATCCAAAAAAATAACTTCAATACTGCAAAAACTATTATACAAAAGGTTTTAAAAAACTAACAAAATAATCTCCAATCAAACAATAACATTCCACAACACAAAATATAAACTATACAAACTAACCAACTCTTCAATTTATTCACACTACTACAATCAAGTTTTAATCTTCCACCAATACAACACCACCACCAAAAATACCAATACAAGGCTAAAAGAGAAACTCCACGACAACAATAATTTCTCAACAAAAATATTTAACATAAACCAAACCTCCAAAATATCCAACACTATTTCAACAATAATGAACTAAGTCCTACTATATAACAAACAACCACAATATCTATTGTACAATAAGATCTCCTTAATCAGTAGCCATTTACAATAACATTTTCATCCTAAAAATACTAACACAACAACAAATACCAAATTCCCCCAACAATAATGATAATAATACATAACAATAATGCTAATTATTAAAAAAACTTAGTCAATAAAATCTAATGTATAGACAATTTTCCAAAACAAGTTACAACAACTTAAAAAAAAAAATAATACATCAAGGTGTAATAATACAAGA
Source organism: Voacanga thouarsii (assembly GCA_026120185.1). NCBI lineage: Eukaryota > Viridiplantae > Streptophyta > Magnoliopsida > Gentianales > Apocynaceae > Voacanga > Voacanga thouarsii. The sequence goes on from JANUWF010000328.1 coordinate 55,554, forward strand.
CATTGGAATTAAATACAATTTATTTATCTCAAAGACTAAAAATAAAGAATCAAAACAACATACAAACAAGGTATAAAAGGAAAAGAAGTCTATATACAAGTAATGGTTAGTATTATGCAAAAATGTAGAAATAAATATTTATATAAAAGAATTAGTAATATTTAAAAATATATAAATAGCTAAATCAACAAGATTGAAAATTTTCATGATATTGCCAATCCTCAGTAATAGTGCCAGAAACTTGATGTGTATGATTTCGAGTGTTGAAAATAGTATCAACAAAAGCCACAAACAACCATATTTTAATTAAAATATCAAACACTAAAACCATATAATTAGGCAAGTATACCCATCATATAGTATAGGAAATAGCAAGTATCGAATTCACGAGAACTTAGCAATCACCTGTACTTTACTCTAATCTTATTGTCTAGCCAAAATAAATATGTGAAGTACAAATAATTACACTACACTAGGAAACCTATTATCTTCTTACACAAGGAAGAGTCACAAGATCATCAAGGAATTAGAAAGAGAGAAAGGAAATACAACAAAGAAAATTCCCCCATTAAACACCTTAAAGATGAGTAGCCATTGGATCCATAATCTCAACTCTAAGTACTGGTGTGAGTAAAAAAATCAATCCAAATCTCTCTACCTAATCAACCAAATCTAATTCGAGTTATGAGATCTATAATCCATAAGTTGATTAACTAGTATTTCTACCTAATCAACCAAATCTAAGGAGGAATTAAACCCCACTCATAATCCCAAATCATCTAAAAGCCATAAAATTCCCATCTCTAGACAATTTCATAAACACTTTGTTTCTTAGCTCTAATCCATAACCTCCCATTCGAGTTAATTAAAGATGACAAATATTAAATTAGTTAAGTGGGTGTTTAAAACTTAACTCTATATCTTGAAATCATTAAAATACAACAAATAATTGAAGAAAATTAATTAAAACCCAACTAAACCAAAATAAGACAATAAGCACAAATAACCAAATATTGCAGAATAGAAATCATAGATACAAGTAAAAGACACCAACCTAAAGTACAAAATAGGGTACAACCATTCATTACAATTAAAAAATCAAAGTTTAGCACAAAAAATGCAAAGTAAGATTATAAAGAAAACGGTAAGAAAATACTCATAGACAAGCTATTTCTTCCTCTTCATTGAGATCTCCATGCCATCCCCCCTTCTTCTTCCTTGAATCCCTTGCTCCTCCTATTCTAAAAACAAAGTCTCCTAGGGTTCTTAGAGAGAAACCCCAAGTCTAGGAACTCCAAGACCCTCCAAGACCAAGTGATTTAAGGCTAGAAATGGTATTTAAAGCCAAAGTCCTGTGTGTCTCTTCAAAAATACGCTGAACAGTACCCTTTCTGCACTTATAGGTGGTCCAGGAGAGTGAGAACAAAGGTGGCCTAAGGAAGTAGGCTGCCAAGCTTATGGAAAAAAAAAAAATAGAAAAATGCTTTTGCTCTAGGTAGCCTAAGGAAGTTCATCTTCTCTGTGCTGCCAACCTTGGAAAGAATGATTTTTTGCTTTGCTACTATATATGTAGCTTAGGGAAGTTGGACTTTCTTGGGCTGCCATTCTTCTGTTCCAAGCATCAACAATTGTGCTCTAGGCAGCCTAGGGAAGTTAGACCTCTCTGGGTTGCCAACATGCTCTCCAGTTATCGTCATTGTTGCTTATTTTTCCTTCTCTTCATCGTTTTCATCTCCAATTGGTATTTTTTTTTATTTCCTAACAAAAATAAAATGAAAATAGTACAGTGAGTGGTGATTTAGATAAGATTTTATCACAATTAAAGTAAAATTACCATAGAAAATATAGATGCGAAAAGCACTCTTCGCCCTCTCTCTCCCTCTCTTCCTCGCCTACCTACCCAAAATCTTCCCTCTCTTTCCTAATATTGTCTCTCCGCTTTCCCTCTCCCCTCTCCTATCTTCCCTATGTTAACTCTCTTTCTCTCTTTAATATTCTCTCCTCCTCTCCCCACCCTTCCCATTTTTTTCATCTTTCACCCATCTAGTTTCTCTACTATCTTAATTTTTCCATGGTCTTCTTCTTTTTATTTTGTGAAAAAAAAGATAACATTTTTATTTAAATAAAATTTCTACAGATTTTCTAATTAATCAAGTAACTCTTATGAATGCCTCTGCCTAGATAGTTGCTAAAGAGTATTCTGCACAGAGAAGTTGCATCAAATAATTGAAAAGTGCTAAGAGAGTTGGAAAATGGCTCAAGAGTTAAATGAAAATGCTACTAAAGAAAATGATAATGCTAATCAAACAATGAGAAATGGTTAAGAGGATATGAATGAAGAAAGTTTCATAAATGTATAATTAAGATATAATGATTTGTAATACGAGAATCGTGAAAAAAGATGGAGGTAGAAATTACGCAAGTGATTTAAGAACAACCAATATTAATGCTTTTTCCACTGCTAATAAAGTTATACAAGGGTATGAAATGGTTGATGATTAGAAATATCCATACGGAACCATAGGAAAGGAGAGAGAGGAGAGAGAAGAACGAACCGTGAGAGGAGAGTGGAGAGAAAATAGAGTAGAGAAGAAAAAAGAGGGAATGGTGTGTAAGTAGAAAAAAGAGAGAGGAGAGAAAAGGTAAGATTCTGTTAGAAAGAAGAGAGAGAAGAGAGGGGAGAGATAACTTAAGAAGGTAAAATTTTAAAGAAGGATAAATGTGTCATTAGAACAAACATCGCTCTTATAGAAGGGAAATTGCTTTGGCAATATTACCATCCAAAATAATACCTGTGATAGGGTAAGAAATGATGAGAATCCACTTCATCATGTTGATCATGCACAAGAATAGGAAGCCATAATAAGCTTACAAGGTCCAATAATAATGGCAAGGCTCAAGAGGTTCCAAGATGGACTCCAAAGCTTCATGAATGTTATGTGAATATAGAGGAACCTAGGACAACAATTGGAGGATGAAAAGAGCTAAATGTGATAATTATTCAAGAGGAAAATCCAAAGGATATCAAGGAACAAACCAAGGAGGAAAAGATGGAAAAATAGGGGAAGTATTTAAGAAACAAAGTAGCCCTACTCGGGATGAAGAAAATAGGGTTGCTTAGTGCTACAGGAGAGTAGGTAGCACTGCTTGGACCAAGTTAGGCAGCACTACCTGATGACTGCTTGGTTCATGGATATCTCTAGGCAGTATTTATTCTCTTTAGGAATGGAAAAAACAAATACCCCTATCAATAGGCAATATTATCCTCTTTCGAATTACCAAATTCTTATTCCCCAATCTCTCTCTCGAGTTAATTGATAAACAATAAATATGAAATTAATTGAATTGAAACTCAACTCCTAATCTCTCTCTCAAGTTAATTGGTGAACAACAAATATGAAATTAATTGAATTAAAACTCAACTCCTAGAATCTCTCTTGAGTTAATTAGAAGAAAGTAAAAAACAATTAATCCAATCAATCAAATAAAAAAAAAAATCAAATACTAGTCATGGAATAAATTAATTAAAATAGAGAAATTCAATGCAAAGCGATCATCCTTAAAAGTAAAACATCCAAATACAATAAAACATAAACTAATTTTTTTCTAAATGAAAAGTACAAAAAAGATCAGAAGAACTCATAGACAAGTTAGATAATTCTCTTCTCTAGAAAATTTCTTCAAACAATGTTCATCTCTTTCTTCTTGAAAATCTCCTTACAGCTCACCTCTTAGCTTTACCTCTGACCAAACTTGTTCTAAAGTATCTGGAATATACATAATACATTATTCCTCTCATTTTAGGGTTCCATTTCCTTGTTTATATAGGCATTTTCCTTCCAAAAAGTGCTTAAAAACTTCTTCGCGACAATTTTTAATAGTAGGCAACCGTGCTTGACTTACGAAACCAAAAATTCCCATTACCAGAACATAAGCAGTGCCACCTACCCCCTCTAGGCAATGCCACCTAGTGTCTAGTCGGGTAACATTACTCCATTTTCTTTGGATTTTCCTCTATTTTCTAGCATGTAGGCAACCCTGCTTAATGGCACTATAGGTGGCGCTACCCGTACTTTGTATTTGCACTATTCTTGCATGGATTTAACAAACTTTTCTACCTCATTTCTTAACTTTAATAATTCCATCAATTCTGCTCCAAAGAAGGTAAAGTAGAGGTAAAAAATAGCTATTTAAACACAAAATCAGCACAAATACACCACAAATAACTCTGAAAATATGCATATAATTAACTCCTATCAATTTCTCCACACTTGAATCTTTACTTGTCCTCAAGCAGACAAGAATCTAACAATTCAAAATCATCAACTGTTCTTACAAAAAAAATAGCCAACATAGTAAAAACATTACCATCCTTTTAACAAAAGAAAGTATCATACCACTTATCCAACTCAATCAATCCCCATATCAAACTGAAATATAAGACCAACATGCGCAAGACCATTGAAGTAAAGTTACAAAAGTTCATACTCATTAAATTCCATTCACCTATTTCTTTAAGCCAAGAACAAAGCCAACATGTTTGAAACAAGCCACGACTTATAGCTAAAACAAGCTTTAATTGGCTCTACACTATTGCAGCTTGATTAACAAACTAGGGCATCCTCACTTTCTCACTCAAAAGGGATTAATAGCCTCAAGCGAGTACATTTAATGCTCTATCTAACTGTATTGGCCCCTTTTTATTTCTACTAAAAGTGTTTTTCTTCATATTCTCATTTTTTAATCTCACTTTTTTCCATATGATATTGAGCATTTTTTCTTTTCAATGTGTTTTTAATTCAAACGTTATTTTTTGCCAAAGGACTGGCGCTTTGCATCTCCAAACATTTTTTTTCCTTACTTTTTCTAGAATGGGTACATACATCCCTTCTAACTCTTTTTCATATTAAAAAAAAATTCCACCCTTGGTTTTACATCTTTAAACCTATTTACTTAAACTCAAGAGAAGGATTAGTTTAGAAATTACTATCAAACAAGAAATAGCTACTCATCCTAACTTATAATTCATCATATCAACCAAATCAAGAATAAAAAGCGCTAATTTTCAACCATGTAATTACGAATGTACAAGAGTAACTGAAATTTTCAAGACTTAAGCATCTTAATACAAAATTTAAACCACTGATTGACTTAACCACATAAGATATATGACATATTCTAAGGCTAAATAAATAATAATATCTCCACTTCATAAACTCAAAAGTCCATCAAATACCATCATAAAATCAAAAAATTTTGGTAGCCCAAAAACATCACAAAACATAACAAAATATCTTAGCAAGAGTGTTGAATAGCCTCTCCCCCACAATTAAACTGGACATTGTCATAAATGGCCAAAAATTAGACAAATAAGCACAACCAAAAGACTAAAGGGATGAGAGAAAGAAAAGAAATCAAATACTCCACAAATCATTAGCTTCAAAGAAGGATAAGCGTGTCTTCAAAAATTGAGAAGAAAAGAGCGTCAATCAAACGAGAATTATGAACCTGCAAAGGAAAAATAAAACACACCAAAACAAATAAAAGCATAAAAAGAAATAAGAAAGGAGGCAAATGAATAGAATTAACAAAGAAAACAAAATAAATCAAAATTGGAGAAAATAAAAGATAAAAAACAATAATATGCGATCACAACCCAAATGTCGGCCTTAGTTATAAAGAGTGCAATCAAGCCTCTCCATATACCCAAGATCCTCTTTATAGTATAACTTCAATCTATTACTACTGATTTAAATGTCCCCTTTTTAGGATGCGAGGCCTCAATAGCTTCAAAGGGAAATACCTTGCTTACTAAGAATGGCCTAGAACATGTAGATCTCAGCTTACCTAGAAAAAGTCTCAGCCTCGAATTGAATAACAATATCTGATCACTCTCTTTAAACTTCTGGTTTGGTAAAATGTGGTTGTCATGCCACCTCTTCACCTTTTTTTTTTTTGGTATGATTTTAAACTTCCATAAGCTTTATCCCTCCATTCATCCAGCTCATTCAATTTGAATAACAACTTTTCACCTGCAGACTTGAGATCAAAATTAACAAGTTTTATAGCTTAAAAGGCTTTGTGCTCAATTTCTACAAGTGACAAGACTTTTCATAGAACAATCTATAGGGTGTTGTGTATATGGGTATCTCGTATGTTGTCCTATATGCCCAAAGAATATAATCCAATTTTGTATTGCAATCATTACATGTATGGTTGAAAACATTTTTCAAAATTTTCTTAAGTTCTCTATTAATCACTTACACTTGGCCACTAGTCTAACGATAATAAAGGGTGGCAAACTTATATGTAACACCTGAATGTTATATGTAAGCACTTTATCCATTTAACTGTTACAAAAGTGTGTCCCGCATCACGAATAAGTCCTTTTGGTACTTCAAATTAGGTGAAAAGCTTTTTAAGGAATTTAACCACAACCCGAGTATCATTAGTAGGTAAGGCTTGCATCTTAACCTACTTTGATACAATATGATAGGGCCTAAATTAGTCAAATTTTTCATAGTTATTTGAGACTATTTTATGATACATTTTATTCAATAACTAGTCATATTCCTTCATATTTGAGATTTTACTATTGGAAAGGTATTTTATTCATTATTTCAGATTTTAGGGGTAAAACAAAGCAAAAACGTTTCAAAATAGAATAGAGGTGGTGCCAGACAGGGCAGAGGAACCGGCGCCAGCCATGTGCTGAGGACACGAACTTCGATGTGATAAAAATTGTTGAAACGAGACCGGAACAGAACCAAACCTGTAACACCCCGCTTCCTAGGCCTAACAGGGCCGGGAATGTTGCCCCGTCCAAAGGACAAGGGGTCTTTATAACTAGGTCACACAATCAAAATAATAGAATAAAAATAATACTTTAAACTTAAAACTTATTACAATCCAAGAATTCAAAAACAAATCTAGAATAAAATTATTCACTCTCAGCTCCCAAAGCACTGTACAAAAATAAATAACAAAATCTCTTCCAAGGCAGACAACACTAGCTACTCATCCCCACAGCAGGATCGACCTGAAATCATGGTAAAAAGGGTGATGAGATAAAAATCTCAATAAGTCCGTATGTGCTTTAAGTGTCCAGTGAAACAGTTCGTGAATGCAAAGTATAAAATCTTCATAAGAGAAATACTGGCAAACAATAAATAATGTTCAAAAGCAAGAGCGGCGTTTTGACTTTTACAACCATACAGGTACATTAAAATCAACCACTCAAAAAGGTGGCTATGGGTTACTACATGTTGGGCCTCATAACCATACAACGGTTAGAATGTCATATTTTGTACAGTTTGACAAAAGAAATACTGGCAAGCAATAAATGATGTTCAAAAGCAAGAGTGGCGTTTTGACTTTTTCAACCATACAGGTACAATAAAATCAACCACTCAAAAAGGTGGTCATGGGTTATCACACGTTGGGCCTTATGTCCACATGGTCAGTATGCCACACGTTGGGTATACTGCCGGTCAGACTGCCACACTTTGTACAGACTGACAAAAAGTAGGTGATCGGCCTACCGGATAAGATTCTCCTCCATCTCTACACCCAAACAAAAACAGTTGTTCACTCCGGCAACACACAATCCACATGACTGAAAACTGCTAGCTCGGACCGGCATGACTAAGTAGTACTGACATTTCTCTAAATTGAGTTTATCTTCTGGAGGTGGCCTCCTGCCAGAAGACTCACTCTTTCTCTTCAAAACTAGTACTACTAGCCTACCCTTATTGAGTACTCAATGTAGTTCGTCCCATTTGGGAGAAAATCGATAACACATAACTTTACTTGCAAATGGCAATCAAGGATTTCCAAAGTTTTTGTCAAAACCAGATTTAGAAACAGTTTAGTGTTTGAACAAAATTTCTTGTTAATTTTCAAATAGTTGGTTTGACAGAAACAAGAAAGGAAACAGTCCTTAATTGCCTTTACCAAATCAGTGTTCACAAACTTCGGGTTTAGCTTGCCATAATAACTTTTTACAATAAACAAATTTTATGCAGGAGCTTATCTGATCCTTGCTCAAAATAAAGGTCTCCAATAGCTGACCTAACCCCGCCTGGGGTAAACAAAGCCATAATTAAACTCAAGCCAAGATTCACATTTACAAATAATTCTAGCTTAACTTACTGCAACCATGATCCTAGTGTCCCAAGCTTAAGGCCAGATAATAAATAAAAGAGTTTATAAACTAAGTTTAGTTTGATATTAAAATAATTAGGGTTTCGAAAATAGGTACTAATAAGTTGAAGGTTTAAATCTTGCTAAAAATAAATTAGAGTTTATTTGATGAAGGGTCCTAGGTGGTATTAGGTAAAATAATAATCTATTAATAATTATTGCTAGAAAATAATTGGTAACTAAAATTAGTTGTAAGTAAATTTTAATGGGCTTTGATTGAAAGATAATAAATAAATTTTAATAGTATTTATGAATATAAGACTTACAAAATTAACATTTTATCTATTATAATTATTTATATAAAAGGCTTTATTTGATATTATTATTTTATATAATATCTATATATTTTATTTCTTTAATAAAAGCTATTATTTATTTGACTAAAATATCCTTATTTTATGTATAATAGTCCAAATCTACCATTCCTAGGGTTTTCGAAATTTACTAGAAAGAATTATAGCATTAATAATTTTATTGAAGAAATAAAATTAGCTTAGGGACAATTAGGTCACGATCATATTTCCATTGCTAACCACAATCATGAATATATACTTCACTCCAATTCATCAAATCATCCAAAACATGAATAAAGGCATAGATCAAAATTTACCAATACATGATCCAACCTCTACCAACATATACATATTCATGTCTTTAACAATCATACATGAACATAAACCCTATTCACCAAAGGTGACATAATTTCTAACATGCTTGATCATATATACCATTCACGGCATGGAGACATGCATTAAACCCTAAAAACGCCATACAATCAACCAAGACAATCAACTCATATATCAATCCCATCTCTATCATATACACACATTTATTCATACTTCAATCTTAACTCATCACAACAACACATGCTCAAATCCTAATCATAATCCATCTCCTTCCAATATCATCCTAGAGACATGAATCTAGAACTTAAAGAGGGGGTTGAGGAGGCTTACTTGATTGATGAGCATCTTGGAGTAGGTTCGAAGGGATCCTTACTTTTAGGAGACTTGATCCGTCCAAGAGAGAAGAAGAAAATATGGCTATGGTTGAAGTAACCATTCGGCCAAGAGAGAGAGAGAGAGAGAGAGAGAGAGAGAGAGAGAGAAAGTCCATTAGTGTGTGTATATATATATATATATATTCATTAGAAGTTGAAGATGAGTGAAGATAGAGATGATTGATCATTCTCACTTTGAAGGTGTTCTTGAGCATTCACAAAAATTCTAGTTTTTGATCCAAAAGTGAGACTTCGATTTTGGTGTTTGTTGTTAAAAATTGCAGAAGTGGATTCAAGGGGTTGAATAGGTGTAATCTGGAGTTTTTGGAGAAGATTGGAGTGGTTTGGAGTGGTCTTAGGCGTGAGAGGGTTAGTAGGTGTTCTTGGTTTGGAGAGAATGGAGAGAGTAGGGAGAGGGCTGGCTGAAATTCTGTGTAGGAAGGAGTGGCCGACTGATTTGGAGGGTTTAGGAAGTTGAATTTTCTGATTTGAGAGGAAAAGGAAAGTTGGTTGTTTGAAATCCTAAAAGAATATTTTAGGGAATCAAATTTGGAAACTAAATATGGCAAGAAGATCTTTGATGAAGGAGAGCTTTTGGGAAGCTCCAATGGCCAGCTGAGTTGGTGGGGATTTTGCTGGAATGAATGATGGTTGAAGGAGCTTAATGGTGGCTGAGAATATGGAGTACAATGATGAAGGGATTTCTGGTTGTTTGAGAGATGAATTATGGTAATTTACTAAACATAATTGCTGGAATTTTGGTCTCCAATCAATGGCTTGATTGGAGAAATTGATGGAGATATTTTAGGGGCAGCCATGGACAGGTTTTTCGAGTAGAAGGTTGGAGAAGATGATGGAGCTCAGTTCATAGCTGTTCAAGGGAAGTTTGTACAGAAAAATGAGGAAGGTTTCGGACAAAGCTGAAGATGGAGCAAGGCTGAAAAAATTCCTGTATAGATTTTCGCTAGTAGCTGGAATTTTCTGGGTAGCTTTTGCTTCCATTTTCTAGTCAATTTGTAGAGGATTTGAAGGGGCATTCAGTGGTCTTTCAAGGCTGGTTTCCAGCCTTCTTTATGGAGGAAAAATGTGGCTAACGTGTTGGATGAAAACTGGAAGAAAACAGTTTGGTTTAGGATCACCAAAGATGCGAATTTACCCAGAAAATTTTCTGGTTTGCACAGCATTTGTGCAGTCCGGTTTTGGCCTCATAATTTCAGACTTCAAGCTGGCCAAGAGGGCTATTTTTCTAGCAACATTTGGGAGAAAATGATGACTAAAAATTTCGACACTTGGAATGCACAAGAAGCTGGAAAAATTCCAGATTACTTCATGAAGAAAATGAACATAGCTAGAGTGGAGTTTTGAACGTTCAACCATGGAGATTAATCTTTTGGGAACCTTCCACAACTCCTACCCATTTTCAGCCCACAAGATGTTTTACATTTAGACATTTTTGAACCTTTAAAGCCACAGCACTTTGCTGGAATTTTCTGGAATGAAATTGGTTTGAATAAATTGAACATTCTAATGAATTGAGAAGTAAAAAAACTAAGGATCAAAAAGGGTATAATCCCCTTAGAAATTTTTGTAGGGCACAAGAGTAGAATTAAGATACTCCTATCATGTCTCCCCTAGGACAACACTTGTACTCTTCCCTAAAGCATACAAGGCCGAAAATATAGCCTTCCCAAACAAAAATAAATGATGTGATTTGAACCCAAGACCTCAAGAATTAATCCCTAAGCTCTAACCACTAAACCACAACAACTCTTGTTATTTCTTTCTCTCCCAAATATTTTTTTTAATTAATCCTCAAGCTATCTCCCTATTTCCACCTCAAGCAAAAATTACTATTTTGCCATTCTTACTCAATAACCACAATTAGGCCTTCTAGGCTACAAATCACAAATCCAAAGCACATAAAATCATATAAAAATATATTTAAACATGCAATAAAATATGATATGAATCCCAATCCTCTTACTCTAAGGTTGGTTTCAACTGGGGTTTCACAAAACCGACGCCGGTTCCAGTAGCCAAGGCGGCGCCGACTGTACTCTGGACAACAGGGCATGAAAATTAAGAAAAAATCAGTGAACAATAGGAGAAATAGAACACAACTGGCACCGGCTCTAGCAGCCAAGGCGGCACCGGCTGTGCCCTGAGGATAAGATGGGATTTTGATTTTTGCACGCGATTTTTGGTAATTTGTGGAGTTTTAGTATCTTCCTACTTCTACTCGGCTAAGAACATTACACTAATGAGTTTAGGCACTTCCTAAACCTATAAATAGATAAAAAAACACAAGAGAAGAGGGGAGAATTCATAGGTCATCATAGAAAAATTTTCAAACCAAATGAGGAATTCTTCAAATTAAGGAGGATTGTACAAGAAGGTCTTTAAAGGAAGAAGAAGGAGGCTTGTCTATGAGTGCTTTCTTTTACTTTGTTTTCTTTTTCTTGAACAATGATGTGTTAATTGTTTTATTGTAATTTGACATTGTTTTAGGTATTTATAATTTTTAGAGTTATTTGATCTTTTGATTAATTGATTGTTCTTCTTGATATTTAATTACTTATGCTTATTACGAGATTAATTAGTTGTTTCTTTCCATTAGCTGGCTCGACCAAAGGGGTTGGTGGTAGTTTCAATTCATTATTTTCATATTTGTGGTCTATTAACTTGATCAACCAAAGAGGTTAATTGCAAAGAACTGGGTAATTAAAGATTAATCAATGTCCACCCGACCAAGGATTCATTGGTTAGTTTCATATTTTAAGTTTGCCTAACCATGAAAATTTAATCAAGGATTGTGTTTAATGCATCTTTTGGGTGAATTAGTTGAGACCAACCAAGTTATGCTAATTTATCTAGGAGATAATGATTTCATGGATTGACCAAAGAAGTGAATCTACCTTAATCCTTCATGATGCCGAGGGAATAGCTAGTTATGATATTGATTAAGTACTTTAAGATCATGTTTGTCAAAATAATGATTGGGTTACATACTTCTCCATCATTGTCTTGTGTATATTATTTTATTTTATTTTTTCCTTTTTATTTCTTTTTCACCTTGTTGAGTTGGTTAAACACTGAAAGAAAAGTGATTAATGCATACTTGTTCCTTGAGGATCGACATTTGTTTGAACCCTATGCTATGTTAATGATGAATATGCTTGCTCATATGTGTAATTTGGGGTTAACGTTTTAATTTAACTTGATTAGGAATGTGCTTATTTTATATATGATTTTTATATTCAAATAAATACACATCAATACATAATCAACAGTAACTAAGATGTATTTATTCCCAAAAGAACTAGGAAAATGGCCTATGAAATCTATACCCCAATAATCAAACAACTCACATGCTTGAAAATTTTGCAAAGACATTTTATTAGCTTTAGATACATTACTTGTTCCTAGACACCTATCATAATTCTTAACAAACCTATGAGCATCCTTGAAAATTGATGGCCAATAGAAGCTAGACTTGAGGACTTTCCGTGTAGTATTGTTGGCTTAATAATTGCCTCGGCTAGTCTTCATGGCAATATCAAAGAATGTCTAGTGATTTAGCATAATCCACATATCGTCTGATGTCATGATCTGCACAGTAATGAAATAAGAAAGGATCTCCCTAAAAATAATACTTCACATCTGAAAGAAATTTCTTTTGTTGCTGTGAAGTAAACTCTTGAGGAAGAATTCCTGCCGCCAAATAATTAGCAGAATTAGCAAACTAAGGAATTTGAGGATTGCTACCTTTCAATTGCCAAAGTTGTTCATCTCGAAAGGTGTGATTAATCTATTCTACTTTTAATAGCTCTATGTGAGGATTCTCTAATCTTGATAAGTGATCTACAACCAAGTTCTTAGCCTCTTTTATGTCCTATCTCTAGGTTAAATTTATGCAATAATAAAACCCATCTAATTAGTCTAGGCTTGAAATGATGCTTGGCTAAGAGGTAATTAAGTGCTAAATGGTTAGTATACAAAATTACTTTAGACAAGATAAGATAAGAACGGAATTTATCAAAAGCATATACTATCACAAGCAACTCTTTCTCCATAGTGGTGGGCTAAAAATAAGAGTTTATCAAGACAAGAGTTTTACTTGCATACTATATGGGCTAAAAATACTTATCTCGCCTTTGTCGAAGCACTGCTCTCCTTGCATAATCACTAACATCACACATTAGCTCAAAACAAAGGGACTAATAAGATTTAATTAAGATAGGAGAGTAAATCAAATTTTCCTTGTAAATTAAAAATAGTGAAATATTTTTCATCAAAAAAATATATATGTAGCATCATTCTCAAGTAAAGTGGTAAGAGGCTTAGAAAATTTTGAAAGTCTAAGATGAACCTCTTGTAAAATCCTACATAACCTAGAAAGCTCCAAATAGCTTCTACTGAAGTAGGAGAAGGCAACTTCTCAATTGCTTTAGTTTTAGCCCTATCAACTTCAATACCTTTACTTAAAATTTTATACCCCAATATTATACCTTCTTGAACCATAAAGTGACACCTTTTCGCATTTAGCACAAGGTTTGTTTCTTCACATCTCTAGAGCACATTTTCTAAATTTCTCAAACATAAATCAAAGGAGTCTCCAAAAATGAAAAAATTATGCATGAATACCTCCATGCTGTCACCTGCCAATCCTTCAAAAATGGCCATCATACATCCTTAGAAAGTTCCTGGACCATTACAAAGACTAAAAGGCATGCGACGATAAACAAAATTACCAAATGGGTATGTGAAAGTTGTTTTCTCTTGATCCTCAGGGACTACGGGGAATTAAAAATATCCCAAAAAGCCATAAAAAAATAGTAGAACATGTGACCAGCCAACATTTTTTACATCAGGTTCATGAAGGGGAATGGAAAATCATATTTTCTTGTAGCCTCATTCAGCTTCCTACAATCAATGCAAAATCTTCAGCCAGTGGCCAATCTCATAGAATGAGTTCAATTTTATCATTAGGAGGTACTGTCATTCTTCATTTCTTTGGTGCTACCTATGTTTGACTTACCCAAATACTATCTGAGATAAGGTAGATAATTACTACATCTAGAAGCTTAATTACCTCTCCCTTTACCATATCCTTCATGTTTGGATTCAGCCTCTTTCGAGGTTACATCATTGGCATAGCATATTCTTTTAATAAAATCTTATGCACATAAAAAGAATGGTTTTGATATCAATGATTTTCCATGCAATGGCCCTTTATACCTTTTTAACATTTTGATCAATTTCTCTTTCTTCTCATTTGTTTGGTCCTTTGCAATGATCACTAATAGGGGTTAAATTGATACATATTTTGATAACCATTTGAGATGAAATTGTGTTATTTTTGGATGGAATAGTTATTCAATTCCTCTATTTTATGTTCTTTTGATAATACTTTGCTTTGGGAATGTTTTCCTTAGATTTGAAGTTTAAATTGCAGAAATTGTACAAAAATCTGATGTTGAACAGACTACAATCGGGGCCGAATCATGCCTAGGAACCCGTACTAGTTATACATTGGAAAACTAGAGCAAAAGCAAGACAAAATCACAACCTTGACAGAGTTGAGCCAGCACTGGCTCAGCTCTTCGAGCCGACGTGGATGTTCACTGACTCAATATCGGTTTACAGTTCTTTTTTAGCTAGGTTTGAAAATTGTGGAACACTTCTTTTGGGAATAAGTTTGTAGACGGGAAAAAGCATATGTGGAAGAATTTTAGCAACTAAGAGGGTTATATATATGAGGAAATAACATGCTACAATCATGAATTCAATGAGCTACATTGAGAATTATTGAAGAAATGAGTGAATTTATCCAGAGCAGCATTGTGTTAGAGGAGTTCCTCATTGGAAAAGAAATGTGTGCTTGCCTATGAGTTCCTATCTTGTTCCTTTGTTTTTCTTTTCTAGACAATGTTAATTTTATTAGTTTATTGTATTTTAGAGGAATGTTATGAAGTTATGACTATGTATTGAGTTTATATTTGATCAATTAATTTATCTATTTCTAGTATTTTGTTACTTTGATTTATTTGATAAATTGATTGGTTGTTTCTTTCTTCTAATTAAAAGAGATTAGAAGACATTTAATTTAATTAATTCTATATTTGTTTTCTTGGCTAACTTGGGAAAGGAGGTTAGGAATTGAACTTGAATAGTCAAAGGTTGATTGATATCACCTAGAGTATAGGGATATTGATTAATTTTATGTTTTAATATCACTAAGAGATAGGGATATTTTATAAGGAATTAGTCTTTATGCATCTTTTTAGTTGTTTTGGTGAAATTGAAAAATCTACTAAAGTGGCTAAAAGATAGTGAATCCATAACTTGTAAAAGAAGTAAGTCTACATTCTATTTCCTTCAAGATGCTAGAATGATAAATTGATTGTGACAATTAAGATTTGATCATAGCTATATCTTTGAAAAATTCTAACTAAGTACAAGCTTTTCCTTCCTCATATTTGTATATATTTTACTTAGGATTTATTTTCCCTTTTCTAAATATCTATAAGTTAGACAATGGATGAAAAATGATTAGTGTGCACTTATCCCTTAAGGATTGATACTCATTAATGCCCTATACTATACTTTCCGATGAGTGCACTTGCTTGTATGTTATTTGGGATTAATGTTTTAAGTAAAGATTGATTATTAATGGAAAAAATGGATGATTCTATAGACCCAAATTTAACACATCAAGTTTTAGGTGCCATTACTGGGGATAATATCATGAAAGTTTTAATTCTATTGAGCTAGCTATGTACATATGTAAATCGATAAATACATGTGGATAATTACTCATGGTATAATTGAATGTATTGTATATGTAATTATATACACCTATTTGGTTTTATTGATTGATGTTTTTATGTAATATATATATTAATTGTAATTTTGCTTATTTTTAATATTTGGTAATCTTTATGTTGTCAATTCTAAGTCCATATTAACTTTCTTTATTTTTAGGGTTAATACTTAGTTTATGACGCGATGAATTGAAGGAGAGGTCATGAACTTTGATCTAGAAATTGAATGGAATTTAACAAAGATCTGGAGGGAATATAGGCAATGGATTAACCATCTAAGTATAACAGGAAAGATGGAGGTTAACTAAAACAACAATAATAGTAATGGTGGTAATAATAGGAGGACAATGGGTGACTTTGCCAAACCGGCACTTTCGGGTACAAATTCAAGCATTGCTAGACTAAGGGTAGAGGCCAACAACTTTGAGATAAAACCTAACATTATCCAAATGATCCAAAATATGGTACAATTTGATGGGTTACCTGATGAAGACCCTAATGCCTATCTAGCTAGTTTCCTAGAAATTTATGACATCTTTAAAATGAATAGTATTTCAGAGAATGCAATAAAGTTAGGACTTTTTCCTTTTTCTCTTAGGGATAGAGCTAAATTTTGGTTTAAATCTCTACTAGTAGGATCAATCACTACTTGAAATAGGCTTGTTGAAACATTTCTAACCAAATATTTTTCCCCAGCTAGGATAATTGATGCGAGTTTTTTATTGTAGAAAATATTACCAACAAATTACACAATTAATCAAGTTTTAATTAAAATTCCAACCACTAAAATCACACATATGAGTAAGTATACCCATCGTATAGTATAGGGACTAGCAAGTATCGAATCTACAAAAACTTAGGCTCTCACCTTACTTTACCCAAATCTTTATTGTTTAGATAATAAAATAAAAAGAGAATAAAAAGGGAAATAAATAAAGATAAAAATATATATAACTCAAGAATGCAAATTCATGCAACTAGATAATTATCTTGAAAATATAATATTGAATTAATTAGCATGCATCACAATTAAATGGCATTTTGGCATCATGAAGATACTTAAGTAAAATTTAATCTTTTCCCAAGTCATGAACTTACTTATGTAGACTACACTTCTTTCCAAATCCACGGAATCACTATCCTTTGATTAATTTAGCAGATTTTTCAATCAAACCAAAGCAACCAAAAGATGCATTAAACTCATACCTTACAAATATGAAATTGGCCAATAACCCTATTCTCTAGGTGAAATCAACCAATCTTTGATTACTTTAGGTCTTTAATTTTAACTTCGTTTACCAAGTCCATTAAGATCTAACAAATATGAAATCAATGCAATGAACTTCTAACATCGTTTCCTAAGTCAATTAGAAGAAAACACATTAATAACCAATAATAACAAGTAATCAAATACCAAGGATAACAATAGATTGATAAAAAATTCCAATTAACTCAAAATCATAATCTCCAAAAAATATATAATTACAATCAAAACATTAAGCACATAATTGTTTTAGAAAAGTAAACAAAGGATAAAAGATAGAACTCATAGACAAGCCCCTCTTCTTCTCCTGAAAACCTCTTTTGAACAATGCCCCTTTGAGTGGTAATTTTGTTTTTGAATAATAAGTATCTAGCTTGGATCCTTCCAATCACCCCTTTTATCTTGTGTTTTTCTTGTTTAAATAGACTTATAAGATGCTAAAATTCGTTCTCTAAGAGTCCTGGGCCGAGTAGGGACTGGGAAATTATCAAATCCACGCATAATTTTGAAAGCTTTGCTGACATTAGGTAGATTAGGATCGGTGCTGCCGGCCATGCTCTGGTCGGCCTAGTCGTGCTCTATTTTTTTTATCAACAAAACCCCTGTTTTCTTAGATTAGGGTTGGCGCCAGTTCCATCAGTCACAGTCGGCGCTGGTCGTGCTCTGACGGCGATGGCTTGTTCATTTTTTCATCATTTTCTACAATAAAAATCCAAAACACCTTTCCAAGAGTAAAATATCAAATATAAAGAAATATGTCTAGTTAGTACAATAAATGTATCACAAAACACACCGTCAAATAACTAGGAAACTATAGATGAATTTTGGCCCCTATCAACAACTAAACTTAGAATCGATAGTTTTGCCTTCCAACAACTAGTGTCTGAAAGTTTATATGAGTCTTGGGAAAGCCAGAAGGAGATGCTCAGAAAATGTCTGGATCGTGGGTATAAGTTGGATATGCAAATGCAAATTTTTCACAGTGGGTTGAATTTTAATTCTAAACAATTAATTGATGCATCGGCTGGAGGGACAATAAGTTCTAAGACCCTAGAGGAATTATATGACTTGATTGAGAATATTACTATGAACAATTATTCTTAGAAGAATCCAAGATCTTGGGCGCGTGTTCAAGAAGTTCACCAAATTGATGTTGTGGCTGACTTGGAAAATAAGATTGATGCATTAGCACAAAAATAGAACAACTAGTTGCACCTCCTCCTCAGGAGTAAGTTATGAGTGATTTTTGTAGAGAAGGGAACCTAAACAATGAATGTTAAAACATGTCCTCATCCCAAGATTCTTCCTTAGAACAAGTCACTTTTATGGGAAATGGGAGACAAGGTAACAATCCTTATAGCACCACGTACAATCTCGAGTGAAGGAATCATCCTAACTTTCTTAGACCAATCAAAACTACCCTTGGCAAAATTCTTCAAACTTTAATGGAAGTCTAATGACTCAACCCTCCTTACCTTACAATACAACACCACCACAACCTTTATTAGAAGAATCGGTCAACAAATTCGTAAGTTCCACAGAATCACACTTTTAAGGAGTTTATGCTACTACAAGGAATTTGGAGGCTTCAATGCATAATTTGAAAAATCAAATTAGCTAACTTGCAAAGTTCCTTGGTGATGATCAAATAGGGACCTTACCCAAAAATACAGAGAATAATCCAAGAGGCCAAGATCGTGAAAAAAGGCAATTTTTTTTACATACTTTCTTCTTTAAGTTCTTTCAACAATTGTTACATTCATCATTTTTTAGTTTCTAGGGAGTGTTCTTTCATTTATCTAGCTTGAATTTTGTTTGTTTAAGTATTTTCTTTCTACCCAAATTTATTTTTACATATTTTTTATAATAAAAAATTTCAAATTCCAGACTGGACTTTGTGCCGATTCAAATTGATAAACCAGCCACCGACTCTGAAACCGGGAAAATAAAAAAAAAGCTCTAGTGAGGAGCCAGTGCCAACTTAGCCACTTGAGCCGGTACCAGCTCATGTCAGGTCACACGCACTTAAGAAAGCTGGCACTTTATTTTTCTAGCTAAAACACCAAAATTTCAAAGATTTCCCTATTTCTATATTGCCGGCTCCCTCAACCTATTCGCCACCGGCTTTGATTTTACCAAAAAAATAATGTTCTTTCATCAAACTTCATGAAATCCATTATTATTCTTCAATTTTAATGGATTATTTTCTCAAAATTCTTTACCTTTCACATAAAACCTATCATCAATCCACCTCTTTGCACAAACATTTCCTTGCAAAGATTGATGTAGATTGATTGCCCATTGTTTGGAGAACAAGTTGGTGTAATTTTTGTTTGAAGTTCACGGTAAAATTTTCTTCTTTGAATTTTGGGGTAATTTTCGGGTACTTCTTATTGGTAATTCGATTTAACTATGTATGAAATACTGTTTCACACTTGATTCAATGCCATTTATATTCTTGAGCTTTATTTTGATAAATTTTGGTGATATACTGTATATTGTTTTAATGGCTATTGAAGAAGTCTTGGGATAATGTTAACTTGTTGGAAATTTTAGTGCTCTATGAAATGATATTCATTGTCATGACTTGAGAGTAATTAATAATAATAATAATAATGTATATTTCTTAAACATACTTAGGTAGTTGAGATGATCAGAAATCATGCAAAATATATTCCTTGAGCTTTGAACTTATAATGATGAATTGTTGAGTTCTTGAACATCATGTGGATGTGATTATGCTTTCCCTTGAACTTTTTATTATTTAAGTCTTTGTGGTTATTAAATTGTGATATTTGCAAGTAATTGAGGTGATTAGGCTGTGTGGTAAGGTGGTTGAGAGTTGTGTTGTGATTGCGGTGTTTAGATTGAGGGGAGGTTGTTGTTAGTAAACCCGAGGAACTTAGGAGTTTTATTGTCGCTATTCCTATACTTTTGTGTTCATTATCATCATGCTAAGAACTAAAGGACTCTCTAATAAAAGTGCAAGAGCTTTTTCTTCTCGTGTTCCCCCATCTCCATACATTTCTTCTCTCCAATTCAGTGATTCTTTTTGTCAAGAGTGGTATGAGGCTAGAGTACATAACAAAATCATTGTGGAAAAAACATATGATCCAGTCTTTGACCAAACCTTGAAGTTGACTCTTATGTTTAGAAGAATGAGGTGGGATGCTATCATTAATTTGAGAGGTACCTATTATCCATTTTTGGTGTAAGAATTCTATGCCAATGAATGAGAAAAGAAAGAACGAGCTTAGAACAATAGAGACCATGGTGAGTAGGGTGTCCATAGAGTTTGATAAGTAGAGATTAGCTGCTATGTTGGGAAGTAATGATATGGGGCCCTGGTTAGAAGTAGACTATCATAACTAAAAAATTGTTGCTGACCCTGATTGGGATTTTCATGAGGCATATGGTGCGTTGGGGATGTATAAGAAAGGTAGAGTCGGGCAAGTGGGTTTTGTGTCTAATAACACTTTAGATGCCCAGCTCTGCATACTTTTTTACATTTTCTTTTTCTATGTTTTTCTTAGCGCAAGTGGTTTTAATGAAGTTTGAGTTATTGATGTTTACATTCTATCAAAAGTGTTAGCTATTGAGCCTATTCCTCTCACTCCTCTTATTATCCAATCAATGTGCGATGTTGTCTATTCTCACTTAGCTTCCAAAGCCCTCGTATTCACTTTGGTTATCATGAGAATACTTCAGGCTTTTGGAGTACCCCTGGAGGGAGATGCTATAGAGATGACTACTGAGAGGGAGATAGTGACTGAGCTGACCCTGTCCATTTGTGGGTATTGATATAATGACATTAGGACGTGGGTTAAAATTGAGCGACTTCTATTAGACTACCTGAAAATGATCCCCCTCTTAGGACTTCTTCCCAACCTACTAGACCATTCTACAGCTATGCTTGCTCTTTGAGTGCCCCCATACTGATTTTGAGGTGAAGGTGCGGGCCTAGTTAAGATATATGAGATTAGAGATATGGTACCATACTAGGATGCTTACATAACTTTTGCATGGCATGTAGGAGATACGACAAAGGAAAGATGCATAGGACCTCTAATGGACGCAGCTGCAACAAGCTTTACATACCTACCAAGATGCCCCCTTATGATGGTGCTGCCACTACTAGAGATGGAAATGACGATGATGCTACTGCTGCTTAGGGATTGGTCATATTAAATCATATTGACACATGTTCTTTTCTTTTCTTGTTTTTTCTTATCTTTTCTTTTATGGCATGCATTACTTTAGGCTTTGCTTTATTTTCTATCATGGTGTGTTTATTTCTTTTGTTTTTCATTAGGTACTTGGGAACAATGATGCCAATGAAATGATCTTTTCTTCTATATGGATGGAATAATTATCTCATTCTTTTATCATTTATACCTTGGAGAGTATTTTCTTTCCTTTCTCCCATTTTATCTTTTCCTTTTTTTTGGGTTATGTTACATGTTTTGATTTTTCTGCCATTCAAGGTATGTTCTATCTTAAGTGTGCAGGGAAGAATGTGGAATGTTCTTGCTAAGAGTTAATGACTTACTAGATTAGGTTGCCATTTGTGATTATAAGATTTTTTTTTTTTGGGAGCTAAATTGCCTTAGGAATGTTGTGTTTCTTATCCTCTTTGTTTTTTTTTTTTTAAGTCCCATGGATATGCTTTTCTATGATATTTTTTGCCATTGAGTACAATGTCCAATTTATGTGTAGGGGAGAAATTCCTTCTTTTGCCAAGTGCATTGTTTAGGTTAATTTTTTTTTTCAATTTTTTCGATTCTTGGAATGCAATTATTTTGTTTAGTTTATGATGAGGCTATGATTTTCTTTTTAGCTTTGGCTGTGAATTTGTCATTCAATTGGTTGGATTTTGTTGGAATAAATTTGTGTATTAAATTGGTTATCTTAAGTCTTGAAAATATAAGTTGACCGTGGTTATATTTTAGTATTTAACTTTTACTTTGCTCTTCTTGCTTGGATGTGGATGATATGATGAAATATGAGAAGATTTGTTGATTAATTCTTGTTTCATGGTTTCCAAATTTGTTTTACTTGGAGTTATGAATAAGGATGTGAGAAGAAAAAAGGGTCCAGGAATGCAAAGTGCATATCATATGGCAAAAAATAACGTGTGAAGAAAGTTAGAGTCAAAAAATGAGTGAAAGAAAAGAACGACAATAAAAACAAGATTTAAAATTCTTAGAGGGGCCAATATAGGGAGAAGTAGAAAGTATTGTTCGGGGCACTCTCTTGAGGCTATTAATTCTCAAAATAAGAAAAGAAATATTTTTTATAACTAAAAGGAGCTAATATGGTGAGTGAAGAGAAATCCATTCATCTAAAGCTAAAATCCTTAAGTCTCTTGAAAAAAGTCATTAAAAAATTAAGTGTCTTTTTATTTTGCTGCTCAAGTTGTGGAAATTTAATTCCATGAAACTTAATTTGGTTAAACAAATTGACTTCTATGATTTGTATTGTCTATGCCTTGGCTTGAGGGGTGAAATAATTTTCTTAAAACTAAATTATAAGCTTGTTTAACTTAACTTTGAGGGCCTGGGTGTATTCAGTTTAATGTGTGAGTTTGTGAAGGATTTATAAGGGTTGAATAAATGACAAATTTATGTTCAAGGATTGGAAGGAATTTATGGCTTTGTAGTGGATAAATTTAAGGAGATAAATTATTTTGTGTGCTTTATTTTAAATGTTTGCTTGAGGGCAAACAAAGGCTTAAGTGTGGGGGAATTAATAGGGGTTAAATTGATACATATTTTGATAACCGTTTGAGATAAAACTGTGTTATTTTTGGATGAAATGGTCATTTAATTCCTCTATTTTATGTTCTTCTGATGATACCTTGCTTTGAAAATGTTTTCCTTGGATTTGAAGTTAAAACTGTAGAAATTGTACCAAAATCGGATGTTGGATAGACTAGAGTTGGTGCCAGATTGTGCCTAGGAACCCCCGCCAGTTGTACACTCGAAAACCAGAGCAAAACCAGAACAAAATCTCAACTTGGACAGAGTTGAGCTGGCGCTAGCTCAACTACTGGAGTCATCACTAGATGCTTACTAGCTCAATGTCGGTATGCAATTCTTTTTTAGCCGGTTTGGAAATTGCTGATGACTTCTTTTGGGAATAAGTCTATGGACGGGAAAAGGTATCTGTGGATGAATTTTGGCAGCTAAGAAGGTTATATATATATGAGGAAATAACAAGCTCCAATTATGAATTCAAGGAGCTACACTGAGAATTATTGAAGAAATGAGTAAATTCATCGGAGGAGCATTGTGTTGGAGGAGTTCTTTATTGGGAAACAAAGTAGTGTTTGTCTATGAGTTTCCATCTTCTTTCTTTATTTTTTGTTTCAAGACAATGTTGATTTCATTGGTTTATATTGTATTTTAGAGGAATGTTTTGAATTATAACTATGTATTGAGTTTATATTTAATTAATTAATTTATCTATTTCTAGTATTTGGTTACTTTGATTTATTGGATGAATTGATTAGTTGTTTCTTTCTTCTAATTAAAGGAGATTAGAAGAGGTTTAATTTAATTAATTCTATATTCGTTTTCTTGGCTAACTTGGGAAAGGAGGTTAAGAATTGAACTTAACTAATCAAAGGTTGATTGATGTCAGCTAGAGTATAAGGATATTTTTTAATTTCATGCTTTAATATCACCTAGAGATAGGGATATTTTCTAAGGAATTAGTTTTATGCATCTTTTTGGTTGTTTTGGTGAGATTGAGAAATGTACTAAATTAGCTAAAAAGATAGTGAATCTATAACTTGGGAAAGAAGTGGAGTCTATATTTTATTTCCTTCATGATGCTAGAATGATAAATTGATTGTGACAATTAAGAATTGATCATAGTTATATCTTTGAAAAATTCTATCAAGTACATATTTTTCCTTCCTCATATTTGTATATATGTTTTACTTAAGATTTATTTTATCTTTTCTAAATATTTATAGGCTAGACAATGGATG
Source organism: Voacanga thouarsii (assembly GCA_026120185.1). Lineage (NCBI taxonomy): Eukaryota > Viridiplantae > Streptophyta > Magnoliopsida > Gentianales > Apocynaceae > Voacanga > Voacanga thouarsii. The sequence continues at coordinate 79,838 of JANUWF010000328.1, forward strand.
AAAAATGATTAGTATGTACTTATCCCTTGAGGATCGATGCTCATTAATACCCTATACTATACTTTACAATGAGTGCACTTGCTCGTATGTTTGATTTGGGATTAACATTTTAATTAAGCTTGATTGGGAATAGAAAAAAAGTGAAAAACCTTAGAGGGGGAGTGAGTAAGGTTTTTAGCAAACTTAAAATTTTCAAGACGTCTGATATACAGAATAATAATGATCTTCAAGTTTCTTGGATCAGCTTTATGGCAACAAAGAAAGTAATCCAAGAAAACTTTGAGAACTATTCAGATTCAGACTAAAGTAAGATATATGATGCAGTTAATGTTGTAAGCCAAAAAATGAGACACAGAATGTATAGTGGTTTGATCTACCAAAATCTACATCCACTACCTTAAGCTCACACTTAAGGATTTTCAACTAGATTTCATTTACTCAACTTTAATGAAATCAAACTGTACCACATACAAGAGAGGATCACCACACTTGGTTTTCCAAAACCTCTGAACTAAAAAATCAAATCAAGGTTTATCCCAAATGGGTTTTACACCATAACCTTGTACTACAAAAGAGATTGAATATCAAAAGAGCAGTAAAAGCTCACTTGTTTGAGCAGATGTTCACTAAGGTACAAAGCACAAACACTTTTACCTTTTTAACACAAAATGAATTCACTTTGAAGCACTTGATAAAAGGAAATTTTTGTATTCTATTGAGCAATAGTGTTTCTTAGAAGAATGCCACAAAAATCTTATGTCTTATCATGTTTACAGACTATATATAGAGCTATAAAGTGAAGTACCAACGACTATAAAATGATTATAATTTTTCTGTTAAATTTACCCGAGTTTTAGACTCAAGTTTCGGACGACGATGCATCCAAAATGGCACATTTTCAGCCAGAAACAATTCAATACTATTTATAGGATTTTGGACGAATCTTTTGGATGTAGAATCATCTAAACTACTCAATCCAAAATACTGAGATTTTCAAAACTTTAAAATCTTTTTCTTTGTGTGCTTCAAGGTAGAAATCAATTGAATCAAAAGGTAAAGAGATATAGAAATTAACAAGAAATACCTTAATAACGCTTCCTAGTCTAAAGTTCTTCCATAAAGACTTCTTGGTATACAACCTCATAAAATTTGAACTTCATTTTGATCTCCTATACTTGAATTCTATTGCTCAAGAGTTGCTTAACAATCATATTTGAATACCTTAGAAGAACTGAGGTCAAACATATCCTATCACATATAGATTACACAAGTTAGTTCACATAAATGTTTGTCATAAGTTAAAACATAGGAGAAAGCTCTTAGGGCTAACAATCTCCCCCTTTTTGAGTGATGACAAACTTGATAGAATTAAGATATGAAGAGCAATGATGTGGATAGTATGAACATGTTAAAACGAGAGAGATAAGAATATTTTTTTTTATTGAAATGCAATCTCTCATTATCAGACTCAAAGAGTGCTTATAAGATTAAAAAAATAAGCATAGCTGAATAAGCCTATAGCCTAACCTATCTCTGTATCCTTACGATTATTCCAAAAAGAAATAATAATTCAATAAATTTTATAAAAGAGATATAGCAGACAAGTTAAACAATGAGATGCTCCCCCTTAATATTTGCATATTTGAAAATGAGAGGGAAAACTGAAATCAATTTTGTACGTCCAAAACGAACGTCCAAAACATTTGTGAAGGTATGTATAAAACCCTTATGAATGTGAGTTTTGGATGTCCAAAAGGTGTGTGTCCAAAATAGTATGAATATTTGAAAAAGGATTTTTGGATCAAGGAAATATGAGTCCAAAAATCCCCCTGACATAATGCACGGAATAATGGATTTTTCAAAATCTCAAAGAGTTTTAAACATAAAGAAAGCATTCCTTCTGAAAAAAATTGTCACAGAATCATATCAATATCTTATCAATCTAGTCTCAAGGATACCTTAATTATGAAGAGAGTACTTTTGATAAAAGAATCATGATATCAAATTGATGTTAATTTTGGATAACAACAAGCAGAAATCAAATATTATCAGCACAAAGTTTCCCTCAAGTAAATTTGTAGAATTGTATGCAAAAATTTAGCTAAAAATTATCCCACTATTCCAATAGCAGTTTCCAGTAATCATATTCAGTTAAGCAAACATTTCTAGTCAATTTCATATTTGCAGCAAATTCATATTTTTAGTTATAGCTAATCATTTCAGTAACTAACCCAAAATTTCCCAAACAATATCATATTGGTTCAAGCAAAAACTTCCCAGTCATTTATATTAGTTTAATAGCAATCTAATATCTTTCTAAAATTTCTCAAACAGTATCATATTAGATCAATAGTAGTCTAATATCTTTCTAATATCTTTTCTCCCTTTGTTATCAATCAAAAAAAGTAATAGAAAAGAATCAGAAGGAATAGAATATAGATAGATAGGAAATAGTTAGAATTTAGGCAGTATGCAGAATTTAAGCAGTTAACCTTATGCATAATTAAGGGTAGAAAAATAAATTGTTCATGATATCAGAGAGAATATCAACTGAAGATCATTCTGCTAAACTGGGCTTCGTAAGAAATGTGAATTGTTTCAGCTTTTGATCCGTTTCCCTTTTTAGAGTGTTGACTAGCAATCCTGTTGGATTTTCTTTTAACCACAACATGCTTCTGTCTCTTTCTAGATGAGACATATGGTTTGGAGGATGCAGAAGGTGCTACAACTTCCTTAATTGGGTTGCTTAGTAGCATGCACTTCCTCTACGGTAGGCAGTTCTTGTTCAATTTCTTTTTCAATGACAAGTTCTTCTCTTGTTACCTTTTCTTGAGCAGATACTATAGGTTTAGACACTGGTTTATCTATTTTTGCTATCTTTTATACTGTTGTCAATCTATTTCCAAGACTTTGAAGATCAGAACTGAGATTATCCAAAATAGCATCCAAAATACTCATAGATAGTCCCATATCATTTTCTTTTCCCTTAGCAGAGGATTCTGCTTAAGAATCTTCTTCAAGCTTTCTTTTTGTCCTAACATCAGGAGCAGACTTTCCTTCTACTTTAATTTTCATCAATCTTTCTTTTTCTTTACCCTCAGTATCTCTAAGTAGCTTCTATTCATTGCCTACTCTTACATAACCCATTCTCTCAAAAGAATCAAAGCTATAAACATTCATTTTTGTCGAATCACAAGGAATTGAATTTAAATCAGCATTAAAATATACGAACACTTTAGATAACAGATTTCCAAAAAGAAAAGCCTTTCTAGAGGTATTCCTCGATTGCAGCATTAACTTAGCAGCTAAAAACTGTTGGTTATCTCGGGCTTGTATCCTATACGACGCAGTGGAAAATAAGACGAGATACCCTCCCAGGACCCGTCTATGTGTGGAAAACAAGACATAAAAAGAGTAAAGGTAACAACTTTTACCTTTGGGTGATCGTCTGAAGAACAAAAATTTCTTCTTCAAGTCGAGACGCGATCCAGCAATCCACTTGTGCAAATTCTACGAGAGTTGGACGTCTAACTACTATAATCACAATGTGTGATTATCTCTAACAGTAATTCACATAGAGGAATACTTAAGCACCAAACTTTCCTGTGCTAGCAGAAAAAGATAGCGGCTAGGGTTCTTTGATCAAAATCAAATCGAGAGAGATAGAGAGAAGAGAGAATGTTCGTGGCTGTTATTTTGCGTGTTGTTCAGCTAGGGTTTTTTGTGTGTTACATATACTATATATTACACGAAATTTCCCTTCCAAAATTGAGAATTCTAATCCCCCTAATTGTAATTAGAAACATGAAGTTCTCGCAATTACAACTTAGACCACAAATTATAACTAATTCTAATTTGTCCACAACAACATCACTTTCTCTCAATCAACCCTACTATGTTATCAAATAACATCTTGAGTATATAATCTTCTATTGTGTGTGACCTATTAGGTTTCCCAATCAATTAGTAGCAAACATGAATTAATCCAAACGTCTTTGAGATTAATAATCCATAATTAATTAGAATTAATCCTATTAATTCTAATCAGGATTGGTTTATTAATTCACCAATTAATAAACCTATATTCCCAGATCATGAGTGGTATCTAGCAACACATCATGACCACCCAAGAGTCCAGGAAGTCAAATGGCTTGATATGAACCCTTCAATAACAAATTACAATGCAATTAACTCCTTTCACCATACAATATCTCATTCGGTTTGGAGTACAGAATTAGTGCCAACTCCCTCCAGAAATAATTCTGGCCTGAATACAATAGTACTTTGATGTGTTCGGACTTGGGTATAAAAATCATACAAAACTAAGCACATTCCCAATCAAGTTTACATTTAAAACGTTAAACCCAAATCACACATATGAGCAAGCGTACTCATCATTAACTGAGCATAAGGTTCAAACGAGTGTCGATCCTTAAGGAATAAGTAGACATTAATTACCCTTCTTTTATTGTTTAACCGACTCAATAAAACCAAACTAAAACAAAAGAAAACAAAAATCAAAATACATACACGTCAAGGATGGAGAAGTATGCAACTCAAACCATTGTGTAGACAAACATGATCTCAAAGTACCTAACCATTATCATAACCAATCATTCTTCTGGCATCATGAAGGATTAAGGTAAATTAGCATTACTTAGTTTGTCTCAACTAATTACTACCTTCTAGATATGTTAGCATCACTTGGTCTGTCTCAACTAATTTATCCAGAAGATGCACTAAGCACAATCCTTGATTAAATTTTCTTGGTCTGGAAAATTTAAAACATGAAATTAATTAACGAATCCTTGGTCTGGCAAGCATCAATTAACCTTTAATTACTCCATCCTCAGCAATTAACCTCTTTGGTCTAGCAAGTTAACAGCCAATAAATATGAAATTAATCAATTGCAACTACCATCAACCTCTTTGGTTTAGCAAGTTAATGAAATGAAACAACAAATTAATCTCGTCATATGCCCAAGTAATTAAATACCCAGAAGAACAATCAATTAATCAAAAGATCAAATAACTCTAAAAATCATGAATATCTTAAACAATGTCAAATTACAATAAAACAATTAACATATCATTGTCAAGAAAAAGATGACAAAGTAAAAGAAAGCACTCATAGACAAGCCCATTTCTTCATCCTTTGAAGACCTTCTTGTACAACCCTCCTTGAACTTAAAGAATTCCTCATTGGACTGAGTGATTTTCTATGATGATCAATGAATTCTCCCCTTTTCCCTTGTGTTTTTCATCTATTTATGGGCTAAAGAAGTGCCTAAACACGTAGGTACAAAGTTCTTGGCCGAGTAGAAGTTGGAAGATACTAAAACTCCTCAAATTTCCAAAAACGTGAAGAAAGATTGCATCACCGCCTCAAGGATAGACCACAGCCGGCGCCGTCTTAGTTCTTCGGAGCTGGCGCCGCCTGTGTTCTGCTTCTCCACTCGTTTGCCGATTTTTCTCCGAATTGTGCGCATAAGCTCCAGAATGCAGCGGGCGCCGGTTCCAGCCTTAAAGCCGGCACCGCTTAGGTTCCGTTCTACTCTGTTTCTACAATTTTTCCATCGCTTTGAAGTTTGTGCAACCAGTGTACAGCCGGTGCCGGTTATAGGGCTCTAGCCGGCACCACTTCTGCTCTGTTTCGCGACGATTTTGCTTCGTTTTATCCAAAAATCTGAAATAATGACCAATATACCTTTCTAAGGGTAAAATCTCAAATATGAAAGAATATGACTAGTTATTGCACAAAATGTATTACAAAAGAGCCTTAAATAACTAAGCAAAGTATGACCAATTTAGCCCCTATCAAATTCCCCCACACTTAACTCTTTGCTTGTCCTCAAGTAAAGTATCAAGAACAAGTAGGAAAAACACAAGGTTTTAATCAAATCACTCAATCAATTCCAAAACCATATCTTCAATGCTTTCTTTATTCATGAACATGAAACATATGATACTAAATCTTTCACAGCCAATGCAAGACTTGTGTAGTAACAAATGACTTAGTAGAACCATTTCAATACTTCACAATATTCTCAAACCATTGGAAAGAAGTCAGTTAAAAAAGAATATGCATTCCATATACTTACTTTTCATACACTCTCTCCACTAATCTGAGACATATCATGATTCTACTTAGATCAAGTAGGACTTTTAAACTTGTAATGTAAGGCTAAAGGTTTATAATGTAGCTTAGCAAACAAATGATATAGGAAAATCAAAAGTTAAAGAAAAATTGAGAGTAAGCAAGAAAAGGGTAACCAAAATAAACCTATAATTCTCAACTCTTTTTGCTCTCCTATTTTAAGAATAAATTAAACCATAACTTTATATAACAACCCTTATGCACTTCATGCAAATCCTGCATTGTTCTTTTTTTTTCTTTCACTTCTTCTTATCATTAACTCTTTTCCTCACAAGATCACTCAATTTTCCAGTAATGGTGTCAAGTGTTTTATATGAACTTACTTTTACAGTTCACTCACCATCCATTTTGTAATCTTTTCGCTCTTTTTTTTCTTTTCTTTTTCATTTTTCTTTTAATTCTCTTTCAATTCTCTCTTCTTTTATTCCTCTTTTGTTTTCACTGCTGCTGTTCTTTTCTTTTTCTTCACTTTTCTTTCTAGCAGCTTGTCATTTTCTCTTTTCAATTCCTCTAGTTTCTTTTCTTCTTTCTCATATTTTTCAGCTCAACACTCTTTTCTTTCTCAATTTTTTCAACATCTTTCTTCCATTTTACTTCATTTCTTTTCCCAGCTCCACTCGTAATTGATCCATGACTGAAAGTAACAAGTCATGATCTCTATCCCTGCATTTTTTTCTCAACATACATATACTTTCATCCTTCAAGAGCATAAAGATTTGGAAATTTACACAAACTCTCAGCACAAGTAATGGACAAAATATCGTGACGGGTTTTAAAGAAAGAGATCACCAATTTAGGCACTAGGGATAATATAACAATAGGTAGGTTTGAAAAGCTCAGACTATCCAAAGAAGGTCTATTACTGTCATCCCTAAGTTAAATCATGATTGCCTTTCTTATTTCGCCTTGAGAGGTATTCAAGTAAGTTCTAGAATGCTCCATGAATTTTAGAAAAAAAACAGGTTTAAGAATAATGCAAAGCAGTTGATCAAGAACTACTTTGTCCAAGTGAGTGCAAAAAGTCATGCATAAGCCATAAATGATCTAGAACATATGCTCTATAATCCATCATAAAGACATGCACAAAAAAATACAGCTTGAAATCTCCAGAAAATAAAAAAAAATTTGGAGAATTTCGCATGAAAAATTGTTTACTCCCAAGAAGGCTAAAGAATATGCATAGAAGACTTGTCAATTAAACCACTCCCCCACACTTAAATTGGACATTGTCCTCAATGGCTAAATAAATATAACCTGAACAAACAATACCATGGGACCAAAAAGATAAAGGAGAAGAGATAGGAAAAATAAACTTCCATTTATCGTGGCGTATAAGAGCTGAATGCTTGAAGAGTGAGGCATCATCAAAGTACCTAAAAAAAAAAAAGAAAATACCAAAGCATAACAACTAGAAAAGAAAATAAAGCAAAAATAAAAGAAATAAAATAGAATGGCCAGAAAACAACCGCCGTTGGATACACCACATAGTTCTATGTGGATTCGTTAAAGAGCATGTCTACCTATTCGGGATATGGAAGACTGCCACCCGCATAACGTTTTACCCTATTGTTATTAACTTTGAAAGTGCCACGAGTAGGGTAAGTAAGTTCTAGGATGCCAAAAGGGCTGACCTTACTTACCGTGAATGGTCCCAACCACCTAGATTTCAACTTTCCGGGAAAAAGTCTTAAACAAGAATTGAATAACAGTACTTGCTCGCCTTGTTTAAATTTAGGTTGGTAAGTGATATGCTTGTCGTGCCACGATTTAACTTTCTCCTTGTACCATATGGAATGATCATAAGCATCATTTCGCAATTCCTCCAAGGCTGTGAGTTGAAGTAACCTAGACTTCCCAACTGACTCAAGATCAAGATTAACCAGTTTTATCGCCCAATATGCCTTGTGTTCAATTTCAACTGGTAAGTGACATGATTTACCATAAACTAACCGAAACGGCATCGTACCAATCGGTGTCTTAAAGGCTGTTCGATATGCTCAAAGGGTATCATCTAATTTTAAGCTCCAATCCTTCCGAGTGTGGTTGACAGTTTTTTCCAAAATTCGTTTGAGTTCTCTATTAACCACCTCAACCTGTCCACTTGTTTGGGGGTGATATGTAACACCCCACTACCTAGGCCCAACAGGGCCGGGAATGTCGCCCCGTCCAATGGACAAGGGGTCTTTATAACTAGGTCACATATAATAAAATAAAATAAATACTTTACAATAAAAATTATTACAACCCAAAAGATAAATACAGGAACATATCCAAAAGAAATTATTTGCTGCAATCTCTCAAAACATCCATAAAGAAAATACATAAAGTCTTCAAAACATAGGCAACAAGTTTAGCTATTGACCTCCACAGCCGGATCAACTTGAAAATATGGTATAAAAGGTGATGAGATAAAATCTCAGTAAGCCCGTGTGTGCTTTGAGTGTTTCAGGTAAAATAATTCATGTATGCAAGTTGTAACAGTTTCATAAGAGAAAGTGCTGGCAAGCATTAAATAAGTATTAAAAATAAAGAGAGGTGTTTTGCTTTTTAATCCACACATGTGCACAATAAATACAACCACTCAAATGGGTAGCCATAGGTTACCACACGTTGGGCCCCATGACTAAGCAACGGTCAGAATGCCACACTTTGTGCAAACTGACAAAAGGTAGGTGTAGGCCTACCGGGTGAGATACTCCTCCATCTCTACACCCAAACTTACCGATTGTCCACTCCGGAAACACACAGTCCACATGACTGAAACTTGCTAGCTCGGACCGGCATGACCTACTGGACTGGCATCCTATTCAGGAAGGACTCACCCCTCAGAGGTGGCCACCTACTGAGAGACTTACCCTAACCCTTCAAAGACTAGTCCTGGTAGTCTACCCTTATTGAGTACTCAACGTTGATTGTCCCACTTGGGAGAAAATTAATCACGCGTTGCTTTATTTGGAAATAGCAATTAAGGGTTTCTAAAATTCTTGTCAAAGTTGGATTTTAGAAAAGGTTTAGCATTTTGTGTAAAACTACTTGTTTAATTTTCAAATGATTTGTTTTTCTGAAATAAAAAGGGAAAAAAATAGTCCTTAATTGCCTTTACAACATGAATGTTCATACACATCGCATTTCGCTTGCCACAGTAATTTTTGGTCTTCACAAATTCCATGCAGGAACTTACCTGATTCTTTGCTTGCTCAAATTCAAAAGTCATCCAAGGCTGACCTAACCCCGCACGGGGTAAACACAAAACATAAGGTTACACTCAAGCTAAATTCCCTTACACAAATAATCCTAATTCAACTTATTACAATCACGACCCTAATGTCCTAAGCTTTAAGGCTAGCTGATAAAGAATTTTATAAAATAAGTCTAGTTTGATAAGTTAAAATAACTAGGGGTTCTAAAATAATTGCTAATAAATTATAAACTCAAATAATAATTCTTGAGTGTTATTATTAATAAATAAACTAAGGTTTGAATATTGAATAATACCAAGCCCTAAATAATATTGATAAATGGTAATTTAAAAATAGCTTTATTATAAATAAATAATAAATTACAAATAATTTTTAATTGATAATAAATAATTAGTAATAAATAAAATTAATAATAAATGAATTATATTAAATTTTTGTTTAATAAATAACAAACAAATTTTAATATATATAATATTTATGAATATAGGCAAAAGTTTGAACTAGGGTCTACAAGGTCATTATTATTATTTATATAAAAGATCTTATTTAATATTATACCTATGTATATATTATTCTTAAGGAAAAATATCATTTATTTGACTAGTAAAATATCAATATTTCATGTAACATCCTATTTCCAAAACTTCCTAACAATTTCAAAATCCTTAGAGGAAAATATAGTAATAATTTTAATTAAGGCAATAAAATTTACCAATTAAAATAGCCTAGGATCAACAAGAACATAATCATGATTTTCCTATTGCTAACAAGAATCATGAACATTTTCTTCAACATCAAACAACAAACTAATCCACTCATGAACATATGCTTAAATCAACACTTGCTATCACATGGCCAAACAATCATGATTATGGCTTCAATGGAGATAAGAACATAAAAATCCTATTCACCAAATGGGACATAACATCTAGCATGCTTAAACATTCATAATTCTCTTAGGACATGATGAACATACATTGATTCTCTAGGAAATCCATATAGCTTAAACATGATCAATCATTCTCACGTCCTAATCCCAACCCCTTCATTCACATGCATATACTCAATCCCCCATTCATATTCTATTCTTCCTATCAATATCTAAGAGACATGGATGCTGAATTAAAAAGAAGGTTTAAGGAGGAATACTTGATTGATGATCACTTCGATGAAGATTTAAGAAGGTCCACGCGATTGAGAGTCTTGAATTGTCCAAGAGTAAGAAAAACAGCCATGGTTGTTGATCAACCATTTTAGCCGAGAGAGAGAGAGAGAGAGAGAGAGAGAGAGAGAGAGAGAGAGAGAGAGAGAGAGAGAGAGAGAGCATTAGTCTGATACATAGAAGGTTAAATGGAAGAAGATGAACAAAAGAGTTGTTCTTGGTTACCTTGATGATGTTCGTGAGACTTCAAGGAGAAAAATCAGTTTTGATCCGAATGCCAATTTTTGTTTTTGAGATTTGATGTTTTAAATTCCAGAAATAAAATCTAGAGAGTATGTAAAAGTATTCTGGAGTTTTTGAGAGGGATTAGAGGTGTTTAGAGTGGGTTTTGGCTTGAAGAAGAGTAGTGTGTGTTCTTAGTGTTCTTGGTGAAAATGGAGAGAATTTGAGGGAGATTGCTGGACGAATTTCTGGAGAGTGTTGACTGAATAGTTTAGGGAATTCAGGGGTTTCGATTTAGCTTAGTGAGGGAGAGAAAAATCTGATCATTTGAAATTCAAATGGAGTGATTTGAGGAGTGGTTTGAGGTATAGGATATGCTAATGGTATTTGATTGATGGAGGTTTTCTTCGAGCTACAATGGTGTCAGCTGGTTTGGTTTGCTTTGCTGAAATGATTGAAGTCTGATAAGGCTTTAAGGTTGGAAAAAAATCAGAGTTTAATGGCAGAGAAATTCTGGTTGTATAGCTTAATACAAGGGTGTTTTCATGGAGAGAAAATTCTGGAAATTTTGAAGTTCAAATGGAAGTTTGAATGGAGTGATTGTAGGAGTGATTTGAGGTGTGATTATGGAGTCCAATTGTGCAAGGTAAGTGGTGAGGGTAATGATTTTTAGTTCATGGCTGAACAAGGGTTAATTTACAGAGGTTGAAGGGTGGTTTTCGGCCAGGGCTTGAAGAGAAAAAAGCTGGAAAAATTCTGGTTCTATGGTGTTCAAAGCTGCGAACTGTTGCAGCATTTTTCTGTGTAGAATTTCTGCACTTTTTCAGCTCGTTTTGCAGAGGTTTTGAGAGGTGTTCAAGGGTCCTTTAAGGCTAGTTTTCCAGCCTTATTTATGAGGAAAAAGTAGAGAAGTTTTGCTATCTTGAAGGTGGAATAAAACAGCTTCATTTTCTGGTTTGAAGGTTGCGAAACTGCCCAGAATTTTTTTCTGGTTTGTGCAATTTTTTGTGCAGTCCGAATTGCACAGAATTTTCAGTTCCTCAAGCTGAATAAATTGGCCATTTTCTAGCAGCAATTGAGTAAGAAAGATGGCTGAGATTTTTGAAGGTTAGTCTGCCAAGAGTCTGGAAAATTTCCAGATTTCTTTCATGAAAATTATGAACACAATGGAGTGAAGTTTGAAGGTTCATCAATGGTGATTAATTTCTCTTGGGAACCTTCCCTAACTCCTTTCCTATTTTCAGTCAAAACCCCAACCTCCAAGATTCATTTTCAAAATTCAAAGACCAAGAATCCCTATTGAAATTTTCTGGAATTAAAACCATGAATTTTGATAAATTTTGAACAAGTTTAATTGATAAAAAGGTTAGAACAAGCTAGAGGTAATAATAGGACAAGAATTTTCCTATAATTCTTTTTAGGACACAAAGATAAGATTAGGACATTCTCTTCATGTCTCCCCTAAGACAACATTCCTATTTTTATGGAATGCAAGAAAACAAAAATTCAAACTTAATTAAGATAATCATGATAAAAACTTAAATGATAGGATTTGAACTCATGACCTTAGAGATTAATTCACAAAGCTCTAACCACTAAACCACACTAACTCTTGTTCTTATTTTCTCACCCATATATTCTTCTTATGTAATCCTCAAGCTATCTTCCTATTTTGACCTCAGGCAAAATTACCATTTCACCCTTCCTACACAATAAGCATAACTAAGCCTTTTAACCTATAAACCACCATTCTTAAAGCACATAAAATCATTCAAATATATATATATATATATTCATACAAAATAATATGATATGCATCCCGACCCCCTTACTCTAGGGTTAGCTTTAGGTGGGGTTTCACATGATATGGGGTAGCCAACCTATGGTGTGTGTGTGAGAACTTTTTTCATTTGTGCATTACAAAAATGAGTCCCCCTATCACTAATGAGGACCTTAGGCACATCAAAATGAGTGAAAAGTTTTTTCAGAAATTTGACCATCACCCTTGCATTATTAGTAGGTAAGGCTTGGGCTTCTACCCATTTAGAGACATAATCCACTGCCACCAAAATATATTTATTCCCCAAAGAACTAGGAAAAGGTCCTATGAAGTCTGTGCCCCAATAGTCAAGTACTTCACATGCTTGAAAAATTTGTAATGGCATATCATTAGATTTAGAAAGGTTACCTGTACGTTGACACTTATCACAACTTTGGACAAACCTGTGGGCATCTTTAAACAATGTGGGCTAATAGAATCTGTTGTCTAGCACTTTTTGTGCAGTGTTGTTGGTTTGGTAATGGCTTGCAGCGAGTCCTTCATGACAATGTCGAAGAATATCTTCCCCTTCCCTAGAATCCACACATATTCGAATGATTTGGTCCGCACACCACTTAAAAAAATCTGGATCATCCCAGAAGTAATGCCGTACGTCGGAGAGGAATTTCTTCTTTTGATGCATCGTGAGGTCTTTTGGGGTAATTCCTGTAGCCAAGTAGTTAGCAAAGTCGGCAAACCATGGTGTGGTTGGGATCTCATCTTCTATGAGCAAGAGTTGCTCATCCGGAAAAGTGTCATCAATGTCTTCTTCTAGCAAGGATTCCAGATTTGGATTATCCAATCTTGACAGGTGATCCGTAGCCAAATTTTCTACACCCTTTTTGTCCCTAATCTCCAAATCAAATTTCTACAAGAGTAGAACCCATCTTATCAATCTTGGTTTGGAATCATGTTTGGTTAATAGGTACTTCAGGGCTGAATGATCCGTATATACAATAACTTTGGAGAAAATAAGATAAGTACGGAATTTATCAAAGGTAAACACTATGGCAAGCAACTCTTTCTCTGTTGTTGTGTAATTTTCCTGTGCATCCATTAAAGTCTTGCTGGCATAGTATATCAGTTGGAAGTGCTTGTTCCGTCTTTGTCCTAATACTACACCAACTGCAAAGTCACTTGCATCACACATTAGTTCAAAGGGAAGAGACCAATCCGGGGAAATTAGAATGGGTGAATTAATTAATTTCTCTTTAAGTATGGTAAAAGCGTTGAGACATTTATCATCAAAATTAAACACAGCATCCTTTTCAAGTAAAGAAGTAAGAGGTTTTGAAGTTTTTGAGAAGTCTAAGATGAACCGCCTGTAGAAACCTGCATGACCAAGAAAGCTCCTTATAGCTTTTACCAAAGTAGGAGGAGGTAGCTTTTCGATTGCTTCAATTTTTGCTCTATCAACCTCAATACCCTTCTTTGAAATTTTATGCCCCAACACAATACCTTCTTGCACCATAAAGTGGCACTTTTCCCAGTTAAGCATGAGGTTAGTCTCTTCACATCTTGTTAGTACCTTTTCAAGGTTAGATAAGCACAAGTCAAATGAATCATGAAAAACTGAGAAATCATCCATAAATACCTCTATAATGTCCCCCCACGAGTCCTTCAAATATAGTTGTCATGCACATTTGGAATGTTCCAGGACCATTGCAAAGGCCAAATGGCATCCTACGATATGCAAAAGTACCATATGGACATGTGAAAGTGGTCTTTTCTTAGTCCTCCGATGCTATGGGAATTTGTAGGTAGCCAGAGAATCCATCTAAGAAACAATAATACTCGTGTCCGGCTAACCTTTCCAACATTTGATCAATGAAAGGAAGAGGGAAGTGATCTTTTCTAATGGCTTTGTTTAACATCCTATAATCTATGTAAAACCTCCAACCCGTGACCAATCTCATAGGGACTAACTAATTTTTATCGTTGGGGCTCACCGTCATTCCTCCCTTCTTTGGTACCACTCGAGTAGGACTTACCCAACTGCTATCCGAAATAGGGTAAATGATGCCTGAATCTAAGAGCTTAACCACCTCACCTTTTACCACTTCACTCATATGTGGGTTCAACCTATGTTGGGGTTGCATTACTGGTTTTGCACTTTCTTCCATCAAGATCTTATGCGTGTAAAAGGATGGACTAATGCCTTTAATATTTGTGATTTTCCAAGCTGTCACCCTTTTATATTTTCCCAACATACTTACCAGCTTGGTCTTTTATTTTGACTTGAGATCTTTGGCAATGATGACAGGCAACTTACGATCCTTAGCCAAGAACACATATTCCAAATGCTCGGGTAGGTCTTGTAAGTCCACTTCGGGAGGATCTTCTATAAATGATTTTATTCTCCCCAAGCTGTGTTTTTCTATGTCTAAATTCTGCATCCCATCCTCGTTATGAGATTCCTTCAAATATGCCATTGATGTTTCCATAAGTTCCTCTTCAATAGATTCCTGCATCAATTCAAGAATTGGTTCGTCAAAAATATCAACTCTTAGGCAAAAGTCATCAGAAAACATAGGGTGGTGCATGCTCGTATGGATTTGAATGACTACTTCCTCATCCCCAACTCTAAGTGTCAACCTCCCCTCATGAACGTCAATCAATGCTTTTACTGTAGCTAGGAAGGGCCTATCTAAGATTAAAGGGACTTTAGAATCTTCATCCATGTCAAGAATAACAAAATCTACGGAAAATATGAATTTATCAAATTTTACAAACACATCTTCTATGATGCCCCTAGGGTATTTGATAGATCGATCCGCGAGTAAAATACTCATCCTAGTGGGCTATGGTTCTCCTAAGCCTAGCCTTTTAAATATTTTATATGGTAATAAATTAATGCTAGCACCTAGGTCAGCTAATGCATTACAGATATGAAGAGTGCCAATAAGACATGGGATAGAGAAACTCCCTGGATCCTTTGCTTTTTGTGGCAAATTCGAGTTGTCCTGTAGGATGGCTGAACATTCTTCGTTGAGGACTGCTATAGACAACTCTTCTAGTTACTTTTTATTGACAGGCATGCTTTTGAGGAACTTGGCATATTTGGGCATGTAGATTAAAGCTTCACTGAGGGGGATGTTTATGTGCAGTTGTTTAAATACCTCTAGGAATTTGTTGAACTGGGCATTTTTTCGGGCCTTATGTAGACGAGTAGGGTATGGTATGTTAGGCTGAAAAGTAGGTTTTTCGGGAGGTGGATAGGGGATAGCCGGCACCGGTTCCAGTGCTTCAGCCGGCACCGGTTCCATTTGTGTTGTATGGTTTCGGGGTTTATGGATATCCGGTGCCGGTTCTCTTCTTCCAGCCGGTGCCGACCCTCATCTGGACTGTCTGGTAATTCTTTTCCACTTCGTAACGTGACAGCAGCTGTTTCCATACTGGCTAATGGTGTGAGTTCATGAGATTTTATTACCATATCCGTCAAAAACTAGATTTGTTGTTCTATGTTGTGGATCATTGCTTTGAATTTCTCGAATGTGGAATCGATTTCTTGGAAACACCTCGTGACATGCACTACAAATTTACCAACTAAGGTTTCAAGCTCTGTTGATTCTAGTGCTATGAGTGTTCCCTCCGAAGCATAATGGGGGGTACTGCCCTCTATTCGACCTCCTTAGATCCCAATTTGCCATTTCTCCTAAACAAGGAGGCGAGTTAGACACGGAAATTACAAGAGTACACAGTTAGTTAAAAGACGTAGTCCAAGTTGGTTAGTTCAGTTAGGTTACAAGGATATACAAGAGTACACGAAATACAAAAGATAGCACCGTTTTAAAGAAACAACAAGTATACATATTTACATATTGACATGTTTACATATTTACATGGTTAAATCAACAAAATCCAAACTTTCATGCTATTGTTCCCCGGCACCGGCGCCAAAAACTTGATGTGTTTGGACTTGGGTATAAAAATTATACAAAACTAAGCACATTCCTAATCAAGTTTAAATTTAAAATGTTAAACCCAAATTACACATATGAGCAAGCGTACTCATCATTAACTGAGCATAAGGTTCAAATAAGTGTCGATCCTCAAGGAACAAGTAGACATTAATTACCCTTCTTTTATTGTTTAACCGACTCGATAAAACTAAACCGAAACAAAAGAAAACAAAAATTGAAATATATACATGTCAAGGATGGAGAAGTATGCAACTCAAACCATTGTGTAGACAAACATGATCTCAAAGTACCTAACCATTATCATAACCAATCATTCTTTTGGCATCATAAAGGATTAAGGTAAATTAGCATTACTTGGTCTGTCTCAACTAATTACTACCTTCTAGATAAGTTAGCATCACTTGGTCTGTCTCAACTAATTCATCCAGAAGATGCATTAAGCATAATCCTTGATTAAATTTCCTTGGTCTGGAAAATTTAAAACATGAAATTAATCAATGAATCATTGGTCTGGCAAGCATTAATTAACCTTTAATTACTCAATCCTCAGCAATTAACCTCTTTAGTTTAGCAAGTTAACAGCCAATAAATATGAAATTAATCAATTGCAACTACCATCAACCTCTTTGGTCTAGCAAGTTAATGAAAAGAAACAACCAATTAATCTCGTCATATGCCCAAGTAATTAAATACCCAGAAGAACAATCAATTAATCAAAAGATCAAATAACTCTAAAAATCATGAATATCTTAAACAATGTCAAATTACAATAAAACAATTAACATATCATTGTCAAGAAAAAGATGACAAAGTAAAAGAAAACACTCATAGATAAGCCGCCTTCTTCTTCATTTGAAGACCTTCTTGTACAACCCTCCTTGAACTTGAAGAATTCCTCATTGGACTGAGTGATTTTCTATGATGATCAATGAATTCTCCCCTTTCCCCTTGTGTTTTTCATCTATTTATGGGCTAAAGAAGTGCATAAACTTGTAGGTACAAAGTTCTTGGCCAAGTAGAAGTTGGAAGATACTAAAACTCCTCAGATTTCCAAAAACGCGTAGAAAGATCACAGCACCACCTCAAGGACAAACCACAGCTGGCGCCGTCTTGGTTCTTGGGAGCTGGCGCTGCCTGTGTTCTACTTCTCCATTCGTTCGCCAATTTTTCTCCGAATTGTGCGCATAAGCTCCAGAATGCAGCCGACGTTGGTTCCAGCCTTATAGTCAGCGTCGCTTAGGTTCTGTTATACTCTGTTTCTACAATTTTTCTATCGCTTCGAAGTTTGTGCAACCAGTGCATAGCCGGCGCCAGTTTGGCGATGGTTTTTCTTCGTTTTATCTAAAAATTTGAAATAATGACCAACATGCCTTTCCAAAGGTAAAATCTCAAATATGAAAGAATATGACTAGTTATTGCACAAAATGTATTACAAAAGAACCTCAAATAACTAAGCAAAATATGACCAAATTAGCCCCAATCATACTTGTACCAAGAACCCACAACTTTAGATGTGTATCAATTGGAACTATTTTTAATACACAATTGCCTTGGCCAAGGACTTCTTGAGTAGTAATTCCTACAAGTGGCCATAAGATATTCACCCCTACTATTAGGAGTGGTGAATCCTTTATTAACCTTCTCAACTACTTTCATTTACATCACAATGTACCCAATATCCATCCCATAGGCGGCCCTTGATCGAGCTTCGGATATTGGAATCAAAGTATAATGCTCAGCAAACAAAGTACCTTTGAGATCTCAAGTCTAAGGATACTTGCACGCTTGCTATATTGAGATTATATCACTGGTACTAAATAGTTATCCATGTGATTATCTCAAAGCTAGGTCATCCAATGAACTTGTTCCATTAACAAGTATCCATGTGTTAACTTTGAGTATTTCAATACTCACGGATATGAGAACCACCACTTGATCAAATTAGAAAGTCTAACACATGCTAGTCTTAACGCATTAATGATGTCCTGTCTCAGTAATACTATGACTAGGGACTATTTAAGTACTAACACCATACAGTGTAGTAGAAATCTCATATCATGATCTCTATCATGATTTCCTTAGCACAGTGTTGTACTAGGGACTTTATCGAACAGTTATATTACTTAAAGTAAACAAAAGAAACTGTAAGATAAATAATGCCTTTTATTAAAATAAAAATGTGTCATATACAATGTACAAGTGATTACCTCTAGATCACAAGACTAACAAACTCCCACTTGCGCTAGAGCCAATCATTCATGTATCTAATACCTAATGACTCAATATGACAATTATGTTTCTTTTGGGATAGTGCTTTCATAAGCGGGTTAGCTATGTTCTCATCCATGAAACTCTCTCTATCTTTATTTACTTCGTTGCTTCAGAAGTAGCTATGTACTCAGATTTTATCGTAGAGTTGGCAATAGTCTCTTATTTAGAACTTTTCTAACTTATTGCCCCTCCGTACAACGTAACACGTAGCCAGATTATGATTTGGAATCATCTTTGTCAGATTGAAAACTGGCATCAGTATACTCGTTTATTTTCAAATCACCTTCTCCATATACTAAGAACACATCCTTAGTCCTTCGTAAGTATTTAAGAATGTCCTTTACAGCCACCCAATGACCCTCACCAGGGTCAAATTGGTATTTTCTCGTTAAACTGAGAGTACAAGATACATCGGGTCTAGTATATATCATAGCATACATGATAAATCCAACTGCCAAGGCATATGGAATGTTACTCATGTGATCCCTTTCAACTTGTGTCTTGGGAGACATCAACTTTGAAAGGCTTATATCATGTGACATGGGTAAGAATCCTTTTTTGGATTGATCTATGCTAAATCTCTTTAGCACTTTATTTATGTATATAGACTGTGAAAGACCAAGCAACCTTTTGGATCTATCTCTATAGATCCTTATTCCAAGAATATAGGTTGCTTCTCCAAAGTCTTTCATGAAGAATTATTTGGACAACCAAATTTTAACCGTTTGCAAGATAGGTATATCGTTTCCTATTAGCAATATGTCATCTACATAAAGCAGTAAGAAAACGATTGCACTCCCACTAACCTTCTTGTATACACAAGGCTCATCCATGTTTTGAATGAAACCAAACTCTTTCATTGATTCATCAAAACGGATGTTCCAACTCCTAGAAACCTGCTTAAGTCCATAAATGGACCTTTGTAGCTTGCACACCTTTGTGCTATCATTGGATGTGAATGTTAGGATTCGTGGACTCCTAAACGCGGAAAATATCCACGAATCCCTCCCGAGGACCCAAGTAAACGATTAAGAAGATCTAAGGTTTAAAAAATTACCTCTAGTTGCTATAATCGAAATCCTTCGATTCTGATTGCGCTGTTGTACGTTCAACCTGAACAATCACCAGACGCTGCAGTATGCGAACGTCCTCTATCGGATACACACCGCGAACTCACTCGATACTCGGGGAGTGCTAGTGCCTAGGGTTTGAGAGGTTTTTTTTCTCTTCTGGTAGAGAATGGCACGAATGTTCTCAACCAAAAAAATTAGACTCTCGAAAAGACGGCTAGGGTTTTCTTAAAAACCCTCGAACCTCTTAGAGTCCAATCCTAATAATATCTTATCATATTCTAATTTAAATTCAAATTAAATTAAAACTGATATGATAAGATTCTGCCATATCTCGGTAATTTAACTAATTAACTTACCGAGTCAGATTCTTATAATCTGGACATCATCCAGATACATCGAATGTGGACTTATTTCCAGATTCATTGTATCTGGTAAATTTTCTAAGTACGATTAACTTAGACATATTTCCAGATTCATCGAATCTGGTCACCAGAAAAATAAGCTAACAAGTTCGCTTATTGTGTGACCCTATAGGTTCATTTAACACTGGCAGTGTGCCTAAATCATATTTAAATGGCCCACAAGTTATAAGCGGTTTCTAGCAAAACATTATAACTATCCAGGTTAAATGAAGATCGGTGATCTCTTTGAAGCAAACCATAATTTTATATTTAGTCCTTTTGTTACACGATATCCAGATTAAGCATAAGGCACGGAGCATGTCATCCTTATTAAGCTTAATCAATTATTTCTTGATTTCATAATAGACTGTTCAAACAAATGCTATCAATATCTTAGATTGATATATTTGAGCACGGCCATACATTTTTAACAGTCTAACTTATCAAGGGGCCCATGGATATCTCTCCCATAATTGAGAGGGACAAATTCCTTCACAATCAATCATATTCGTCTCCTTGATTTATTCTATATCCAACATCAATGATGAATTTAGGTCGAAGGACTTTCAATATTATTATAGCTAGAAAGTATTTATGACATATTCCATGAAGTACTCTCACAGTGGGTCATGTCCAATACAATGTTCTCTAACATTTATTTATGTCTGTACTCGATATCACAAATATCCATGGCCAGTAATACATAGCCATGAAGTCACAAACATACTAATCTTAATTTATTATTATTCCAATAATAATAATCGATCAGAGACAGTTTTAGAATAGTTATTGTATTCATTGTAGGGTTTTACTATCAAGTCACGTACTTGATGACCACAAAACAAAACTCACTATTCATGGAAAGGAAAGCCTCATATTATTATATAAAACATAATGACAATAGTATAAGTACAAATTGACTCTAGGGCATATCCCCAACAGTGAAACCCTCAGGTTGTGTCATATACACTTCCTCAGTCAGATTTCTATTTAGGAAAGCTATTTTCACATCCATTTGCCAAATCTCAAAATCATGATGAGTAGCAATGGCTAGGAGTATCCTGATGGATTTCAACATAGCTACTGGTAAGAAGGTTTTATCATAGTCAATACCATGTTGTTGATGATAACCTTTTACCACTAGTCGTGCTTTATAGATAACTAAGTTACCATCCATGTCCGTTTTTTTCTTGAAAACCCACTTGCACCTAATAGGTTTAATTCCTTTGGGTGGATCAACCAAAGTCCATACTTGGTTGTCGTACATGGAATCCATCTCTGACTTCATAGCCTCAAGCCATTTTCTAGATTCTGAATTATTTAAAACATCCTTGTAGGTAGTAGGCTCATCTTCATCTATGAGCAATACGTCATTGTGATCACAAATGAGAAATCTATATCTCTCAGGTGCCATACGTATCATACTAGATCTATGAGGTTCTTGTGTATTAGAAGGTACATCTATTCTCTTAATAGACGTGGGGTTAGATGGTTGATCTTTGTTTGTTTGGTCTTGATGAATTTCACTAAGTTCAATCTTACTCCCACTGTCCCTCTTGAGCATGTGCTCATTCTCTAAGAAGACGGCATGCTTTGAAACAAACAATTTTTTTTTTCCGGAGGGTAGATAGAAGTAATATCTGAAAAATTCTTTCGGATATCCAACAAACAAACACTTGTCAGACTTACTATCAAGTTTGTCTAATTGTGACCTTTTGACAAAGGCAGGACAATCCCATACTCGCAAGGGAGATAACTTTGGTTTCTTACCAAAGACCATCTCAAATGGGGTAGTATCAACCGATTTTATTGGAACTCTGTTTAATATATAAACAGAAGTCTCTAGTGCATACCCCTAAAACGATTTTGGAAGGTCTGTAGAAGTCATCATGGTCCGTACTATGTCTAGAAGGGTTCGATTCATTCTCTCAGATACACCGTTATGTTGAGGTGTATGTGGTGGATTCCATTGAGATAATGTCCCATTATCTTTAAGGTAACTCAGAAACTCTTGGCTCAAGTATTCTCCTTCTTGATTAGATCTTAGAGTCTTTATACTTTTGCCAAGTTGTTTTTCTATTTCATTCTTGAAGTCTTTGAACCTTTCAAAGGCCTCAGATTTGTATTTCATTAAATACAAATACCCATATCGTGAGAAATCATCGATAAAGGTTATGAAATAGTTATAACCTCCTCTTACTTGTATTGACATTGTGCCACATACATCAGAGTGTATGAGTTCTAATAACTCTTTGGCCCATTCTCATTTTCCTGGAAAAGGAGTTTTTAGTCATTTTACCTAGTAAACAAGACTCGCATGTGCTATATGATTTATAATCAAATGACCTTAAATCACCAAGCTTGTGTAACTTAGAAACATGATTTTCATTTACATGGCCCAAACGACAATGCCATAAGTAAGAGGTGTTAGAGTTATCCATTTTAGGTTTCTTATTGTTTATATTGAGAATTGGATTATCCAAGTCTAGAACATATAAACCATTAACCAAAGTTGCTGAACCATAGTGAATATCATTCAAAGAAAAAGAACAACATTTATTCTTAAATATTAAATGAAATCTACATAAGTCTAAACACACAACTGAGGTAATATTTTTCATTAAAACTGGTACATAATAACAGTTTTGTAGTTCTAGAATTAATCCTGAAGGCAGGTTCAGCTCGTATGTCCTCACAGCAAGTGCAGCAACCTTTGCCCTATTTGCAGTACGTAGGTCCACGACGCCTTTCTCTAACCTTCTACTACTTTTTAGTTCCTACAAGTTATTGTACAAATGAGATTCACACCGGTATCTAATACCCATATCTCATTTCTAAAGGCAGTATTTATCTCAATCATAAACATACCCAGAGTAGAAGTAGAAGTGCTTGTAAGCTTCTTCTTCTACTTCTTGTCCTTAATGGTCTCCAAGTAGGCTTTGCAATTGTGCTTCCTGTGGCCCATCTTCCCATAATGATGGCATGGGCCCTTGGTAGCTGTATCATTCTTGTTCACACCACATTTGGGCTTTATGGGAGCCTTCTTCTTCTTCTTTTGAACTTTCTTCTTAGAAGAGAAAGATTCTACCATTAAAATTGCATTGGAATCATTCTTCATGGAGGATTCCGCAGTTTTGAGAAGATTGATCAACTCAGGAATGGTGGACTTAATCTTGTTCATCTGATAGTTAATCACAAATTGTGAGAAACTATTAGGCAAATATTATAGAATTAAGTCAACACTTAAGTCATGATCTATTGCAAACCCGAGAGATCTAAGCTTTTCTATCAAGCCCAGCATCTTCAGCCCATAAGTGGCCACAGAAGAACCCTCTGCCATTTTGCAACGGAATAGTTGCTTCGAGATTTCGTATCTCTCAGTTCTGGCTTAGGTATCAAACAGCTCTAGAAGATTTTAAATGATCAATTGAGCATCTATATGCTTGTGTTGTTTTTGCAACTCAGGAGTCATGGATGCCAGCATAATACATGATGTTGTATCACTATCCTTCTTGTGCCTTTTGTGGACAGCATGCTCATCAGCATAAGCATCTTGGGCTGGTGGTAGTGGAATAGGAGCATCTAGCACGTAAAGCAACTTTTTCGATTTGAGAACGATTCTCAAATTTCTATACCAGTTGAGATAGTTTGATTCGATTAACTTGTTGGTTTCTAAGATGCTACGTAAGTTTAGGTTTGTTGACATGATGCAAGTGACCTAGATATAAAGATAGAGAGGCATTATCTACTTGTATATTTATATGATATGCAAATAATTAGGACTTTAATTAATTGCATTTTTACTCCACTATTTTACTCAAACCAATAGCCCCCACTATTGATTCGGGAAAGTCTGTTGGAAGCTTTCCTAGTGGACCGGTATCCAAATTCCTTAAGAATAACCTTGGGTTTGCCCAACAAGCCACCCTTGAGTTCATTGGTAGGTATCCAATACCAATTACATCGTATGTAACTACTGGATCATTAGGTGATTAACAACTTTTAATCTTAAAGCCTTTTGGGCTACCCCAACTTTTCCTCTAAATTTCTTTATGCTTGAGTTTGCCCAATCGGGATAAAGAATTTAGTTAAACCCGACCCATTAATCAGGAATTTAATTCCAAAGAAATTTAATTCCATAGCTTGAACATGCCCAATGTCAAGTAGGCTTGGGTTTGCACAACAACCTGGTCTCGAAAAAGGACTCTCGTTCTTACTATATTAACGGAAGGAATTAGGTTTAATATTAATTGATGGATTTGTTCCTTTTAGTGATTTCGTTGAATGACATGCATAAAAATTAATAAATCACATAATTGACAATCATGGTAATAAAGCGATTACGTGGTATGGTTATAGACTTTTCCTAAATTAATTTCTTTAAGCCATAAAAGAAATTAATATAGTTAACTCTATGTGTTCATGCATGATTTAAGTAGAAGGTCTTACATTCTCGCCTTGTTTTGGTCGCCATCTCCAGAATAGAATAATTCTACTCCTATCTAACCTATGTAAACTAATTACATAATTTCGTAAAGAGAGAAAACCTCGAGTTACATTTGAGGAGAGTTAGATGTGAAGAGAATTACGCAAGAATTCTAGAGAAGGCAGGACGCGCGGCCCTATTTCATAAAAACCCAAACTGTAAAATGCATGAAAAGATATAATTGGTTTTAGTCTATAACCATCCACCATGCCATTGACTATACTTAAACAAAATAAACATATACTTTTATCATTCCAAAATCACTATTTTGGAAAGACAAAACAAATTCTAAAATCATCATTTTAGAAAGATACACTAATTTTAGATTTTCAAAATCATTATTTTGAAAAACAAAATTGTTTGTCTCAAAACTAATTTTGAGAAAATGCTTTTGGGTCCCGTTTCTCATCAAATGAGAATTTTCCCTTTCAAACTTCTGTTCCAGATTTAAAAAAAAAAAAAAACCTGGAAGTCGCAAACAGAGCAGAATCGGCGCCGGTTTGGAAGCCGGAGCTGGCGCCGGCACTGTTCTGGTTTTAAAAAAAAAAAATTTCCTTTCCAAAACTGATTTTTGGACATCACAAATAGAATGGAACCGGCGCCAGCTTGGAGGCCGGAGCTGGCGCCGCCTGTGTTCTGAAACAATAGTGGCAATTTTTCAAAAAATTCCAAAAATAATTTCTGGTGCTTTCTTCTTCTGCAAATTTTTAGTGAGACCAATTCTCAGCAGTATTTTCTGTTTTGAAGGTCTAAACAACAACCAATTTGTTAGTTTAAAAAAAATCAAAACGGAAAATTAAGATGAAACAGAGGGCAACATCCATGTTGCAAAAAAACATTTTTCTTGCAGAAATTTTTAGCACAAAAAAAAGTATTTTTTCGAATTACGCTGTGACTTTTACACAATCATATTGTGCTACGGACCCAATCCATAATGATCGAAATGATTTCGAATCGAGTGAAAATGATTTTCACAGTAAACAAAGACAACCACAAAAACAGCTTTTCATGCCAAAACAATGTCCGTAGACCCTATATAACATGTCTCTGATACCACTGTTGGCTATCTTAGGCTCGTATCCTATACGGCGTGGCGAAAAATAAGACGAGATACCCTCCCAAGACCCATCTATGTGTGCAAAACAAGACATAAAGAGAGTAAAGGTAACCGTTTTTTACCTTTGGGTGATCGTCCGAAGAACAAAAATTTCTTCTTCAAGTCGAGGTGCAATCCAGCAATCCTCTTGTGCAAATTTCACGAGAGTTGGACGTCTAACCACTATAATCACAGTGTGTGATGATCTCAATAGTAATCCACATAGAGGAATACTCAAGCACTAAAATTTCCTGTGCTAGCAGAAAAAGATGGTGGCTAGGGTTCTTTGATCAAGATCAAATTGAGAGAGTTACAGAGAAGAGAGAATGTTTGTGGCTGTTGTTTTGCGTGTGGTTTAGCTAGGGTTTTTCATGTGTTACATATACTATATATTACACGAAATTTCCCTCCCAAAAATGAGAATTCTAATCCTATTAGAATTCCCTAACTGTAATTGGAAATATGAAGTTCTCACAATTACAACCTAGACCACAAATTATAACTAATTATAATTTGTCCACAACAACTTCTCTTTCTCTCAATCAACCCTACTATATTATCAAATAACATCTTGAGCATATAATTTTCTATTGTGTGTGACCTATTAGGTTTTCCAGTCAATTGGTAGCGAACATGAATTAATCCAAATGTCTTCGAGATTAATAATCCATAATTAATTAGAATTAATCCTATTAATTCTAATCAGGATTGGTTTATTAATTCATCAATTAATAAACCTATATTCCCAGATCATGAGCGGTATCTAGCAACACATCATGACCATCCAAGAGTCCAGGAAGTCAAGTGGCTTGACATGAACTCTTCAATAACTAACTTTAGTGCAATTAACTCATTTCACCATATAATATCTCATTCGGTTTGGAGTACGGAATTAGTGCCAACTCCCTTCAGAAATAATTTTGGCCCGAATACAATAGTACTTGTATCAGGAACCCATTACTCTTGATGTGTATCAATTAAAACTATTTCCAATACACAATTGCTTTGGCCAAGGACTTCTCGAGTAGTAATTCCTACAAGTGGCCGTGAGATATTCGCCCTTACTATTAGGAGTGGTGAATCCTTTATTAACCCTCTCAACTACTTTCGTTTACCTCACAATATACCTAATATCCATCCCATAGACTGCCCTCAATCGAGTTTCGGAGATTGGAATCAAAGTACAATGCTCAGCAAAAGAAGGACCTTGGAGATTTCAAGTTTAAGGATACTTGCACATTTGTTATATTGAGATTATATCACTGGCACTAAATAGTTATCCATGTGATTATCTCAAAGATAGGTCATCCAATGAACTTGTTCGATTAACAAGCATCTATGTGTTAACTTTGAGTATCTCAATACTCACAGATATGAGAACCACCGCCTGATCAAATCAGGAAGTCTAACACATGCTAGTCTTAACGCATTTATGCTGTCTTGTCTCATTAATACTATGACTAGAGACTATTTAAGTACTAACACCATACAGTATAGTAGGAATCTTATATCATGATCTCTATCATGATTTCCTTAACACAGTGTTGTACTAGGGACTTTATCGAACAGTTATATTACTTAAAGTAAACAAAAGAAACTGTAAGATAAATAATGCCTTTTTATTAAAATAAAATGTGTCATATACAATGTACAAGTGATTGCCTCTAGGGCACAACACTAACAGTAAAACCCAAAATTAATTTGCCTTCTTCCCTTTGCCAAAGCCAACATGATTACCTTTTGCAAAATACTTATGGAGGTCTTATGACCGAAGCTCGGAACCACCATAATAGAAACCATATAGTGTAAGATCCATCCAATTCCATTAAACCATTTTGTACTTCTGTTACCAGAGTTTCCAAAACTCTTTCCTCTAGCAAAGATTTCCTCAAATTTCTTTAATTTAAATCTGTCATTTCCCTTTGGAAATTTATTTAACTCAAAATATTGAATTCCTCCATCCCTTACGTCACAGATCCTATTTAGCAAACAGTGATCAAACTCAATATCTTTTCCTTTAACTCTTGAAACATACCACCAAATCATAAAACCTCCCCTAGTTTCCTCAAGACAACCTTTCTTAAGTTGACATAAAATTCCTAAACAAGTGGAGTATATAATTTTTCATCAACGGAAAGTAAACTACCCCATCCAATATGTTCAAACATATCCAATACATTTAACAGATTTAGAAAGGCCGAATGATTAGCACGATATCCAGAAATAACATTTCTATTTCTTGAAACCCATTCATTGTAATTAGATTCACATTTAGAGTCTATGAAATAGAGTACCTAATTTCTAGAACTTACTTGTTCTGGTGAAGACTTTGATAAGTCATAGTGTGATGCCGAGAAGTCTAGTTCATGGGAGACTTCGTTTCCTTTCACTTTACTTAAAGTTGAACCCTTCTTCTTCATCTTTGGAGACATTTTGTGCACCTTCTTAGGTTTTGGTGCAGATGATTTTGTTTTTACCATTAGTAAGATTAGATTTTTTGGACTGACGATTTTCTTTAAAGAAGAAGAACATAGAGAGTTTTGGAGGATGTCGGTTACAAAGATTTGGAGAAAAATAAAGTGTTTTGAATGTCTAGAGAAATGTGATATAAAGTGCATTAAAAGGATAAATTTATCACAGAAATTCAGAGAAAATGGGCAAACCAACTTTTTACAATTCAAAAATTGGAATATGGAAGCAGTTATTTTTTTAAAAAATATAGAGTATAAAAAATGTTTTGGATTTTGACCCAACTCGAAATAATCATCCAAATGAAACTTTTTCAGAAATGCATTTTGGATGTGGGATTTGGACTTAAATACTGCGTCCAAATAGTTGTTGGTGTATTTTGGATACAAACACTGTGTCTAAAAACTTTGTCTTCACTAATCCTGCAAAATAAAGAAGACTTATGCCACTAGGTTAGTTATGAGATTTTTGTAATTCCCAATCCTCATCTCAGTTTGTTGAATCTTTCTTTAGCTAGAGGTTTAGTGAAGATATCTGTAAGTTATTCATCAGTTGAAATATATTCAACACCCATATCACATTTGAGCACTTGATCTCGGATGAAATGATGTTTAACTTCTATATATTTTGTCCTAGAATGTTGAATAGGATTTTTTGTTAGATTGATAGCACTTGTATTGTCACATAATATAGGTACGCAATTAAAGTTAAGACCAAAATCAAGCAATGTATTCTTTATCCACAAAATTTGTGCACAACAACTACCGGCTACAATGTATTCAGCCTCAATTGTGGATAAGGATACATAAGTATGCTTTTGACTGTGCCATGACATAAGAAAGTGTCCAAGAAATTGACAATGGCCACTAGTACTTTTTTTTTTCACCTTTTCAGCCTACATAATCTGCATCAGTGTATCTTATAAGATTACATGTGTTAGTGTGAGGATACCATAAGCCATAATTATATATGCCAACTAGATATTAAAGTATGCATTTTACTGCACATAGATGTGATTCAGTTGGACAAGATTGAAAACAAGCACAAAGACATACTGAAAACATAATGTCAGGTCGGCTAGCAGTAAGATAGAGTAAGCTTCCAATCACACCTCTATACTTATATTCATCTACCTTCTTACCCTTTTTATCTTGGTCAAGTTTTATAGAAGTACTCATAGGTGTACAGATTTTTTTTGCTTCATTCATTCCAAACATTTTGAGCAACTCCTTGGCATACTTAGCTTGATTTATGAAAATTCCATCCTTAGTTTGCTTAATTTGCAGCTCGAGGAAGAAGTTTAGTTCTTCTATGATACTTATTTCGAATTCTTGCTGCATTGTCTTAGCAAACATCTTGCACAAAGAGTCATTAATAGTACTAAAAATGATATCATCAACATAGATTTGAACAATTAGTAGATCACCGAAATTATCAGAATTGATGAAGAAAGTGGTATCGACCAAGCCTCTTGAAAAACCTTTTGAAATCAAGAAACCACTAAGCCTCTCATACCAAGCTCGTGGAGCTTGCTTTAATCCATAAAGAGCTTTAGAAAGTTTGAAAACGTGATTTGAAAAGTGCACATGAATAAAACCAGGAGGTTGTTTAACATATATTTCCTCCTCGATAAAATCATTTAGAAATGCACTCTTAACATCTATTTGATAGAGCATGAAATTTTTGAAGGATGCAAAAGTAAGAAGTATTCTTGTAGACTCTAGTCTAGCAACTGGAGCAAATGTCTCATCATAATCAATACCCTCTTCTTGATTAAATCCTTGGGTGACTAATCTAGCTTTATTTTTAATCACAACTCCATTTTTATCAAGTTTATTTCTAAATACCCACTTGGTACCAACAATCGAATGATCAAGAGGTTTAGGAACAAGTTTCCAAACTTGATTTCTTTCAAATTAGTTTAATTCTTCTTGCATAGTAATAATTCAAAATTCATCATGCAGTGCTATATCAATATAGTTAGGTTCTATATTTGAGAGAAGAGCAAAGTTATTTATGAAATACTATCTAGTTTTAACTCCATAGTTTAGATCACCAATGATTTATTCTTTGGAATGACCTATTTTGTATTTCCAATCTTTCGGCAATTGTTGATTCGTAGAATCTTCATTTTGTTCCTTTCCTTATTCAACTTGTTGCTCTTCAATTTCTTCTTCTTTTGCATGAGTATCTAGTGGTGGAGCTTTGAGTTGGTGTATTTTGACTTCCTTTGAATTTCCTATATTATCATCATCTTTCTTTGAAGCATAAATGTTAGATTCATCAAATACAATATGCACTGATTCTTCCACACAAAGAGTTTTTTTATTGTACACTTTATATGCCTTTTTGTTAGAAGAGTATCCAAGAAAAATGGCTTCATTGGATTTGCTATCAAAATTTTCAAGATTATCTTGGGTATTAAGGACAAAACATTTACAACCAAACACTTTAAAATAAGAGATTGATGGAGTTTTGTCAAACATAAGTTCAAAAGGTGTTTTTTTTTTTTAAAAAAACGGTCTAAGCATAACTCGGTTTACTATATAGCAAGTTGTATTAACAACTTCAACCCAAAAGTATTTTGGAAGGGCATTTTCACAAAGCATTGATCTAACCATTTCTTGCAAAGTGTGATTTTTCCTCTCAACAATACCATTTTGTTGAGGAGTTTTGGCTGCTAAAAAATTGTGAACGACTCCGTTTTCATCACAGAAGTGTGTAAATTCATTGTTGCAAAATTCTTTACCATTATCACTTCTAATAGAAATTAGTTTGCATCCAATAGAGTTTTAGAAGCGTTTAATCAGTTTTGAAAATTCAGAAAAGGCTTCATTCTTTTGTCCAAGAAATAAAGTCCAAGTAAATCTAGAGAAATCTTCAACTAGTATATATGCATACTTTTTACCTCCAAGACTAACAGTCCTCATTGGTCTAAACAAATCCATATGAATTAATTCGAGAGGTTTTGAGGTTGAAATTATTTTTTTGGGTTTAAAGGAGGTTTTAATTTGTTTTCCAAATTGACATGCATCACAAATTTTGTTTTTATCAAACTTCATTTTGGGCAATCCCCTAACAAGCTCTTTTGAGGACAGTTTATTTAGTAAATCAAAAGATACATGACCTAATCTTCTATGACAAAGATAACCATCATTGTTATGTACGTATAGGCATCTAATACCATTAGCTATAAGTTCATTTAGATAGAATACATACACATTTCCAACACGTTTGGCAATAAAGATTGTTTCAGATTTAAGCTGTCTATTATAGAACAAGAATCCTTTTCAAAGATGATTTTGCAGCCATTATCACACAGTTGGCTAATGCTAAGCAAGTTATATTTCAAATCATCAATTAGTAACACTTGTTTTATAATGGTTGAGGAACTTTTACCAATATTACCAATGCCAACAATCTTTCCTTTCTTCTTGTCTTCAAATGTATCTTTTGAGGAATTTTTCATTTGTATCTGTATATCCTCTAACAAAACTGCGTTTCCAGTCATATGTCTTGAACAACCGCTGTCCAAGAACCACTTGGTGAAGCTCAAAGAATATGCCTATACATGAGACGGAGGAATGATTTTTTGTACCCACACTTTCTTGGGTCCATGGAGGTTAGTAATATTTCATTTGATTGTCCAGAAAGTTATTCCACCGGATTCCACTTTTCTTTTAATAAGACATCTCGATACTATATGTCCCAATTTTTCACAATATGTGCAAGCTTTGTGTGTTGGGTAACACAAGGTAGATTTAACAATTTTAGGCTTGTGAATTTGGTCCTTATTCTCATGTCCATATCCTAAGCCATTTCGATTTCCAGCTTTAACAAATCTAGGCTTGTGAATTTTGTCCTTATTCTCATGTCTATATCCTAAGCCATTTCGATTTCTAACTTGATGTTGAGTTTCAAGTAATTTTTCCAGATTGCTTTTACCATTTGTGAATTTTTCAATAGATGTGGTAAGGTCATTGACTCTATTTTTCATGTCATCAAAAGTGCTAACCATACTTTCAAGAGTTTGAATTCTATCACATAAATTTCTATTTTTTGGAGATATATATTGTAAAGTAGTCATAATCACATCTTTTTCAGTAATAGCACTCAAATGTAACTCAAGAGATATTTTGTTATCATTTAACAACATTTCGTTCTCATTTGTCAGACAGTTAATCTTCAACTTCATTTCTTTATTTTTTCTGGACAGTTTTTAGTTCATGAAACATATCAATTAACTGCTCATTCGAATAATTATGCTTTTCAGTCATAGATATAAATGAATTGAACATGAAATTAGTTGTAGTAGAGTTTACCTTGTTTTTCATGGCCATGAAGTACATGTTGGTAGTTTCATTCTCAGAATCTTCATCTTCAGACTCAGTCCCATTTAAGTCCCAAGTCCCCATCAATCCTTTACATTTCTTTGCCTTTAGGTATTACTTCTTTCTAAGCATTCTACATTCCTTACCTTTTGCAACTGGACAATCAACAATGAAGTGTTCAGTGCTTTTACATTCATAACATTGAGGTTTGAATGATGAGGTTTGTCTTTTCTTTCTCACGAACTTCTTTCCTTTTTTGTAATTTCTTTTGTTGAACATTCTTCTAAATTTTTTTACTATCATTGCCAAATCTTCATTGTCTATTTCTGTACCCTTACTATTATCAGATTAACTAGTTTCTTCATATTCTTTTTTAACTTTCAATGCTATTCCGTTTTTACCTTTATCATAATCATCAGATTCTTGAAACATTTTGAGTTTTATCTCATTTGTTAGAAGACATCCGATCAGCTCTTCGGTAGGTAAGGATTTTAAATCCTTGAATTCTTCCACTGCAAGAGCTTTAGGCTGCCAGCTTTTAGGTAAGGCATCCAAAATTTTTCGATTTTGTTCTCCAAGGGAATAAACCTTCCTATAGGCTTTGAGACCATTTGTGATATTTGTAAATCTAGTGAATATATCAGTGATGTTTTCATTCGGCTTCATTGTGAATAATTCATAATCATGGATTAGAAGCCCCAATTTTGATTCTTTAACTTAGTTTGTCTCCTCGTTGGTGACTTTAAGTAATTTTCACATTTCATGGGTTGAATCACAACCACAAACTTGATTGTATTTAGTCCCATCTAGTGCACAGCATATGATGTTCGCATGAAATTTTAAGGTCACCTTAGCATTATTTTCAACACTAAACTCATTATTCTGTTTAGGTATTTTTATGCCATCAACAACTTTTGATGGAATAAAAGGACCTTTCTCTATTAAATTCCATAACTCAAAGTTAATTAAACAAACATAAATTTTCATTCTGTTTTTCCAGGATGTGTAATTGTTTCCATTGAACAAAGGAGGTCGATTTGTTGAAGATCCTTCAAGATATAGAAGAGAGGATGAGCTTGCTATGAGGATCTTTTTTACAAGGTTGTTAAACCAAGAATATGTAGACGAAGCTCTAATATCAAATGAAAAACCTTAGAGGGGGGGGAGGATGAATAAGGTTTTTGGCAAATTTAAAATTTTCAAGACGTCTGATATACAGAATAATGATGATCTTCAAGTTTCTTGGATCAGCTTTATGGTAACAAAGAAAGTAATCCAAGAAAACTTTGAAAACTATTCAGATTCAGATTAAAGTAAGATATATGATGTAGTTAATGTTGTAAACTAAAAAATGAGACACAGAATGTATAGTGGTTCGATCTACCAAGATCTACATCCACTACCTTAAGCTCACACTTAAGGATTTTCAACCAGATTTCATTTACTTAACTTAATGAAATCAAATTGTACCACATACATGAGAGGATCACCACACTTATTTTTCCAAAACCTCTCAACCAAACAATTAAATCAAGATTCACCCCAAATGGGTTTTACACCATAATCTTGTACTACAAAAGAGACTGAAAATCAATGGAACAGTAAAAGCTCACTTGTTTGAGCAGATGTTTTCTAAGGTACAAAGCACAAACACTTTTTCCTTTTTGACACAAAATAAATTCACTTTGAAGCACTTGATAAAAGGAGATTTTTGTATTCTATTGAGCAATAGTATTTATTAGAAGAATGCCACAAGAATCTTATATCTTATCATGTTTAGAGGCTATATATAGAGCCATAAAATGAAGTACCAACGGCTAGAAAATAGTTATAATTTTTTTGTTAAATTTACCCCAGTTTTGGACTCAAGTTTCAGATGACAATGCATCCAAAAGGTAAGTCCAAAATGGCACTTTTTCAGGCAGAAATAATTCAAAACTGTTTACAAGATTTTGAGCGAATCTTTTGGATGTAGAATCATCCAAACTACTTAATCCAAAATAACGAGATTTTCAAAATTTTGAAATTTTTTCCTTTATGTGCTTCAAGGTAGAAATCAATTGAATCAAAAGGTAAAGAGACATAGGAATGAATATGAAATACCTTAATAACACTTCCTAGTCTAAAGTTCTTCCATAAGGACTTCTTACTATACAACCTCATAAACTTTGAACTTCCTTTTGCTCTCCCATACTTGAATTCAATTGCTCAAGAGTTGCTTAACAATCATATTTGAATGCCTTAGAAGAACTGAGGTCAAATATATCATATCACATATAGATTATACAAGTTAGTTCACATCAATGTTTGTCATAAGTCAAAACATAGGAGAAACCCCTTAGGGCTAACAAAATGGATAATTCTATAGACCCAAATTTAACACATCAATCACTGGCAGTCTTTCTCCTTGTTCTACAAATACATACTCCAAGTGTTTTCGTAACTTCTTAAGTTCCAATTCTTGTGGATCTTTAATTGATGATTGCATTCTTCTAAAGATATTAGGTTTAATGGGTTTAAATATCCCCGCCACAGGCTCTTTCTCAATATCCT
This sequence comes from Voacanga thouarsii, assembly GCA_026120185.1. Classification (NCBI taxonomy): domain Eukaryota; kingdom Viridiplantae; phylum Streptophyta; class Magnoliopsida; order Gentianales; family Apocynaceae; genus Voacanga; species Voacanga thouarsii. The sequence goes on from JANUWF010000328.1 coordinate 115,001, forward strand.
CTTGATATGTAATACAACTCCCTTTGTGTGAATTAGAAGTTTTAATTTTGTGATCTACAATCAAGGACTTTTCCAATGGATTCTCAATCATATATTCTTGCGCATGGTCACAAACATAACAATCACGAATATCAATAGGAATCATCATGAGACCATGAATACTCCATACCTTTAGGTAATTGAATAATAACCTTTTCATCCCTAACCCTAAGTGTTAACCCTCCCATGCAAACATCAATTATTACTTTAGCAATTGCTAGGAAAGGTCTACCCAAGTTTAAAGGGACTTTAGAATTTTCATTCATATCTATAACCACAAAATCTACTGGAAAAATAAAATTTTCCACTTTTAGAAGTATATACTCTACAATTCTCTTAGGGTATTTTATGGGTTGATTAGCTAATTGAATGCTTATCCTAGTGGACTTTAACTCACCCAAGCCTAGCCTTTGAAATATTTTATATGGTAAAAGATTGATGCTAGCAGCTAGGTCTACTAATAGATTACCAAAAGTTAGACTACTAGGTAAACAAGAAATAGAAAAACTTCATGGATTCTTCACCTTTTGCGATAGACTCCCTTAGCTTTGTAGGATGGTTGAACATGCTTTATCAAGAGTTGCAGTAGACACAACTTCTAATTTTCTTTTGCTAGAAAGAATGCCCTAGATAAGGCACTAGAGATTTGTATCCTAGTGTCTTGATTTTTGTTGGTTTAGCCTTCTTAGGATAGGGCTGGACCTCTTTCTCAGCCTCAGGCAGCACTGCTTAATTAATGGTCGCCCTGATGAATGCTTCTGTTGTGTTTGGGTGGCGTCGCCTAGGCGGCACTACTCACTTTCTACTAGGACATCTAGCTCCTTGGAACTCCCTAGTGTAATTGCCTCCACCTAATTTTTTTAGCTTCCTGCAATAATTGGGGATGCCCCAATCTGCTTGTCTATCACAAGGTCCATTAGGTACTACACCTGTCTTTCTAAATTGTGAACCAGGGCTTTTTAACATCTCAGTGATTCTTCTATTGTGTGGAACCATGAAGTCGCAACTATCACAAATCGCTCTAACATCTCTTTAAAAAAATACCCTGTATGGGATTATGATAGTGCCAGTATTGTCCTTATAGAGTTTACAAATCTGTGCATTAGTATAGGTGTCATCTAGCCCAAATATCAGTGTCTCTATATGGTGGTCTCCTATGGCTATTGTCACACTTACCTTCGAATTGTTCCTCCATACGCTTACTAAAACCAGTACCTAACAACACAGAGGACAAAGAGAAAATCACTGAATATGCACTTACTAATGAATACACTAATATAATGACCACTAGAGTTCATAAGTTGCTCAATATTAAGCATACAATATCATCAAGAAAATTAGATAAATATCCATGCACAATGCAATTATATGGTGTTAATACAAATATATAAATATACCACACCATAAATGTCCACAAGATACCTAAAAACAGCAAGAAGTAATATTTTCATTTATACATAGCCAAATCAACAGAAATCATGCTTTCATTATGTTACTCCCCAGCAGCGGTGCCAAAAACTTGATGCGAAAATTTTGGTATGAAAAAAATTAACTTAAGTTCCACAATTAACCAAGTTTTAAATTTATAAAACGTCGACTCCTAAACTACACACAAAAAAATCACAATTGAGCAAGTACACTCATCGCATAGTACAGTATAGGGTATTAGCGAGTATCGTTCTCTAGGAGTAAGCACAATCAATCACTATTATTCCATTATCTAGTCTACCAAACATAAAAGATAAAAAAAATGAAAACACAAATATACTACACAAGAATGATCATGAAGATACCAAGAATCAAGAAAAAGAGAAAGGACATACATTTAGTGGAAAAAACTTCAAGAACATAACAAAATATCAAATACTCAGTCAATCAATTTATCACCAGACTAGTGCTATGAAGGACTCAATTACAAAATCTCCTCTTTCTCGAGATATGTATTTTTTATCTCCTAGTCAAGTATTGGATATCTCTACCTCATTAGATTAATAAAAAGATACATCGAACACAATTCTCAACTAAAGAAATAAATACCCCTACCTCTAGGCAATATTATTCTCTTTAGGCATAGAAGAAATAAATATCCCTATCTTTAGGCAATATTATTCTGTTTTTGATTACCAAGTTCTTATTCCCTTATCTCTCTCTCACTTTCTCTCAAGTTAATTGGTGAACAACTATAAAATTAATCATATTGAAGTTTAACTCCTAACCTCTATCTCAAATAAATTAGAAGAAAGCAATAAAAATTTTCTCCAACCAATCAAACCAAATAATCAAACAGTAGTCGTAGAATAAATTAATTAAAATAGAGAAATTTAATACAAAGCCATCATCCTTAAAAGTTAAGTCACTAAAATATAATAAAACATTAAACATATCATTTTAGAAGAACTCATAGATAAGCTAGATCATTCTCTTCTCTATAAAATTCTTTCGAACAATGTTCTACTATTTCTTCTTGAAAATATCTTTACAGATCACCTCTTCGCTTTACCTCTGACCAAATTTATTCTCAACTATCTAGAATATACAAAATACACTACTTCTCTCACTTTAGGCTTCCATTTCCTTGTTTATATATGCATTTGCCTTCCAAATCATGCTAAAAAACCCTTATCGCATCAAATTCTGATAATAGGTATCCTTACCTGACCAACCAAGTAGCCATGCTTGACTTATGAAACTTAAAATTCATGCCACCAGAACATAGGCAGTACTACCTAACTTCTCCAGGCGGTGTCGCCTGATGTCTGGTTGGGTAATGTTTGTTTTTATTTTTCTCTAGTTTTCCCTCTATTTTCCAGCATATAAGTAGCCTTGCTAAATGGCACTCGGGTGGTGCTGCCTATACTCAATTTTCGTATCGTTCTTGTATGGATTTCACCAACTTTTCTACCTTCTGTCTTAAATTTAATCATTCCATCAATTTTACATAAAACAAGGTAAAGTAGAGGGAATTAATAGCCATTAAAACATAAAATCAACACAAATACACCATAAATGACTATAAAAATATGCATACAATTAACCCTCATCAATTCTTATAAATATCTCATTATAATATGATTAAGAAAACTTGATTTTTGATTTGAGATAAAAATTCTCTTTTGAGAAGATTTCCTCTTAGGTTCTTCCCTTAAACAACAAGACATTTTTTTTAGGTTTAGTCCTACCTATGTTTAAGTCTATAAATCCATAAGGAAAATTCAAATTGTAGCTCTTGCTGTTAGGTATCTCAGGCTCGTATCCTATACGACGCAGAGGAAAATAAAACAAGATACCCTCTCAGGACCCGTCTATGTGTGGAAAATAAGATATAATGATAATAAAGGTAACAACTTTTTCTTTTGCTGCAATCAAAAATTTTCTTCTTCAAGTCGAGGCGCGATCCAGCAATCCTCTTGTGCAAACTCCATGAGAGTTGAATGTCTAACTACTATAATCACAATGTGTGATTATCTCTAACAGTAATCCACATAGAAGAATACTCAAGCACCAAAGTTTCCTATGCTAGCAAAAAAAGAAGGCGGCTAGGGCTGTTTTCCTTTTCAGCAAAACGAGAGAGAGAGAGAGAGAGAGAGAGAGAGAGAGAGAGAGAGAGAGAGAGAGAGGAGAAGAAGAAGAAGACGTTTGTTTTGTGGCTCCTATTTTTCTGTGAATCCCCCTTCTAGGGTTTCATGTATCTCATCTATATGTTACACGAAAATCCCCTACCAAAACTAAGAATTCTAATCCTATTAGAATTTCCTAATTGTAATTGAAAACCTCATGTTCTCACAATTATAACTTGGACCACAAATTATAACTAATTATAATTTGTCCACAACAACTTCTCTTTCTAGCAATTAACCCCTCTATGTTATGAAATAATATCATGAGTATATAATCATCTATTGTGTGTGACCTATTAGGTTTCCCAGTCAATTGGTAGCGAACATGAATTAATCCAAACGTCTTTGAGATTAATAATCCATAATTAATTAGAATTAATTCTATTAATTCTAATCAGGATTGGTTTATTAATTCATCAATTAATAAACCCATATTCCTAGATCATGAGCGGTATCTAGCAACACATCATGACCACTCAAGAGTTTAGAAAGTCAAATGGCTTAACATGAACCATTCAATAACAAACTTCAGTGTAATTAACTCCTTTCACTATACAATATCTTATTCGGTTTGGAGTATGGAATTAGTGCCAACTCCCTCCAGAATTAATTTTGGCCCAAATACAATAGTACTTATACCAGGAATCCACTACTTTTGATGTATATCAATTGGAACTATTTCCAATACACAATCGCCTTGGCCAAGGACTTTCTTAATAGTAATTCCTACAAGTGGCCGTGAGATATTCGCCCCTACTATTAGGAGTGGTGAATCTTTTATTGACCTTCTCAACTACTTTTGTTTATCTTACAATGTACCTAATATCCATCCTATAGGCGGCCCTCGATCGAGCTCCGGAGATTGGAATTAAAGTACAATGCTCAGCAAACAAAGTACCTTAGAGATCTCAAGTCTAAGGATACTTGCACGTTTGCTATATTGAGATTATATCACTGCCACTAAATAGTTATCCATGTGATTATCTCAAAGCTAGGTCATCTAATGAACTTGTTCCATTAACAAGTATCCATGTGTTAACTTTGAGTATCTCAATACTCACGGTTATGAGAACCACCGGCTGATCAAATCAGGAAGTCTAACACATGCTAGTCTTAACGCATTAATGATATCCTATCTCGTTAATACTATGACTAGGGATTATTCAAGTACTAACACTATCTAGTGTGAAGCCCCAATTAAAACTAACCTTAGAGTAAGGGGGGTCGCGGGATGCATATCATATTTTCTCGCATGCATAAATATATTTTTTATATGATTATATGTGCTTTGGATATGTGATTTGTAGTCTAGATGGCTTATTTGTGCTTAGTGGGTAAGAAGGGTAAAATGTTAATTTTGCTTGAGGAGGAAATAGGGAGATAGCTTGGGGATTAAATAAGAAAAATATTTGGGAGAGAAAATAAGAATAAGAGTTGTTGTGGTTTAGTGGTTAGAGCTTTGGAATAAATCCTTGAGGTCTTGAGTTCAAATTTCATCATTGGAGTTTTAGCATGATTAAATTTTATTTTTGTATAGGAATGCTATATTTTGGCCCTGGCATGCTTTAGGGGAGAGTAGGAGTGTTGTCTTAGGGGAGACATGATAGGAATGTCCTAATCCTACTCTTGTGCCCTACAAAATTTCTAAGAGATTCCTACCCTTCTTGATCCCTAGCTTTCCTTACTTCTTAATCAATTAGATTGTTCCATTTACCTAAGTCAATTTTATTTCCAGAAAATTCCAGCAAATTTCAGTGGCATTGAAGGATTGAAAATGTCTAAGTGTGAGGTATCTTATTGGCCGAAAATGGGGAAGAGTTATGGGAGGTTCCCAAGAGAATTAATCTCCATGGTTGAACCTTCAAAACTCCAACCTAGTTGTGTCATCTTCTTCATGTAGTAAACTGAAAAATTTTCCAGCTTTTTGATCAGTCCAAATGTCAAAATTTTCAACCATCTTTTCCCCTCAAATTCTGCCAGAAAAATGACCAATTCACTTAGCTTGAAGGCTGAAAATTTCAGCCAAAACCGAGCTACACAAAAGCTGTGCAAACCAAAAAAAATTTCTGGTCAGTTTTGCAGCTTGGTGAGCAAAAAACCAAGCTGTTTCTTCTAGCTTTTCAACCAGCAATTCAACCTTGTTTTTCCTCCATAAAGAAGGTTGAAAACTAGCCTTAAAGGACCCTCCAATGGCCCTTCAAACCTTCTGCAAGCTGACTGAAATATGGCAGAAAAATCAGCCCAGAAATTTCAGCAAGCCTTGCGGAAAAACTGAATAGAATTTCCAGCTTTGTTCCTCCTTCACCCTTGTCCAAAACTTCTGTACAAACACACCTTGATCAGCCATGAACTGAACTCCAGCATCCTCACCATTATTTTGCATGAAAAATAGCTCCATGGCTGCTCCTAAAATCCCTCTATCAATCACTCCATCAAGCCATCAATTGGAGTCCATAATTGCAGCAAGATATTTCAGCAAGGTACCATAGATTAACCCTCAAACAACCAGAAAATTCCTTCACCACGGTACACCATATTTCAGCCACTCTTAAGCTCCTTCAAACATCATTCATCCCAGCAGAAATCCCAACCAATCAGTCGGCCATTGAAGCTTCCAAAAGCTCTCCATCAACTAAGATCTCCTTACCATATTTGTTTCCAAAATTGATTTCCTAAATTATTCTTTTTGAATTTCAAACAACTAGCTTTCCTCTTTCTTCCAAATTTGAAAATCCAATTACCAAAACCTTCCAAACAATTCGGCCACCCTTTCCCCATAGAATTTCGGCCAGCTCTCTCTCTATTCTCTTCATTCTCTTCGAACCTCCAAGAACACCAAGAATACCTATTACCATTCTCACGCCTAAGGCCATTCAAGACCACTTCAATATTCTCCAAAAACTCTAGATTATACCTACTCATTCTCATGAATCCATTCCTGCAATTTTTAACATCAAACACGGAAATCACAGCCTCACTTTTGGATAAAAAACTAGAATTTTCTTGAAGGCTCAAGAACACCTTCAAGATAAGCATGAACAATCATCTCCATCTTCTTCCATCTTTGACTTTGATGAGTATATACTAATGAACTCCCTTTCTCTCTCTCTCTCTCTCTCTCTCTCTCTCTCTCTCTCTCTCTTAGCCGAATGGGTGTTCTTCCTCTTTGGACGAATCAAGCTGTCCACGGGAGAGGATTCTTTCGAAACTCCTTCAAGGTAGTCATCATTCAAGTAAGCCTCTCCAATCTCCTCTTTAAAATTTTAGATTCATGTCTCTTGGATATAGTAGGATGATGATGGGATATATTTGGAGATTGATTATGTGTTTTGTGATGGAATTAGGATTGAAGCATGAGAATGAATGTGATGTATGATGAAGATGGGGTTGATGCATGAGTTGATTTGTCTTGGTTGACTGTATGGCATTTTAGGGTTTGTTGCATGTCTTCATGTTGTGAGTAGTATGAATGATCAAGCATGTTAGAGATTATGTCACCTTTTGGTGAATAGGGTTTATGTTCATGTATTCTTGTTAAGGCCATAAATATGATTATGTTAGTGGAGTTTGAATTATGTGTTGGTAGATTTGTGTTTTTATTCATGATTTGGATGTTGTGTTGATTAGTGTAGAGTGTATATTCATGATTATAGTTAGCAATAGGCATTATGATCATGACCTTGTTGTCCTTAAGCTAATTTTATTTCATCAATAAAAGGATCAATACTATAATTTCATCTAGTAATTTCGAAAATCCTAGGAAAATGTGGATTTGGACTCTTATATAAAATAATGATATTTTAGTCAAATAAATGATAGCTTTTATTAAAGAAATAAAATATATAGATATTATATAGAATAGCAATATCAAATAAAGCCTTTTATATAAATAATTATAATAGGCAAATATTAATTTTGTAAGTCTTATATTCATAAATACTATTAAAATTTATTTATTATCTTTTAATCAAAACCTATTAAAATTTATTTACAATTGATTTTATTTACCAATTATTTTCTAACCATTAGTTATTAAAAATAATTATTTTAAATAATATCATCTAGGACCATTCATCAAATAAACCCTAATTTATTTATAGCAAGATTTAAACCTTCAACTTATTAATATCCAATTCACAAACCCTAGTTATTTTAATATCAAGCTAGATTTATTTTATAAACCCTTTATTTATTACCTAGCCTTAAAGCTTGGGACACTAGGGTTATGATTGTGGTAAGTTGAAATAGGATTATTTGTGAAAGTAAATTTTGGCTTGAGTTTAATTATGACTTATGTTTACCTTAGGCGGGGTTAGGTTAGCTTTTGGAGATCTTTATTTTATCTCGAGCAAAGGATCAGGTAAGCTCCTGCATTAAACTTGTTTGTTGCAAAAAGTTATTATGGCAAGCTAAACCCGAAGTTTGTGAACACTGATTTGGTAAAGGCAATCAGGGACTGTTTCCTTTCTTGTTTCAGTCAAACCAATTCTTTGAAAATCAACAAGAAATTTTATTCAAACACTAAACTGTTTCTAAAACTGACTTTGACAAAGACTTTGGAAACCCTTGATTGCAATTTTCAAGTAAAGTTATGTTTTATCAGTTTTCTCCCAAGTGGGATAAACTACGTTGAGTACTCAATAAGGGTAGGCTAGTAGTACCAGTTTTGAAGAGTAAGAGTGAGTCTTCTGGCAGGAGGCCACCTCCAGAAGATAAACTCAACTTAGAGAAATGTCAGTACTACTTAGTCATGCCGGTCCGAGCTAGTAGTTTCAGTCATGTGGACTGTGTGTTTCCGGAATGGACAACCGGTGTTGCTTGGGTGTAGAGAAAGAGGAGAATCTTACCCGGTAGGCCGATCACCTACATTTTTGTCAATCTGCACAAAGTGTGGCATTCTGACCGTTGTATGGTTATGGGGCCCAACGTGTGGTAACCCATTGCTGTCCTTTCGAGTGGTTGACTTTATTGTACCTGTATGGTTGGAAAAGCCAAAACGCCACTCTTGCTTTTGAACTTTATTTATTGCTTGCCAGTATTTTTCTTATGAAGTTCTTACACTTTGCATTCATGAACTGTTTTCACTGGACACTCAGAGCACACACGGACTTACTGAGATTTTTATCTCATCACCATTTTTACCATGATTTCAGGTTGATCCTGTAACACCCCGCTACCTAGGCCCGCCCGGGGCGGGGGATGTCGCCCCATCCAAAGGACAAGGGATCTTTATAACTAGGTCACACAAATAAAATAGCAGAATAAAAAAAAATTAACTTAAAATTTATTACAACCCCAGAATAAATCCAAGAATTCCCAAAAGAAAGAAAAATCCATAAATGAAATCATCCACTCTTAACTCCCCAGAGCAATACATAAAAATAAAAGACAACATTCTCTTCAAAGGCAGATAACACTAGCTACTCATCCCACAGCAGGATCGACTTGAAATCATGGTAAAATGGTGGTGAGACAGAAATCTCAGTAAGTCCGTGTGTGCTTTGGGTGTTCAGTGAAAACAGTTCGTGAATGCAAAGTATAAAATTCTTTATAAGAGTTCACTGGCAAGCAATAAACATCAGTCAAAAACAAGAGTGGTGTTTTGGCATCTCCAGCCATACATAATTTATAAAATCAACCACTCGAAAGAAAGGATTACGGGTTACCACACATTGGGCCCCATAACCGGATGGTCAACATGCCACACTTTGTGCAGACTGACAAAAGTAGGTGATCGGCCTACAGGGCAAGATACTCCTCATTCTTTATACCCAAACAACAACCGGGTGTCCATTCCGGTACAATACAATCACTTGACTGAAATAAAAACTGCTAGCTCGAACCGGCATGACTAAGTAATACTGACGTTTCTCTAAGTTAAGCTTATCTTCTGGAGGTGGCCTCCTGCCAGAAGACTCACTCTTGCTCTTCAAAACTAGTACTACCAGTCTACCCCTATTGAGTACTCAACGTAACGTATCGCACTTGGGAAAAATGAACAAAAAATAGTTCCACTTGAAAATGGCAATTAAGGTTTTCCAAAGTTTGGGGCAAAACTGGTTTTAGAAAGAATTTTAGGTTTTGAGTAAAACTGCCCCTTGATTTGCAAATAATTTATTTGTCTGAAATGAGAATGGAAATAATCCTCAATTGCCTTTACAGAAATGAGTGACCATGCACTCTACACTTGGCTTGCCATAAAAATTATTTTTTGCATCAAACAGGTTTTATGCAGGAGCTTACCTGATTCTTGCTCACAAATAAAAGGTCTCCAACAGCTGACCTAACCCCACAGGACAAATACAAATCGCAATTAATTTCAAGCCACAAACCACTTCCTCAATTTTAAGTCAACACAACTTACTACTACCATGATCCTAGTGTCCCAAGCTTTAAGGTTAAACAACAAGTAAATAGGTTTAAGAGTTAAGCCTAGTGTGATATTTAAAATAATCAATGGTTTGGGAAATAAATTTTAATAAGTTGAAAGCTTAAATCTTGTTAAGGAAAATTTAGAGTTTATTTGATCAAGAGTCCTAAGTAGTTTTAGGTAAAATAATGATTTATTAGTAATTTAGTTGTTAGAAAATAATTGATAGCTAAAATTAGTTGAAAATGAATTTAATGAGTCTTGCTTGAAAAATAATAAATAAATTCTTAATGGGTTTTGATTAAAAGATAATAATTAAATTTGGAGTAATAAATATTTCACTAATCATAATTATTTCCATAAAAGGCTTTAATTGATTTCATTATTTTAAATAATATATATATATATATATGTATATATATATATATTATTTTTTCTAGCAAAGCTATTATTCATTTGACTAAAATATCCTTATTGTTTATAATAGTCCAAATCTCCCTTCCTAGGGTTTTTTGAAAATACAAAAAAAAATTATTTTATTGAATATTTTATTCAAGAAGTAAAATTAGTTTAGGGACAACTAGATCATGATTCAAATTCCTATGGCTAACCACAATCAAGAACATGCACAATCCTTCAATTCATCAAATCGACCAAATCTTTCATATAAGAATAGATCTAAATTTATCGAGACATGATCTAACCTCTACTAGCACAAATATGATCATGGCTTTAACAATCCATCATGAATAAAAATCCTATTCACCAATGGTGACATAATCTCTAACATGCTTTGACACAAATACTACCTATGACATGAATCAAACCTCAATTCAAAATACAACCAACCAATATAATCCTTCCATGCATAAATTCTATCTCCTTCACAATCATACATATGCTCATGCTTCAATCACAACAACACATACTCAAATCCCATCGCCATCTACCTTCTAACAACATCATCCTAGAGACATGAGTCTAGAGTTTAAAAAGGAAGATGGAAGGTACTTACTTGATTGATGAATGCCTTGAAGGAGTTTATAGTAGATCTCAACTCCTAGATGTCTAACTTTGTCCAAGGGAGATGGCGAGAGCATGATTATGGAAGAAGAAGTCATCCGGCCAAGGGAGAGGGATTTCGGCCATGAGAGAGAGAGAGAGAGAGAGAGAGAGAGAGAGAAGAAGAAGAAGAAGAAGAAGAGATCATTAGTATGTTTATTCACATAAGTTTTCACTAGAGATCAAGTTTGGAGAAGATGAAGTTGATAGAGTAAATTTACCTTGAAGGTGTTCTTGTCCTTCACAGAAATTTCTGGTTTTATCCGAAGTAGCAAGATGATTTGAGGAGTTTGATGTTAAGAATGGTGTCGATGGACTCACAGCAGTAAGTAGGTCAAATTTGGAGATTTTAGTGAAGGTTTGAAGTGATTTGGAGGGGTATTAGGTGAAAGAAAGTAGTAGGTGTTCTTGGTGTAGTGTGTGTGTGTTCTTGGAGATTGAAGGGAATTGAGAGTTTGTAGTGTAGCTGCCGAAAATTCTGAGGGAATTAGGCTGGTCGAATTTCTGTAGGGTTTAGGGAGTTGTTTCTCTGATTTGGAAGGGAAAAGGAAAGGTTAGTTGTTACAATTCTTGAAGAATATTTTTAGGTAGTGAATTTGGAAACTAAATATTTCTAGAATATCTTGATAATTGAAGAGCTTTGAAGGTCTCCTATGGCCGACTGGTTGAGCAGTTTTTCTGAGGAATTAAAGCTGGTTCAAGGTAGCTTAGGGTGGCCGAAACTAAGGTGAACAATGATGAAGAAGAAGTCTGGTCAATGGAGTGATATATTATGGAAGATTGCTAAACAAAGATGGCTGGAATTTTGGAAATCAATCAAGCAAAATTGTAGGGATTTGGTGGAGGGATTTTCGGGTAGCCATTGCTGGATTTCGTGCAGAAGCTTAAGGGGAACAATGGAGCTCTATTACTGGAGGTTTAAGGAAGGTTTTTGCAGAATAATATTGGTGTTTTGGCTGGGAGAAAAATAGGAAACAAGGCTGGAAAATTTCCTGCACAGTTTTTCGCTGAACAGTAATTTCTGGGCAGATTTTCGGCTACCATTCCCAGCCAACTTGCAGAGAGTTTGAAGGGAAATTTCAGGGGTATTCAAGGCCAGTTTCCAGCCTTCTTCATAGAGGAAAAACATGGCTAAGGTACTGAACAAAATCTGGAAGAAAACAGCTTGGTTTTGGACTCTCAAAGCTGTGATTTGTACAGGAATTTTTCCTGCTTTTGCTCCAACTTTAAGCAGTCCGAAAATGGCTAAGAATTTCCGATTACAAACTGATCCTAAAGACCATTTTTCTGGCAGCATTTGAGAGGGAATGCTAGCTAAGAAACTCGACATTTTGAAGGCACAACAAGCTGAAAAATTTGTAGCTCATTCCAATAAAGAAGATGAACTAGCTAGAAAGAATTTTCAGCAAACTCACTAGCGGGATTTTTCCTCTTGGAACTTCTCACAACTCTTCCACATTTTTCAGACCATAAGAAGTCTTTTACTAAGACATTTTGATCCTACAAGTCCTCAGCACTTTACTAAAATTTCTGGAAAGAAGATGGCTAGAACATCTTGATTAAACTAAGGAGTTGAGAATTAAGGAAAAATCAAAGATCAAGGGAAAATGAATTCCCTTTAAGAAATTCGAGTAGAGCAAGGGAGTGGAATGAGGTTACTCCTAACATTCCTCTCTCTTAGGACATCATCCCTACTTTACCCTAAGCTCATAAGGCCGAAACTATTTCTTCCCAAGCAAAAATAAAATTTAATCAAGTTAAAGCTTCCATGATGGAATTTGAACCCTAGACTTCCATAATTAATTCTAAGGCTCTAACCACTAAACTACATCAACTCTTGTTGATATTTTCACTAGAAAAATTATTTTCTATTCCATCCACAAGCTATTTCCCTATTTTCACCTCGGGCAAAAATTACCATTTTGCCCCTTTCACACAACACTCATCAACAAGACTTCAAGACAATAAAACTCAAATCCAAAGCACATAAAAATCATATAAAAATATATTTAATCATGAAATAAAATATGATATGCATCCCAACCCCCTTACACTAAGGTTGGTTTTGACTGGGGTTTCACAGATCCTGCTGTGGGGATGAGTAGCTAGTTGTTGCCTGCTTGAAAGATATTCTGTTATTTAATTTATGTAATACTTTGGGAGTTGAGAGTGAACAATTTTTATTTGGATTTGTCTTGAATTTTTGGATTGTAATAAGTTTTAATTTTTGAAGTATTGTTTTATTTTAATTGTGTGATCTAGTTATAAAGACCCCTTGTCCTTTGGATGGGGCAACATCCCCAACCCTGTTGGGCCTAGGTAGTGGGGTGTTACAATCCAGTGTAGTATGAATCTCATAGCATGATCTCTATCATGATTTTCTTAACACAGTGTTGTACTAGGGACTTTATCAAATAGTTATATTACTTAAAGTAAACAAAATAAACTATAAGATAAATAATGCCTTTTATTAAAATAAAATGTGTCATATACAATGTAAAAGTGATTGCCTCTAGGGCACAACACTAACACTTGCTAAGGTCATGCATCATTTGTTGTTCTAAGGTTATAGTTAGGTTCCAATATAAGTGCCTAGATGATAGGAATCTACCTACGAATCACGTCAAAGCTAAAGTAGGGGAATGGAGAGCCAACACACCCTTTAAAAATCCTTAGGGAATATCAAACATAAAGAGGCAACAATGGGACTTTAAAGCTTCCAAGTTAAGGGTTATGAGGATTGTGAAGAAATGAGTTCCAAAAAGAAGATCTAATGACCATTAAGAAGACAAACCAAGCATCAAGATCAAGAAAGTTGTCAAGCAATAAAGGATCAAAGAAGGGTGAGGAAGATAAAAAATTGAACAATAATTTGTGTGAAAGGTCAAGTGCACGTGATAGAAAGTGGAAGACTAATTTTAGTAGGAAGGTAGAAAGGAGCTAGCACCAGCTCCTATATAGCAATTGGCATCAACCCATTATAGGAAGAAGATTGATAATGAATAGTGAGAAGTTGGTGCTGGCTTCTTCATGCAAACCTATGCCTGCCAACTTCGGGCTTCAAACTCTGTTTTTAGTTTTCTTCATGTTTTGCTCTATTTTGTTACCAATTTAATTTCCATGACTTTTATTGTGTAATTGGGATATTTAGAACATGTTTAAAGCTTGAATGGATGAGATTTTATCTCATATTAGCTAAGGTAAATTTCCTATATGTTCGACATTTAAGCATTGTAAACACAAGTTAGAAGTTGGAAATTTTATTAAAGATCAAAGAGACTTTTTGTGAGAGTTTTCTCTTGGGTTTTTCATGAAAATGAAGACTAGTTCTTAGGCTTATATTCCTTACCTATGAATAAGTCTATAAATTTTGTAAGAATAGATAATGTTAGCTTATCAAAAAAGTGTCTCAGGAACTTGTTTTCCTTAGGTTCTTGAGTAGGAGTTATTTTGGTTGCCTAAATCTCTTCTTCAAGTGTTCTGGATTTCTTAGTTGAACCAAAGATCTTAAGTTATGATTTGGAAGACTGGGTTCTCATTTATGCAATTTTAGTTTCTCTATTGGCCTAGAATCCTAGTATTTGAATTAAGTGTGTTTGTTTTCCATATAATTCACTGATTTGGGTCTTCAAAAGGGTCTTCTATTTTCTTCTATTTTTTAGGCACAAAAATCACACGTAAATTCATCATCCGAGATCATATTAAAGTGGTATTAGAGCCAAGAGAGCAAAGCTTAGTTTTCAGGAAGAAAAGCTTCGAAAATAGTAAATCCCATCACTAAGAAAAGAGCTTCAAAAAGGTCAAGTTTTCTCTGAGATTTCTTATATCTTTCATGTTAAACTTGTCTCTTGTTTTAAGTATAATCATTGGAATTGAAAATTTCTTGTTAATTGTTATTTGTTTGGGCTAAATTTACTGAAATTTCTGCTATATTTTGAGTTTTGAAAATTGCATACAAAGGTGTTTGATATTTGGTTTGAGTTGACAGAAGACTTTGAATTATGGCTAAAACTTTTGTAATCACTTACTATAGTTGATTATCTCTTGAACAGACATATTTTTAGATAATTTCTTTTCCAATTGAATAATTTAGAGTGTGAACTTCTTGCACTTGTTTGTTGAAATCTATGCTAGTCATGCCCTTGTTCTTGAATGATATGATTTTAGACTTCTTGTGTTTCATTGAATCAATCTTGCTAGTTGTGTCTAGTATACTCCATCTACTTGCTTAATTAAGGTTATTGAGCTCTATAATATTCATTGAGTCTTCTTTGTTAGCTTGTGATGTGTACGATAGTATATGTAGAAAATAATTCAACAATGCCCCACAATCACACAAATTTTACAATTTAAAATGCCAACTCAATTCATACAACACGCACATATAGGTAAGTTCACCTATCATGTAGTATAGACAACAAGTATTGAAAAACCACATGGAACGTGGCAATTACCCCTGCTTCCTTCTTTTCTCATTGTTTGGTCAATTAAATATGTGAAGTGAAATTAATTAGTTACGCTAATAAATCTATCAAGTTCTTACATGAGGAAGAGTTACAAGTTTATCAAAGAATTAGAAAGAAAAAAAAGGCCAGGTAACAAAAGAAATTTTCCAATTAAACACCTAGAAGATGAGTACCCATTGGATTCATAAATTCTAACTTTAAGTACTGGTGTGAGTTACAAATCAATCTCACTCTCTCTCGAGTTATGGGAGTCCTAATCCCTAGTTTCAATTAATTCATATCTCTACTAATTAGCCTAACCCAAGGAGGCATCAATCATCACTCACAAGCCTAATTAATTCGAAAGCCACAAAATCCATATCTCTAGACAGTTTCATAAACTCTTTGCCCAAATCCCTAACCTTCCTCTTGGGTTAATTGAAGATGTCTAACATTAAATTAGTCAAATTTGTGTTCAAAACCTTAACTCCATCTCTTAAATTCATTAAGGCGAGCAAACAATTAAAGAAATTCAATTAAAACTTGACTCAACCAAATTAACACAATAAAGCCAAATAATCAAATGCCATGGAGTAAAAACCATATATCCAAATAAAATACATTAACCTAGAGCATAAAATAGGGTACAACACTTTATTACAACTAAAAATCAAGGTTTAGCATAATATTTTAAAGTAATACTTACAAAGAAAATGAAATAGAACACTCATAGACAAACCATTCTCTTTCTCTTCTTTGAAGCCTTCTTACAATCCTCTCCTCTTCTTCCTTGCATCCCAAGGTCTTCCTCTTCTTCTTATGTGCAAACTTTCTATCCTAGAGTTCTAGGAGGGAACCTAAGGACCTAGGGTGTCTAACCTTATCTTTTGATGCTATTATAGTGTATTTATTGCCAACCCCTCAAGATTCTTCAAAGAAAGCCGAAACAAGAATTTGCTATGACTATGGGTAGACAAGGGAAGTTCAAGACACCAGGGCTGCCTACCTGTCCAGAGAGAAGGCAGCCTAGAGAGGTTGAACCACCCTGGGCCACCTAGGTACCTAGGCAGCTTAGGGAAGTTCACCACGACTTACGAAAGTTCAACTTCCCTGGAATGCCTAGTCTCTGTCTAGGAGGATTTTCTTTAGCTTCTAGACGGCCCATGGAGGTGGCACTATTTTGGACTACTTTATTTTTGGAAAAAATCTTCATTTCTACTTATTTTTCATCCCTTTTCATCCTCATTCATCCCTAATTGATCTCTTTCATTTCCTAAACAAAAATAAGGTAAAAAGAGTGTAGTGAGTAGTGATTTGAGTAAGATTTTATCATAATTAAAAAAAAATACTACATAAAATATATACGTGATGATCACTCATCACATTACCCCCCACTTAAGCTTTTGTTTTCCTTCTAGCAAACAATATAAAGCATTACAAGCAAATAGATTTTCCCTACATGGCAAATTTTTCCAAAGTAAGTTTTTTTTTTTTTTTTTTTTTTTTTTTGTGAAGAAGTTTGGCCAGTATAGTAAAGGTATTATCTTTTCTTTTGATTTAGGAATAAAATCCAACACCTAATTAGCCAAGCCATTTTTTTTGTAAACTAATATATTAAGATAGATATGACTAAAGCCATCGAAGTTGAATTAAATAAGTCTATGCTCATTCAATGTGTTATATCTCGAATCTTTGGGTTTTAAATGTGACTAAAGTGATTCATACAAGTTAGGCTTAATAGGTTAATTTAAGTTTTATGATGTTATAACCACTACAATCCGAGTAGTAAATAGGGGATTACCCTCTTGTGTCCTCAAGTAGCCGTGTTTAACGCTCCATACTAACGTATTTGCTTAACACTCTCTTATTCACTATTTTTTTTACTCTCATTTTTCCGCTCTGTTTTCTTTCAAAGGAAATGCACTTGAAATTGATTGTTTTGATTTTGGATGTGCAAAGATTCGTTCTTTTTCCTCACTTAAACTCACAAATGGCACAAAATGCCTTATTGTCTCTCAATCTTTTTTCAGTCCCTATTTACTGAAAATTAGAATAAGAACTAGTTGTATAATCATAGAACAAAAATTAACCTAAAATTTCATACTATATTTCATCACCAAAAATCACCTCAATTCCCAAGAAATAACATGGCACCATTTTTACTAAAATATAAACAAGGTTAATACAAATTCTCAGGGCTTAGTCATTTCTCATCTAATGTACAAGTTTACTCGAAAACAAACTCATCCAAAAAGATTTTAAACCAAATTGTCATGCTAATGGAAACATAATAACAACACTATCAAAGCCAAACTTATCTAAAAATTGAAAAAAAATTAGCCCAATTTCCAAGATTGCACACAAATACTTAAAAGTTGCAAGAAAACTCCACAATCACAATGGAAACTTGAAGAGAATATCAAATAACCCCTCCCCCATACTTAAAGTAGACAGTGCCCTCATTGGACAACAATATCACAATTAACACATCCAAGTAGGACTAAAATGAATAAAAATGAAAAGGGTTAGCAATACTTCCCAAGTGATTGTAGCTCATGACGAGATGATTTTTTGTCATAAAAAATTTGATTTAAGAGAGAGAGGCTAACCTACAAAAAGAAGTAAAATGCTATAAATTTCAAATACAGGAAATAAACATAATATAATAAAAAGAAAGTAAAAGCAAAACTGAGTCCTAAAAAAGCAGATATAAAATGGATTCCTGATGGGTGGTCTCGCTGCATTGGAAATAGTATGAACAGTCCACAAAATTCAAGTTTTAAAATTAAAATACTAAGCACCAAACCCACACATATGGCAAGTGTACCCAAAGCATAGTATGGGGAATAGAAAGTATCGAATTCACAGGAACATAGCAATTACTACTACTTTATTCTAATCTCATTGTCTGGCCAAAATGAATAAAGAGAAAAGGTAAAAAAAACTACTAATCTAAACTACTACAATAGAAAGTACATCGGACCCTTACAAGAAAAGTCACAAGGATCCTCTAGGAGTAAGAATATGGGAAAGGCTATGTACAAGAAGAAATCCTCCCAAAACATGTCCAGTTAAGAGATTATCACTGAGTTCATCAAATCCCAACATGAGCACCGGTATGAGCTTTCAAGAATAAATCTCACATTCTCTTGAGTTATGAGATTTCATTCCTAAGGCTCAATTAATTGGTATCTCTACCTAATTAACCTAACACAAGAAAGTATTACACTCACCCATCACCCAAAAGTTACCCATAAGCAATAATAGTCCTATCTCTAGGTACTATTGAAAACCCATTGACTACTAAGTTTTAATCCTTCAACTTCTCTCTTGAGTTCATTGAAGGATAACAAATATTTGACCAATTAAATTAGTGTTCAACTCTTAACCCCATCTCTCAAAATCATTAAGAGTGAACCAATCAATTCAATAAACTAATCAAGCCCAAATAATCAATCAAATACAATAATACCCAAATGGTCAAATGCAAGAATAGGAATCCAATAAACCATAACAATAACCAATACAAGAGCATAAGTTAGGGTTCATCCCTCAAATACAATTAAAATCATATAAATCTCAACATTGTTAAAGTGTAATACAAAGAAAAAGAGAGGACTTCACTCATAGATAAGATTTTGAACTCCTTCTTCATTAGATTTCCTTCAACAACTCCTTCTTCTTCTCCTTGCTTTTCCATGATCTTCTATTCCTTAGTAAGTCTTTTGAGGTTCCTAAGGGATCTCTTAGTTGCTACCCAACCAAGGATATGTTTCTAGGGTTTACAATGGTCTATATATAGTGTACAATGGAATGAAAACACAAAAATCACAGAAAAACATGGATATGCACATTCCCGTAGCAAGTGGGCGGCCCAGGGAAATTACTTCCCCAGGCTGCCAAGTCTCTACCTTGACACAGTACAAAATGAAGTAGGTAGCCAAGGGAAGTTAAGCTTTCTTGGGCCGCCACCTAGAACTACATATATACATACAAGCACTCATCTAGGTAGTCTAGGGAATTGGAACTTCTCTAGGAAGCCAGAATTCTAGACTAAATACACTAAAAATAATGCTGGGCCGCCTAGGGAATTTAAGGTTCCCTAGGCCGCCAGTGTTCTGGACGTTCTTGCTCTAGGCTGCTTCTTGTGCAATTCTTTAGGGTTTCTTCTTTTTTGCTCCATTTTCCTCATTTTCAACTTTATTATCTTGAATTGGCATTTTCTTCATTTCTGATAGGGGCTAAATTAGTCATATTTTTCCTAGTTATTTAAGGCTCTTTTGTGATACATTTTATTCAATAACTAACCATATTCCTTCATATTTGAGATTTTACTCTTGGAAAGGTATTTTATTCATTATTTGAGATTTTTGAGGTAAAACGAAACAAAAATGCTGTGAAACATATTAGAGGCGGCGCCAGCTAGGACAGAGGAACCGGCGCTGGCCATGCACTGGTTGCATGAATTTCGAGGCGACGAAAAATTAGTGAAAAAAGACGGAATAGAGTGGAACCGGCACCGGCTCCAGTAGCCAAGGTGGCACTGGCTGTATTCTGAAATACATTGTGTGGAATTTGAGAAAAAAATCGGCAAATAATTGGAGAAACATAACACAACCGGCGCCGACTCCAAGAGCCAAGGCGGCGCCGGCTATGCCTTGAAGTTAAGGCGGTGCTTTGATTTTTCTATGCGATTTTTGATAATTTGTGAAATTTTAGTATCTTTTAACTTCTACTCGGCCAAGAACAGTATACCAATGAGTTTAGACACTTCCCAAGCCTATAAATGGATGGAAAACACAAGGGAAAATGGGAGAATTCATTGATCATCATAGAAAATCACTCAAATCGAAGGAGGGTTGTGCAAGAAGGTTTTTAAAGGAAGAAGAAGGAGGCTTGTCGATGAGTGCTTTCTTTTACTTTGTTTTCTTTTTCTTGACAATGATGTATTAATTGTTTTATTGTAATTTGACATTGTTTTAGATAGTCATGATTTTTAGAGTTATTTGATCTTTTGATTAATTGATTGTTATTCTTGGTATTTGATTGCTTGTGCTTATTATGAGATTAATTGGTTGGGTCTTTCCATTAACTTGCTTGGACAAAGGGGTTGGTGGTGGTTTCAATTCATTAGTTTCATATTTGTTGGCTCTTAACTTGCTTGGACAAAGGGGTTAAGAGTAGGGACAAAGTAGTTAAAGGTTAATTGATGTCTACCAGGATATAGATTCATTAATTAATTTCATGTGTAATTTACCAGGAATGGGAATTAATTCAAGGACTATGGTTAATGCATCTTTTAGGTAAGACTGGTTGAGACAGGATATGTGATGCTAAATTACTTAGAAGATAGGGATTCATGGATTGGACAAAGAAGTGAATCTATATTATCCTTCATGAAGCCAAGAGAATAATTAGTTATGATAAAGATTAAGTACTTTAGGATCATGTTTGTCAAAACAATTGTTTAAGTTACATAATTCTACATTCTTGACATGTATATATTTTATTTTATTTTCCTTTTTATTTCATTTTTTACTTTATCGAGTCGGTTAAACATTGAAAGAAAGGTGATTAGTGTATACTTGTTCCTGGAGGATCGACACTCATTTGAACCTTATGATATGTCAATAATGAGTACGCTTGCTCATATGTGTAATTTGGGTTTAACGTTTTAATGTAAGCTTGATTAGGAATGTGCTTAGTTTTTATATGATTTTTATACCCAAATTCATACGCATCAAGTTTTTGGTGCCGTTGTCGGGGAACAATAGCATGAAAGCTTGGATTTTATTGATTTAACCATGTAAATATGTAAACATGTACAATTGTTCTTTTCACAAAAATGTGCTATCTTTTGTATCTTGTGTATTTGTGTATACCCGTGTAACCTAACCTACTAACTTTGATTATGTTCTATTAACTAGCTTTCTAATCTTGTAACTTTATGTTGTAATCATGAATTCTGTTATCTAACTTTCGTCTTGTCTTTGCTAGGTGTTAGCCTTGGTACATGATCCAATAACCTGAAGGCGATATAGTAGATTTCGTTTTGTTTCATTTTTATTTCTTTTTTCATGAATTAAATTGCATTATTCATCATTGTTGCATGTTCATCATTTTTATTTTGTTTTTCACCAAAAAAAAAAAAAACATTAGTGTATGGATGATAGATTGGCAAAATTACAAGCTAACATTGATATTTTTAGTGAGACATCATTAGAAGCATGATTGAATTCTTTTGTTGCCAATACAAATTCATCTGTTTAGTGGCATAAAGAAGCTTCGCAACGATTGGGTGCTCAAAGGAAACAATTAGTTAAGATTGTTGAGAAGACTATAAGTTCATGCTAGCCCGTATAATTGACCATGAAAAAAAAAAAAGAGAGGCTATGAGGGACAATTGTATGATGTGGCAAGAGAGATATTTGATTCTACTCTATGTGGTCATAATTCTAATATTTCTTTGTCACATGATTTCTTAGGCTCTTCTCACTTCTTAGAGAACAATGGTCCCAATGATGATGTATGGACTTCAACATACCTCAAGAAGTTTGATTTATCATTCATTCTAAGAAACCATTTGAGGATGTTGACAAATTCTACCCTTCACCCCAATCTCAGGGAGGTAACTTGGTATTTGTAGAAGCATTGAAAAGTAAGGATTTCCCAATCCTATCTTTAAGAACTCAAACACTAAGTTTAAAGGGGTATTTTAAATTGCAAAAAAATTCTTTTGAAGGGTTAAATGATGATTTTAAGTTCGATACATTCTTTAGAAACCATGTGCACTTATATGTTGACAACAATATTTGGCTGTCTAAAGAAATGTTAGAGAAAGAGGTTTATGTGTTTTGCGTTAGTGAGAAAAATTATTTTCATAAGCCTTCTATTTTTCAAAAACCTCTCTCCATTCCACATTCATAATGCCTATCTTCTATTTTGAGCGTTAATTTCTTTTCAAAGATTTGATGAGGAATCATGATGAGTGTGAAAAGTTTTTATTTTATATTTTTTATTTGAGTCTTTTTCTTTAGTTTGTTTTCTTTTATTTAGGTAGCTTTTTATTTTATTATTATTTTTCTTGTGCTTTTATTTATGTGTGTGTTTTTTTTTACAAGAATAAAGTCCTCTTGGACAAGCCCTTTCTTTACCTCAAGTTTGGATATCTATTAGAGCATTATTGCACTTGGGAAGTATTACCTAAACTTTCTACCCCCCTTTATTATTTTTGGTTCATTTGGAGTTGCTTTCTTGTGTTTATTTGTTGCCAATGAGGACTGTATCCAACTTAAGTGTGGGGGAGTGATTTGGTGATATACTTTGTCCAGGTTTTTTATCAATTTTATTTTGAACACAAAGTTTGGAAATTTGGAACTACTCTGTCATGGTAGTAATTTCTTTCTTATTTTTTCCTCTTTATATTTTTGGTCCCATGGCATTGTTTATTCTTTGTTCTATTTCTTTGGCCATTGAGGACAATGTCCAGTTTAAGTGTGGGGGAGTGGTTCGATTGAAAATTCTTCTATGTATCATTCTTGTATCCTTTATCCTTCTTGTAAAACCAAAAATTTTCCAAATTTTTTCTGAAATTTTCCAATTTTTTTTTCTGATTTTCTTTGAGATTTCAAACAGTGTTTTTAATGCATGTCTTTATGACGGATTATAGAGCATATGTTCTAGATAATTTATGGCTTATGTATGACTTTTTACACTCACTTAGATGAAGTAGTTCTTGATCAAATACTTCGCATTGTTCTTAAACCTGTTTTTCTACTAAAATTCATAGAGCATTCTAGAACTTACTTGAATACCTCTTGAGGCAAAATAAGAAAGACAATCATGATTTAACTTAGGGAAGACAATAATAGGCATTCTTTGAATAGTTTGAGCTTTTCAAGCCAACCTATTGTTATATTATCCCTAGTGCCTATTTTAAGCCTAAATTGTTGGTTTCTTTCATTAAAATCCGTTATCATATTTTGTCCATTGCTTGTTTCTGAGAGTTTGAATAATTTTCCAAATCTTTATGCTCTTGATGGATGAAAGTATATGTAAGAGAATGTTGAGGAAGAATACTTGAAAAAGATCATGACTTGTTACTTTCAGTCATGTATCAATTGTGAATTGAGCTAGAAAGAGGAAAAAAGAAAGTAAAGAAAGAGAAGAAAAAGAAAAGAGAGATTGAAAATAAGAGAAGAAAAGAAACAGCTGCTAGAAAATATGGAAAGAAAGAAATTGAAAAAGAAAAGAAAAGTAGCAGAAAGAGTGAAAAGAAGAGAGAAAAGAAAGAAAAGAAAATTTTTTGAAAGGAAAAGAGAGATGAAAGATCACAAAAGGGATGGTGATTGAGCTGTAAAAGTTAAGTTCATATAAATTACTTGACACCATTGCTGAAAAATATGAGTGATCTTGTGAAAAATAGAGAAGAATTGATGAAGAAAGTAAAAAGATGAGAAGAAGAAAAAAAAGAGAGAAAAAATGCAGGATTTGCTTGAGTTGAGTTGTAATTGCTGAATAAGGTTATGGTTTGATTGATTTCTGGAATAGGAGAGCAAGAAGAGTTTGGAAATTATTGATTCATTTTGTTTATCCTTTTCTTGTGAACTCTTAGCTTCTTTCATTTTCGATTCTGCTATGTCCTTCATTTGATAAACTACATTACAAACCTTTAGCCTTACATTACTAGCGTGAATGTCCTACTTGATCTAAGTAGAATCATGATATGTCTTGGATTAGTGGAGAGAGTGTATTGAAGGTAAGCCTATGGAATGCATATTCTTTTTGAGAATATTGTGAACTCTTGAGACGGTTCTACTAAGTCATTATTCACTACACAAGTCTTGCATTTGTTGTGAAAGATGTAGAAGCATATGTTTTATGCTCTTGAATGAAGAAAGCATTAGAGATATTGTTTTGAAATTGATTGAGTGATTTGATGAAACCATGTGTTTACCTACTTGTTCTTGATACTTTGCTTGAGGACAAGTAAAGAGCTAAGTGTGGGGGAATATGATATGGGCTAAATTAGTCATATTTTTTCTAGTTATTTGAGGCTCTTTTGTGATACATTTTATTCAATAACTAGCCATATTCCTTTATATTTGAGATTTTACCCTTGGAAAGGTATTTTGTTCATTATTTTAGATTTTTGGGATAAAATAAAGTAAAACCGTCACGAAACAGATTAGAGGCGGCGTCGGCTGGGATAGAGGAACTGGCGCCAGCCATGCACTAGTTGCACGAACTTCAAGATGACAAAAAATTGGTGAAACAGGATGGAACTGGCACCGGCTCTAGTAGCCAAGGCGGCGCCAGCTACATTCTGGAATACTTTGTGTGGAATTTAGGAAAAAAATCAGCAAATAATTGGAGAAACATAACACAATCGGCGCCGGCTCTAAGAGCCAAGGCGGTACCGGCTGTGCCCTGAAGTTAAGACGGTGCTTGGATTTTTCTACGCGGTTTTTGATAATTTGTAGAGTTTTAGTATCTTCCAACTTCTATTCGGCCAAGAACATTATACCAACGAGTTTAGACACTTCCCAAGCCTATAAATAGATGGAAAACACAAGGGAAAAGGGAAGAATTCATTGATCATCATAGAAAATCACTCAAATCAAAGGAAGAATTCTTCAATTTAAGGAGGGTTGTGCAAGAAGGTCTTCAAAGGAAGAAGAAGGAGGCTTGTCTATGAGTGCTTTCTTTTACTTTGTTTTCTTTTTCTTGACAATGATGTATTAATTGTTTTATTGTAATTTGACATTGTTTTAGATAGTCATGATTTTTAGAGTTATTTGATCTTTTAATTAATTGATTGTTATTCTTGGTATTTGATTACTTGTGCTTATTACGAGATTAATTGGTTGGGTCTTTCCATTAACTTGCTTGGACAAAGGGGTTGGTGGTGGTTTCAATTCATTAGTTTCATATTTGTTGGCTCTTAACTTGCTTGGACAAATGGGTTAAGAGTAGGGACAAAGTAGTTAAAGGTTAATTGATGTCTACCAGGATATGGATTCATTAATTAATTTCATGTGTAATTTACTAGGAATGGGAATTGAATCAAGGACTATGGTTAATGCATCTTTTAGGTAAGACTGGTTGAGACAGGATATGTGATGCTAAGTTACTTCGAAGATAGGGATTCATGGATTGGACAAAGAAGTGAATCTATATTATCCTTCATGAAGCTAAGAGAATAATTAGTTATGATAAAGATTAAGTACTTTAGGATCATGTTTGTCAAAACAATGGTTTAAGTTACATAATTCTACATCCTTGACATGTATATATTTTATTTTATTTTCCTTTTTATTTCGTTTTTTACTTTATCGAGTCGGTTAAATAATGAAAGAAATGTGATTAGTGTATACTTGTTCCTAGAGGATCGACACTCATTTGAACCCTATAATATGTTAATAATGAGTATGCTTGTTCATATGTATAATTTAGGTTTAACGTTTTAATGTAAACTTGAATGGGAATGTGCTTAGTTTTTATATGATTTTTATATCCAAATTCATACGCATCAATTTCCTACAAAACGAAGATGAAAAGCATATGGTGAGTGGTGATTTAAATAAGAATTTATCACAATCAAAGCACAAAAAGGCTAGGAAATATATATGTGATGAGACTTCATCACACACCCTTGCACTTAAACCTTTGTTTGTCCTCAAGCAAACCACACTTATTCACTTACAAAGAATTGACTAATATACAAATCTTGCACCCTACTACTATTCACAAGTTAACTAATATACAAAATAAGAAAAATATATTATTTCATATGGATAAAGAATAGCTAACTCACAAGTACAATAAAAAATATTCTACATAGCATTCTAGGTGAGTCATCAAGAACAACTTAGTATATATGCAATAAGGTCAAAATGGTAAAGAAATTATTCCTTTCTCCATCTTAGAATTCATCTGAATACCAATCTATCCAAGTTAATCCCATGTATATCCTTATATTAAGCTAGACACAACTAAGAACCTCAAAGTGAAATTAAACATGTTTATGCCAAATAAATGCGATTCACTCAATATTTCCAATCAAGAATTCAAACAAAATGATTCATATGAGATAGGATCAAACAACTCACTCAAACCTCGTAGCTTTCCCTAAGTATAAGTATTAAAGATGTACGCTACAATACAACAATACTATACTCTTTGATACAATAATACAACAATACAACTCAATTTAAATTAGCAAAGTAGGAGCCTCTGATTTTTCTTTCTTTAAAGGGAATGTATTTATAATGATTTTAACTTAAATGCAATTTTGCATCCCTTGCATTTTTTTGTTTTTCTTTTCTTTCTTTTTCTCTTTCTTGCCTTTTCTTTTCTTTTTTTTTTTATCACATGTTTTTTTTATCATATGAGATGTTTTTTGTATTCCTAGAGCCTTTTTTTCTCCTTACTTAGGTATGTATATTGAGCAAACTACCTCTTGCTCCTATTTACTTTTTATTTAAAAAAATACAATAAAGAATTGAAATTTTTTATAATACAACATACAACACTAAATGAATGAATAAATGAATGGGATTAGCCACGAAATTAGAGATCAGACAATGACCCACATTCTATATTTCGTCACTAAATTTTCATTACTTCTCAAAGAATTAAGCTTCACAACATTTTCAAAAACATAAACAAGATTAACTCACTTATCCAAACTTAGTCTATGTCATGCATAATATCTAGTGTACATAAAAATAACTTTCCTAGAAAAGTGTTAAGTAGATTCCCAAGCAAAAGATGAATAATAACTTCACAAAACCAACACAACACACATACCAACAAGCCTTGAAAACTAAACTAACAACAACAACAACAACAACAAACTAAGCCTTAATCCCAAGTAACTTGGGGTCGGCTACATGAACCAACGTTAGGCAACGTGTGGTCATCCACATGAATCCTCTCTCGCCACTTTCTTCTATCGAACGTCATACTTTCATCCAAATCTAACAATGACATATCTCTCTTAATTACCTCTATCCATGTCGTTTTAGACCTACCTCTACCCCTACCTCTGTCTAACCTATCCTGCCTCACTCTCCCCATCGTCCTAATAGGAGCATCCCTCGGTCTTCTCTGAACGTGTCCAAACCAATGCAGACGACCTTCTCTCATCTTTTCCTCAATAGATGCCACACTCACCTTTTTCCTAATGATCTCATTTCTTATTCTATCATTCCTAGTATATCCACACATCCACCGTAACATACGCATTTCAGCTACTTTCATTTTTTGAATATGACACATTTTAGCTGCCTAACATTTCGTACCATATAACAAAGCAGGTCGTATGACTGCCTTGTAAAACTTTCCCTTTAAATTCAACGGTGCATTACGATCACAAAGAATACCAGTCGTACTCCATTTCAACCAACCCGCCTTAACTCGATATGCAACGTCGCTATCGAGCTCTTCGTCTTTCTGAATAATAGATCATAGATAGCGAAAACAATCAGCTAACGGTATATCTCTACCTTCCAAAGTTACACTCTGGGCTATGTTTCTGCTACCACTAAACTTGCATCCCATATACTCTGTTTTACTCCTACTAATTCTGAAACCCTTGGATTTCAATGTCTGCCGCCATAACTCCAATTTAGCATTTACACCGGCTCTAGTCTCATCAATTAATACAATATCATCCGCAAACAATATACACTATGGCACAGCCTCCTGTATAGTGCAGGTCAACTCATCCATAACGGCTGCAAAGAGGAAAGGGCTAAGCGCTGATCCTTGATGCACCCCGATATTGATAGGGAATTCTGCAGTCATTCCGGCGCCAGTCCTTACACTTGTACATGCTCCCTCATACATATCTTTAATGAGAGTAATATACTTTATTGATACACCTTTCTTGGCCAGCACCTACCAAACTACTTCTCTAGGAACCCTGTCATAGGCTTTTTCCAGGTCAATAAATACCATATGTAAGTCTTTCTTTCTTTCCCTATGATATTCAATCATCTGCCGTAATAAATGAATTGCCTCCGTAGTGGAACGCCCAGGCATAAAACCAAACTGATTATCTGAAATTTGTATAATGCCCCGTAACCTCTGTTCAATCACTCTCTCCTAAAGCTTCATAGTATGACTCATGAGTTTAATCCCACAGTAATTGGCACAATCCTGGACATCTCCTTTATTCTTGTACAGAGGAATCAGAGTACTCTTCCTCCACTCTGTAGGTATCCTATTAACTTTATATATCTTGTTGGACAGACTTGTCAGCCACGTAATACCTATATCTCCTAAACACTTCCAAACCTTGATCGGTATACCATCCGGTCCTACAGCTTTTTTTGGACTCATCCTTTTAAGGGCATCACGGACTTCATGCTTCTGAATACGACGAATCCATGCACGGTTAACCTCTTCGTTCGAAAGCGCCAGGCTACCTACACTCGGAACTTGGACTTGACTCCCGTTGAATAACGTATCAAAATATAATCTCTATCTCTCCTTTATTTCTTCATCCTTAACTAAAACATTGTGGTTTTCGTCCTTTACACATTTCACTACACCTATATCCCTCGTCTTCTTCTCCTTGTAACGCGCCAGTCTATATATATTCTTCTCTCCGTCTTTGGTATCTAACTTTTCATATAAATCCTTGTAAACTATGGCTCTTGCATTTCTGACAGCTTCTTTAGCTTTTCTTCTCGCGACCTTGTATTTCTCAAAATTTTCATCACTCCTACACATTCCTAAGTTTCTATAGCATTCTCATTTACTCCTTACGGCTTCTTTCACTTCATTGTTCTACCACGACACATCCTTGTTGAGAGGTATTTTTCCTTTAGATTCCCTAAGCACTTCCTTAGCTACCGTCCTAATACATTGAGCCATTTTTCTCCACATAGTATCTGGATCCGAATCCATATAAGAAGACCAATTATCCACCTTAACTACCTTATTGACAAAGGCTATTCTTTCATCCCCCTGAAGCCTCCACCACCTAATCATAGGGTCAACTCGAAAATTCTGCTGCTTACTCTTTTTCCTAAAATTAAAATCGATGACCAACAGCTTGTGTTGCGTAACTACACTCTCACCTGGAATAACTTTACAATCCGTACACCCACTACGAAACCTACGCCTCATAATAAAGAAGTCTATCTGACTGGCATTTAACCCGCTTCTAAAGGTCACTAAATGAGAATCTCTCTTCTTAAACCAAGTATTTGCTATGGTCAAATCATAGGCCAAGGCAAAATCAAGAATAGCAGTTCCTGCTTCGTTTTTAGCTCCGAAACCCTGACCTCCATGAACACTCTCAAACCCGCTCTTATCAGTACCTACATGTCCGTTTAGATCACCACCAATGAAAAGCTTTTCTACACACGGTATACTCTGGACAATCTCATCTAAATCATCCCAGAACTATTGCCTAACCGAATCATCGAGTCCTACTTGCGGCGCATACGCACTAATAATAGTAGTAATCTCGCCGCCAATCATGATCTTGATGCTCAAAATCCTATCACTCTTCCTCTGTACTTCAACCACATCATCAATAAACTTACGATCAATAATAATCCCGACTTCATTTCTATTTTTAACTGTACCTGAATACCAAAGCTTATAACCCCATGGAGCGACTACTCTCGCCTTCTCACCTACCCACTTGGTTTCCTGAAGACACAAAATGCTAATCTTTCTCCTCCGCATTACCTCAACTAGCTCTGTCAATCTACCAGTCAAAGATCCTATATTCCATGTAGCTAGACGAATCCTATCCCTATAGGCTATCTTTTTTACCCTACACCCTTACATATTTGCCACTGCATCCGGGGACCGACACGGCGCGTTGCTTCCGGGCAACGACCTAGCAACCCTCGCATATTTATCACTACACCCGGGTCTAGGAAGTGCAGCGCGTCGCTGAGTAGGGAACGCCCCCACGAAGTCAATCGATTGGTTCATGTCATAGATGTGACTATGTTTTACGCTGGCCTTCACAAGCCTATCGCAACTCTCCTCCTTTATCCGGGCTTGAGACCGGCAATGAACACCGCAGACAAAACCCGTGGAGCTTATAGGCGGAGTTTGAAAACTAAACTAACGATGCGAAAAAAAAAATTCGAAAAAAAATTAAGCCAAAATAAAAAAAGAAATTTAGTACAAAAATACAAAAATTCCAAAATACATAGTGTAACATTGTAAAGAAAATAGTATTCAACCACTTCCCCACACTTAAATGGGACAATGTCCTCACTCTCCACAAATCAAACGAAAAAGTATTTTCAATTGTACTTGTAAGAAATAAAAAGGAGAAGAATATAAACAAATACTTCCCCAATATCTTGAAACACGATGTATCATAGAAAGGAGAGGAAATATGATGGTTGTCCAAAAGAAGAAAATCTTCAATCCTGCAAAAATAAAGAAAACTATAACAAAATACCATGGCTAAAAAGATCATAATAAAAAGAATTCAAAAGTAATAAACAAAGAAAATAACTCAAAAGCAAATATAAATAAAAAAGATACAAGGAGTTTCACAAAAAAATTCATTAGTATCAATATTAATAACAAATAAATCATCATATAATAACAACAACAACAACAACAATATATACACATATTATTAATAAGACATAAAATCAACTAATATAAATAATACCAAAACATATGTTAGGATTAAGAATTATATTATTATCAATACAACAAAGCCACAAAACAAATGAATAACTCAATCGTTTCACTAAAGATACTCTAACTCAATATATACATGCTAATACCTCTAAATCAATAACTATCCTAGACACACACACACACACACACACACACACACACACACACACACACACACACACACACACACACACACACACACAATAAAACACTAATATATCATACACTAAAACTAGTATATAACACTCCCCCTCCCCCCCCTAAATGTAGTGAGATCTAAAGGAAAGTCAAAAAGTCAAAGATTTAGTGGTTTTATTGAAAAGAAACTCAAAAGATTTTTACAACTACAACCTCCAAATCATGAATACCCCACCTTCCAAAAACATTAAAGCGTCCCCCAACTACGACATCAACTATACAAACCAACCATCTCCTCAATTTATTCACTATTTCAATTAAATTTCAACCTCTACAAGATGTGGTACAACAACAAACAAAACTACCAATGTAATGCTTTAATCCTCAACATCTAAAGTCTCAAAATTCCAACACCCATACAAAAATAATAAAATCAATCCTATTGTACAACAATCAATCACAAATAGCTATTATACAACAAGATTTCCTCAACAACACAATATTATCCAATTACAACAACATTTTCATCCTATAAATGCAACACAACAACAATTACAATATTCACCAACAACAATACTAGTAAAAAATAAGGCCATATACAAAAGTAAAAATTAAATCCCAAGAAGCTATTATATATACAATTTCCCAATATGGTATTGATAGGGGCTAAATTAGTCACACTTTTCCTAGTTATTTGAGGTTCTTTTGTTATACATTTTGTTCAATAACTAATTATATTCCTTCATATTTGAGATTTTACCCTTAGAAAGGTATTTTGTTCATTATTTCAGATTTTTAGGGTAAAAAAAGACAAAAACGTCGCAAAACAGAGGAGAGGTAGCGCCGGCTAGGGCCCTAGAACCGGCGCTGGCCATGCACTGTTGATGCGAACTTCGAAGCGATTGAAGAATTGGTGAAACAAAGCAAAACAGAGTCAAACTGGCGTCAGCTACATTCTGGTCTTCATCATGTGAAATTCAAATAAAAATCGGTGAACAAGTAGAGAAGCAGAACACAACCGGCGCCGGCTCCGAGAAGCCAAGGTGGCACCGGCTGTGCCCTGAAGCTAAGATGGTACTTGATTGTTTCTATGCAATTTTTGGTAATTTGTGGAGTTTTAGTATTTTCCAACTTCTACTCGTCCAAGAACACTGTACCTACGAGTTTAGGCACTTCCTAAGCCTATAAATAGATGAAAAACACAAGGGAAAAGGGGAAAATTCATTGATCATCATAAAAAATCACTCAATCAAAGGAGGAATTCTTCAATTCAAGGAGGATTGTACAAGAGGGTCTTCAAAGGAAGAAGAATGAGGCTTGTCTATGAGTGTTTTCTTTTACTTTATTTTCTTTTTCTTGAACAATGATGTGTTAATTGTTTTATTATAATTTGATATTGTTTTAGATATTCATGATTTTTAGAGGTATTTGATCTTTTGATTAATTGATTGTTACTCTTGGTATTTAATTACTTGGGTTGATTGCGAGATTAATTGATTGTGTTTCCATTAACTTGCTTGAGAATAAGGTTGATGGTGTCAATTTATTGATTTCATCTTTGTTGTCTTTTAACTTGCCTGAGAATGGGGTTAATTGCTAAGGATAGAGTAATTAAAGGTTAATTGATGTCTGCCAGAGTATGGATTCATTGGTTAATTTCATGTTTTAAGTTTACTTGAGAATGGAACTTGAATTAAGGATTGTGGTTAATGCATCTTTTGGGTAAGACTGGTTGAAACAGAGTATGTGATGCCAAGTTACCTAGAAGATAGGGGTTCATGGATTGGGAAAGAAGTGAGTCTACTTTAATCCTTCATAATGCCAAAAGAATAATTAGTTATGGTAATGGTTGGGTTCTTTAAGATCATGGTTGTCTAAACATTGGTTTGAATTGCATAATTCTACATCCTTGATATGTATATATTTTTATTTTATTTTTTTATTTTTATTTTTATTTATTTTTTCACTTTATCGAGTTGGTTAAACAATGAAAGAAATGTGATTAATGTCTACTTGTTCCTTGAGGATCGACACTCGTTTGAACCCTATGCTCGGTTAATGATGAGTATGCTTGCTCATATGTGTGATTTGGGTTGAACGTTTTAATTTAAACTTGATTGGGAATGTGCTTAGTTTTTGTATAATTTTTACACCGAAGTTCGGACACATCAGGTATATACAATAGTATAAAAATAATAAAAATACTAATAATACATCAAATATAAAAATACAACACATTGGGACCTAATATAATTTATTCATCTAAAAAACTAAAAATAAAGAATTAAAATAACATACAAATAAGGTATAAAAAGGAAAAGAAGGCTATATACAAGTAATGGTTAGTACATATACAAATTGAGAAATAAATATTTGCATAATATTTATCAATATATATATATATATAGATAGATAGATATCTTGATATTACAAATCCCTGACAAAGACGCCAAAAACATATTGTGCGGTCTCACATGCATTGCAAATAGTGTGAATAGTCCACAAAACTTGAGTTTTAAAATTAAAATATTAAGCACTAAAACCATACATTTGAACAAGTATACCCATCACATAATATAGAGAATAACAAGTATCGAATCCACATGTACTTAGCAATTACGACTATTTTGCTCTAATCTCATTGTCTAGTCAAAATGAATAATGAGATAAGGTAAATAAAACTAACTAACCTAAACTACTACAATAGAGAGTATTGTCACAAGGATCGTCTAGGAGTAAGAATACGAGAAAAGCCATGTATAAGAAGAAATCCTTCCTAAACATGTTAAGTAAAGAGATCATCGCTAAGTTCATCAAATTCCAACTCGAGCACTGGTATGAGTTTTCAAGAATAAATCCCACACTCTCTTGAGTTTTGAGATTTCATTCCTAAAGCTCAATTAATTAGTATCTCTAACTAATAAATCTAACCCAAGAAAGAATTACATTCACACATCACCTAAAAGGTACCCGGAAGCCCCAATGGCTCTATCTCTAAGTATTATTGAAAACCCATTGACTAGCAAGTTCTAATCCTTCAACTTCTCTCTTGAGTTAATCAAAGGAAAATAAACATTGGACCAATTTATTTGGTATTCAACTCCTGACCCCATCTCTCGAAATCATTAAGAGCAAATCAATCAATTGAATAAAGCAATCAAGCCCAAATAATCAATCCAACACAAAAATGCCCAAATAGTCAAATGCAAGAATAGGATTTCAATAAATCATAACAATAACTCAATACAAGAGCATAAGTTAGGGGTTTATCCCTCAAATACAATTAAAATCATATAAATCTCAACATTGTTAAAGTGTAATACAAAGAAAAAGAGAGGACTTCACTCATAGACAAGATCTTGAACTTCTTCTTCCTTAGATTTTCTTCAACAACCCATTCTTCATCTCCTTACTTCTCCATGATCTACCCTTCCTTGGTAAATTGTTTGAGCTCCCTAAGGGGTCCCTTGGTTGCTAGCCAGCCAAGGATATATTTCTAGGATTTATAATGGTCTATATATACTGTACAATGGAAAGAAAACATAAAAATCACAGAAAAATACAGATCTACATTCATGTAGCAAGTGGGAAGCACTTCCCTCAGTTGCCAGGTATTCCAAAGATAAGGCGGCCCAAGGAAGTCATATCTTAGCTTGGGCGTAGTAAAAAATAAAGTAGGCAACCAAGGGAAGTTAAGCTTCCCTGGGCCGCCACCTAGAACTACATATATACACATAATCACTCAATCAGGTAGCCTAAGGAATTGGAACTTCCTTATGCCGCCAGAATTCTAGACTAAATATACTAAAAAGAATGCTAGGCGGCCTAGGGAACCTTAAATTCCCTAAGCCACCAGTTTTTTAGATGTTATACAACACAACATAAGCTAGGCGGCCAAGGGAATCCTCTCTTCTTGCTCTAGGCTACTTCTTGTGCAATTCTTCAGTGGTTTTTCATTTTTGCTCCATTTTCCTCTTTTTTAACTTTATTGTCTTAAATTGGCATTTCTATCATTTCCTACAAAAAGAAGATGAAAAGGATATGGTGAGTGGTGATTTAAATAAGAATTTATCACAATCAAAGCACAAAAATGCTAGGAAATATGTATGTCATGAGACCTTATCAATCCCAAATGCTAAAAGCTCAAAAAAAGCCTTCCCGAAAAGTAGATGGCCCAAATCCTCCACCTGTCCATGATTCCTAGATATAGCTGTTCGGATGTATGCCCTCTTAGACTAGGTTTCTAATGTAAAAAAATCGAATATTTTAATAAAAGAATTTATTTTCAGAAATTATTTGTGAATTTCAATTTTATTTATGCACAATTACATTTGGAAAAGACCCATTGTGTTTAGGTAAGTGGTCCATGTGAATGGAGGTCTTTCACAGTAAGGTATGGATCACGAGTTACTTAACATATAAACTTTTGTTCTTAACTCATTGATGAGAATGAGAATCTTATCATGTCTAGGTTATTATGTTGTGAATTCTAAATAGGGAATGACTTACCTTTAGCCGTGAGTAGTCTACTCACTTCATAACATAAGCGTATTTTGAATACGTAGAACAAGACCTGTAGTAGTGGTTTCTAAAAGTACTATATGGTAGAAACCTAGACTACTACCGCTACAGCGTGGACCAGTACCCTACGACTTGAGTATGAGTTGGTGGTCAGATGAAGCTAGAAGCATATACTTTGATATGGTATAGTTGAGGTTTTATCGTAGGGCTAATATACTTGCATGTTGGGTATACATAACTAGTTAGTTAAGACAGACTTGTACAAGATAGTTTTTATACTATATTGCCCCTTGTGATTGTCTGAATGATCTAAATATCCAGGGCCTTGAGAAACATAACTTGGATGTTTGCTTTAGGGTAGCTCCCTTGGAGAGCGGAAATAATTCAGAAAGTTATGGATCATTGGATTAGAGGCCTAAGGATGGTAGATGTCATTTAGAGAGGTGTTAGTACACTTCTTCCTCTCTGAATGTATGATGATGTATAGAGGGGTATTTTAGTCATTACACCTGTAGGTCGGAGATTTTGCTAATGTAGCATTATCCTTTGGATTAATATTTCCTTATGGTGATATTAGAAAGTGTTTAAAATGTAAAATACAATTATTTATATGGCAAGAGTATTTTGGTCATTTTAGTAGCAAGGCGGTATGTCTTTTGATCCCCAGTATAGACCGTGAGTCCTAATTAAATATGAGCTAAGGAATTAAATTAAATTAAATAGAATTTATTTTATTTAAGTAGCCTGATTTAATTATTGGGTTAGAATAAAATAAAGGTCCATGGAGAAAGATAATTAATTAAATTAGTTTAGTAGGTTAATTAATTATTCAGGGCTTTGGCCCAGTTTGAATAATTAGGGATTAACCTGGGACTAAACTGATTTAGGCTTATTTAATTGGACTATTTTATTTGGGCTGGAAAAATTAATTATTTATTGGGCCATTAAGTTGGTTCTAACGAGAATAATTAATTAAGCCCAAAAGGTTAAACTAAGAGTCCAATGGCCCAGTCCAGTTTAACCTAGTGTTTTATTTAGGTTAAATAGGAGGATTGGATGTTAGTGTTGTCCCTAGAGGCAATCACTTGTACATTGTATATAACACATTTTATTTTAATAAAAGGCATTATTTATCTTACATTTTCTTTTGTTTACTTTAAGTAATATAACTATTCGATAAAGTCCATAGTACAATATTGTGTTAAGGAGATCATGATATGAGATTCCTACGACACTGGATGGTATTAGTACTTAAATAGTCCCTAGTCATAGTATTAATGAGACAAGACATCATTAATGCGTTAAGACTAGCATGTGTTAGACTTCCTGATTTGATCAGGCGGTGGTTCTCATAACCGTGAGTATTGAGATACTCAAAGTTAACACATGGATGCTTGTTAATGGAACAAGTTCATTGGATGACCTAGCTTTGAGATAATCACATGGATAACTATTTAGTGCTAGTGATATAATGTCAATATAGCAAATGTGCAAGTATCCTTAGACTTGAGATCTCCAAGGTACTTTGTTTGCTGAGCTTTGTACTTTGATTCCAATCTCCGGAGCTCGATCGAGGGCCACCTATGAGATGGATATTAGGTACATTGTGAGGTAAACGAAAGTAGTTGAGATGGTCAATAAAGTATTCACCACTCCTACTAGTAGAGGTAAATATCTCACAGCCACTCGTAGGAATTACTACTTGGAAAGTCTTTAGCCAAGACGATTGTGTATTGGAAACAGTTCGAATTGATACACATCTAGAGTAGTGGGTTCCTGGTACAAGTACTATTGTATTCAGGCCAAAATTAATTCTGGAGGGAGTTGGCATTAATTCCGTACTCCAAACCAAATGAGATATTGTATAGTGAAAGGAGTTAATTGCACTGAAGTTTGTTATTGAAGGGTTCATGTCAAGCCACATGATTTCCTAGACTCTTGGATGGTCATGATGTGTTGCTAGATATCGCTCATGATCTAGGAATATGGGTTTATTAATTGATCAATTAATAAACCAATCCTAATTAGAATTAATAGGATTAATTCTAATTAATTATGGATTATTAATCTTAAAGACGTTTGGATTAATTCATATTCTCTACCAATTGACTGGGAAACCTAATAGGTCACACACAATAGAGGATTATATACTCAAGATGTTATTTGATAACATAGTGGGGTTAATTGAGAGAAAGAGAAGTTGTAGTAGACAAATTATAATTAGTTATAATTTGTGGTCCAAGTTGTAATTGTGAGAACTTGATGTTTCCAATTACAATTAAGGAATTCTAATAGGATTAGAATTCTCAATTTTAGTAA
Organism: Voacanga thouarsii; assembly: GCA_026120185.1. Lineage (NCBI taxonomy): Eukaryota > Viridiplantae > Streptophyta > Magnoliopsida > Gentianales > Apocynaceae > Voacanga > Voacanga thouarsii. Next base: position 153,184 of record JANUWF010000328.1, read on the forward strand.
GATTTTTGTGTGATATAATGGATACACATGAAACCCTAGTAAAAATGTGATTGTCATGCCACACAACAAAGCATACATGATTATTCCCCTCTCTCTCTTTCATGATTGTTCTTGAGAAAAGCCTTAGCCGCCATCTTTTTCTACTAGCACAGAAAATTTTGGTGCTTAAGTATTCCTCTGTGTGGATTACTGTTAGAGATAATCAAACACTGTGATTATAGTGGTTAGACGTCCAACTCTCATGGAGTTTGTATAAGAGGATTGCTGGATCGTGCCTCGACTTGAAGAAGATCAATTTTGTTCTTTGGACGATCACCCAAAGGTAAAAGCTGTTACCTTTACTCTCTTTATGTCATGCTTTCCACACATATGCAGATCCTGGGATGGTATCTCGTTTTATTTTTCGCTGCGTCGTATACAATACGAGCCTGAGATACCCAACATTGGAAACAACGTCGTTGTTACAGAACACATAATCTAAGAGACCACTTCTTCTCTGTGGAAAAGGTCAGGAGTCTCTCTCTCTCTCTCTCTCTCTCCAGAAAATCCCCTAGCCTGTTAGTTATTCACTAAACGATAGTTAGGTAGGTCATATATTAGAAGATCGAGAGTTCGGCATTTACATACATGCAAAGGCGGAGTAGGAGGCTTGCAGGAATTGCACCAGAGGCTTCTACCGGCACACCTATCCCGGTTGTGCACATTTCAGTCCAATCACCTTTGAGAACCAGAAGGAGAGGTAAAAATTTTAAAACCTCGGGATTTGGACAGTGCCCTAACCTGCAATTTGGCTAGGGTAGTCGGAGCCTGTGCCGGCCCTGTCCTGGAATCGCTGTTCTTGTGTTTTTTCAATTTTTTTTATGTTCACTTCTACTGCGTGCCCTGTGTTTTCCCGCTTTCTGTGCCTTCAATTGGTATTAGAGCATGAATGTTTTGTGAAAATATAGGGAGCATGCATCTAGATGAATAAAACTGGACACATATGTGTGATTAAAATTGTGATTCTTCGCTGTTTATGGTATGGATAGATTCTCTGTTAAACCTCGCGGGTGGAGGTATAGGAATATGTAATTTACTATTTTTCTTAGTAAATCGTGTAAGCCCAATGTTTATGGGTATAGGCGATTGTCGATTTTGGTTGATTTCATTGTTTTTGGTTTGAAATCAGAGAGCCATCGAAGCCAGAAGTTGTGCAGAAAAACAGAGAAAATTCGTAGAAGAAAATTGTAGAAAAAAAAACTACAGGAAAAGGCGAACAGAGCCGAACCGGCATCGGCTAGACCGCCCAAACCGACGCCAGCTAGGGTCTGGAAGGCCGGTCCGCACTGTTTTCTCGTGGGTCCTGGTTCTGTGCAGTGGGTGCAGTGAACCATAGTTTAGATGAGTGGCTAATCCAGTGCGGTGGGTGCAGTAGACCAAGGAATTTTTTTAAAAAAAATTTTCCTTGTTATTTTTCTTGTAATTTCTTTTGGTTTTGGGGTCCATACCAGGTGAAGTTAATATTTTGCAATAGTTAATATTCAAGGAATATTTTTGCATAAAAAAAAATTTAGTAAGGGATTTTAGGATTAAACAAGACCATTAATTAATTAATTAATGTGTTTAATTCTATTATCTGGGCACTTAGGTTTAAAAATAGAAGAGCATGAAAATGTCTACTGTTTTCTAGCATGCTATTTATTTTTGGTGCCTATGTGCACGTTTTCTCGAAGACCAAAGTCTTTGGGAATGTTTTTGACAAGGAAAATATTTTTATACAAATTAAATGGTTATTTTAGGTTGAACAAAAATTAATCTTTAGATATTTTCTCAAAGGATTTAATCCTTGACATAGAAAATATATTGGATTTAGATATTTTTGTAAGGTTAAAATAGAAAGCCATTTTATTTTAGTTTGGCACAAGAAAAATTGTTTTGTCAAATAAACTTGAGACCAAAGTCTCTAGAAAGTTTTAATTGAAAATTTTTTGAAATCATTAAGTTTTTAACTTAAATAAAATTAGTCCATGGGAAAAACTCTCAAAGGATATAAGCCTTAACATAGAGATTTTTATGGATTTAGATATTTTATTTTTTAGTTTAGGAAAAACTTAATGGAAATTTTCAAAAGGATATTTTTCAGAAAACCTTTATTTTGAAAGACTAAGTGGGAGAGGGGTTCCAATGGCCCTATGGCTTCCATCACGATCCTCATTAGAGATCGTGGGTGCCCTCGCGTCATCTTGGGAGTGAACCTGTATAGGATGTGGATACCACAAGGATCTAGATCTAATGGAGGGATGTAATTAATAACACGGGGCACGTACTATGATTGGTCAGCCCTTCGTTGGAGGTCATAGTGCCAGGTATGTCCATAGAGAATGAGAGGAAACAACCATCCCCTCGATGGAGTTATCTTCTAGATCATTACCTGGAAGGGAAATTAATTTGTGGTAGTTAACACACTTAGCTTAGAAAACTATTAATCTTCTCAAGAAGCTATGTCAGTTTTCCTAAGAGCCTAATTGATTATTATCAGTTTTTATAATAGGGATAAAGTGCACATATTTGTTTTATTTCAACAAACTGAATCTTTTTTCTTTTATTTTTCGATTTTTCAAAAATGGTGGAAGGTTCTTTTAGTCCATTGGCTATTATTCTTCGAGAGAATAAGCTAACAGGACCACACTGTGTGGACTGAAAAAGGAACCTGGACATAATACTCATAGCGGAAGAGTATAGGTATGTCCTTTACGAAACCTGACCTATTATCAGGGAAGGTTCCACCACCGAGGAGCGTGAGGCTGAGAAGGCATGGAAGAAGGCCGACAAGATAGCTTATTGTTACATGTTGGCCTCCATGTCTAATGTGCTCCAATCCAAGCATGAGCACATGACCACTGCGTATGACATAACCCAATCATTAGCCATGATGTTTGTGAATAAGAGCTGGCTCGCAAGGCAGGATGCTATTGAAACCATCATTAACACTAACATGGCTGAGGGAGCATTAGTCAGAGAGCATATGCTCAAGATGATTGCTGCTTTCGAGGAGGCAGAAATCTTAGGAGCTGTCATTGACCCTGAGAGCCAAGTGGACATGGTTCTCGAATCTCTACCGGGTTCCTTTACTCAGTTCAAGTTGAACTATAACATGAACAAGTTGAACATGGGTTTGACTAAGTTGATGAAGGAGCTCCAAATGGCGGAGAATGTGAAACTCCAGTCGGAACCAACCTTAGAGTAAGGGGTTTGGGATGCATATCATATTTTATTGCATGTTTAAATATATTTTTATATGATTTTATGTGCTTTGGATTTGTGTTTTATAGTCTAGAGGGCTGAATTATGATTATTGAGAAAGAGGGGAAAAATGGTAATTTTTGCTTGAGGTGAAAATAGGGAGATAGCTTGAGAGCTAAATAGGAAAAATATTTTAGGGAGAAAATAAAAACAAGAGTTGTTATGGTTTAGTAGGTAGAGCTTTGGAATTAATTCTTGAGGTCTTGAGTTCAAATTCCATCATTAGAGCTGTAGCATGATTGAATTTTATTTTTGCTTGGGAAGTGATATTTTCAGCTTTAGGTGCTTTAGAATAGGGTAGAGGTGTTATCCTAAGGGAGGCATGATAGGAGTATCCTAATCCTACTCTTTTACCCTACACAAAATTCCTAAGGGGAATTCATTTCCTCTTGATCCTTAATTTTTCCTATTTCTCAATTAATTAGTTTGTTCAATTTGTTCAAGTCAGTTTTATTCTAGAAAAATTCCAGCAATGTGATGTGGCTTTTGAGGTTCAAAATGTCTTAGTGAAAGACATCTTATGGACCGAAACCATGGAAAAGGGGGAAGGATTCCAAGTGAATTAATTTCCCTAGTGAACTTTTTAAAACTTCACTCTAGTTAGGTTCATTTTCTTTCATGTATTGAATTGAAATTTTTCCAGCTTCTTGTGCCTTCAAGGTGTCGAAATTCTTAGCCATTATTCCCTCCCAAATTCTGCTAGAAAATGGCCCTTTTGATCAGCTTGAAACATGATTTTTTCTGGCCATTTTCGGACTGCACAAAGGCTGTGCAAAACCAGAAAAATCCCAGGGCAAATTTGCAGCTTTGGAGGTCTGAAACCAAGCTGTTTTCTTTCAGTTTTTGTTCAGCATCTTAGCCACATTTTTCCTCCATAAAGACGGTTGGAAACTAGACTTGAAAGACTTCTAAAATGGCCTTCAAATCCTCTACAAATCGGCTGGAAAATGGCAGCTAAAACTGCCTAGAAAAATTCCAGCCCTTGCGAAAATCCTGTGAAGAATTTTTTTTCCAGTTTGTTTCCTAATTCAGCCCTAGCCGAAACTCCACCCTTCTTCTGCACAAACCACCCTTAAATAGCCATGAACTGAACTCCATTGTCCTCCCCAAGCTTTTGCACGAAAATCCAATCATGGTTGCCCTAAAAGATTTCTAAAAAAATTACTGCAATCATACCTTGATTGGATACCAAAATTCCAGCCACCATAATTTAGCAACCTTCCATAGAATATCTCTCAAACAACCAGACTTTTCCTTCAACATTATACTCCTTATTTTCGGCTACCCTTAGCCTCCTTCAACCAGCTTTCATCCAGCCGAAATACTGCACAAGCAATCGGCTATGGCAGCTTCCCAAAAGCTCTCCAATAATCAAAGATTTTCTTGTTATATTTAGTTTCCAAATTTGCTTCCCAAAAATATTCTTTAAGGATTTCAATAACTAGCCTTTCCTTTTCCCTTCCAAACCAGAAAATCATCTACCAAAACCCTACAAGCAGTCGGCCAACCTTAATCCCTTCAGAAATTTGGCCAGCCTTGAACAAAACCTCTCTACTCTTTTCAACCTTCAAAAACACATAGCACACCAAGAACACCTACTCCTTCATTTCATCTAATACCTCTCCAAATCACTTCAAACTTCTTCTAAAAATTTCAGATTTCATCTATACACTACCGGGAGTCCATCCATACCAGTTTTAACATCAAACTCCAAAATCCAACTTGCTCTTTTGGATAAAAAAACCAGAAATTTTGTGAAGGCTCAAGAACACCTTCAAGGTAGGTTTGTTCAAACAACTTCATCTTCTCTAATCTTTGATCTGTAATAAATATGTATATGAATAAAAATGCTAATGGACTCTCTCTCTCTCTTTCTCTATCTCTCTCTCTCTCTCTTGGCCAAACCTCTCTCCTTCTTGGCCGAATGGCTTCTTCACCAATGGCCATGCTTTCTTCATCTTCCTTGGAAGGATCTAGTCATCTAGGAGTTGAGATCCATTCAAAACTCCTTCAAGGTATTCATCAATCAAGTAAGCCTTTTTAACCCTCTTTTTAAATGCTAGATTCATGTCTCTAGGGTGATATTGGTAGAAGCTGGATTATGAATAGGATTTGAGCATGTGTTGTTGTGATGAGTAGAGATTGAAGCATGAATAAATGTATGAATATGATGGAGATGGGATTTATGCATGAGTTGATTATCTTGGTTGATTGTATGGTGTTTTAGAGTTTCATGCATATCTCCATGTCATAGGTAGTATTTGTGATCAAGTATGCTAGCGATTATGTGTGAAACCACAGTTAGAACCAACCTTAGAGTAAGGGGGTTGGGATGCATATCATATTTTATTACATGTTTATATATATTTTTATATGATTTTATATGCATTGAATTTGTGTTTTATAGTCTAGGGGGCTTGATTATGATTATTGAGTGAGAAGGGCAAAATGGTAATTTTTGCTTGAGGTGGAAAAGGGAGATAGCTTGAGGATTGAATAGGAAAATATTTTTAGGGGGAAAATAAGAATAAGAGTTGTTGTGGTTTAGTGGTTGGAGCTTTGGAATTAATTTTTGAGATCTTAGGTTCAAATTCCATCATAGGAGCTTTAGCTTGGTTAAATTTTATTTTTGCTTGGGAAGTATCATTTTTGGCCTTATGTGTTGGGAGTAGGGTAGAGATGTTGTCCTAAGAGAGACATGAGCTTAAGCGACGCCGAGTTTCAACTTTTCAAGGACAAGGAGCTTAAGTGGCCCGGCAGTGAATTCTGTCAAGACGAAGCGGGAATTTTGCATTTCAGAGATCGATTGTGTGTACCCGGAGAGCAGCAATTAAAGGATCGAATTTTGGAAGAGGCGCACAAGAGCAAGTACGTTATTCATCCGGGGGAAGTCAAGATGTATCAGGATTTGAAGAGAGCCTATTGGTGGCTTGGACTGAAGCGAGATGTGGTCAAGCATGTTTCAACCTGTCTCACCTGCTAGAAAGTCAAAGCGGAGCACAAGAAGTCAGCGGGACTATTGCAGCCATTGCCAGTACCGGAGTGGAAGTGGGAGGAGGTGACTATAAATTTTGTCACCGGGCTTCCCATGTCAAAGACGCAAAAGGACGCCAAATGGGTGGTGGTGGATTGACTGACCAAGTCGTCCCATTTCATACCAGTAAATGTAAGAGAATCCATGGAGAAGCTGGCCTACATTTACGTTCGAGAGATAGTCCGACTGCATGGAGCGCCTTCAAACATAGTGTCAGACCGAGACTCAAGGTTTACGTCTCGTTTTTAGGAAAAGTTTTAGGATGCAATGGGGTCAAGTTTGAAATTCAGTACGACAGTGCATCTGCAGACCGATGAGCAGTCAGAAAGGGTGATACAAATATTGGAAGATATGCTGAAAGCTTGTGTTTTGGACTTCGGGGACAAATGGATAGAGTTTGTACCATATGCAGAACTGTCATATAACAACAGCTATTAAGCTTCAATTGGGATGGCATCGTATGAGGCTTTGTATAGGCGCAGATGTCAGGTACTATTGTATTGGAGTTGGTCCGAAGATGGTCATGTGAACAAAATCGGAGAAGTATGTGTCCAAGAAATGCTGGATAAAGTGAAGATGATCAGGGAAAAGTTAAAGGCGACACAGAGTCGGCAGAAGAGCTATGCGTACAACCGGCGGCGGGAATAGGAGTTTCAAGTCGGGGATAGCGTATTTTTGAGATTGACGCCAAATAGGGGGATCTTGAAGCATCCGAAGGGTGGAAAGTTGAATCCGAGATATTAGGGGCCATTTCCGATTAAGGAAAGGATTGGACCGGTAGCTTACCAATTGGACCTGCCAGATGGGTTGACGGGAATTCATAATATGTTTCATATGCCACGATTGAAGAAGTACAATGCCGATCTTGGTCATGTTCTGAATAATGAGCTGTTGGTGTTGCAACCCGATCTGAGCTATGTGGAGAAGCTTGTGCAAATATTAGACCGCAGTATCAAGAATCTTCGAAACAAGCAGATACTGATGGTAAAGGTTCAGTGGGAGCATTATGGCACGTGAGATGCCACATGGGAATCAGAAGAGTGGGTTATGTGGAAGTATCCCAATCTGAAGTAGAAGTACGCCTGAATTTCGGGATGAAATTCTTCTTAGGAGGGGAGGATTTGAAACCCCAGTCAAAACCAACCTTAGAGTAAGGGGGTTGGGATTCATATAATATTTTATGCATGTTTAAATATATTTTTATATGATTTTATGCGCATTGAATTTGTGTTTTATAGTCTAGGGGGCTTGATTATGATTATTGAGTGAGAAGGGCAAAATGGTAATTTTTGCTTGAGGTGGAAAAGGGAGATAGCTTGAGGATTGAGTAGGAAAATATTTTTAGGGGGAAAATAAGAATAAGAGTTGTTGTGGTTTAGTGGTTGGAGCTTTGGAATTAATTCTTGAGGTCTTGGGTTCAAATTCCATCATAGGAGCATTAGCTTAGTTAAATTTTATTTTTGCTTGGGAAGTATCATTTTCAGCCTTATGTGTTGGGAGTAGGGTAGAGATGTTTTCTTAAGAGAGACATGATAGGAGTATCCAAATCCAACTCCTTAGCTCTACACAAAATTCCTAAGGGAAATTCATTTCCTCTTGAACCTTAATTTTTCCTATTTCTCAACTCATTAGTTTGATCAAATTGTTCTAGACATTTTCTTCCCAAAAATTCCAGCAAGGTGCTGTGGCTTTGAAGGTTCAAAATTTCTTAGTAAAAGACATCTTATGGACCGATGCAATAGAAGAGAGGGAAGGATTTCCAGTGAATTAAATTCCTCTAGTGAACTTTCTAAAAATTCCCTCTAGCTAGCTTCATCTTCCTTCTTGGAATGAACTGAAATTTTCTAACTTCTTGTGCCTTCAAGGTATCGAAATTCTTAGCCATTATTCCCTCCCAAATGCTGCTAGGAAATGGCCTTGTGGATCAGCTTGCAACCTGAATTTTTCAGGTCATTTTCGGACTGCACAAAGGTGGTGCAAAACCAGGAAAATTCCTGGGCAAATTTGCAGCTTTGGAGGTTCAAAACTAAGCTGTTTTCTTTCAGTTTTTCCTCAGCACCTTAGTCACATTTTTCCTCCCTAAAGAAGGCTGGAAACTAGCCTTGAAAGACCCCTGAAACCTCCTTCAAACTCTCTGCAAGCTGGCTGGAAAATGGCAGCCAAAAACTGCCCAGAAATTCCAGCCTTGCGAAAATTCTGTGCAGGAAAACTTTCCAGCTTTGTTTCCTAATTCATCCATAGCCGAAAACTCAGCCTTCTTCTGCACAAACCATTCTTAAACCTCCATTAACTGAACTCCATTGCCCTCCCCAAGCTTCTGCACGAAAATCCCATCATGGCTGCCTAAAAGATTTCAAAAAAAATTTTGCAATCATGCCTTGATTTGGTTGCCAAAATTCCAGCCACTATGATTTAACAACTTTCTATAAAATATACCTCAAACAACCAGACCTTTCCTTCACCATTACACTCATTATTTTCGGCCACCCTTAGCCTCCCTCAACCAGCATTCATCTAGCTGAAACACTGTCTAACAATTTGGCCATGGCAGACTTCCAAAAGCTCTCCAATAATCAAAGATATTCTTAAATATTTAGTTTCTAAATTTGCTTCCTAAAAATATTTTACAAGGTTTTTAACAACTAGCCTTTACTTTTCCCTTCCAAAGCAGAGAATCATCTTCCTAAACCCTACAACCAATTCGGCCAGCCCTAATCCTCCAGAATTTCGGCAGCTGCAAATCGAAACCTCTCAATTCCCATCAACCTTCAAGAACACATAGCACACCAAGAACACCTACTCCTTCCTTTCACCTAATACCTCTCCCAACCACTTCAAACTACTGCTAAAAACTTCAGAATTCATCAACTCATTGCCGTGAGTCCATCCACACCTTTCTTAACATCAAACTCTAAAATCCAACTTGCTAGTTTGGGTAAAAAACCAGAAATTTTTGAGAAGGCTCAAGAACACCTTCAAGGTAAGATTGTTCTAACAACTTCATATTCTCCAATCTTGATCTCTAATGAATATATATACGAATAAGCATGCTAATGGTCTCTCAATCTCTCTCTCTTGGCCGAATCTCTCTCCTTCTTGGCTGGATGGCTTCTTCTCCAATGGCCATGCTTTCTTCACCTTCTTTGGACGGATTTAGACATCTTGGAGTTGAGATTCATTCAAAACTCCTTCAAGGAATTCATCAATGAAGTAAGCCGTTTTAACCCTTTTTTTAAAAAAAATTCTAAATTCATGTCTCTAGGATGATGTTGATAGAAGATGGATTGTGGATAAGGTTTGAGTATATATTGTTGAGGTTGAAGCATGAATGTATGTATGAATATTAAGGAGATGGGATTTATGCAAGGATGGATTATCTTAGTTGATTGTATGATGATTTGAGGTTTAATGCATGTCTCCATGTCATAGGTAGCATTTGTGATGAAGTATGCTAGAGATTATGTCACCTTTGGTGAATAGGATTTATATTCATGTTGGATTATTGAAGCCATGATCATATTTATGCTAGTAAGGGTTAGATCACGTCTTGATAAATTTAGATGTATGCTTATATGCATGATTTGGATGATTTGATGAATTGAAAGATTGTATATGTCCATGATTGTGGTTAGCCATAGAAGTATGATCATGATTTAGTTGTCTCTAAGTTAATTTTTATTTCATGAATAAAATATTTCATAATATGATTTTGCTAGTAATTTCCAAAAACCCTGGGATGGGTAAATTTGGATTATTATATATAATAAATATATTTTAGTCAAATAAATAATAGCTTTTGCTAGGAAAATAAAAGATATATATAAATATATATATAAATATATATATATATATATATATTATTTAAAATAATGAAATCAATTAAAGCCTTTTGTGGAAATAATCATAATTAGTAAAATTTTATTACTAAAAATTTAATTATTATCTTTTAATCAAAACCCATTAAAAATTTATTTATTATTTTTCAAGCAAGACTCATTAAATTTATTTGCAACTAATTTTAGTTATCAATTATTTTCTAACAACTAAATTACTAATAAATCATTATTTTACCTAATACCACCTAGGACTCTTTATCAAATAAACTCTAAATTTTTCTTAGCAAAATTTAAACCATCAACTTATTAGTACTTGTTTCTCAAAACATTAATTATTTTAAATATCAAATTAGGCTCAGCTTATAAACCTATTTATTTATTGTTTGGCCTTAAAGCTTGGGACACTAGGATCATAGTGGTAGTTAGTTGGGTTGTTTTACATTGAGAAAATGGATTTTGGCTTGAGTTTGATTGTGGTTTGTTTTTGCCCATGTGGGTTAGGTCAGCTGTTGGAGACCTTATATTGTGTGCAAGAATCAGGTAAGCTCCTGCATAAAACCTGTTTGCTGAAAAATGATTTTTTTTTTTTTTATGGCAAGCTAAATGTAGAGTGCATGGTCACTCATTTCTGTATAGGCAATTGAGGAATATTTCCATTCTCATTTCAAACAAATAAATTATTTGCAAATCAAGTGGCGATTTTACTCAAAATCTAAAACTCTTTCTAAAACCAGTTTGTCCCAAACTTTGGAAAACCTTAATTGTCATTTTCAAGGGGAATTATGTTTTGTTCATTTTTCCCAAGTGAGATACGTTACGTTGAGTACTCAATAAGGGTAGGCTAGTAGTACTAGTTTTGAAGAGTAAGAGTGAGTCTTCTGGCAGGAGGCTACCTCCAGAAGATAAGTTCAACTTAGAGAAACCTCAGTACTACTTAGTCATGCCGGTCCGAGCTAGCAGTTTTTTATTTCAGTCAAGTGACTGTGTTATGTCAGAATGGACACCCGGTTGTTGTTTGGGTATAGAGAAGGAGGAGTATCTTATCCGGTAGGCCGATCACCTACCTTTTGTCAGTCTGCACAAAGTGTGGCATTCTGACTGGCAATATGCACGAAGTGTGGCATTCTGACAGGCAGTATGCACGAAGTGTCGCATACTGATCATGTGGACATGGGGCCCAACATGTGGTAACCCATGACCATCCTTTTTGAGTGGTTGATTTAATTGCACCTGTATGGTTTGAAAGCCAAAACGCCATTCTTGTTTTTTAACATCATTCATTGCTTGCCAGTATTTCTTTTGTCAGTCTGCACAAAGTGTGGCATTCTGACCGTTGTATGGTTATGGGGCCCAATGTGTGGTAACCCATGACCACTTTTTGAGTGGTTGATTTTATTGTGCACTTGTATGGTTTCAAAAAGAGGAAAACAACACTCTTGCTTTTGACTAATGTTTATTTCTTGCCAATATTTCTCTTATAAAGATTTCACACTTTGCATCCACGAACTGTTTTCACTGAACACCTAAAGCACACATAGATTTACTGAGATTTCTGTCTCATCACCTTTTTACCATGATTTCAGGGCAATCCTGCTGTGGGGATGAGTAGCTTGTGTTATCTGCCTTGGAAGAGAATGTTGTCTTTTATTTTTATGTATTGCTTTGGGGAGTTGAGAGTGGATGATTTTATTTATGGATTTGTTTTTCTTTTTGGGAATTCTTGGATTTATTCTAGGGTTGTAATAAATTTTAAGTTAAATTATTATTTTTATTTTGCTATTTTATTTGTGTGACCTAGTTATAAAGACCCCTTGTCCTTTGGACAGGGCAACATCCCTGGCCCTGGCAGGCATAAGTTGCGGGGTGTTACAAGTGGTAGCAGAGCCTAGGTTTAGGCAATTATTGATAGTATATGTACCATTTATTTAAGTTTAAATCTTTATCTAGCTTATCTTGTTGATGTTGTAGGATGGTTAGTGTAACTCCCCGTTACCTAGGCCCGCCAGGGCTGGGGATGTCATCCCGTCCAAAGGATAAGGGGTCTTTATAACTAGGTCACCCAAATAAAATAGCGGATTAAAATAATACTTTAACTAAAAAATTTATTACATCCCAAGAATAAATCCATGAATTCCCTAACACAAATCCATAAATAAAAATTATCCACTCTCAACTCCCCAAAGTAATACAAAAAAATAAATGACAACATTCTCTTCCAAGGCAGATAACACTAGCTACTCATCCCCATAGTAGGATCCACCTGAAATCATGGTAAAAAGGGGTGATGAGACAGAAATCTCAGTAAGCCCCGTGTGTGAGTTGGCTAAAGAGACAAAACACTTTTCATGATGCATGCACTAATAGTATACCTAAAGCTTTGTCATGCCTTCTTTACAAATTTAACTCTCACTTCTTGAAAGACAGTAGTGAGAAGTCATGAAGCAAAATGCTCTTAAATTATTCTGTTTGGAAAGATATGAATAAGTAAAAGATTTTGAGCTTCGAATAAAATTCTAATGACACTTTAGAACAGTTCCCCGAAAATAGCTAAACAATTAAAGCAACCAAGTTAATTTGACAGGGCACAGCGGTGGCTCTCACACCAGGTGAAGCACTTGACCCCCAACAGGTGGTGAAAGGGCACAAAGGTGGCTCTCACTCCTGTGAAGCACTTGACCCCCAACACCTGGTGAAAGGGTACAGAGGTGGCTCTCACTTCTGTGAATAAAGAAAGGTCTCCAAAATACCGACTGAGATACTTCTCCCTCTCCCACTCAATCCAAACCGGTTGTCCCACTTCCGGCCGTCGGTTCTACCAGAACCCCGTCGCTAGCTGAGGACGGCTCAACCTTCTATACTGACGCCCTGATAAAAAAGGGTCAACCTCTTGGAGGTGGCCACCCGCTGAGAGATATCCCCAGACCAACCAAAGGCTAGAATAAAGGCCTAGCCCCCATTGAGTACTCAACGTTATTCAATCTTCACAATTCATAAGGCTCTAAGGTGGAACCTACAAAATTAGCTCAATACAGCTCCAAACAACATTTTTCAACTTGTACAAAAATTTTAGAAGGCATGGTTTTAAGTTAATAATTTATTCCACAAATTCATAGTGGAGGAGCCACAAGGTCAAATAAGTCATGCTGTGATTTTCAAAAATTAGATGCATGCCCAAAAATTTATCTCTTGCACATTCAAAACAAATCAAAATGTTTGATGCGTGGCTCCTAAGTCATGCCTGACACATTTAAAAAAATTATAAATCTAGAAGTTTCTAAAATTAGAAGTTTTCCAAATGTAGAAAGTTTCCAAAATAAGAAGGTTCCAAATATAGAGGTTTTCAAAATTAGCTACCGTGCTAAAATTTCGAATTTGCAAGAGATACTCACCAACCTTACTTTCAAACCAAGATAATAAAATAAAATCAATTTTATGAATGCAAAGAAACTTACCTTATCCTTGCTCAAAAGAAAGATCTCCAACAGTTGACCTAACCCCGCCTGGGGTAAATATAAATCACAATCAAACTCAAGCCAAAGATTCACTTCCACAAATAAAACTAGCTCAACTCACTACAACCATGATCCTAGTGTCCCAAGCTTTAAGGCCAAATAATAAATAAAAAGTTTTGTAAGTTAAGTCTAATTTGATATTAAAAATAATTAGTGTTTTGGAAAATCGGTACTAATAAGTTGAAGATTTGAATCTCGCTAAAATAATTTAGATAAATTTAGTGAGTCTAGCTCAAAAAATAATAAATAAATTCTTAGTGGGTTTTGATTAAAAGGTAATAATTAAATTTTTACTAATAAATATTTTACTAATTATAATTATTTCCATAAAAGGCTTAATTTGATTTCATTATTTTAAATAATATCTATATATTTTTTTATTTTTCTAGAAAAAGCTATTATTTATTTGACTAAAATATCCTTATTATATATAATAATCTAAATCTACCCCTCCTAGGGTTTTTTTTTTTCCGAAATTACTAGCAAAATCATATTAGGAAATATTTTATTCATGAAATAAAAATTAGCTTAGGGACAACTAGGTCATGATCATATTTCTATGGATAACCACAATCATGAGCATATACAATCCTTCAATTCATCAAATCATCCAAATCATGCATATAAGCATAGATCTAGACTTACTACGGCATGATCTAACTATTACTAGCATAAATATAATCATAGCTTCAACAATCACACAAGAATATAATTCCTATTCATCATAGATGACATAATCTCTAGCATACTTGATCATGGAGACATACATTAAACCCTAGAATACCATATATTCAACCAAGATAAGCTACTCATGCAAAAATCCCATCTCCTTCATATTCATACATATATTCATGCTTCAATCTCAACTCATCACAACAATATATACTCAACCCTATTCATGATTCATCTTCTATCAACATCATCCTAGAGACATGAGTCTAGAATTTAAAAGAAGGGTTAAAAAGGCTTAGTTGATTGGTGAATACCTTGAAGGAGTTTCGAATGAATCTCAACCCCTGGATGCCTAAATCTGTTCAAGGAAGATGAAGAAAGCATGGCCATTGGTGAAGAAGCCATCCGAACAAGAAGGAGAGAGATTCGGCCAAGAGAGAGAGGGAGTGTTCAGTCAAGAGAGAGAGAGAGAGAGAGAGAGAGAGAGAGAGAGAGAGAGAGAGAGAAGAGAGTCCATTAGCATGTTTAAACACATATATATTCATTAGAGATCAAAGATTAGCGAAGATGAAGTTGATTGAACAAACCTATATTGAAGGTGTTCTTGAGCCTTCACAAAATTTCTGGTTTTTTGATCCAAAAGTGCAAGTTGGATTTTGGAGTTTGATGTTAAAAATGGTGCGGATGGACTCACAGCAATGAATAGATGAAATCTGGAAATTTTTAGAGGTAGTTTGAAGTGATTTGGAGAGGTATTAGGTGGAAGGAAGGAGTAGGTATTCTTGGTGTACTTTGTGTTCTTGAAGGTTGAAGAGAATATAGAGCTTTTGGATGGAGGCTGTCGAAATTCTGAAGAGATTAGGGTGGGCCGAATTTCTGTAGGGTTTAGGGAGATGATTTTCTGGTTTGGAAGGGAAAATGAAAGGCTAGTTGTTGAAATCCTTGAAGAATATTTTTGGGAAGTAATTTTGGAAACTAAATATTCAAGGAGATCTTTGATTATTGGAGAGCTTTTGGAAGTCTGCCATGGATGAATTTTTGAGCTGTGTTTTGACTGAACGAAAGCTGGTTGAAGGAGGCTAAGGGTGGCTAAAATTATGGAGTATAATGGTGAAGGGAAGGTCTGGTTGGTTGAGGTATATTTTATGGAAAGTTGTTAAATCATGGTGGCTGGAATTTTGATATCCAAATCAGATCATGATTGCAGAATTTTTTTGGAAATCTTTTAGGCAGCCATGACTGAATTTTTAGTGCAGAACTTAGGGAGGATAACGGAGCTCAGTTAATGAAGGTTTAAGGGTGGTTTGTGCAAAAAAGGATGGAGTTTTAGCTTGGATAGAACTAGGAACAAAGCTGGAAATAAATCCTGCACAGGATTTATTTCCAGCTTTGTTCCTAGTTGCACTGGATTTTCACCCTTACTGGAATTTTCCCAGGGCATTTTCGGCTGCCACTTCCAGCTAGCTTGCAAGGAGTTTGAAGGAGATTTCTGGTGTCTTCCATGGCTAGTTTCCAGCCTACTTTATGGAGGAAAAACGTGGCTAAAATGCTGAGCATAAATTGGAAGAAAACAGCTTGGTTTTGGACCTCCAAAGCTGCGAATCTGACTAGAAATTTTTCTGGTTTTGCACAGTATTTGTGCAGTCCGAAAATGGCCAGGAAAATTCAGATTTCAAGCTGATCAAAAGGGCCATTTTCTAGCAGCTTTTGGGAGGGAATAATGGCTAAGAATTTCGACACCTTAAAGGCACAAGAATCTGGAAAATTTCAGTTCAATACATGAAGGGAAATGAACCTAGCTATAGTGAATTTTTTGAAAGTTCACTAAGAAATTTAATTCACTTGAAATCCTTCCATTGTTTCGGTCCATAAGATGTCTTGTACTAAGACATTTTGAACCTTCAAAGCCATAGCACATTGCTGGAATTTTTCTAGAATAAAATTGGCTTGAACAAAATGAACAAACTAATGAATTGAGAAATAGGAAAAACTAAGGATCAAGAGGAAATGAATTCCCCTTAGAAATTTTGTGTAGAGCAAAAGAGTAGGATTTGAAGACTCCTATCATGTCTCTCATAGGACAACATCTCTACCCTACTCCAAACACCACTAAGACCGACAATGATACTTCCCAAGCAAAAATAAAATTTAATCATGCTAAAGCTCTAACGATGGAATTTCAACCCAAGACCTCAAGAATTAATTCCAAAGCTCTAACCACTAAACTACAACAACTCTTGTTCTTATTTTCCCTCTAAAAATATTTTTCCTATTTAATCCTCAAGCTATCTCCTTATTTTCACCTCAAGCAAAAATTATCATTTTGCCCTTCTCACTCAATACTCACAATCAAGCCTTCAAGACAATAAAACGCAAATCCAAAGCACATAAAATCATATAAAAACATATTTAAACGTGCAATAAAATATGATATGCATCCCAACCCCCTTACTTTAAGGTTGGTTTCGACTGGGTTTCACATCCTCACATCCTTAGAAGAATTTCATCCCGAAATTCAAGCATACCTCTATTTCAGATTGGGTTATGTCTGTTTAACCCACTCTTCTGATTCCCATATGGCATCCTGCGTGCCATGATGCTCCTACTGAACCTTAACCATCGGGTATGGGCAACTTCGACCCATCACATCCCCATTAATATGGCCAATCTAATTTGACATAGTGATGCATAGGGTTAGAATAAATCAATGTATCTGCATAATACTAGGCTTACCCTTTTCTTATTGTTGCATCTGCTTTTAGTATCTCTGCATTCAGTCTTCGGCATTCACCTAAGATTTCAATCCTCACTTCCTGCGACTCCAACAATGTCGGCTCGACTGGCCGAGCGAGCAAGCATTGTTGGGTTTCCTCAGTTGGCACTTCCAATTTTTGGACAGTTATTCCTCATATGCGAAGGGTCTTCGCAAAGAAAGCATTTTCGGTTCTCCTTCTTAGACCAGCAGTCCTTCATTTCGTGTCCCTTCCTGCCACAGTGATGGCAGGTTATCGCATCTGCAGTGGCCCCAGTTAGTGTAGTCCGTGCTTGTTTTCCTTTACTTACGTGTTGCTGCCCTGCAGGCCTCTTATGAGTAACATGCTCAGATGAGTTCGATGCTTTGCTATCTGCTCTACCTTTATCTTCATTCTCAGTACGAGTTGCGGCTTCCACCGTTGCAACATAAGTCGTTGGTGGGAATGGTGCCAATGCCCTTTTAAGTTCCTGTATCAATCCCTTCATGAACTGTCGGGTGCGGTTTTGCTCTGTATCTATTAGCCGTTGACAGTACTTAGATAAGCGATTGAATTGAGCAGCGTATTGATCTACTGTCATATTCCCCTATTTTAAGCTCTAGAACTCGTCTTCTCGCTTCTCGATTATCCACCGAGGGATGTATTCAGCTCTGAATGATTCAACAAAACTATTCCAGTTCCATTCCTATCCTGTCCTTTCCCATTTTTCCTGTATCCGCTGCCACCAATCTCTCGCTGGTCCTCTTAGTCTGAAAGCAGCAAATTTCACCATCTGCTTCTCTGAGTATTGCAAGGTGCAGAATATGTCCTCCATCTGTTATGTCCACAAATCTGCTTTTTGTTCCTGCTCTGCCTCACCATAGTATGTGGGTGGTTGAAACTTCAAAAATCAATCCAAGGCTTCATCTTCACCATGGGGTGCTCTCTTCTCCGCTATCGCTTGGAGGATTTCAGTCATCTTATTGAAAGCTTGTCCTATTGAGATATCAGTCGATCCTTCTGGCTCCTCTTCTTGACTTTCTTCACCTACTACTTCCTCATCCTATGAAGGGTTTTGCATAGGCTCATGCTCTGGGTTTGCTGGTTCCACTTTGGGAATCCTACTTCTACGGGTAGCTGCTTGGCGTCTCGGAGGCATCTTTTTGTCACAAAGGTTACACCCTTATTATGAATGTATGTAAGAAATGTTCATGCAGATAATGTCACATGTGAATCAAGTAATAGAGCATAGGCACAATGAACATTTGTCACACAAAGTGTTTGCACATGAGTATAAAATATTAGAAAAAGAGAGGTTTCCCCAAAAGTAATCCTCCCATAAAATAACATATGTTGCATACTAAAACATATAGTTCTTAAAAGAAATAGGTTCCACATTAGATATCATCATTCATAAAGCATATTTTGCAAAGAAATTTGAAGTTCCAAAATAAAAACATACGTACTTAATCATTTTATCTCCCAAAATAATATTACTATCGCCATCCCAACCCTCTCCTTAGCACAACTATTCATCACTAGAACTATCAGGGTAGGATGGAAAACACCTCAAATTTTTTTTCCAGCTAGGTTTAGAAACCTAAGAAGTTCCTCAACTTCTTCAGATGACTTAGAAGCAAATACATACTGAAGGCGGTGGCAGCCTAATTCGAGGAGTCATAGACTTACGAGTGAAGGTAAGTCCTCTAACCATCTTGCACACAAAACACACTAGAATTAGTAACAAATTGAAATATTTAATGCATTATATCCATATAGTCAAAAGAAAATGCCTAAACCTAGTCTCTGATACCACTTGTAACAACCCGCTACCTAGGCCCGCAAGGGTTGGGGATGTCGCCCCGTCCAAAGGACAAGGGGTCTTTATAACTAGGTCACCCAAATAAAATAGCGGATTAAAATAATACTTTAACTCAAAAATTTATTACATCCCAAGAATAAATCCATGAATAAATCTATGAATTCCCAAACACAAATCCATAAAAAAAAATTATCCACTCTCAACTCCCCAAAGAAATACATAAAAATAAATGACAACATTCTCTTCCAAGGCAGATAACACTAGCTACTCATCCCCACAGCAGGATTCACCTGAAATCATGGTAAAAATGGGTGATGAGACAGAAATCTTAGTAAGCCCCGTGTGTGAGTTGGGCTAAAGAGACAAAACACTTTTCATGATGCATGCACTAACAGTATATCAAAAGCTTTGTCATGCATTCTTTACAAATTTAACTCTCACTTCCTGAAAGATAGTAGTGAGAAGTCATGAAGCAAAATGCTCTTAAATTATTCTGTTTGGAAAGATATGAATAATTAAAAGATTTTGATCTTCGAATAAAATTCCAATGACATTTTAGAACAGTTCGCCGAAAATAGCTCAACAATTAAAGCAACCAAGTAAATCTGACAGGGCGCTGTGGTGGCTCTCACACCAAGTAAAGCACTTGACCCCCGACAGGTGGTGAAAGGGCACAGAGGTGGCTCTTACTCCTGTGAAGCACTTGACCCCCAACACCTGGTGAAAGGGCACAGAGGTGGCTCTCACTTCTGTGAATAAAGAAAGGTCTCCAAAATACCGACTGAGATACTTCTCCCTCTCTCACTCAATCCAAACCGGTTGTCCCACTTCCGGCCGTCGATTCTACCAGAACCCCATCGCTAGCTGAGGACGGCTCAACCTTCTATACTGACGCCCTGATCGAAAAGGGTCAACCTCTTGGAGGTGGCCACCTGCCGAGAGATATCCCCAGACCAACCAAAGGCTAGTATAAAGGCCTAGCCCCCATTGAGTACTCAACGTTATTCAATCTTCACAATTCATAAGGCTCTAAGGTGGAACCTACAAAATTAGCTCAATACAATTCCAAACAACATTTTTCAACTCGTACAAAAATTTTAGAAGGCATGGTTTTAAGTCAATAATTTATTCCACAAATTCATAGTGGAGGAGCCACATGCTCAAATAAGTCATGCTGTGATTTTCAAAAATTAGATGCATGCCCAAAAATTTATCTCTTGCATATTCAAAACAAATCAAAATGTTTGATGCTTGGCTCCTAAGTCATGCCTGACACATTTTAAAAATTTTTAAATCTAGAAGTTTCTAAAATTAGAAGTTTTCCAAATGTAGAAAGTTTCCAAAATAAGAAGGTTCCAAATATAGAGGTTTTCAAAATTAGCTACCGTGCTAAAATTTCGTATTTGCAAGAGATACTCACCAACCTTACTTTCAAACCAAGATAATAAAATAAAATCAATTTTATGAATGCAAGGGAACTTACCTTATCCTTGCTCAAAAGAAAGGTCTCCAACATTTGACCTAACCCCGCCTGGGGTAAATATAAATTACAATCAAACTCAAGCCAAAGATTCACTTCCACAAATAAAACTAGCTCAACTCACTACAACCATGATCCTTGTGTCCCAAGCTTTAAGGCCAAATAATAAATAAAAAGGTTTGTAAGCTAAGTCTAATTTGATATTTAAAATAATTAGTGTTTTGGAAAATCGGTACTAATAAGTTGAAGATTTAAATCTCGCTAAAATAATTTAGAGTTTATTTGATAAAGGGTCCTAGGTTATATTAGGTGAAATAATAATGTATTAATAATTAAGTTGTTAGAAAATAATTGATAGCTAAAATTAGTTGAAAATAAATTTAGTGAGTGTAGCTCGAAAAATAATAAATAAATTCTTAATGGGTTTTGATTAAAAGGTAATAATTAAATTTTTAGTAATAAATATTTTACTAATTATAATTATTTCCATAAAAGGCTTAATTTGATTTCATTATTTTAAATAATATCTATATTTTTTTTATTTTTCTAGCAAAAGCTATTATTTATTTGACTAAAATATCCTTCTTATATATAATAATCTAAATCTACCCCTCCTAGGGGTTTTTTTTTTTTTTTTTCCAAATTACTAGCAAAATCATAGTAGGAAATATTTTATTCATGAAATAAAAATTAGCTTAGGGACAACTAGGTCATGATCATATTTCTATGGCTAACCACAATCATGAGCATATACAATCCTTCAATTCATCAAATCATCCAAATCATGCATATAAGCATAGATCTAAACGTACTACGACATGATCTAACTATTACTAGCATAAATATAATCATAGCTTCAACAATCACACAAGAATATAATTCCTATTCATTATAGATGACATAATCTCTAGCATACTTGATCATGGAGACAAACATCAAACCCTAGAACACCATATATTCAACCAAGATAAACAACTCATGCAGAAATCCCATCTCCTTCATATGCATACATATATTCGTGCTTCAATCTCAACTCATCACAACAATATATACTCAACTCTATTCATGATTCATCTTTTATCAACATCATCCTAGAGACATGAGTCTAGAATTTAAAAGAAGGGTTAAAAAGGCTTACTTGATTGGTGAATACCTTGAAGGAGTTTCGAATGAATCTCAACCCCTAGATGCCTAAATCCATTCAAGGAAGATGAAGAAAGCATGGCCATTGGTGAAGAAGCCATCCGAACAAGAAGGAGAGAGATTCGGCCAAGAGAGAGAGGGAGTGTTCAGTCAAGAGAGAGAGAGAGAGAGAGAGAGAAAAGAGAAAAAGAGAGTCCATTAGCATGTTTAAACACATATATATTCGTTAGAGATCAAAGATTAGCGAAGATGAAGTTGATTGAACAAACCTACCTTGAAGGTGTTCTTGAGCCTTCACAAAATTTCTGGTTTTTTGATCTAAAAGAGCAAGTTGGATTTTGGAGTTTGATGTTAAAAATGGTACGGATGGACTCACAGCAATGAATAGATGAAATCTGGAAATTTTTAGAGGTAGTTTGAAGTGATTTGAAGAGGTATTAGGTGAAAGGAAGGAGTAGGTATTCTTGGTGTACTATGTGTTCTTGAAGGTTGAAGAGAATAGAGAGCTTTTGGATGGAGGCTGCCGAAATTCTGAAGAGATTTAGGCTGGCCGAATTTTTGTAGGGTTTAGGGAGATTATTTTCTGGTTTGGAAGGGAAAAGGAAAGGCTTGTTGTTGAAATCCTTGTAGAATATTTTTGGGAAGCAATTTTAGAAACTAAATATTCAATGAGATCTTTGATTATTGGATAGCTTTTGGAAGTGTACCATGGACGAATTTCTGAGCAGTGTTTTGGCTGAATGAAAGCTGGTTGAAGGAGGCTAAGGGTGGCCGAAATTATGGAGTATAATGGTGAAGGGAAGGTTTGGTTGGTTGAGGTATATTTTATGGAAAGTTGTTAAATCATGGTGGCTGGAATTTTAGTATCCAAATCAGATCATGATTGTAGAATTTTTTTGGAAATTTTTTAGGCAGCCATGACTGGATTTTTAGTGCAGAACTTAGGGAGGATAATGGTGCTCAGTTAATGAAGGTTTAAGGGTGGTTTGTGCAGAAAATGATGGAGTTTTGGCTAGGATTGAACTAGGAACAAAGCTAGAAATAAATCCTGCACAGGATTTTCACCCTTGCTGGAATTTTCCCAGGGCAGTTTCGGCTGCCACTTCCAGCTAGTTTGCAAGGAGTTTGAAGGAGATTTCTGGGGTCTTCCATGGCTGGTTTCCAGCATACTTTATGGAGGAAAAAACGTGGCTAAGATGCTGAGCAAAAATTGAAAGAAAACAGCTTGGTTTTAGACCTCCAAAGTTGTGAATCTGCCCAGAAATTTTTCTGGTTTTGCACAGTATTTGTGCAGTCCAAAAATGGCCAGGAAAATTCAGATTTCAAGATAATCAAAAGGGCCATTTTCTGGCAGCATTTGGGAGGGAATAATGGCTAAGAATTTCGACACTTTGAAGGTACAAGAAGTTGGAAAATTTCAGTTCAATACATGAAGGGAAATGAACTTAGCTAGAGTGAATTTTTAGAAAGTTCACTAAGGAATTTAACTCACTTGAAATCCTTCCATTGTTTCGGTCCATAAGATGTCTTTTACTAAGACATTTTGAACCTTCAAAGCCACAGCACATTGCTGGAATTTTTTTGAGAATAAAATTGGCTTGAACAAAATGAACAAACTAATGAATTGAGAAATAGGAAAAATTAAGGATCAAGAGGAAATGAATTCCCCTTAGGAATTTTGTGTAGAGTAAAAGAGTAGGATTTGAAGACTCCTATCATGTATCTCATAGGACAACATCTCTACCCTACTCCAAACACCACTAAAATAGGGGAATATAAGCCTGTGTTCCGGACTTCGGGGACAAATGGGTAGAGTGTGTACCATATACAGAACTGTCGTATAACAACAGCTATCAAGCTTCAATTGGGATGGCACCGTATGAGGTTTTGTATGGGCGCTAATGTCAGGTACCGTTGTATTGGAGTTGGTCCGAAGATGGTCATGTGAGCAAAACCGGAGAAGTATGCGTCCAAGAAATGCTGGAAGAAGTGAAGTTGATCAGGGAAAGGTTACAGGCGGCACAGAGTCGGCAGAAGAGCTATACATACAACTGGCGGTGGGAATTGGATTTTCAAGTCGGGGACAGCGTATTTTTGAGATTGACGCCAAATAGGGGGATCTTGAAGCATCCGAAGGGTGGAAAGTTAAATCCGAGATATTTGGGGCCGTTTCCGATTAAGGAAAGGATTGGACCGGTAGCTTACCGATTGGACCTGCCAGATGGGTTGACAGGAATTCATGACGTGTTTCATGTGTCACAATTGAAGAAGTACAATGCCGATCTCGATCATGTTCTGAATAATGAGCCGTTAGTGTTGCAACCCGATCTGAGCTATGTGGAGAAGCCCGTGCGAATATTAGACCGCATTATCAAATATCTCCAGAACAAGCAGATACCGATGGTAAAGGTTCAGTAGGAGCATCATGGCATGCGAGATGCCACATGGGAATTAGAAGAGTAGGTTAAGCAGAAGTATCCCGATCTGAAATAGAAGTACACCTGAATTTTAGGATG
This sequence comes from Voacanga thouarsii, assembly GCA_026120185.1. Lineage (NCBI taxonomy): Eukaryota > Viridiplantae > Streptophyta > Magnoliopsida > Gentianales > Apocynaceae > Voacanga > Voacanga thouarsii. The sequence continues at coordinate 177,213 of JANUWF010000328.1, forward strand.
AAATTCTTCTAAGGAGGGGAGGATGTAAAACCATAGTCAAAACCAACCTTAGAGTAAGGGGGTTGGGATGCATATAATATTTTATTACATATTTAAATATATTTTTATATGATTTTATGTACATTGAATTTGTGTTTTATAGTCTAGGGGGCTTGATTATGATTATTGAGTAAGAAGGGCAAAATGGTAATTTTTGCTTTAGGTGGAAAAGGGAGATAGCTTGAGGATTGAATAGGAAAATATTTTTTGGGGGAAAATAAGAATAAGAGTTATTGTGGTTTAGTGGTTGGAGCTTTGGAATTAATTCTTGAGGTCTTAGGTTCAAATTCCATCATAGGAGCTTTAGCTTGGTTAAGTTTTATTTTTGCTTGGGAAGTATCATTTTCGGCCTTATGTGTTGGGAGTAGAGTAGAGATGCTATCCTAAGAGAGACATGATAGGAATATCTAAATCCTACTCCTTTGCTCTACACAAAATTCCTAAGGGGAATTCATTTCCTCTTGATCCTTAATTTTTTCTATTTCTCAACTCATTAGTTTGATCAAATTGTTCTAGCCATTTTCTTTCCAAAAATTCCAGCAAGGTGTTGTGGCTTTGAAGGTTCAAAATATCTTAGTAAAAGCCATCTTATGGACCGAAGCAATGGAAGAGGGGGAAGGATTTCCAGTGAATTAAATTCCTCTTGTGAACTTTATAAAAATTCTCTCTAGCTAGGTTCATCTTCCTTCTTGGAATGAACTGAAATTTTCCAGCTTCTTGTGCCTTCAAGATATGGAAATTCTTAGCCATTATTCCCTCCCAAATGCTGCCAGGAAATGGCCTTGTGGATCAGCTTGCAACCTAAATTTTTCTGGCTATTTTCGGACTGCACAAAGGTGGTGCAAAACTAGGAAAATTACTGGGCAAATTTGTAGCTTTGGAGGTCCAAAACCAAGCTGTTTTCTTTCAATTTTTGCTCAGCTCCTTAGTCACATTTTTCCTCCCTAAAGAAGGCTGGAAACCAGCCTAGAAAGACCCCTGAAACCTCCTTCAAACTCTCTGCAAGCTGGCTGGAAAATGGCAGCCAAAAACTGCCCAGAAATTCCAGCCTTGCGAAAATTCTGTGCAGGAAAACTTTCCAGCTTTGTTTCCTAATTCATCCATAGCCGAAAACTCAGCCTTCTTCTGCACAAACCAGTCTTAAACCTCCATTAACTGAACTCCATTGCCCTCCCCAAGCTTCTGCACGAAAATCCCATCATGGCTGCCTAAAAGATTTCCAAAAAAATTATGCAATCATGCCTTGATTTGGATACCAAAATTGCAGCCACGATGATTTAACAACTTTTCATAAAATATACCTCAAACAACCTGACCTTCCCTTCACCATTACACTTATTATTTTCGGCCACCCTTAGCCTCCCTTAACCAGCATTCATCTAGCCAAAACACTGCCCAACAATTTGGCCATGGCAGACTTCCAAAAGCTCTCCAATAATCAAAGATATTTTTGAATATTTAGTTTCCAAATTTGCTTCCTAAAAATATTCTTCAAGGATTTCAACAACTAGCCTTTCCTTTTCCCTTCCAAAGCGGAGAATCATCTTCCTAAACCCTACAACCAATTTGGCCAGCCCTAATCCTCCAGAATTTCGACAGCTGCAAATCAAAACCTCTCAATTCCCTTCAAACTTCAAGAACACATAGCGCACTAAGAACACCTACTCCTTCCTTTCACCTAATACCTATCCCAATCACCCTACTGCTAAAAACTCCAGAATTTATCTACTCACTGTCGTGAGTCCATCCACACCATTCTTAATATCAAACTCCAAAATCTAACTTGCTAGTTTGGATAAAAAACCAGAAATTTTTGAGAAGGCTCAAGAACACCTTCACGGTAGGATTGTTCTAACAACTTTATCTTCTCCAATCTTGATCTCTAATGAATATATATATGAATAAGCATGCTAATGGTCTCTCTCTCTTTCTTTCTCTCACTCGCTCTATTTCTCTATCTTGGCCGAATCTCTTTCCTTCCTGGCCGGATGGCTTCTTCTCCAAGGGCTATGCTTCCTTCACCTTCTTTGGGCGGATTTAGACATTTAGGAGTTAAGATTCATTCAAAACTCGTTCATGGAATTCATCAATCAGGTAAGACATTTTAACCATTCTTTTAAATTCTAGATTCATATCTCTAGGATGATGTTGATAGAAGATGGATTGTGGATAAGGGTTGAGTATATATTGTAGAGGTTGAAGCATGAATGTATGTATGAATATGAAGGAGATGGGATTTATGCATGGATGGATTATCTTAGTTGATTGTATGATGATTTGTGGTTTAATGCATGTCTCCATGTCATAGGTAGCATTTGTGATGAAGTATGATAGAGATTATATCACCTTTGGTGAATATGATTTATATTCATGTTGGATTATTGAATCCATGATCATATTTATGCTAGTAGATGTTAGATCATGTCTTGATAAATTTAGATCTATGCTTATATGCATGATTTGGATGATTTGAAGAAATGAAGGATTGTATATGTCCATGATTGTGGTTAGCCATAGAAGTATGATCATGATCTAGTTGTCCCTAAGTTAATTTTTATTTCATGAATAAAATATTTCATAATATGATTTTACTAGTAATTTCCAAAAACCCTGGGAGGGGTAAATTTGGATTATTATATATAATAAATATATTTTAGTCAAATAAATAATAGCTTTTGCTAGGAAAATAAAAGATATATATAAATATATATGTAAATATATATATATATATTATTTAAAATAATGAAATCAATTAAAGCCTTTTGTGGAAATAATCATAATTAGTAAAATATTTATTAGTAAAAATTTAATTATTATCTTTTAATCAAAACCCATTAAAAATTTATTTATTATTTTTCAAGCAAGACTCATTAAATTTATTTTAAACTAATTTTAGTTTTCAATTATTTTCTAACAACTAAATTATTAATAAATCATTAATTTACCTAATACCACCTAGGACTCTTTATCAAGTAAACTCTAAATTTTTCTTAGCAAGATTTAAACCATCAACTTATTAGTACTTGTTTTTCAAAACATTAATTATTTTAAATATCAAATTAGGCTCAGCTTATAAACCTATTTATTTATTGTTTGGCCTTAAAGCTTAGGACACTAGGATCATGGTGGTAGTTAGTTGGGTTGTTTTAAATTGAGAAAATGGATTTTAGCTTGAGTTTGATTGTGGTTTGTATTTGCCCATGTGGGTTAGGTCAGCTGTTGGAGACCTTATATTGTGTGCAAAAATCTGGTAAGCTCCTGCATAAAACCTGTTTGATGAAAAATGATTTTTTTTTATGGCAAGCTAAATGTAGAGTATATGGTCACTTATTTCTGTAAAGGCAATTGAGGAATATTTCCATTCTCATTTTAAAGAAATAAATTATTTGCAAATCAAGGGGCGATTTTACTCAAAACCTAAAACTCTTTCTAAAACCGGTTTGTCCCAAACTTTGGAAAACCTTAATTGCTATTTTCAAGGGGAACTATGTTTTGTTCATTTTTCCTAAGTGAGATACGTTACGTTGAGTACTCAATAAGGGTAGGCTAGTAGTATTAGTTTTGAAGAGCAAGAGTGAGTCTTCTGGCAGGAGGCCACCTCCAGAAGATAAGTTCAACTTAGATAAACGTCAGTACTACTTAGTCATGCCGGTCCGAGTTAGGAGTTTTTATTTCAGTAAAGTGACTGTGTTATGCCGGAATGGACATCCGGTTGTTGTTTGGGTATAGAGAATGAGGAGTATTTTGCCCGGTAGGCCAATCACCTATCTTTTGTCAGTCTGCACAAAGTGTGGCATTCAGACCGGCAATATGCACGAAGTGTGGCATACTGACCATGTGGACATGGGGCCCAACGTGTGGTAACCCATGACCACCATTTTTGAGTGGTTGATTTTATTGCACCTGTATGGTTTGAAAGCCAAAACGCCACTCTTGTTTTTTAACATCATTCATTGCATGCCAGTATTTCTTTTGTCAGTCTGCACAAAGTGTGGCATTCTGACCGTTGTATGGTTATGGGGCCCAACGTGTGGTAACCCATGACCACTTTTTGAGTGGTTGATTTTATTGTGCACTTGTATGATTTTAAAAAGAGGAAAGCACCACTCTTGTTTTTTACTAATGTTTATTCCTTGCCAATATTTCTCTTATAAAGATTTCACACTTTGCATCCACGAATTGTTTTCACTGAACACCTAAAGCACACATGGATTTTCTGAGATTTCTGTCTCATCACATTTTTACCATGATTTCAGGTCGATCCTGCTGTGGGGATGAGTAGCTAGTGTTATCTACCTTGGAAGAGAATGTTGTCTTTTATTTTTATGTATTGCTTTGGGGAGTTGAGAGTGGATGATTTTATTTATGGATTTATTTTTCTTTTGGGAATTCTTGGATTTAATCTTGGATTTATTCTGGGGTTGTAATAAATTTTAAGTTAAATTATTATTTTTATTCTGCTATTTTTTTTTTTTTGTGACCTAGTTATAAAGACCCCTTGTCCTTTGAACGGGGCGACATCCCCGACCCCGGCAGGCCTAGGTTGCGGGGTGTTACATTATGTCCCCTATGGTGAATAGAATTTATACTCATTTGTGTTTATTTAAGCCATGATTATGTCTATACTAGTAGAGGTTGGATCATGCCTTAGTAAATTTAGATCTATGCTTATATTCATGATTTAGATGATTTGATGAATTGAAGGGATGTATATGTTCATGATTGCGGTTAGCAATAGAATTATAATCATGACCTAGTTGTCCCTAAGCCGATTTTATTTCTTCAATAAAAATATTTAATATTATGATTTTTGGCTAGTAATTTCAAAAAACTCTAGGAAGGGTAGATTTGGATAATTATATATAAGAAGGATATTTTAGTCAAATAAATAATAGTTTTTGCTAGAAAATAATATATATATATATATTATAAAATGAAGAAATCAACTAAAGCCTTTTATGAAAATAATTATAATAAGTAAAATATTTATTACTAAAATTTAATTATTATCTTTTAACCAAAACCTATTAAAATTTATTTATTATCTTTCAATCAAGACTCATTAAAATTTATTTTCAACTAATTTTAGCTATCAATTATTTTCTAACAAATAATTATTAATAAATCATTATTTTACCTAATACTGCCTAGGGCTCTTCATCAAATAAACTCTAAATTTTTCTTAGTAAGATTTAAACCTTCAACTTATTAGTACCTATTTCCTAAAACACTAATTATTTTAAATATCAGATTAGCCTTAACTTATTAACCATTTTCCTTTATTATTTGGCCTTAAAGCTTGGGACACTAGGATCATGGTAGTAGTGAGTTGAGTTAGTTTTAAATTGAGAAAGTGGATTTTGGATTGAGTTTGATTATGGTTTATATTTACCCCATGCGGGGTTAGGTCAGTTGTTGGAGACCTTTATTGTGAGCAAGGATCAGGTAAGCTCCTGCATAAAACCTTTTTGATGCAAAAATGAATTTTTTTTTTTTTTTAATGGCAAGCCAAATGTAGAGTGCAAGGACACTCATTTCTGTAAATACAATTGAGGATTGACTCCTTTCTTATTTTAGTCAAATGAATTATTTGAAAATCAATAAGCAAATTTAATCAAACTCAAAACTCTTTCTAAAACTGATTTTGATAAGGACTTTGGAAACCCTTAATTGCCATTTTCATGTGAAACTGTGTTTTGTTCATTTTTTCCCAAGTGGGATACATTCTGTGAGTACTCAATAAGGATAGGCTAGTAGTACTAGTTTTGAAGAGTAAGAGTGAGTCTTCTGGAAGGAGGCCACCTCCAAAAGATGAACTCAACTTAGAGAAACGTCAATACTACTTAGTTATGCTGGTCCGAGCTAGCAGTTTTTATTTCAGTCAAGTGATTGTGTTTTGCCGAAATGGACACCTGGTTGTTGTTTGGGTATAGAGAAGGAGGAGTATCTTGCTCGGTAGGCCGATCACCTACCTTTTGTCAGTCTGCACAAAATATCGGCATTCTGACCGGTTATGGGGCCCAACGTGTGGTAACCTATGACCCTTTCTATTGAGTGGTTGATTTTAATGTATATGTATGGTTGGAAAAGCCAAAATGCCACTCTTGGTTTTAACTAATATATATTGCTTGCCAGTGTTTATCTTATAAAGATTTTATACTTTGCATTCACGAACTGTTTTCACTGGACACTCAAAGCACACATGGACTTACTGAGATTTTTGTCTCATCACCTTTTTTACCATGATTTCAGGTCGATCCTGCTGTGGGGATGAGTAGCTACATATTGCCTGCTTTGGAAGATTTTCTGATAATTTATTTTGTGTAATGCTTTGGGGAGATGAGAGTGGATAAATTTTATTGTGGATTTGTTTTTGGTATTCTTGGGTTTATTCTTGGATTTATTCTTAGGTTGTAATAAATTTTAAGTTAAAATATCATTTTTATTCTGCTATTTTGATTGTGTGACCTAGTTATAAAGACCCTTGTCCTTTAGATGGGGCGACATCCCTGGCCCTGGCGGGCCTAGGTAGGGGGTGTTACAGAGAAGGTCATGAAGCCACAAGCTGAGGCTTTGATTCCTAAGGCTTCATCTTCTAGAATTGGGCCCAAGCCTAGAAAGTTCAAGAAGAAGAAGGGGAACACAGCGGTCCAGCCTAAAGACAAACCCAAGGGCAAGTCTTTCAAGTGTGGACAGAATGGACACTAGAAAAAGAAGTGCCCAGATCTTCAAGTTAAGAAGAACCCCACAGGTAATGTTTTCTATCTAGAGTCTATATCAATAGTTGGATCAACTTCCACTTGAATTATTGATTCAGGAGCCAATGATCACATCTGTAACTCCTTACAGGGGTTTAGAAATATTAGAAGACTCCAGAAGGGCGAACATGGACTACGTGTGGGAAATGGAGCACAAGTTCGGGCCCTTGTAGTGGGAGAACTGGATTTTGTATTTGAATGTAATAGAATAGTGGTTTTGAAAGATATTTTATATGTACTTGGATTTAGACAGAATTTGCCCAGAAAGTTCAAGAAGAAGAAGGGGAACACAGCGGTCCAGCCCAAGACCCAGCCCAAAGACAAACCCAAGGGCAAGTGTTTCAAGTGTGGATTGAAGGGACACTAGAAAAAGAAGTGCCCAGATCTTCAAGTAAAGAAGAACCCCACAGGTAATGTTTTCTATTTAGAGTCTATATCAATAGTTGGATCAACTTCCACTTGGATTATTGATTCAGGAGCCAATGATCACATCTGTAACTCCTTGCAGGGGTTTAGAAAGATTAGAACACTCTAGAAGGGCGAACATGGATTACGTGTAGGAAATGGAGCACAAGTTTAGGCCCTTGCAGTGGGAGAACTGGATTTTGTATTTGATTATAATAGAATAGTAGTTTTGAAAGATATTTTATATGTACTTGGATTTAGATAGAATTTGATTTCGGTTGCGAAACTAATAAATCAAGGATATTCTGTATCTTTCTATTCTGGTATTTCTATCAGTACAGATGAAGAAATTTTATGTACTGGGCACATGTATGAGAATTTATTTTTCTTAAACTCTATTAACAATCAATTAAATAATGCTCGATTTGAACCTTTAACAAGGAAGAGAAAGACCAAGTAAATGACTCTTATCTTAGGCATCTAAGGTTGCAGCATATCAATTCAACCAAGATTCAGTGGTTGATCCATGATAGGCCTTTGGACTCATTGAGATTAGAAAATTGGCCTCAGTGTGAGTCCTGCCTGATGGGAAAGATGACCAAAAGGTCATTTGCCCCTAAGGCATATAGAGCCAATGAGGTATTGAGTCTTATTCATACTGATGTGTGTGGTCCCCTGTCTATATCAGCTAGAGGAGGTTTTGAGTACTTCATCACTTTCACGGATGATTATACAAGGTTTGGTTATGTTTACCTGATGAGACACAAGTCTGACTCTTTTGACAAGTTCAAAGAGTTTAAGGCTGAAGTGGAACGTCGAACAGGTAAATTGATCAAGACCTTACGATCGGATCGTGTGGTAAGTACATCCTAGATGAATTCAAGGACTACATAGTACATCATGGGATAGTATCCAAACTCTCTGCACCGGGGACACCCCAGTAGAACAGAGTAGCTGAGAGAAGGAGCAGGTTATTGATGAAAATGGTCCAAAGCATGATGTCTTATGCTACGCTTTCAGTGTTTTTTTAGGGATATGCTCTAGAAACAACGACATACATTCTAAACTTGGTGCCTTCCAAGTTAGTACCTAGGACTTCCTATGAGATGTGGACTGGGCGTAAGCCAAGTCTAAATCATCTCTAGATATGGGGTTGTCCAACTTATATACTGGTCAAGGGAGACAAGTTGGAACTAAGATCAGAATTATGCTATTTTGTTGGGTATCAAAAAAGGACAAAGGGTGGTTACTTTTATCATCCTAAGGAGCAAAAGTACTAGTTAGTACCAATGCTAGATGCTTAGAGGATGATCAGAGTACTTCCATGAAAAGGTTCAACTAGGTTGGAACTTGAAGAAAAGTTATCTTCGGAAGCAACTTCTTCTGACCCGATTATGGAACAAGAAAAGGAACAGCCTTAAGAGCCTGTACATACGGAGCCTCTTCGTAGTGGGAGAGTGTCTAGGGTTCCAGAGAGATGGATTGGAGAAGCTTTCGAGCTGGTCTCCGACCATCAGAAATAAGACCCCACTAGATACGAGGAAGCTATTGCCAAATCTGTGGCATGAAGTAATGAAAGTCGAGATTGAGTTTATGTATCTCAATTAGATTTGGGATCTTGTAGCTTCACCTGTAGGGATAAAACCTATAGGGTGTAAGTGGGTAGACAAGAGAAAGAGGGGAGTAGATGGAAAGATGGAAACCTTCAAAGCTAGGCTTGTGTCGAAAAGGTATACTCAGAAAGAGGGGATCAACTATGAGGAAAACTTTTCCCCGGTAGCCATACTTAAGTCCATCTGTATCCTCCTTACCATCGCATGTCATTATGATTAAGAGATATGTCACATGGATATCAAGACGGCATTTTTAAATAGCCATCTTAGTGAAGACATCTATATGTCCCAATCGGAAGGCTTTATTGCTAAAGGCCAAGAGCATATGGTGTGCAAGCTTAAGAAGTCCATTTATGGACTTAAGCAGGCATTAAGGGCAAGGAACATTCATTTTGATGAGACTGCAAAGTCTTATGGTTTTGTTCAAAACGAGGATAAACTATGCGTATACAAGAAACTTGAAGACATTAATGTGATTTTTCTTGTCTTATATGTAGATGACATTCTACTCATTGGAAATGATGTATGGTCATTGTCATCTACAAAGGTTTAACTGTCTAATCAATTAAGTATAAAGGACTTAGGAGAAGCTAGGTACATTATCGAGATTAGATTTCTTAGAAATAGGAAGTAGAGAATGTTAGGATTATCCTAAGCGGTATACATTGACAAGATGCTGGCTAGGTACAGCATGGACTCATGCAAGGGAGTTCTAATTCCTTGCAGACATGGGTTGTCACTTTATTCAAGGGACTATCCTAAGTCTCAAGAAGAAAAGGACAGAATAAGTAGGATTCCCTATACTTCGGCTGTGAGAAGTCTCATATATGCCATGCTATGTACTAGGCCAGATATCTGCTTTGTTGTAGGCTTGGTTAGCAAATATCAGTCAAACCCTGGGGAGGTTCATTGGCAAGCTATAAAGCATATATTCAAGTACCTCAAGGGGACGAGAGATTATATGCTAGTTTACAAGGCTGATGACTTGGTTCCTACAGGATACACAGACTCAGACTTCCAGACGGATAAGGATGAGAAAAAATCCACTAGTGGATATATCTTCACCTTGTCTGGAGGAGCTATTTCATGGAGGAGTATTAAGCAATCTTGCATTGCTGACTCAACCATGGAAGTTGAGTATGTGGTAGCATCAAAGGCATCCAAGGAAGCAGTTTGGCTCCGAAAGTTCTTTTCAGAACTTCGAGTTGTGCTATACATGGACATGCCGATTATGTTGTATTGCGACAACACTAGAGTAGTATCGCAAATCAAAGAACCTCGGAACCACAAGAAGGGGAAGCATATCGAGAGAAAGTACCACCTAATTCGAGATTTCATCCAGAGACGGGAAGTCGTGGTGGAACAGATTTCCTCGAAGAATAATATAGTAGATCCATTCACCAAGCTTTTGGTTGAGAGAGTCTTCAAAAGATACTTAGACGCCATAGGGGTAGGCACCTACGACTTACTTAGTTTTAGAATGCAAGTGGGAGATTATTGGGATGTATGCCCTCTTAGACTAGATTCCTGATGTAAGAAAATCGAATGTTTTAATAAAAGAACTTATTTTCAGAAATTATTTGTGAATTTATAATTTTATTTGTGCACAATTACGTTTGAAAAAGACCCATTATGTTTAGGTAAGTGGTCCATGTGAATAGAGGTCTTTCACAGTAAGGTATAGATCACGAGTTACTTAATACACAAACTTTTGTTCTTAACTGATTGATGAGAATGGGAATCTCATCATGTCTACGTTATTATGTTGTGAATTCTAAATGGGGAATGGCTTACCTTTAGCCAGTGAGTAGTCCACTCACTTCATGACATAAGAATATTTTGAATACGTAAAACAAGACCTGTAGTAGTGATTTCTAAAAGTACTATATGGTAGAAATATAGACTACTATTGCTACAGCGTGGACTAGTACTCTACGACTTGAGTATTAGTTGGTGGTCTGACGAAGCTGGAAGCATATACTTTGATATGCTATAGTTGAGGTTCTATCGTAGGGCCTATATACTTGCATGTTGGGTATGTGTGACTAGTTAGTTAAGATAGACTTGTACAAGATAGTTTCTATACTATATCGCCCCTTGTGGTTGTCTGAATGATCTAAATATCCAGGGCCCTGGGAAATATGATTTGGATATTTGCTTTAGGGTAGCTCCCTTGGAAAGACGAAACAATCCAGGAAGTCGTGGATCATTGGGCTAGAGGCCTAAGGATGGTAGATGTCATTTAGAGAAGTGTTAGTACACTTCTTCCTCTTTGAATGTACGGCAATGTATAGAGGGGTGTTTTAGTCATTACACCTGTAAGTCGGAGACTTTGCTAACGCAACATTGTCCTTGGGGTCAATATTTTCTTATGGTGATATTAGAAAATATTTAAAATGTAAAATACAGCTATTTATATGGCAAGGGTATTTTGGTCATTTTAGTAGCCAAGGCGGTGCGTCTTTTGGTCCTCAATATAGACCGTGAGTCCTAATTAAATACGGGCTAAGGAATTAAATTACATTAAATGGAATTTATTTTATTAAGTAGCCTGATTTAATTATTGGGCTAGAATAAAATAAAGGTCCGTGGAGAGAGAGAATTAATTAAATTAGTTTAGTGGGTTAATCAATTATTCAGTGCTTTGGCCTAGTTTGAATAATTAGGGATTAACATGGGACTAAACTGATTTAGGCTTATTTAATTGGACTGGTTTATTTGGGCTGAAAAAATTAATTATTTGTTGGGCCATTAAGTTGGTTCTAACTAGAATAATTAATTAAGCCCAAAAGGTTAAACTAAGAGTCTAATGGCCCAGTCCAGTTTAACCTAGGGTTTTATTTAGGTTAAACAGGAGGATTGGAAACAACGTCGTTGTTACAAAACACATAATCTAAGAGATGGCTTCTTCTCTGTGGAAAAGGCCAGACATCTCTCTTTCCCTCTCTCTCTCTCTCCAGAAAATTCCCTAACTTGTTAGTTGTTCACCAAATGGTAATTAGGCAGGCCATACACTGGAAGACCGAGAGTTCGGCGTTCACATACATGCAAAGGCAGAGTAGAAGGCTTACAGATATCGCACCAGAGGCTTCTACCAGCATACCTACTCCGATTGCGCACGTTCTGGTCTAGCCACCTTTTAGAACCAGAAGAAGAGGTAAAAATTTTAAAACCTCGGGATTTGGACAGGGCACAACCGGTTCCGACTAGGGCAGCCGGAGCCGGCGCCGGCCCTGTCCTGGAATCCCTGTTCTTGTGTATTTCCAGTTTTTTTTATGTTCGCTTCCGCTGCATGCCCTGTGTTTTCCCGCTTTCCGTGCCTTCAATAGCATCCTAAATATTTTTCAATTATTACTGTTGTCCATGCTGAATTTTTCTGATATCTTCTTGAAGACTTCTCATACCTCTCTAAACCACCCTTAATTGATCCATCCTATCCTTAAGATATGCTAAGGACTCGAATGTCTTCGTAGTTATTCCTCTTAATCCTTTTTCTAATGTTGTTTATTTCCCATGTAATTTTTTTTTTTGCTCAAACCTTTCATTATGTTATAGCTGGGTAGCATGCAAATCATTTTGTCTAGTTCTTAAGTATGCTGCCTTCATCTGTAGTTGTGCCATGGTTGTCCTCATTTCAGCTTGTGTAGTTTGTGATTGTGAGGCATGAAGGGGTTCATCATCTTTTGGCTTATCTTCTACATTCACATCCCTCGCTGCCCTTGGTGTTAGCAACTTTTGGGTATTTTCAATAAACAGATAACCTATGTGCTTGTTCTATTAAAAACCACGTCATTCAAACTTGTAGCAATGGATAATTCTCCAAAAAAATCCACACCAAAATAAAGACGTATCCGAGTAACAACCAAGGGTAACATAAAAGCCTTAGAGGGGCTACATTAAGCTATCACCTCATGCATAGAATAAGTAACAATAGGTGCCAAAGGTATGAGATTAGAATGCATCATTTTGTAAGCATAATAAACATCAATCACCTTAGCTTCATTGATAGCACTCACTTTCAAACCAACATTACACCTAATCAAGTAGACAATTAAGTGTAGTTAGGTGACAAAACTTTGGTATGAAGAACAATGGATTAAGTAGTACATGTATAGTATAGACCCATTTCTTCCCTTACCTTTTTAAACTCCCAATCCATATCCGAAGTGAACTTCTTATTAAAAGAATCTACAATAATCCAATTACCCTCATCTAGAATACCTAGAATCTGAGCTTAATATTGCCTAGTGAAATGGATAGGAACCCCCTCGACCACAGTAACAATATAAGTGAAAATGCCTCATTTCTTGTCAAGCATATTTGCATAGAATTCTTTTACTAGGTTGAGATAGTATAGGCCCTCTAGCTCAAGAATAGGTTTCCAACTGAGTCTATGAAACATTTGAAAATTTTCAAAGATCTGTCCAACTTAGCTTCTGTGGATTTTTCAACTATAATCTTATTGGAAGCTCTCTTGGCGAACAAAGCAATACAAAAATCATCAACAAAATGTTTGTGAGAGATGGGTGTAGCTGTTAGATTTTGATCATGCAAAATAGTTTATGCGCAGAGGAAGTTAAAACGAAATCCGCACAAAGGAATCACTCTATGTAATTAAACAGGATAAGAGAGGGAAGAAAAATTCATTACCTCAAAACGTGACTTTTAAAATTTTTCTTCATTTGTGAAACCATTCTGTAAATTTGTCCAATCACGAACTACCAAAATTCCAAGAGTAGGAATTTCTATAATATAGTCCACACGAGGAATAATATTCAATAGGCACAAAAAACCTATGCTAGTTGGTTTTAATTGGGCAGCTAGGGATTTTATTTTTGAAAGAAAACCAAATAAAAAAAAGAAGCTACAGTGGCAAAAACTCACGCTTTGTGACGTTACAGGATGTACATATATATGTGTGTGTGAGTGTGCGTGTTTGCGTATGCGCGCACGCGCGTGTGTGTGTGTGTGTTTTCGAAAAAAAAAAAAAGCCATTGCCACAAGAATTCATATGTGTATTGAATGTTTCCTAAACCTTTTAGGAAACATTAAATAGAGCCTTCGTTTTCTTCCATTATGGGCTTGAGTTTTCATAATTGCAATATAACCCCTTAAATTATAATAAGCTTATAATCTAATTGCAAGGGTTGAGTATTTGCAATTTTGATCCCAACAATTATAACTATTTTATAATTGACCCATAATATTATTTCTTTTGCTAAATTAACCCCATAATATTATCATATAATATCTTGAGTACACATTCTTCTATTATGTGACCTATTAGGTTTTTCGATTTTTTTGTAGAGAAATATAAATTAATTCTAATCACTATAGAATTAATAATCCTTTAATAATTAGAAGTAATTTATTAATTCTAATTAGGATTAATTTATTAGTTCTCTAATTAATAAATCCATATTTAGCATATCATAAGAGGTATCTAGTAATGCATAATGACCACTCAAAAATCTAGAAAGTCAAGTGGCTTGATATGAACCATTTAATAGTAAAATGTCAATGCAATAAACTCCTTTCATCATTCTATATCTTACTCATTTTAGAGTACGAAATTAGTGTCAACTCCCACTAGGATATAATTAATTCTAGTCTGAATTTATTAGTACTTGATTTAGGAATCCATTACTTAATTTGTGTATCATTTATAACTATTTCTAACACATATTCGCCTTGGCCAATGACTTTTTGAATAATGTTTCTATACAAGTGACTGTGAGATATACACCCATATTATTAGGAATGATAAATCCTTGATTGACCCTCTTAACTACTTTTTGTTTACTTTGCATTGTATCCAATATCCATCCTATAGGCAGTCCTAATAAGATTCCAAAGATTAGGATAAAAAAATAACACTTAGTAAACGAAATACTTTTGGAGATCTCAAGTTTAAGAATACTTACATATTTACTATAATGAGATTCTATCATTGGTACTAAATAGTTATATATGTGATTATCTCATAGTTAGGTTATCCTATGAACTTGTTCAATTTATAATCATCCACACATTAACTTTGAATATCATAATATTCACGAATGTGATAACCACCACTTGTCTAATCCTGAAGTATAACATGTGTTAGTCTTTACGCATTAATGATATCCTATCTCATTAACACTATAACTAGGGATAATTTAAGTTTAAGTACTACATAATATAGTAGGAATCTCATATCATGATTTCTATAATGATTTTCTTAATACTACACTATGTGCTTGGGACTTTATCTATCAATTTAATACATATATACAAAATGGCTAATTAAATTGAAAGAATAAATAATATATTTTATGAATAAATGTGCAAAAATACATTATACGAATGATTGTCTCTAGAGCACAACTTTAATAATATCACACTTGCACTCAACCTAATCATTCATATATCTAATAATGAATGACTAAACATACCTATCATATTTTTTTTAAGGTAATGCCTTTGTCAGCCAATCAACCATATTCTAATAAGTGGGAACTTTCTTTATTTTTACATCTTTTCTATCAATGATTTCTCTAATAAAATGATAGCGCCTAAGTACATACTTGGATCGTTGATGGGACCGCAGTTCCTTTACTTGTGTATTGGTTCCATTGTTAGCACAATACAAGAGTATTGGATCAATAATGCTAGGTATCGCTTCTAATTATGTTATGAACTTCTTGATCTAGACTACCTCATTTGCTATTTCAGAAGTTGTTATGTACTCAGTTTTAATGGTTGAATAAACAGTTGTAGCATTTTAGAACTTTTTCAACTAATTGCCCTAGCACTAAAAGTAAACGTGTAGCCAGATTGAGATTTGTATTCATCCTTATTGTTAGCCCTAAGGGATTTCTCTTATGTTTTGACTTATGATAAACGTTGATATGAACTAACTTGTGTAATCTGTTGTGATAGGACATGTTTGACCTCTATTCTTCTAAGGCATTCAGATATGATTGTTTGGCAACTCTTTCATGATTAAATTCAAGTATGGAAGATCAAAATATATAGAGTTGCATATCAAGAAGTCCTTATAAGAAGAACTTTAGACTAGGAAGTGTTATTAAGGTATTTCTATTATTTCCTATGTATCTTTACCTTTTGATTCATTTGACTTTACCTTGAAGCACCAAAGGAGAAGAATTCAAAGTTTTTGAAAATCTCAGAATTTTAGATTGAATAGTTTGAATCCAAAAGATTTGTCCAAAATCCTATAAATTGTGTTGAAATGTTTCAGCCTGAATAAGTGCCATTTTAGACATACCTTTTGGATGCATCGTCGTCCAAAACCTGAGTCCAAAATACGAATAAGTTTAATAGAAAATTATAGCCGTTTTTTATAGCCATTGGCACTTCACTTTTTGGCCCTATAAATAGCCTCTAAGCAAGATTAGACACAAGTTTTTTGAAACATTCTTCTAAGAAACACTACTGCTCAACGTTTTCAAAAATCTCCTTTTATCAAATAAGTGAACATCTCAATGTATCTTGGTGAACATCTGCTCAAATAAGTGAGCTCTTTGTTATTCTTTTAATATTCAATCTCTATTGTAGTGCAAGGTTGTGGTGTAAAACCTAGTTGGGGTGAACCTTGTTATGATTGTTTGTTTGAGAGGTTTTAGAAAACCTAGTGTGTTGATCCTCTCTTGTATGTGATATTATTTGATTTCATTAAGTATTGTAAATGAAATCTGGTTGAAAATCCTTAAGTGTGAGTTTAAGGTAGTGGACGTAGATATTGAAAGATCGAACCACTATACATATTATGTCTCATCTCTTTTATTATTAAATTGCATTTCCATTTCTGGTCTGAATCTAAACATATATATTATAGAGTTCTTGGATAGCTTTCTTTGTTACCATAAAGTTGGTTTTAGAATCTTGATGATCATCATTGTTCCGCATATAAGACAATTCAAAAAATTTAAGTTTGCCAAAAACCTTATTCACCCCCTCTAAGGTTTTTCCTTTGGTTTCAGAGCTTGGTCTACATACTCTTGGTTTAACAACCATGTAGAAAAGATCTTAATGGCAAGCTCATCCTCTCTTCCATATGTTGAAGGGTCTTCAACGAATCATCCTCCTTTATTCAATGGAAACAACTATACTTTCTGAAAAAATAGAATGAAAATTTATGTGCGTTCTATCAACTTTGAGTTATGGAGTTTGATAGAAAATTGTCCTTTTATTCCGTCAAATATGATTGATGGCATAAAATTACCAAAACAAAATGATGAGTTTAGTATAGAAGACAATGCTAAGATGACTTTAAATTTTCAAGCAATGAACATTTTATGTTATACACTTGATGCGACTGAGTACAACCATGTTAGTGGTTGTGATTCAGTCTATGAAATGTGGAGATTACTTGAAGTCACCCATGAGGGGACAAACCAAGTTAAAGAATCAAATTTGGGGCTTCTGATTCATGACTATGAATTATTTACAATAAAGCCAAATGAAACAATCACTGATATGTTCACGAGATTCACTAATATCTCAAATGGTCTTAAAGCTTACTGGAAGGTTTATTCCCTTGGGGAACAAAACCGAAAAAATTTTAGATGCTTTACCAAAAAGTTGCCTGCTTAAAACTCTTGCTGTAGAAGAATCCAAGGATTTAAAATCCTTACCTACTAAAGAGCTGATTGGATCTCTTCTAACTCATGAGATGAAGCTTAAAAGATTTCATGAATCTGATGATCATGATAGAGGAAAAAAAGGGATAGTATTGAAGGTTGAAAATGAAGATGAAGAAACAAGCCTATCGGAAAGCAGTGAGGGGATGGAAATGGAAAATGATGATTTGGTGATTATAGCAAAAAAAATCCGAAGAATGTTTAACAAAGGAAACTACAAAAGAGGAAGAAAGTTTATAAGAAAGAAAGGACAAACCTCAGGTTTCAAACCTCAATGTTATGAATGTAAATTCACTAATCACTTCATTGCCGACTATCCTCTTGCAAAAGGTAAGGAAGGAAGAACGTTTAAAAAGAGGAATGATCTGAAGGAAAAGAAAGGTAAAGGATTGATTGGAACTTAGGACTTAAATAAAACTGAGTCTGAAGATGGAGATTCTAAAGAAGAAAATGCCAACATATGCTTCATGGCTTTGGAAAATGAGGTAAACTCTTCTACATCAAATTACATGCCTAATTCGCTTATATCTATGACTGAAAAGCATGTTGATCCAAATGAGTTGTTAAGTGATATGTTTCATGAATTAAAAAAACTGTCCAAAAAAAAAAAAAAAAGAAATGAAGTTGAAGATTAAATGTTTGATGGAAGAAAATGAAGCTTTGTTAAATGATAACAAAATGTCTCTTGAGTCACATATATGTGCTATTGTTAAGAAAGATGTGATCATGACTGCTTTGGAATATGCATTTCTGGAAAATAAAAATTTATGTGATAGAATTCAAACTCTTGAAGGGATGGTTAGCACTTTTAATAACATGAAAATTAGAGTAAATGATCTTACCAATTGTATTGAAAAATTCACAAATGGTAAAAGAAATCTGGAAAAGTTACTCAGAACTCAACATCAAATTGGAAACCGAAATGGCTTAGGATATAGACATGAAGATAAGGACAAAATTTACAAGTCTAGATTTGTTTATGCTGAAAATCAAAGTGTCTTAGGATATGAATATGAGCATAAGAACAAAAATAGCAAGTCTCAATATGTCAAAACTGCTTTATCTTACAGTTTACATAAAGCTTGCACATATTGTGAAAAACCGGGATATATAGTTTCAAGATGTCTTATTAAAAGAAAAGTGGAATCCGGTGGAATAACATTCTAGAAAATCAAAGGAAATGTTACTAACCTTCATGGACCCAAGAAAATGTGGGTACCAAAAATCATTTCTCCTTCTCATGCATAAGCACAGTCTTTGAGCTTCACCAAGCGGTTATTGGATAGCAGTTGTTCAAGACACATGACTGGAAACGCAGTTTTGTTAGAGGATATTTAGACCATAAATGCAGGATTTGTTACATTTGGAGATAAGAAGAAAGGAAAGATTCTTGGCATTGGTAATATTGGTAAAGGTTCCTTGACAATTATAAAACAAGTTTTACTTATTGATGATTTGAAACATAACTTGCTTAGCATTAGCCAACTTTGTGACAATGGTTGCAAAGTCATCTTTGAAAAGGATTCTTGTTCTGTACTTGACAGTGCAAATCTTGAAATAATCTTAACTGCCAAACGTATGGAAAATGTATATGTGTTTTATCTAAATGACCTTATAGCTAATGGAATTAGATGCGTATCCATACGTGACAATGATGGTTATCTTTGGCATAGAAGATTAGGTCATGTATCTTTTGATTTGCTAAATAAATTGTCTTTAAAAGAACTTGTTAGGGGATTGCCAAAAATGAAATTTGATAAACATAAAATCTGTGATGCATGCCATTTGGGAAACAAATCAAAACCTCTTTTAAGCCAAAGAAAATGATTTCTACCTCAAAACCACTCGAATTAAATCATGTGGATTTATTTGGACCTATGAGGACTGCTAGTCTTGGAGGTAAGAAATATGCATATGTTCTTGTTGATGATTTTTCTAGATTTACTTGGACTTTATTTATTGGACAAAAAGATGAAGCCTTTTCTGAATTTTTGAAATTGGTTAAATGCGTCCAAAACTTGATTGGATGTAAACTAATTTCTATTAGAAGTGATAATGGCAAAGAATTCTGCAATAATGAATTTACTCACTTCTATGATTAAAATATAGTCTTTCACAATTTTTTAGTAGCAAAAACCCCTTAACAAAATGGTGTTGTTAAAAGAAAAAATTGCACTTCGCAAGAAATGGCTAGATTAATACTTTGTGAAAATGTCCTTCCAAAATATTTTTGGACGGAAGCTGTTAACACAATTTGCTATATAATAAACCAAGTTATGCTAAGACCATTTTTGGGAAAAACTCCGTTTGAACTTATATTTGACAAAAATCCATCTATTTCTTATTTTAAAGTATTTGGATATAAATGTTTTATGCTAAATACCCAAGATAATCTTAAAAAATTTGATAGCAAGTTCGATGAGGCCATATTTCTTGGTTACGTTTCTAACAAAAAGGTATATAGAGTATATACAACAAAAGAACTCTTTGTGTAGAAGAATTTGTGCATGTTGTGTTTGATGAATCAAACATTTATACTTCAAAAAGAGATGACGATGATGTGGGAAGTTCAAAGGAAGTCAAGTTCGATTAACTCAAAGCTCCACATCTAGATACTCATGCAAAAAAAGAAGAGATTAAAGAGCTGCAAGCTAAACAATAAAAAGAACAAAATGATGATTCTACGAATCAACAATTGCCAAAAGACTGGAAATACAAGATAGGTCATCTCAAAGAACAAATTATTAGGGATCCAAACTATAGAGTTAAAACTAGACGGCATTTCATTGACAACTTTGTTCTTCTTTCAAATATTGAACCTAGCTGCATTGATATCGCATTGCATGATGATTTTTGGATTATTGCTGTGCAAGAAGAGTTAAATCAATTTGAAAGAAATCAAGTATGGAAACTTGTTCCTAGACCTTTTGATCGTCCTGTTATTGGTACAAAATGGGTATTTAGAAATACACTTGATGAAAATGGGGCTGTGATTAGAAATAAAGCTAGATTAGTCGCCTAAGAATTTAATCAAGAAGAAGGTATTGACTATGATGAGACATTCGCTCCTGTTGCTAGATTAGAATCCATACGAATACTACTTGCCTTTGCATCCTTAAAAAATTTCATGCTCTACCAAATAGATGTCAAGAGTGCATTTCTAAATGGTTTTATTAAGGAGGAAATATATGTTGAATAACTTCTTGGTTTTATTCATGAGCACTTTCCAAATCACGTTTTCAAACTTTCTAAAGCTTTTTATGGATTAAAGCAAGCTCCAAGAGCTTGGTATGAAAGACTTAGTGGATTCTTGATTTCAAAAGGTTTTTCTAGAGGCTTGATTGATAATACCTTGTTCATCAAATATGATAATTCTGGTGATTTACTAGTTGTTCAAATTTATGTTGATAATATCATTTTTTGTGCTACTAACGACTCTTGGTGCAACATATTTGCTAAGACTATGCAGCAAGAATTCGAAATAAGTATGATGGGAGAACTAAACTTCTTCCTCAGATTGCAAATTAAGCAAATTAAGGATGGGATCTTCATAAATCAAGCTAAGTATGCCAAGGAGTTGCTCAAAAGGTTTGGAATGAATGAAGCAAAAGAAATTAGCACACCTATGAATACTTCCATAAAACTTGATCAAGATAAAAATGGTAAGAAAGTAGATGAACATAAGTATAGAGATATGATTGGAAATCTACTTTATCTTACGGCTAGCCGACGAGACATTATATTTTCGGTATGTCTTTGTACTCGTTTTCAATCTTGTCCAAAGGAATCACATCTATGTGCTGTAAAACGCATACTCCGATATCTAATTGGCACATATGACTATGGCTTATGGTATCCTCATAATAACACATTTGATCTTACAGGATACACTGATGTAGATTATGCAGGCTGTAAAGTTGAAAGAAAAAGTACTAGTGGCCATTGTCAATTTCTTGGACACTCTCTTATGTCATGGCATAGTAAAAAGCAAGCGTGTGTATTCTTATCCACCACTGAGGCTGAATACATTGCAGCCGGGAGTTGTTGTACTAAATTTTGTGGATGAAGAATACATTGCTAGATTTTAATCTTAATTTCAATTGCGTACCTTTATTGTGTGATAATACAAGTGCTATCAATTTGACAAAAAATCCTATTCAACATTCTAGGACAAAGTATATAGAAGTTAAACATCATTTCATCCGAGATCATGTGCTCAAAGGTGATGTGTGTTTTGAATATATTTCAATGGATGAACAACTTGCAGATATCTTCACTAAACCTCTAGCTGAGGAAAGACTCAACAATCTGAGAAGAGGTTTGGGAATTACAAAAATCTGATAACTAATCATGTGGCATAAGTATTCTTTATGCAGGATTTGTGAAGAAAAAGATTTTGGAAACAGTGTTTTGCATCCAAAATTCACTAACATCTAATTTGGATGCAGTATTTGAATCCAAATCCCTCATCCAAAATGCATCTCAGGAAAACACTCTTTTGGATAATAATTTCAGATTAGGTCAAGTTCCAAAACGTATCATTAATATTTTTTATTCCGAACTTTGAATTTAAAAAAAAAAAAATTAGTTTGCGTGTCCTTCTAAACTTATGTGAAAAACTTACATTTTCAATGCACATTACTTTACATTACTCAAAGACATTCAAAGCACTCTGATTTTTCTCTCAAAACCCTTATAACAGTCTCTCCCAAAAATCATCTGTGTTCCTCTTCTTCAAAAAACCACCAGTCCAAAAAGCCCTAATCTTACTGATGGCAAAGACAAAATCTTCTATTCCAAAACAAAAAAAGGGGCACAAAACATCTTCGAAGATGAAGAAAAAGAGTTCATTTTCAAACAAAGCAAAAGAGAAAAAAATTTCTCCTCAATCGAATTTCTCCGCATCTCACTACGATTCCTCTGAGTCGTCTCCAAAACAAATGAGTTATGAGAATCAGGTACCTCGATTTATTATCTCTAAATGCGAAACTGAGTATAATGATTGGATGTTAAGGAACAGGACGGTTATCTCTGGTTACCATGTTAATCATTTTATTTTTCTAAATCTGTCAAATGTTTTAGATATGTTTGATCATATAGGATGAGGTAGTTTACTATTTGTTGATGAGAAATTATTCACTCCTTTTATCTAGAAATTTTATGCTAATTTAAGAAAAGGTAGACTTGAAGAAACTGAGGGTGGGTTCATGATTCGTTGGTATATGTCGAGGGTGAACGGCAAAGATATTGAGTTTGATCATCGACTGATAAATAGGATATGTGATGTGAGGGATGTAGGGATTCAGTACTTCGAGTTGAATAAATTTCCTGAAGGAAATGATATTTTTGTTCTGAAAAGTTTTGAGAAAATCTTCACTGGCGGGAAGAACTTTGAAAACTCTGGAAATAGAAGTACAAAGTGGCTTAATGGGTTTGGACGAATTCTGCACCATATGGTGTCTACCATGGTAGTACCTAGCTATGGACATAAGACCTCAATAAGCATTCTGCATATGGTAATTATGTTGGCCATAGCAGAGGGTAGCTAGATAAACTTCGGGTTTGTAGCTACAAAATTAATGTTGCAGTTAAGGAATACTTCAAGTAAAGCTCTGCCTTATGGAAATTTGTTGTCCAAAGTGTTTAGTTATTTTTAGGTTGATTTAAATTCTGTTCCTAATGATCCATCCAAGATATATGTTTATAGCTTTGATTCCTGTGAAAGGATAGGTTAAGTGAGGGAAAATAATGAATGGAAATTACTGAGAGATACTGCTGGAAAGGAAAGGGAAAATTTGATGAAATCAAAGATGGAGGAAAGTCTGTTCCTAGTGTAGGAATAAAAAGGAGAATTGATGATATTCTTCAGGCAGAATCTTCTGCCAAAAGAAAAGATTAGGATGCAGGCTTATCC
This sequence comes from Voacanga thouarsii, assembly GCA_026120185.1. Lineage (NCBI taxonomy): Eukaryota > Viridiplantae > Streptophyta > Magnoliopsida > Gentianales > Apocynaceae > Voacanga > Voacanga thouarsii. Next base: position 200,587 of record JANUWF010000328.1, read on the forward strand.
AAGAGTATACTGGATGCGATTAATTCTTTAGCTATGAAATTGGACATTCTCAGCTCTAAAATTCATAGTCTCGGAAGCAGAATATCTGCAGTTGAAATGTTTGCTAAAAATACTGCACCAGTATCTTCTCCAACATTATCTGCTCAAGAAAAGGATGAACATGTCTTGGAGGAAGAATCTGATCTACCTGTTGCAGAAAAAGATCTTGCTCTTGAACCAGCTCAGAAACCTTCTCTAATCAAGGAAACAGCAGCAACTTCTGCTTCTCTTAAACCAAAATCTTCTGGAAAGCAACAGAAGCATGTTGTGGTAAAGAGAAAATTTAACAGAATTGCGGGTCAACACTCTAAGAAGGGTGCCGGTTCGAAAGCTGAAACAATTAACATCTCCTAAGCCAATTTGTTAGGCAGAATTATCTTCTGATGACATCTCTCAAACAATTTACTTTCTAAAAATTTGAACAATTTACTTTTCTGTTTTTAGATTATACTTTGGGATAATTGTTGTTGTTTCGGGATACTTGTTTATCTTCAGCATCTTTCTTATATTATTCATATTTCCTATCTGTCTATGTTCTGCATATTATTTTTTGCTCTTTTTCTTATATTCTTCTTTTTGATTGATGACAAAGGGGGAGAAAAAGATTGACTTATGACTGATGATATATGGAAATAAAAAGATGATATATACAGATGATATATAGAAATAAAAAGATGATTGATGATACATACAGATGACTGTATGACTGATGATATATACAGATGATATATGGAAATAAAAAGATTGACTGTATAACTGATGATATATGAAAATAACAGGGGTATGGTTGATATATGGGTTAAGGCCAACTGATATGAACTGCATAAATTGATATGAATTGTTAAGACCAACTAATATTGTAACACCCCGCTAACTAGGCCCGCCAGGGCTGGGGATGCCGCCCCGTCTAAAAGACAAGGGGTCTTTATAACTAGGTCACACAAACAAAATAGCAAAATAAAAATAATAATTTAACTTAAAATTTATTACAACCCAAGAATAAATCCAAGAATTCCCAAAAGAAAAATAAATCTATAAATAAAATCATCAATTCTCAACTCCCCAAAACAATACATAAAAATAAAAGATAACATTCTCTTCCAAGGCAGATAACACTAGTTACTCATCCCCACAGCAAGATCGACCTGAAATCATGGTAAAAATGTGATGAGACAGAAATCTCAGTAAGTCCGTGTGTACTTTGGGTATTTAGTGAAAACAGTTCGTGAATGCAAAGTGTGAAATCTTTATAAGAGAAATATTGGCAAGCAATAAACATTAGTCAAAAGCAAGAGTGGTGTTTTCCTCTTTTTGAAACCATACAAGTGCACAATAAAATCAATAACTCAAAAAGGGTGGTTATGGGTTACCACACGTTGGGCCCCATTTCCACATGGTCAGTAGGCCACACTTTGTGCATACTGCCGGTCTGAATGCCACACTTTGTGCAGACTGACAAAAGGTAGGTGATTGGCCTACCGGGCAAGATACTCCTCCTTCTCTATACCCAAACAACAACCGGGTGTCCATTCCGGCATAACACAGTAACTTGACTGAAATAAAAACTGCTAGCTCGGACCGGCATGACTAAGTAGTACTGACGTTTCTCTAAGTTGAGCTTATCTTCTGGAGGTGGCCTCCTGCCAGAAGACTGACTCTTGCTCTTCAAAACTAGTACTACTAGCCTACCCTTATTGAGTACTCAACGTAATGTATCCCACTTGGAAAAAAATGAACAAAACGTAATTCCACTTGAAAATGGCATTAAGGTTTTCCAAAGTTTGGGGCAAAACTGGTTTTAGAAAGAGTTTTAGGTTTTGAGTAAAACCACCCCTTGATTTGCAAATAATTTATTTGTCTAAAATGAGAATGGAAATAATCCTCAATTGCCTTTACAGAAATGAGTGACCATACACTCTACATTTGGCTTGCCATAAAAAAAAAATCATTTTTCATCAAACAGGTTTTATGCAGTAGCTTAGCTGATCCTTGCTCACAACAAAGGTCTCCAACAGCTGACCTAACCCCACATGGGGTAAATACAAATCACAATCAAACTCAAGCCAAAATCCACTTTCACAAATAAACTAACTCAACTCACTGCTACAACCATGATCCTAGTGTCCCAAGCTTTAAGGCCAAATAATAAATAAAAAGGTTTATAAGCCAAGGCTAATTTTGATATTTAAAATAATTAAAGTTTTGGGAAATAGGTACTAATAAGTTGAAGGCTTAAATCTTACTAAAATAATTTAGAGTTTATTTGATGAAAAGTCCTAGGTGGTACTAGGTAAAATAATTATTTATTAATAATTAATTGCTAGAAAATAATTGATAATTAAAATTAGTTGAAAATAAATTTTAATAAGTCTTGATTGAAAGATACTAAATAAATTTTAGTAGGTTGTGGTTAAAAGATAATAATTAAATTTTAATAGTAAATATTTTACTTATTATGATTTTTTTCATAAATGGATTTATTTGATATTATCATTATATATATAATATCTATATATTTTATTTTTCTAGCAAAAGATATTATTTATTTGACTAAAATATCCTTATTATATATATAATATTCTAAATCTACCCCTCATAGGGTTTTCGAGATTACTAGCCAAAAATCATAATATTAAATATTTTATTGAAGAAATAAAATTAGCTTAGGGACAACTAGATCATGACCATAGTTCTATTGCTAACCACAATCATAAACATTTACAACCCTTTAATTCATCAAATCATCCAAATCATGCATATAAGCATAGATCTAATGATATCAAGACATGATCTAACCTTTTCTAGCATAAATATAACCATGGCTTTAATAATCAACCAAGAATATAAATCATATTCATCATAGATGACATAATCTCTAGCATGCTTGATCACATACATCACTCAAAACATGGAGATATGCATTAAACCCATCATAATATCATCCAAGATAGATCATCACATGCATCAATTCCATCTCCATCATATACACATATTCATTCATGCTTCAATCTCAACTCATCACAACAACATATGCTCAAATCCTATTCATAATCCATCTCCTACCAATAACGTCCTAGAGACATGAATCTAGAATTTACAAGGAGGGTTGAAAAGGCTTACTTGATTGATGAATACCTTGAAGGAGTTTCGATTGGATCTCAACTCCTAGAGGTCTAAATTCGTCCAAGGAAGATGAAGAAAGTATGGCCATTAGTGAAGAAGTCATTCGGCCAAGAGGGAGAGAGAGAGAGAGAGAGAGTCCATTAGCATGTTTATTCATATATATATTCATTAGAGATCAAGATTGGAGAAGATGAAGTTGTTAGAACAAACCTACCTTGAAGGTGTTCTTGAGTCTTAACAAAATTTCTAGTTTTTTATCCAAACTAGCAAGTTGGATTTTGGAGTTTGATGTTAAGAATAGTGTGGATGGACTCACGATAGTAAGTAGACGAATTCTGGAGTTTTTAGCAGTGGTTTGAAGTGATTTGGAGAGTTATTGGGTGAAAGGAATGAGTCGGTGTTCTTGGTGTGCTATGTGTTCTTGAAGGTTGAAGGGAATTGAGAGGTTTTGATTTGCAGTTGCCGAAATTCTGGAGGATTAGGGCTGGCCGAATTGGTTGTAGGGTTTAGGAAGATGATTCTCTAGTTTGGAAGGGAAAAGGATAGGCTAGTTGTGAAATCCTTGAAGAATATTTTTAGGAAGCAAATTTGGAAACTAAATATTCAAGAATATCTTTGATTATTAGAGAGCTTTTGGAAGTCTGCCATGGCCAAATTGTTGGGCAGTGTTTCGGCTAAAGGAAGGCTGGTTGAGGGAGGCTAAGGGTGGCCAAAAATAAGGAGTGTAATGGTGAAGGGAAGGTCTGGTTGTTTGAGGTATATTTTATGGAAAGTTGTTAAATCACGGTGGCTGGAATTTAGTTATCCAAATCAAGGCATAATTGCAGAATTTTTTTTGGAAATATTTTAGGCAACCATGATGGGATTTTCATGCAGAAGCTTGGGTAGGACAATGGAGTTCAGTTATTGGAGGTTTAAGGGTGGTTTGTGCAGAAGAATGATGGAGTTTCGGCTAGGGTAGAATTAGGAAACAAAGCTGGAAAATTACTGCACAGAATTTCCGCAAGGCTGGAATTTCTAGCCAGTTTTCAGCTGAAATTTTTCAGCCAGCTTGCAGAGAGTTTGAAGGAGGTTTCAGGGGTCTTTCAAGGCTGGTTTCCAGCCTTCTTTAGGGAGGAAAAATGTGGCTAAGGTGCTGAGCAAAAATTGAAAGAAAACAGCTTGGTTTTGGACCTCCAAAGCTGCGAATTTGCCCAAGAATTTTTCTGGTTTTGCACCACCTTTGTGCTGTTCAAAAATGGCCAGAAAAATTCAGGTTGCAAGCTGATCCACAAGGCCATTTTCTGGCAGCATTTGGGAGGGAATAATGGCTAAGAATTTCGACACCTTGAAGGCACAAGAAGCTGGAAAATTTCAGTTCATTCCAAGAGGGAAGATGAACCTAGCTAGAGGAAATTTTTAGAAAGTTCACTAGAGGAATTTAATTCACTTGAAATCCTTCCCCCTCTTCCATTGCTTCGGTCCATAAGATATCTTTTACTAAGATATTTTGAACCTTCAAAGCCACAGCACCTTGCTGGAATTTTTGGGAAGAAAATGTCTAGATCAATTTGATTAAACTAATGAGTTGAGAAATAGGAAAAATTAAGGATTAAGAGGAAATGAATCCCCCTTAGAAATTTTGTGTAGAGCAAAGGAGTAGGATTTGGATATTCCTATCATGTCTCTTTTAGGACAACATCTCTGCCCTACTCCCAACACATATGGTCGAAAATGATACTTCCTAAGCAAAAATAGAATTTAACCAAGCTAAAGCTCCTATGATGGAATTTGAACCCAAGACCTTAAGAATTAATTCCAAAGCTCCAACCACTAAACCACAATGACTCTTATTATTGTTTTCCCCTAAAAATATTTTTCTATTCAATCCTCAAGCTATCTCCCTTTTTCCACCTCAAGCAAAAATTGCCATTTTGCCTTTCTCACTCAATAATCATAATCAAGCCCTCTAGACTATAAAACACAAATTCAATGCACATAAAATCATATAAAATATATATAAACATGCAATAAAATATGATATGCATCCCAACCCCCCTTACTCTAAGGTTGGTTTTGACTGGGGTTTCACAGATATGAACTACTTAAATTGCATGAACTGATATGAACTGCTTGAACTGTTAAGACCAACTGATATGTCTGATATGAACTGTTATGATGAGAACTGATATGATTTGATCTGAACTGTATAAATAACTAGTTGATATTGGATATGATTATTGATGAACTAATGATATGATACTATTCTAAAAACTGGTTGATTTACTGGATATGACTATTGACAAATGATTGAAAATCTTCTGCTTGGATAGTTAGAATAATTTCTGACTAAATTTTTGTTTATGATATTCAGTTTATGGTTACTCTTTTTTTTTAATCCAAAAGTATTTTCTTTATGTTAAAGGTATCTTTGAGACTAGATTCTGTGATAAAATAAAAAATTTAGTCAGATAGATTCTTTAAAATATTCTTTGAAAAATCGAAAAATCCATTATTTCGTGCGTTATGTCAGGGGAGTTTTGGACTTATATTTTCTTGATCCAAACAAATATTCTTCTAAGAACTCATATTAATTTAGGAACCTATATCCAAAATGTATTTCTAAAAAAGACTTGTTTTATACACTCTTGCAAAACTGTTTTGGACATACGTTTTGGACCTACAAATCTTGATTTCTGCTTCTCCCTCTTATGTTAAAATATTCATATAAGCAAATATTTAGGGGGGGCATCTTATCATATGACTTGTCTGATATCTCTTCTATATCAAATTATTTTGAATATTCATACGGATATATGAAAGGCTTTAGGCTCATTAAGTAATACTTACATGCTAATGCTTTAAAATAATCTATCTCATAAGCTCTCTTTAAGACCTATAATAAGAGATTATATTTTTAACAAAAATTTATTTGCATCTATCTCGATCAACATGTTTACTCAATACATATAATTTTTTTTATGTTTGTCATCACTCAAAAAGGGGGAGATTGTTAGCCCTAAGGGTTTTTTCCTATGTTTTGACTTATGACAAACGTCGATATGAACTAACTTGTGTAATCTATTGTGATAGGACATGTTTGACCTCTATTCTTCTGAGGCATTTAGATATGAAGCAACTCTTTCATGATTGAATTCAAGTATGGAAGATCAAAAGGAAGATTAAAGTATATGGAGTTGCATATCAAGAAGTCCTTATAAGAAGAACTTTAGACTAGAAAGTGTTGTTAAGGTATTTCTATTACTTCCTATGTCTCTTTACTTTTTGATTCATTTGACTTTACCTTGAAGCACCAAAGGAGAAGATTTCAAAGTTTTTGAAAATCTCAGAATTTTGGATTGAATAGTTTGAATCCAAAAAATTCGTCCAAAATTCTGTAAATTGTGTTGAAATGTTTCTGGCTGAATAAGTGCCATTTCGGACTTACCTTTTCAATGCATCATCGTCCAAAACCTAAGTCTAAAATACGAATAAGTTTAACAGAAAATTATAGCCATTTTTTATAGCCGTTAGCACTTCACTTTTTGACCCTATAAATAACCTCTAATCAAGATTAGATATAAGATTTTTGAAACATTCTTCTAAGAAACACTATTGCTCAATGTTTTCAAAAATCTCCATTTATCAAAAAGCTTCAAAGTGAATTCATATCGTGTCAAAGGTAAAAGTACTTCTGCTTTGTATCTTGGTGAACATCTGCTCAAATAAGTGAGCTCTTTACTGTTCTATTAATATTCAATCTCTATTGTAGTGCTAGGTTGTGATGTAAAACCTAGTTCGGGTGAACCTTGTTGTAATTGTTTATTTGAGAGGTTTTGGAAAACCTTATATGGTGATCCTCTCTTGTATATGGTATTGATTGATTTCATTAAGTGGAGTAAATAAAATCTGGTTGAAAATCCTTAAGTGTGAGTTTAAGGTAGTGGACGTAGATCTTAGAAGATCGAACCACTATACATATCGTGTCTTATCTCTTTTATTATTGAATTGCATTTCCATTTCTAGTCTGAATCTGAACATATATATCAAAGAGTTCTTGGATAGCTTTCTTTATTACCATAAAGTTGGTTCAAGAATCTTGATGATAATCATTGTTCTGCATATCAGATGATTCAAAAAAATTTAAGTTTGCCAAAAACCTTATTCACCCCCCTCCCCTTCTAAGGTTTTTGACTTATCAAATTAGAAATTGGCAACTGTGTACCCTTTTACTTGTAAGCCGCTTTCTCTTATATATACCAGGAATACATCTTTAGTCCTTCATAAGTACTTAAAGATATTCTTGATGGCCACCCAATGACCTTCTCCAGGGTCTAATTGATATCTACTCATCAAACTAAAAGCATATAATATATCGGGCCTAGTATATATCATAGCATTTATGATAGATCAAATTACTGAAGCATATGGTATTTTACATATGTGATTCCTTTCATCTTGTGTCTTTGGATACATAGATTTTGAAAGGTTTATTCCTTGGGTCATGGGAAAGAATCCCCTCTTAAATTAATCCATGAACAACCTATTTAGCACTTTCCCTATATTTATAGACTATGAAAGACCAAGCAACTTCTCTAATCTATCTCGAATATAAGTAGCTTTTCCAAGGTCTTTCATGGAAATGTTCTTAGATAACCAAATTTTGACTGATTGTAGAAAAGAGATATCATTTCTTATGAGCAATATGTTATCTACATAAAGAAATAGAAAAATAATTACACTCTCACTAACCTTCTTGTATGTACAATGCTCATCCATATTTTGTATAAAATAAAATTCTTTGATTGTTTAATCAAAACAGATGTTTTAACTCCTAGAAGCATACTTAAGTCCATAAATGGACCTTTGCAACTTGCACACTTTAGAGTGATCTTTGGAATGTGAAACGCTCAAGTTGTGTCATGTACACTTCCTCAGTCAGGTTTCCATTTAGAAAGCTATATTCATATCCAATTCCCAAATTTCAAAAACATAATGTGTGGCAAGTGCTAGAAGTATCCCAATAGATTTCAGCATTACTACTGGTGAAAAAGTTTCATCAAAGTCAATACCTAGTTGTTGACGATAACCTTTTGCAACCAGTCGCACATTATAGGTAATCACTTTGCCATCCATATCAATTTTCTTCTGGAAGACCCATTTGCACCCTATGGGTTTTATCCTTTGGGGTGGGTCAATTAAAATCCAAATATTATGTTTGAATTTGGGTATAAAAACAGGCACATTCCCAATCAAATTTATATTAAAACGTTAACCCCAAATTACGCATATGAGCAAGTGTAATCATCATTAAGCATAGTATAGGGTTCAAACGAGTATCGATCCTCAAGGAACAAGTATACATTAATCACTTTTCTTTCATTGTTTAACTGACTCAATAAAGTGAAAAAGAAATAAAAAGAAAAATAAAATAAAATAAAAGAATGTATACATGTCAAGGATGGAGAATTATGTAACTCAAACTATTATTTTGACAAATATGATCTTAAAGTGCCTAATCATCATCATAACTAATCATTCTCTTGGCATCATGAAGGATTAAGATAGATTCACTTCTTTGGTCAATCCATGAAATTACTATCTTCTAGATAAATTAGCATTATTTGGTTTCGTCTCAACTAATTTACCCAAAAGATGTATTAAACACAATCTTTGGTTAAATTTCCTTGGTCTCGGCAAACTTAAAATATGAAGTTAACCAATGAATCCTTGGTCTCGGCAGATATCAATTAACCTTTAATTACCCAATTCTTAGCAATTAACCCCTTTGGTCTCAGCAAGTTAATGGAAAAAAACAACCCATTTTCTCGTAATTAGCACAAGTAATTAAATACAAAAAATAACAATCAATTAATCAAAAGATCAAAGTAACTCTAAAAATCATGAATACCTAAAATAATATTAAATTATAATAAAATAATTAACATATCATTGTTCAAGAAAAAGAAAACAAAGTAAAAGAAAGCACTCATAGACAAGCTTCTTTCTTCTTCCTTTGTAGACCCTCTTGCACAATCCCATTGAATTGAAGAATTCTTCCTTTAATTTGAGTGATTTGATGTTTTGATATGCGAATTCTCTCTTTTCCCTTGTGTTTTCTCTTTATTTATAGGCTTTAGAAGTACCTAATTTCGTTCCTCTAGGGTTTCTGGCCGACTAGAAGTAGGAAAATACTAAAACTCTACAAATTACCAAAAAATGCATGCAAAAATCGAGGCACTGCCTTAGCATCAGGGCACAGCCGATGCCACCTCCGGCCTCCTAGCCGACGCTAGTTGTGGTCTGTCTCTCCAGTCATTCACCAATTTTACTTGATTTTCACTCTTATCCTTTCAGAGTGCAGTTGGCACCGCCTCTGGCCTCCTAGCTGATTTAGTTTTGTTTTGTTCTGCTCTGTTTTACTGGGTTTTCATCCTTTCAAAGTGCGTGCCAACAGCACGTGGCCCGCGCCGGTTCCCCTGTCCTGGCCTGCACCGCCTCTACTCTGTTTAGCGACGTTTTTGCCTTATTTTACCCCTAAAATTTGAAATAATTCACAAAATATCTTTCCAAGGATAAAATCTTAAATATGAAGGAATATGACCAGTTATTGAACAAAATATAATACAAAATAGCCTTAAATAACTAGAAAATATATGACGAATTTAGGCCGTATCATATTCCCCCACACTTAGCTCTTTACTTCTCCTTAAGTAAAGTATCGAAGATAATTAGAAAAACACAAGTTTTCACAAAATCACTCAATTACTATCAAAATAATATCTCTAATGCTTTCTTTATTCAAGACAACAAAACATATACTACGATACCTTTCATAACAAATGCAAGACTTGTGTAAGTGAGTAGTGACTAGTAGAACCATCTCAATACTTAACAATATTCTCAAACCATTGGAAAGAATTTAGTTCAAAAAGAATATGCATTACATAAGCTTACTTTTCATACACTCTCTCAACTAATCCGAGACATATCATGATTCTACTTAGGTCAAGTAGGACTTTTAAACTTGTAATGTAAGGCTAAAGGGTTTGTAATGTAGCTAATAGGGGCTAAATTAGTCATACTTTTCCTAGTTATTTAACGTTCTTTTGTGATACATTTTATTCAATAATTAGTCATATTCCTTCATATTTGAGATTTTACCCTTAGAAAAGTATTTTGTTCATTATTTTAGATTTTTGAGCTAAAACGAAGTAAAAATGTCACAAAATAAATGAGAGGCGGCACCGGCTAGGGCACTAGAACCGACGCCAGCCATGAACAGTACACATGAACTTTGAGACGATGAAAATTTGTCAAAACAGAGCGAAACATAGTGGAGCCAGTGCCGGCTCTGAGAGCTAAGGCGGTGCCAGCTGCATGCTGGATTACATTGTGCGGAATTCGGAAAAAAATCGACGAACAAGTGGAGAACCAAAACACAACTGACGCCGGCTCCAAGAGTCAAGGCAGCGCCGACTGTGCTTTGAGGAAAAGGTGGGATTGTGATTTTTCTACGCGATTTTTGGTAATCTGTGGAGTTTTAGTACTTTCCAACTTCTACTCTCCTAAGAACACTATATCAACGAGTTTAGACACTTCCCAAGCCTATAAATAGATGGAAAACACAAAGGAAAAGAGGATAATTCATTGATCATCATAGAAAATCACTCAATCAAATGAGGAATTCTTCAATTCAAGGAAGGTTGTGCAAGAAGGTCTTCAAAGGAAGAAGAAGGACGCTTGTCTATGAGTGCTTTCTTTTACTTTGTTTTCTTTTTCTTGAACAATGATATGTTAATTGTTTTATTGTAATTTAACATTGTTTTAGATATTCATGATTTTTAGGGTTATTTGATCTTTTGATTAATTGATTGTTACTCCTGGTATTTAATTACTTGGATTGATTACGAGATTAATGGATTGTTTCTTTCCATTGATTTACTTGGGAAAGGGGTTAATGGTGGTTTCGATTTGTTAATTTCATATTTGTTGTCTCTTAATTCTCCATCCTTGATATGTATATAATTTTTTTTGTTTTATTTTTCCTTTTTATTTCTTTTTCACTTTATTGAGTCGGTTAAACAATGAAAGAAATGTGACTAATGTATACTTGTTCCTTAAGGATCGACACTCGTTTAAACCCTATGCTATGTTAATGATGAGTGCGCTTGCTGATATATGTGATTTGGGGTTAACGTTTTAATGTAAACTTGATCGGGAATGTGCTTAGTTTTTATGTGATTTTTATACTCAAATCCATACGCATTAAGTTTTTGGCGCCGTTGCCGGGGAACAATATCATGAAAACTTGGATTTTTGTTGATTTAACCATGTAAATATGTAAATTATGTACAATTGTTCTTTTCGCAAAAAGGTGCTATCTTTTGTATCTTGTGTATTTGTGTATACCCTTGTAACCTAGCCTACTAACTTTGACAATGTTCTATTAACTAGCTTTGTAATCTTGTAATTTTGTGTTGTACTCATGAATTCTGTTATCTAACTTTCGTCGTATCTTTGCTAGGTGTTAGCCTTGGTACATGATCCAATGACCTAAAGGCGATATAGTAGATTTTATTTTGTTTCATTTTTATTTCTTTCTTCATGAATTAAATTGCATTATTCATCATTGCTGCATGTTCATCATTTTTATTTCATTTTTCAAAAAAAAAAAAAGACATTAGTGTATTGATGACAGATTGGCAAAATTACAAGCTAACATTGATGTTTTTAGTGAGACTTCATTAGAAGCATTAGTGAATTCTTTGGTTGCCAATACAAATTCATTTGTTCAGTGGCATGAAGAAGCTTCCCAATGTTTGCGTGATCAAAGGAAACAATTAGTTCAGATTATTGAGGAGACTCATGAGTTTATACTAGCCCGTACAATTGACCATGGAAAAAAAAAAAAAGGCTATGAGGGACAATTGCATGATGTGGCAGGAGAAGTATTTGATTCTACTATACGTGCTCATAATTCTAATATTTCCTTGTCACATGATTTCTTAGGCTCTTCTCACTTCTTGGAGAACAATGGTCCTAATGATGATGTCTGGAGTTTAACATGCCTCAAGAAGTTGGATTTATCATTCATTCTAAGAAACCCTTTGAGGATATTGACAAATTCTACCCTTCACCCCAATTTTAGGGAGGTAACTTGGTATTTGTAGAAGCATCGAAAAGTAAGAACTTCCCTATCCTATCTTTATGAACTTAAATACTAAGTTTAAAAGGGGTATTTTAATTGATGCAACCCTTAGATACCCTGTGCACTCATATGTTGAAAAAGATATTTATGTGTCTAAAGGAATGTTAGAGAATGAGGTTTATGTGTTTTGCTTTGCTGAGACAAATCGTTTTCATGAACCTTCTATTTTTCAAAAACCTCTCTCCATTCTACATTCATCATGCCTATCTTCTATTTTGAGCTTTAATATCTTTTCAAAAGGTTTGATGAGGAAGCATGATGAGTGTGAAAAGTTATTGTTTTATATTTTGTATTTGAGTCTTTTTCTTTAGTTTGTTTTCTTTTATTTAGGTAGGTTTTTTTCCTTGTGCTTTTATTTGTATTTTGTTTTACAGGAATAAAGTCCTCTTGGACAAGACATTTTCTTTACCTTAAGTTTGGATATCTATTAGAGCATTATTGCAATTGGGAAGTATTACCTAAACTTTCTACCCTTTTATTATTTTTGGTCCCTTTGGAGATGCTTTCTTGTGTTTATTTTTTGCCAAGGAGGACATTGTCCAATTTAAGTGTGGGGAGTGGTTTGGTGATATACTTTGTCCAAGTTTTTATCAATTTTATTTTGAGCACAAAGTTTGGAAAATTGGAGCTACTCCGTCATCAAAGTTTGTTTTTCTTATCTCTCCTCCTTTATATTTTTTGTCCTATGGTATGGTTTATTCCTTATTATATTTATTTGGCCATTGAGGACAATGTCTAGTTTAAGTGTGGAGGAGTGATTTGATTGACAAGTCTTCTATACATATACCTTAGCCTTCTTGGGAGCAAAAATTTTGAGCAAAATTTTCAAAATTTTCTGACTTTCTTTGAGATTTCAAGCTATATTCTTAGTGCATGTCTTTATGATGGATTATAGAGCGTTTGTTCTAGATCATTTATGGCTTATGCACGACTTTTTGCACGCACTTGGACTAAGTAGTTCTTGATCTAATGCTTTGCATTGTTCTCAAACCTATTTTTCTACTAAAATTCATGGAGCATTCTAGAATTTACTTGAATATCTCTCGAGGTGAAATAAGAAAGACAATCTTAATTTAACTTTGGGATGGTGGTAATAGGCCTTCTTTGGATAGTTTGAGCTTTTCAAGCCTACCTATTTTTTTTATTATCCCTAGTACCTATTTTGAGCCTAAATTGTTGATTTCTTTCTTTAAAACCTGTTGTCATACTTTGTCCATTGCTTGTTTCTGAGATTTTGAATAATTTTCCAAATCTTTATACTCTTGATAGATGAAAGTATATGTAGGAGCATGTTGAGAAAGAATACTTAAAAAAGATCATGACTTGTTACTTTAAGTCATGTAGTTGTGGTGAGCAAGAAAAAGAAAAGAAAGAGAAAAGAGGAATTGAAAACAAGAAATGAAAAATAAAAGCTGCTAGGAAGAATGGAAAGAGAAGAAGTGAGAAAGAAAAGAATAGTAGCAGTCAAAACAAAAGAGGAGTGAAAGAAAAGAAAATTGAGAAAAAAAAAAGAGAGAAGAAAGATCATAAGAGGAATGGTGATTGAGCTGTAAAAGATGAGTTCATATCAAATCTTTGACATCATTGCTGAAAAGTCGAGTGATCTTGTGAAAAATAGGAAAGAGTTGATGAAGAAAGTAAAAAGATGAGAAGACGAAGAGGAAAAGAGAAAAGTGCAGGATTTGCTTGAGTTGAATTGTAATTGCTGAATAAGGTTATGGTTTGATTGATTTTTGGAATAGGAGAGCAAGAAGAGTTGGAAATTATTGATTCATTTATCCTTTTCTTGTGAAATCTCAGCTTCTTTGTTACTTGATTTTCCTATATCCTTCATTTGCTAAGCTACATTACAAGCCTTTAGCCTTACATTACAAGCTTAAAAGTCCTACTTAACCTAAGTAGAATCATGATCTGTCTCGGATTAGTGGAGAGAGTGTATGAAAAGTAAGCTTATGGAATGCATATTCTTTTTGAACTAAATTCTTTCCAATGGTTTGAGAATATTGTTAAGTATTGAGATGGTTCTACTAAGTCATTATTCACTTACACAAGTCTTGCATTTGTTGTGAAAGGTATAGTAGCATGTGTTTTATGTTCTTGAATGAAGAAAGCATTAGAGATATTGTTTTGATATTGATTAAGTGATTAATGAAACCTTGTGTTTTTCCTACTTATTCTTGATACTTTGCTTGAGGACAAGCAAAGAGCTAAGTGTGGGGGAATATGATAGGGGCTAAATTAGTCATACTTTTCCTAGTTATTTGAGGTTCTTTTGTGATGCATTTTATTCAATAACTAGTCATATTCCTTCATATTTGAGATTTTACTCTTGGAAAATTATTATGTTCATTATTTCAGATTTTTGGGGTAAAACAAAGCAAAAACGTCGCAAAACAGAGAAGAGGTGGAGCCGGCTAGTGCACAGGAACTGGCACCGGTCATGCACTATTTGTACGAACTTCGAGGCGACAAAAAATTGTCAAAACAGAGCGAAACATAGTGGAACCGACCCCGACTGCATGCTGGATTACATTGTTCGGAATTCAAAAAAAAAAATTGGCGAACAAGTGGAGAACCAGAACACAACCGACACCAGCTCTAAGAGTTAAGGAGGCACCGGCTGTGCTTTGAGGAAAAGGCAGGATTGTGATTTTTCTACGCGATTTTTGGTAATCTGTGGAGTTTTACTACTTTCCAACTTCTACTCGGCCAAGAACATTATACCAACGAGTTTAGATACTTCACAAGCCTATAAATAGATGGAAAACACAAAGGAAAAGAGGAGAATTCATTGATCGTCATAGAAAATCACTCAATCAAATGAGGAATTCTTCAATTCAGGAGGGTTGTGCAAGAAAGTCTTCAAAGGAAGAAAAATGAGACTTGTCTATGAGTGCTTTCTTTTACTTTGTTTTCTTTTTCTTAAACAATGATGTGCTAATTTTTTTATTGTAAATTGACATTGTTTTAGATATTCATGATTTTTAGGGTTATTTGATCTTTTGATTAATTGATTGTTACTCTTGGTATTTAATTACTTAGATTGATTACGAGATTAATAGATTGTTTCTTTCCATTGACTTGCTTGGAAAAGGGGTTAATGGTGGTTTTGATTTGTTAATTTCATATTTGTTGTCTTTTAACTTGCTTGGAAAAGGGGTTAATTGCTAAGAATTGGTAATTAAAGGTTAATTGATATCTACCAGAGTATGGATTCATTGGTTAATTTCATATTTTAAGCTTGCCAGAGTATGAAAATTTAATTAAAGATTGTGTTTAATGCATCTTTTGGGTGAATTAGTTGAGACAGAGTATGTGATTCTAACTTGTCTAGAAGATAGTGATTTCATGGATTGGGAAAGAAGTGAGTCTACTTTAATCCTTCATGATGCCTAGAGAATAATTAGTTATGATAATGATTGGGTACTTTAAGATCATAATTGTCAAAACAATGGCTTGAGTTAAATAATTCTCCATCCTTGACATGTATATATTTTATTTTGTTTTATTTTTCCTTTTTATTTCTTTTTCACTTTATCGAGTCGGTTAAACAATGAAAGAAATGTAACTAATGTATACTTATTCCTTGAGGATTGACACTCGTTTAAACCCTATGTTAAGTTAATGATGAGTGCGCTTGCTTATATGTGTGATTTGGGATTAACGTTTTAATGTAAACTTGATTGGGAATGTGCTTAGTTTTTATGTGATTTTTGTACCCAAATCCATACACATCAGTAGCTTTCAAACAAAGGATATAGGAAAATCAAATGTCAAAGAGGATGAGAGTTTGTAAGAAAAGAATAAACCAAATATACTAGAAATTCCAAACTCTTCGTGCTCTCCTATCCCAAAATCAATCTAAACCCATAACCTTGTATAGCAATTATAACAATTCAAGCAAATCTTGCATTCTTTTTTTTTTTTCTCAATAATTCTTAACTCATCATTCATTTTGCACAAAAGTATAAAAAATTTCAACAATTCTTATTCCAGCTCTCTTCCTGTGCTCTTCTTCTTTTTTCTCTTTCAGCTTTTCTTTTTCTTTCCTTCCACATACTTCTTTTGCTTGTTTTTTAGTCTTCTTTTCTTTTTCAACCTTTCCTAGCAGCTTTCTTGTTTTCTCAATCTTTCTTTTCTTTTTTCTCTCCTTTCTTTTCTCAACTCCACTCAACAATACTGCATGACTGAAAGTAACAAGTCATAACATTTACACATGCTCTCTCCCTCATAACCCTTCTACTTGTACATTCATCCATCAAGAGCAATCAAAGATTTGGAAAGTAAATCAAACTCTCAGAAAGAAGTAATTGACAACGTATGATAACGGGTTTTAAGAAAGAAATTAACAATTTAGGCTCAAAATAGGCACTAGGGATAATATAAAATAGGTAGGCTTGAAAAGCTCAAACTATCTAAAGAAGGCCTATTACCATCATCTCTAAGTTAAATCATGAATGTCTTTCTTATTTTGCCTTAAGAGGTATTCAAGTATGTTCTAGAATGCTCAATGAATTTTAGCACAAAAACAGGTTTAAGAACAATATAAAGCATTTGATCAAGAACTACTTAGTCTAAGTGCATGTAAAAAGTCATGCATAAGCTACAAATGATATAGAACATATGCTCTGTGATCTAGTACAAGGACACGCATTAAAAATACATCTTGAAAGCTCACCAAAAAAAATTAGAAAAAAATTTGAAATTTTTGCTCCAAACCAAAGGTTCAAAGAACAATTTCAAGAAGAATGAAGTATAGAAGAATTTCAAGAAGAATTCTCATTCTAACCATTCCCCTACACTTAAACTGGACATTGTTCTCATTGGCCAAATAAATAGAGTAAGGAAATAATGACATGGGACTAAAAATAAAGGAAAAAGATAAGAAAGAAAATATTTCCATCAAAGTGGGCATTCTTCTACACAAGAGTTGAGTTCCTGGAGAAAGAGGCATTGTCGAAGTACCTAAAAAGAAAAAATACAAAAGAAACACACCAGCGCATAAAAACTAGAAAAGAAAAATAAAGAAAAAGTAAAGAAAATACGAAAAGAAAGAAAAGTGTAGCACAAAAGAAAGAAGTTAAGATAACCCAAGAAGATTTATTTTGCGGGGGCGACGAGCACCTCCACCTACTCGGTGGTATGAAGACTTTCCCCAACATAGCGCTTTACGTGATTGCCATTGACTTTGAAAGTGCCCCTAGTAGGGTGAGTAATTTCGAGGGTGCCAAAGGGGAATATCTTACTTACTGTGTATGGTCCCATCCACCTTGATTTCAAATTACCTAGAAAAATTTTTAAGCGAGAATTGAATAGCAACACTTGATCACCTGTCTCAAATTTGTGTTGGCGAGTAATATGCTTATCGTGCCACTTTTTGACCTTTTTTTTATTCCGCATTAAATTATCATAAGCATCCTCCCGCAACTCCTCCAAGGCTGTGAGTTGGAGCAA
Organism: Voacanga thouarsii; assembly: GCA_026120185.1. Taxonomy (NCBI): domain Eukaryota; kingdom Viridiplantae; phylum Streptophyta; class Magnoliopsida; order Gentianales; family Apocynaceae; genus Voacanga; species Voacanga thouarsii. Next base: position 218,393 of record JANUWF010000328.1, read on the forward strand.
CCTTGACTTTCCAGCTGCCTCAAGATCAAGGTTAACGAGTTTTATAGCCCAATAAGCTTTATGCTTAATCTCAACAGGTAAATAACATACTTTTCCATAACTAACCGAAAAGGAGTTGTGCCAATTAGGGTTTTAAAATCTGTTCGATATGTCCAAAGAGTGTCATCTAATTTTAGACTCCAATCCTTCCTAGTATGGTTAACAGTTTTTTCCAAGATTCTTTTGATTTCTCTATTAACCACTTCAACCTATCTACTTGTTTGGGGATGATTGGGGGTGGCAAATCTATTGTGCACTCCTAAATGGTTGAGTACTTTTTTCATTTGAGCATTACAAAAGTGAGTCCCCATATCACTAATAAGCACCTTAGGCACACCAAAACAGGTGAAAAGTTTTTTTTAGAAATTTGACCACAACCCTTGTATCATTAGTTGGTAAAGCTTGTGCTTCCACCCACTTAGAAACGTAATCCACTACTACTAAAATGTATTTATTACTCAAGGAACTAGGAGAAGGTCCTATGAAGTCTATCTCCCAACAATCAAATACTTCACAAGCTTGAAAAATTTGTAATGGCATCTCATTAGATTTAGAAATGTTACCCGTGCGTTGACACCTATCATAACTTTGAACAAACCTGCGGGCATTTTTGAACAAGGTGGGCCAATAGAAGCCAGACTCGAGCACCTTTCGTGCAGTGTTGTTAGCTTGGTAGTGGCCTCCAGCAAGTTCGTCATAACAATGTATAAGAATATCCTTTCATTTCTTAGAGTCCACACATCTTCAAACAATTTGGTCCGCACAACACTTAAACAAATAAGAGTCTTCCCAAAAGTAATGTCTTATGTCAGAGAGGAATTTCTTCTTTTGTTGCATTTTGAGAGCTTTTGGGGTAATTCCTGCAACCAAGTAATTAGCAAAGTCTGCAAACCAAGAGTTGTTTGGAATCTCACCTTCTATGAGCAAGAGTTGTTCATTCGGAATGGTGTTATTGATGTCCTCCTCTATCAATGATTCCAAATTGGGATTATCCAGTCTTGACAAGTGATCCGCAGCCAAGTTTTTCGTACCCTTTTTGTCCCTAATTTCCAAATTAAATTCCTGCAATAATAATACCCATCTTATCAATCTTGGTTTGGAATCATGTTTGGTTAGTAGGTACTTTAGGGCAGAATGGTCCGTATAAGCAATGATTTTGGACAAAATAAGGTAAGAATGAAATTTATCAAAAGCAAACACTATAGCAAGCAGTTCTTTCTCCGTTGTTGTGTAGTTTTCTTGCGCATCCGTTAAAGTCTTGCTTGCATAGTATATGGGTTGGAAGTGCTTAGTCCTCTTTTGTCCAAGTACTGCACCAACTGCAAAATCACTTGCATCACACATTAGTTCAAATGGAAGAGACCAATCAGGGGCAATCAAAATGGGTGAATTGATCAATTTCTCCTTAAGCATGGTGAAAGCATTGAGGCAGTTTTCATCAAAATTAAACATAGCTTCCTTTTCAAGTAAAAAGGTAAGAGGTTTGGAAATTTTTGAGAAATCTAAGATAAACCTCCTATAAAAACCTGCATGACCAAGAAAGTTCCTTATGGCTTTCATAGATGTAGGAGGAGGCAGCTTCTCAATTGCTTCCATTTTTTCTCTACCTACTTCTATACCCTTCCTTGAAATCTTATGCCCCAACACAATACCTTCTTTCACCATAAAGTGGCATTTTTTTTCCAATTAAGCATGGGGTTAGTCTCTTCACATCTTACTAGTACCTTTTCAAGATTAGATAAGCATAAGTCAAATGAATCACCAAAAACTGAGAAATCATCCATAAATACCTCCATGATATCCCCCACGAGTCCTTCAAATATTGCTATCATGCACCTTTAGAATGTTCCAGGACCATTGCAAAGACCAAATGGCATTCGACGATATGCAAAAGTACCATATGGATATGTGAAAGTGGTTTTCTCTTGGTCCTCAGGAGCTATGGGGATTTGTAGGTAGCTAGAAAATCCATCCAAGAAATAATAATATTCATGTCCGGCTAATCTTTCCAACATTTGGTTAATAAAAAGGAGAGGAAAGTGGTCTTTTCTAGTAGCTTTGTTTAGCATCATATAATCAATTCAAAAGCTCCAACCCCTGACCAATGTCATAGAGACTAGCTCATTTTTATCATTGGGGCTTACCATTATTCCTCCCTTCTTTGGTACCACTTGCGTAGGACTCATCCAAACACTATCAGAAATAGGATAAATGATGCCTACATCTAGAAGCTTAATCACCTCACTTTTCACCACTTTACTCATATATGGGTTCAACCTACGTTGGGGTTGCACTACGGGCTTTGTACCTTCTTCCATCAAAATCTTATGAGCTCAAAAGGATAGACTAATTCCATTTATATTAGTGATCTTCTATGCCATTACTCCCTTATATTTTCCCAACACACTTACCAATTTGGTCTTTTGGTCTTTAGTGAGATCTTTGGCAATGATCACAGGCAATTTATGGCCTTCAGCTAAGAACACATATTCCAAGTGCTCGGGTAAGTCTTTTAGCTCCAATTTCGGGGGATCCTCTATGGATGATTTCATTCTCCCCAAACTGCGTTTCTCAATTTTTTTTTTAAAACTCTTCATCCCACTCTTATCATTAGAGTCCTCCAAATATGCTACTGACGTTTCCACCAACTCCTCCTCAAATAATTCCTACATAAACTCCAAAATAGGTTCTTCAAGGATATCAACTCTTAAACAAGATTCATCAGAAGATAAAGGATGTTGCATGCTTTTGTAGATTTGAATGACCACTTTCTCATCCCCAACTCTAAGTGTCAATCTCTCCCCATAAACATCAATTAACGTTTTTGCTATAGCTAGAAAGGGTCTACCTAGGATTAAAGAAACTTTGGAATCTTCATCCATGTCAAGAATAACAAAATCCACTGGAAAGATGAATTTGTCAACTTTCACCAGCACATTTTCTATTATACTCCTTAGATATTTGATAGATCTATCTGTGAGTTGAATACTTATCCTAGTAGATTGGGGTCTCCTAGGCCTAGCTTTTAAAATGTTTTATATGTCAATAAATTAATGCTAGCACCTAAATCAGCTAATACATTACAGAAATTAAAAGTGCCAATTAAACATGGAATTAGAAACTCCTTAAATCATTTTCTTTGCGTGGAAAATTCTGTTTGTCCTGCAATATGGTTGAACATTCTTCATTTAGTACCACTGTGGACAATTCTTCCAATCGCTTTTTACTTACAAGTATGCTTTTGAGAAATTTGGTATATTTAGGCATATGGATTAAAGTTTTACCGTGTGGGATGTTTATGTGCAGCTATTTGAATATCTTAAGGAATTTGTCAAATTGGGCATCTTTTCGGGTTTTGTGTATACAGGTAGGATACGGAACCTTAGGCTGAAAAGTAGAATTTCTAATAGGATTTTTGGGAGATGGGCAGGGGGTAGCCGATGCCGGTTTCATGCTTGGCTGCTTGTTCTCAGAGGTACAGGACAGCCGGCACCGGTTCTCTTCCTCCAGCCGGCACCGGTTGTAGTCTGCACTGTCTGGCAACTCCTTTCCACTCCGTAATATGACAGTACATGTTTCCTCTTCGTCTATTGGTATTGGTTCTTGTGACTTTAACACCATGTCAGTCAAAAACTAGATTTGGCGTTCCATATTGTGGATCATCTTCTCAAACTTCTCAAAGGTGGAGTCTATTTCTTGGAAGTGTTTTGTGACCTGGACAGCAAATTTTCCAATCACTATTTCTAGCTCTGCTGATTCTGGTGTTTTGCGTGTTTTCTCAGAAGAGTAATGGGAGTACTGCCCCTCATTAAACCACCTCTGGTTCCAATTCGCCATGCCACCTAAACACAGAAGATAGTTAGATAATGGAATGCACAATTCAAATAAAATTAAAAGAACAAGTTAGTCAAGTAAATGTTAGTTAATGTTAGATTACAAAGATACGACAGATACAAAAGATGGCACCTTTTTGTGAAAAGAACAATTGTACAAACTCTACATATTTACATATTTACATGGTTAAATTAACAAAATCTAAGTTTTCAAGATATTGTTCCTCGGCAACGGGGCCAAAACTTGTTGTCAAATCAAGTTTTTCAAAAATACCTCTATCATGAAACAGAAAAATATCCTAATCCCCGATAACGGCTCCAAAAACTTGTTGTGTTTGAATTTGGGTATAAAAATTTGTTAGTGTTGTGCTCTAGAGGCAATCACTTGTGTCATGTATATTGCATATTAAATTAATAAGAGACATTCTTTATCTTTTAGTTTGATTGTTATATCTAAACATGTGTATAAACCGTTAGAAAAAGTCCCTAGTACAACACAGTGTTAAGGAAATAATGATAGAGATCATGATGTGAGATTCCTACTACACTATGTAGTGTTTGTACTTAAATAATCCCCAGTCATAGTATTAATAAGATGGGACATTATTAATACGCCAAGACTGGCATATGTTATATCTCTTGATTGGATCAAGCGGTGGTTCTCATATCCGTGAGTATTGGGATACTCAGGATTAACGTGTGGATGCTTGTTTTGGAACAAGTTCATTGGATGACCTAGCTACGAGATAATCACTTGGATAATTATTTAATGCCAGTGATAGAATCTCATTATAGCAAGTGTGCAAGTATCCTTAGACTTGAGATCTCCAAGGTACTTTGTTTAACGAGCGTTGTACTTTGATTCTAATCTTTGGAGTCTTATCTAGGACTGCCTATGGGATGGATATTGGGTACAACGTAAAGTAAACGAAAGTAGTTGAGAAAGTCAATAAAGGATTCACCACTCCTAATAGTAGGAGAGTATATCTCAAGGCCACTTGTAGAAATCATTACTCATGAAGTCCTTGGCCAAGGTGACTATGTGATGGAAATGGTTCCAATTGATACACATATCGAGTAATGGATTTCTTGAACAAGTACTAAAATATTCATGCCAGAATTAATAATATTCTGGAGGGAGTTGGCACTAATTCCATGCTCTAGACCGAATGAGATATTGTATGGTGAAAGGAGTTTATTGCACTGATAATTTGCTATTGAAAGGTTCATGTCAAGCCACTTGACTTTCTGGACTTTTGGGTGGTCAAGAGTCATTGCTAGATGTCGCTCTTGATATGCTAAATATGGATTTATTAATTAGAGAATTAATAAATTTAATCCTTTATTTTATTAAGGATTATTAATTCTCATATTGTTAGAATTAATTCATATTATGCTACCAATAAGACCAGGAAACCTAATGGGTCACACACAATAAAGGTTTGAATGCTCAAATATATTATTTGATAATATTGTGGGGTTAATTAAGAGAAGGGAATATATTTATAGGTGAATTATAAGTTTGTTATAATTCATATGACCTAATTGTAATTAAGTAAACTTCAAGGACCAATTTGTTGACAATTGGACGTTGAAGGACTAAGTTACAATTTACGGTAATTATAAATCCATAAATATAAGGAAACGGTTTCCTTAGGGTAAGAGACACAGACTATTTACGCAATAACAGAGAAACTGTTTCTCTGCCTCTCTCTTGATCAAACCCTAGCCGTCTCTCTCTTATTAATCAAACCCTAGCCTCCTAAATTCTACTAGCATAAAATTGTGAGATTGTGAGCGTTCGACCTTGTGTGGATTATCATTAGAGGGAGTTCTTTCTTGGACTTCAGTTGAGCTGTTGTGAACCGGTTTTTTGATCTGGATCGCGCCTGCGTTCTTCGAACAAAAAAATTTAAATTCCGGCTTCAAGAGGTAATAAGCGTGATCTTCTCCTTTTCCCGTTTCTGTTGCAAACCCGTGATCTATGACTTGGATTTCTTGCTATTTTCCACTGCGTTTAATTTGTTTAATTAATTTAGAAATCCTACAAAATAATATAAAAATAAGTACATTCCCAATCAAGTTTAAATTAAAACATTAACCACAAATTACACATATGAGCGAGCGTACTCATCATTAAGCATAGTATAGGATTTAAAGGAATGTCGATCCTCAAGGAAAAAGTATGTATTAATAATTTTTCTTTCATTGTTTAACAAACTCAATAAAGTGAAAAAGAAATAAAAAGAAAAATAAAATAAAATAAAAGAATATATACATGTTAAGGATGGAGAATTATGTAACTCAAACCATTATTTTGACAAACATGATCTTAAAGTACCAAATCATCATCATAACTAATTTTTCTCTTAGCATTATGAATGATTAAGATAGATTCACTTCTTTGATCAATCCATGAAATCACTATCTTATAGATAAATTAGCATTACTTAGTTTTGTCTTAACTAATTTACCCAAAAGATGCATTAAACACAATCGTTGGTTAAATTTCCTTGGTCTCAGCAAACTTAAAACATGAAGTTAACCAATGAATCTTTGGTCTTGGCAGACATCAATTAACCTTTAACTACCCAATTCTTAGCAATTAACCCCTTTGGTCTCAGCAAGTTAATAGACAATAAATATGAAATTAATAAATTAAAACCACCATCAACCCCTTTGGTCTCAGTAAGTTAATGGAAAGAAACAACCCGTTTATCTCATAATCAGCACAAGTAATTAAATACTAAGAATAACAATCAATTAATCAAAAGATCAAAGTAACTCTAAAAATCATAAATACCTAAAACAATTAACATATCATTGTTCAAGAAAAAGAAAACAAAGTAAAAGAAAGCACTCATCGACAAATCTCCTTCTTCTTCCTTTGTAGACCCTTTTGCACAATCCTCCTTGAATTGAAGAATTCCTCCTTTAGTTTGAGTGATTTGATGTTTTGATCTATGAATTCTCTCTTTTTCCTTGTGTTTTCCCTTTATTTATAGGCTTTAGAAGTACCTAATTTCATTCCTCTAGGGTTTCTGGCCGACTAGAAGTAGAAAAATACTAAAACTCTACAAATTACCAAAAATTGCGTGCAAAAATTAAGGCACCACCTCAGCATCAAGGCAAGCTAGTGCCGCCTTTGGCCTCCTAGCCGGCGCCAGTTGTGGTTTTCTCTCCAGTCGTTCACCGATTTATCTTGATTTTTGCTCCAATCATTCTAGAGTGCAGCCAGCGCCGCTTCTAGCCTCCTAGCCGTTGTAGGTTTGGTTTTGTTCCACTCTATTTCACTGATTTTTTTATCATTTCAAAGTGTGTGCCAGAGCGCGTGGCCAGTGGCAGTTCCTCTGTCCTGGCCGGTTCCGCCTTTACTCTATTTAGCAACGTTTTTGCCTTATTTACCCTTAAAATCTGAAATAATACACAAAATACCTTCTCAAAGGTAAAATCTCAAATATAAATGAATATGACCAGTTATTGAACAAAATATATCACAAAATAGCCTCAAATAATTAGAAAATATATGACTAATTTTGGCCATATCATCAAACTTGGTTGTCATACATAGAATTTATTTCTATTTTCATGGCTTCTTAGATTCTAACTTTTCATAACTTCCTTGAAAGTGGTAGACTCATCCTCTTTAATGAGTAATAAAACATCATTGCGGTCATCAATAAGAAATTCATATCTCTCATGCGTCACACATATCCTACTTGACTTATGAAATTATTGTGTATTTGAAGGTTTATCTATTCTGTCAATAGACCCGGGATCATCTGATTGATTATTGTTTGTTTATTCTTCTTAAACTTCACTAAGTTAAATTTTATTCCTACTATCTCCCTTAAGCATGAATTTCCTCTCCAAGAAAATAACATATTTAGAAATACACACCTTATTTTTAGACGGAGGATAGAAATAATATCTATGAAATTCTTTTAGATATCTAACAAATAAATATTTGTCAAATTTATTTTTAATTTTGTCTGACTTTATCCTCTTCACGTACATAGGATATCCCCAAATTCTCAAGTAAGTTAGTTAGCTCAAATGGGGTAGTATCAACTGATGAGGCTTCATCATATACATTTTCTATCATTTTTGTGCTTCAATAGAGATAAATTCTTTTTCAAACCACCACTCACCACTCCATTCTCACCTTGTTTTTCTAGGAAAAGGGAAAGGATCGAGTGAAGATAAAAGGAAGAAGAACAAGGAAGAAATGGAGGAAATTGGAAGAAAAGAAGAATGCGTGAAATTTTGTTCAAGAAGAAAGTGGATAAAGGAAGTTCCCTAGGCCACTAGGTTTTGTGGGTATATATACTGTTTTTCCAGAATATTGGGTAGCCAGCTTCATGTAAATATGAATAAGCTTAGTTTTGTTGGCGGGTTAGGGAAATGGAACATCCTTAGGCCGCCTAGTTTCTGTTGTCTTTGTCTAAAATTTTAGAAACATCACAGCCTAGGGAAACTCCCCTAGGCCACTTAGTCTTTTGTGTGTATATATATAGTAAGTTTACATGGTGGGAAGTTCCCTAGGCCACCTGATTTTGTTCTTCTCAGCCTAGTTTTTCCAGTGAACTTCCCTAGCCCGCCTTGGTTTTGGAAAAACATGCTGCCCGAGGGAAGTTCAACTTCTCTGGGCCTTCTATTTGCGAAGAAAACATACTTTTAAGTGCATTTTCAAGATTTTGCATGACCAATCCTCTATATAAGCCTTCTTTACACCAAAAATAGATGGAGAAGAGTTGGAAAAAGGCTAGGGTTTCTCTTAAGAACCCTAGATCTTGTAAATTTGGGTACCAAGAAAAAGGAAGGACTAAGAAATCCAAAGAAGGGAAAGAGAGTCTACTTGAAGATTTCAAGAGAAAGAAGAAGAAAAGCTTGTCTATGAGTTTGCCTTTCTACTCCTTTTGTAATATTTCTTATATTCTTGTGCTAAGAATGGATTTTTAATTGTAATGAAATGTTGTGCTCTATTTTTGTGCTTGAGAATGAAGTATTTTCCTTAGATCTGTAATTCTTGTACTTGGATATTTTGTTATTTGATCTTATTTGGCTATCATGGTTGAATGGGTTTTGATTGATGTATTTTAATTGCTTGTTCTTCCTTAATGATTTCAAGAGATGGCGTTGAGGATAGGACGCCCATTTGATTATGTTAGCATTTGCCATTTTCAATTAACCCAAGAAGAAGGTTGGGAATTAGGGCTAATAACCAAATAGTTTATGAAATTACCTAAAGATAGGGATTTTGTGACCTCTGGATGGTTTAGGATGGTGAGTGATGACTAATGTACTTTTAGGCTTGGTTAGTTAGGTAGAGATATCAATCAATCAAACATAGGGATACAAATCTCATAACTCGAGAGAGGGTGAGATTGACATGTGACTCACTCTGGTGCCTAGAATTAGGAATTGTGGATTCAATAGGCACTCATTTCTTAGGTCTTGAGTGGGGGACTTCCTTTTTGTTGATGGGTTTTTCTCTTTCTTATTCCTTGGGGGTATTGTATCTCTCTCTTGTATATAAGAACATTACCTCTCTCCTCATGTAGTTAGTTTTACACCTTACACTTACTTTTGGCTAAACAATGAGGAAAGAAGGGAGTGGGAGTGATAGCTCCCATTCCCTAGAGTTCTTCGATACTTGCCAACCACACTAGACTATACGATAGGTGCACTTGCCTCTATCTGTATCTATTTTATAATTCTAATTGGCACTTTAAATATTAAAGCTTGTGTATATCTAGAGCATAATGATTGAGAATTTTCATACACATACATACCGCGCATCATCAAGCTTTTAACACCGTTGCTGGGGAAAAATCTGTGTTCCTTTATTTAATAATTCTTTCATTTTTCCCTTGTGCCAAAAATAGCCTGTCAAGTTTTTGGCACCATTATCGAGCATTGGCAATATCATAAAACCCTTAAGTCTTGTTGATTTATCTATGTATATATTTGTAAATACTATGTAAATATTTATTTTTCTATTTGTATATAGTACCAACCATTACTTGTATATAGACTTCTTTTCCTTTTTATATATTATTTGCATGTTGTTTCAATTCTTTATTTTTTATCTTTGATATAAATAAATTGTATTGGGTCCTAATGTGTTATATCATTATGTATGTTGTATTATTATTATTTTTATATTGATGTATATTACTATTTTTGAAAATTATATGTATAGTAGATTCTTAGGATTTAATTTTTGCTTTTGTATATGGCCTTGTTATATACTATTATTATTTTTGTGGCAATTTGTGTTTGTTATTGTGTTAGTATTCTTAGGATGGAAGTGTTGTTGTAATTGGATATTATTATGTTGTTGAGGAAATCTTGTTGTATAATAGCTATTTGGGATTAATTACTGTACAATAGGATTGATTTCATTGTTTTTGAATGGATGTTGGAGTTTTGAGAATTTGAGTATCAAGGATGAAAGTATTGTGTTGGTAGTTTTGTTTGTGGTTGTACTATATATCGTGGAGGTTGGAAATTCATTTGTAGTAGTGGTGAATAAATTGAGGAATTGATTGGTTTGTAGAGTCGGTGTTATGTTTTTGCAGACTTTTGATTATTATTTAGGAGACTTTTTACTATTAGGAGGTTATAATACTAATTGAGTAGTGGTTGCAGTGGTGGCAAACTTTTGCATAAACCACTAAGTCCTCGATTCTTCAATTTTTCCTTTTTAATAGTAAAGTAAAGGGTAGTAATGGCCCATTTATGTAGTCACCACTACAACCACACATATAGAGGCAACCCCTTCTTCTTCTCCCTTCTTTTCTATTGATAATATAAACAATGAAATATAAAGCCCTAGTAAAATTGTGTATGAAACTATTATACACAATTAAAGCTTGATGATGCGTGGTTTGTATGTATATGAAAATATTCAATCATTGTGCTTCACATATACACAATTTTTACTATTTAAAATGCTAATTAGAGACATAAAACATACACATATAGAGGCAAGTGCACCTATCGTGTAGTCTAGTGTGGTTAGTAAGTATCGAAGAACCTTAGGGAACGGGAGCTATCACTCCTACTTCCTTCTTTCCTCATTGTTTAGCTAAAAATAAGTGTAAGGTGTAAAACTAACTACATGAGAAGATAGGTCATGTTCTTGTACACAAGAGAGAGTCACAATAGCCTCAAAGAATAAGAAAGAGAAAAATCCATGCAATAAAAATGAAGTTCCCCACTCAACACCTAAGAAATGAGTATCTCTTGAATCCACAATTCCTAATTATAGGCATTAGAGTGAGTCACATGTCAATCTTACCCTCTCTCTATTTTTGAGATTTCTACCCCTATATTTGATTGATCGATATCTCTACCTAAGCAACCAATCCTAAGGGTGCATTAGTCAACACTCACCATCCCAAACCATCCGAAGGTCACAAAATCCCTATTCTAGGCAATTTCATAAACACTTTGGTTATTAGCCCTAATTTTCAACCTTTCTCTTCAGTTAATTGAAAATGACAAATGTTAACTTAGTCAAACGAGTGTCCTATCCTCAACCCTATCTCTCGAAATTATTAAGGAAGAACAATCAATTGAAATACATCAATCAAAACCCATTCAACCAAAATAGCCAAATAAAATCAAATAACTAAATACCTAATAACAAGAATCATAGATCTAAGGAAACTACATCATTCTCAAGTACAAAAACAGGGTGCAACCCTTCATTACAAATAAAAATCCATTCTTAGCATAAGAATACAAGAAATATTATAAAAGGAATAGAAAGGCAAACTCATAGACAAGCTTTTCTTCTTCCTTCTCTTGAAATTTTCAAGTAAACTTTCTTCCCCTTTTTTAGATCTCTTAGCCCTTCCCTCTTCTTGGTACTCAAACTTACAAGATCTAGGGTTTTACGAGAAACCCTAGTATTTTCCTAACTCTCCTCCCTCTATTTTGAATGTAAAGAAGGCTTATATAGAGGATTGGTAGTGCAAAATTTTGAAAATATGCTCAAAAGTGTGTTTTCTCGACAAGTGGGCGGCTGCCGCCCTGTTTTTCCATAACCAAGGCGGGCCAAGGAAGTTCCCTAGCCCACTTAGTTTCTGGAAAAACTAGGCTACAAAGAACAAAAATGGGTGCCTTAGGGAACTTCAAGTTCCTTGGGCTGCCATGCAAACTTACTATATATATATATACAAAAGACCAAGTGGCCTAGGGAAGTTACTTCCCTAGGCCGCGATGTTTCTGGAATTTTAGACAAAAAGAACAGAAACCTGGCAGCCTAAGGATGCTCTATTTTCTTAGTCCGCCAACAAAACTAAGCCTATTCATATTTACATGAAGCTGGGCCACCAACATTCTTGAAAAACAGAAGTTCACTTGGCTGCCTTTTTTCTTGAACAAAATTTCACTTGTTCTTCTTTTCTTCCATTTTCTTCCATTTCTTCCTTGTTCTTCTTCCTTTCATCTTCACTTGATCCTTTCCATTTTCTTGCAAAACAAGGTGAGAATGGAATGGTGATTGGTGGTTTGAACAAGAATTTATCTCTATTGAAGCACAAAAATGATAGAAAATGTATATATGATGAAGCCTCATCATCAACTATTTTTTATAGAACTCTGTTTGGAATATAAATAGCAGTTTTCAAATAATTTTAGTAGATCTACAAAAGATATCATAGATCGTACCATATCTAATAAAATTCAATTCTTTCTTTTAGATACACTGTTATGTTGAGGCATATGTAGTGGAGTCCATTGAGATAATATTCCATTACCTCAAGGATAGCTTTAAAACTCTTGGCTCAAGTATTCACCTCCTTAATTGGATCTTAAAGTTTTGATACGTTTACCAAATTATTTCTCTACTTTATTCCTGAATTTTTTGAACTTGTCAAAGGCTCTAGATTTGTATTTCATTAAATACAAGTACCCAAATTGTGCATAATCATCAATAAAGGTTGTGAAGTATTGATAACCCCCTATTAATTGCAATGTCATTAGTCTACATGCATAAGCATGTATTAGTTTCAATAGTTACTTAGCCTTTTTTCCTTTTCTTAGAAAAAATGGATTTAGTCATTTTTCCTAGTAAGCAAGATTTATAAGTTTCATATGATTCAAAATCAAATGAACTTAAGTCACCACATTTGTGTAACTTAGAAATACGATTCTCGTTTACATGACTTAAACGACAATACCATAAGTAAGATGGGTTCGTGTTATCTTTTCTTTGCTTCATATTATTTATATTAAGAACTTGATTTTCTATATTTAGTACATATAAATTATTTATCAAAGTTGCAGTACCATATAGATATCATTTAATGAAAAAGAACAACTTTATTCTTAAAAATCAAATGAAATCCAAGTAAATCTAAACAAGCAATTGAGATAATATGTTTAAGTAAAACTGGTACATAATAATAGATTTCTAGTTCTAGAAATCAATCTGAAAAGCAAGTGTAGATGATAAGTCCCTACAGCAAGTGCAACAACTTTTGCTCAATTTGCAGCAAGTAGGTCTACGTCACCTTTCTCAAGCTTCTTACTATTCTTTAGTCCCTGCGAATCACAACACAAATGAAATCTATATATGATATCCAATGCCCAATGCCCATATCTTATTTTTAAAAGCTGTAGTGATCTCAATCATAAACATACTAGGAGTAGAAGTCGAAGTGCCGGCAAGTTTCTTCTTCGCCTTCCTTTCCTTAACGATCTCCAAGTATGTTTTACAGTTGTGCCTCCAATGGCCCATCTTCCCACAACGGTGACATGGGCCTTTGGTATCTGTCTCCTTCTTCTTTACACCACATTTGGTTTACTTAGATTCTTCTTCTTCTTCTTCTTCTTCTTCTTCTTCTTCTTCTTCTTCTTCTTCTTCTTCTTCTTCTTCTTATAAGTAGAAGAACTCACTAATTTAACTGCATTTTTTTCTTTTTTCATGGAAGACTCATCAGTTTTAAGAAGGTGGATCAACTCAGGTAACGTGGTCTAAATCTTATTCATCTGATAGTTAATCACAATCTGACCCAAATATAATAGTACTTGTACCAGGAACTCACTATTCTAGATGTGTATCAATTGGAACTATTTCCAATACACAGTCACCTTGGTCAAAGACTTATCGAGTAGTAATTCCTATAAGTGGCTGTGAGATATTCGTCCCTACTATTAGGAGTGGTGAATCCTTTATTGACCCTCTCAACTACTTTCTTTTACCTCACAATGTACCCAATATCCATCCCATAGGTGGCCCTCGATCTGACTTCAGAGATTGGAATCAAAGTACAATGCTCAGCAAACAAAGTACCTTGGAGATCTCAAGTCTAATAATACTTGCATGTTTGCTATATTGAGATTATATCACTGGCACTAAATAATTATCTATGTGATTATCTCATAGCTAGATCATCCAATGTACTTATTCTATTAACAAGTATCAATGTATTAACTTTAAGTATCTCAATACTCACAGATATAAGAAACACTACCTGATCAAATCTGGAAGTCTAACACATGCTAGTCTTAACACATTAATGATGTCCTGTCTTATTAATACTACGACTAGGGACTATTTAAGTACTAACACTATATAATGTAGTAGGAATCGCATATCATGATCTCTATCATGATTTCTTTAACATAGTGTTGTACTAGGGACTTTAACTAACAGTTATTTTTCACAAAAGTAAACAAAAGATACTGTAAGATAAATAATGCTTTTTATTAAAATAAAATGTCATATACAATGTACAAATGATTGCCTCTAGGGCATAACACTAACAAACTCCCACTTGCACTAGAGCCAATCATTCATGTATCTAATACCAAATGACTCAACATGCCATCATGTTTCTTTTGGGATAGTGTTTTTGTAAGCGGGTCAGCTATGTTCTTATCTGTGGGAACCCTCTCTATCTTTATATCATTCCTATCTATGATCTCCTAGATCAGATGATAGTGTTGCAGTACGTGTTTGGATCGTTGGTGAGATCGTAGCTCCTTTACTTATGTAATGGCTCCGTTGTTGTCACAATACAGAGATATTAGACCAACAACGCTAGGAACCACACCCAATTCTATCACGAACTTCTTGATCTAAACGGCCTCCTTAGTTAGTTCAGAAGCGGCTATGTACTCAGCTTCTATCATAGAGTTGGCAATAGTTTCTTGTTTGGAACTCTTCCAACTTATTACCCCTCTGCACAACATAAATACGTAGCTAGATTGTGATCTAAAATCATCTTTGTTAGATTGAAAACTGGCATCAGTATACCCGTTTATTTTCAAATCACTTTCTCCATATAGTAAGAACACATTCTTAGTCCTTCATAAGTACTTAAAGATGTTCTTTACAGCCGCCTAATGACCCTCACAAGGGTCATATTGGTATCTGCTCGTCAAACTGAGAGCATAAGATACATCAGATCTTATATATATCATAGCATACATGATAGATCCAACTGCCGAAGTATATGGAATTTTACTCATATGATCCCTTTTAACTTGTGTCTTGAGAGACATCAACTTTGAAAGGCATACACCATGTGACATGGGTAAGAATCCCTTTTTGGATTGATCCATGCTAAACCTCTTTAGTACTTTATCTATGTATATAGACTGTGAAAGACCTAGCAACATTTTAGATCTATCTCTATAGATCTTTATTCCAAGAATATAGGTTGCTTCACCAAGGTCTTTCATGGAGAATTGTTTGGACAACCAAATTTAAACCATTTTCAAGACTGGTATATCGTTTCCTATTAGCAATATATCATTTATATAAAACAATAAGAAAACGATTGCGCTCCCACTGACCTTCATGTATACACAAGACTCATCCATGTTTTGAATGAAACCAAACTCTTTGATTGTTTCATCAAAATGGATGTTCCAACTCCTAGAAGCTTGCTTAAGTCCATAAATAGACCTTTGCAGCTTACACACCTTTGTGCTATCATTAGATGTGAAACCCTTAGGTTATGTCATATACATTTTCTCAGTCAGATTTCCATTTAGGAAAGCTATTTTCACATCCATTTGTTAAATTTCATAATCATAATGAGTAACAATAGCTAGGAGTATCCTGATGGATTTTAACATGGCTACTGGCGAGAAGGTTTCATTATAGTCAATACCATGTTGTTGACGATAACCCTTCACCACTAGTCATGCTTTATAGGTAACTATGTTACCATCCATGTCCGTTTTCTTCTTGAAAATTCATTTGTACCCAATAGGTTTAATTCCTTTGGGTGGATCAACCAAAGTCCATACTTGGTTGTCGTACATGGAATCCATCTCTGACTTCATGGCCTCAAGCCATTTACTAGATTCTAAACTGTTCAGAACATCCTTGTAGGTAGTAGGCTTATCTTCATCTATGAGCAATACGTCATTGTGGTCACTAATAAGAAATTCATATCTCTCAGGTGCCATACATATCCTAATAGACCTACGAGATACTTGTGTAGTAGAAGATTCATCTATTCTCTCAATAGATGTGGGATCAGATAGTTGATCCTCATTTGTTTGATCTTCATGAACTTCACTAAATTCAATTGTACTCCTACTGTCCCCTTTGAGCATGTGCACCTTCTCTAAGAAGATGGCATGCTTCAAAACAAACACTTTTTTTTAGATGGTAGGTAGAAGTAATACCCGAAACATTTTTTCAGATATTCCACAAACAAACACTTGTCAGATTTACTATCAAGTTTATCTGATTGTGGCCTGTTAACAAATGTAGGACAACCCCATACTCGCAAGTGAGATAACTTTAGTTTCTTACCAAAAAACATCTCAAATGGGATAGAATCAACTGATTTTGTAGAAACTCTGTTTAGTATATAAACAGAAGTTCCTAGTGCATACCCCCAAATCAATTTTGGTAGGTCTGCAGAAGCCATCATGGTCCGTACCATGTCTAGAAGGGTTCGATTCCTTCTCTCAGATACACCATTATGTTGAGGTGTATATGGTGGAGTCCATTGAGATAATATCTCATTATCTCTTAGATAACTCAGAAACTCTTACCTCAAGTATTCTCCTTCTCGATTAGATCTTAGAGTCTTAATACTTTTGCCAAGTTATTTCTCTATTTCGTTCTTGAAGTCTTTGAATTATCAAATCCCTCAGATTTGTATTTCATTAAATACAAATACCCGTATCGTGAAAAATCATCGATAAAGGTTATGAAATAGTTATAACCTCCTCTTGCTTGTATTGATATTAGGCCACATACATAGAATGTATGAGTTCTAATAACTCCTTGACCCGTTCTCATTTTCCTGAAAAAGGAGTTTTAGCCATTTTACCTGGTAAACAAGACTCGCATGTGCCATATAATTGATAATCAAATGACCCTAAATCACTAAGCTTGTGTAACTTAAAAACATAATTTTCGTTTACATGGCCTAAACGACAATGCCATAAGTAAGAGGTGTTTGAGTTATCTATTTTAGGGTTCTTATTATTTATATTGAGAATTGGATTTTCCAAGTCTATAACATATAAACCATTAACCAGAGTTGTCGAACCATAATGAATATCATTCAATGAAAAAGAACAATATTTATTCTTAAATATCAAATAAAATCCATTAAGTCTAAACACGCAACTGAGATAATGTTTTTCATTAAAATTGGTACATAATAACAGTTTTGTAATTCTAGAACTAATCCCGAAAGCAGGTTCAGCTCGTATGGCCTCACAGCAAATGCAGCAACCTTTGCCCCATTTGCAGTACGTAGGTCTATGTCGCATTTCTCTAGCCTTCTACTGCCCTTTAGTCCCTACAAGTTATTGCACAAATGAGATCCACATCCTATATCTAATACTCATATCTCATTTCTAAAGGCAGTATTTTTCTTAATCATAAACATACCCGGAGTAAAAGTAGAAGTGCTTGCAAGCTTCTCCTTCTGCTTCTTGTCCTTAACAGTCTCCAAGTAGGCCTTGCAGTTGCACCTCCAGTGGCCCATCTTGCCACAATGATGGCATATGCCCTTGGTAGCAGTGTCCTTCTTCTTCACACCACCTTTGGGCTTTATGGGAGCCTTCTTCTTCTTCTGTTGAACTTTCTTCTTAGAAGAAGAAGATTCTACCATTAAAACTGCATTGGAATCCTTCTTCATGGAGGACTCCATAGTTTTGAGAAGATTGATCAACTCAGGAATGGTGGACTCAATCTTATTCATCTGATAGTTAATCACAAATTGTGAGAAACTACTAGGTAAAGACTGTAGAATTAAGTTAATACTTAAGTCATGATCCATTGCGAACCCGAGAGATCTAAGTTTCTCTATTAAGCCCAGCATCTTCAACCCATGAGTGGCCACAGAAGAACCCTCTGCCATTTTGCAACGAAATAGTTACTTCGAAATCTCGTATCTTTTAGTTTTGGCTTGGGCGTCAAACAGCTCTCGAAGATGTAGCATAATCGATTGAGCATCCATATGCTCATACTGTTTTTGCAACTTGAGAGTCATGGATGCTAGCATAATACACGATGCTGTATCATTATCCTTCTTATGCTTTTTGTGGACGGTATGCTTATCAGCATAAGCATCTTGAACTGGTAGTGGTGGAATAGGAGCATCTAACACGTAGAGAACTTTTCCGACTTGAGAACGATTCAAGTTGCTATACTAGTCAAGGTAGTTTAATTCAGTTAACTTACTGGTCTCCAAGATGCTACGTAGGTTTTAGTTTGTAGATATGATGCAAGTAACCTAGATGTAAAGATAGAGAGGATTAGCTACTGTATATGCACATGAAATGCAAATAATTAGGATTTTAATTAAATGCATTTTTACTCCACTATTTTACTCAAACCAATAGCCCCCACTACTAATTCAAGAAAGCCCATTAGAAGCTTTCCTAGTAGACCGGTATCCTAATTCCTCAAGAATAACCTTGGGTTTGCCCAACACGCTACCTTTGAGTTCATTGGAATGTATCCAATACTAATTACATTGTATGTAATTACCGGATCATTGGGTGATTAATTGTAACACCCCACTACCTAGGCCCAATAGGGCCGGGGATGTCGCCCCATCCATAGAACAAAAGGTCTTTATAACTAGGTCACATAAAATAAAATAAAAGAAATACTTTAAAATAAACTTATTACGACCCAAATATACATGAAAAAATCCAGAATAAATTGTTTTCAACAATTTCTCAAAACATCACGTAAGGGAAATAATAAAGAGTTTTCAAATCATAGGCAACAAATCTAGCTATTGACCTCCACAATAGGACTATCCTGAAAACATGGCATAAAATGTGGTGAGATAAAAATCTCAGTAAGCCCGTGTATGCTTTGAGTGTTTTAGGAAAATAGTTCATGTATGCAAGTTGTAAAAATTTTGTAAGAGAAAGTGCTGGCAAGCATTGAATAAATGTCAAAAATAAAGAGTGGTGTTTTACTTTTCAAATCATATATGTGTGCAATAAATACAACCACTCTAAGAGGTAGCCATGGGTTACCACACATTGGGCCCTATGACCACATGGTCAGTATTCCACACGTTGAGCATGCTGACAAAAAGGTAGGTGTACAGCCTACCGGGTGAGATACTCTATCTCTACACCCAAACTTACCGGTTGTCCACTCCAGAAACACACAGTCCACATGACTGAAACTTCCTAACTCGGACCGGCATGACCTACCGGACTGGCATCCTATCCGGGAAGGACTCACCCCTCAAAGGTGGCCACCTACTGAGAGACTTATCCTAACCCTTCAAAGACTAGTCCTAGTAGTCTACCCTTATTGAGTACTCAACGTTGATTGTCCCACTTGGGAGAAAATTAATCATACATTGATTTACTTGGAAATAGCAATTAAGGGTTTCTAAAATTCTTGTCAAAATTGGGTTTTAGAAAGAGTTTAGCATTTTGTGTAAAACCGTTTGTTTAATTTTTCAAATGATTTGCTTGATTGAAATAAAAAAAAAAAATATTTCTTAATTGCCTTTACAAAATGATTGCCCATACATATCGCATTTGGCTTGCCACAGTAATTTTAGTCTTCAAATGACTTCATGCAGGAGCTTACTTGATCCTTTGCTTGCTCGAATTCAAAAATCCTCCAAGGCTGACCTAACCTCGCCTGGGGTAAACATAAGGCATAAGATTATACTCAAGCTATACTTGCTTACATAAATAATTTCTGGTTCAACTAATTACAATCATGACCTTAATGTCCTAAGCTTTAAAGCTAGATGATAAAAAATTTTATAAAATAAGTCTAGCTTGATAAGTTAAAATAACTAGAGGTTGTAAAATAATTACTAATAAGTTATAGGTTCAAATAATAAATCTTGAGTGTTATTATTAATAAATAAACTAGTGTTTGAATATTGAATAATACTAAGTCCTAAATAATATTAATAAATGGTAATTTTTAAATAGCATTACTATAAATAAATAATAAATTACAATTAATTTGTAATTAATAAATAATATATAATAAATAATTAGTAGTAAATAAAATTAATAATACATGAATTATATTAATAGATAACAAATAAATTTTAATATATATAATATAGGTAAAAGTTTAAACTATGGTCTACAAGATCTTTAATATTTTATTTATTATTATTATCTATATAGAAGATCTTATTTATTATTATACACACACACACACACACACACACACACACACACACATATTATTTTTAATAAAAGATATTATTTATTTGACTAATAAAATATTAGTATTTCATTTAATATTTCAATTCCAAAACTTCCTAGGAATTTTGAAATCTTTAGAGAAAAAAATATAGTAATAATTTTAATTAAGGTAATAAAATTTGTTACTAAAAATAACCTAGGATTAACAAGAAAATAATCTAATTTTCGTATTGCTAAACAAGAATTATGAACACATTCTCCAACATCAAACAATAACTAATCCATTCATAAACATAGGATTAAATCAACACATGTTATCACATGGCCAAATCCCTACTAGGCATAATCATAATCATGGCTTCAATGGAGGTAAGAACATAAAAATCCTATTCACCAAAGGTGTCATAACATCTAGCATGCTTTAAACATCCATAATTTCCTTAAGACATGATGAACATACATTGATTCTCAAAAAAAATTCCATATAGCTTAATCATGAACAACCATTCTCATGTCCTAGTCCCAACCCCTTTATTCACATGCACATACTCAATCCCCCATTCATATTCTATTCTTCCTATCTACATCTAAGAGACATGAATGTAGAATTAAAAAGGAGGACTAAGGAGAAATACTTGATTGGCGATTACTTCGATGAAGATTTAAGAAGGTCCACACGATTGAGAGTCTTGAATTGTCCAAGAGAGGAGAAAAACAGCCATAGTTGTTAATCAACAATTTCGGCTAAGAGAGAGAGAGAGAGAGAGAGAGAGAGAGAGAGAGAGCATTAGTAGGGTGCATTGAAGGTTGAATGAAAGAAGATAAACAAAGGAGTTGTTCTTGATTACCTTGATGATGTTCTTGAGACCTTAAAAAAAAAAAACTGGTTTTGATCCGAATGCAAATTCTTGTTTTCGAGATTTGGTGTTATAAATAGTAGAAAATGAACACTAGGGAGTATGCAGGAGTAATTTGGAGTATTTGAGAGGGATTGGAGATGTTTAGGGTGGGTTTTGGCTTGAAGAGATGTAGTGTGTGTTCTTGGTATTCTTGCTGTTCTTGGTAAAAATGGAGAGAGATTGATAAAACTATGCACAAAATCTGGGAGAATGCTGGCCGAATAGTTTAGGGAGTTTAGGAGTTTAGGTTTTCAGCTTAGAGAGGAAGAGGATAATCTGATTTGTTTGAAATTCAAATGGAGCGAATTGAGGAGTTGTTTGAGGTATAGGATATGTTAATGGTGTTTGATTGATGGAGGTTTCTTGGAGCTGCAATGGAGCTGGCTGGACTGGTTTGTTTTGTTGAAATGAATGAAGATTGATATGGCTTTAAGGCTGGCCAAAATTCAAAGCTTGATGGTAGAGGAATTTCTTGTTGTGTAGCTTAATACAAGGGTGTTTTCAAGAAGTAAAATGCTGGAATTTTTTTGAAGTTCAAATGTAGTTTGAATAGAGTGATCTTATGAGATATTTGAGATGTGGTTATGGAGTCCAAATGTTCAAGGTAAGTGGAGAGGTTAATGGCGTTTAGTTCATGGCTAACAAGGTTTATTTTACAGAAGTTTGAGGGTGGTTTCTTTGGTCTAGGCATAAGGGAACAAAGTTGGAATTTTTTTTGTTTCATGGTGTTCAAGGCTTCGAATGGTTTACTAAATTTCTGTGCAGTATTTTTGCAATTCTTTAATTCAATTTGTAGAGGATTTGGAGAGGTGTTTGAGGGTCTTTTAAGACTAGTTTCCAGCCTTCTTTTTGGAGGAAAAGTAGAGGAGTTTTGCTAGTTTTATGACAGAAGAAAACAGCTTTGTTTCCAGGTTGAATGTCAACGAAACTGCCCAGAATTTTTTTCCTGGTTTGTGCAGTTTTTGTGCAGTCCGAATTTGCACTGCATTTTCAGTCTTCAAGTTGTATGAATTGGTCATTTTTCTGGCAGTAAATGAGTAAGAAAGCTGGCTGTATTTTTCGAAAGTTAGGCTGCTCAAAAATCTGGAAAATTTCCAAGTTTCCTTCATCAAGAACATGAACATTATGGAGATGAGTTTGAAGGTACTACCATGGTGATTGATTTCCCTTGGGAACCCTTCCTAACTCCTTTCCTATTTTCGGTCAACCCTCCAACTTCCAAGATCAATTTTCGAATATCAAAGCCAAGACATCCTCACAGAATTTTCTGGAATTAAAAGATGAATTTTGAACAAATTTAATTTGTGAAGATGTTAGGACAAGCTAGAGGTAATAAAAGGACAAGAATTCCTCTAGAATTCATTTTAGGACATGATGATAGGATTAGGACATTCTCTCCATGTCTCCCCTAGGATAACATTCCTATTTTTAAGGAATGTAAGAAAACAAAATTCCAAACTTAACTAAGATAATCATGAATAAAACATAAGTGATGGGATTTGAACTCATGACCTTAGAGATTAATTTCCAAAGCTCTAACCACTTAACCACACTAACTCTTGTTCTTATTTTTTCACCCAAATATTCTTCTTATTTAATTCTCAAACTATATTCATATTTTGACCTCAAGCAAAATTACCATTTTACCCTTCCTACTCAATAAGCATAATTAAGCCTTTTAACCTATAAATTATAATTTTAAAGCACATAAAATCATTCAAATATATATATATATACATATATTCATGCAAAATAATATGATGTACATCCCAACGCCCTTACTCTAGGGTTGGCTTTAGGTGGGGTTTCACATTAATAGCTTTTAATTTTAAAGCCTTTTAGGCCACCCCAATTTTCCTCTAAATTTCTTTATGCTTGAGTTTGTCCAACCAGAATAAAGAATTTAGTTAAACCCAACCTGTTAATCAGGAATTTAGTTCCATAGCTTGAACATGCCCGACGTCGAGTAGGCTTGGGTTTGCCTAACAAACTGGTCTCAAAAAAGGACTTTCATTCTTACTATATTAACGGAAGAAATTAGATTTAATATTAATTGATGGATTTGTTCATTTTAGTGATTTCAACAAATGACATGCATAAAAATCAATAAATCACATAAATAATAATCATGGTAATAGAGCGATTACGTGGTATGGTTATGGACTTTTCCATAAATTAATTTCTTTGAGCCATAAAAGAAATTAATATAGTTAACCCTATGTGTTCATGCATGATTTAAGTAGAAGATCTTACCTTCTCGCCTTATTTTGATTGCCATCTCCAAAATAAAATAATTCTACTTATATCTAACCTCTGTAATCTAATTACATTATTTCCTAAAGAAATAAAATCTCGAGTTACATTTGAGGGGAGTTAGAAGAGAAGAGAGTTACATAAGAATTTCAGAGAAGGCAAGACACGCAGGCCCTATTTCATAAAAACCAAAACTGTAAAAAAAAATGCATTAAAATATATAATTTGGTTTTAGTCCGTAACCATCTACCATGCCATTAATTATGTTTAAACAAAATAAACATATAATTTTTATTATTCCCAAATCACTATTTTGGAAAAATAAAACAAAGTCTAAAATCAATGTTTTAGAAAATACATTTAATTTAAATTTCTAAAATCATTATTTTGGAAAAATAAAATTGTTTGTCTCAATATTAATTTTGAGAAAATAGTTTTGGGTCCCGTCTCTGGCAGCGAAAATGGCATTCCCGTTGGCCGATCAGCGGGCGGGGGGTCAAAGAGGCAGCGCCGCTTGAAAAAAAATTTTATTTTACGACCTCTCATCAAATGAGATTTTTTCCTTTCAAAATTCTATTTTAGAAAATTTATTAGTTGCTAAAATAATATTTTAGGAATTAATAATAATATATAATCTAAAATCAATATTTTAGAACACATATTAATTTTAAATTTCCAAAATCATTATTTTAGAACACAAATTAATTGCTAAAACAAATTTTTAGTAATTAATTATTGTTGTTTGGGGCATGCTGGAATTTTTGAAAAAAATGTGTGGACCATTTGATAGAAAACCAAAAGATAAACAACGAAAAATTTTTTTTTTTTTTAAATCTTTCCATAAACAATTTTTGGAGCCTTCATCTTCTGCAACGATTTAGTGAAAACAATTCTCAATAGAATTTTTCTGTTTTGAAGCTCAAAACAACAACCAAATTTGTTAGTTTAAACAAAATCAAAACAGAAGATTAAATTCACAGAATGAAACGGAAGGCAACAACACATGTTCACAGAAAACGTTTTTCTGTAAAAAAAAACTGTAGCACTTTTCTGGAAACATTTTTCTGAGCAAAATGAAATATGCTGTAACAATTACACAAGCATAATGCACTATAGATTTAACCCACAACTAAATTCCATATCCAGAAACATCCCAAACGTTTTTAATGAATGAAACCAGAACCAGAGAGATTTTTGTGTCAAAATGAAAACAAATTTTCATTGAAGATAACAAAATAGAAAATTCTTCATACAGAACCTAGTCTCAGAAACAATTTCTTTATGACTCTTATTTTATGCACAAAACGTTTTCAAACATAGAAAACAAAGTCAGCAGAAAACATATTTCAGTCACAGAACATGATTGAAACAATTCACAGCAAAAATTAAACCCATTAGAAAACACATTGTAGGAAGGCTCTGATACCACTGATGAGATTTCTATATCACAATAACGTTTACTATGGCGGAAAATAAGAAATCCAAGCCCCATGTTCACAAGCATGTGATTTAAAATAAGTTTAACATGTAACAAAGGTAACGGTTTTACCTTTTATTTGAACGTCTAAAAACAAAATTTTTCCTTCTTGTCTGAGGATTATGGCAAGATCCAACAATCCCTTTGACACCAATGGATCACAAACAGGTTGATTGTCGTGCTTCTATGATCACAGTACGTAACCACCTCTAATAGTAGTCCACACGAGAGTCACTCTCAAGTGTATTAAATCTTCTGTGATAACAGAAGAAAATTAGGCGGCTAAGGTTTTTAGCTTTTCTGAGAGAGAGAGAGAAAAAAAAAAAGAAGGATTTGGAGTATGTTATTTTCCGTGAATAGCTCATCTAATTAGGTATCGTGCATATATCTCACATATATCTCGAAAACCTACTAAAAACACGGCTATAGACTCCATCTGAGAATTCTAAAACAATTAGAATTCTCTAATTATAATTGGAACCATCAAGTTCTCACAATTATAATTTGGCCCATAAATTATAACTAATTATAATTTGACTACAACAACTTATCTTTCTCGCAATTAACCCCACTATGTTATCAAATAACATCTTGAGTATATATAATCATCTATTGTGTGTGACCTATTAGGTTTCACAGTCAATTGGTAGCGAACATGAATTAATTCAAATGTCTTTGAGATTAATAATCTATAATTAATTAGAATTAATCATATTAATTCTAATCAGGAATGGTTTATTAATTCATCAATTAATAAACCCATATTCTACAGATCATGAGCGGTATCTAGCAACACATCATGACCACCCAAGAATCCAGGAAGACAAGTAGCTTGACATGAATCCTTTAATAACAAACTACAGTGCACTTAACTCTTTTCACCATACAATATCTCATTCGGTCTGGAGTACAGAATTAGTGCCAACTTCCTCCAGAATATATATATATATATATATTAATTCTGGCCTGAATATAATAGTACTTGTACCAGAAACCCACTACTCTAGATGTGTATCAATTGGAACTGTTTCCAATATACAGTCACCTTGGCCAAGGACTTTTAGAGCAGTAATTTCTACAAGTGGCCGTGAGATATTTGCCCCTACTATTAGGAGTGGTGAATCCTTTATTGACCCTCTCAATTACTTTCGTTTACCTCACAATGTACCTAATATCCGTCCCATAGGCGGCCCTCAATCTGGCTCCAGAGATTGGAATCAAAGCACAATGCTCAGCAAATAAAGTACCTTGGAGATCTCAAGTCTAAGGATATTTGCACGCTTGCTATATTGAGATTATATCACTGGCACTAAATAGTTATCCAAGTGATTATCTTATAGCTAGGTCATCCAATGTACTTGTTCTATTAACAAGCATCTACATGTTAACTTTGAGTATCTCAATACTCACGGATATAAGAAACACCCCATGATCAAATCAGAAAGTCTAACACATGCTAGTTTTAACACATTAATGATGTCCTATCTCATTAATACTACGACTAGGGACTATTTAAGTACTAACACTATACAGTGTAGTAGAAATCTCATATCATGATCTCTATCATGATTTCCTTAACATGGTATTGTACTAGGGACTTTATCTAACAGTTATTTTACACAAAAGTAAACAAAAGATATTTGAAGATAAATGATGTCTTTTATTAAAATAAAATGTGTCATATACAATGTACAAATGATTGCCTCTAGGGCATAACACTAATACAAATTCTTCAAGAAACATAAATGATAAAGGAAAAGAAGTCACCAAGATGCATTTTCCTGAAATTGGAAAAACTCCATTTCTTGAACTCTTGAAGCACTAATCTTGAAGAATTCTTGTTCCCTTGCCATGATATAGTGCTTTTACTCCATTAAAGCTTCAAATTTGGGCTAAAAATATAATTTTTTTGTGAGGTGGGTATTGGTAAAAATAGTGAAAATCCAAGGAAAAAAGAGAGTTCTTGGAGAAGAAAGTTGTAGAACATGAAACTATGTTGGAGGAAGTTCAAAAATTGGCAGAAAAAGTGAGTAATTTTATGAAGAAAATGGGTGGGTAATGAGAAGAGAATGCAACGCAATGAGGAAGGGAAGAGATGAAGAAAATGTTGCAAAGAAATAGGTAATTGGTGATGAAAAAGCTAACAATTGTTGGTTGTTTGTTCAGAGGAGCCGACACCGGGCTACCTAGGGGGGTTCCTTGGATAGTCTAGGCCGGTTCTCTGATAAAAGAACCCAAGCATTGGCAGCCCCAGGAACTTCCCCTAGGTTGCTCAGGCTTGTACTCTAGAATTTTTAGCCTTTTTATAGATCAATAAATGTTTAAAATATACTAAATTTATTATGTAAAAATCTATTTACAATAAAACAAAAATAAAGTAAGAAAATTTCTAAAAAGGAATCAAAATATGCACAAAAACGAGGCATGAAGAAAGTGTATTAAATTTGTCCATGCAAATCAACTCAAGCACTTCAAAAGGTGAACATAAACCAAATGAAAAGCTAAGCATGCAAACTAAAAATATCAAGAAAACAAATTAAAAATTGTCCAAGTACGATAGCGAGTTAGAAAAAGAAATCACTACTTCCGACCCTCATCATCAGATTGCTCTTGGTATTGCCCAATAAAAATCCATTTTGCCTTTCAGAGATGAGCTTAGAGAGTTGTCGAATTTGATTCACCAAGTTGTGAATAGATGCTTCAACTCTTTGGAATCTAGTGTCTATTGAAGAGACCAACTTGACAACTAGATCTTCAAGATAAGGCTTCGTAAGAGAATATGGTATGGCAATAGTGCTTAAGGTCGTGCTGTTTGGAAGCCTTAAGGAAGAGGGGCTCACTTAATTTGAGTTGTTTCATGAAAAGTTTGAGTGATTCCTCTATCTACGATTATACATGTTACTGTAAGGGCTATTTCCTTGTCTTGCATTTCTAATAAAATCTACTTGCTCTATAGCTTGCTCATTAAGTAACCCCATGCTTTGGCATTCATGATTCCGATGGCCTCTTTTACAAAAATCACACAAAAATGACTTGAGCTTGGGCTTGAGAGGGAGCATTTATCTTTTTAACCTTCTTGGTAAGAGCTTCTATGTTCACTTCTATGGTTGTTATGCATCATTATTATGAATTCCTTGTGTATGAACACTAGGAATGCAATTCCCCCAAGATTAGCTATTCATAGCTATATTTTCAATCAAATTTCTTAGCTCTTTGGGTGTTTTAGGTGCTGTAGTACCACCAAATGATGCATCCAAAAGCTACTTAGTAGCAAAACGTAGCCCATTATGAAAAGTGAGCAATTGAAATCTTAGATCTAGCCCATGATGTGGCACTTCCTCATGAGTTCCTTCCACATTTCCCAACTATCATAGATAGTCTCTCCTTTTATTTGAACAAAGGTGAAAATATCATTCCTAAATTTGGTAGTTCTAGAAGGAGGAAAATGCTTTATGAGAAATTTCTCTACTAATTCATCCCAAGTAGTGATATAGTCTGGAAGGAGTGATTTTAGCCATAACCTTGCTCTATCCCTCAAAGAGAATGAAAAGAGCCTAAGCCTAATTGTATTCTTAGACACACCATTCAACTTTAAAATACCACATATCTCAAGAAAACTAGCAATATGCACATTGGGATCCTCATTAAGTAATCTGTCAAATTACATAGTTTGTTGCACCATTTGAATGAAGAATGATTTCAGCTCAAAGTTGTTTACGTCCATTCTTGGCCCTAAAATGCTTGACTTAGTCCCATTAAGTGAAGGCCTAGCATAGTTTCCCATATTCTTCTTTCGTTTCCATTTCTATTACTACGTTTAGCTTTCCCTCCATGAACTCTAACATGACCACCAAAATTTGCCATATCCTCTAGGTTTCCCAATCGAACAAATAAGCTTTCTCCTTGTGCAATATGCCTTTCTTTCCTCAATCTTCTCAATGTTCTCTCTTTTTCTGGAAGAAAAACTTTAATAGCACATTGCACTCTCTTACTCAAGCCTAAGAAAAATTACCTTTCAAGTAAAATACAAAAGATCAATTACTTCTACGATATTCAATGAACCTCATAATCTCAAATCAAAACCACAATCAATGGAGTAATAATTCTTCAATCTACAAAAATGAACAAATTTGAGGATAGTTCCAAGAAAACTCCAAAAGATAAATCCATAGATCAATACCATGCACCATAGATCATATCCAATTATCCACATACAAAAATCCTATTTTCAAGCAAAAGAAAAATCATCTCCATAGCATCA
The DNA here is from genome assembly GCA_026120185.1 of Voacanga thouarsii. Lineage (NCBI taxonomy): Eukaryota > Viridiplantae > Streptophyta > Magnoliopsida > Gentianales > Apocynaceae > Voacanga > Voacanga thouarsii. Next base: position 247,799 of record JANUWF010000328.1, read on the forward strand.
ATCATTTCCAAATTCAACACAACCAATTCATCATAGTGAAATATAGTTAAAATCTCTTAATCCAACAAATTCTCCACAACATTCTCAATCATTCAAAGAGTAAGGTATAAATAAATCAACCTATCAAAAAAATCACTCAAAATCTAAAAGAATAAACTTCACACCAAAAATCAAACAATGAATTCTTAAGTACACTTTAGCCAAAGTAATTGTACTCACAATAACCATACAAATAAATATTTACAATCAAGTTAGTGCTATGTACAAATATGGACATATTTACAAGGCTAAATCAATAAGAATCAAAGTTTTTAGAATATTGCCATAAATGATTCTCCAACAATGGTACTAGAAACTTGATGTCTGCATTAGTATGTACAAAAAATAATCCAACAATGCCACACAATCACACAAGTTTTATAATTTAAAATGCCAAGTCAATTCACACCATACATATAGGTAAGTGCACCTATCGTGTAGTAGAGACAACATTGGCAAGTATTGAAGAACCTTAGAGAATGTGACAATTATCTCTACTTCTTTCTCTTCTTATTGTTTAGCTAATTAAATATGTGAAGTAAAACTAATTAATTTTGCTAAAAAACCTATCAAGTTCTTTCACAAGGAATAGTCACAAGTTCATCAAGGAATTAGAAAGAGAGAAAGCCCATGTAACAAAAGGAATTCCCCCATTAAACAGATAAAAGATGAGTACCCCTTGAATCTATAAATTCTAAATCTTAGGCACTGGTATGAGTAAAAAAATAATCTCACTCTTTCTCGAGTTATGAGATTCCTAATTCCTAGAATTGACACCTTTAACTAATGAACCAAACCCAATGAGGGATTGATCACCACTCACAAACCCAATTAATTTGGAAGCCACAAAATCCCTATCTCTAGGCAATTTCATAAACCCTTTGATTATTTTGCCCTTATGCCCAATATCCCTCTAAGGTTAATTAAAGATGAAAAATATTAAATTAGTTAAACGGATGTTCAAAACCTTAACTCTATCTCTCGAATTCATTAAGAAGAACAAATAATTAAGGAAATTCAATTAAAACCTAACTCAACCAAATTAACACAATAAACCCAAATAATCAAATACCATAGAATGAAAGCCATTGATAAACTAAATCAACCTAAAGTATAAAATAGGGTACTATCCTTCATTACAATTAAAAACCAAGGTTTAGTATAATATTGTAAAGTATGATTTACAAAGAAAAAGGAATAGAATACTCATAGACAAGCTATTCTCTTCTTTTTTCTTGAAGTCTTCTTGCAATCCTCTCTTCTTCTTCCTTGCATCCCAAGATCTTCCCCTTCTTTTTGTGTATAGACCTTATATCCTAGGGTTCTAAGAGAGAACCCAAGGTCTTAGGATGGTTAACCTTGTATTATTTGGTTGTAATAGTGTATTTAAAGCCAAACCCTCGAGATTCTTCAAAGAAAGGCAGAACATGGATTTATAGTGTATTTGGATAAGGTCTTAATGTAGTAAGCAATAGAAAGTCAACGTGGAAGCAACATAGGAAAAAATAGGTATAATGTTGATAAGTTTGATGAGGAGCAATTGTGAATGAAGTTGCTAAGGTTACCTTAATCAACCAAGTCTTGGGAGAAAGCTCATAATAATAACAAAAGGTAAAGGAAGAGATTTTGCAAGAAGAAGCTCAAAAGAAAGAAGAAAGATGCAAGTTCAAGAAAAGTAAGTCTTCATCTAAGGAAATCACCAATACAAGTTTCACTCCTTCCTTTGATACATCTATATATGACATATAAAGTTCTTCTTCCAGCTGGGTAACTATAATGGCAGACACAATCCTTCTCCAAGACTCTTAAAGGCTCCTTTCACATTTCTCATCTCACAAACATGGCTTGTCTTTTTGTAGTAGTCAAACCAAAGGTAGCATAAAGGCTGTGAATCCCCTAATAAAGTGATCGAAACATCCCATTGATACCTATAATTCCTATTTCCCGTGACATTCTCTACTAACTTCAAGTGGTAATACCCAACTGATAAACCTTAGAGGAGGTGAATAAGCTTTATGGAAAATAAATGAAAATTTTTAAAGTCTTTTGAAAACCTATATAAAAGAACCAAAAATATATATGTGCTGAAAAATAGATTTTCTAGACAACTTTAAGTGTTCAGCTAAAAATCTTTCAAAACTCCACTAAATGATGAGAAGAGAGACTATATTAAAGATGGATTGATAAAGTATCAACAATTAATTCATTCTACTTTATAAATGTTTTCAATCAAAACTGTGAATACAAAGAAGAATGCAATTTTTTCAAATCAGATGAATAATAAAATTGCAGTCATAAATTTTAGAATAAATGCAAGAGAATAGACCCAATGATTTATAGTGGTTTGATCCTTAAATAATCTACATCCGCTACCTTAAGTATACATTTAAGGATTTCTACTCAACTACTAAATCTTTTTTCCTAAATTAACGGTGGTAGACAACACTAATATTATAATAGAGGGTTACCACACTTGGTTTTACTCCCAACCACTATACACCCAACAATCAAGGCTTACCCCAACTGGATTTTACTTCCCAAACCTTGATATAATTCAGATTAAAGAGAAAAAAAATAGAAATAGCTCACAAATTGAGCATATATAAACCAACTAGAGTACCTTTACCTTTTTACCTTTAGAACAATAGATCTCATTTTGAAGCACAATGTAGATAAGGGATTTTTATTTTTCAAGAGTCTTAGGATGTTTCTGAAAGTGTTAGTATGAACTCTTGCTAAAAAATCCCGTTTAAATGCCTTTTATAGTGACAAAAATCAAGGCTACACAACTAGTAATGGTTGGTTGTTGCTGTCAGGTTTTGTAGGGATTTTAGACTCACAAGGTGAAAAATTGTGCGTCCAAAAGTTTACTTTATACTAAAATACCCATTTTGAAATTCTCTAGGTTTTGGTCTTGCAAGATAGAAATTTGTGGATCCAAAATGTGCGTCCAAAATAGTATTTTATGATAAGAAGTATATTTTAAACAATTTTAGATTTAGGTACTTTGGAAACAGACTTTGGATGGGCATTTTGGATTTAAAGATCCTCTAAAATCACTCAACCAAGGTTTTATAAAATCAAAAGCTGTTGTTCTAAAATTCTTTGTATGATCAAAACCTAGATTAAAAATACCCTCTTTTGTTAAATGATTTTGAGTTCTTCAATATGAAATAAATTGAACTTAAAGTAAAGAAATATAGGAAATACAAGTAATACCTTAACCATAATTACCTAGTCTATAATTCTTTAAAAGTCATCGTAGTATGCAACTCCTTTAGATAAGATCTTGACTTGATTAATCCTTCTTGGACTTCACCATATATAAGTTGCTTTGCAATCCTATTTGTAAAACTTTGAAGAATCGTGGTCAAACATGCCATTTTCAAAAATCCTATCACATACAACTCACGCATGTTAGTCCACACCAATATTTGTCGTTAATCAAAACATAGGAGAAAGTCCTTTAGGCTAATAATCTTTCCCTTTTTGAATTTTGACAAATTTGATAAATTGTGACAAAAAAGATAATGTAAGCTTGTATGAACGTATTAAACCAAGAGATATAAGAGTTTATATACATTTGATGCATGATTTCTCAACATAAAGCTCAAAGAGTGATTATGAGATAAGATTAGAAAATTTTAAGCATAGTCTCATAAACTGAGCTCAATAAGCCTATAGCCCTACCAACCTCTGTATCCTCCTTCCTTCCTTGAAAGGACTATTTCACAAGGAAAGAGCTAAGTAATGGTCATTAGATATAAAATATGTTAGCATAAAGATACAACACAAATATATATATATATATATATATATCTGTACATATAGAGGTGTAGAAGATAAAACATATTTATTAATGCTCCCCCTTTCTATATGCATATGAGCAGTAGATAGAAAGATATTTATTAACGTTATGCATTAGCAGATAAAATTAGATTTATGATTTTGGACGTCTAAAAAGTGCGTCCAAAAAATCTAGATATAACCTTTGTATATACATTTTCAGACTAGGATTTTGGATTCAAAATTACTCCTCATATGTCTGTGTAGGGTCCAAACAAAATCTTACCAATTGTATATGATCCAATCATCTATATTACAGATTAATCCCAATCTCACTCCTCCATATTTTTCTCCTCCTTCTGACATCAGTAAAAAAAAGTTAGAAACAAAAACAAATAAACAAGATAAACAAAAACAGATGAACAACTACAACAACAATAAGTACTTGTAGCATAGTATTATAAAAAAAATTGTTCAAGAAAGTGAAAAAAATTGATAGAAGGGGCATCAAAGGAAGGTGTCAGCTGACTTTCTTCATAGTCTTGACACTATGTTTATTGGTAGAGATTGCCATATCTCTTGGAATCACCACAGTCGTAGACTGATTATTTACTCCATTCTTTTTTGTTTTTTTTAGCTATTCTGCTAGATTTCCTTTTGATTACTCCATGTTTCTACTGGTGGCCTGATAAACTACTAGGTCCAGTTGCTTAGGAGCAGATCCGTTAGCAGTGGTTATGGCAGCAGTGGTTGTAGTAGTAGTAGGTTCTTCGGTTTGCTAAAATGGGATAACATCAACACTAGTATCTTTCTCTGTTAAAGGGATGACAGTTTCATGTTCTTACTTTAGTGGAGGGGCTTGCTCTTTTGAGACAGCTGCAGTTTCAGATTGAGTTCCTTCCACATTGGTTAATCTAGTTCCCAAAATTTGCAATTCAATCTTAACTTTTGCACTTAGACCATCCATTTTGGCAGAGAAAAGATTCAGAGCATTTAGAATGATCTGTGTCATTCCACTTTTTTTGGTATTCTACTTGCCTTTGCTAGATAATTCTCCTTGAATTTCCGCTTTTCTTTTCGTCCCAACCGAGGCAGTAGATGGAGATTTCTTTCCTTCGGTTTTAACCTTAACTAGTTTCTCCTTTTCTTCTTTGGTGGCATCCCTAAGCAAGGTTGATTTGTTGTCCATTTAGATGAACCTCATTTTTTTCAAAAGAATCTTTGTTGTAGACATTAATCTTATAGTGCTTAGGGGCAACCAAATATAGATCAACATTAAAATGCTTAAATAGCTTGGTCAGAAGATTCTTGAGAGGCAAAACTTTATTTGAGGTATTTTGAGATTGAATCATCAATTTTGCACCCAAAACCCAAAATTAATTGGCCTGCCTTATGATAAACCCAACATTAACACCATCTGCATATTACTCATAGAATTTTTATGCCCAGAACTCGGTATTACTATGGTTGAAACCATATGGTGAAGTAATCTGCCCATTCCATTCAACCATTTGGTATTGCTGTCATTTGAATTTTTAAAACTCTAACCACCGGTGAATTTGTTCTCAAATCTCCTTAATTTAAACAGATCAGCTCTCTCAGGTAATTTATTCATCTCAAAGAATTGTATCCCACCATCTCTAACATAAAAAATTCTATTTAACATTCGATGGTTAAACTCAAAATTCACACATCCAACCCAAGATGTACACTATTGCACCATAAATCCACCCTTTGTTTCCTCATATCTTCCTTTTCTCAAATTGGAATAAAATTCCCAATCCAGAGTCATGTACAGATTTTCATTTATAGACATTAATGTTCCCCAACAAAATGATTCAAACAAATTTAGAATATTTTCATAATTCAATAATGCTTCAGCATCAACTCGGTAACCCACAACAATGATTTTGTTCTTAGACACCCAGTCATTATATTCAGACTCATATTTTAAATAAAAAAATTAGTGTACTTGATATCCATACTTTCCTTCTTTGGTGGTTGTTCCAATAAGGTGGTTTGAGAAGTAGGTTCATCGACAGCAACTTCCTTGTTCTTTTTCTTTGCAAGCATTTGAGTGGCAGCAATTGATTTCATTGCCACTACTTTGCTTTTCTTGGTCTCCTTTGCTTTTGGTTCAGTCCCTTTACTGGATTTTGGAAGTTTAGCTATGGCAAATGAAGTTGGAGGGTCTGGTTTGTCTGGTTTTGTTGAGAGAACTACATCCAGAAGAAAGAGAAAGATATTGTATTAGAATGAAAGCTTTAGATTTTGAAATGAGAAGATAATTCAAATAAATTTGAAATATTTTAGTCTTTACGAGGTATTGGAGTAGGTAAATACAATCAAGTATATTAAAAATGCGACTTTTCAGAGATATGAAAATATATTCTGAAAACTTTGGACACAGATATTGTCTATCCAATTTGCTTGTCCAAAAACGTGTGTCACATGTGGCCATAGGATACTACAATTTTGGACTTGGAACTCAGTCTAAAATGCCCATCCTATTTTGACATAGATTATTTTAGCTTGAGAGATGGTTCTGGTGAAGGGATTTTGGATTCACTTCATCTAAACACTGCATCCAAAATCTCCATCCGAAATAAAAAAATCTTTAGAAACCTGCAAGAATAAACAACTAACTCCAGCAAAATTATTAGTTACATAATCTGGTAATTCCCAATCCTCTCCTCAGATGATTGAATCTATCTTCAAAAAGTGGTTAGGTGAATATATCTGCAAGTTGATCATTAGTAGATACGTTTTCAAAACATACATCACCCTTAAGTACATAATCTCTAATAAAGTGATACTTAATCTCAATGTGCTTAGTTCTTAAGTGTTGAACAAGGCTTTTAGTTAAATTTATAGCACTAGTATTGTAACATAGAATAGGAACACAATTAAAATTAAGACCAAAGTTGAGTAAAGTATGTTTCAGCCATAAAATTTGAGCACAACAACTTCCTGCAGCTATATATTCTGCTTCTGTTGTTGAAAGAGATGCACAAGCTCACTTCATGTTGTACCAAGAGATTATAAAGTGTCCAAGAAATTGACAATGCCCATTTGTACTCTTTCTTTATACTTTACAGCCTGCATAATTTGCATTTGTGTATCCTATAAGATCAAAAGAGTTAGTTCGAGGATACTATGGACCATAATCATGTGTCCCAACCAAATATCTAAAGATATGTTTTACAGAACATAAGTGTGATTCTTTGGAACAAGATTAGAATCTTGTACAAAGACAAACAAAGAACATGATGTAAGGATGGCTACCAATGAGATATAGAAGACTTCTAATCATACCTCAATACTTTGATTCATCTATTTTCTTACCCTTTTCATCTTTGTCAAACTTTAATGAAGTGCTCATAGGTGTATTGATCTCCTTTGCTTGGTTCATTTGAAACCTTTTGAGCAGTTCTTTAGCATTCTTAGCTTGATTTAGGAATATCTCATCCTTAGTTTACTTAATTTGTAAACCGAGAAAGAAGTTGAGTTCTCCCATTATACTCATTGCAGACTCTTGCTGCATAGTATTTGCAAACTTCTCACATAAGGATTCATTAGTAACTTCAAGAATAATGTCATCAACATATATTTGAACAATTAAGAGGTCATCTGAATTTTTAGCTTTTGAACAATATAGTGTCAATCAATCCTTTTGAAACTAAGGGTTGCTCCACATATACTTCTTCTTTAATAAAATCATTTTAAAAGGCACTTTTAACATCCAATTGATAAAGTATGAAACCTTTGAAAGATGCAAAAATAAGTAACATTCTAATAGATTCTAATCTAGTAAAAAGTGAAAATGTCTCATCATAATCAATGCCCTCCTCTTGATTGAATCCTTAGCAACAAGTCTAGCTTTATTTCTAATAACAACACCATGCTCATTAAGTTTATTCCTAAATACCCACTTGGTACAAATCACAAGATGGTCAAGTGGGGTAGGAACAAGTTTCCAAACTTGATTTCTTTTAAATTGATTCATTTCTTCTTGCATGGCCATAATCCAAAAATCATCACACAACGCCATATCAATGCAATCAGGTTCAATGCTTGAAAATAAGGCAAAATTATCAATAAAGTACCACCTAGTTTTGACACCACAGTTTCGATCTCTGATAATTTGCTCTTTTGGATGTCCCATTTTGTACTTTCATTCTTTGGTAAGCTTTAATCAACATGATTTTTAGTTCTTTTCTCATTTTTTCAGCTTGATGTTCTTCCAATTCTTCTTCTTTGGCATGGTTGTCAAATGATAGAGCTTTGTAATGTTCAATGTCATTTCCCTTTGAAGTACCTACATTATTGTCATATTTTCTAGAGGAATATATGTTAGATTCATCAAATACAATATACAAATTCTTCTACACATAGAGTTCTTTTATTGTATACTCTATATGCCTTCATGTTGGAAGAGTATTTGATGCGTGTTTTATAGGGTAGAAAATATTACCAACAAATTACACAATCAATTAAGCTTTAATAAAATTCTAACCACTAAAACCACACATTTGGGCAAGTATACCCATCGTATAGCATAGGGACTAGCAAATATCGAATCCACGAGAAGTTAGGCTCCCACCTTACTTTACTCAAATCCTTATTGTCTAGCAATAAAATAAGAAGAGATAAATAAAACTCTAACCTAAAATACTAGAGAATAGATCAAGTTCACACAAGACAAGTAACAAGGATTATTAAGGATTAAGGATAAGGAGAAAAGACATATAAATAGATAGAAATCCTCAAAGACATAATAATGATTGATTAGCACTTATCACAATTAATTATCATCTTGGCACTATAAAAGAACTTAAGTAAGATCTAATCTTTTCCCAAGTCATGAACTTACTTATGTAGACTCCATTTCTTTCCTAATCTATGGAATCACTATCACTTGATTAATTTAGTAGATTTATCAATCGTATTAAAATAGCCAAAAGATGCATTAAACTCATACCTTATAAATATGGAATTAGCCAATGACCCTTTACTCGAGGTGAAATCAACTAATCTTTAATCACTTAGGCTCTTTAATCTTAATTTCGTTTCCCAAGTCCATTAAGATTTAATAAATACAAAATCAATGCAAAATACTTCTAATATCGTTTCCTGAGTTAATTAGAAAAACTCACAATCAGTAACTAATGATAATAAGTAATCAAATACCAAAGACAATAATCAATTGATCAAAGAATTAAAATCAATACAAAGTCATGAATCTAAAAATATCCTCTAAATACAATTAAAATAATTAAAACTCAAATTGTCAATAAATTACAAAGAAAAGCAAACGAAATCACTCATAGACAAGTAAGCCTTCTTCTTCTTCCTTGAACCCTTCTTGAGCAACCTCCTCTTCTTCTCCAAGAATTCTCATTTGATCCTTCTAAATCTTGGTGTTTCTCTAGGAGTTTCCTATGGGTTTGCAAATCCCAAATGTGAAAATTAGTTTGTACAATGTTATTCTCTTGTATACATAGGAGTTCTAATTGTCAAAAAGTGTGTACAAGAGTCTTTTTTCGTGATTGAAAGAGTTCCCAAAAGAATCAAATTGAAATTGCCAAAATCTGCTTGGAAAACAAGAATTTGCCGACACTGATCAGAATGGACCTCTAGCCAAGTCCCTTCAACCTACCTGGTGCCGGGTCCAATCTGTTTCTCCTCAAAATTACTGGTTTTCTAGAATAGACCTGGTGCTTAGTGGCTAAACTGGACCTAGAACCGGGTCCAATCTAAAATATTTCACTTTTTCCTCGAAATCCACTTAAATCTGCACAAATTTGTCAAAAACACTTTTTACAAGCAAAATGTCAAATACGAAGGAATATGCCTCGTTATTACAATAAAAGTATCTCAATTTGACCTCAACTAACTAGAAAAATAGTGATAATTTTAGTCTCTATCAATATCTAAGAAATACAACTTTATCTAATTTGCTATCGAATATGCCAAGATTATCTCAAGTGTTGAGAACAAAATATTTTCATTCAAAAACTTTGAAATATGAAATGGATGAGACTTTGTCAAACATAAGTTCAAAGGGTGTTTTTCTAAGAAAGGGCCTTAGCATAACACGGTTCACAATGTAGCACGTTGTCTTCACAGATTTAGGCCAAAAATATTTTAGAAGGGAGTTTTCACAAAGCATTGATCTTGACAATTCTTGCAAAGTCCTATTTTTCCTCTTAACTACACCATTTTGTTGAGGGGTTTTTGCTACTAAAAAATTATAAGAAAAACCATTCCCATTACAAAATTTTGTAAACTCATGATTGCAAAATTCTCTACTATTGTCACTTCTAATTGAAATCAATTTGCACCTAAGGGAATTTTTAACACGGTTGAGTAACTCTGAAAATTCAGAAAATGCTTCATCTTTTTGTGCAAGAAACAAGGTCCAAGTAACTCTCAAAAAACTCATCCGCTAATACATAAGCATACTTCTTACCACCAACGCTACTGGTCTTCATTGGTCTAAACAAATTCATATGTATAAGTTCAAGAAATTTTGAGGTTGAAATCATTTTTTTGGGTTTAAAGGATGTTTTGGTTTATTTTCCAAATTGGAGAGAATCACATAATCAATTTTTGTCAAATTTTATTTGGGTAATCCTCTAGCAAGCTCTTTTGAAGATAATCTATTTAGTAAATCAATAGACACATGGCCTAGCCTTCTATGCCAAATGTAATACCCTACCTTTTTACCTTTGAGTAGCTACTATTTTTAATAGGATGAGAATTTATATCAATGGCCAGAACAAAAGTTGATCGCTGTAATGAGATGAATATTTTGGTATGATAATAATTGGTCGGGACATGAATGTAATTATTGGATTTGTTCTACTCGTACCCTAAATCTTTGAAAAGCTACTATTATTAATAAAATAAAAATTTGAGGGTACCCCGATAAGAGAAATTGATCAGTGCGATGAAACACACTTTTTGGTGTGAATTATGTTATCCAGGTCACCGAGGGCATTTTTGTCACTTTGATCGCGCCCGCAACTTTGACTGCAAATTTGACCAAATAGAGAAGAAATTGAAGAATTTAAGTATTACCAATGGGTTCAGTCAAATTTTTGGAGTTGAATGGTGAAATAAAATATTTTTCCGTTTTGGACCCGATTTTGGTCATTTTTAAAGAAAATAAGAAATTGCGGTTAAGATGATGCGTGTGGCATTTTGTGATTGGTAGCCCATGTACATGTGTCAATTTATGAGAGGTTTTATGAAGAATTCATGCAAGATTCATGGAATTAAAGAATTACAAAATAAATGAAGAATGATGTGTAATTTTGTGATTGGAACACATCACTTGTGGGTCCTTTTGATTAAGGTCTTGTGCATTGTGATTGGTTAATACATAGACCATGAGGAAGTGATTGAATGACTGAAATTTGGCCAAGAAGTCGGCAGCCTCAAGAGAGAAAATAAGAGAATTTTTTTGTGGAAGAGATTAAGTGAAATAGTGTGTAAAGTTCTGATTGGAACACACTTACAAGAAATCCACCATACAAGCAATTGAATTAAAAAAATTTTGGCCAAAATTTGATGAGAAATGGTGGTGAGGAGGCTGTTATAACAGCCAGAATTTTGACCAGCCTTGAAAAAGGAAAAACAGGAGAAAACAAGGAAAGAAAAGCTAGAGAAAAATAGGGAGAAAAAGAATAAGGAAAGAGAATGAAAGAAGTGTGTGTGTTCTTGGTGTTCTTAGAGCAAAATCACATCAAATAGCCTCAAACACAAGGTAAAATCCTATACTTCAAGAATTAAACTTGTATATTTCATTATGGTGATCACGATGATATCAATTTTAACATGAAAACATGATTTTCATATCTTAATTTTGGATTAAAGCTAGGGTTTGTAAACTTTGTGTGTGAACCTTGCATATACCTATGTATTCTATGTATGCCAACTACCTAGAAGCCTTATGGATATTGTTTTTTGTAAGAAAGAACTGAATATTTATGGTAGTTTGAAGGATTGCTTTTGGTTAATGAGATGATGACCAAAGTAAAAATGGAAGTTACTTGGTTGGAACAATGAATTATATTAGCATTTGTTTTGAAGAAGTGAATTTGTGCTGAATAAGTATGACTCTTGTGAGCTATTAGAATTTTGAAATCACAGAATTAAAGATGATTTGAAGGAAATTTGAGTGAATTAATGGTTCCAAGGTGTTAAAGGCTAAAGGAAAATAAAGAAAAGTAGGAATAGTAGGTTTGAGGCAAAACTACTGAAGATGTTTTGGCCCAGTAGCATGTCATGAGAACTAGAAATTTGAAAAAGGCTTTATATAATTAAATTTAAGAGTCTTACGGTCGATTTGGTATATCATAGAGCCAAATCGGAGTTGTGGATTGAAAGTTATGTGCAAAACAAAATGATGTGGCAAACCAGTAAAATTTCAGAAAAATAGTCTGAAAATGGAAGAATTTAAGGATGATTAATTATGTGGTTTTAAATGAAATTAAGGGAAAATACGAAGTGAATCACTTGTTTATGAAGGGAGAAAGGATGTGGAAAAAGGAAAACGAAAGAAACAAAAAAAAATGATGAAAAAACGATGTGAACAAAAGTTGGGCGTTTTCCTTAACCATTGGCTAACCGTCGGCCCCCATTGGCTAAACGTCGGTTGGACGTCGGCTACCCATCGGACACGTTGGCTAACTATTGGCTATTTTTCGGCTGAACACGAATTGACCCGAAAATGATGTGTGGTGTAGGTATATCGGTAAACGGCCAACAGAATGTTAAAAACGGTAGGAACAGTGATTAAACGGTTGTAAACGGAAAGAGTTGCTTAGGACACGAAGTGAGTCCCCTTGATTTCTAAAACATTTTGAAAGCTAGTGTGCTTTATTTTTTCATAAAACGCTATGTTTTATACCATTTTGAAAATCCCTGAATATATTTAAGGTTATCCGAGCAAGATTTATTTTTATGCATGTTGAGCTCGAATGAACTTCATATTTAGCTTGGAAACCTTAACGGATGATTAAAGCATGAATTTCGTGAATTTACTTCTTTTTGGATTAAACACTTGGGATTTTCAAAAAATGGTTATTTTTGGAATCGGGTATTCACAAATTAACTAGAATGCCCTTATAGGAACATTTTATGGAAATATGTTTGGAAATATTGAATTTAATCCTCTTTTAGGATTAGAATTCTGAATTTCTTGAAATGAGTTCCTTTTAGAATCGAGTATTTGGAAAACGATCTAAATATCCTTATTGGAATTATTTATAAAAACCTTTGGAATCGGGTATTTGACAAATGACCGAAATATCCTTATTGGAACTTTTGTGAATACTTTTTAAATCGGATAAGGGTAAAATGAACCGAATACCATCGGAAAAGTCTTTTGGAATCGGGTATGGGTAAAATGATCCAAATACCCTTGAAAATGACTTTTGTAATCGAGTACGGGCAAATGACCCGAATACTCTTGGAAACTTATTTTAATGTGAGAAAAGAACTCTTTACCCTATTTTGACACGGTTTTGAAAAATAATCTCTTAATATGAGATTGACTTTGGAAAATGAAATTTTGATCCCGAAAATTATTTTATTGGCCTAATGTACCTATGGAATGAATTGATTGGCTCTGTGGAACCTATGGAAATTATTAACTGACCTGCAAGTTAGTGGGATCAAATTCTAAAAAGTAATATTTTGCCCTAACAATGTTTTTCTTAATATGGAAAATGATTTCCTAATGTGCTCAAGTACGAGCCTTTTTTTTTTTTTTTAGGATTTGGAAACATGGTGAACAATATGAATCTTGAATTCTTAATTTCTTGAACTTGACAATCCTTGAATACTTGTCGTAAGTACTAACTTTCTTAGCGTAAGTACTAAGTTGAATACTTGGTGTAAGCACTAACTTGGTGTATGCACTAACTTAAATACTTGGCGTAAGCACTAACTCGAATACTTGGCGTATGCACTAACTTAAATACTTGGCGTAAGCACTAACTTGATTCTTGGTAGTACACTGCAGTGTACTTACCCATCCGGCGATACATGGTTGAGTGCTGTAGGTTGTGGTCTAAGCACAATGATATATGGCGCCGAAGGCAAAGCCTTGTGAGCTTTGCATACAGATCGAACCTTTGTTGGAAGAATGCCTATGATTTGGAAATTGGGGCAATGATTTGAAATTAAAACACAGTTTTGCAAATATGACTGAGTTTTGAATAAATTCTTCTTTAAAGAGTTTTGGAATTGTTTCCAGTGAACAAACAAAATGCTTTCCCATAAAAGAAGCACTAGCAGACACGGGACTCATTGAGTGATTTTTACTCGCATGCATATTATCTCTTTTGAAAAATTCAGGATCAGAGGTGCAACAAAAGTGCAGTGGACTCCCAAAGGCTCATGCTACACCTTGAACCTGTTATATCTGTGAGTGTATGTATTAGAAGCCAAATTCTTGTACTTTTCTATATTGGAAAAAACTTTCTGCTGCCTTTTGAGTAAAGTTTATTATAAAGACCCCTGGTCTGAGCAATCAAACGGGGCGATATTCCACAAAGTTATAGCCCACTACGTTATAGAAATGTAGGGTGTTACACCAAAAGTTTCCATCATCATCATTTATGGAAAAGTATCTCATATCATGAGCAATAAGATCATCAAGATATAATATATTGACATTACCAATATGCTTTGCAATAAAAATGATTTCATTGCAAGAATTATCAAAAATAGTGCATGAATCTTTCTCAAATTTAACCTTACAACTATTGTCACACAATTGGTTAATACTAAGCAAGTTGTATTTCAATTCATCAATCAATAATATTTTCTTAATAATGGTGGAAGATCTCTTACTAATATTGCCTATACCAAGTATTTTTCCCTTTGTGTTGTTTCCAAATGTGACAAATCCATCATTTATAACTTGAATGTCTTCCATTAGTGCTCTATTTCCTATCATGTGTCTAGAGTATCTACTATCTAAGAACCACTTTGTGGAGCTCATCTTTTACGGCAAATATACCTATACACACGATGGAAGAGTAACTTTTGGTAACCACACTTTCTTAGGTCCACGGGGATTAGTAATGGTTCCTTTAATTCTTTATACTATTTTCACGCCGAATTCCACTTTCTTCCTAACATGACACCTAGATACTTTGTGTCCATGTTTGTAGCAATATGTGCAACAAATATGAGTCATATATGAAGAACTACCTTTCATAAAATAAGGTTTGTAATTTCCAGCTTTATTCACATGCATATAGCCGAGACCATTTTTGTCCCTAGTTGCACGTTGCACTCCAAGTAATCTATTTAGATTGTCTTTACCATTTGTAAACTTCTTAATGCATGTAGTAAGATCATCAACTCTCTTTTTATGTCATTAAAATCATTAAGCATAATTTCAAGAGAGAATACTTTGTCACATAAGCATTGTTCTCATGTGATGTACAATGTAAAGAAGTTGAGATAACACCCTTTTCAGCATTTGAACAACTAATGGAATCAAGTAGAGCTTTGTTCGCACTCAATATCTTAGCATTGTCATCTAATAAGGAATCAATCTTTATTTTCATTTCCTTTTTTCTTTTGGACAACTCTTTGAGTTAATGGACTGTGTCAACAAGAAGCTCATTCGGATCATCAAAATTTTCACAAGCAGAATCGTGTAATTTAGATACAAAATTAGAAGGAGTAGGATCTACCTTATCTTCTATGGTCATGAAGCATGTGTAAGCTATTTTAGTTTTGGATTCACAATTTTCTTCAGTTTTAGATCCATCTTGGTCCCAAGTCCTAACCAGTCCTTTTCTTTTCTTTGTCTTCATGTCCTTTCTTTCCTTTTTGTTCTGCTTAGCCTCCCTTTCTTTAGCTATTGGACAATCAGTAACAAAATGTTTCGTACTCTTACACTCATAACATTTAGGTTTAAAAGATGAAGTTTGTCCCATTTTTTTTGACAAATTTCTTGCCTTTTCTGAAGTTGCTTTTTCTAAACATCTTCCCAAATCTTCTAGCAACCATGTTTAATTCTTTAGTATCTAAATCAGTGCCATAGTCAATTTTAGATTGTTTACTACTAGCTTCATCATTGGCCACTTTTAAGGTAGTTCATCTTTTGCCTCTATTATCATCATCACATTCTTGAAATCTTTTAATTTTTATTTCATGAGTAAAGAGAGATCCAATCAGTTCTTCAATTAGTAGGTTTTTCAAATCCTTAGATTATGCCATAGCCAAGGTCTTAGGCTGCCAGTTTTTTGGCAAGTCATTAAGTATTTTTCTATTTTACTCTCCAAGGGAATAGATTTTTTCATATTCCTTTAATACATTCATAATATTTGTAAATCTAGTGAATATATCAGTTATATTCTCATTTGGTTTCATGGTAAATAGCTCATAGTCATAGATTAAGAGTCCTAATGTTGATTCCTTTACTTGATTTGTCCATTCATGAATGACTTCAACTAATTTCCATATTTTATAGGCTGAATCACAACCACTAACCTGGTTGTATTCATTAGCATTAAGGGCACATCATAGTATATTATAGCCTGAAAATTCAAGGTTATTTTTGAAGTGTATTTACTGTCATATTCATCACTCTATTTAGACACTTTTCTGCCCGTGACAATTTTGGACGGGATAAATAGTCCATTTTCAATTAGGTTCTATAGCTCAAAATTGATTGAACATATAAAGATCTTCATTCTATTTTTTTAGAAGGTATAACTTCTTCCATTGAACAATAGTGGTCTTTTTGTTGAAGACCCTTCAATGTATGGTAGAGATGAAGTATTTGCCATCCGGATCTTTCCTACAAGGTTGTTAGAACAAAAACAATGTAGGCCAAACTCTGATGCCAATTAATAAACGTTAAAGAGGATGAATAAGTTTTATGGAAAACAAATACAAATTTTTAAAGTCTTTTGAAAACATGTATAAAAGAACCAAATATGTGTGTGTGCTGAAAAATAGACTTTTTGTGCAACTTTACGTGTGCAACCAAAGATTTTTCAAAACTCCACTAAATGATAAGAAGAGAGACTACATTAAAGATGGACAAATAAAGTATCAACATTCTTTTCATCTACTTCATAAATGTTTTTAATCAAAACAGTGAATGCAAGGAATGATGCAATGTTTTCAAATCAGATGAACAATAAAATAGCAGTCATAAATTTCAAAATAAATGTAAGAGAATAGACCCAATGATTTATAGTGGTTTGATCCTCAAATGATCTACATCTACTACCTTAAGCACACACTTAAGAATTTCTACTCAACCGCTAAAACCTCTTTTGTAAATTAATGTTGGTAGGTAATACCAATATTACAATAGAGGGTCACCACACTTGGTGTTACTCCCAACCTCTATATACCCAATAATCAAGACTTATCTCAATTGAGTTTTACTTCCCACACCTTGATATAATTTAGATTAAAAATTAGAGAAATAACTCATAGATTATGCATATATAAACCAACTAGAGTACCTTTACCGTTTTACTTTTATAATAGTAGATATCACTTTGCAGCACAATGTAGATGAGAGATTTTTGTTTTTCAAGAGTCTTAGGATGTTTCTGAAAGTGTTGGCAAGAATTCTTGCTAAAAACCACATTTAAATGGCTTTTGTAAGGGAAAAAATCAAGGTTGTAACGGCTAGTTGTTGTAGTCAAGTTTTGCAGGGATTTTGGACTCATAAGGTGAAAAATGGTGTGTCTGAAAAGTGCGTGCACAAGTTTACTTTATACTGAAATACCCATTTTGAAATTATGTAGGCTTTGGTATTGCAAGGTAGAAAGTTGTGCCTTCGAAATATGTGTCCAGAACAACACTTTATATCAAGAAGTATATTTTGAACAACTTTAGATTTAAGCACTTTGGAAACAGACTTTGAATGGGGGTTTTGAATTCAGAGGTGCGTCCAACACTCAACCAAATTTTTATAAAATCAAAAGCTTTTCTTCTAAAATTCTTTTTATGATCAAAACTTGAATTAAAAATACCCTCTTTTTAAAAAGATATTGAGTGCTTCAATATGAAATAAAATGAACTTAAAGTAAAGAGACATAGGAAATACAAATAATACCTTAACCGTAATTTCCTAGTCTATAATTCTTCAAAAGTCTTCATGGTATGCAACTCTTTTAGATAGGATCTTGACTTGATCAATCCTTCTTGGACTTCGTTATCTTTGAGTTGCTTTGCAATCCTATTTGTAAGATTTTGAAAAACCATGGTCAAACATGTCATTTTCAAAAATCCTATCACATACAAATCGCATATGTTAGTCCACATCAATGTTTGTCATTATTCAAAATATAGGAGAAAGCCCTTTGGGCTAACACCAACACCTAGTCGGACTTATCTTAATTTTATCCTTAGTTACTACATGTCCCAAAAATTATGTTTGACCCAAAATTCACACCTACCAGAGTCATCACATTGGTAAAACTAATTTCAATTATTCCATGTTCAATTCTTTCACCACCACTAATTTTCTCGCCAAGCAAATAACGCTGTTAACTTTTTTAAAAATATACTAAAGAAACCTTTTACCATGTGACTATCATTCCAAACTCTTAATTCATGTCTACATCAACTAATAAAGATTAGCATTCTTGTCCCCAATAGCTTAGAATCCCTAGTTCCTGATATTAAGCACCACATTTCCATTGCCTTACTTTACCTATAGATAATTACATCCAACCGATCTACAAAAATAAATGCATTACCCTACCTCTATAATCAACGTAAGCTCTTTTCTTCGACACTAATTTCATATCTAATATGCTATCCTAATCTTCAAAATATGGTACAAATTAAATCTCTTGGCAAATTTATGTCTCCCACTAAAATTTCACATCTCGAATAAAACATATAAATTTCCACCTCCTTGTACAAAAAAGTATGCTCAAATAAATTATAGGCCAATTCACAACATCACAATTCAAGCCAATGGTATACTTCAATATACAAAACGCATGGTACTAAGATCAAGAGCATATTCCTTTCAATATTAGGATGAAGAGTTTACCTTGCTGCATTCGATATCAAGTCCTCTTTGTTCAAAGCAATGCTTTGTTTTCAATTACGGCCTCGTCTTATTTCCTCTATTACCTATATTTTCTCGGTTGGCTAATAATTGTGGTGGGATAGGGTTTCCTTTATTGGGCAGAGGTATATTCGAACAGTTCTCCCTCAGATGCGTAGCATTCCTACAATTAAAATATCTTTTGTTTGATTTCTTGGACCAATAATCTTTTTCCATGTGTCTTTCTTCCCATAGTAGTAGCAAGTCATTATTTTTGAAATAGAGCTCACTGGCACCATTCCTACTTGCTTTCTCTTATTCTTCCACAGTGTTGTCCAACTGACTTCTTAGTCAATAAATGATTACTTGTGGGTGGAATCTTGTTAACGGATCAATTCTTATCCTTGTTCTCGGTCCATGTAGTATTATCCAAGGTAGCAACATATGTAGTTGGAGGAAAAGATATTAAAATCCTTCTCAGTTCCATCAGTGTTTGAAGTATGTCTATCATTTTGCTAATAACTTGAGTTATAATAACAGCTCTAAGTACTTCACTAGGAGCAACATAATAGCAGGTATTGAGTTAATGTCAAGGCGGCATCTTCTTGTCACAAATGTTACAACCTCATCATAAATATTTATGGTTTAAGGTGTTCCTAAGCTGATGCTATTGCATAAGTCAACATGATGATGTATGCATTCTAATTAGTAAGCACGCAGTGATGATGTAACTTATAACTCTTGGATTTGTTGCATACTAGCGTATATGGCAAGTAATAAATTTCTCTACATAATAGTTTTAGTAAATTTTATTGCATGCATAAACATATAACTTCAAGAATAAAAATAAACTTCATACAAGATATTTACAAAAGCATAAATTTTCATGAAATCAGAAGTTTCAAAGTAAACACGTATAGGTATCAGAATATTAAAATGTTTATTGTATAACCACTGTGGTCAACATGAAATTCTAATACTCAACTTACTACCTCTTAAATGTTTAGTCATCACTAGGATAGTCAAAATCACACTTATAGAACCATATCTCGATGTTTGTGTTAGGGTTTACATTCTTAAGAGACTCCTCTTGCTCATTGTCTATCTAACTATCATCAGGAAGGTCTATCATTCTAGCTCCTTTGATAGTCCTTCTTGTCACCACCTTCAGTCTTAGGTTCTTTGTGATCTTACTCCTCAAGGTCATCATTTTCTATAGCTACAAACTCAACCTCAAATTTTTTTTTTTCATTACTACTACTTTAATCATGCAAAATCAACTCCAAGGACTCCAATAGGGTGGAATCAACAGGTTCTAGTACTACAATTGGTGCAAGGATAATCTAAAGGTCATGGTTTTAGGAGCAATCTTATGGATTCTAACCATCCTATCATCACGAAAAACACATTGGGCTTAGTAATAATTCAAAATACCTAAAGAAAATAAGTACTAAATCCACATAATTAAAAGAAATACCTAAACCTAGACTCTAATACCACTTGTAACACCTACTACCTACGTACCTCAAAAAATGATGGGGATGTCGCCCTATTTATAGGACCAGGGGACTTTATAACTAGGTAAAGATGAAAAGCCAAAATAATAAATAAAATTTATTACAAATGTTCAAATACTTATAATAATATCAAAACATAATGACTAAATAAATAGTCTCCAAATGGAAGGGAAACAAAATAAAATAAAATCTTCAATTTCTTAGGCAAGCTCACCCTTGTCCAAGCAGGATCTTCTTGAAAACATGGCATAAATGGTGTGAGAATTGCTTCTCATGAGTCCTATGTGTGCTCTTGAACATTTGAAAGTTTATTTGTATGATGCAAAATTAAATAATTGGAAAGAAATATTTGCAAGTCATTTTAGAACACTTTTGAAAATATTGAGTGGTTATTTGATGCTTTCAATCAAAAGACAATAAACACTTTTAGAAAATAACCACTCATAAAAGGCTGACTATGAAACCTTATATCATAGTCCAATGTCATGAAACCTTACATCATGATAAAGCACTGTGAAACCCTGCATCACAATGCAGTGAGTGGTCGGCCCACTGGGTGATATACTGTTCCATCTGTGAAACCCCAGTCAAAACCAACCTTAGAGTAAGGGGGTTGGGATGCATATCATATTTTATTTCATGGTTAAATATATTTTTATATGATTTTTATGTGCCTTGGATTTGAGCTCTATTGTCTTGAAGTCTTGTTGATGAGTATTATGTGAGAGGGGCAAAATGGTAATTTTTGCCCGAGGTGAAAATAAGGAAATAGCTTGTGGATGGAATAGAAAAAAATTCTTCTAGTGAAAATATCAACAAGAGTTGGTGTGGTTTAGTGGTTAGAGCCTTAGAATTAATTATGGAAGTCTAAGGATTAAATTCCGTCATGGAAGCTTTAACTTGATTAAATTTTATTTTTGCTTGGGAAGAAATAGTTTCGGCCTTATGAGCTTAGGGTAAGGTAGGGATGATGTCCTAAGAGAGAGACATGTAGGAGCAACCTCATCCCACTCCCTTGTTCTACTCGAATTTCTTAAAGGGAATTCATTTTCCCTTGATCTTTGATTTTTCCTTAATTCTCAACTCCTTAGTTTAATCAAGATGTTTTAGCCATCTTCTTTCCGGAAATTTCAGAAAAGTGCAGAGGTCTTGTACGATCAAAATGTCTTAGTAAAATATTTCTTATGATCTGAAAAATGTGGAAGAGTTGTGGGAAGTTCCATGAGGAAAAATCCCTCTAGTGAGGTTGCTGAAAATTCTCTCTAGCTAGCTCATCTTCTTTATTGGAATGAGCTGAAAATTTTCCAACTTGTGGTGCCTTCAAAATGTCGAGTTTCTTAGCTAGCATTTCCTCTCAAATTCTGCCAGAAAAATGGTCTTTAGGATCAGTTTGTAATCTAAAATTCTTAGCCATTTTCGGACTGCTTAAGGCTGGAGCAAAAGCAGGAAAAATTCCTGCACAAATCACAGCTTTGAGAGTCCAAAACTAAGCTGTTTTCTTCCAGATTTTGTTCAGTACCTTAACCATGTGTTTCCTCTATGAAGAAGGCTGGAAACCAGCCTTGAAAACCCCTGAAGTTCCCCTTCAAACACTCTATAAGTGGCTGGGAATGGCAGCCAAAAATCTGCCCAGAAATTACTGTTCAGCGAAAAAACTGTGCAGGAAATTTTCCAGCCTTGTTTCCTATTTCTCTCCCAGCCGAAACACCAACTTTATTCTGCAAAAAAACCTTCCTTAAACCTCCAGTAACAGAGTTCCATTGTTCCCCTCAAGCTTCTACACGAAATCCAACAATGGCTACCCAAAAATCCCTCCACCAAATCCCTACAATTTTGCTTGATTGGTTTCCAAAATTCCAGCCATCTTTGTTTAGCAACCTTCCATAATATATCACTCCATTGACCAGACTTCTTCTTCATCATCGTGCACCTTAGTTTCAGCCACCCTAAGCTACCTTGAACCAGCTTTAATTCCTCAGAAAAACTGCCCAACCAGTCGGCCATAGGAGACCTTCAAAGCTCTTCAATTATCAAGATATTCTAGGAATATTTATTTTCCAAATTCACTACCTAAAAATATTCTTCAAGGATTGTAACAACTAACCTTTCCTTTTTCCTTCCAAATCAGAGAAACAACTCCCTAAACCCTACAAAAATTCGGCCAGCCTAATTCCCTCAGAATTCTCGGCAGTTACACTACAATCTCTCAATTCCCTTCAATCTCCAAGAACACACACACTACACCAAGAACACCTACTACTTTCTTTCACCTAATACCCCCTCCAAATCACCCCAAACCTTCACCAAAATCTCCAAATTTGACCTACTTACTACTGTGAGTCCTTCGACACCATCCTTAACATCAAACTCCTCAAGTCATCTTGCTACTTCGGATCAAAACCAGAAATTTCTGTGAGGAACAAGAACATCTTCAAGGTAAATTTACTCTATCAACTTCATCTTCTCCAAACTTGATCTCTAGTGAAAACCTATGTGAATAAACATACTAATAATCTCTCTCTCTCTCTCTCTCTCTCATGGCCAAAATTCCTCTTCCTTGGCCGGATGACTTTTTCTTCCATAATCATGCTCTCGCCATCTCCCTTGGACAAAGTTAGACATCTAAGAGTTGAGATCTACTCTAAACTCCTTCTAGGCATTCATCAATCAAGTAAGTACCTTCAATCCTTCTTTTAAACTCTAGAATTATGTCTCTAGGATGATGTTGATAGTAGGTGGATGGTGATAGGATTCGGGTATATATATATATATATATATATATTGTTGAGATTGAAGCATGAACATTTGTATGATTGTGAAGGGGATGAGATTTATGCATGGAGGGATTATCTTGATTGATTGTGTGATGATTTGAGGTTTGATGCATGAAGTATTTGAGATAAATCATACTAGAGATTATGTCACCCTTGGTGAATAGAATTTATATGCATGTTAGATTATTGAAGCCATGATCATATTTATACTAGTAGAGGTTAGATCATGCCTTAATAAATTTAGATCTATGCTTATATGCAAGATTTGGTCGATTTGATGAATGGAAGGATTGCATATGTTCTTGATTGTGGTTAGCCATAGGAATTTGAGTCATGTTCTAGTTGTCCCTAAACTAATTTTACTTCTTGAATAAAATGTTCAATAAAATAATGTTTCTTTTGTATTTTCGAAAAAACCCTAGGAATGGTAGATTTGGACTATTATAAACAATAAGGATATTTTAGTCAAATAAATAATAGCTTTGCTAGAAAAATAATATATATATAATTTAAAATAATGAAATCAATTAAAGCCTTTTATGGAAATAATTATGATTAGTGAAATATTTATTACTACAAATTTAATCATTATCTTTTAATCAAAACCCGATAAGAATTTATTTATAGTTTTCCAAGCAAGACTCATTAAATTCATTTTCAACTAATTTTAGCTATCAATTATTTTCTAACAACTAAAGTACTAATAAATCATTAATTTACCTAAAACTTCTTAGGACTCTTGATCAAATAAAATCTAAGTTTTCTTTAACAAGATTTAAGCTTTCAACTTATTAAAATTTACTTCCCAAACCATTAATTATTTTAAATATCACACTAGGCTCAACTCTTAAGCCTATTTACTTAGTGTTTAACCTTGAAGCTTGGGACACTAGGATCATGGTAGTAGTAAGTTGTGTTGATTTAAAATTGAGGAAGTGGATTGTGGCTTGGAATTGATCGTGATTTGTATTTGCCCATGTGGGGTTAGGTCAGCTGTTGGAGACCTTGTTGCTGTGAGCAAGAATCAAGTAAGCTCCTGCATAAAACCTGATTGATGTGAAATATTTTTCTTATTTCAAGCCAAATGTAGAGTGTATGGACACTCATTTATGTAGAGGCAATTGAGGGTTGAACTATCTTTCTAAAGCTATTTTTTAAAAGACAAGGAGCGGATTTGCCAAACCTAAACTCTTTCTAAAGTTGTTTTTTTTTACAAGGACTTTGGAAACCCTCAAAATGCCATTTTCATGTGGAACAATGTTTTGTTCATTTTATTCCAAGTGGAAAACGTCGTTGAGTACTCAATAAGGGTGGACTACTAAGACTAGTCCTTGAGGGGTTAGGGTAAGTCTCTCAGCAGGTGGCCACCTCTGAGGGGTGAGTCCTTCCCGGATAGGACGTCAGTCCAGTGGGTCGTGCCGGTCCGAGCTAGCAGTGTTCTTTTCAGTCAAGTGACTGTGTTTTACAGAAATGGACACCTGGTTGTTGACTGGGTATAGAGAAGAAGGAGTATCTTGTCCAGTAGGCCGATCACCTACTTTTGTCAGTCTACACAAAGTGTGGCATTCTGACCGGCGTATGCACAAAGTGTGGCATACTGACCATCTGGTTGTGGGGCCCAACGTGTGGTAACGCATAATCCTTGCTTATGAGTGGTTGATTTTGTTGATCATGTATGGCTGGAATAGCTAAAATGCCACTCTTGCTTTTGACTAATATTTATTGCTTGCTAATATTCCTCTTATGAAGATTTTGCACTTTGCATCTATGAACTGTTTTCACTAAACACCCAAAGCACATACGGACTTATTGAGATTTCTGTCTCATCACATTTTTTCCATGATTTCAGGTCGATCCTACTGTGGGGATAAGTAGCTAGTAGTATCTGCCTTGGAAGAGATTGTTGTCATTTAATTCTATATATTGCTTTGGGAAGACAAGAGTGGATAATTTTATTTATGGTTTTGTTTTGGGAATTCATGGATTTATTCTTGGAGTTTTCTTTAGGTTGTAATAATTTTTTTTTAGTTAAAGTATTATTTTTATTCCACAATTTTATATATGTGACCTAGTTATAAAGACCCTTGTCCTTTGGACGGGGCGACATCCCCAGCCCTGGCGGGCCTAGGTTGCGGGGTGTTACACCATCTCTCACCTAAAGTCACCGGTTGTCCAACACCTGATAATAACTCACCTAGACTAAGTTGCTAGCTCGAACTGGCTTAGCTTACTAGTACTGGTGCCTTATCCCGAGAGAGTTTATCTCCCAAAGATAGCCGCCTATCGAAAGACTTGCCCTAACTTTCAGAGGCTAGTACTAGTAGCCTATTCCTATTGAGTACTCATCATTTAAATTTCCTGCCTAGGAACAATTCTCAACAATGCTTAGTTATCTTGAACATGCTAGCATGGCTTAAAGTAATTTTGTTTAGAAATTAAGTAAAATCAATTTTTTGTTTTTGAACCTTCATTTGAACAAAATGTTGTTTAGAAAGAAAAGGATAGATTGTCAATGCATGCATTTCAAGAACATAATTGCTTGTCTCAATATAATCATTAATTGACTTGCAAAAGTATCGTGCGACAAAAGGTTTATACAAGGACTTACCTTCTCAACTAATGTGGTTTATTCCAAGATTATGGTCCTATCCTTTTACCTTGGTAATCCTCTTCTATCTTAGGAAATTAAAATACTTAATTGACCACTGCTCTAATTAGCCTTACAACAAGGTACTCGCATACATATTTCCTACTCTACCTAAGCACATAAAGTTAAGTCTACCAAGATAAAGTTCACATAACCCACATTCTACAAAACAGAAAGGAGAAAATAATAATAATAATAGTAGTAGCAGCAGCAATAACCGTAGTAGTAGTAGTAGTACTACTACTACTACTAACAACAATATTAAATAATAACAAATGATAACGATAATAATTAATAATAATGCCAATAACAAATAACAATAATAAATAGTGATAAATGTTAATAAACTTTGATAGTAAATTATAAATAATAATTATACTAATAGTAAATAATAATTTTTTGAAAACTAGAATAGCTAGGACAAGTTGCTGAAATTTTAGAATTTCAGTAAAGAAATTGTTTACCAACGCTTAGCAGCACACTAAGAGAAGAAGGAGAAACCTTAGGCGTCACACCTAAGACCTTAAGGCGTCACACCCTAGAGCTTGGTTGCATCAGACAACTAGAAATTACAGAAACTCTTTATGACTCTTATTAATTTGAATAGAGAAAGTATACATAGGTAATAGAGAACTTCTCTATTTATAGACCTAAAAAATTCTAAACTTACTAGGACTAGACTCCTTAGGAAACCAGCCAATTTAGGAATCCTACTAAACAGAAATTTAAAATTTAGGAAACTTCTCCAAACCCACTAGTTACCAAAATACTCTTAATTCTAAAACTCATAAAACAACAATTTAAAGGAAAGACTTATTACTAAAAAGAAAGACTCATTACTCCTCTATGAGCTGTCCATCATCTAAGGTGTGCCAAATTAAGCTTTGACCTTTAGAATCACCTTTTCCCCCTCCTCTTATAAACTTTAACTGGATGCTACCACTTATCTTTATCAATTCTCCCCGACTTGAAAGAACACATCCCTAGCAAGTTAAAAGTATGATACCTTTCATAGAGGTCACAATCAATGAGCTGAAAATCATGATCAGTTGCCCAGTAGAATTACTCATTGGACGCCCTTTCCATTTGACAAGATATTTCTGATATCCTTTAGTTCTAGTAGACACCAGCTGTTCATCAA
Source organism: Voacanga thouarsii (assembly GCA_026120185.1). Lineage (NCBI taxonomy): Eukaryota > Viridiplantae > Streptophyta > Magnoliopsida > Gentianales > Apocynaceae > Voacanga > Voacanga thouarsii. The sequence goes on from JANUWF010000328.1 coordinate 274,758, forward strand.
GTACATCTTCAATTTCCTCTGTTGCATTAGTTACTTGTGGCAAAGTTGCTGTGGATTTTCCTGCAACTAAATTGTCATCATGTCTAGCATATGTAGTCAAATCTTCAACGTTGAAGATATTACTGATACCTATGTCAGATGGCAGCTCAAGAACATAAGCATTAGAGCTGATTTTCTTTAAAATCTTATATGGTCCTGCACTTTTAGCATGAAGTTTCTTGCAAACTCCCTTAGGATAATGTTCTAGCCAAATTCTTACCATGACCAAGTCTCCTTCTTGAAATTCAGCAAATCATTTCATCAAATCTGCATGTGCCTTGTACATTTCATTACTCATAGAAATTTGATGTTGCACATCATCATGAATCTCTAGAATATGCTTAGAGAAAGCTTTAACTTCAACACTAGGTCGAACATGCACAGGTAGAGGTACTAAATATGTCGATTTCTGAGGATTCATTCCCAGCACAACATCAAAAGGACTACGTCCAGTAGTCTTATTAATGGAACTATTATAAGAAAATTCTGCCATAAGTAGCACATGATCTGTGAAACCCCACCTAAAACCAACCCTAGAATAAGGGGGTCGGGATGCATATCATATTATTTTGCGTGACTATATATATATTTTTGAATGATTTTATGTGCTTTAGAATTATGATTTATAGGTTAAAAGGCTTAGTTATACTTATTGAGAAGAAAGGGTAAAATGGTAATTTTACTTAAGGACAAAATAGGAAGATAGCTTGAGGATTAAATAAGAGGAATATTTGGGTGAGAAAATAAGAACAAGAGTTAGTGTGGTTAAGTGGTTAGAGCTTTGTGATTTAATCTCTAAGGTCTTGAGTTCAAATCCCATCACTTAAGTTTTATTCATGATTATCTTAGTTAAGTTTGAAATTTTTGTTTTCTTACATTCCTTAAAGATAGGAATGTTGTCCTATGGGAGATATGAAGAGAATGTCTTAATCATATCATCATGTCCTAAAAAGAATTCTAGAGCAATTCTTGTCCTTTTATTACCTCTAGCTTATCCTAACATCTTCACAAATTAAAATTGTTCAAAATTCATCTTTTAATTCCAGAAAATTCTGTGAGGATTTCTTGGCTTTGAATTTTGAAAATTGATCTTGGAAGGTGGAGGATTGACCGAAAATAAGAGAGGAGTTAGGAAGGGTTCCCAAGGGAAATCAATCACCATAGTTGAACTTTTAAACTCATCTCTATAGTGTTCATGTTCTTGATGAAGGAAACCAAAAAATTTTCCAGATTTTTGAGCAGCCTAGCTTCCGAAAAACTTAGCCAAGTTCCTTACTCATTTTGCTGCCATAAAAATGACCAATTCATATAGCTTGAAGACTGAAATTTCAGTGCAAATTCAGACTGCACAAAACTACAAAAAAATTCTGGGCAGTTTTGCTGCACAGCAACCAGAAAATGGAGCTATTTTTCCTGTCTTCAATCCAGCAAAACTCCTCTACTTTTTCTCCAAAAAGAAGGCTGGAAAACAGCCTTAGAAGACCCTCAAACACCTCTCAAAATTCCCTGCAAATCGAGCTAAAGAATTGCAGAAATACTGCACAGAAAATTCAACAAACCATTCGAACCTTAGAACTCCTTGAAACCAGAAAATTTTCTAGTTTTGTTTCTCAAAGCCTTGGCCAAAAAACCGTCCTCAAACCTCTGTAAAATGAACCTTGTACAGTCATGAACTGAATACCATTAACCTCTCCACTTACCTTGAACACTTGGATTCCATAACCATACCTCAAATATCTCCTAAGATCACTCCATTCAAACTACATTTGAACTTCAAAAATTTCCAGCATTTTGCTCCATGAAAACACCCTTGTATTAAGCTACACAACCAGAAATTCCTCTGCATCAAGCTCTAAATTTTGGCCAGCCTTAAAGCCTTATCAATCTTCATTCATTTCAGTAAAACAAACCAGTCCAGCTGGCATTGAAGCTCAAAGAAACCTCCATCAATAAAACACCATTAACATATCCTATACCTCAAACCACTCCTCAATTCCCTCCATTTGAATTTCAAACAAATCAGATTATTCTCTTCCTCTCTAGCTGAAAATCGAAACTCCTAAACACCCTAAACCATTCGGCCAGCACTCTCCCAGATTTCGTGCAGCGTTTCTCTCAAACTCTCTCAATTTTCACCAAGAACACCAAGAACACACACTACATTTCTTCAAGCCAAAACCCACCCTAATCACCTCCAACCCCTCTCAAATACTCCATATTACTCCTACATACTCCCTAGTGTTCATTTCTAGTAGTTATAACACAAAATCTCGAAAACAAGAAATTGCATTCGGATCAAAACCAGTTTTTTTCTTGAAGTCTCAAGAACATCATCAAGGTAACCAAGAATAACTCCTTTATTTATCTTCTTCCATTCAACCTTCAATGTATCATACTAATGTGCGCTCTCTCTCTCTCTCTCTCTCTCTCTCTCTCTCTCTCTCTCAGCCGAATTGGTTGATCAACAATCATGGCTGTATTTCTTCCTCTTGGACAATTCAAACTCTCAATCACGTGGACCTTATTAAGTCTTCATCTAAGTAATCATCAATCAAGTATTTCTCCTTAATACTCCTTTTTAATTCTGCATTCATGTCTCTTAGATATTGATAGGAAGAATATAATATGAATGTGGGATTGAGTATATGCATGTGAATGAAGGGGTTGGGATTAGGACATGAGAATGGTTGTGTATGTTTAAGCTATATGGATTTTCTTGAGAATCAATGTATGTTCATCATGTCTTAGGAGAATTATGGATGTTTAAAGCATGTTAGATATTATGACACCTTTGGTGAATAGGATTTTTATGATCTTATCTCCCTTGAAACCATGATTATGATTATGCCTAGTAGAAATTTGGCCATGGGATAGTATGTGTTGATTTAAGCCTATGTTCATGAATGGACTAGTTTATTATTTGATGTTGGGGAATGTGTTCATGAATCTTGTTTAGCAATAGGAAAATCAAGATTATTTTCTTGTTAATCCTAGGTTACTTTTAGTAACAAATTTTATTACCTTAATTAAAATTATTACTATATTTTTTCTCTAAAGATTTCGAAATTCCTAGGGAGTTTTAGAATTGGAATATTAAATGAAATATTGATATTTTATTAGTCAAATAAATAATATCTTTTATTAAAAATAATATGTGTGTGTGTGTGTGCGCGCGCGCACGTGTATAATAATAAATAAGATCTTTTATATAAATAATAATAATAATAATAAATAAAATATTAATGACCTTGTAGACCATAGTTTAAAATTTTACCTATATTCATAAACATTATTTATATTAAAATTTATTTGCTGTCTATTAATAAAAATTTTAATATAATTCATTTATTATTAATTTTATTTATTACTAATTATTTATTATCTAATAAATATTAATTAATTTATTATTTATTTATAATAATACTACTTAAAAAGTACTATTTATTAATATTATTTAGGACTTAGTATTATTCAATATTCAAACACTAGTTTATTTATTAATAATAATACTTAAGATTTATTATTTAAACCTATAACTTATTAGTAATTATTTTACAACCCCTAGTTATTTTAACTTATCAAGCTATATTTATTTTATAAAATTCTTTATCATCTAGCCTTAAAGCTTAGAACATTAAGGTCATGATTGTAATTAGTTGAACTAGGAATTATTTATGTAAGCAAGTATAGCTTGAGTATAACTTTATGCCTTGTCTTTACCCCAAGTGGGGTTAGGTCAGCCTTGGAGGATTTTTGAGTTCAAGCAAGCAAAGGATCAGGTAAGCTCCTGCATGGAATTATGTGAAGACCAAAAATTATTGTGGCAAGCCAAATGCAATGTATATGGACATTCATTTTGTAAAGGCAATTAATGACTGTTTTCCTTTTTATTTCAGTCAAGCAAATCATTTGAAAAATTAAACAAACGGTTTTACACAAAATGCTTAACTTTTTCTAAAACCCAACTTGACAAGAATTTTAGAAATCCTTAATTGCTATTTTCAAGTAAATTAATGTATGATCAATTTTCTCTCGAGTAGGACAAGCAACGTTGAGTACTCAATAAGGGTAAACTACTAGGACTAGTCTTTGAAGGGTTAGGGTAAGTCTCTCAGTAGGTGGCCACCTCTAAGGGGTGAGTCCTTCCTGGATAGGATGACAATCCGGTAGGTCATACCGGTCTGAGCTAGTAAGTTTCAGTTATGTGGACTGTGCGTTTCCAGAGCGGATAACCGGTACATTTTGGTGTTGAGTTGGAGGAGTATCTCACCTAATAGGCCATACACTTACATTTTGTCAGCATTGTAACACCCCACGACTACGTACCCTAAAAGGGCGGGGATGTCGCCCCGTCCCGTAGGACAAGGGGTCTTTAGAACGAGGTATAAAATATAAAGGCAATCTCCAAAAGGATCAACTTAGATAAATAAAGAAATATTCTTATTACATCAGGCTCAACTTGGAGCGAAACGGAATAAAAAAAAATATTGTTTAGAAGCATAAGTAATAAATGTCTCCTAGAACGGATAGAGAAAATAGCAAAAGCTTCAACTATTACATGCCCCGCTGACTCAGCACAGTCTATCCCCTGAAAACATGATGTAAAACAGTGTGAGAATAAATCTCAGTAAGTCCTGTGTGTGCACATGGTGTTTTTAAATAGTTCGTGTATGCAAAGTGTAACATATTTGTAAAAATAATTTGGTAAGTCATAAACAATCTCTTTTCGCAAGGAGTGGATTTTTCTCATTGTCACACTTTGTACAAAATAAATCCTCCACTCGGATAAAAGTCATGTCACCACACGTTGGGCTCCATGAGAACAAGTTGGCCAAGGCACCACACTTTGTGCACCTTGTCCGGACCAGATTACCACACGTTGGGCGTTCTGATCAAGGTGAGTGTACAGCTCACCGGGTGAGATACTCCTCCATCTCTACACCCAACAAAACCATCCGGGTGTCCATGCCGGGAATATAAATAATACCTTTCAGGTATAACACTAGCTCGGACCGGCCTGACCAACCAACACTGTCGCCTTTTCAAGCAGAGTTCATCTTCTGGAGGTGGCCTCCTGCCAGAAGACTTACGCTAGCCCTCCAAGACTAGTATTGTTAGCCTACCCTTATTGAGTACTCAATGAACATATCCGTCAATTCCTAATTCAAAATATTTTCAAACCTTAGCTTTGTAAAACGTGGTTTTCTTTAAAAGAAATTTCTAAAAATTTAAGGAAAAGAATAGTTTTCTTGCTAAAAACCGTTAGTTTGACAAAACCGTTTAAAGAATAAATATCCACGTTTACAACCCAAGCAAACATAGTTTAACAATAGCTTTACAAAGCTTCACAACATAGACTTACCATCACAACCTTTAACAAAACAGTTTATAGAAGGACTTACCATCACAACATTTAATAAAAGAGTTTATGCAAGGACTTACTTGATATGCCTCAGATAAATGCGATAAATTCACAGCTGGCTTTCCTCAATTATCCTCTTGATCTAAACCATATAATATCATGATCAGAGTCTCAATTAATTCAAACATGCTCTAATCCCATTTATTTCCATAACAATTCGCAATCTCCTATTTAATTCCAAGTAAACTATTCAATCCCCAAAGATCAAATACTACGACCACATGTTTATCTCGCTAATAAACACCATTACACTTTTCTTTCGACATCAAGGGAGGGTATTCCCTTACCTTGTGACTACCGGGTAATGAGGTCTCGATGCTCCTATGGTGATCGTCCCGAGTTCGCTTGAGAAGAAGAGAGAAGCTACCTCCTTTGCTTCTCTTGACCGAAAATTTAGGAAGAAGAGGAAATCAACCTCTATAGGGCATGATTTAAGGGTAGAAGAAAGATAAAAGAATCATTAGAGAAAACGGCATCAAGAGGTTGAAAGGATTTGTGCTTACCTTAAGGTGTGTTCGATTTTTGCTTGGAATAACTCTTGTGGTTTCGAAAATTTGCAGAGAGAAGTTGCTGAATTTTTCGTGTAGAATGGAGAGGGTAAACGATGGTTATGATTTAAAGTTGGAGAAGATTGGTTTAGGGTTAGATGGTGATGTTTAGATAGTCTCCTAATGGCTTTAGGTTTCTTGGACAGCAAAGGCGAAATTTCAGCTTGCGCGCCCCTCCTTGCTGCCGATTTTAGGGGAGTTTTATGGAGGAGAAAATTCTGGAATTTTGCTCTTCTATGCTGGCCGAACTACTACTCAAAGGAAGGGCTGAATGTGTTCAGAATTTTGGGCCAAACAAGGAAGAGTTTGAGTGAGTTTTGATGACTGAAAAATCATGTGCAAGTGTAGCAAGTTTTGGACTGGTTTGGCTGCTATAATTCTACCGAAATTTCCAGAGGAAAATTGAGGGTTTTGGGCGCTAAAAATAGCTTGTTCAGCTGAGGTTTTTCAGTGAATGATGTGTGCTGAATTTCGGTTGAAGTAGGAACACAAAGCTGGCCGAAAATCCTGCACCAAGCTGTCCAAATTTTTCTGTGTATATGCTGGACGAATTTCAGTGTTTTTGTGTGATAGAAATTCTGGTTTTGTGCAGCTAAGGTAGTTGAATTGTTAAGGAGTGTTCTAGGTGTTTTGAGCTAGGATTTTCAGAGTTGGATTGTAGCTAAAGATGGCTGGAATTTCGGACAGCTTATGTAGATTCAAAGCTGCCGAAATTCAGCTAGGAAAAGGAAGAAATCCTAGTTGAATTTGGTTTGAAATAAAATCTGGTTTTATCAAGGATTTGGATAAGATTTCCTCTAGTCCTAGAAAAGTTTGGATCGAGCTAAAGGTGCTCCAAGGTGGCGGTCAAAATCTGGAAAAATTTCCAGAATATTTCCAGCTTATGGTTTCCGAAAATTCAAGGGAACAAAAGCTGAAAATAAAACAAATTTCATCCTTAGCTAAAATCCTTGAACTTAGGAGTTAAATATAAAGTCTTACTCCTATGGAAGTGGCGTTTAAACCCAAAGAAAATATCTAAGACTTTAGTTAAAATATTTCTCTAAAACAATTAAATAAATAAAAGGATTATGGCTAGAAGTCTTGAAGAGTTGAAATAAGATTTTTCCCTAATATATTCCCTAACTCTAATATTCATCAAGAAGAGTTTTATACCACTTGAAATTCTTCAAAGTGGCTCCTAGCTAGGGTTTTTTTCGAAAATCCTAAGGAACACAAGCTGAAAATTAAGGGTGAACTTTATTCACATCAAAGTCCTTGAATTTAGGAAATAAATATAGATACTTATTTCCTTGGAGTAAAAATACTAAAAGTTCTCTAGGATAGCTAGATTCTTTTTCGGCCAAGATAAGAGACGGTCTAAAGAAAAGAATTTCAAGAAGAGAAACTAATTTCACAAAAGGTAGGATTCGAACTCGGGTCACCAAAGGAAATCACCAACCTCCCCGCTATTCCAAAACAACTCCAATACTAATTTTTCTACAAGAAGTTCTTACCACCCCAATACTCATCCTTCAAAATCTTCGACCAAACCTCCCTTAACCAAATCTTTAACAACACAACTATTTCACATCAATTAATTCAAATGCAAGCGTAACGGAAAAATTCACATGCATCATGCAAATAAAATTATTCTAGCTACCACATAAAATGTAAGATGCTATGCAATGCATGACTCTTTCCCATAGTCAAAGGTGGTTTTGGCCGGGGTATTACATCCTCTCCCTCTTAAGAGAATTTCGTCCTGAAATTCAGATTTCATACCCTTCGAGCATACCCGGATACTTTCGTCTTAACCATTCCTCCGTTTCCCACGTTGCATCATGTGCTCCATGATGATCCCAAAGTATCTTCACCATGGGTATCTGCTTGTTTCGGAGTGTCTTAATACTCCGCTCCAAGACGACGGGTCTCTCCACATAACTCAGATTGGGTTGCAACTCCAATAGTTCCTCATTGAGTACATGACTCGGATCGGGATTGTACCGTTTCAACTGAAAGACATGGAATACGTCATGCATCCCGGTTAGGCCATTAGGTAGATCCAATCGATAGGCAACCGGTCCAATTTTCTCTAATATCGGGAATGGTCCCAAATACCTAGGACTCAACTTCCCTCCCCTCGGATGTTTCAGGATTCCTCTACTAGGAGTCAACTTCAAGAATGCACGGTTACCTACTTGGAACTCCAATTCCCTCCGTCTAGAGTCTGCATAACTTTTCTGTCTGCTTTGTGCTGCCCTTAGCCTTTCCCGAATTAACTTAATTTTGTCGGTCATCTCCTGAATGCATACTTCACCAGTCTTTTTAACGTTCCCTTCTTCTGTCCATCCCCAATATATCGGTACCTGGCATTTTTGCCCATACAGTGCTTCGTACGGCGCTATTCCGATCGACGCCTGATAGCTGTTGTTATATGCTAACTCCGCATGGGGTAAAGACTCAATCCACTTGTCTCCAATGTCCAAGATACATGCTCGGAGCATGTCTTCCAGTATCTCAATGACTCTTTCGGATTGACCATCAGTCTGCGGATGAACAGAGGTACTGAATTTCAGGGTCGTGCCCAAGGACGTCTGGAACTTACCCCAGAACCTTGAAGTGAATCTAGGGTCCCTATCCGACACGATGCTCGACGGTACTCCATGCAACCTTATAATTTCTCGGGTATATGTCTGATCCAACTTTTCCATTGAGTCCCTTACGTTTACCGGTATGAAATGCGGTGTCTAGGTTAATCGGTCCACTACCACCCAGATCGCATCTTTATGTGACTTGGTCATCGGAAGGCCAGTCACAAAGTCCATGGTCACCTCTTCCCATTTCCATTCGGGAATCGGTAACGGTTGCAGTAAACCTGCAGACTTCTTATGCTCCATCTTAACCTTCTGGCATGTCAGGCAGGTTGACACATGCTGAACTACATCCCTCTTCATTCCAGCCCACCAATATTTCCTCTTCAAGTCTTGGTACATCTTTACCTCCCCAGGGTGTATGGTGTATTTGCTCTTATGCGCTTCATCCAGTATCCTCTTCCTTAAGTCTTGGATGTCCGGTACACAAATCCGGTCCCGAAAGTATAATACCCCATTCTCATCGGTTCGGAAATCGCCTCCTCCTCTCGCGATCTCTTTCTCCCTGAAAGTTTGAAATTCTGTACTGCCCTGTTGACCTGATACAATTTCCTGGTCCAGATCGGGTTTAAGGGTCAGGTTGCTCACGCAGATCTTCCCCTTTTGCACTTGCGCCTCTTTCTCTAGGATATCTTGGACTGCCAACACCTCCTGTATTATCAAGTGTGCCACTTTCATCTTTCGATTTAGAGCGTCTGCTACCACATTCGCTTTACCCGGATGATAGTTAATGGGGCACTTATATTCTTCCAGGAACTCCATCCACCTACGCTGCCGGAGATTCAAGTCCTTTTGCGTAACGATATATTTTAAACTCTTATGGTCTGTGAAAACCTCGTATTGTGCACCGTACAAGTAATGTCGCCATTTCTTCAAGGCGAACACTATAGCTGCTAGCTCTAGGTCATGCATGGGATAATTAACTTCGTGCGGCTTTAGCTTTCTAGATGCATAGGTTATGACTTTCCCTTCCTGCATCAGCACAGCTCCTAGTCCTTCATTGGATGAATCTGTATAGAGTGCATAGGGCTTATCAGCCTCGGGCAGACTCAGCACGGGTGCTGTAATCAACCTCCTCTTAAGTTCTTGGAAGCTCTTCTTGCACTTCTCACTCCAAGCAAAAACGACATCTTTCTTCAACAGTCGTGTCATCGGTGAAGCTAAAGTGGAGAAGTTTTTAATGAAACGCCAATAGTACCCGGCCAACCCAAGAAAACTTCGTATCTCGGTAATGTTCTCTGGTTGTTTCCAATTAGCTACGGCTTCTACCTTAGCTGGGTCCACTTTGATCCCCTCCTTGGATATCACGTGACCAAGGAAAGATACTGAGCTTAGCCAAAACTCATACTTACTAAACTTAGCGTAAAGCTTGAATTCCCTCAACTTCTCTAGGACCAACTTTAAGTGCTCTGCATGGTCCTCCAGATTTTTGGAGTAGATCAAAATGTCATCAATGAATATAACCACGAACTTGTTCAAGTATGGTTGGAAAATCCGATGCATCAGATCCATGAATACTGCCGGTGCGTTGGTTACACCGAACGGCATTACTACGAATTCATAATGGCCATACCGCGTGTTGAATGCAGTCTTAGGAATGTCTTCTTCTTTGATCCTCACCTGATAGTATCCTTGTCGTAGGTCCAATTTTGAGAAACAAGTAGCACCTTGCAGTTGATCAAACAACTCTTCGATCAAGGGTAGAGGGTATTTATTCTTGATCGTTAGATTGTTCAGTCCCCGATAATCGATACATAGCCTCAAGGTACCATCTTTCTTCTTGACAAACAACACCGGGGCTCCCCACGGTGATGTACTCGGCCGAATGTAGCCTTGCCTTAGCAATTCCTCCAATTGCTCATTTAACTCCTTCAACTCCTTCGGTGCCATCTGGTAGGGGGTTCTAGATACCGGTTCTGCTCCGGGAATCAGATCCACGGTGAACTCAACTTCCCGTTCAGGGGTAGGGAAGTGAGCTCCGTAGGGAACACATTAGAAAAGTCTTTCACCACCTCCATACTTTCCAAGGTACACTGGTCCTTTGGTTTGTTTAGGAGATACGCCAAGTATCCCGCACATCCTTTCTTGAGCAACTTCCGGGCTTTAGCTCCAGCAATAAGAAATTTCAGTTCCTTCGTTCGCTTGCCATTGAATTCAATTACTTCCCGTCCAGGTCTCACAAACTCCACCGTCTTAATCTCGCAGTCCACACGAGCTCTGTGCTTCGACAACTAGTCCATGCCCAAGATCAAGTCATAACCGTCCATGGCCAGGATTATAAGGTCGGCCTCCAGAATCTCCTTCCCAACCTCAACTCCACAACTTCCCATTTTCTTGCCTGCTTCCACCACCTTTCCCAAGGGGGAACTAACTACTAGGGTATAAGGTAGCTCATTTCCTTCCCAGCCCAGACGTGAAGCACATACTTTACTTACAAAAGAGTGTGTAGATCCTGGATCTATCAGAACATTAACAAGACAACCTTGGATAGAAAGGTTATCGTTGATCACGGCGGCGTCCGCTCCGACTTCCTCTCAGCTCAGGGCAAAAACTTTGGCCTTCACCTGGGGCTTCAGGTCTCCCGCTCCGGCTGGTCCAGTAGCGGCACCTCTATTGCCTCCCATTGGCTGGGTCGGCGCGGTCTGCTCAGTCCTTAAGGGTTTGGGGCAGACCTTCCTCAGATGTCCTGGGTCTCCGCAGTTGAAACACCTTCTCACACCCCCGCCACCCCAGCAATTTCTCTCGGTGTGGCCTCGCTTCCCACACAGTCGGCAGTTCAGGCTGCCTTGCATTGATCTGGCTACAGGCACTCGAAGCTGCTTACCCCGATTTCCCCATGGCATAGAACCCGCAGGTCGCTTATTGCCTGAAGGCTCATAGGTGGATGACTTGGTTGGAAGGGTCGGTTCACCGGTCGGTGCCGATTTTTGTTCTCCGTCTGAGAGGCTGCGTCCACAGCAGCAATGTACGACGTTGGCGGGGACGGAGCCAATGCCCTCCTCAAATCTGGCCTTAGCCCTTTCACGAATTGCCGGGGGCGCTTCTGCTCCGTATCTACCAAGCACTTGCAGTACTTGGACAACTGCATGAATCGGCCTGCATATTGGGCCACGGTCATGCCTCCCTGCCTGAGGGTCTGGAATTCATCCTCCCTCTTCTCAGCCACCCATCGAGGAATGTACTCAAGCCCGGAAAGCCTCCGTAAAATCATCCCAGGTCCACTCCTGCTCCTCCTTATCCTAATCACCCCGTACTCGCTGCCACCAAGCCCGAGACAGTCCCCTTAGCTGAAAAGCAGCAAACTTCACCATCCTTTCTTCCGAGTACTACAGAGTAGCGAAAATGTCCTACATCTGCTCAATCCAGTGCTCGGCTTTCTCATCCTGTTCCACCTCCCCCTGGAATGTGGGAGGCTGGAACTTCAGGAAACACTCCAAAGCCTCATCCTCTCCCCGCGGTGGTTTCCTGGCCACCTTATCCACTTTTTCGGTCAAGTCTTGTAGAATTGAGGCCATCCTGTCAAAAGCCTGACCCATGGTCACATCCCGTGACCTCTCCGAAGCCATCTCCTGCTCTCCTGGCAGGTGCTCTTCCACATCGGGGGTGGAACGACGCATCTGCTCAAACTCCGGGGTGGAGTATGCACTCTCCTGCACCATTCTGCTATGCACCACTGTTCGGCGTCTTAGTGCCATCTTAATCACATTCACTCAGGGTCAGATAGTTATTAAGGGGAAAAAGAATATGCTTAGGTGCATGATCAGTTGATAGTAATGTACTCATCTAAAAGAGAATGTGATGATAACGTGCAGAGATAAATCAAGTAGTAAACGAAACTCATGCTTGTCATATAAACCATTCTTTGCAGAAAAGAATGGGTCATCTCATACAATACCCTTTTTATTTAAAATGATTAATAGGCCCTATGAGCCATATGCTCCCTTAAGAAAAAGATAAACAAACAAAAGTATACAAATTCCAAAGAAAGAAGGAGTAAAAGTTGCTGGTCTTCTATGTTCGACTCTCCCTAGTTTCAACAGAAGTATCGGAGTCGTCAGAGGCCGGTTCCACTAGCCATCCCACGGAACTATCGGGTCTCCCTACGTAGTTCCTCGCGAAACAAACGCTCCCACTTGGCTACCCTGACTCACCCTCTCGGCATCTCTTGGCACTCATGGCCATCTCATAGAGCTCGTCCAACGCTAATCTAACTATACTCTTAGGCGCAGGCCTCTCACTCCCCAAGTCAGATGGATCAACTAACCCCTTTCTCCTTAGCATGGCATCTACGCCCAGTCCATATCGGAGTCCACACCCCTCAGGACTCCCTTCTAGCTTCCTCTTTCCCTTATCTACCCCTCCTAGAGCTGACTGCCTATTGTCTCTCTCTCCCAGGACAACCTCCATTACCTCCTCGTCCTCTCTTTCTACCCCAACCATCTCTCCCTCATTCTCATCGTCTCCCTCATTCCCTAGCTCATCTACCTCTCCCCCACTCAACTTCGTCATCTCCTCATCTCCCTCATCTTCCCCTAGGCTCTCCTCGACCTCGATCTCCGTCTCAACCACTGGGTCGTCCAACACTGACGGCTCACGCTCTCTCTCTGAATCAGACGCGGGTGAGTTGGCTACGGGTAGTGGGACATGTGGATTCCCGCAGCCAGTGGGCCAGTCTCTGACAGCCGATACAACTCTTTTGACCATCCTATAAGCAAAAGATAGAAATTAGAACCAAATCAAAATACTTCAGAAAATAGAAACCCATAAGTCGAGTAATTGCCTAAACCATGTCTCTGATACCACTTGTAACACCCCACAACTACGTACCCTAAAAGGGCGGGGATGTCGCCCCGTCCCGTAGGACAAGGGGTCTTTAAAACGAGGTATAAAATATAAAGGCAATCTCTAAAAGAATCAACTTAGATAAATAAAGAAATATTCTTATTACATCAGGCTCAACTTGGAGCGAAACGGAATAAAACAAAATATTATTTAGAAGCATAAGCAATAAATGTCTCCTAGAACGGATAGAGAAAATAGCAAAAGCTTCAACTATTACATGCCCCGCTGACTCAGCACAGTCTATCCCCAGAAAACATGATGTAAAACAGTGTGAGAATAAATCTCAGTAAGTCCTGTGTGTGCACATGGTGTTTTTAAATAGTTCGTGTATGCAAAGTGTAAAACATTTGTAAAAATAATTTGGCAAGTCATAAACAATCTCTTTTCGCAAGGAGTGGGTTTTTCTCATTGTCACACTTTGTACAAAATAAATCCTCCACTCGGATAAAAGTCATGTCACCACACGTTGGACTCCATGAGAACAAGTTGGCCAAGGCACCACACTTTGTGCACCTTGTCGGACCAGATTACCACACGTTGGGCGTTACGATCAAGGTGAGTGTACAGCTCACCGGGTGAGATACTCCTCCATCTCTACACCCAACAAAACCATCCGGGTGTCCATGCCGGGAATATAAATAATACCTTTCGGGTATAATGCTAGCTCGGACTGGCTCGACCAACCAACAACTGTCGCCTTTTCAAGCGAGTTCATCTTCTGGAGGTGGCCTCCTGCCAGAAGACTTACGCTAGCCCTCCAAGACTAGTATTGTTAGCCTACCCTTATTGAGTACTCAACGAACATATCCGTCAATTCCTAATTCAAAATATTTTCAAACCTTGGCTTTGTAAAACGTGGTTTTCTTTAAAAGAGATTTCTAAAAATTTAAGGAAAATAATAGTTTTCTTGCTAAAAACCGTTAGTTTGACAAAACCGTTTAAAGAATAAATATCCACGTTTACAACCCAAGCAAACACAGTTTAACAATAGCTTTACAAAGCTTCACAACATAGACTTGCCATCACAACCTTTAACAAAACAGTTTATAGAAGGACTTACCATCACAACATTTAATAAAAGAGTTTATGCAAGGACTTACTTGATATGCCTCAGATAAATGCGAAAAATTCACAGCTGGCTTTCCTCAATTATCCTCCTAAACTAAACCATATAATATCATGATCAGGGTCTCAATTAATTCAAACATGCTCTAATCCCATTTATTTCCATAACAATTCGCAATATCCTATTTAATTCCAAGTAAACTATTCAATCCCCAAAGATCAAATACTACGACCACATGTTTGTCTCGCTAATAAACACCATTACACTTCACTTTCGACATCAAGGGAGGGTATTCCCTTACCTTGCAACTACTGGGTAATGAGGTTTCGATGCTCCTATGGTGATCGTCCCGAGTTCGCTTGAGAAGAAGAGAGAAGCTACCTCATTTGCTTCTCTTGACCGAAAATTTAGGAAGAAGAGGAAATCAACCTCTATAGGGCGTGATTTAAGGGTAGAAGAAAGAGAAAAGAATCATTAGAGAAAACGGCATCAAGAGGTTGAAAGGATTTGTGCTTACCATAAGGTGTATTCGATTTTTGCTTGGAATAACTCTTGTGGTTTCGAAAATTTACAGAGAGAAGTTGCTGAATTTTTCGTGTAGAATGGAGAGGGTAAACGGTGGTTATGATTTAAAGTTGGAGAATATTGGTTTAGGGTTAGATGGTGATGTTTAGATAGACTCCTAATGGCTTTAGGTTTCTTGGACAACAAAGGCGAAATTTCAACTTGCGCGCCCCTCCTTGCTGCCGATTTTAGGGGAGTTTTATGGAGGAGAAAATTCTGCAATTTTGCTCCTCTATGCTGGCCGAACTACTGCTCAAAGGAAGGGCTGAATGTGTTCAAAATTTTGGGCCAAACAAGGAAGAGTTTGAGTGAGTTTTGATGACTGAAAAATCATGTGCAAGTGCTGTGAAAATTCTGTGCAAGTGTAGCAAGTTTTTGACTGGTTTGGCTGCTATAATTCTACCGAAATTTCCAGAGGAAAATTGAGGGTTTTGGGCATTGAAAATAGCTTGTTCAGCTGGGGTTTTTCAGTGAATGATGTGTGCAGAATTTCGGTTGAAGTAGGAACACAATGCTGGCCGAAAATCCTGCACCAAGCTGTCCGAATTTTTCTGTGTATATGCTGGACGAATTTCAGTGTTTTTGTGTGATAGAAATTCTGGTTTTGTGCAGCTAAGGTAGTTGAATTACTAAGGAGTGTTCTAGGTGTTTTGAGCTAGGATTTTCAGAGTTGGATTGTAGCTAAAGATGGCTGGAATTTCAGACAGCTTATGTAGATTCAAAGCTGTCGAAATTCAGCTAGGAAAAGGAAGAAATCCTAGTTGAATTTGGTTTGAAATAAAATCTGGTTTTATCAAGGATTTGGATAAGATTTCCTCTAGTCCTAGAAGAGTTTGGATCGAGCTAAAGGTGCTCCAAGGTGGGGGTCAAAATCTGGAAAATTTTCCAGAATATTTCCAGCTTATGGTTTCCGAAAATTCAAGGGAACAAAAGCTGAAAATAAAACAAATTTTATCCTTAGCTAAAATCCTTGAACTTAGGAGTTAAATATAGAGTCTTACTCCTATGGAAGTGGCGTTTAAACCTAAAGAAAATATCTAAGACTTTAGTTAAAGTATTTCTCTAAAATAATTAAATAAATAAAAGGATTATGGCTGGAATTCTTGAAGAGTTGAAATAAGATTTTTCCCTAATATATTCCCTAACTCTAATATTCATCAAGAAGAGTTGTATACCACTTGAAATTCTTCAAAGTGGCTCCTAGCTAGGGGTTTTTTCGAAAATCCTAAGGAACACAAGCTGAAAATTGAGGGTGAACTTTATTCACATCAAAGTCCTTGATTTTAGGAAATAAATATAGAGACTTACTTCCTTGGAGTAAAAATACTAAAAGTTCTCTAGGATAGCTAGATTTTTTTTCGGCCAAGATAAGAGACGGTCTAAAGAAAAGAATTTCAAGAAGAGAAACTAACTTCACAAAAGGTAGGATTCGAACTCGGGTCACTAAAGGAAATCACCAACCTCCCCGCTATTCCAAAACAACTCCAATACTAATTTTTCTACAAGAAGTTCTTACCACCCCAATACTCATCCTTCAAAATCTTCGACCAAACCTCCCTTAACCAAATCTTTAACAACACAACTATTTCACATCAATTAATTCAAATGCAAGAGTAACGGAAAAATTCACATACATCATGCAAATAAAATTATTCTAGCTACCACATAAAATGCAAGATGCTATGCAATGCATGACTTTTTCCCATAGTCAAAGGTGGTTTTAGCTGGGGTATTACAAGCATGCTCAACGTGTGGCATTCTGACCATTATATGATCGTGGGGCCCAATGTGTGGTAACCAATGGCTACCTCTTTAAGTGGTTGTATTTATTTTCCACATGTATGGTTTGAAAAGAAAAATGCCACTCTTTATTTTTAACACTTATTTAATGATTGCCAGCACTTTCTCTTATGAAATTTTACAACTTGCATGCATGAACTGTTTTACTTGAAACACTCAAAGTATACACGGGCTTACCGAGATTTTTATCTCATCACCTTTTATACCATGCTTTCAGGTCGATCCTACCGTGGAGGTCAATAGCTAGATTTGTTGCCTATGATTTGAAGACTCTTTGTTATTTTCCTTATGTGATATTTTGCGAGATTGTTGAAAATAATTTTTTGGATTTGTTTATATATTTTTGGGTTGTAATAAATTTAATTTTAAAGTATTTATTTTATTTTATTTTATGTGACCTAGTTATAAAAACCCCTTGTCCTATGGACGGGGCGACATCCCCAGCCCTGTTGGGTCTAGGTAGTGGGGCGTTACATGATCCCAATTAGAGAGATGCTTACCAACTAAATGACGTAGCAAATTTCCAAGACTGCGATTAACAACTTTAGTTTGGCCACAAAGTTTGACAAAAGTAACTCACAAACTTTGCATCCGTATCAGAAACAATAGTTTGTGGTAGTCCATGTAGTCTTGCCAAGAATATCCTTGAAATATAAACGGCATTATTGGTCTTAGAACATGCAAAGAAGTGAGCATCTTAGAAAACCTATCAACCACCACAAAAATTGAATCAAACCCTCAAAATATCTTTGGCAGTCCTAGGACAAAGTCCATACTTAGATCTTTCCATGGTTCATGTGGGATGGGTAAAGATGTGTAGAGACCAATGTTTTACTTTCTTCCTTTACTTTGTTGGCAAACTCGACATTGGGAAACTGTATTTGCAACATCCCTCTTTATACTAGGCCAATAGAAACGATCTTCCATCATAGCAATTGTCTTATCATGCCTAAAATGACCAGCAGCACCTCTACTATGCAATTCCTATATCATATGTTACCTTAGGGAAGTGTTAGGCAAACAAAGTCGTGTTCCCTTGAAGAGATATCCGTTAATCATTGTGAAACCTGGATAATCTGCTTGCTGTCCAGCCACTATGTCAAAGTAAATGACCTAAATCTTTACAATCTACAAAGTCTCGCTTAATTAAGTCAAAACCTGGAACTTGAATAGCCATTGATGTAAGAACATGCTCCACACGACCTAAGGCATCTTCTACCTTATTTTTCGTGCCAGCTTTATGCCTTAGGACAAAAGTGTACTGCTACAAAATGAGGCCCATTTCCCATGACTGAGACTTAACTTTTTTCTAGGAATTTATGTACTTCAGAGTTTCATGGTCAGAATACAACACAAACTTCTTAAAAACCAAGTAATGGTGCTAATAATGAATGGATTGAACCACTGCATAAAACTCTTTGTCGTAGGTGGAATATTTCTATTTAGCTTCTTCAGTCTTTCATTGAAGTAAGAAATAGGGTGACCCTCTTGACTAACTACTTATCCAATTCCAACGTTTGAAGCATCACACCTCAAATAACTTGGAAAAATCTAGTAAATGTAAAATAGGTGTCTCAGTCATAAGCTTCTTGATTAATTCAAAAGCTTTAGTTGCTGCCGTGATCCAAGAAAACTATCCAGCCTTCAAACAGTCAGTTATTGGAGCTACTATAGTGCTGAAATAGAAGGTTACAAGTCCATGAAAACTTTGCACTTCATGTAATGTCTTGGGTAATGGCCCATCTAGGATTGCCTTTATCTTACTTGGATCAACTTTGACCCCTCTAGCAGAAACAACAAATCCCAAGAATACCATACTAGAATGCATAAAACTGCAATTCCCCAAATTGATGTACAGCTTTTCACGACGAATCACTCTCATAACTTACTCAAGATGAGCTATGTGTTTTCCCTTAGACCTTGCCGTAAATAAGTGTATCATCAAAATAAACCACAAGAAATGGCCCAATAAATGGTTGAAATACTCATGTCATAAATCTCATGAAAGTGCTTGGGGCATTAGTAAGACCGAATAGCATTACTAACCACTTATAGAGGCCATCCTTTATCTTAAATGCTATTTTCCACTCATCTTCAGGTCAAATTCTGAGTTGGTAGTATCCTTTAGTGAGATCAATCTTAGTGTGGATAGTTGATCCTCCCATAATGTCCAACATGTCTTCAAGTTGTGGTATTGAAAATCTATATTTGATAGTTATCTTGTTGATTACTCTACAATCACAACACATCCTCCACATTCCATCCTTTTTAGGTGTAAGTAAAGCCGAAATAACACATAGACTCAAACTTTCACGAATCAACTCCTTATCTAACAACTCCTCAACTTGTCTCTTGAGTTCAACATGTTCTGCTAGACTCATACGATAGGCTGGTAAGTTAGGAAGTTGTGACCTAGGCACAAAATCTATAGCATGTTGAATATTTCACATCGGTGGAAGTCCTTTACGCAAATCCTTGGGTGCCACATCTGCAAAATCAACAAGAAGCTTAGATAATTCAGGAGAGTTCGTTGCATGATTTGGGGGAGCAAGATTCTTCAACTCCTTTATCACCACCATATAGATAACCCCGGTTTCCTTAGCTTCTTTTTCAAATGGATTCCTGCTAAGGATTTGTAGTGGCTTCTTCTTGGTTCCAATCTTTATCTTGGAATGCTCTTCTTCATTTTGCAATTCTTTCATCTTGGTTACAACCTTTCCCTTGGGAGGCTCTTCTCCTTGTTTACTAGGCCGTTTTACTTAATGCTCCCTCATAGCTTCAAAATTTAAAGGTTTTAAAACAAATTATTTTCCATTAAAGCCAAAAAAAAAAAAAGTGTTTTCCTTCCCATTATGCATCACTTCCCGATCATATAGCCATAGGCGACCCAATAAATTATGAGTAATAGTTATTGGAATGATGCTACACTGGATAGAATCACGATAAGGGCCATGAGTTAAAGTCACCAAACAGCACTTGGTCATTGGAATAGAGCTGCTATTTATCGATCTACCTTATAAGGGTCAGGATGTGGTTCCACAGGTAGTTTAAGCTTTTCAATCGTAGCTTCGGATACCACATTCATGCTACTACCTCCTTCAATAATGAGCTTCCGAGTCACATCTCCACAACTAAGGTCTGAAAAATCGCAGGTCTTCTCCAATCCTCTTTTTGCTGCTTAGCTACACTAAGAATGCGCCTAACAACTAAAAGGAATGATATGTCCTTCTCATCTTCTTCTAGATCATCAATTTCAAGGCCCGCTATTCCTTCAAGGTAATCAGATTCCTTTTCTTCTTTATCCTTAGCTTCTTCATCCCCAGTGGATTATATCCCTATATGCAGATTTTTCTTCTTGGGGCATTCCCATGCATAATGTCCTCTTTGTCCACAATTGAAACATTTATGACTAGTATCTTACCTCCTAGTTTCTGCCATAAGAACCCTACCCCTATCATTATTAGGCTTATTATAAGATGATGTAGCCACTGATTGAGCACCTCGTGCATTAGAAAGGAATTTTCTAGCTGTAACTATCTCCCTGGCTTGAAAAGGGAACCTCCTAGCTGTCTGTTTTAAGCTTCTTTCAATCCTTTGTGCAAACTGGAATGCTTCATCTACTGTGTTCATAGGATAGGTCATCATTTGGTTATGAATATCTAGTTTCAATCCTTGTTTAAATCGAGACAAAGTGTGTTGAGGATTCTCCTTACGCCTGCAATGAATCTTTAGCTCTTCAAACTTATTCATGTATTCAACTACGGTCATAGTTCCTTGTCTCAAGTTAGTGAGTTCATTAAAGAAGTCTTGTTTGTAGTATGGAGGCAGGTACTTTCGTTTGAGTTCCAACTTCAGCTCTTCCCATGTTACTTGTGTATTACCATCAAATTGTAAATCATACTCCTTACCCGTCCACCAAATTTAAGCTTGCCCGATAAGTTTCATTATGGCATATCTAACTTTTCTCTCATCAGACATATCATACCAATCAAAGAACCATTGTAGTGTAGCAAGCTAATCACAAAAAGCTTGAGGGTTAATTCTTCCATCAAAATCTAGAACATCAATCCGCACTTTTTTGGTAATGTCCCCTGCTGCATCATAGACATCATTTTTACTATATCTTCCACGCTGAAGAACGTCATCAGCCATACCAAGAAGAGTACCATGTGGCTTGGTCATGAGTCGAGCAGCCTTAGGTTCAGTAATTTTAGGCTATGAAGGACCTGAATTTTGAGAATTTACAACATCCGCAACATCTTTTCCATTGCTTTTAGCTCCACTGCTGGCTGCTTCTGAGCTTATGGCTGCAATACCCTTGGTTCCAACATGTTAAGCTATTAGTTCTTTGACTTGGGCTTCCAAGGCATCAACTCTCTCCATGGTTAAATAGAGTAACTCCTCACGCTCCTTGTCCGTGTACCTTGGCTGGTAGTTTTTCCCAATCCTAGTCACCATAGGATTGGGATTCTTAGGACGCCAAAAGGAAATTTTGGACCTTTGATGAAGAACTAATTTTAGTTTTTTTTTTCTCTCTTAACTACTAAGGATGAAAACTTCTACGAATGAGAGAAAGTCGAGAACCTTCTTTGATACCAAACTGATGCAAGACAGCCCAAAGGCTGTCCAAGTAATTTCTGAAAACTAGAATAGCTAGGACAAGTTGCTGAAATTTTAGAATTTCAGTAAAGAAATTGTTTACCAATGCATAGCAACACGAACCCCTAGATGTCACACCTAGGACCTTAAGGCATCACATCTTAAGGCTTGGTTGCATCGCAGAACTAGAAATTATAGAAACTCTCTGTGACTCTTTTTAATTTGAATAACGAAAGTATACATAGGTAATAGAGAATTTCTCTATTTACAAACACAAAAAATTCTAAACTAACTAGAACTAGACTCCTTAGGAAACCAGCCAATTTAGGAATCCTACTAAACAAAAATTTAAACTTTAGGAAACTTCTCCAAGCCTACCAGTTACCAAAATACTCTTAATTCTAAAACTCATAAAACAACAATCTAAAGGAAAGACTTATTACTAAAAAGAAAGGCGCATTACTCCCATATGAGCTGCCCATCATCTAAGGTGTGCCAAATTAAGGTTTAGCCTTTAGAATTACCTTTTCCCCTCCTCTTATAAACTTTAACTGGATGCTGCCAGTTGTCTCTATCAGTAATATAATGATTACAATATTAAATAATAAATAGTAATTTTAATATCAATAACAATATTAGTAAACAATAAATAATAATCATAATAATTATAGTAATAGTAAATAATAATAAATGATAATTTAATAATAAACATGAATACATGAATATCGTAAACTAGGAGTTTGCAAAAAATCTAAAGCACAAGTACCTTGAATATGCTTAGGAAGCATACAAAAGAGTGAAAGATTTGAGAACTTTTAGTAGTACAAGCAAAATTAGCTAACCTATCAGCAGGAAAATTTACTTCTCAAAATACATGAGAAAAAGAGATGCCCTTAAAACACGAAGACAAATACTTTAGCAGCCTGAATAACTCAAAGTATTACACATAGCGGGTCATTGATTCAAGTGGCCTGGCCGTAGAAAGGAGGCCTAAAATGGCCTCAACGCATTATTGAAATGTGTCAGAAATAAAATAGGATGCATTAACATAATGCGTTTTGCCTATAGTGTTCTGTATCGTCGTTTTCTTCAAATCCTTAGTCGCACCGGTGCATTGCTTCCCCCCCCCCCCCACACGCTGCTAAATTTCTGTCATCGTTGTGCCTGCTTCCCCGCCCCCGTCACTGCAAAAATTCTACTTTTGCTACAGCTAGGATTTACAGTCGTCGCCGATTTGCTTCCCCGCCCTGCCGTCAATTCAAAATTTCTCCATTTCTGTCCGGTTCCATTTTTTTCAGAGACTGATTTTTATTTTTATTTTTTTTTTTTTGCTAGGGCTAGAATAGAAAATTGGGACTACAGTTGGGACTTTGTTGATTGAATCAATCACAATAGGGTTTGAAGCTCGAAGCTTTGGGTAAAGCCTCGGACAAACGGACGAAGAACTGAGAAGGAAAAATATAGGTTTTTTTTTTTTCCTACCATTTTCTAGTTTTTTTTTTTTTTTGGGGTTTTTATGAGAATGTGTTTGATGATGGTTGTGTTGATCTAGAATGCTTTAGGTTGAGCTCTGTTTTTTGGATCAAAGTCAGAGATTTTATTTAAATAATTTTTTTTTTGATTGAGCCGTATGTGGTTTTTGATTTTGAGATTAAGTTTGATGTTGTGTTGCTGTGTTGAGCTGATTTATTTTTTGGATATTTTTTGTTTGGCATTTTGTGGTTTAGGCATTTTGTTGGATTTGGCATTTTGTTGGATTTTTTTTGTTTTGGCATTTTGGTGTTAAAGATGTAGATTAGTGGATTTTTCTTGCTACTGTATTTGAGAATTTGTGGAGACATGGGATGTAGCACTAATAGACCATAGTAGGGCACTTGAACGGTGGATTTAGATTTGGGAAGAATTTGAAATCCACTAATAGCCTTGTTTACTTTACTGTGGCATTGGTGATTCTGTGCAGTTATTCACACGACCAAACATTTTAAATTGGTCCAATAATTTTCATGGACTCCAAAAAATAATAGGAACAGAAGTTAAGTAATATTTATATAGGAGAAAAATGGGAGGAAGTAAAAAGTTACACAATGGCAGCATCCATAAGATTTGAATGCTCCAATGCAAAACCAAGCATATAACTTTTTTTTTAAATCTTTTTTGGGAAAAAAAAACTATGCCTCGTATCGATTTCTCGTGGTTTCGGCCACCAAAATCTTACATGTGTAATTTTAATGAAAAAAATAATTAACGGTTCAATCTCTGGTAAATGGTTGGAGAAAACCTCCAATTTCAATTGCACCAGTTGCCCCAATTCTAATTGAATCGGGACAATCGTTGACCACAGTTCAATTAACCAGTTCAACTGAAAAAATCAAAACCGTGATAACCTCAGTAAGCCTTGTATCTAAATGAACGCAGTTATGAACACAACAATATGGAAGATGTTATAGTATTAAAGGAATATGTATTTGAATAATAAATTTTGTAAATTTGATGATAACTGATACAGTAATAAATAAATAAGTTCAACAAGAAATATAGTAAGTTTTGTTAAATTTTATTACTATTTTATAACAAAATTTAAAACATAACATTTATTTGTGCCGAAATTTACTACTTTTGCTAAATCAATTACCACCTCTATTTTCAAGGTATAGGATTTTCTAAAGCCAACTTCTCTCCTCAAAATGTAAATCTTTTTATAGATTTTAATGTATATTAATGATATTATTCTTTCTTTACAAAAGCTCAATTTTATTTAATTTTTACTTGTCTCCTCTTATCCTACAGACTATACTTTCCAATTCCTAAATAGTTAATTTGATTAAGGTTCATTTAGGTAGTTTTAACTCATAAAGTATATTACTGTCACAATCATTAATCCTTATGCATAAGTCTCCGTACAAATACTTAATATATATTATGAAATGGATATAGTATCATAATTCCTAAAAAAATTATCACTTTGATATTTATTTTTTAAATTTTTTATTAATAAAAACTTGTTAAAAACTTTGTTATTTATTTTTTTAAACTTTGTTGTTAATTTTTTATTTTTTATTTATTTAAAAAAACTTTTTCTTTATTTCGCATTTGAATGTCTACAAAATTTTAAGAGAATATTTTACTATGAATACATACGTTATTAAGTTATTCTTATTAATTAGAGAGATTAATTAGTAGTAAACCGATCGAGAGGTTAGTGAAGTTTAGAGCTCATATTTTAAGTGTAAGAAGTTAATTGTGAAAATTTAGAAGAAGAATAGGTTTATTTTAAAAAAGTGGACATTCATTCTTGAATATTTTAGAATAAAAATATAAACATTCAATTTCATATATATAGAGTACTAATTTTTATCAAATTAGTTATTATCAAATATACAAAAATTGCCATTTTGAATGACCACATTTGTTATAGTACTTAGTCTCCAAAATATTGAAAGTTTCTCATACATACTATTTTAGCTTTTATGCTATTAGAGTTCTATAAATCAACACTAAGGCTGATTACACAGTGGTGTTGTGTCACCAAACCTGTTGCAAAGAACCTAGATCGCTTGTTATATACTATCTTATTAGCCAAATTAGGTGAACAAAGTTGCAAGCTTGAATGCAGGGACGAATTCAGGAGAGCCCAAAGTTGCACGCTGATTTATTTGTTGGATTTTTATTGTTTTGGCATTTTGGTGTTAAAGATGTAGATTAGTGGATTTTTCTTGCTGCTGTATTTGAGAATTTGTGGAGACCTGGGATGTAGCACTAATAGACCATAGTAGGGCACTTGAACGATGGATTTGGATTTGGGAAGAATTTGAAATCTACTAATAGCCTTGTTTACTTTGCTGTGACATTGGTGATTATGTGCATTTATTCACAGGACCAAACATTTTAAATTGGTCCAATAATTTTCATGGACTCCAAAAAATAATAGGAAGAAATCCTAGGATTCAACAACTGGGTTGTATCCTCATATTGAGAAAGGCCATGGGAATGAGATTTATGATAAATTCTTGAATTTGATGATTTTTAATGCATTCATTTCATAGCATAAGTGGATGTGTTCTTTGAACAAAAATAAAGCATTTTTCAGTTACAATCACAAATTTTGCAATGTGAGGCCACTGATTGTTCAAGGAAAATCTTCATGATTCCCTAACACATAACATATAAATTTTTTGTCATCATCATCAAACAACCAAAAATCTTGAGAAGACCCTCAAAGCTAACACCTCCATTTTCATGGCCTCCACCCAATTTGATCATATCATTGATATTACTTTCGTTAGCATCAAGACCAGCCCATGTTAAGCTCAAGTTTTAAAATAATTTTCTTTTCTTTTCTTTTCTTTAATAATCATTATGTTACTAGTGTTTTTTTGGGGGGATTAAGAAAGGTTTCTCTAATCATTATATTGCTAGTAATTTTTTAGGATAAAGAAATGACAAGAATGAACCTAGATTTGTTATCCTATTCACATAACAGCACGAGTTGAAATCCATAGATTTCCATATTAAATCTGGACTTCAAATGACACACACCCACTACCCTTGGGGGGGGGGGTTTGTGGTATGGTGTTTTAAGTATTTCACGTCCATAAGAATAGAAATCATCTAAACCACTTTAGATGGACTTTGTGCTAGGATATCTTAATATCTTAATATTATTTTATTATTTGTTATTATTATATCTTAATAATTAAAATAAATATCTTAACATTAAAATATAGCAAATATGATGTTATTATTTGTATCTCACGATAAATTGTTAGGTAACATGTTAAATTATAAAACATATTTAAAAAATTTGCACAAAAAATATATTTTATTTATTTAGATAAATGTGCACATATTTAGGTAACAAGGTTGCATTGTAGAAACGAAGAACAATAAATCTAAATCATAGACCACAATTTCGGGTTGTAGAAATCTCAATTTCCAATTATTCAAATTATATAATGTAAATAGTTATAAGGTGTCCCTACTTATGTAATTAGACGCCTTGAATGTTAACAATTATAATTTGACGTTATTTTGTTTAGGATGGACCAAGTGCACCCTAGCATAGTTCCAGAACCAATCATAAATGACATTATTACGCGGCAGACCGAGCACTGGTCTTCTCTAATTTGGGCGCGACATGCTGAGATTTACGAGGTTTCTTTACTATTTAGGCGATACGATTCCTATTTTTGTGAGGTCTATCCGTGCAGTAATCAGGTCATGCATTACATAGATCTTGTTGGGTTTGGTGGGGTATGTCGAGCTGGACACATCCAGGTGGATCACGCACAGGTCACTGCCCTAGTTGAGCGATAGCGGTTCGAGATGCATACATTTCATTTCCAGGTAGGGTGAGGCCACAGTGATATTATATGACGTTGCAATTTTATAGGGATTGCCGATTGATGGTGAGCCTATCATAGGAGACGTCTACGGACGTTCGCGGGCAATTTGGAGCAATATAGTATATAGGCTTCTAGGATTTCGTCCTCGCGACGAGCATTTTAGGAGCAACCGACTTCATAAGTCGGCTTTAGAGGTGCATTTGTCACTCCCACTTCTTGATTATGCCCCCAAGGTACAGGTTCAGCAGAAGGCTCGAGCCCTTATATTTCTTCTTATTGGAGGTCTGCTTATATTAGATAAGTCAAGTCACTTGCTCCCGCTACGTTTTTTACCATTTCTAGAGGATTTTGCTTTATGCGGTCGGTTCAGTTGGGGCAATGTGACGCTAGCATAGTTGTATAGGTGTCTATGCGATGCTACTTATCTGATGGCACGAGAGATTTGTGGGCCCATGGTCCTACTTCAGGTAAGGTTATTATATATACTATACAGTAAGTTTTATTTATAGTTTTAGCGATTTAATACCTATCTTTATTCTATAGTTATGGGCTTAGGAGTATATTCCCATTTTGCGTCTTGATAGAGTGGTTGCGATTGCGGTCCCTCCGGTTGCACCGTATAGTGGACGATGGGACGTGCAACTTCGTCTCCAGTGGACTAGTTCTCACGTGCTGGTTACATATAGGGATCAACTCGATCCTATACACAAGACTCATGTAAGTATTTGTACTACATTAGCCAAGATAACTTTCTATTTTTTTATTATCATAGATACATTTTTTATTTGTTAAATTAATATTCGTAGTTTATTTGGCGACCTTATGATGAGTTGGAGATGGAGTTTTTACCTGCACGTTATACTCAGGGGTCTGACATCTGGCGATCGCAGACCCTACTTATTTGCTGGGATGTCGTGGAGTTCCACCATCCCGATCATGTGCTTCGCCAGTTTGGTCTACTACAGTTCATTCCACCATCTTGATCGTGTGCTTCGCCAGTTTGGTCTATCATAGTTCATTCCTCCGCACTATAGATACTATACTGAGTTGCATGCGATTGGGACAAGGGGGAACCACACGACAAACTGGTTTGTTCATCACGCAGCATATATAGAGATGTGGACTGCACAATGCCAGACTATCATCGACAGTATGCCAAGCATCAGCACTGAGCCTGGTTATATGCACTGGTATCGACCTCGGACTCGATGGCATATAGGAAATCCGATGCCACCAGGCATCGAGGCGGAGAGCTACCAAGGTGCTGGTTCAGCTGCTGCTGTTATGGTGCGTTATATTACTTTTACACATGTTCTTATTTATTCATTTTTTTTAGTAAATTTAAAAACAAATAATTATCGAATTGTGACTTTGCTACACTTGTTGTTCAGGAGGATTTTGTTAGATTGGCCATTTCTATCGCATCCGAGGCCATACCGGACGCCGACATGAGATCGCGCGATGCTTTTATACGCATCAGAAAGGCTAGCGCTTGGACATTGACCGCGACTGGGATTGACCCTACTAGAGCAAATGTTTGTCCTGTTTCGAATCTAAACAAGCCAGCTTGTCCCAAGCAGATAGCACGTAGTAGGCCGAGAGCACGGGTCGAAGGTCGATCGATCTGAGGATAGCGGTATGGCAGGAGGCAGTGACATGATGCCCGTGGCATAGCTGCAGATCAGCAACCAATTCAGTCGAAGGCAGATGTATCGGTGCTATTACTACCCCCACACAGCCATGCACGGAGACCCAGGATGTACCGTCTACTTCTCAGTTGGAGTTCGAGACGGGACCATCAGGACATGGCATGACAGATTCATTGACCCTAGATCACTTGATGTTCAATGCTAGCTGTCTATCTCCAGTTTTTGAGGATGTTGCAGGGCTCAACGATGATTTAGCTACCCAGGGACCGGAGGGAGTGACACAGGAGACCCACGAGGACTTGCCACCTGGGAGAGCAGCTTTTGGCCTAGCCTGGCCTCAGTGGCAACGGCGTGACTATCACCTTGAGATATTCAGGGAGCCATAGCAGAGAGTGGTCGCCCTAGGCGAACCATTAGGCCTAGACGTTGCGGGACATAGATGTTTTTTTACTTTTTCGGCACTAACTTCTTTATTTTTTGTGTATATCTTTGTCTATATTTTTTTATTTTGGAGTGTTGGATGTACGGGGACTTATCTTAGTTTGTTGTGATTGCATGACTGATAAAATATCATTGCCAAAGACAGTCGTGAGCAATAAAGAATCTCTCCGGCAGCTAAAAACTGTTTAAACTTTTATAAGAATAGTTTTAATAGCTTTAACAGTTTTTAGTTACTGGAGAGATTCCTTATTGCTCATGACTGTCTTTGGCAAAAAGGGTATAGAACGCATTTTGCAAATGCATACTTGACCTAGAATGCATTCAACGAATGCATCCTAGTTATTTTGGAGTGTCAAATGTACGGGGACTTAACTTACTATAACGGTCCAACATTTATCCGTAATGACGTGTTTCCTTTATGCATTTTTATTAGGACGCATTCCAAGAATGCGTTCCCATACAATAATCGTCCTGAACGGTACGTTGTTGAGTTAGGACGCATTCTACGAATGCATTTTTTTGTGTAATACTATCTAACACTCGTACAATAATCGTCCTAAAACTTTTAGAATGTATTATAGTAATGTGTTTTAACGGACAGCTTCCCGTACAATAATTGGTGTTGCCGCGTTAGATAACGCATTACTGTAATGCTTTTTATGCCTATCGTACACTTGAAGCACTTGAGATTTTTTATTTTTTCCATAGGACGCATTAGGTCAATGCGTTGTTATGCCGTGTTCCGGGACTTTTGGATTTTCAGTAACTCTCAGGCTTTCCCGCAAATGTTGGTTTTCTAAAAAGTTGCAGATTTTGTTATGGACACATTATATAAATGCGTCCTTAATCTTCTATATATCCCACCATTGATATATGATATCTTCATATTATTTTCTTCTATATATCCCACCGTTGTGCTATTATATTCATTCACATCCGAGGTCATGGCTCTTGAATCCCCAATGACTCTCGGTTTCTTCTGGGATTGCACGATTTCCTATAAAACAGGCAGATCTGTTTGTTTTGATGGCCGTTGTCGTAAGCGGTTGAATATCCATCGAAAAATATCATTTCAACAACTGATCGAAAAAATCTATTCATATATGAAGACCGATAGCACAACTTCAACACTAGAGATATGCATGAGGTATCCCTGGGTTTATGGTTCAATGGTGCAATGGGGGTTACTTTGCTTAGAGGATAAAGCTAATATGCAAGCCATATGGGATTTACATCCTACTTTCAAGGATGGCGACATCCATATTTATGTGAAGACATTACCTAAACAACCAATATAAGATGGTGCACCATCAATTCCGCATGCACAGGGGCAAGAAGCTGCGACTCCCATTGCAGTTCCAGCATCAACATCTGTTGCAGTGCTCAATCTGTCAAATGTTGGACCATACACAGCTATGCTGCTCCAACAGGACCCGTTGGTACAAACAGAATTGCCGGATCAGTGGCTTCTTCAACAAAACTATCCTACCAGTACTGATCCAAATCAACATGTGCATACAGCAATGCCACCTGATGTTCATGAAACTGGACCATCGGATCCGCTAATAATTAATGGTGTAGTAGTCATGGACTTACTTGGCCTAACCTCTGACAACGACTGTCCTTCCCAGATCGGATGGAGAATTCATATTTGACTCGACATTCGCTACTGAGTGTGATGACAACAATAGTAGTGACAGTGACCATAATGATGTAAACATAAATCATACAACCTTTCCGGCGTCCCTAGCACCAACACAAAACAGGCCGCTTCACGACACCCGTATGCATTCATTTACCAGCTTTCAGGACATAAGTATGGGTGCACCTGATGATGATTTTTTCTATGCCGGAGATGACTTGCGAGTTGATGAATAGTTGAAAGCAAATTGGGAGTTGCGCTATAAAATGCGTTTCCAGGATAAAAAATAAGCTGTTTATGCTGTAAGATTATGGAATGTGAGGAAAGGATGCGAGTTCATTGTAATCAAGAGTAAAAGCACAATTTAGACTACCACTTGCAGGAACAGAACCGAGCAAAATCCATGTACATGGTACATAAGAATCATTAAGAAAGATGACAGCGCAAGATGGGAAATATCAGTTTGGAATGGAGAGCACACATGTCTGCAGAGAGTTATAAACAACAACAATAGAAAGTTATCTCATAAGTTTATTGTACAACACATACTACATCTTATCAGGGACGACTCGAGACACGTGTTAGCACTATATTAGGGGTGGTTCATGAGCAGTTCCAAGCTGGATGTTCTTATCAAAAGAGGTGGTACGGCCGAAAAGCTGCTGTTGAGTTGCTATATAGTACATGGTCTGACACTTTTAGAGTACTGTCTAACTATATGTTAGCATTACAAGATTCAAAACCCGACACAATAGTGCACTGGAAATACCACGACACCAATGCTGGAGACACTAACATATTTCGATTTGTTTTTTGGGCATTCAAGCCATCAATCGAAGGATTTAGGCACTGTCGTCCCGTAATCTCAATTAACGGGACTCATTTAAGGGGTACATATAAAAGTGTGCTTTTGATTACCAGTACTTAGGATGTAAATAACCATCTACTCTCTCTAGCCTTTGTGGTTGTCGATACTGAATCTATGGAGAGTTGGGGATGGTTTCTAAGACTACTCCGAAGTCATGTTGTGCGTGAAAGACATGTCTGCGTTGTATCTGATAGGCACGCAGGTATCTTGTCTGCTATGAGGAGATAGACTGGATGGGATAAGCCTATAGGAATTCACAGGTTTTGTCTACATCACATTTGTGCCAACTTTAACCGACATTTCAAGAATACGGAGTTTAAGCGACTAATGTACAAAGCTGGCACGGAGAGAAAGAAATCTAAATTCCAATCTGTAATGGATGAAATAAGATAATGCAATCAGGAATCATACAACTGCTTGATGCAAATTAGTCCTGAACAGTGGACACTTTCTCATGATGGGGGATATCAATACGGATGTATGACAACTAATTTATCCGAGTCGTTGAATTGTGTTCTAAAAAAAACTCGAACATTACCAATCAAAGCACTGGTTGATTCGACATTCATAAAGACAGTCGAATATTTTAACCTGCATTGATCTGAGGCCAATAACTGTAACAAACAATTTCCTCCGTTGATATGGAATGCATTCCAGGCAGCTTTGTAGAAGGCTAGATCTTACCGGGTTATGTAGTATAATGAGCGCAATGGAATTTTTAGCGTACGGACACCCGCAAGAGTTGGGGGCAAAGGTAACAATGTTTATACAGTTGAGATGTCATCACGGGACTGCAGCTGCACGAAATAGAATTTATTTGGATTGCCATGCACACGTGTATTTGCAGTCTGTCGACATCGTGGTTAGCAACCAGCCGATTTTGTTTTGCCTATGTACTCCATGGAGAAGTACATTTCTGCTTACAAGCATGACTTCTACCCTGTGGGCAACAACAATACCTGGCGTAATGCTGACTTCTTGTTAGAGGGCTACACACCTGCATTTAAAGGTAATCGACCTGACTGGAGGCGTACCGCACATTTTCGAGATGAGATGGATTACCGAAATGAAGGCTCCCCCCTCCCCTCCCCCCAGATACGGAAATTGCCATCAAATAGGACATAATAGGCAAAATTGTAACAATGCTCGTTTTGATCCTAAACAATAAACTATGCAATTAGATGCACTTGTACTACAAAAATTTTATTTTATTTCCCTAATTTTCTTTTTCTTTTCACATTGATTGCTTCTGACTTCTTACATTTCAATTGACTACTTCTAATTTCTTTCATTTCAAACCAAACCACTGTTTGAAATGAAAGTTTACTAAAAATAACATTCACTTATACTCACACTTAAACTTATTTAATGGATTGATCAATTTATATTTTGATTTTGAGTAATTCATTAAATTACACGATACTAAAAAAATAAGAGACACTATTAGGATGCATTAATGTAGTGCGTCCTAATATTAGACGCATTAGTAATGCGTCCTAGAAGTTTTTGGATGCATTAATTTAATGCGTCCTATGTTAGAGGACACATTTACATAATGCCTCAATGCATTAAAGGATGGACACAGTTGGACGCATTATGTTAATGCATCCTATTTTAATTAAGACGCAATTCGGTAATGCGTTGAGGCCATTTTAGGCCTCCTTTCTACGACCGTGCCAATTGAAGCCAAGTGGCCCCAAATGGGGCCATTCTAATCAATTGGCCACATATAGCTAACCAAAGACTGATTATCCGTTCGCACAAACAACCTCTTGACACCCTTCGCTAAACATATATATTTTGAGACCATGTTTAGCACCTTGCACCTCAGCATGAAAGTGATCTGCATAACCGATATACTTATTGAAGGCCCATACAAACTCACCTACACCAGTCCCAGAGAATGAAGGATTGCCCTTAGAAGCCCCATTAATATTCAAAACCAAATCCACAACATCCATTTTTACCCAAACAACAGGAGCAACAACATTGCATTTTGGAAGGTAGAATCTAACAGAGAAATGCTGCACAATCCCTAGGACTCTGATAATAGGGAAAACCCACGTGTTAAACTGCATAAATTCTTGAATTCTCCCCCACAAAGTCACAGCACAAGCAGAAACCCCTTTATACCTAACCAAGCACCTATACTTCCAAATCGCCCGAAGAGCACCAGCCAAGATGACCCTAGCAAATAGACATACAGGACCAGCAGCAAACTACCAAAACATGAAAAATTGTTCAAATTGCAATGAAGAAAAGGAATTACTGTAAATCCCTAGAACTTTGGCAGCTTTCAACCAAATCTCCCAAACTAAAGGGCAATGGAGAAAAAGATGATCAACATGCTCAAAGGATGAACAACAAAAGCTACATATAGAGCAAATCTGAAAACCAATATGCTGGAGAACACTGTCCAGGGGAACAGTGGAATTGCGAAACCTCCACAAAAAAAGTCGCATATCCGGTTGAATTCCCAGGGACTTAATGTCCTTCAGCATACCAGAAAAAGCTATGGAATGATGGACAACCTCCTAAGCTTAACCAACAGTGAAGCTGCCAGTCACTGACGGACACCATATCATAACATCCTATTCTCCATGCTGCTGGTGCAATGGTGGCAAAGAAGTAAGAACTTGGAAAGTAATGCTATCATTAAGAATTAAGAGAATGCGTCTGACATCCCAAAACCTATTTGAAACACAATTAGCAACTCTCAAATCAAGATCAGTAACTGAAGAGTTTAAAGAAAAGAGCTATCCCAAATAATAAAGAAGAGCCAAATTGCTCTTAATAATCTGCCTCCAAACAGCTGAACGCACCTGAGGCATAGCAACCTGTGAAACATGACAACCCTTAGGAACATACTTAGCCAACATAAAATTTGCCCCCAGAGATTTTGTTTGACTAAACTACCCTTATAACTTCATATAAAAAGCTTGATGCATGTCTCCCAAATTACGCAAATCCAAACCATTCTCATCCCTGGGATAACAAACAGACTTCCAACATCTCCATTGCCTTCTCTCCCCCTACTCCGAATACCCCCAAACAAACGAAGAAAATAGCCATTCAACCTCATCAAACACAATCTTGGGAGAAGTCAATACCTGCATAACATGTAAAGGAATAGACAAAAGAATCAAGTGAATTAACTGAAGTCTTCCAGCTTGACTAAGAGCTTTGAACTTCCAACCTTACATTGCATTCGTTTCCTAACCTTATCCAATAAACCCTGGAAAAAAACCCTGTTAGGATGACCCTTAAATATAAGACGCCCTAAGTAAGTAAAATGTTGAGTCCTTTTACAGAAGCACAATTCACGTTCAACAAATAATAGTTATTTTTGACCAAAATGGGTCAAAACTCATTATACCCACCAAGAAGAGGATGAGAACTTCAGGTACCCATGCACAGGTACCTCGCAATTGCTAAGCGTGAAGTCTGAGGACACCTCACGCCTAACAATCACGAATCGTTGTCTGTTGCCCTCGAGGCAGTGCCCCCTGCCCGGTCACCTTATAAACTCAAATCTTTTAAATTTTATAAATTTTTTTAGAAGAATAATATTTTTATAACACATAATACATTCATTCGAATCTAATTATATAAATAATTTATAATTAGAAATTATTAATTTAAATTTGATCTTAATAGAAGAATATGTTTCTAAATTTATATAATTCTTTTATACTTTAATTTGACTAATTTATATTTTAATTAAATTTGAATAAGAAGTAAGGCAAAATTAAATAAAAGATGTAAATAATAAAAATATTGTTAAATATGTTTTATATAAAATTAAAAATATCAATTTAAATTAGTTAAATATTATCAAATTATATTCAATTTCAAATAAAATGAAAAATAAAAATTACTGTTGAATGAGATATTTAAAAAATTAGGTCCGTATATTTTTTATATACAATTAAAATTAAACGATGATATTAAAATTAAATTAATAAATAATAATTATTTTAAAATTATCTCTATGAAGTTAAATATTTTTAGTAATTGCTGTCAAAATATAAAAATAAAACATAAAATCAAGTAGGAGAAATTAAATTTGAAATATAAATATTACAAGAGATAGATAGGTATGTTTTCAAAAATTTTAGAACTTAAATCTTTTTAAATAAAAATTAAACAAAAAATTACATATAAATTAAATCATTGGCAGAATAATTATTTTCAAGATATTTGAGAACTTAAATCTTTTTGAATTTTTTTTTATATAATATGCACCCCCCCCCCCCACGCAGCTTGCACTAGTCCTACTCGGGCTTGACCACAAATCTCGAGCAGGCTCAAGCCCCACACGAGCTTTGGAAAAAGAAACAATTGGAATTTTCAATAACAATCCAACCATTAGATATGATAAAATCGCTACAAAAAAAGTATTGTGACCAAATTTAATGGTAATTGGATATGTTTTTCCATATAATCTAACATAATCTCTATAAAAATACTTGAAACATAATTCATTTACAAATATATGCATATCAAATTAACAATCCAATCTTTATATTTAGAAAAATCACTAAAAAAAGTATGACGACCAAATTTAAAGGTAATCGGATATATTTTGCCACATAATCTAGAATAATCTCTATAAACATTGCCCAAAACCTAACCCATTTACAAATATAGACATATCACATTAATGATCCAATTGTTAGATTGGCTAAATCACTAAAAAAGTATTATGATCAAATTTAAAGTTAATCGGATATGTTTTACTACAGAATCTAGCATGATCTCTATAAAAATACTCAAAACCTAACATATTTACAAAGATAGGCATATCAAATTAATGACCAATCGTAAGATTTGATAAAACCACTAAAAAACGTGTTATGACCAAATTTAAATGTAATCGGATATGTTTTACCACATAATCTACCATAATCTCTATAAAAATACTCAAAACCTAACCTATTTATAAAGATGGGTATATCAAATTAACGATCCAACCATTAGATGTGTTCAAAATTACTAAAAAAAATATAGTATGACCAAATTTGAAGGTAATCAAATATATTCACTATAGGAAAATTAGGTTTTTGCGACAGCCAAAAACCATCGCTGACCTATTTTGCGACGGTTTTGGCCATCGAAAAAAATTTCTTCGCAATTTGCGACGGTTTTTGCGAGGGCAAGAAAAAACCTTTGCAAATTGAGACGGTTTTGTGATGAGTATTTTTGGTCAAACTAAGGAAATTTGCTACCATTTTGCAATGAAACGCATTATCCATAGCAAAATCCTCGCAAACTGTGACGGTTTTGCCAGGGTCTTTGCAGAATCGTTGTTGATTGCGAGGGACAAGGCCCTCGCAAAATCGTCTCTAATTGCGAGGGACTTGGCCCTCGCAAAACCGTCGCAAATTGCGAGGGTTTTGTGAGGGAAGTAGTGGCCCTCACAAAATCATCGCAAATTGCTTAACACTTCCCTCGCAAAACCCTCACAAATTGCGAGGGTTTTGCGAGGGACTTCTTTAGCGCTCGTAAAACCCTTGCAAATTGTAAGGGTTTTGCAAGGGATCTTTTGTTCACAAAACTTAACCCTCGCAAAACCTTCGCAATTTGCGAGGGTTTTGTGAGGGAATTTTCTACCCAAGCAAAGTGACCCTCGCAAATTGCGAGGGTTTTGCGAGGGATTTTTTGTTTTCAAAACTTAGCCCTCACAAAATCGTCACAAATTGCAAGGGTTTTGCAAGGGATAGAACATCATCGCAATTTGCGATGATTTTGTAAGGAATTTTTGTTTCCTTGCAAAATCATCGCAATTTGCAAGGGTTATCATTGCCGTCGCAAAATCGTCGCAGTTTGCGACGAAGTTTTTTAGCCCTCACTAAATTGTCGCAAATTGCGAGAATTTTTTTATTTTTCTATTATTATATTTATTTTAAATTATTAATTCCCTATAAATCAGTCATGAAACACTACACAAGCAAATGCCAAAATTATGTTCATAATCCAAAAAATAATGTAAAAAATTGAAACTAAGCCCGAATAAATATAATTAAAATACTGAAACATGATATAATATCAATACATAATAAGTATCTAAAAAAGTAAAATAATTCATAGAAATAAGTAATAATGTATAAAGGGTATAGAAATAAATACAATAAAGTCTATGTAGCTAAAGAAGGAGCAGTTGCAGAAGGGCGTGGCGGAGGGGAGCGAGAGCCCCTACATGGGCCTGGGTGCTCATCAATTGGATC
Organism: Voacanga thouarsii; assembly: GCA_026120185.1. Taxonomy (NCBI): domain Eukaryota; kingdom Viridiplantae; phylum Streptophyta; class Magnoliopsida; order Gentianales; family Apocynaceae; genus Voacanga; species Voacanga thouarsii. The sequence goes on from JANUWF010000328.1 coordinate 312,440, forward strand.
AAATCCATCGTCAGCATTAGGATCTTCATCTTCAGCATTAGCAGCTACTATGCACGCTTCTATCTCCTCGATGGATGGCATAGATGGTGCAGGAATGTCCACCTTGTCCGACATAGCTACCATCCAACCACCAAATGTAGAGTGTTGTTGCCTCATGAAGTCTCAGTATAAGTCTATTTGTCGATTGAACCTCCGCTCGGCCTATTGAACCCTTTGCTCTACTAGATGCCCGATATCAACTGGTGTAGTGAAAGATGTATGCGGTCCACTTTGAGAAAGTCTAGATCAAACCTGTGTCGCCTCTGAGCCTAACCCATAAACTCGTCCCCTTTTGAACCCACCTTATGCTTTTACGAACATAGCTTTTTCATCAAAAGGAACAACAGAGTTTACGGAGTCACTAGACTCAGACTGAGGAGTGCTTTGTATGAGATTTCGCACGTCATCCTAAAAAAAAAAAAAGGAATCATCAGTAGTAATTATCAAACTAAAATACAAATTTCACGCAATATAAAGAAATTTCAACATATTTAATCTATATATTGCCAAAGTCTGGCGAGATCACTCATTGACAAACTGGCCATTTTGTGGCCCACTCTGAAAGACATGTAATGTCTCAAACATGTCTGTGTAGCTAAAGAACTCCCCTCCTTGGCCCGCTACATTTATGTTAACAAAATACAATTATTACAATCTTATATAAATTTGTTTCAAAGCAATTTAGAATAATAAATAATTAAGTGAAAATGAACTACCAAATGGTCCTCGTATTCTATGAACAAGATAGACCCTCCAATATAGGTGCAGCTATTTCCGCGATTTTTTTGTTAGTGGATGAGAGCTTCTGATACTTCTTAGAACTCCAATACTCGCAAATGTTATTCTAATACTGAGACTCTATCCAATGAGGACATACTGAACCGTCCCTCTTCCTCAGCCCATACATTATATCCAAAAATCGGGTCCGACACTTCTTTTCCCAAATTGATTGAATTTGGGTAGCACTCATCAATCCACCGAAAATATTTCTACATGATCATGATTAAGAATTTTGATTAACATATAACATAGTACTTACTCAACAAAAAAAATACTCAGAAATTGCTTGCCCCAAATTCTTGAAACCATAAATCTTGCACGGTTATCGGGATGTGCGTGTATGTCGGATATAAACCAGTGAAGTACTACTATATTATATTTGAAATTTCTCGGACACATTTGTCCAAGTCAGCGAACCTATTTTTGGTGCAATGACAATGTACAATAGAGTTATGTTAATCTCCAAAAAAAATAAAATAAAATAAAAATTGAACTAATACTTAACACATTACAAAGTATGAATATGTTACTTACCCATTTCCCCGTGGAACAATCCAAGGTTGGGAGTCTAAAATTTGCCACCCAACAGAATGCGAAGCTGAAACAGCAGATGATTGAAAAGCTGGGGATGGTACTCCCTCGTCTCCAACAGAGCCATATAAAGATCGAGGCACTGAAAGCCGAGGTAGCTGAGTAGGGGATGGAGTATAAGGCTCCTAACCATCCTGACTCCCCTCCCTCAATGACCTATCATTAGAAGACATTGCTAAAGAAGATGAAAAAAGAAAAATGAGTAACCAATAAAGACTGGGGACACTTCAAAAGAAATATGTAAATAACCGTGTATAAAAATGATAAAAGAATAATAACATTAAAACGTTATATCTATTCACTAGTTTAAAGTAATACAATAATAGTATGATAACAATAGATATGTCAAAATAAACATTGTCCTTGTGAATTGAATTTTTTATTAAAAAAAATTGACATAATCTCCCCTATAATTGGACAATTTCCAAGCACAAGGCCACCTCAAGATTTGACAATCAAAACGATGTTACAAATAACAAAGACATATCTTTCAAATATAGAAAAATCCAAAAAATAACTAGGGGTAATCACCCATTACCCAAGAGGAGTGATCACCCATCACTCACGGGATTCCAATTAAAATGTTAGATATAGTTAAAACCAAGCAAAAAATTATAAATGCCTCTGTCCTTGTGAATTGTTTGTCAATACAGCAACAATACACTATATAAATTACCTTGTTGTTTACACCACAAAAGAATATAATAAGGACTAATAAAAAAAATCATATGGATAGCCAGCATGTATATGGATACACCATATAACACCAGACATAGATATAGTCACGTTATGTTTTATCTATCTCTTTTCCTCTGGCTTGTGCAAGTCTAAACAAAAGATTCTTGCAAAAATTGAAGGAGATGAGATTTCCGACAATTAGACAAAATTTGGTAAAAAATTGTATGTGATGGAATTTAAAATAAAAGAAATTAAAAGATTTTGAAATGTGAAACAAATAAATTGTAAATGAATTTAAATCAGGCCTAAATAAATTATAAATTAAAATTTGACATGGGATAGTAATGATGTAATAGATTTCAGGAATCCCTCACCATTAACTATATTATTTGTAAATGAATTTAAATCAGGCCTAATCACTGGAATCATTCTCCGATACAAACTCATCATTATCTACTGAGGTATCGCTATTCGTATCCCATTCATCTTCATCATCTTCTTCTTCATTTATAGGAGAATTTTCCCTTGCCATTATAGCTTCATCTTGAACATCCAACATTTCATTCATACCATTCTCATGCGTCAGAATACCAAGATCAACAAATAACGATATGTTAACTTCGTCAATGGCATCTACTTCTTCCTGATAAGCTCTGTCAACCACGGGTGCATCTATTATATGCCGAGCTTTGGTTTTGCAAACTACCAACCAATCAGATCTTGGCCTCATACTCCCTGGATATGATGCATAATACACTTGGCTAGCCTGTTGAGCTAGAACAAATAGATCATAGTTGGCATAGCTCCTCTTGTAGTTAATTTCTACAAGATTATACTGCGGATGTACCCTGATACCACGATTCAATGTTTGATCAAACCAGTGACATTTAAAAAGAACAACACTTTACTGTGGATTACCAGGAAACTACACTTCAATAATCTCATTTAACACTCCATAGTAATCAAGTCCTAATGCATCATTTCCAATTCCTTTCACGCACACACCACTATTCACTATTTTCTTTCCCTTTGCATAATCATTAGTGTGAAACCGGTAACCATTAACTATGTACCCACTATATGATTTCACTAGCCTTGACGGACCCCAATCAAAGTTTTTCAAGCATTCCTTTGTAACCATATTTTCTAGATCTTGTACCTAAAAAAAATAAATAGGTTAATGTTACATAAAATTAAAGTTATAGCATTACGAAATTAATTGAATCCCCAATAGAGTTCTAAATGCAAGTTATTAACATATGTAGCTTACATATCCACTAATCCATTCTATAAATTCAAGGCTGATTCTTCTATTGATTTCTATCTCTGATATAGTCGGAGACAAGCTTCGTAAGTGTGTCGTGAATGCCCTGTAATGAGTTAGAAGTATGAATATGTCAAAATCATTACGAGATCTTCATTTGTCATATAAGATATAAAAAGCAGTAGCTCGTACTCAATGTATGGCTACACTTCACCACAATTAAGCAACATATAAATTCTTGCTGCAATGAATTCTTCAGAGGTAAGGAACCGGGTTCGAATCTGTCCTATCACCCTTCCTTAAACATTGCAGATTGACAGCCCAGGTTTTTGCACCCTCTCCAATCATTCTCCCTCTTCATTATGCGCCATATTTGTACATTTTGTTTGTACATGTGGCTCAAAATAATAAGAGAAGAAAGTGGATGCTTCTTCAACGAGATAAGCATTGCAAATTGATCCTTCAACTCTAGCCTTATTTTTCACCTTGATTTTCAAGTGATGCAAATACTTGTCATTTGAAAAAAATTTCAAATTCAATCACACATGCTCATATCATGCCTGGAATGAATAGAATTAGATTGAATGATTTAATTATCATTCAAACGAGTACATCCACCTATATTGAAAAGGGCCACAAACTCTTGCTTCGTAAGGCAAATGAATTAATAAGTGTTCCATTACATCAAAGAATGGAGGTGGAAATATTTTCTCCAACTTACATAACAATAAAGGAATGTCGGACTCCAATTTGGCCATCTGAGCTACACTTAACTTAGGAGAGCATAGATCCCGATAAAAAAGTCTTAACTCCGTCAAAACACCCCATACATTAGAAGGGAGAAATTCCTTCACTGCAATGGGAAGTAGTCTCTCCATGAATACGTGACAGTCATGTGATTTCATACCGGATAACTTCAACTCTTTCAAATAAACACATCTTCCAATGTTTGAAGCGTATCCATCTGGGAGTTGCAATCCCATCAACCATTCAAGCAAAAGTTTCTTTTGTTCTAATGTCAACAAGTAAATAGTTTTAGGTATAGACACATTTCCTCTTCCCACATCCAAGGCATGCAGCTCGGGCCTATGCCAATATATTTCTAAGTCACGTCTAGCCTTTAAATTGTCTTTTGATTTACCCTTTACCTCCAGAACTGTATTCATAACATTGTTAAATACATTCTTCTCGTTGTGCATAACATTAATATTATGTTAGACCAAATTAGTACGCCAATACGGCAAATCCCATAAAATACTCCTTTTTGCCCAATTTTGAGATATTCCCCTGCCATTACTCCTTCCAATTTCTTTGCCTGTTTCTATGATTTTTTCATAGTTAGACAAACTACCAAAGATTTCTTCACCAGTAGGGTATTGCACAGGCTGCGATGTCTCAAAACCCCTATCATTTCTAAAAGATCTCATATCCCTCTTATAAGGATGATCCGATGGTAAGAAACGATGGTGACAGTCAAACCATGATTGTTTCCCACTATTTTGTAGATGAAAAGACTTTGTATTGCTCATACAATATGGACAAGCCAATCTCCCAACTGTGCTCTAGCCACTCAACATACCATATGCAGGAAAATCATTAATAGTCCACAAAAGCACCGCCCGTAGTTGGAAGTTTTGTTTCTTCGATATGTCATAAGTGGTGACACTTTCAAACCACAATTGGGTTAATTCGTCTATCAAGGGTTGTAAATAAACATCCACCTGATGCTTTGGATTCTTGGGGCCTGGGATAATGATTGTTAAAAACATGACCGGATCTTTTATACACATCCATCGGGGGAGATTATATGGTGTGAGAATGACCGGCCAGGATGAATATTTCTTACTCGATATCCCAAATGGTGAGAATCCATCTATACATAAACTAAGTTTGACATTCCGTACTTCTTTTGCAAATTTAGGATGCATCTGGTCAAAGTGTTGCCATGCTTCAGTATCACAAGGGTGACTCATGGTGCCTTCCTCCGATTTTCTCTCTCCATGCCATCTCATGTGTTCAGCTGTTGTTTTAGAAGTATACAATCTTTGTAGCCTCGGTGTTATTGGGAAGTAATACATCTTCTTGAATGAAATTTCCTTCCTAATTGTGTTCTTCCCAATCTTTTTTTTGTGCATATTGAGGATGGCCACAAAATTTACACTCTTTACAATTCATGTCATCTTTCTAGTAAAGCATGCATCTATTGATGCATACATCTATTTTTTGTACCAGCAAACCCAACCCAGCGACTAATTTTTTCATCTAATAGAAATCATCAGGAATCGCATTACTGCTAGGCACAACCTCTTTCATTAATTGCACAACATCGTTAAAGGCTTTACGCGAGAGGTTATTTTCAGACTTAATGTTTAATGACCTTGAAGCAAGTGAAAGCTGCAAATGTGTAGTGCATCCATCCTATATAGGAGTCTCTGCACCCTTTAACATATCGTAAAACCTTTGTGCCTCCACAATAGATGGTTCTTCAAAATTTTCTACTATGGAGCTTTAGGGGGAAAGTCAGGACTTGCTACGTCTAAGACCATTTCGCAAGACGGATTTCCTTGGTGTGAATTAACTTCTGGGATTGAGGTAGACACGCTTGAGGTATACTCGAATGGCTCACCATGACATGTCCACCGGTAATAATTAGTCACAAATCTAGACTTCCACAAGTGGAGCTTAACTTGTGCTGGATCTAGATACTTTTTATTCTTACATTTTGCACTCGGACATCTAATTACGCTTGATATTGCATTTGATAAGGCAAATGTCAAAAAAGCTTTACCCCTTCCTCAAATTCAATAGTGATCCCTTTTACACCTAAAGTGTGCCTTCTATACATCTAACTACAATCCTTCATGACGTCTAAATGAGAGAAAAGAACAATCCACTCACTAATTAAAATCACCCCTTGAACAAAAGGAAGAAAAGTGTAATTACATTTTCATTTCCATTATCTAATAAAAGGAGGTCCAAAACATAGAATATACACTCATATTACTCAAATAAATTGTATGGGATAATCATTGTGGACTGTGATTGTGTGATTAGAAGAGATCGTTACACATATGATTAGAATAGTAGTATTATTGTTCCTTTTGATACTTAAATTATTATTTTATTATTCATACTATTATTAATATTGTTATTTTTAATGATAGAATTATTATAATTACTTATTTTATTAGTCCTATTATTATTGTTATTAGAAATGTTATTTTTAATAATAATATTATTATTATTATTATGGGATATGTACTCATGCTCAATTGAATAACACACTCCAGGATAAGTGTAGTTATTCTACTCCACAATAAATAGTGGCAGATTCTGAAAAAATTTTGACAGAGTCTCCCCTTTAATTGGACATTTTCCAGGCACGAGGCCACCTCAAAATTTGACAATCAAAATGCGATTGCAAACAACAAAGATAGATCATTCATTTATAGAAAAAAAACAAAAGGAAACTAGGGGCAATCACCCATTACCTAGGAGGAGTAATCACCCATTACTCACGGGGAATCCAACATATAATTGATCACCAAGGCAATTTATATGAAATTATCCCTTTTCTAAAGAAGTTTTTGATGAAATTTAGCCTACTAAGATCAATGCAGCAGAAATCATAGGACAATGGGAATAATAAACTATTAATTCAAAAAAAACCAAACATAATATATATATAACCAAGTATATATATATGAACTTAAGTTTTCTTCATTTACTTTAAACAAGACATACACCAAAATATTCCTAACATATAATAGGACACTTCAGGAATCCAAATAAGCCAAGCCATTAACAAATTTTATCTCACAATTTAGACCCATTTCAGCTTTTGAAATGAACTAACAATACTCTATTTTCTTATCACCTCCATACTTCTCAAAATACAAAGCAAACCACCCAATTCATTCAGACCAACCTATACGCACATCATTGATAACATTACCATGAAATCCAAATCCTCTTTCACACAAAATTCACAAAAAACACAGCATTACACTATTAAGAATAAATCTGGATAGCTTAGTGCAATTTTCGATTTTCTAGCGTAACAAGTAAAGAAAATGAGTTCTTAACATAACAAGGCATCACTTCCATATCCTATATCATTCATTTAAATATGCTTAGCACTGATTTGCTGAAAATCAAGAGAGTTCTTTTAGTCTTGCCCCATTTCCCCCCCCCCTAGCTATTAACCATAAAGTTCTACAAAACAGGAAAAAGTTCACGAAAAGGCATAATTGCCAAAAGTGAATCCACTGAACATAATTGTTCTCCAAACAGAATAGAAAAATGAACCTAAATATAGATAATTGTAAACCAATAAGCAAATATTTTCCCTCCCATTGACACCAAAGCCAATCAAACAATAAGAATACTTGGTGAAATATAATCTGCAGACATATAAATTTGGATAGCAAATTCTGAAAGTCTACAAAGGAAAGAAGACAAAACTCTGTTAATGACCATAGATAAAGATTGGATATCTGGACACCATTTGCAACAAGAAGAATACAATAATGTAATGATCACTGTTGGGAAAACAACAAGACCAAAAAAATGCCCAGGAACATGCCTAAAACCAAATATCTATTACAGAATAAATCATTTTTTATGCAGGGGAATGAATTCAGGTGATTTGAATCTCCAAGAAAGCACACACTCTAAACTTTACCTACTATACAGAAAGGTAAAAATGTCCAGAAAACAAACTATAAAAAAGAAAGCCAAATATATAAATATATAATTGCTAACCTGAATAGTAGCGTCGGGAGGGAGGGCCGAGGGGCGCGGGGGGAGAGCTGGGGGAGCGGGGGCGGGCCGCGAGGGAAGGGCCAGGGAGGAGCACTGAGGTGGAGCACCGGGGGAGAGGGAGGGCTCGGGAAGGGAGAGCTGGGGGGGAGCGTCGGGGGGGAGGGCACAGGAAGGGAAGGGGTGGGGGCAGGGGCAGTGGGTAGCAAAAGAAGAAGAAGAAGAGTGTGAGGAAGAAGGAGGGGGGGGGGGGGAATGAGGGAGTGGAAATTTTCAGGAAATTTTTAATTTTTTTTAAAAAATTCCTAGCTATTTGTTGCAATTTACGACGAAAAAAATAAAATCCTCGCTAATTTCTCATAAATTGATACGAAGAACATTATAAATTGATCTCTACATTACAATTTTCTCCATTTTTTTTAGTGACCTCAATAATAACAATAGTATTTCAATTATTTTTCTTTATATATTTTACTTTATACACCACTTAACCAAATGGATAGATCAAAAAATTAGACATATGTATATACATAGCTATATAGTATAATATATATTAACATGTAGAAGATGAAGAAAACATTACAAACGGATCTCTACATTATAATTTTCATCATTTTTTTAGTGATCTCAACAATAATAACAGTATTTGAATTATTTTTCTTTATATATTTTACTTTATACATCATTTAATCAAAGTGATAGATAAAAAAATTAGACATATGTATATACATGCATACATGTTATAATATATATATTAAACCAAAGAGATACTTATATACATTGTATACTACATAAGCATATACATATACTTATATATTAGAGTAAGTATATAACATAATATAATTAACTATATATATTTACTTATGTAATACATTAGGTGTATAACATAACATAATTACATATGTAAAATTATAATACAATGTACAATTTGAGACACATTATTAAAAATATTTCAGTAAATTTGTCAAAATACACCACCACGCAAACACATAAATAAAAATTTTAAAATTTTAAAAAATATAGATTAAAACCCTATTTTGTCGCAAAACCCTCGCAAATTGTGACGGTTTTGCGATGGAAGAAGTAAATTCGTCGCAATTAGTGACGGATTTGCGATGAATTAGGGTTTTCAGATTTTTCATTAAAAAAATTCAAAAAATCGATGGAAAAGAATATACAATTCATTTTGTGCAAAAATTTAAAATTTCAATCCGAAAATTCACTTATGAAAAAGGCGAGTAATTTAAAATTTAAAATTTCGTCGCAAAAGCATCGCAAATTTGCAAGAGTTTTGCTACGATATAGACATTTCTTTTCTTTTTTTAAATATGAAAAGTCTATCACAAAATCCTCACAAATTGCAATGATTTTGCGATGAACATTTAAAAAATTTATATTTAAATATTATTTTTCATTAAAAACAAACAGTTGTCGCAAAACCCTAGCAATTTGCGAGGATTTTGCGACGATCTAGATTTTTCTCTTTTAAATGTGAAAAGTCCGTCACAAAATTCTCGCAAATTGCGAGGGTTTTGTGATGATGAACATTTAAAAAATTTTATTTAAATATTTTTTCAAAAAAAAAACATCGCAAAACCCTCGCTATTTGCGAGGGTTTTGCGACGAATTATGAAAAGGCCGTCAAAAAACCCTCGCAAATTGCATGGGCTTTGCGATGGACATTCAAAATTTTTTTATTTAAATATTTTTTTCATAAAAAACAATCAGTCGTCGCAAAAACCTCGTAATTTGCGAGGGTTTTACAATGGTCTAAATTTTTTTCTTTTTAATGTGAAAAGTCTGTCGCAAAATCCTTGCAAATTGCAAGGGTTTTGCGACGAATTTTTTTAAAAAAATTATTTAAATATTTTTTTAAAAAAAACCATCGCAAAACCCTCGCAATTTGTAAGGGTTTTGCGACAGGTTATAAAAAGGCCATCGCAAAACCCTCACAAATTGCGAGGCCTTTGTGATGGAAATTCAAAATTTTTTCATTTAAATATTTTTTTATAAAAAATATTCAACCATTTTGCGAGGGTTTTGCGACAGGCTAGAATTTTCCCTTTTGAAATGTCAATCGCAAAATCCTCGCAAATTGCGAGGGTTCTGCAATGGACTTTCAAAAAAAATTTAAAATATTTTATTAAAGAAAACTATTGCTCGCAATTTGCGAGGGTTTTGCAATGGACATTCAAAAAAAATTTATTTAAATATTTTTTTATAAAAAATATTCGACCGTCGCAAAAACACTCGCAATTTGCGAGGGTTTTGCTATGGACAATCAAAAAATTTTTATTTAAATATTTTTTTCAAAAAAAAAACCATCGCAAAACCCTCGCAATTTATGAGGGTTTTGCGACGGATTATGAAAAGGTCATCACAAAACCCTTGCAAATTGCGAAGACTTTGCGATGGACATTCAAAAAAATTTTTATTTAGATATTTTTTTTATAAAAAATATTGGACCATCGCAAAACCCTCACAATTTGCGAGGGTTTTGCAACGTTCTAGATTTTTCTCTTTGTAATGTGAAATGTCCATTGCGAGGGTTTTGCGATGGACATTCAAAAATTTTTTTATATAAATATTTTTTTTATAAAAATATTCGACCGTGGCAAAACCCTCGCAATCTGCGAGGGTTTTACGATGGTCTAGATTTTTCTCTTTTGAAACGTCCGACGCAAAATCCTCGCAAATTGCGAGGGTTTTGTAATGGACATTCAAAAAATTTTCTATTTAAATATTTTAAAAAAAAAACATCACAAAACCCTCGCAAATTGCGAGGGCTTTGTGATGAACATTCAAAAATTTTTTTATTTAAATATTATGAAAAGTCCATCGCAAAACCCTCACTAATTTGCGAGGGATTTGCAAGGGCATTTTAGCAGTCACAAAACCCTCGCAAATAGCGACGGTTTTGCGATGGTATTGGTCAACTCACGAATTCATTGATAATCGTCGTTAATTAGCGATGGTACTGTAGCTGTTGCAAAAAACCCATCGCAAGTAGTGATTTTTCCTATAGTGATTTTACCACATAATCTTGCATAATCATTATAAAAAATACCCAAAACCTAACACATTTTCAAAGATAGGCATAAAAACTAATGATCTAACTATTAGATTTATTGAATTTTCTAAAAAATGTATTATGACCAAATTTGAAGGTAATGGGACATGTTTTGTCACATAATCTACTTTAATTTCTATAAATCAATCTAAAATCTAATGCATTTATAAATATTTAAAAATTTAGGGAATAATTTGTACATTTTTGGGATTATATTTTAAATATTCTAAAATTTAATGACAAATTTATAAATTTTTTGTTATCATTTTATAATTTTACATTTAAGAAGCAATTTGTAAAATTTGTGTTCATGTTTTATATATTTAAAAATTTAGGGACCAATTTATAAAATTTTTTATGGTCATATTGTAAATATTTTAAAATTTAGGATCCAATTTACAAAATTTTGAGGTTATTTTGTAAATATACAAAATATAAAAACTAATTTACAAAAATTTTGGGGCCATGTTATAAATATTTAAAAATAGAAAGACAGGTATTAGCTAGGAAATGCTTATTTTTCACTAAAATTATAGTAATAGTGACAAAAGTTAATATTTTTAGCTAAGAAATGAATTTTCGTCAATGATGATGCATTATTAGTAAGGAAAATTTAGTTAGTAAATGAATTTTCATCGCTAATGATACATCATATCGAGGAAACTTAAATTTTTCTCGCTAATACACTTATTTCCTAACTAAAGTCATCACTTTTAGTTAGGAAATAAAAATTTTGTCGCTGAATGTCTTAATCGGCAGCGATAAAGAGTTTTTGTCATTGAAGAATCCTCACTAAAAGGTAGTTTTGGTGACAAAATTTTTTTCTTAGCTAAAATTTTGTCGCTAATGTATCATTTTCTTTTAATGCCACGATCAAACAATTAGGGCCATGCCTTGCGCTATTAAACTAGTTGCTTACGCATTGCGATATTGCTAGCCAGGAATATGGCAATTCTAATGTCTTGTTGCCCCATTGGAATAAGATAGATCTCAAACTTGGCCAAGTTACTTGGGTCCATCTATTTCTAATGTGAGCTAGTACAAAGGTCATAGTCTCCATTGAGTACTCAATGCTACCTTGGTCTTTAAGACCAATCCATTATCACATTTCCCGAAGGAATATCAAGAAAACATTTTCCGAGGTCAAAATACAAGGTTCATTAAGTATAAAAGTATAACAAGCTTTGCACATTGTTCATGAATTGCTTTAAATGCAACTTGAGCCAAAATCAACATAAAAATACTATCCATAACCAGAACATAGCATTTATGCCAACAAAGAAACTCATAAATGCACATCATTTGTCGTAACAGACATATGCTTAATCATGGAAGAACATTTCCTTAACAAATCTCATTTATCAAGGAAATATTCATGTTTAAGTATGTTTAGAGAAAGACAACCAGTCATATAACGTTTAATATAACATGGGATTCACATATTCATGCTTCATAAAATGTTTACAAATAGTTAATTTAGGGAAAATATAACCCAAAAATGAAGTTTATAAATAGTCAGTCTAATTTTGCATAAAATGCTCATATGCGAGTTTACTAGAAAAACACATAGATAGTAGAGTTTGAAAATTAAGGGAATTCATATTTCTATAATTTATAAAAGACTCACATTTGTGTGATTTTGAAGATATTAGGCCAAAATGGAGGTTATAAATAAAAGGAGGTTCACTTTGTGCGAAAATACTTATGCATAATTTTAACAGGAAAACACCTAGTAAGATAGGGTTTTGGAAAATTGAGGAACTCACATATACTCGTGATGATGAACAAATGTTTCTATTTAAATGTGATGGAAAAAATTTAGCAACTATATAGTTTGGATAATCTTACACAATGTAAAGCTTTAAAGTATAGGAGTTCATGCCACGATATATTAGAAAAATACTTAGCTATATTAGAAAAACACTTAGTTACATATTATGTGTTTAAAAAATCAAGGGTCTCACCTTAATCGATATAATTGTTTCACTCATACTTTTACATGCCTAGGGCTTCTCTTGAACCAAATCACCTACAAGGATAAGGTGTTTTCCATAAAACATAACTCAAGGTTCTTAAATTAAACCTTGCATAACACTACAAGAAATAAGGTATCAATTACTCAATATTTCCTTTCAATATTTCACAACTTTGTCACCCTTCAGTGTTTTGTTCATAACTTTTGCTATATTACTCCAAATGAGGTCAAACTAGTTCCAAAATAATTCTAAGACATCCTTCTACAAATCTTAGTTATGAAATACCAATGCCCTTCCTCATTTCATTCAGTTTTAGCTACAAAAATGTTTTGCACAGTTTGGTAAGCAAAATAGCCATTTCTTTGTACAACTATTCTTAGGCTTTTTCCTATATTTTCGTTAATACAACCTACCACATCCAAGCCTTTTAAAACCTTGCTTAATGTCCCAACAATGATCTTACAACTTGTTTTTAAGCTCTGCACCTTCCAATCATCCAAACATAGCTATTATATTAAAACTACCAAACCAGAATTTCCATTTCATTTCCACTACTTCAAAACATGTTAAATAAGCTATAAAACATATCAAATTCCTTCCCAAAATAGCCAGTCACACTACAAGAAAAACAGGCTGTTGTGACAAGTGAAAATGCTATTATAAGAGTCTGTTGTGACATTTTTTATTTTGTGACATTTACACATAATGTTCTCTAAAACACCATTGCTATAGTCACTGAGGACGTTACCAAATGTCATAATAGATGTACCTATCACAATATGTATAATTGTGATATCAGAGGCCTTATTACAACATTTTGTCATGCTACAAAAGGGTCTAATAACTGCCAAAAATTCAAATATATATTAACAATTTAAAGTGTCATAATAACCGACATCTATAATGACATTTACAATTATCAGTAAAAGATCTTTATATAACATTTAGTTGTGTTATGCAAATGCTTACCAACGGTTGCCAATGGTCAAATTCAAATCCACAAAAACATTTATAAATGTCATAATAACGTTTGATAACTTTCAATTATATGACACTTCGTTAGCATTCGTGACATTTTATACTGTCATTATTATTTGTTATGATACTTATACATATTGTTTAAACTTAATATAACAACATTTTTTAAATTTTCATAATGTGTTGGCTATGTGTCACTACATTTTTTATGATATTTCAGTTCTTACACACACACACACACACACACATATATATATATATTAATTACATGATATAAAAAAATTTAAAACTTTGACCATAATAAAAAATCACATTAAAGTCAAAATAAAATATTTGTATACAATAGGAAGTATAGTACTATGTATATATACATTAAGGAAGTCATCAAAACTATATAATCCAAAATAAAATCTCAATGTATCTAATAAGACATAATTCCATTAATGTCTAAATGCTTCCATTTAGCCAAATGATCTACTATACTTCCTTCATATGCAACATCAAAATAACTTGTAGCCAAGCTGTCTTCTTAGTCCCATTTGTCTCGAGCCCTACGAACCTGCCATTATAAATTGGACACATTCAAGTTAGACAAATGATGAAAAACCAGTAGCTTCTTGATACCAAAACTGCAGCATTCACAAAGGATGAAAAAAAAAGAGAGAGAATTAAACTTTTCAACTATGGAAGTGATTCTCCTGTGTGAATTAAACTACAGCATTTTAGTTTTCTCCTGAGACTAGAACAAACAATTATTGCACCAAAATGGCTAAACTGTAGCATTTCAGTTTTCAAAAGGCTATACTTCAGCAAGAAGTAAATTAAACTACAACATTTCAGTTTTCTCTTGAGGCTAGAACAAACAATTATTGCACCAAAATGGCTAAACTGCAGCATTTCAGCATTTTGGTTTTCAAAAGGCTATACTTCAGCAATAAGTGAATAAAACTACAGCATTTCAGTTTTCTCCTAAGGCTATAACAAACAATTATTACACCAAAATGGCTAAACTACAGCATTTTAGCATTTCCATTTCAGCATTTCAGTTTTCAAAAGGCTATACTTCCCTTTCAACAATAATATCATTAAGCTTTCTTACGATACCATTATACACATTTAGTTGTCTCAACAAATTTTCCAAACAATTAACAACAAATTCTAAGTATATTACAAAGCTAAACTCCTCTTTTTGTTTTGGACAACACAAACCACTTCTGAAGCCCAAAAATCTCCTCAATCAGTAACAACTTACAATAACGCTTCATTCCTATAAAAATCAACAACACCTATCAAACACCACAACAAGATTAATGCCAAAGCCACAAATCTTCACAATTTACAACTTCAAACACCACAACATTAACACATATAAAAAGCCCACACTTCTCAACCTCTGAATGCTCAAAATCCCAAACCAAATCAATGAAAACAACAAGAGAACTAGCAAAATATAATGCTATAAAAAAAATGCTGTAGGCTACAGTGCCATGTTAGAAAGACAACCCACATTTTTGTTGAAGAAAATTTTATCCAAAAAGGAACCTAAAAGAAAAAAAAAAGAAATGATCTTTGCATTCAATAGAATATCAATTACACAATGCAAGAGAGCTTCACTAACTTTTTATCTCCTCACTATCGACTTTCCTTCATTCTCCTACTACAAGGTTAGACTTTTGCAAACTATAAACTAGAGTAGGTGTTTTACAGCCGGTAAAATATCTCTGCTAGTCATATCTGTGAAATATTTAGGACAACTACATTCTTCCTCAAATATCAATATACACAAGTAAAATAGAAATTCTCCAAATTCATAGATGTCCAACACATCAATGTTTTTTTTTTTTTTTAGAAATTCAATAAGTAAGTGACTAATTGCAGAACTCCAATTAAATAACCAAAACTGCAACAAAACTCCAATAAAATAATCAAATAGCAACAAAATCAATAAATACCCTTCTAAAATGCATTATCATCTTACCTGTAAATAAATGCAAAATATAATGCTCATTGAAAGAACAAATCTATCACATTATCTTCTTGAAATGAGGAATCAAAGTCTATACTAAATTTTACAGAATTCCTTCACCATCTCATCAACAAAACCATAACCCACAAAAAAATCAAGCCTCAACAAAACCATAACCCACAAAAAAATCAAAACATAACACTGCATAAAAAAGGATGACAAAACTCCACATTTGTCATAGGCTACCAAAAGAATAGACACACATATACATAAACAAAAGCATATCCCATAAAAAAGAAAAAGAAAACTGATCACAACTTTCTACCATCAAAAGAATCATACCAAGCTTGTTGGCCATGCAATAGGAGCACCGTGAGCATCTCCTATTGTTTTCAGAAGGGAGTATGGATGAATCAATGGCTCATCATGAGAATGCGGCTGAATGATGTCAATCTCACACCAATCTTGTCCCAAGGCATGTGGGCCAACCATCTTTTCAGGGTCCAAACTCCTAATAAGTGCAGTTGCAACTATCTTTGAAAGATCCCTTATACTCAAGATTGAAACAATAGCATGTACCTAATGAAAATAGACAAACAACCAAACATTAGTAAAAAATGTGATTAGTCTAGTTAGTGTAAAACAACCAAAATTCTATGCAGCCATTTATCTTGAAATATGAAAAAGAAAATCAAATATCTATTTCAAATAAGATGTGATTTTGCAAGTATAAGCTAACAGTACCCTTAATATACTGCTATTGTTGCTTGGGATAGTTTGTAGATTTGACTCTAGAGAACCAACCCTTGACTGATTTGACATATTGTTGTTGTTTTGTGCCATATTTGCACGAACTTCAGCTAGTAGTCTACCTTGTTCCCTAATGAGTTCTGCTTGCTCTTTAGCTTGTTCCTCAAGCCTCACTATCTTATCCCTTTGTTCAGCCATGATAATATGTTGAGTACTACGACTTAGAATTTTGCCCCAAAGATCCGATAGTGCAACACCTCTCCCGCATATTCGAACCCGACCATTCCTTTCTAGTCCCATTACTTGTGAGAAAAATGTCATCTGGCCTAATTTCATCAGTGGAGTTAGGTGAAAGTTCATTTCTCTTCTCAGTCATCAAGTTCCGTAAACAAAGAAAAAAATGCTTATTAATTATGCCTAAAGAAGGTAAAAAACTTAAGGTAAATCAAGGATTAACATGTACCAATTTAGTTGCAATCTCGCTATTTCCTGGTTTCCTACTAGAGTCCGTAAAGCACTCCTTGAATATTTCAGCTTGGGATGGCTGACACCCTAATTTCTTGGCCTACATACAAAACAATTGAATCAAAGGATTTAATTATTCATGGAAAAAAAATTGAAGGATGTAGTAAAATTTACCAAGTCTTCAGAAACTTGTGCAAATGGTCTTTGCCCCATTCTATGATGCAATTTGCTGCTTTTCCTACTATTAGCATTCCTTTGGCTAATACGCTGAAAAAAATAGCAGCAAATGGAAATTCAATTTTCTGCCATTAAAGTTACAATTTGGATAATTTGAAATGAGCAATACAAAATGCTCAACATTACCTTGCCAGCCTCTGAATTCCAAAAGGAAACTAACCATAACCATTAGTCTTCAAGTACCCGATCTTCTCCATAAGAAGGCAGCACATTTCCAGTTTGATTAGCATTGAACCATTCCTTTTTTAAAGCATTTTTTCAAACTCTCCACAATTTCCCTATTGATGAGGTAATTTTTGGTTCAACGCCAGGTGGCAAATCAAACCTTTCCTGTTATGGAGTAAATTTGTCAAGAATCATTATGTACAGTAAATTTATAATAAAAAAGATTCTAAAATCATTAAAACTGAAGGATGTAGAGATCATGGCATTATTACCTTTACAATGTCAATCACGTCTTTCTTATAGCTTTTTGGCATCTTTGTCCATGATACATAATTCAGTGGGGCATGCTTGCCATTTCTAGCTATAGTGCCCAAGAAACTAGATAGCTTTTTTCGCTTCTTTTCAATGGGTTGTCCCTTATGGTTAAATTCAACCGTAATTAGACCCTTGTTCTTAGGATGCCCCCATGTATCAGTACAATAAGTTGGTCCTCTAGATCTGCTACTTCTAGCTAAATTTTCTGCATCAAGCATTAAAATTAGAATGGTGAAAAATATAATTTAGCATAATAGAGCAGACAACATTGTATTTGTAATCATGATGTGCTCATACCAACTCCGCTAGAAGTTTGTGTGGTGGGCTGGGATGATATTTGCTGGTCACTATATACCGTTTGGGGTTCATCCAAAAGATTTTCAAGCCGGCCATTCAATTGCACAATGACTAAAAATTAAATAACCAAAGCAACTTTGATTAGTATTGGGTTTTGTTAGAGGAAAAAATTGATTAGTATATACTTACGAGTGGGAAGAATTGGTTGTATGTTAGAAGGAGGCATTTCAGCTTGTTCAGCAACTTGCATTGTTTGGTTGGCAGCCAAAGGATTTTGTCCAAGTTGAATGTTTTGTGGTTCATCTAAAGGATTTTTAGATTGGCCATTCAACTTCCCACCTAAAAATAAAATAACTAGAGCATGTTTGGTTAGTAACTGATTCAGCAAAGTCATCATAAGAAAATGGTTTTCATATACTTACAATTTGGATCACTCGGTTGTGTGTTAGACGGAGGCATACCATATCGTTCAGCTAGCATATTCAATTGATCATTTAGAAAATTGTCTCTGCATTTCTACACACTTCTTTTCTTCTTCAACCCGCATGTCCTAGCCATCTGATCAAAACCAACCGAAAAAAATAAATCAATAAAGCATCAATAAATTAAAATTTTAATTTCACCTAAAACAAGGCAATTCTTCTAAAAAAAGGTTAAACAGAACTTATTTTTAAATTCACCTAAATAGAATGAGACAACAGAACAAACATTGGCAAAATGCAGTTATTGACGAAGGCATAGAGCAACATTCAATATTGCACTACATGTTGACCAATGTTCAGTCAACACTTAAGTCAAAAAATAGTATTCTATATAATAAATATTGCATTAAACAATATATCCAAAAGTAGTATAGTATTTATATAGTCGTAAGACTAAACTCAAGCCTCATCATCCCCTTCACGAACCTAACAAACATTCTCATCCCCTTCTTCAGCTACGGGGTTGCAATTTCAGCTTGCAAATGTGTATCAACATCCACGATATCTCCCATTTTATAAACTGATCTTGCATTTGTAACAACAACAACATGCCAATTACTTTCCTTTGATTCTTCTACATAGAATACCTATGCTGCTTGAGAGGCAAGAATGAATGGATTTTTGTGGGGAGGCATATTGCTGAATTTGCTAATAAGAATCTGTCTACATTTTATTTTTAGTTTCTTCCCATTTGACACCCCCAATCACATTCAAATAATACAACTCTTCGATCACCTCTGTAGTCCAACTCAATTACATTTTTCAAAGCTCCAAAATAAGCCACATCACTTAAAATAGGATTTTCATCTCTTATACTTGAAAAACTTGAAGTAATTACATTCACAAAAACTCCACTGTTTTGGGTTTTTCTTTTACGCTCAACTTCTTTTGTGTGAAACCTAAAACCATGTACCATGAATCCCTGATACTGTAATCCAACTTGTTTAGGTCCCTGAGAAAGATAAACCAAATCTTGTGTAATATGGCTATCTTCAGATATTTGCAAAGAAGTAAACTAGGTTACACAAAAAAGAAAAAAGAAAAAAGAAAAATCAATATAAACGATAAAATAGAATTTAATTTGACACATAAGAGAAAGGTTAAATAGAATTTTAACTTACGTGATGGGCAAACCATTGGACGAACGTCTCACTATGAATACACTCAATTTCATGTCTTCCAGCACGTGGATGATTTTGAGCTACCATCGTAAGATGTTGACTATACAAAGTAGAAGTCGATTTAATCAGTAATTGTCATGAAATCTACAATATTCCAATCCCTCTTTGAAAAATTTACGGAGACTTACTCAATATATGGCTTGACAGCATCACAATTAAATAGTACATATTGATGTGCTTTATTCAAAGATATTTGATCAAACTTTGTTGGTGTGCCTTTACCCAATGAGCACCCCAACATTGTAAACACAACAATACCTACTCGAGAGTCAACCATATCTTCTTCATTTCTAGCTGTTCGATTGAACCTTGTTTGGATATAATCAGCTAAATATAATGAGCAAAAGGTTAGTCATTCTTCAGCCAAATAACCTTCTGCAATAGAACCCTCTGGGCAACTCCAATTTCATACATAAGATTTCAAAGTGCTCAAATACCTGAAATAATATAGTTATGAAATTACCATAACTATAATTGTAACATTTAAAAATAAAAGAAAAAATAATAAAAATAAAAATAGATAATGCACACCTCTCAATTGGATACATCCATTGAAATTGCACCGGACCAACAATTCTTGCTTCGTAGGCCAAGTGAACACATAGATGCATCATGATATTGAAAGCTGATGGTGAAAAGACTGGTTCTAGCTCACAAAGAATGAAAATAATGTCCATCTCTAGTTGTATCAGATCACGAGGCAACAATTCCTTGGAGCAGAGTAGTCTGAAATACCTACTTAGCCTAAGCAAGGGACATCAAACAGAATTTGGCAATGCTTTTCTTAGGGCTATAGGCAATAATTGTTGCATTAAAACATGATGGTCATGGCTCTTAAGCCCTAAAAGCTTTGGTGGCTTCAGTTGTACACACCTAGATAAGTTAGCAAAATATCCATCAAGAACCTTAACCCTTTTCAACACCTTACAAAAATTCAATTTTTCACTCTAGCTCAAAGTGAATGCAGCCCAGGGCAAAAAAGATGCACCACTCTCCTTCTCAAGAGGATGTAGTTCTTCTCTAATTCCCATTTCTTTCAAGTCAAGTTGTGACTTATGATCCATTTTCTTATCCACCTCAAGTAATATGGCACAAATCATTTCACTAACATTTTTCTCGATATGCATTACATCAAGATTATGCCGCATCAAGTTATCCTTCCAATAAGACAATTTAAAAAAGACATTTTTTTTCTTCCAATTAAATGGCAATTTTTGGTTATCTTTCACCAGCTTCCCAAACTTAAAATTGATACCATCTAATTCATTTAAAATCATATCTCCAGATAAAAAAGCAGATCTCCCTCGATGCTCCTCTTTACCATTAAAGGATCGAGCTTCCATTCTAAAAGAGTGATCGGGTTCTAAGAACCTATGATGTCTCATATAACAACGCTTGCAACTATTTTTCAACCATTGTGAATCCGTCTTCTTATGACAAATGGGACAAGAAAACTCCCCTTTAGTACTCTACCCTGACAAATTAGCATATCCAGGAAAATCACTAATAGTCCATAATAAAGCAGCTCGCATTTGAAATTTTTGCTTAGAATATGTATCATATGTAGATACACCCACATCCCACAATTCCTTTAATTCTGTAATGAGAGGTTCTAAATAGACATCAAGATTATTCCCTGGAGCAGTCGGACCAGGTCTTAGCAAAGACAAGATGAAGTATGGTTGCTTCATACACATTTAGGGGGGTAAATTGTAAGGCATCAAGATGACAGGCTACATACTGTGAGCAACATTCATATTTTTGAAAGGATTAAACCCGTCAGAAGCTAAGCCTAATCTCACATTACGTAGATCTTTGGAAAAATCAAGATGAAGATAACTAAAATTTTTTCAAGTAGGTGTGTCAACAGGATGTCTCATAGAACCATCATCTATTCTATCTTCCCCATGCCATCTCATTGATTTAGCAGTGTTTGAGGACATGAACAAACGTTGTAATCGAGGCTTCAATGGAAAATGCCAAATAACTTTTTTTGCAATCTTTCTCTTCTCCCCTGTAGGATCATTTTCTGAAGTTTCCCACCTAGACCCTTTGCATGTAAAACAATATTTCCATCCCAATTTATCCCCCCAGTACAATGTGTAATCATTAGGACATGCATCTATCTTCTTATACCCCAAACCTAATTGTTTCATTATCTTTTCAGCTTCATAATAAGATTTTGGAATTTCAACACCCTTAGGAAATGATTCTCGCAACAAGTCAAGAAGCATATCAAAATGTTTGTTAGACCACTTCCCCGCACACTTAAGATGTAGCAATTGAATAAGAAATGATAGCTTAGAGAAGTTCTTACACCCAGGATACAACTCTTGTTGAGAATCATTAATGAGTTTGTAAAAATTTTCAACATCCGAGTTTGAACATTCAACTCCGGGAGATGTTTCAACCCTCTCAATATTATCATCTACTGGAATGCCAAATGCATCATGCAATAAGCCATCCATGTCATCAGTTTGACTAGTAACATTTTGCAAATTATTACCTAAACTTGTTCTAGATGAACTAGATAATGAAAGTTCTCCATGTACTATCCAATGAGAATATCCCTTAATAAACCCATATACTATGAGGTGCTCTCGCACCTCCATTTCAATTCTCATTACCCCATTTCCACATTTTACACAAGGACACAATATCTTCCCATTGAAACTTGCGTTGTTCAATGCAAATCTTAGAAAAAAAATCAACACCATTTTGATATGCACGGCAATTTCTAGGAAGACTCATCCAAGATTTGTCCATATTGGCGATGTTACAAGCAACAATAGACAAGTAAGTTACAACCTAAGCAACAAGAAATACATAATATGAGATTCATGCAATTAAATTTAGGCAAAAATGCTACTTCTTTTCTTGGATTTTCATATATTTTCAGATATAGTTATGGCAAAAAAGATGCAACTTAACTACGTACACCAATATTCATCCATCTATTGAAATAAAGAGGGACAAGACGTTCCATACCAACAAACATATACAAATAGCTACATATATACATGTATCCAAGGAGACAGAGTGCACAAGGAAAAAAAAAATGTTCAGCATGATAAACACTGATATTACAGCTCCAAAATTAAAAAAAAAAAAAAGAACAGATAACTTCATATGCTAACTCATATTGTGCTGATGGAACAAAAAAATGATTATGTGTATCAGTTTTTCTTTCACAAAATTGAGTAACCACCCATTAACTGCCTTCTTTTGGACAAATTTTTGCTTTTAAATCAAATGCATACAAAAAAAATGATTTTCTTTTCCTTTTCTTCACTTTCTCTCTTAACTTTCCTATTATTCAAACAAGGATTGAATGGTCCACATTATATTTCTCCTTTAATGCATCATATTTAGATGGTGAATTGTACCTTTTTGCATATTATATGCAATTTTCAAGAGAATAGAAGCAATGTTAAGACATTTTTGCCAATTGTAGTTTTACAGCCTTGTTTTGTATACAGTGAAGGAGGAGTTTTTCTTTCCCTATTTGGGAGAAGGGAGGGAGGTTGTAGGGGAAGAATGAATGGTATCCAAAAGGTATTGGTTTTGGCAGGAACGTGTACAAGGGGGGCAAGTGTGTCTGCTATGGTTCTTTGACCTGTTATATAGGTTGTGTTGGGCTGGTGGGGCCAGTTACTTCCTTCTCTATCTGTCTCTCCCCCTACTTGGCTACTAAATATCCTCTTTATTGCTTCTTTGCCAACAACTAGGTGGTGTTAAAATTTGTGGGAAGACTAGGAGGGAAGCAAAATCAAAGATTTCATTTAGATTTGTCCAAAAGCAAGAATATGAGAAAGTAAATACAGGAAATACATAGTGCAAGTAAATGACAACTTCAGTCTGTAAATAGTGACACTTTTGACTAAAGTACTTATAAAGAATCATATAGCTCATATAAGATATAATAGGATATACTATCTTGAGTAATAAATGACTTTTGCTTGCATTAAACTTTGCATTTGGCACTTCTTTTCAACAACGGCTAGGCTGTATCAAACGTGCATCTTGAATTGATTGTTTCACTTGAAGAGATTAATATTGTTAGAACTTGTTTTGTTTCTTTTAGGTGGCTGATGTATAAGAAGGGGTTTGATATAAGTTACGTGGGATTTATGAAGGCTGGAGAGAGAACATTAATGTTGTCGGAGAAAATGCCCTTTCAAGATATGATCATACAGGCTACAATCTAGTCCTACTTAATGCTAGGCCAAATGGTGTTAGTAAAAGCAATCCACCAAAATTGAAGTTGTATGGATTGACTTAGCTTAGCAAAATCAAATGAACTACAGCAGCGGAAGAACTTCAAGATATTTAGAACTTTTGTGAAGAAAATACATGTTGATGAGGTTACAAGATCTCTACCTGAGCTTAGAGGAGAAACTGACATATAACTAAAGGAAAACTAAGCTCAAATAGTGAACAGGGGGGGGGGAATCCTACCATTGCTTTTCCTGATGATATATAAAATCCTTTTCCCAGGATTTTATACCAAACTACATCAATTTAGCACCGTTGGAGCAATCAAGACCCACCAATCCAAGAACTTCTAGAAGCAACTAAACCAATTAGGCCATTCTCTTGGAATGAAGAACCAGACATAAGTGTTGGTGGTGCACTCTGATATAATGGATAGTATCTTTGACAAGTTCTTCCCCCTCCTAAATTGGAGGTGATGTCTCTTCCATCCAAAAATCTCACAACCCATGAAAAGAAAGAGGAGGGGTTGAGAGCTGAAACTAAGGCCAGATGACATAATGTTTAGACTTTGTGCACACATGCTATTAATAACCAATATAGTCCAAAAACCCAAATTTGTAACTGTTACCAAAATGTAAAACCAATTTCAGCTCAATAGATACAGGACATGAAAAGGGGCAAGCCCAACAAATACAAGACCAATACAATCGAACAGTTGAATTAAGGTAAAGACAGATCAAAGCCTTCTTTACCTCAAAACCATGAAATGTTGCCAAGCACAGGCAATAACAATCTTGGGCAAATAATCTATTATTGATCTTTATACATCTAGCTGCCTATACCAACCATGCATTTATCCAATCTTCAGGAATCTACAAGAATTATAAGAAAATTAATATTGATAGGGGAAGAAGACAAAAGACAGTTTCACAAACAATAATTCATCATCAGCTTTTAAAGAAGTAAGAGACACAAAAATAACATCATCAAGCTCAAACCCAGAACTAGAAAAAGAATAGATTTTCAAACTAGTAACATCTTGCAAAAAATGCCATGAGTGGCATCTAAGCAAGCTTAAACCCAGAACTGGAAAAGAATGGATTTTCAGACAAAAAAACACCAAAGAGAAGTGAAGGATTGCTAATGACATTCAGAAATTAAAACCTAAATAGACATTCTGAGATGATGAATAGTGGGAGAGACGTGCTTACAGAGGGCAGTGCTTGCAAGAAAATCTGCTTCCTCAACAGCACACAACTGCGACAAAGAAATGCTCGAACAGTGTCGGCATTGTGCAGATCTTTCTTCACGGCATTTCCATAGCTCTTGTTTAGTTGAGAAGATGGTATATGAGGGATGATTTCGGGATGAGATGTAAGGGATTAGAGGAAAGAGGCAGATAGGTGAAAGGGATTTTCAAACGAAGACGACCGGTTTGAGGATGGGGAGATTGAGAGAATCCAATGTTTTGTGAAGTTGTTGACCTGGGGGGAGGAGGGGGGTGGGGATGATTAGGTGCACACGAACCAGAAGTTAGATTAGTGTACAAAATGTTTAAGAACGTGTACTCTGCTAGAAGTGTACAATAATATATGTATGTGGTACAACTATTAAGGATTCGGTGCATATTAATCGCGCACGCCTAATAATTTCAATATGATTTCATATTTTTTCCCCTCTCCCGGACTTTTTTCAATCTCCCGAGATTTTTTTGGGGTCGGTTCTTTTTTTTTTCCCTATAAAAACATCTATTATAACATTTTGATCATGTCACTAAAGATTATTGAGTATCCAATATATATATATATATATATATATATATGTCTTGACAATTCTCAAACTGTCATAATATAATTCTAAAAATATACTAAATTTTATATTGATAATCAGGTATGGTTTTGATTATGTCTATTGTGACATTGAAATAAAAAAAAAGTCACAAAACTTAATTTCTAATGACATGTTAAACAAAATGTCATAATAAATGTATCACAACAACCTGTTTTTCTAGTAGTGTCAGCATCCCTCACATAAGTAGAAATTTCTTCTTGCAATAACATCATGAAATCTGCAATATAATTCACATTCAAATAATTTCTAATATCTAAGTGATATCTTTAGGTCTTGGAAAAGGAACTCCTGCCTTCTCAAAGATGAGAAACCAAGCTAGCAAAGTGTCCCCTTTCTTTCTTCCTCTTCTTCCTTCCCTTTTCTTGCTCACGGTTTCTCTCCTTCTCTATCCCTCTCGATTTCTTTTCCTTTTCCTTCTCTTGGGCTTTCTTTCCTTTTCCTTTATGCCTTCATTCCTTTCTTTCTTTCTTTTTTCTTCTTTTTCTTCTTCTTTGGCCGGCAGCTTCCCTTCTCTTGTTTATATATGGTTTCCTCAAGTCTAATTAAATAATCTTGATGACTACGCAAAGCTAGAACCTTATAGAACATAGTAGAAGTAGTTGGAAGCATATAGAATTTTATAGAAAGCCTTAGAAGCTTATAGAACATATTAGAAATAAGGGGAATGTGTTAGAACATTATGGAATCCTAAAGAATCCACCTAATCATGCATGAAGTCATGCGACAATCATATATTTCTATATGGGCTTTCATGCAATGAAACTTATACGTCCAAATAGCTTCTATGCAACCAATTATATAGATCCACATAGGTTCCCATGCAACCAATCACATAAGTCCATGAATTAAAGAATGATCCACTTTATCTTATTTTTACTCTCTTCTTATATATATATATGTATATATATATATATATATATATATATATATATATTTGCTTCCTTATTAACTTGAGAAGTCTAGAACATCTTAGAATCCTTTGGAAGATGATGTGACCTTCTAGCTTACTTTAGAAGCTAATGGTAGCTTGTGGAAGCGCCTAGGGAAGCTTACATAATTCTTGGGAAGTTAGTAGAACTTAGTGGACTATGTTAGAAGCTAGTAGAACAAGCAAGACCTCTCTTAACCATGTATGGTCTTGCATGGTCAAAGTGATGTCAAATATGGTCAAAGGAGGTTTAGCATGGTCAAGACTATTGGTGTGGGCCACCTTCATTAATTCTTTGTGGGTCCCATGAGCTATTCTTATATTTTCCTTTCTTCTTCTAATTTTCTTTTTATATAATACTAATAATAATCCTAGTAATAGTAATACTAGCGAAAATAGTAATAATAATAATATTATTATTATTAATATTTAAACATATAATAATATTTATATATAATTGAAATAATAATATTAATAACTGTAATAATAACAATACTACTAATGGTAATAATAATAAATATAAAAAGAATAGTAAAAGTAATATTATTTTTTCTATATATTCTTATATTCTTAATATTAATATTACTCTATTTAAATTCTCATATAGGGCTGAATATTACACCTTCCTACACTATCGTGTTTCAAACTTCAGCACTTAGAACCAATGAAGTCAAAGCAAAGCCGCGCAAGGCTGGCATCAAAAGGAGAAAGAGAGGAGGGGTTCCTCTAACAAAGTAGTGCACGATTTCATCCCAGGTGAAGGTAGGTGACTTCGCCACTTGAAAAGTGACAGATTAAACCTTGCAGAGAAGAGAAGAAACTGCTGTGAACTTCTTAAATGGATGGGTGTGTGTCGGTTTCTGGTAGAAGGGATTCGGTGTTCGATTTGAGAGAAAATGAGAGAAAGTGACTGAGGTTTTGAGAGGAAATGAAAGTGGAAGTGTTCAGACTTGGGATGATGTAGGAGAGGCCGAGAGAGAAAAGAAGGAATGAAAAAAGAATAGATGAGCATCGGTTTTTTGAATGGAAAGGACTTATGTTAATTTTTCTTCTTTTGGTTGCTTTGTTAGTGATATCTTGGTAGGTGCTCTCAGGAGACATTCCAGCAGTTCAAAATTTGAAGGGGCTTAGACAACTTCCTGGCACAACTAAAGGCTGCATTCGCTGATAAAGACGAAGATAAAATCGTACATTTGAGAAAGTAGCGAGTGTAGGTTAGTAAATGTTCTTCGGCAAAAGTTCTGGTACCTACTGAAAGTGTTTTCGGTTGATGGAAAAATGGTAGTGATCGGGTTTCTCAAAGATCGCGCAAGTGTTTGTGAGATAAAAATTCAGATGTTTTGCTTCAGTTGATAGGATGCGTTTAACATCTAGAGAGCGTTCTTAGGAGGAATTCTAGGCATTCAAAATTCAAAAATTAAATGACCTTCGACAAATATTTCAGAGCCTCCATGTGATCAGAGAACTTGGAATGACAGCCGGATAATGTGTGCATGCATGCTATATAGTTCAAAACTAAATGCATACCCCAGTATAGGAAGAAATGGCATGAAAGAAGAAAGGAAAAAAAAAAAAAAAACTAACTCAGCTTTCTTATATTTTGAGTGCCTTGAAAATACTTTCTTTGAAATTCACCTTGCAGATTTCTAGGAATTCTAGAATTTAAATTTATTTAAACTTTAGGCAAATGGAAGATAAGTGGCTGCATGGTAATGAAGTAAAAATCCAGATTTTACCTCCCAGTTCTTTTAGCAGCCAAAATGCATGTTTACATGATTTCCAAGTATGGCGGCTGAATCAAAAGAAAAAAAACTAGATTACATCCCGTAGTTACCGTGCACGATTCCAGGAACATAAAATTCGAAGAAAGGAATAGCAGCTGGATGAGTGTAAAAGCGGCCAGGGCGAAAAGATAAATGAGGAATTGAATCAATTTCGGCGTAGCAAAAATTCAAACTCAAGTTGTTACATGCAAAGTTTAGAGTTCTGTCCACTTGACTACATTAGTCTTTGTGTTTACATCCATTCTTAGAAAATTCATTTCCCCCCTATCTCATCTCCAACTCAATACTTCAACTAATACTATGACAACTAAAAGTCTATATACAGTGTCACAATAAAACCTCAAACAACTCAAGTACTCAATAAAACCAAAAATATTCCAAGCGAAACATAAATAATTGCTTCAGAGAAATTCATATGCACAAGATATATGTTATGCAATGCATGCTCCTTTCTAAATTTTTGGATGATTTTAGGTAGGGTATTACAGTTTGCTCCACGCACACCAACCACAATGGATAGCACCACTCCAATTAATTGGAGGAAGCAAGCTGAGCAAGATTCGAACATTGATTTGGTAGGAGTGGGATGCGCTACTCAAGCTTCATGTTTAGTCATATTTTTTTTAAAGATTATTTATAAAGTTTTATTTTAATTTTTATAAAACATTAATATTATAAAAATTATAATAATTATATCAGGACAAGAAAAAAATAACTTTTCTGACACATTTTTAGTGATACTTTTTAAAAAGTATAATAATATAATATTTATAATGACTTTAAATTTTTTTGTATCAGTATAATAAAATCAAAAAGACATAATTTTATTGAGTTGGTTTAAATTAACACTCTATATATTATGATACTTTTATGTGTCATGCAAGGTAACACATCTTTCCTGACACTTTTATACTGAAAGGAAAAAAACAGGTGCATTTACAGAATTTTTCATTAAAAAAGCGCGAGTTTGAGGGCATTTTTTTCCCTATGGGGTTGAATTCGACCGGTCTCTCTGTGCTTTGTCTGTTCTTTTTTCTTCGCAGAAAACCTTCTGTTTCTTCTCCACTTCAAAGTCCTCTGCACCGTCTGTGAGATTGAGGGCCAAACCCTTTTTTTTTTTTTGTTCGTCCCTTTTGGTAATTCTTCAAAACGGACCGTCGACTCTAAAGAAAAACATCCAGGCTCCAACTTATAAAGCAAATCCAATTCTATTCTTCTTTTTGTTTGTTTCTCTCTCTCAAATCCCTTGACCAAAGCGAAGCCGAAACCCTAACTCTTCACTAAAGAATCTATAAATTAAACAAACATTTTTTTTCTACGGTTTTGTGGTCCCTATAAATGGTGGTAGGAGAAATCCATTTTTTATTGTATGGGTGGAGAGGAGGAGATCAGGGTTTAGCACTTGCTTGCGGAGAAGAGAATTAATACTGCAATTGCATTTGCCAGTAACAAGATGCAATTGTTGGAGCAGCTGGAGGATTATGTTAAGCCTAGGATTATCGCCATAGCTGCAGCCGCCGACCATTCGGCACTTCTTGCTCTGCTGTTTCCGCCTCGAATAAAAAGGAAAAAGTCGTTGTCATCTCCGGCCCAAATGGTACCGGCAAGAGCAAGCTTGCATTAAAGCTTGCCAAGTGGCTTAACGGTGAAATTATCACTGCTGACTCTGTTCAGGTTGGAATAATACTGAGGAAAGAACTTCTAACTTGTACTTGTTTCTAGTCAAATTGCTGACAATTAAGGATGATTTGTAACGGTGTTCCCTCTTTTCACATCTTTTGAGTTGCAATTTGTCTTTCTTTTTGAACAAAATAAAAGATTAACTTTTGTTTTTGGGGGGTATTTATAAAGGGTATATCGAGCTCTTGATGTTGGTTTAGCAAACCTTCATTACGTGAAAGAATGGTATTTTTTTTTTCATTATTATATTTTTTTAATTCTTCATGCTCAGAAGAAAAAGAAAGCCTTTTTTTTTTACTTCTTTTTTGTTTTGCTTCACAAATTTGTTGGCTGTTGTGCACTTTTGCCCTGAATGGAAAATATGGTAGTTCATTAACGCAAAAGGGATTAGCTTGAAGTTATGATATTGCTTACTGGAAAGAATTGTACAGGTGGAATACATGTTTGGCTCCATTCTGATTATCTGCATTACTAGTTTGGTTGCTTTGCCTATAAATTTGATTCACGATGCTTCACATGAACTTCATGATTGCAAACACTAATAAAGAAGGATTATAGTTATTCACCATAGTGAGCGCTTCTCTAGAAGAAAACTTATAGGTAATGGCCAATTAAGTGGAGACGAAGGGTAAAAATCAGAGGGAGATGGAAAGTGGAAAATAGGCAATCAAAGACATTGTGCCTTTCATAGATATTTCCAACTTCTATAAAACACCTACATTTTGCCACAGGTAATTGTTTAAGTCCTTCAATGTGCAGGCATGGAATCATATTTGGATCCAAGTCCAGTTACATTACCTCTTGTTCTTCTTTCAGTTATCTCTCCAGTAGGGAAAATATCCACTAGAAAATTTTCACTAAGATAATTATTCAAGAACCTCTTCATGGATTCATTTTTATCATGCTATTTTATTTAGTTGTCATGCTATAGTTTGTGTTTCCTTGTATGTAAGAGTTGGAGATTCTAACTTAAATGGATAGTGTTGTTTAGGTCTTTAGTCTCTTCATCGATAATGATTTCTGTATTCATTTAATTGTGGGTCTTCAGTATTTTTATACTCCTTTATGTTCCCTTGTACATTTGAATCAATAAATGGTCATTTCAATGATTACAATAGTTTTGGCAGCAGAAGGACAAAATAACAATGAAGAATGCTGAATATTTCAGCATCAATACTCCAGTCTTCAATTGATTAGACAGAAATTTCGTTAGCCTGTGTGCTTTTGAATTTATTTGTTGCTTTTGAATTTATTTGTTAATTGAAACTTGCTTTTTGGCCTTTTTACAGGATGCTTCCTACCATTTGATTGACAAATTACATCTATCTAAAGGTTTGGCCTACTGAATTAAATTAGAGATACCAAAGCAAACAATCTTTGGATAGCATAATGTGCCTTGCTGCATCTCTCTAGAAAATTCATTTTCTATTGTAGTACTTTTCTATTCTGTCAATTAAGAAGTAGACTAAGATGTTTGAGCTTACCAAAAAAAGGCATATAGTTGTATGAGTTGTCTCAGCATATACCATATAGAACATTGGGTTAAATGGTCCTCTATCTAGGATTTTAAAGAATAATTCATGAGCTTCAAGTTTTGGATGGACATTTGATGTTCCATGAATTGGTTTAAGACCACCCCCATTATGAACGTTCATATTCTTTCAGAGTAAAAGTTCCTGTATTAGATCGTAAATATAGGTTTTTTGTAACAGTTGTATTTTGGGATACAGCTTGTAATCACTGGGAGCAGCAATACAATTAACATAAAAACAAACAAAAAAAGCCTGATAGCTATCTACTACTATTTTGGAGAAGGGTAAGATAATGTATTTCCTATGATGATAGGTGCAACCAAGAATTGATCAACAAGTAAAGCATTTGATTACTTACATTTGTGGATACCATTTCCCTTTGTTTTTCCAGATCTTTATATACTGTTTGTGTCACTTATTTAGTCTATCATTGTTTATAGATTCCAAGTCTTTTAGCATTTAGTAAAAAAAATTTATTTCTAAGATTTTCATCTTGTAGTGGGCCATATGTATCTTATATGCTCCCAAA
This sequence comes from Voacanga thouarsii, assembly GCA_026120185.1. Lineage (NCBI taxonomy): Eukaryota > Viridiplantae > Streptophyta > Magnoliopsida > Gentianales > Apocynaceae > Voacanga > Voacanga thouarsii. Next base: position 344,954 of record JANUWF010000328.1, read on the forward strand.
AAGATCTCTTTACAATGATATGTCAAGGTAATTGAAGATAGGAGAGGATTTGTGTGTGTGATTGATGTTCTTCTTGTTCTATAAGCTTTAATGGATTTCCTGTTATTTACGTAGTTTCTAATGTAAATATCTTGCTCTCCTGGTTTAATAGGTCATGTTCTGATCATGTTCGATTATGATCACTATTTTGAAATATCTCTCTTAATTCTGATTTTAGAAAATTGGAGTAATGTTTAGGAAGGACCATCATTTTTGTTTCTGATTTGTTTGTTGCTGGGTTTTATCTGTTTTCTATCTGTTTGTGATGGTGCATGGGTGATATTTTCGGGGTAGGTGTTATAATCCCTAATGTTCATCTATTCCTAAACGTACGTGTGATTACTGCAAATTGCTAAATGTTATATATAGTAGATGAATAGCGGTACATGCTTTTGCTCATTTTACTCTGAAGTTCATGAAATTTTTAATATTGTTGTTTTGAACATAGAATTTTTTTGTGTTATTTCTTACTATAAATTGATGAATATTGGGCAACTTTTGTTTTTAGATTCTGAAAGGCCATCAAATGTTGAATTTTTTGTGTTAGATGTAATTGATTTGTTAGGCTCAAATTTCATTTCATATGTAATTATTGTATTGGATGTAAATGTAAAGATCAAATAAGATTTGGGTTTTCTTATGGCATACTTTTCAAGCATGTACTTCGACGGAATAAGAAAGCCTCATTTTGCTAGTTTATGAGGAGATGCATTTTTCTTGTAACATTGCAGACAAGCTGTTTGATGAATTAGCTCTTAAACTAGTTTGATTTATCTGCAATTTCTTGTTTTCCTTTCATGATCTGTAATCTAATGGACTCTAAATCCCAATTTTTGAAATGGAATAAAATCATATCCGTTAATTCTTTTTATGTTTTTTTGGTTTGTGTACAAAAACATATTAACATGTGAACATATATTTAGCTTAGTGTTTTGGGCAGTATAATTGAATTGAAGTATGAATTATGGGTTCTTAATATTCTATGTGGAAATGGAATATTTTCTTTCTTTTTTAATTTTAATTTAATTTTTACTGTTTTGTGTAGCTTAGCTACAGTTACAGCATTGTAAGGATTTTTGCTTGTCTGAAGGTGTTATAGATTGTATATAGGCTGATTTGTAGGCTAAATAATAGGAATTAGAGGGCTGATTTATTGTAATTAATATAGGATATTTTACTTCCTATTATAGGATCTCTATACTTGTATATATACCCTTATAATTGATAAATAAAAGATAAGAAGTTTTATTCTCTTGTTCTGAAACTTACATGGTATCAAAGATAGGTTCTATTCATAGATAATTTTTTTCTGGGTTGTTAGGTGTGAGAGAGGCTGCTGTCATATTCAAGGTGCAGGTTTTGGAGGTTCCTCTATAGACACCGCCAACTCAGGGAGGTACGTCGTGCCGATTAGCCAGCACCTAGTGATTCCTTCTTGTGGGTAATCTATTATCTTGTTGACTTTTCTTAGCAATTATGTCTGACAAAAAGACTGGAATTGTTTCTGATATGGTTCCGTTGGTTTCAAAAATCACGGACCATAAAATTGAATGGAATTAATTTTCTTGATTGGAACCATATGATTGAATTATATCTGGTCAATATTTCCATGGATGGTCATCTGACTGATGATCCACCTACGGATGACTCTAGATTGTCGTGGATGAGAGACGATGCTTGTTTGTATATACAAATTTGTAATTCTATTGATAGTGAGGTGATTGGTCTGGTTACTCATTGTAAGACAGTGAAAAAATTAATGAACTATTTGCAGTTCTTATATTCTAGAAAATGAAATTTCTCTCGTATCTATGATGTTTGCAAGGAGTTTTACAGGACAGATAAAGAAGATAAGTCTCTCACCAGTTATTTTGTGGACTTTAAGAAAACTTATGAAGAGCTCAATATGTTGCTTCCCTTCAGTACTGATGTGGAAGAACAATAGAATCAACGAGAGAATATGGCTGTTATGAGTTTTCTAGCCGGTCTTCCGTCTGAATTTGAGACTGCCAAATCTCAAATTCTTTCCAGTTCAGAAATTTCATGTCTAGAAAATGCTTTTCAGAGGGTTCCTGTTCTATCTACTCAGCCTAACAGTGTTCTTCTTAGTCGTACTACTATATTTAACTCAGGAAGACGACACTACAATAGCGGTGGCAACCGTAAGAGCATGGGGTCAGGGTCCACCACCTCTGATAAGACTACTGGAACTCGTGGACAGGAGCAAGGAGAAATGGTATGTCACTATTGTCACAAACCAGGTCATATCAAGCGGGACTGTCAGAAGCTGCAGTATAAGAAAGCTCAGTCTGCCCATATTGCATCCAGTTTTGAGATCTCTGAGAAGTCTATTACAATATCTGCGGATGAGTATGCCAGATTGACTCAACTTCAAGCAATAGTGAAATAGCTATCCGGTCATGTTTCTGCTCTTGTCAAGACAGGTACACCCAATACATGTCTTGTTTCCTCTTCTTCAAAATGGGTCATTGATTCTGGTGCTACAGATCACATGACAGGTAATCCCAATTTACTTTCTAACTTTCAGCCACATAAATCTATCACTCATGTTACTTTAGCCGATAGTTCAACATCCAGTGTTAGTGGGTCTGGAACCACTAATCCCACATCATCTCTCCATTTATCATTTGTTATGAGTCTACCACAACTGTCTTCTAATTTGATTTCAGTCAGCAAACTTACTCGTGCCATTAATTGTTGTGCCTCATTTTTTTCCTGGTTATTGTTTATTTCAGGATCTCATGACGAAGAAGATTATTGGTAAAGGACATGAGTCTGACGGTCTCTACATTCTTGATACACCAAAACCAGGGTCTATAGCATGTGCTGGAACAGTCTCTCCTTTTGAAGCACATTATTGATTGGGTCATCCTTCGCTTTCTATGTTAAAGAAACTTTGTCCTCAGTTTTCAAACATTCATTCATTAGATTGTGAGTCTTGTTAGTTTGCTAAACACCATCGTCTTAGTTCTAGTCCTAGAGTCAATAAGCGAGCTACTGCTCCCTTTGAGTTAGTACATTCTGATGTTTGGGGTTCTTATCCAGTTACCTCTAAAACTGGTTTCAGATATTTTGTTATTTTTGTTGATGATTATTCTAGAATGACATGGCTTTATTTGATGAAAAATCGCTCAGAATTATTTTGTCACTTTTCTTCCTTTGTGTTGAAATTCGCACCCAATTTGGTAAACCTGTACAAATCTTAAGAACTGATAATGTAGAAGAATATGTTTCCGGCAATTTTCAAAAATACATGCTTGAGTAGGGTATTATCCATCAGACTTCTTGTGTTGACACCCCTTCTCAAAATGGGATTGTTGAGAGAAAGAATAGACATCTTCTTAAAACTTCTAGAGCTTTGTTATTTCAAATGTAGGTTCCTAAATGCTTCTGGACTGATGCTGTGCTACTGCTTGTTTTCTAATCAATCGTATGCCTTCCTCTGTTTTGTCTAGTAATACTCCTTTCTACACTCTATTTCCAAATAAATAATTGTTTCCTATAGAACCAAAGATATTCGGTTGTACTTATTTTGTTCGGGATGTTCGTCCTCACGTTACAAAACTGGATCCTAAGTCCTTAAAGTGTATGTTTGTAGGTTATTCCTGTGTGCAAAAAGGGTATCGTTGTTATTGTCCTAGTCTCGGTAAATATCTTGTGTTTGCTGATGTTACTTTTTTGGAACAAACACCTTTATCTTCATTTTCAAGTTCTGTGAGTCGGGGGAAGGATGATGATTTGTTAATATATAATGTCATACCAAATTTAGGTCCCCCTCCCCCTATACCACTTAAGCCTCCCATCAAATACACCTACTCGCGTTGCCCACATCTGCCAAGTTCTGACTTAGTTGTTGAGTCTCCAGAATCATGTCCTGATGACCTAGTATTTTCATCATCAGATCCGACTACCAAAGATGATCTTGATCTTCCTATTGCTCAGAGAAAAGGTAAACGTACATGTACTTACCCAATCTCTTCAATTGTTTCTTACAATCATTTGTCTTCCTCTTCTTGTGATTTTCTTACATCCCTCAACACTGTTTTTGTACCTAAAACTGTTCGAGATGCATTAGCTCATCCCGGATGGCAGAATGCTATGATTGAGGAAATGAATGCTCTAGATGGCAATGGTACATGGACTTTGGTTACCTTACCTGTAGGTAAACAAGCTATTAGATGTAAATGGGTGTTTACTGTCAAAATTAATCCTGATGGCTCTATTTCTCGATTGAAAGCTAGACTTGTTGCTAAAGGATATGCTCAGACTTATGGAGTGGACTATCATGATACTTTTTCTCCTATTGCTAAACTTGCTTCTGTTAGGTTATTTATTTCCCTTGCAGCAACTTATGACTGGCCGCTGCATCAGTTAGACATAAAGAATGCATTTCTCCATGGAGATCTTTAGGAGGAGGTCTATATGGAGCAACCACCTGGTTTTGTTACTCAGGGGGAGAATGGGAAAATCTGCAAAAATCTCTCTATGACTTGAAACAGAGTTCTCGGGCTTAGTTTGGAAAATTTAGCTAGGCTATTGAGACATTTGGGATGCAAAAGAGCAAGTCAGATCATTCTATTTTCTATTGACAACCTGATGGAGGTATTATTCTGTTAGTTGTATATCTAGATGATATTGTAATCACAGGTAGTGACTCAAGAGGAATTTCGTCTCTGAAGTCCTTTCTTCATACTTAGTTCCATACCAAAGACTTGTGGATGTTAAAGTATTTCTTGGGCGTTGAAATTAGCAGGAGTAAGAAGGGAATCTTCTTATCTCAGAGGAAGTATCTGCTTGATTTACTATTAGAGTCGGGAAAGTTGGGTGCTAAACCATGTAGTACTCCAATGGTTCCTAATTTACAATTAACCAAAGAAGGAGAATTATTTGCAAATCCTGAAAGGTACAGAAAACTTATTAGCAAGTTGAATTATCTTATTGTGACACGTCCTGATATTGCTTATTCAGTGAGTGTGATGAGCCAGTATATGTCATCACCAACTGTTGATCATTGGAAGGCAGTAGAACAAGTTCTACACTATTTAAAAGGTGCTCCTGGACATGGAATCCTATATAGCAATCATGGTCATACTAGGATCGAATGTTTTTCAGATTCTGATTAGGCAGGGTGTAAGGAAGATAGGAGATCTACTTCAGGATGTTGTGTTTTTGTTGGGGGGAAATTTGGTTTCATGGAAGAGTAAGAAATAGAATGTAGTCTCACGATCAAGTGTGGAAGTTGAATACAGAGCTATGGCCAAGTCTGTGTGTGAAGTCATATGGGTATATAGCTTCTCAGCGAAGTAGGAATTAAGGTCTCAGTACATGCAAAGCTATGGTGTGATAATCAAGCTGCATTTCACATTACTTTCCAATCCAGTATTTCATGAACGAACGAAACATATTGAGATTGATTGTCATTTCATTTGTGAAAAGATCCAACAAGGTTTGATCACAATAGGTCATGTGAAGACTGGAGAATAATTAGGTGATTTATTCACAAAGGCTCTTAACGGGTTCCAGATTGATTATCTATGTAACAAGTTGGGCATGATTAATATCTATACTTCAGCTTGAAGGGGAGTGTTACAGATTGTATATAGGCTGATTTGTAGGCTAAATAATAGGAATTAGAGGGCTGGTTTATTGTAATTAATATAGGATATTTTACTTCCTATTATAGGATATTTATACTTGTATATATACCCTTATAATTGATGAATAAAAGATAAGAAGTTTCATTCTCTTGTTCTGGAACTTATTGAAGGTAATGTTCTTCTTTAGTTATTGTTGTTTTCTTTTCATTCTTAACACTGTCTATGGTGAATCCTTTACAAGGAAACTAATCTAAATTATTCCTTGAATGGTAAATTGGTCTGTATCATCCCAAATGTTCACGGAAACAGTCAGCTAAGTTTGTTGACAATATTTGAAGCCATTTGTTGTATAGAAAATCATGCAACCTGGTGACTTTTAGAATGCTTGATGACTAACAAGACACAATGGAGAAAGGTAGAAGAGGTGGATTCTCAATGGAGAAAGGTTTTTGCTGCATAGTTAACTACTATGTTGCCTGCCTTTACATGGCAAATTAGGTTTGCCAAGTAGAGTTTATAGATGTTCTGTGAGTTGAGATGGTGTTAATGGCATTTTCTGTTGGGGGTAAAAAAAAAAAATGAAAAAAATCCTACTTTTGTCATAGCAGCAAAGGATTTATCTCTTAATCAGAGGCCATCTATGTAGCCTTTTTTCTGTTGTAGTTTGCAAATGATTTGAGAAGATAATTGTTTCACTTTCAGCTATTGTAGTTTGAAAATAGATTGTGCATTTAGTGTACCAGTAGCTTTTCACTTGGTCTCTTTCCTCTTACTTTGATTTTAAGTGATGCCTTTAGGATGCTAGATTGAAGAATTATGGAGCATGCTCTTCTACATCACTGCAACCATTTCAAGGCCAAATTAATTAAAACAAACTTGCCATAGCATCATAGAAGCAAGAAAGTTAACTGAAGCTACTTAAACTTTTCACAGAACAACCACACATCCATACCCAACCCCCTCCCCCCCCCCAAGTTGTAAAATACTTAACTCCCTTCCTCTTTTCTATTGTTTCTCTTTCAACTATTATAGTTTGAACACTTGGAAAAAAAAAACTGGTCTTTCAAGCAGCCTTGGTTTTATGCATCAACTTAATACTAACTCCAAAAACCAATTAAAATCTTACTGATAAATAATATCAAAAGATATATCTCAACGTTTGAATATTCATCAAATAGTCCTCATTTTAGAGACCTTAAAACTACTCAAATCTCTTTGGTATATAATATTCATGGTTTTTTTAAGGTCATTTTGATATGGCAGTCTTGTCTTTTTCTGTAAAATATTAACCAAAGATATTTTAGGAGAAGTTCTACGAAGATACTTGCTGAGTAGAGTGATTTTTTAACTTCATAATAGTGTTTGTAACTTTGAACTAGTCTTTCTTGCCCCTATTCTTGAAATTTATGATAGATTCATTCTAGCCCCTCTCTTTTTGCTGGTGGTCCTTGCATAATTTTAGTGCTTCCCATTTGTTCTGCTAGGAACTTCATTTGTTTGTGTTTTCTTTAAACTCTGTTACTTGGTTTGACATTAACCTTTTTTTTCTTTTGTATAAAGCATTAGGTAATGTCTATGGTGCTATAATTTGTATCTTTTTTTATGTATAAATATGTTCATCCCTAGAGCTGGCTCTTTAAAATTTTGATGGACTTTAGTTTTATATTTAACAACAAAGTTCTGTTAATTCATAATGTAGGATCTAGCAGTTGCCTTGGTAATATTTGCTTCAGAACTCAAGATGACTCTATTAACCTTTTAGTTTAATCTCCTTTTCAATTACCCTATGGTTATTCTGTTTGTTTATCTGTCTATCTGTTCATACAACATTTGAGGTGCTGAAGATGTACTTTTTTATCTGGGTCATCCAACAGACTTGCTGGCGGAAGGAAAAAGAATTGGGCTACATTAACTAAGAGTCACTTCAAATAGAAACTAAATTCAATGATTTTGTTGTGGCTTGTGATGTTCTAAAAATTGAATTTATTGCTTTAGATGAGATACTGTTTGTTGAATCACAATCAGCTTAAGCTGAAGGTCATATCAAGGTAGTGGCAGCCAAAAGAATAAAAAGGTAATTAAGGCTATGCTAAGTTTCAACTGCTTACATGTCTTACATTACTTAAACTAGGCCAAAATGGTATATTATACTAAGCTTGATATATGTATGCCTACTATATATGAAGATATGTCGTAAATGGCTCTTTTGGATTGTGCTAGACTAGATCAGAATATTTTTATTGAATTGAGCTTGTATACATATGGTATAGCTGTTTGATGCCAAAATTATATTTGTCACCCAGGTATTCATGCACTTTCACTTCATCCTACTTTTATATTGGTCCTTTCTATTTAAATAACATAGTTTGAGATTTACAATTGGAGTCACCTCTCTTATTCTTAGAGATGAGTCAACAAGTACCTTGGACCTTATCCTTCCCTTCCATAACATCACATCCTTTCATTTAGCTTTTGTTCTATGAAAGTATCATATATCTCATATCACTTTTTAGTTTTTACATTCATGCTTAAGATTGAGATCTATTATCTGTTGTTTGGCCACGCCATTTGATAATCTCTAATATTGTTTGCCTTATTAATTAGTTTAATATTTTTTATTTTGCATTATATTTTACAATATTGGTACTAAATTCATTCTATTTAATATTGTAGGTGCACATTCACAACGAAGATTAAATAGGTGTTTCAGTATTATAGCAATTTAGGATTGGGATAAGATAAATGATGTTTGGTTTGAGAAACTACTTATTATGTGTTTAAATACTGTACTTATTTTTGAACAACGGTTGTGAATGTTAAATTTGGATGTTATGAAATTTATATTTTGAATCTTTCTATTCAATTTTGTGTACTTGTGATTGTGCGTAAAATAGCTATCTATATATTAGTTGAGAGGATAGGGGGAAAAAAGTAAAGGAACCCATGCTGACACTTTTAAAATGCATTCTAATGACACTATAGAGTGTCACAATATAATTACTATAATAGCATATTTTATCGTTGTATTATAGCATCTATTGTGATATTAATTAGTATCATAACATTACACTTTTCTTGACGCATTTTCAGCATTACAATACAACATTTATTATGACGCTAAATAGGGTCATAACATGACATTTTTCTTGACATATTTAAAGCATCACGATACAGAATCTATTGTGATGCTAATTAGGGTCATAACATGACACATTGACTAATGCTTTCAAAGTGTCAAAGCAGAAAATTGATTGTGACGCTGAATAGTATCATAACATGATATTTTTACTGATGCTTTTAAAGTGTCACAATACAACACTTATTGTGACGAGACTTTGAACAATGCTTTTTCAAAGCGTTACAATGTCAAAAGTGTCACTAAAGATCTAGACGTTTTTTTGCGTTACGAAAGTCCTTTATTGTAGTGTATTATGTTTACTATAAAAAACAAATTATTCAGTAAAATAAGTTATTTTAAAAGTTTATATGTTGTTAAGTATGTAATCATTTTGAATAAATGATTTATACATATACATCGATTACAAAAAAAAAAAAAAACCTTATACAGATATATTTTCAACACATAAATATATATACATACATATATATATATATATATTATATATACATATATACACATACATGTGTATTTATGTATGTATATATATATATATATGTATGTATATACATATATACACATACATGTGTATTTATGTATGTATATATCTATGTATACACAAATATACATACATATGGATATATATATTTATATGTATGTATAAATATGTGTGTGTGTGTGTGTACACATATATGTATATATTTTATGTGCAAATGTATACATTTATGTATATATGTATATATATGTATATAAATACATCTGTGGATATGTATACATATATGTGTATATAGATATATTTATGTGCAAAGTATACGTATATGTATATACCTACACACACACACACACACATACATACATACATACATACATACATACATACATACATACATACATACATACATACATACATACATACATACATACATACATACATACATACATACATACATACATACATACATACATACATAGTTAATATATAAACATATGTATACAAGTAAATACATATATAGTTAATATATATGTATTTACACACACAAGTAAATACATATACACACATGTATATGCATATATATACATATATATTAACTATATATGTATTTACTTGTATACATATGTTTATATATTAACTATGTATGTATGTATGTATGTATGTATGTATGTATGTATGTATGTATGTATGTATGTATGTATGTATGTATGCATGCATGTATGCATGTATGTATGTATGTATGTATGTATGTATGTGTGTATGTGTGTGTGTGTGTATACATATGTTTGTATTTACACACATATATGTATCTATATATGCATATGTATATATATACATGTATTTATATATGTATACACATATGTGTGTGTGTGTGTGTGTGTATTTACATATATATATATATATATATATATATATATACATATAGATACATTTATGTACAAATATATGTGTATATTATATATATATAAATAGACTTGTAAGATCATATAGTGCTAAAGCTATCCCAAAACATTTGGAAGAAGTAGATTTTACAGACGAAATTCCTAGAACTCAATATGAAACTGTTACAGTAGGATCTAGCAGTCCCACTTATAGCCAAATGAAGACTCCAGAAATAAATCAACATGATAGGTTAATGACAAATAACTCTAAAAATAAATTTGAATTAGACAAAAATTATTTAAGGCAATTATGGAATAATCCATCAAATAAAATAAATAGAGATTGAATTAAATACTTTAAACTAAATATAAACTTAACATAAATGTGATAAGAAACAACTTACAAATTATAGTATTTTAAAACCATCTTGATCATTCTTGAAATATTTCTTCGGTACAAAGTCTTGAATACAAAAGATTATAGAGAAAACTTAACACTTACTATTTTCACTCTTACAGGCTACACACACACAAAAATCACTTATGCTTGCAAATGGAGGAAGGCTGGCTATTGATAATAGTTGGACCTCAAAAACTATGAACCAAATTGAATACATACTTGTAATTCAAAGCTAACAATCATTCTTGTAATTCCAAACTTCTAGTCTTGTCTACCGGTCTTATCAAACCTACTAGTCTTGTCAAACCACCATTCGTCTCTTGTAATTCATACCTTTCGGTCTTACTTGTAATTCAGAACCACTGGTCCACACCTATCATTCCTAAAAAAACTAAAGATTCCTGACAATGCTAAATTGAAAATTTGGTAATGCTTTGTTCTAAAGGAAAGATTCCTAACATAATATTGATATTAAAATCTGGTAAATGCAATGCTTTGTTGTAAAGGAACATTATAATATGTCATGGTGAACATATGCTAGTGCGATTCCTATTAAAGCTTTCTTGTCACCATTGTCTTGTAAATATTGACTTGATTCATCATCTTTAGATGACTCTATATCAGATAAGGCTTTTTAGAGTTTTTCTTTAAGCTTTGCCTTGGACATCTTGGATTTATCTTTTATAATCACTGGCACGTCTAATCTAGTCTTGTTTCTTGGAATCCATCCTTTAATGTGCACTTCATGGCAAAAGTACTTGATTTCATGAATTTTGTGAAAATAAAAATTCCAAACAATAGTGTAAGAAACCTTACACTTGTAAAAGAACTTGCAATATTGCATGTGTTATGGTAAATTCTCAAGTCGATTCTTAGAGATGTATCTGCTAAATTGCTCTCTGTAATATATTGTCAACATTGTATCATTTCTTCCAAATTATAACCACCAGTCATAATACCATCTTGGAATAATTTCTAGCACATTGTCACCATATCTAATGAACTAGCTAGGGGTGTGATGCGTAAATTTTGAGTGTACAAAAATCATTCGAATTTAAATCCATCTCTAACTAAGTTTTAATTAAAATATCAATCCCTAAATTACACATATGAGCAAGTATACTTATTGCAAGCATAATATAATAAATTAACTAATATCGATCCTTAAGAAACAACTATCATTAGTTACCTTTTATTCATTGTTTAATTGACCTAATAAAGTAATAAGATGATAAAATAGAAAATAAAGAAAATTATATACAACAAAAGGATGTAGAAATATACAATTTAGACAAACATTCTTGAAGACATGGCAATGAATTACTTAGTAAATATCATAATTAATTATCATCTTGGCATCATGAAGAAATTAGAATAGAGTCCAATCGTTTCCTAAGTCATAAACTCACTATCTCATGATTAAATTAGCAGATTTCTGATAGGGACAAAATTCATCTACACTTTCCTAGTTATTTAAGGGTTTTTTGTGATACATTTGTTGTAATAATTAGACATATTCTTTCATATTTGATATTTTACCATTGGAAAGGCGTTTTGAAATTTTATTGTAGAAAAAATTAAAAAAGACGACAAAATCGTCGCCGTTGCAGTGCACGGCCGACGCCGGCCCCATTCTGGAAGGGAGGAAAAAGTCAAGAAAAATAGAGCATGTTGGGGATGATCAGAGCATGCCCGGCGCTGACCGTGACCCTCCAAGCCTGCGTTGGCTCCACTCTGCCCCATGTCAGCAGGCTTTTCCAATTATGTATGGATTTTGTAATTTTCCAGGAGTTTTGGTATTTTTCAATTTCTACTCAGTTTAGGACTCTTAGGGAATGAATTTTAGCCTCTTAGAAGCCTATTTAAATAAGAAAAACATAAGACAAATGTGTGATTTGAAGGATCTAAGATGGCTACTTATTATTCAAAGACAAAATCACAACTTAAAGGGGCATTGTTCAGAGAAGGTTTTCAAGAGAAGAAGAATAGCTTGTCTATGAGTTCTATCTTTTATCCTTTGTTTACTTTTCTAGAATAAAGATGTGCTTAATGTTTTGATTATAATTGGATATTCTTTTGGAGATTATAATTCTGAGTTAATTGGAATTTTTAATCAATCTATTATTACCCTTGGTATTTGATTACTTGTTATCATTGGTTATTGATGCATTTTGTTCTAATTATCTTGAGAAACGATGTTAGAAGTTCATTGCATAGCTTTCATATTTGTTAGATCTTAATGGACTTAGGAAACGAAATTAGGATTAAAGAACTAAAGTGATCAAAGATTGGTTGATTTTACCTAGAGCTTAGGATCATTGGCTAATTTCATGTTTTATGAGGTATGAGTTTAATGCATTTTTTGATTGCTTTGGTTTGATTGAGAAATCTACCAAATTAATCAAGGGATGGTGATTTCATAGATTAGGAAAGAAGTGGAGTCTACATAAGTAAGTTCATGACTTGGGAAATGATTGAATTGTACTTAAGTTCCTTCATAATGCCAAGATGACAATTGATTGTGATAAATGCAAACTGATTCACTATTATGTTTTCAAGATAATTATCTAGTTGCATGAATTTACATCCTTGAGTTATATCTATTTTTATCTTTTGTTAATTTTCATTTATTCTCTTCTTATTTTATTGGCTAAACAATAAATATTTGGGTAAAATAAGGTGGGACCTAAGTTCTCGTTGATTCGATACTTGCTTGTCCTTATATTATACGATAGGGATATTTGCCCGTATATGTGGTTTTAGAGGTTGAAATTTTAATTAAAACTTGATTAATTGTGTAATTTGTTGGTAATATTTTCTACGCTAAAAAATACGCATCAAGTTTTTGGCACCGTTACCGGGAATGGACACTATCGAAAACACTTAAGTCTTGTTGGTATAGCCTTTATTGTATTTGTATATATCACTAACTTCTGTGTTTAGGTAGTCTCTGAATATTTCGAATTTGTGTATTTTTCTTTTCTTTTTTTTTCTTTTATTTTTGTTTATTTTTATTTTTTATTTTTCTTTAAGTTTGAGATTCAAAACATCATCATGGACAATTATTTATGAGCACAATGTCAAAGGAGCTATAATGATGATATGTTGGCATGGTTGCAAGCTTCCATTGCTATTTTTAGTGAGACGTCTCTTGAAGCTTCAATCCAATCCTTTATTGCCAATACAAACACGTCCATTAGGGGTTACAAAGAAGCATCCCAATGAATGAGCTTTGCAAGAGTACAACTAGTCAAGTTGGTTGCAGATGCCATGAAGGCCTATACACTTGCACAAAAGGATCCCCATGGAGAGAAGAGAGGATATGAGGAATAATTGCCCAATGTAGCAAGAGAGGTATTCGACTCTACTCTATGTGTTAATAATTTTAATCTCTCATTGTCACATGATTTTTTAGGTTCCTCTCAATTCTTGGAGAACAATGGTTCAAATGATGATGTGTTAAGCTTAACATGCTTCAAGATGTTAGATCTTTCATCGATACATCGTAAGAAGCCATTGGAGTATGCTAACAAATTCTACCCTTCATCCCATCCAAAAGAAGGTAACTTAGTTTTTGTAGACTATGGAGTGAAAATTAAGTATTTCTTGATTCCATCTTTGAGAACTTAATTGCCAAGTTTCAAGGAGAATTTTCATTGTGACATATCTTTTGAAGGGAAAAAATGGTGATTTCAAGTTTGATGCATTCTTTAGAGACCATGTGCATTCATATGATGAAAACAATATTTGTGTGCCTAAAGAAATGTTAGAGAATGAGGTTTATGTGTTTTGTTTTACGAAGAAAAATTGTTTTCATGAACATGACCTTTTCAAAAACCTCCCTTCTTTCTATATTCATCTTACCTATTTTCTACTTCGAGCTTAAACTTCTTTGACAAGGGTTTGATGTGGAAGCATAATGAGTGAAAAGAATTTGTTTTCTGTTTTGGTTTTGTTAACCGTTTTGATTTGCTTCTCCCAATTAAAGAAAATATTTTCCAGTAAGTGTGAGGGAGTGAGTCGTGTCTTTATTTGCTTTATTAAGATTTTTATTAGTATTTCTCTTTATTTTGTTCTCTTTTATTTAAGTGTGTTTTTTATTTATTTTCTTTATTCTTTTATTTGTGTTTTGTTTTGCTAGTAGGAATATATATTTCTTGGACAAGCCCTTCTCTCTATTCCAAGTTTTGATATCTATTGGAGTGTTATTGCACTTGAAAAGTATTGCTTAACCTTCTACCTCTCTTATTATTATTATTATTATTATTATTTTGTTTTGGGTCCCTTTGAAGACATTTTTGTGTGTTAATTTTTTGCCAATGAGGACATTGTCTAGTTTAATTGTGGGGGAGTGGTTTGGTGATATTTTTTATCCAAGTTTTTTTTTTTATCAATTATCTTGGTATTTTCTTGGTATCGATGCTATTGAAAATCTAGGATTTTTTTTTTTGAAACTTTGAAAATTTAGAAATTATAGAGCTAAATTGAGCTTATTTGTCCATAATGGAGTTATGATTTTCTTTTTAACTTTGCATATAGATTTGTCATTCATTATGGTTGGATTTTTATTTAAAAGGTAAACTTATGTATTAAGTTGGATTGTGCTAAGTCCTGAGAATTTAAATTAACTTTAGTTATATTTGGTGTTTGAGTTTTATTTTATTCTTTGAGTTTGAATGTGGATGATATGATGAAATATGAGAAAAGTTGTTGACTAATTCTTGTATTATAGATTTAAAGTTTGCTTGATTTTGAGTTGAGAATAAAGAATGTGAGGAAATAAAAAAAAAAAAAATGAGTGACAAGGAAAGAAGGCAAGTTGAAAAATTTTGCTTTCATCTTTTGCGAAAAGAGAGAGAGAGAGAGAGACCTTTTTCTAAAAAGGGAGCCAATACGGTGAGTGGAAGACAAGAAACAATGAAGCATCACACTTTCTTGAGGCTATCCCGAAGGCAAGAAGGTAAGGAAAGAAAGAAGAAAGAACACGAAAATTGCTGAAAAAATGATAATGACTATTAGGGGGCCAATACGGTGCATGAAGAGAATTCTATTCACTTGAGGCTATCAATTCCTTAAGTCATTGAAAAATTTTTAGAGGAAAAAAAAAAGTGGAAAGTTTTCCTTATTTCATTAACTTGAGTTGTGTAAATTTGAGTTTATAATACTTGAATTGATTAAATGGCTTGACTTGTATGATTTATGTTATCTATATTTTTGCTTGAGGAATAGGATAATTTTCTTATACTAAATATAAGCTTGTTTAACTTAACTTTAATGGCCTTGGAATTATTTGATTTAATACATGAGTTTGAAAAGTTTTAAAATGGTTAAATGAATGACAAGTTTGTATTTGAGGTTGGAAGAAGATTATTCCTTTATTATGGATGAATTTGCTAAGGATATGTTGAAAAGTTATTTTATCTTAAAACATTTGCTTAGTGTCTAATTCTTATTTTCTTGAGAACAAACAAAGTTCAAGTGTGGGGGATATGTGATATGGGAAAAATTCATCTATACTTTCTTAGTTATTTGAAGGTCTTTTGTGATACATTTGTTGTAATAACTAGGTATATTCCTTCATATTTGATATTTTACCCTTGACAAGGCATTTTAGAATTTTATTGCAGAAAATGTCAAAGACAATGACAAAACTGCCACCGTTGCAGTGCACGGCCAGTGTTGGCCCCATTCTAGAAGAGAGGAAAAAGTCAACCAAAAAAAAAACATAGCACGTCTGTTTAAAAGATAAGCGATTTTTTTCTAATTTGGTAATTTTTTTATATAGAATCTGAATAAATAACCTGCTATTTTTTGTTACCTAGAATTCCAAGGTATAAATTTATGCTCATTTCTTTTGAGGAACATGAAAGAGGTGCTCATCAAAGGAGGTTTTTAATTGGTAAGTGCTTTTTTATGCGAATGTTGAATTGAAGACGAATGGTTTGGAATTATTTCTGCCATGTAGATATTGCAGCATTTCTCTGTGGATTACATGTGAAAATTAAAAAATGTGGACAGAATATATTGGTGGTTGTGTTTTGTTTGTTGTTGTTAGTTTAACATGATTTTGATGAAGTTGGTTTTTGAGCTATTCTATGAACTTAATGATTTGAGTTTTGTGCTAAGTATATTGGGTGTCTATATAAATATGATGGGGAAACTAATCAGTGTTTTGCGACGATGGTTCACCATTAGAAGCCCACGTATGATGCATAATAAAAGAAGAATATATAAATTACTGAAAAAATGAATTTATGTGCTATTTTTGGTGTTTACAAAGTTATCAAAAATTTGTGTTGGTTTTATATAATTTTGATTCTTGCTTTCTACCTGAGGGGGTTGATGTTTCATAGTGATGGTGTTTGATCTAGTCTAATGCTTGTGCAATGTATAGTGAAGATAAGTAATTGATATGAACTCTGCACAGAATAATAGGAGTCTGAAATTGTAATATGAGTTCCATGAAGTCTATGTATGGTTATTTCTGTTGATCATTTTTTTTGTTGCTTCTATATTTTGTATTTTTTTCATAGAATCTGAATAGATAACGTACTGATTTTTGTTACCTAGAATTCCAAGGCATAAATTTATGGTAATTTCTTTTGAGCAACCCGAAAGATGTGGTCATGAAAGGGAGTTTTTAATTGGTAAGGGCTTCTTTATATGATGGTTGAATTGAAGAGGAATGCTTTGGAATTGTTTCTGCCATGTAGATATTGCAGCATTTCTGTGTAGATTATATTAGAATATTTAAAAATATGGATAGAATGTATTGGTTGTTGTGTTTTGTTTGTGATTGTTGGTTTAATATGATTTTTATTGTTGGTTGGTGGTTCAATGGGTTGATGCTTCATGGTTTAAATCTACCTGGTTTTTGAGGTACTATATGAAGTTAATAATTTGAATTTTGTGCTAAGTATATTGGGTGTCTATATAAACATGATTGGGAAACCAATCGGTGTTTTGCAACGATGGAGCGACAATGCAAGGGCCAATAACAAGATCAAGGACCAAGAAACTCCAAGGTGATATCTAATTGCTCCTACAACCATACTTGATAATGGAAGGGATTTGGAGTGAAGAAGGTAACAGTGAACTCAATTCGATGAATATCTAAGTGGAATCCCAATAATAGTCCATGCTTGCACCAAAAGAGGGAGAAAGCGCTGAAATCCATTTTCTAGTTTCAACCTAGCACTGGCCCCAGTAGGTATACCTGGCACCAAGTGCACTCTACTTGCCAAAATGCTGAAATTCCAGTGCTGACCTGGCACCAGGTCTAGCACCTACTCTTGGTGCCGGGTCTAGTCTGACCATGTTTTGCTGATTTTTACTATTTTCTCCGTATTTTCTTTATTTTAAACACTTTGTAAAGACCTTTTAAGCCCTTAAATTGTCTTGGGGCCATAGTAGTTATGTAGTTAGGGTTAGGGTAATATAAATACATCTTTTATAATTTGACAATTCAATTCATCTTACATTATTTCAAATTGTGAAAAAGAGTTTAGAGAGGTTTAACCTCCTTATTCATCTTCTTCAAGACCTTACTTAGGGTTTAGTTCTCCCTATGTATGAGTTTCTAAAATTTTTGGATAATCCAATGTGGTTTCTCTTGATTGGGTCTTAGTTGCTTTGTTCTTCTAAGGTTTTATCTTGAATTCCATTGCTTGGGTGCCTATAGTTCTACTTATCTTATTCTTGATTTCCTTTATTGTGTCAAGGATATTTGGGTGAATTTGTGGTAGGTCTTGCTATATTTCTTGTGGGTCTTTGATGCTTTGTTCTTCAAAGGTTTGCTGGGGAATAGTTAGATGGTTTTCTTTCTTCTTTTGCCACAATTTCCACTGTTTGGGTTATAGTTGTTTAGCCAAGGGTTTTGCTCATTTGTTAGCCATTGTTCCACAAATTTGCCAACACAAGATCATATCAAAAGAAGAGAGAATAGAAAATACTTCCATTATGGAGTAGCTTCAATACATGTGAATCTATCAGAAAGAGTCATTAGGGAAATGTAC
Organism: Voacanga thouarsii; assembly: GCA_026120185.1. Lineage (NCBI taxonomy): Eukaryota > Viridiplantae > Streptophyta > Magnoliopsida > Gentianales > Apocynaceae > Voacanga > Voacanga thouarsii. Next base: position 363,518 of record JANUWF010000328.1, read on the forward strand.
TTAAAGAAAAACACAAAAGAAAATTAGAACATAAATTTAGAAAAGGAAAAAAATAATAAAATAAAAATAAAACAACACAAAAAAAGAAAAAAGAAGTGAAAAGGTTTAAATGAAAATCTGAATCATGGAGAGTAACATCGAGATGCTCTAAAGTGCTAAGTTCTTCACCTAAATATGGCTTAACTCGACTTCCATTCACCTTAAAGTTCCCCTTAGTTGGGTGAGACACCTTAATAACCCCAAACAAACAAACAAACTCAGTGTATCTTATATGGCCTCGACCACCTTGACTTCAACTTACCTGGAAAAGGTCTAAGCCTAGAATTAAATAATTACACCTTGTCCCCTATTTTGAACTCTTGAGGGGAACAAATGTGCCTATCATGCCAACGTTTCATCTTATCCTTGTAAATCTAAGAATTATGATAAGCATCATTACGCCACTCCAACTACAAACAAAATCTTGATTTGCGACTACCAAATCCAATGCAGATTGAGAGTTGTGATGGATTTGAAACAGAAATGGCCGTTACAAATAAGAGCGTCGCAAACAGCAACGAGAGATTAAATCCATCGCAAATAATGACATATTTGCGATGGCAAAATCGCTAGTCAACCAAACTAATATGTGAAACCTTTTGCTACAGAATTGTAACGGATTTATTTACCGTTGCAAATCCATAGCAACTTAAGAGGGATTTGCAACGGAATAATTGCAAATTAAAATAAAATGTGGAAAAAAGTCGTACGGAATATTTTCACAGTAAAATAAAATGGAAAAAATTTCATCGAAATCTACAGTAGATTGCTACGGATTTGCAGCGGAATAATTACAAATTAAAATAAATAGAAAAATATCCGTCGCAAATCTATTGCAACTAGATAGGGATTTGCCATAGAATAATTACACATTAAAATAAATGAGAAAAATATTCGTCGCAAATCTATTACAACTTGAGAGGGATTTGCAACAGAATATTTGCAAATTAAAATAAAATATGGAAAACGCCGTCGCAAATCCGCAGTAGATCGCTATGGATTTGCGACGAAACAATTACAAATTAAAATAAATGGAAAAATATCTGTCGCAAAGCCATTGCAACTAGAGAGGGATTTACAATGGAATAATTACAAGCTAAAATAATTGAAAAAATATCCCTAGCAAATCCATAGCAAGTTGCTACAGATTGGTGATGAAATAATTCCACATTAAAATAAATAGGAAAAATATCCGTTGCAAATCCGTAGCAAACTTGCTACAGATTTGAGACGAAATAATTACAAATAAAAAAATTTAAAAAATCCGTCGCAAGTTGAGACGGACTACAGATTTGTGATAGAATTATTGGAAACTAAATAAATTTAAAAATCTGTGACAAACTTTTAAGCATTTTTTCTCTTAAATATCGAACCTGTAATATGTGTAAAAATCTAAGAAAGCAAATAAAATTTTGAAACTAATAATAAATTACTATAGGCCAAATCATAAAATAAAACCACAATAATCCAAACATGTGTACATGCATAAGTATCATAATAGCTAAATAACATAAAGAATACAATTATGTAGCTAAAGGATTAGGAGCACTAGCTGAAGGAGGAGCAATTAGGACCTAGATGATGATCAGGTGGGGAAACAAATAAATCATCATCATCCTTATTCTCGTCCTCATCCTCGTCCTCTCCTCGTCCTTGTCCTCAAACACCAAAGACAACTGTGGCACAACAACTCCTATCTTCTTGGACATAACTGCCATCCAAGAAGTGATGCTCGCAACTTTATGTTCAAAATTCTTCTTAATCCTCTCCTCATGACGCTTGTACTTATCTTCACCACTCCTCTCTCGATGCCTCCATTGATCCTCAGCCTCCTGAATCCTCTGCTGAACTCTAGTCTCAACTATCTGGTCAATATTAACAAGAGTGGATGAAGATGATCCTAATAGATGAGACTGGCGCATTTGCTCCATAATTTGAGTAGCCTCTGATCCCAATTTGTAGACATGACCTTTTTTGAATCCTCCAATAGCCTCAATGATAATGGCCTTGTCGTTTGGCATAGCAACAAAGTTGACAGAGCCACTAGACTCCATCTGAGAGTAGCACTCCTTGGTGACATTTGCCTCCTCCTAAAATAATGTGCGTTTATAAAAATTAAAAGAAGAATAACAATAAGTAATATAAGAATAAATTATTTTTATCAATATCTTTTGCGGACGCTCGCCCATGAACTGACCTTGTCTTACCTCGTTTTGGAACATATGTAGTTTTTTGAACATGTCCAGATAGCTAAAAGCATCCCCTTCACACCTTCTCTATAGTTAAATTGATAGAAAAGAATATTATTTTGAATAAGGTAAAGAAGATTGAAACAATTATGAATTATATAAAAGTTAATAAAATTGAATTTACCATGCGTTCCCCGTGCTCTATGAAAGAAATTGAACCTCCTGTGTGAGTGACACCGCAACAAGATTGATTTTCCTTTACATACTGCACGAGTCATTGATATTTTGGGTCTAGCCAATGTTTGTTCATCTCTGACCAATTAGTTGGATCAATCCAAGTTGGACACAAATTAGCAGGTGTGGTCTTTTGGGTCCTCAAAAAAGTATCAAAAAACCGTCTTGAACACTTTTTTTCCCCCAATTTCTCCATATTTGGGAACCATGTTCAGGAGCCCAGCAAAATAATTTCTGCAAATACAGTAAACTATCGCCGTTAAAGTTTAAATTACATTTTAAAGTAATTTTGTCTACAAATACGATAAATGACATCTAAGAATATAAGTTTCAATAACATATACATGAAATTAAATTTTTAAGAAAGTAAAAAAACATGCTCCCAACTCATTGAACCACATGTCCCGAACGTGTATCGGGACATGCGAGTATGTAGGATACGAACCGTTGAATTGTTTCTTGAATATGCCTTGAATTTCTCTCACACATTTATCAGAACCAGTAAACCTATTTTATATAACCGGAAAGAAAAATAATATGATTATTAAAGAAGATATGCTGAATTGGAGATTAATAAATAATTATAAATTACTCACCGTTCTCCTCGAGGAATAATTGCAGGTTGGGGGTATGTAGCCTGTGATCCTATATAGTGTGATGCAGAAGTAGGAGTTTCTGTTGGAGAAGCATCTCTAAATTGTAAAGGTGAACTAGAGATCATTTGTGGTACGAAGAGGAGCGATGAGTGTGATGGTGTGGGTTGTCACAAGAAGAAGTATGCTGGTCTGTTCCACCATCTCTAGAAGATTGTCCATGCCTAGACATCCTAATTTCGAAACAAAATTATTTAAATTTCAAACATATATAATATATATATATATCATATATATCTAAAACAAGTTATTAATTCAAATTTATTAAAAAATTTGACAGAGCCTCCCCTATAAAATGGGCATTTTCCAGGCATTAATGCTATATTTAAAGATATTCCAAGTATCATCAACACATTAAACATACAATACATGTACAACAAAACCTGTATAAAAGAACACATTTTACAATCTCTAGGCCATTTCAAGATACACTAATTAGTCAATGTCAACAACAAAAATTAACTTAAGGATAATCACCCATTACCCAAGAGGAGTGATTGCCCATCACTCAAGGGGATCCGGTTCATACATTAGATAAAAAATTTACTTGTGGAAAAGCAAAGCACACCTGTAGAAAAGAAAATAGTTAGCATTGACTTATACTTAACTATAATTAAAAAAAAAAACATACCTGTGGAAAAGCAAAGCACACCTGTAGAAAAGAAAATAGTTAGCATTGACTCAGATTTTACTGTATTAAATAAAAAACATACCTGTTGTTAGCCCTAGGGGCTTTCTCCTATGTTTTGACTTATAAGAAGCATTGATGTGAAGTAACTTATATAATCTATGTGTGATAGGACATGGTTGACCTTAGTTCTTCTAAGGTATTCAAATCTGATTGTTAAGCAATTCTTGAGCAATGAATTCAAATATGGGAGATCAAATGAAGTTCAAATTTTATAAGGTTGCATACTGAGAAGTCCTTATAGAAGAACTTTAGACTAGAAAATATTATTAAGGTATTTCTTATTAATTCCTATGTTTCTTTACCTTTTGATCCAATTGATTTTTTACCTTGAAGCACACAAAGAAAAAGATTTCAAAGTTTTAAAAATCTCAGAATTTTGGATTGAGTAGTTTGGATGTTTCTGCATCTAAAAGTTTTGTCTAAAATCCTGTAAACATTGTTGAATTGTTTCTGCCTAAAAAAGTATCATTTTGGACTTACCTTTTGGATGCATCGTCGTCCAAAAGTTGAGTCCAAAAGATAAATTTAACAAAAAAATTATAATCGTTTTATAGTCGTTGGTACTTCACTTTTTGGTTCTATAAAAAGCCTCTAAATAAGATTAGACATAAGATTTTTGTGACATTCTTCTAAGAAACACTATTGCTTAATAGTTTACAAAAATCTCCTTTTATCAAGTGCTTCAAAGTGAATTCATATTGTGTCAAAGGTAAAAATATTTGTGCTTTGTACCTTAGTGAGCATCTGCTCAAACAAGTGAGCTTTTACTATTCTATTAATATTTAATCTCTTTGTAGTATAAGGTTATGGTGTAAAACCCATTTGGAGTGAACCTTGATTTGATTGTTTGATTGAGAGCTTTTGAAAAATTAAGTGTGGTGATCCTCTCTTGTATGTGGTACAGTTTGATTTTATTAAGTTGAGTAAATAAAATTTGGTTGAAAATCCTTAAGTGTGAACTTAAGGTAGTGGACGTAGATCTTGGTGGATTGAACCACTATACATTCTCTGTCTCATTTCTTTTCATACATCATTGACTGCTTTGTATTTCTTTCTTTAGTCTAAATCTGGATATATCTCAAAAAGTTCTTGGATAGCTTTCTTTGTCACCATAAAGTTGGTCCAAGAAACTTGATGGTCATCATTATTCTATATATCAAATGATTTGAAAATTTTTAGTTTGCCAAAATCCTTATTCACCTCCCCTCTAAGGTTTTTCATTTGGTATCAAAGCTTGATCTACATATTCTTGGTTTAACAACCTTATAGAAAAGATCTTCATAGCAAGCTCATCCTCTCTTTCATGTATTGAAGGATCTTCAACAAATTGACCTCTTTTGTTCAATGGAAACAACTACACATTCTGAAAAAATAGAAAGAAAATTTATGTGTGTTCTATCAACTTTGAGTTATGGAATTTGATAGAGAAAGGTCCTTTTATTTCGTCAAAAGTTGTTGATGGCATAAAATTACCTAAACAGAATGACGAGTTTAGTGTTGAAGACAATGCTATAATTGTTGGGAAATATGTCCTCTTAAACTAAGTTTCTGATGTAAAAATCGAATGTTTTAATAAAAGAATTTATTCTCAAAAATTATTTGTGAATTTATAATTTTATATGTGCACAATTACGTTTGGAAAAGACTCATTGTGTTTAAGTAAGTGGTCCATGTGAATGGAGGTCTTTCACAGTAAGGAATGGATCACGGGTTACTTAACACATAAACTTTTGTTCTTAACCGATTGATGAGAATGAGAATCTCATCATGTTTAGGTTATTATGTTGTGAATTCTAAATGAGGAATGGTTTACCTTTAGCCAGTGAGTAGTCCCCTCACTTCATGACATAAGCGTATTTCGAATACATAGAACAAGACCTCTAGTAGGTGGTTTCTTAAAAGTACTATATCGTAGAAACCTAGACTACTATTGCTACAGCGTAGACTAGTACTCTACGACTTAACTATGAGTTGGTGGTCTGACGAAACCGAAAGCATATACTTTGATATACTATAGTTGAGGCTCTATCGTAGGGCCAATATACTTATATGTTGGGTATGTGTGACTAGTTAGTTAAGACAGACTTGTACAAGATAGTTTCTATACTATATATCCCCTTGTGGTTGTCTAAATGATCTAAATATCTAGGGCCTTGGGAAACATGACTTGGATGTTTGCTTTAAGGTAGCTCCCTTGGAAAGCGGAAACAATTCAGAAAGTTGTGAATCATTGGACTAGAGGCCTAAGGATGGTAGATATCATTTAGAGAGGTATTAGTACACTTCTTCCTCTCTAAATGTACGACGATGTATTGAGGAGTATTTTAGTCATTACACCTGTAGGTCGGAGACTTTGTTAACGCAACACTATCTTTGGGGTTAATATTTTCTTATGGTGATATTAGAAAATATTTAAAATGTAAAATACAACTATTTATATGGTAAGGGTATTTTGGTCATTTTAGTAGTCAATGCGGTGTATCTTTTGGTCTCCAGTATAGACCGTGAGTCCTAATTAAATACGGACTGAGGAATTAATCTTAAATTAAATGGAATTATTTTATTTAAGTAGCCTAATTTAATTATTGGGCTAAAATAAAATAAAGGTCCATGGAGAGAGAATTAATTAAATTAGTTTAGTGGGCTAATTAATTATTTAGGGCTTTAACCCAATTTGAATAATTAGGGATTAACCTGGGACTAAAGTGATTTAGGTTCATTTAATTGGACTGGTTTATTTGGGTAGAAAAATTAATTATTTGTTGGGCCATTAAGTTAGTTCTAACTAGAATAATTAATTAAGCCCAATAGGTTAAATCAAGAGTCCAATGACCAAGTCCAGTTTAACCTATAGTTTTTTATTTAGGTTAAATAGGAGGATTGAAAACAACGTTGTTGTAAAAAGTAAAAAAAAAAATCAGACACACAAAAGAGACGACTTCTTCTCTATGGAAGCCAGACATTTCTCTCTGTCTCTTTCTCTGTCTGCAGAAAATTATTTTGCTTGTTAGTTGTTCACCAAACGGTAATTAGGCAGGCCATATACTGGAAGATCGAGAGTTTGGCGTTTACATACATGTAAAGGCGGAGTAAGAGGCTTGCAGGAATCGTACCAGAGGTTTCTACCAGCACACCTACACCGGTTGCATCTGATACAACCAATACTTAGAACGAGAAAAAGAGGTAAAATTTTTAAAACCTCGGGATTGGGACAGGGTGCAACCGACGCTAGCTAGGGCTGTCGCAGCCGGCGCCAGCCCTGCCCTGGACTCCATGTTCTTGTTTTTTCTAATTTTTTCATGTTCGCTTCCATTGCATGCTTCATGTTTTCCCGCTTTCCACGCCTTCAATGATGACTTTAAATTTTCAGGCTATGAACATTTTATTCTGTGCACTTGATGCGATTGAATACAATGAGTTAGTGGTTGTGATTCAGCCCATGAAATGTGAAAATTACTTGAAGTCACCCATGAGGGGACAAACCAAGTTAAAGAATCAAAATTGGGGCTTCTAATTCATGATTATGAATTATTCACAATGAAGCTGAATAAAAGCATCACTGATATGTTCACAAGATTCACTAATATCACAAATGGTCTCAAAGCTAATAAAAAGGTTTACTCTCTTGGGGAATAAAATCGAAAGATTCTGGATGCCTTACCTAAAAGCTGGCAGCCTAAAGCTCTTGCAGTGGAAGAATCCAAGGATTTAAAATCCTTACCAACCGAAGAGCTGATCAGATCTCTTCTAACACATAAGATGAAACTTAAAAGGTTTTAAGAATTTGATGATCATGATAGAGGCAAAAAGGGAATAGCATTGAAAGTTGAAAAAGAATATGAAGAAACAAGTCTATTTGATAGCAGTGAGGGTACGGAAATGGACAATGAAGATTTGGCTGTGATAGCAAAAAAATTCAGAAAAATGTTCAACAAAGGGAACTACAAAAAAGAAAAGAAGTTCGTAAGAAGGAAAGGACAAACTCTAGCATTCTAACCTCAATGTTATGAAAGTAAAAACATTAAACACTTCATTGTTGATTGTCTAGTTGCAAAAGGTAAGGAAGGAAGAATGCTTAGAAAGAAGAAAGACCTGAAGGCAAAGAAAGTTAAAGGATTTATGGGAAGTTAGGACTTAAATGGGACTGAATCTAAAGATGAAGATTCTGAGAATGAAACTGCCAACATATGCTTCATAGCTATAAAAAACAAGGTAAACTCTACTACAACAAATTTCATGTCTAATTTGCTTATATCTATAACTGAAAGGCATGATGATCCGAATGAGTTGTTAATTAATATGTTTCATGAACTAAAAAAACTGTCAAAAAAAAAATAAAGAAATGAAATTGAAGATTAACTGTTTGATAAAAGAGAATGAAATGTTGTTAAATGATAACAAAATGTCTCTTGAGTCTCATGTGAGTGCTATTATTGAAAAAGATATGATCATGATTACTTTACAATATGCATCTTTGGAAAATAGAAATTTGTGTGATAGAATTCAAACTCTTGAAAGTATAGTTAGCACTTTCGATGAAATGAAAAATAGAGTCAATGATCTTACTGCTTGTATAGAAAAATTCACAAATGGTAAAAGTAATCTGAAAAAATTACTCGGAACTCAACATCAAGTTGGAAATCGAAATGGCTTAGGATATAGACATGAGAATAAGGACAAAATTCACAAGTCTAGATTTGTTAATGCTGGAAATTGAAATGACTTTAGATATGGACATGAGAATAAGGACAAAAATAACAAGCCTCAATTTATTAAATTTGCCTTGTGTAACCCAACACACAAAGCTTGCGCATATTGTGAAAAACCAGGACATATGGTATCGAGATGTCTTATTAAAAGAAAAGTGGAATTCAGTGGAATAACATTTTGGAAAATCAAAGGAAATATTACTAACCTTCATGGACTCAAGAAAGTGTGGGTACCTAAAATCATTCCTCCTTCTCATGTATAGGCATATTATTTGAGCTTCACCAAGTGGTTCTTGGACAGCGGTTGTTCAAGATACATGACTGGAAATGTAGCTTTGCTAGAGGATATACAGACCTTAAATGAAGGATTCATTACATTTGGAGACAAGAAGAAAGGAAAGATTCTTGGCATTGGTAATATTGGTAAAGGTTCCTTAACCATTATAAAACAAGTATTACTAATTGATGATTTGAAATATAACTTGCTTAGCATTAGCCAACTATATGATAATGGCTGCAAAGTCATCTTTAAAAAGGATTTTTGTTCTATAATGGACAACTCAAATCTTAAAACAATATTTACTGCCAAACGTATTGGAAATGTGTATGTATTCTATCTAAATGACCTTATAGCTAATGGTATTAGATGCCTATCAGTACATGACAATGATGGTTATTTTTGGCATAGAAGATTAGGTCATGTATCTTTTGATTTACTAAATAAACTGTCTTCAAAAGAGCTTGTTAAGTAACTGCCCAAAATGAAGTTTGATAAAAGCAAAATTTGTGATGCATGCCAATTTGGAAAGTAAATCAAAACCCCCTTTAAACCCAAGAAATGATTTCAACATCAAAACCTCTCGAATTAATTCATATGGATTTGTTGGACCAATGAGGACTGTTAGTCTTGGAGGTAAGAAGTATGCATATGTACTAGTTAATGATTTTTCTAGATTCACTTGGACTTTATTTCTTGGACAAAAGGATGAAGCCTTTTCTGAATTTTTGAAACTGATTAAACGCGTCCAAAACTCTATTGGATGCAAACTGATTTTTATTAGAAGTGACAATGGTAAAGAATTTTGCAACAATTAATTTACACACTTCTGTGATGAAAATAGAGTCTTTCACAATTTTTCAGTAGTCAAAACTCCTCAACAAAATGGTGTTGTTGAGAAGAAAATTCGCACTTTGCAAGAAATGGCTAGGTCAATGTTTTGTGAAAATACCCTTCCAAAGTTGTTAGAACTTGCTATATAGTAAACCAAGTTATGCTGAGACCGTTTTTGAAAAAAACACCTTTTGAACTTATGTTTGACAAAACTTCATCAATCTCTTATTTTAAAGTGTTTGGTTGTAAATGTTTTATCCTTAATACCCGAGACAATCTTGAAAAATTTGACAGCAAGTCCGATGAGGCCATATTTCTTGGATGCTCTTCCAACAAGGCATATAGAGTATACAACAAAAGAACTCTTTGTGTGGAAGAATCCGTACATGTTGTGTTTGATGAATCAAATATTTATGCTTTAAAGAGAGATGATGATGATGTAGGAAGTTCAAAGGAAGTCAAATTAGATTAACTCAAAGCTCCACCGCTAGATACTCGTGCAAAAGAAGAAGAAATTGAAGAGCTACAAGCTAAACTAGGAAAAGAACAAACTGAAGATTCTACGTATCAACAATTGCCAAAAGATTAGAAATACAAAACAGGTCATCCTAAAGAACAAATTACTGGTGATCTAAATTATGGAGTTAAAATTAGACAGTATTTCATCGACAACTTTACTCTTCTCTCAAATATAGAACCTAACTATATTGATATAGCATTGCATGATGAATTTTGGATTATTGCTATGCAAGAAGAATTAAACCAATTTGAAAGAAATCAAGTTTGGAAACTTGTCCCTAGACCTCTTGATCGTCCTCTTATTGGTATCGAATGGGTATTTAGAAATAAATTTGATGAAAATGGAGCTGTGATTAGAAATAAAGCTAGATTAGTCACCCAATGATTTAATCAAGAAGAATGTATTGATTATGATGATACATTTGCTTCTGTTGCTAGACTAGAATCCATAAGAATGCTTCTTGCTTTTGTATCCTTAAAAAATTTCATACTCTATCAAATGGATGTTAAGAATGCATTCCTAAATAGTTTTATTAAGGAGGAAGTATATGTTAAACAATCTGCTAGTTTTATTCATGAGCACTTTCCAAATCACGTTTTCAAACTTTTTAAAGCTCTTTATGGATTAAAGTAAGCTCCAAGAGCTTAGTATGAGAGGCTTAGTAGTTTCTTGATTTCAAAAGGTTTTTCAAGAGGCTTAATCGATGCTACCTTGTTCATCAAATCTGATAATTCTGGTGATCTACTAATTGTTCAAATTTATGTTGATGATATCATTTTTGGTGCTACTAATGACTCTTTGTGCAAGATGTTTGATAAGACAATGCAGTAAGAAATGAACATGATGGGAGCACTAAGCTTCTTCCTCGGATTGCAAATTAAGTAAACCAATGATGAAATCTTCATAAATCAAGCTAAGTATGCAACGGAGTTGCTCAAAAGGTTTGGAATGAATGAAGCAAAAGAAATCTGCACACCTATAAGTACTTCTATAAAACTTAATCAAGATGAAAAGGGTAAGAAAGTAGATGAACATAAGTATAGAGGTATGATTGGAAGCCTACTCTATCTTACTGCTAGCTGACCAAACATTATGTTTTTAGTATGTCTTTGTACTCATTTTCAATCTTATCTAAAGGAATCACATCTATTTGCAGTAAAACGCATACTTCGATATCTAATTGGCACATATGATTATGGCTTATGGTATCCTCACACTTACACATTTGATCTTATAGGATACACTGATGCAGATTATACAGGTTGTAAAGTTGAAAGAAAAAGTATTCGTGGCCATTGTCAATTTCTTGGACACTCTCTTGTGTCACGGTACAGCAAAAAGAAGACTTGTGTATCCTTATCCACTACTGAGGCTGAATACATCACAACCGACAGTTGTTGTGCACAAATTTTGCGAATGAAGAATACATTGCTAGATTTTGGTCTTAACTTTAATTGCGTACCTATATTATGTGACAATACAAGTACTATCAATCTAACAAAAAATGTTGTTCAACATTCTAGGACAAAGCATGTAGAAGTTAAACAGCATTTCATTCGAGATCATGTGCTCAAAGGAGATGTGTATGTTGAATATATTTCAACTAATGAACAACTTATAGATATCTTCACTAAACCTCTAACTGAAGAAAGATTCAACAAATTGAGAAAAGGTTTGGGAATTACAAAAATCTGATAACTAACCTTTTGGCATAAGTCTTCTTTATTTTGCAGGATTTGTGAAGACAAAGTTTTTGGACACAGTGTTTGTATCCAAAACACACCAACAACTGTTTGGACGCAGTACTTAAGTCCAAATCCCGCATCCAAAATGCATTTATGAAAAAGTCTTGTTTGGATGATTATTTCGGGTTGGGTCAAAATCCAAAACATTTATATATATATATATATATATATATACTCTATATTTTTTCATATTCCAATTTTTGAATTTCAAAAAGTTAGTTTGCACGTATCTCTAAATTTGTATGATAAATTCATCTTTTCAATGCACTTTATATCATATTTATCCAGATATTCAAAGAACTTTGATTTTTCTACAAATCTTTGTAACCGACATCCTTCAAAACTCTTTGTGTTCTTCTTCTTCAAAGAAAATCACCAGTCCAAAAAAAAAAAAAAAAAAGAGACCCTAATCTTACAAATGGCGAAAACAAAATCATCTGCACCAAAACCCAAAAAGGTGCACAAAATGTCTCCGAAGATGAAGAAGAAGGGTTCAACTTTAAGCAAAGCAAAAGCAAAAGAAGTCTCCCTTAAACCAGACTTCTTGGTGTCACACTATGACTCATCAAAGTCTTCTCCGGAACAAGTGAGCTTTGGAAATTAGGTACTCCGTTTTATAGACTCTAAATGTGAATCTGATTACAATGACTGGGTTTCAAGGAATAGAACAGTTATTTCTGAATATCGTGTTAATCCTTTGGCCTTTCTAAATCTTTCAAATATATTGGATATGTTTGAACACATTGGATGGGGTAGTTTACTTTCGGTTGATGAGAAATTATTTACTCCATTTGTTTGGGAATTTTATGCAAATTTAAGAAAATGTTGTCTTGAGGAAATTGGGGGAGGTTTTATGATTTGTTGGTATGTATCAAGAGTTAAAGGAAAAGATCTTGAGTTTGATAACCGTTTGCTAAATAGGATCTGTGATGTTAGGGATGCTGGAATTCAATATTTTGAGTTGAATAAATTTTTAGAGGGAAATGACATCTTTGAATTAAAGAAATTTGAGGAAATATTTATTGGAGGAAAGAGTTTTAGGAACTCTAGTAACAGAAGTACAAAATGGCTTAATGGAGTTTGAAGGATTTTGCACTATATGGTTTCCACTACGGTAGTTCCGAGCTATGAACATAAGACCTCTATAAGCATTTTGCAAATGGTAATCATGTTGGCTTTAGCAGAGGGAAGGCAAATAAACTTTGGGTTTTTAGCTGTTAAATTAATGCTACAATCAAGGAATACCTCTAGTAAAGCTTTGCCTTTTGGAAATCTATTATCTAAAGTGTTCAGTCATTTTAATGTTGATTTAAATTTAGTTCCTTGTGATCTGAGAAAAATGAATGTTTACACTTTGACTCATTTGAAAGAATGGGTTATGTAAGAATGGGCAATAATGGAAGCTGCTGAGAGACACTGAGGGTAAAGAAAGAGAAAATTTGATGAAAATTAAAGCAGAATGAAAGTCTGTTCCTATTGTTGGAACAAAAAGAAAGCTTGAAGATGATCCTCAGGTAGAATCCTCTGCTAAGGGAAAAGAAAAGGATGAGGGATTTTCTGTGAGTATATTGGATGCTATCAACTTACTGGCTGTGAAATTGGATAATCTCAGTTCTGAGCTTCAAAGTCTTGGAAATAGATTGACAGCAGTAGAAAAGACTGCAAAAATAGATGCACTAGTGTCTACCCCTACAATGTCTGCTCAAGAAAAGGAAACAAGAGAAGAACAGGTCATTAAAAAAGAAACTAAACTGGCTGTTGCGGAGGAAGAGCATACTACTGAGCAAATCAAGGAAAAATCTCCAATTAAGAAAACTGTAGCATCTTCTACATCCTCTAAACCACATGTCTCATCTAGAAAGAGACAAAAGCATGTTGTGGTGAAAAAAAAATCCAACAGGATTATTGGTCAACACTCAAAAAAGGGTGCTGGATCAAAAGTTGAAATAATTAACATTTCCTAAGAAGACCAGTTTGGTAGGATGATCTTCAGTTGATCTTCAGTTGACATCATAAACAATTTACTTTTTGTAGTAGAACAATTTACTTTCCTATTTTTAATTCTGCACAAGTATAACTGCTTACATTCTGCATATTGCTTAAATTCTGACTATTTACTACTATCTCTATTCTATTTCTGCTTCCTTTCTGTTATTACTCTTTTTTATTAATGACAAAGGGGGAGAAAAAGATATTAGACTTATATGAATGACTGGGAAGTTTTTCTACTTGAACTGATATTAGTTAAGATATGAGACTGATACTGATCTGAATGACTAAGAAGATATGAACTGATATGAATGATGAGAAGTTTCTACTTGAACTGATATTGATACTGTCTGAAAATTTTTTGGTCAGTTACTGAAATAAATAGCTATGACTGAAAATATGAATTTACTGCCTGGAAATGTTTGCTTAACTTACTGGAAATTGCTTTTGGAATAGTGGGAAAATCTTTGGCTAAATTTTTGCATACATTCCTGCAAACTTACATGAGTGAAACTTTATGCTGATAATATTTTATTTCAGTTGTTGTTATCCAAAATTAAAACTTCAATTTGATATCATGATTTTTTTTTATTATTATCAAAAGTACTCTCTTTATATTTGAGGTATCTTTGAGATTAGATACGATGTGATATGATCCTGTGATAATTTTTTGATCAGAAAGAATGTTTTCTTTTTGTTTAAAACTCCTTGAGATTCTAAAAATTTCATTATTCCGTGCATTATGTCAGGGGGAGTTTTGGACACATATTTTCTTGATCCTAATTTTTTTTTTATATATACTGTTTTGGATACACACTTTGGATATCCAAAAATTCGTATCCATAAAGTTTCATACATAGCTTCAAAAATATTTTGGATGTTCGTTTTGGATGTACAAAATTGATTTTAGTTTTCCTTCTCATTTTGAAATATGTAAACATTAAAGGGGAGCATCTCAACATTTAACTTGCTTACAATATCTCCTTTATAAAATTTATTGATTCAATATTCCCTTTTGGAATAATCGTAAGGATATGGAGATAGGTTAGGCTATAGGCTTCTTGAGCTATGCTTATTCTTTATATATATATGTGAAACGCCACCTAAAGCCAACCTAAGAGTAAGCGGGTTGGGATGCATATCATGTCATTCTGCATAAAAATATACTTTTTGAATGATTTTATGTGCTTTAGAATTGTGATTTATAAGTTAAATGACTTATTTATACTTATCGGATATGAAGGGTAAATCGGTAATTTTGCTGGAGGTCAAAATAGGAAGATGGCTTGAGCTTTAGATAACAAGAATATTTGGGTGAGAAAATAAGAATAAGAGTTATTGTGGTTTAATGGTTAGAGCTTTGTAAATTAATCTCTAAGGTCATGAGTTCAAATCCCATCACTTAAGTTTTATTCATAATTATCTTAGCTATGTTTGAATTTTTGTTTTTCTTACATTTCTTAAAGATAGGAATGTTGTCTTAAGGGAGACATGAAGATAATGTTTTGATCATATGATCATGTCCTAAAAAGAATTCTAGAGGAATTATTGTCCCTTCATTATTTCTAGCCTTGTCCTAACCTCTTCATAATTTAAATTATCCAAAATCCATTAAATCTCTTCTTTTAATTCCAAAAATTCTGTGATAATTCTTTGGCCTTGAATTTTGAAAATCAGTCTTGAGGGATAGGGGAATGATCGAAAATACGAGAGGAATTAGGATGGGTTCCCAAGAGAAATAAATCACCATGGTTAAACCTTCAATCCTACCTTCATGTTGTTCATATTTTTAGTGAAGGAAAATCTAGAAATTTTCCAGAATTTTTGCAGAATAGCTTTCAAAAAATTCAGCCAACAACCCTACCCATTTGTTGCCAGAAAAATGGTCATTTCATGTGGCTTGAAGGCTGAAAATTCTGTGCAAATTTCGAACTATTCAAACTGCACAAAAACCAGAAAATTTTCCTGCACAATTCGCAGCTTAGGAAGCTGGAATTGAAGCTATCTTTTTTGTCATCAATTCAGCAAGAACATCCTCTGTTTTTCTCCAAAAAGAAGGCTGGAAAACCACCCTTAAAAAACCCTCAAACATCCCAGAAAAAAAGCTGCAAATCGGGCCAAGTAAATGCAGAAAATCCTGCACCAAAAGTCATCATTAATTAGAAGCCCTTGAACAAGTTGAAACCAGAAAATTTCCAGTTTTGTCTCTCTATCCCTAGACCTAAAAACACCATTCAAACCTCTAAAAATTTGATCTTGTTCAGCCATGGACTGAACATCATTGACCGCCACACTTACCTCGAGTACTTGGACTCCATGTTCACACCTCAAAAAGCTCCTAAAATCACTCTATCCAAAACTCATTTGAACTTCAAAATAATTCCAGAATTTTGCTCCATTAAAACACTCTTGTATCAAGTAAACAAACCAAAATTTTCTCTGCCATTGTAGACTAAATTTCAGCTAGCCATATAACCTGAACAGCCTCCATTTATTTCAACAAGACTAGCTTGTTCAGCCAACACCATTGAAGAGCAAATAGACCTCCCATGATCAATCACCATTAGCTAATCTTCTATCTCAAATAACTCCTCAATTTCCTCCATTTGAATTTCAAAAAAAAAAAAAAATTGATCACTCTCTCTCCATCTTGCTAAAGACCAAAACTCCTAATTGCTCTAGACTATTTGGCCAATAGCATTCCAGAATTTCGCAAGCCTTTTCTCTCAAAACTCTCTCAAAACACCAAGAACACACACTACACCTCTTCAAGCCTAAACCTATACTAAACACCTCCAATCACTCTCAAATACTTCCCTAGACTTCATTTCTGGTCTTTATAACATAAAATCAAACAAAAGAAAATTTTCGAACGGATCAAAATCAGCTTTTTTCTTGAAGGTCTCAAGAACATATTTTTCGGACATCAAGTGATCATCTATCAAGTATTTATTCTTAAATCCTCCTTTTAATTTCTGAATTCATGTCTCTTAGATGTTGATAAGAAGATTGAATATGAATGGGGGATTGAGTATATGTATGTGGATGAAAATGATGGAGTTAGGACATGAGGATTGATATATATGATTAAGCTATATGGATTTTTCTTTTGAATCAATATATGTTCATCATGTTTAATGAGATTTATGGATGTTTAAAGCAAGTTAGATGTTATGACACCAAAGGTGATTAGGCTTTTATGTTCTTACTTCCATTGAAGCGATGAATGATGAATATGCCTAGTAGGAAATTAGCCTTGTGATAGTATATGTTAATTCAAGCATATGTTCATGAATGGATTAGCCTATTAGTTGATGTTTAGGAATGTGTTCATGAATCTTGTCTAGCAATAGAAAAATCATGGTGAAAGATTATTTTCCTGTTAATCCTAGGTTATTTTTGTTAACAAATTTTATTACTTTTA
Organism: Voacanga thouarsii; assembly: GCA_026120185.1. Taxonomy (NCBI): domain Eukaryota; kingdom Viridiplantae; phylum Streptophyta; class Magnoliopsida; order Gentianales; family Apocynaceae; genus Voacanga; species Voacanga thouarsii. The sequence continues at coordinate 380,822 of JANUWF010000328.1, forward strand.
CTACTATATTTTTCTCTATGAAATTCGAAATTACTAGAAAGGTTTGGAATAGAATATAAAATAAAATATTAATACTTTATTAGTCAAATAAATAATATCTTTTATTAATAATAATATATATATATATATATATACAATAGTAAATAAAATCTTTTATATAAATAATAGTAATAAATAAAATATTATAATTAATTAATGACCATGTAAACCATAGTTAACATTTTTACTATATCCATAAATATTATTTATATTAAAATTTATTTGTTATTTATTAATTAAAAATTTAATATAATTCATTTATTATTAATTTTATTATTTATTACTAATTATTTATTATCTATTAATTATTAATTAAAAATTAAGTGTAATTTATTATTTATTTATTTATTTATAATAATACTATTTAAATATTACCATTTGCCAATATTATTTAGGACTTAGTATTATTCAATAGTTAACACTAGTTTATTTATTAGCAATAATACTCAAAATTTATTATTTGAAACTATAACTTCTTAGTAATTATTTTGGAACCCTAGTTATTTTAGCTTATCAAACTAGGTTTATTTTCTAAAATACTTTATCAAACTAGCATTAAAGCTTAGGACATCATGGTCATGGTTAGTCATGGTTGTAACTAGTTAAACTATGAATTATTTTTGTAAGACAGATATAGTCCAAATGTTATCTTATGCCTTGTGTTTACCCCAGGCGGGGTTAGGTTGACCTTGGAAGATCTTTGAATCCCAGTAGAGCAAAGGATCAGGTAAGCTTCTGCAGGGAATCATTTGAAGACCAAAATTATTATGGCAAACCAAATTTAATGTGTATGAACATTCGTTTTGTAAAGGCAATTAAGGACAGTTTTTCCCTTTTTATTTCAGTCAAGCAAACCATTTGAAATTAAACAAGCAATTTTACACAAAATGCTAAACTCTTTCTAAAATCCAACTTTGGCAAGAATTTTAGAAACGTTAATTGCTATTTCCAAGTAAAACATTGTATGATCAATTTTCTCCCAAGTGGGACAAGCAACGTTGAGTACTAAATAAAGGTAGACTACTACGACTAGTCTTTGAAGGGTTAGGGTAAGTCTTTCAATAGGTGGCCACCTCTAAGGGGTGAGTCCTTCCCAGATAGGATGCCAATCCGATAGGTCATACCGGTCCGAGCTAGCAAGTTTAGTCAAGTGGACTATATGTTTTCGGAGTGAATAACCGATAAGTTTGGGGTGTAGAGATAGAAGAGTATCTCACTCAGTAAGCCGTACACCTACCTTTTGTCAGTATGCTCAACGTGTGGCGCTTTGATATGGGCTAAATTAGTCATGTTTTTTCTAGTTATTTGAGGTTCATTTGTAATACATTTTGTTCAATAACTAGTCATGTTTCTTCATATTTGAGATTTTACCCTTGAAAAGGTATTTTGTTCTTTATTTCAGATTTTTAGGGTAAAGTGGAACAAAAACGTCACAAAACAGAGAAGAGGCGGTGCCGGCTATAAAGCTGGAACCGGCGCTGGCTGGATTCTGGAACATATTGTGCAAAATTCGAAGAAAAATCGGCGAATGAGTGGAGGAACATAATACAACCAGCGCTGGCTCCAAGAGCCAAGGCGGCGCCGGCTGTGCTTTGGAGCCAAGGCGATACTTGATTTTTTCTATGCAGTTTTTGGTAATCTGAGGAATTTTAGTATTTTTCAACTTCTACTCGGCCAAGAACTTTGTACCTACGAGTTTAGGCATTTCCTAAGCCTATAAATAGAGGGGAAACACAAGGGAAAATGAGAGAATTCATTGATCATCATAGAAAATTACTCAATCAAAGGAGGAATTCTTCAAATTCAAGGAGGATTGTACAAGAAGGTCTTCAAAGGAAGAAGAATGAGGCTTGTCTATGAGTGCTTTCTTTTACTTTGTTTTCTTTTTCTTGACAATGATATGTTAATTGTTTTATTGTAATTTGACATTGTTTTAGATATTCATGATGTTTAGAGATATTTGATCTTTTGATTAATTGATTATTATTCTTGGTATTTAATTACTCATACTATTACAAGATTAATTGATTGTTTTTCGTTAACTTGCTTGAAAATAGGGTTGATGGTAGTTCAATTGATTGATTTCATATTTGTTGTCTTTTAACTTGTCTGAAAATGGGGTTAATTGTTAAGAACAGAGTAATTAAAGGTTAATTGATGTCTGCCAAAATATGGATTCAATTGGTTAATTTCATGGGTTAAGTTTGCCTGAGAATAAGACTTAATTAGAGAATTGTATTTAATGCATCTTTTGGGTAAGACTAGTTGAGACAGAGTATGAGATACTAAGTTACCTAGAAGATAGGGATTTATGAATTGGGAAAGAAGTGAGTCTACTTTAATTCTCCATGATGCCAAGAGAATAATTAGTTATGATAAAGGTTGGGGACTTTAAGAGCATGGTTGTCTAAACAATGGTTCAAATTGCATAAATCTACATCATTGACATGTATATATTTTTATTTTTATTTTCTTTTATTTTTTTACTTGTTTTTCACTTTATTAAGTCTGTTAAACAATGAAAGAAAACGTGATTACTGTCTACTTGTTCTTGGAGGATCGACACTCATTTGAACCCTATGCTCGGTTAATGATGAGTACGCTTGCTCAAATGTGTGATTTGGGTTGAACGTTTTAATTTAAATTTGATTGGGAATGTACTTAATTGTTGTATGATTTTTATAAAAAAGTCCGAACACATCACGCTCTGACCGTTATATTGTCATGGTGCCCAACGTGTGGTGCCATGGCTACCTCTTTGGATGGTTGTATTTATTGTACACATGTATGTTTGGAAAACAAAACACCACTCTTCGATTTTAAGAAATTTATTTAATGCTTGCCAGCACTTTCTCTTATGAAGCTTTTACAACTTACATACATGAACTGTTTTACCTGAAACACTCAAAGCACACACAGGCTTACTGAGATTTTTATCTCACCACTTTTTATACCATGTTTTCAGGTCGATCCTGCTGCAAAGGTCATTAACTAGATAATTGCCTATGATTTTGAAAGCTCTCTATTATTTTTCTTACGTATTGCTTTTGAGAGACAGTAGAAGACAATTAATATTTTTTTTTTTTGAATTTGTTCATATATTGTTGGGTTGTAATAAGTTTAATTTTGAAGTATTTCTTTTATTTTATTTTGTGTGACCTAGTTATAAAGACCCCTTATCCTGTGGACGGGGAGACATCCCAGGCCCTAATGGGCCTAGGTAGTAGGGTGTTACAGTGTGTATATATATATATATATATATATATATATATATATATATATATCTCATAAGCACTCATTGAGTCCTATTATGAGAGATTGCATTTCATTGAAAAATGTTCTTATCTCTCTCGGTCAACATGTTCATACTATACATATCATTGTTCTTTATATATATCATTTTTATCAAGTTTGTCATCACTCAAAAAGGGGGAGATTGTTAGCCCTAAGTACTTTCTTCTATGTTTTAACTTGTGACAAATATTGGTGTGAACTAAATTGTGTAATCTATGTGTGATAGGACATGGTTGACCTTAGTTTTTCTAAGGCATTCAAATCTGATTGTTAAGCAATTCTTGAGCAATGAATTCAAATATGGGAGATCAAATGAAGTTCAAATTTTGTGAGGTTGTATACCAAGGAGTCCTTATAGAAGAACTTTAGACTAGGAAATATTATTAAGATATTTCTTATTAATTCCTATGTTTCTTTACCTTTTGATCCAATTGATTTTTTACCTTGAAGCACAGAAAGAAAAAGATTTTAAAGTTTTGAAAATCTCAGAATTTTGAATTGAGTAGTTTGGATGTTACTACATCCAAAAGATTCGTTCAAAATCCTGTAAACAATGTTGAATTGTTTCTTCCTAAAAAAGTGCTATTTTGGACTTACCTTTTGGAAGCATTGTCATCCAAAACATAGGTAAATTTAACAGAAAAATTATAGCCTTTGGTACTTCACTTTTTAGCTCTATAAAAAGCCTCTAAACAAGATTAGACATAAGATTTTTGTGACATTCTTCTAAGAAACACTATTGCTCAATAGTTTACAAAAATCTCCCTTTATCAAGTGCTTCAAAGTGAATTCATATTGTGTCAAAGGTAAAAGTATTTGTGCTTTGTACCTTAGTGAACATCTGCTCAAACAAGTGAGCTTTTATTGTTCTATTGACATTCAATCTCCTTTGTAGTACAAGGTTATGGTATAAAACCTATTTAGGGTGAACCTTAATTTGATTGTTTGATTGAGAGATTTTGGAAAACCAAGTGTGGTGATCCTCTCTTGTATGTGGTACGGTTTGATTTCATTAAGTTGGGTAAATGAAATCCGGTTGAAAATCCTTAAGTGTAAGCTTAAGATAGTGGACGTAGATCGTGGTAGATCGAACCACTATACATTCTGTGTTGCATTTCTTTTCATACATCATTGACTGTTTTGTATTTCTTTCTTTAGTCTGAATCTGGATATTTCTCAAAGAGTTCTTGGATAGCTTTCTTTGTCACCATAAAGTTGGTCCAAGAAACTTGATGATCATCATTATTCTGTATAGCAGACAATTTGAAAATTTTTAGTTTGCCAAAAACCTTTTTCACCCCTCTCTAAGGTTTTTCACCTGTGAAAAAGCAAAGTATACCTGTAGAAAAGAAAATAGTTAGCATTGATTCATACTTAACTGTATTAAAATCAAAACTTACAAGTGATTATCATACTCATGAAAAAAAAAGACAAAAAATGGCAAATCACTAAATGATGGCATCGTACAATAATCAGAAAAATCAATTAAGAAAAGCATTAAGTATATCATCCAATAATTAGTAAACATGAAAGTTTAACATAGATAATGGATCAACAATATAAGCAACCCGTATAAGTGAATTAAAATTTAGATCAATTACGTATAGTAAATGTACTTTATTCACTCGTGTCATTCTCTGATATATATTCTTCTGCTTCCATCTCTATTATGCTATCCGTATTCCAGTCAACTTCGTTTTCATCTTCACATTCAAATTCATTTGTATCCCTAATTAATAATTCTTCTTGGACATCCAACAAATCACTTGTGCTCGATTCATGAGCTAGTGGACCAAGATCAACAACTAAGGAAATGCTTATTGCATTGTTAATATCTACCTTTTTCTTGGTAAGCTCTATCAATCACAGTTACATCAATCACATGTTAAGCTTTTACTTTACACACAGCTAACCAATCGGATCTTGGTCTTTTGCATCCTGGATATGAGGCATAGTACACATGAGATGTCTGTTGCGTTAATACAAATGGATCATAATTTAGATAGCTCATCTTGCAATTAATATCAACAATCTTATATTGCTTATGTATTCTCACACCATGATTTGGTGTTTGATCGAACCAATCATATTTAAAAAGCATAACATTGTATGATGGATTACCAGAAAACTGAACTTCAACAATCTCTTTAAGGACCCCATAATAATTACCCTCTAATGAGTCCTTTTCACCCCCTAACACAAACTCCAGAATTCACTATTTTTTTTTATTTGGCGTGTTTGTGAGTGCGAAATCTATAGCCATTAATAATGTACCCATTATATGTTTTTACTTTTCTCAAAGGTCCCCAAGCAAGGTTCTTTAAACATATGTTTGACACATGATTTTGTGGATCATTCACCTATAAAGCATATGAAATGTTTAGGCAGATATATATTAACTAACAACATATGTTAACTTGAACAAAAATTTAACTGATTTTAAGGAGCATACATAATCTATAAACCATCCAGTGAACTCATTCTCTATCATTCTTTGAACATCCAATTCTAATATTCTTGAGACAGAAGATTGTAAACGAGATGTGAAAACACTGTAGAAAGAAAATGACACAATTATCAATGGACCTTATTTCTAATATCAACAGAGGGGCAAGAATCTTACCTAATATATGGTTGAACCTCTTCACAGTTAAGTAATATATAATTTATTGCTACTTTGTATTCTTCGTGAGAGAGGAATCAGGTTTGAATCTTTCCTAATATTTTCCCGTAAATGTTACATATTGACAACGAAGCTTCATCTACATTTCACCCAACCTCACATTCATCATTGCAAGCCATGGATATACGTTTTGTCCGCACATGTGCCTCAAAGTAATAGGAGAAGAATGTAGAAGTTTCCTCAACAAGATAAGCATTGCAAATTGACCCTTCTACTCTTACCTTGTTTTTCACCTTTAACTTTAAACGAAACAAGAACCTGGTATAATTCAAAGTATGATAGTTAATAAGTATTATGCAATGACTACAGCTCATCGTAGCATAATTTGAAAAATGATTGCTACCTCTCAAAAGGATACATTCATCTATATTGTATAGGAACACATACCTTTGCTTCGTAAGGTAAATGAATCAAGAGATGTTCCATAATATCGAAAAAACCTGGAGGGAAAATCTTCTCTAACTCACATAAAAGAACCGGTATCTCTTGCTCCAATTTCATCATATGAGCTACAGATAATTTAGCAGCACAAATGTCCTGAAAAAACAAACTTAATTCTGTTAAAATTCCCCAAACATTAGCCTGAAGGAATTCTCTAAGGGCAATTGGAAGTAATCTTTCTATGAAGATGTGGCAGCCATGGCTTTTCATGCTAGACATCTTCATTTCATTAAAATCAACACATTTTGAAAGACTCGATGTATATCAATCTGGAAGAATTAATCCTTTTAACCACTCAAGTAAAATTTTCTTTTGTTCTACTGTCAATGTGTAACATGACTTATGTATTACTATCCTCCTTTCTCCGACGTTATACACATGCAGTTCTGGCCTATTACAATATATTTCAACATGACGATGGGCCATCAAATTGTCTTTATTTTTGCCCTTCACATCCATAACTATATTAAAGACATTATCGAACATATCTACCTTCTAATCTCCCAAGTTCCTTTCCCGATTCTGTTATTTTTGAATAGTGACAAACACTGCTCCACAGGTAGTCTCCAGTGGGATGTGGAATAGGTTATAACACATCAAAGCCCTTATCTCTCTTAAATGACCTTGTATCTTGCCGAAAAGGGTGATCCATGGGAAAGAAATGGCGATGGCAGTCAAACCATGATTATTTATCACCATGTCGTAGATGAAAAGACTTTGTTCTCTCCATACAATATGGACACACTAATCTTCCAATTGTGCTCCACCCACTCATCATTCCATAGGCAGAAAAGTTATTAATAGTCCACATTATTGTACCACGCGCATCTGGAAGTTTTGTTTCTTTGCTATGTCATATGTAGCAACACCTTCAGTCCACAAATAATTCAATTCTTCCATTAATGGTTGAAGATAAACATCCATTTTATATTTCAGATTATTTGGTCCCGGACAATGATTGTAAAAAACATCACAGGATCTTTCATGCACAATTATGGTGGGAGGTTATAAGGAGTGGCAATAACTGGCCAACAAGAATACTGCTTTCTTGACATGCCAAATAGTGAGAAACCATTAGTACAAAGTCCCAATCTCACATTCCGCACTACCTTTGCAAAATTTGGATGAATTCGGTCAAAGTGCTGCCAAGCCTCACCATCTCTAGGATGACTTATGTTTCCATCTTCTAGCTTAGCCTTTGTATGCCAACTCAAGTGCTTAGTTGCAGTTTTTGATGCATACAGGCTCTGCAACCTTGGTGTAATAAAAAAATAGTACATTTTATTTGAAAGGGATCTCGACCCTAACCCTTCTTTTTTTCCCACATTTTTTATGCATGTACCTAGCATGTCTACAAAATTTGCATTCTCTCAAATTGATATCATCCTTCCAATAAAGCATTCACCCATTAGTGCATGCATCTATCTTTTAAATAGGCAACCCCAACCCAGATACTAACTTCTTTATTTGATAAAAGTCATCAGGTATATTGTTGCTTCTTGGAACCACCTCTTTCATAAGCTGCACCACTTAGTTAAAAGCTTTTTCAAATATATCATTTTTAGACTGAATATTTAGTAGCCTTGAAACTAACAAAAGCACTGAGTGATTCGTACACCCTTCCTATATAGGAGTGTTTGTTGCCCCCAACATATCATAAAACTTCTGTGCTTTCGAATTAGGAGCTTCTTCAACTTGCTCATCTGACGGTCTTTCCAAGTTAAAATCATGACCTACCGCATCAATGACCATTTCTGCATACGTATTTCTAGAACTTAAATCAATAGGAACTGCACTAGATGTTAAGGTAGACATGAGTTGATTTACATAGTAAGGTTCTTCGTGACAAATTCACCGATAGTAGTTGCTATCATACCCATATATGTACAAATGGATCTCAACTTGGTCCGGAGAGTTAAATTTCATATTCTTGCATTTTTTACAAGGACATCTGATTTTACCAGACATGAAATTCGATAAAGCAATTGCATTAAATCCCTGCACCCCTACTTAAATTCAGTAGTAAACTTTTACTGGGCAACCGCCTTCTATACATCCACCAGCGATCTTCCATCTATATTATCATCAAATTATGCGACAAAGATGTTTGACTATGAGTTTATGCATGTTTTCCTAAAACGTTTACGAAATAAAAAAATAAAAAGAAAGGCTCAACAAACAGTTTGTTTAGTGCCGTAGAAGTTGGAGGAAAGGGAAATTGATATGACGAAGGGAATGTTGGAGGAAAGATAAATTGATATGACAAAGTTTAGTCATTTTGGTCTTCATGAATTTCTTGTAGATGGTCGATTGTTGGGAAGAGTTGATTACATTGAGGACTATAATGACTATTGTAATGATATTGGTCTTATCTTCAAGAAGAGGAGAAGTGAAATCCAGACCTCTGCAACCTTACGTATGGCCTTCTTATGGAACAATTAACTAAAAGGACTACTAGTTTGACATTATCCTTCGAATTGTCAAAATCCACCCCCCAATTCACAAAGAAAATGTACTAAATATGATTCTAAACAGTGATTAATTGGATGAAAAAAGATATGAATAGAGAACCTAAATATGATTCCAGACAGTGATTAATGTCCATAGCAAAAAAGTCCCAATGAAAATTTGCAAAATAGCAACCTTTTACTGCTCATTCTTATTGCCTCCCAAAAAGGATACTCCAAAATAATAATAATAATAATGATAGTAGGGGACAAAAAAAAAAAAAAAAAAAGAACATTACCAACCAATGGAATGTACATTCCAAGTAATTCTACATACTTGAAAGTAGAATTTTCAGCTTGTGATTCCTCCAAAATAAGATACAAAAACGTCACCAAATATGCTCAAATATGTAAAAGGAAGATAAAAAAAAAACTCAAATCTAGCAAAACAACATTTTTCACTTTCATATAAGTGTATAGAATTTGCAATTCCACAATGTAATAACTATCTAAATGACTATTAGCTATCATATAGTTGTCATAAAGGCATAACACATTCACATTTCACTACCTCTCAAAAGTACTGAATTAATCATGCCATAACCTTTCTATATGAACATTATATCAAATCAAATTGATTGAATAATCAGCATTTTTAGTATAATAGGGCTTGTTTTGTTGCAAAAAATGTAACATAGCATGTTTCTTTTGTTAGTCCTAATAAATCATGCTAAGCAAAATCTAATTCATATTCCTCAGTGTTGCAGAATAAATGAGAAATTAACTTTAACTACAAACTTTGAATTTTATTTTTTATTAAAAAAAGAAAAAAGGATTGCATTCCTTGATCTTCTAAGAAATAACATTTCTAAACTACTCATTAAAACAATATAAGCTAACTGGTGCATCATTAAATTGTAGTCTAAGAAAATTTAAGACCACATGCCCTTTTATGCCAATACAGTTTTTTTCAAGAAACTAAGGATCCTAATTCAGATATATCATTAAAAACATCTTTCATTTTCTTAATAGATCATATATACAGTTCCCACGATGACATTGTGCTCACAAACTAGAGAAATGACTTATTAAAAAGGGGAGCTGAAATTCCACTAGACGAATTGATTGCAAAAATTTCACAGAATGCAAAATTAGATTATGATGCATAGGTTTTTGAGATGACTCTTCCTCACCCAAATTCAACCATGTAAAAACGGGGACATTTTGAACTCGCTTTAATTCCTACCTCATCTTGATTCGTATTTGAAATTCAACAATATATAGAAACTTTAATTTAAAAAGAAGGCAAAATATCAAAAGATGGTAGGGAAATAAAAGAATATCTTCCAGCTGCTTCAGTGCATGCTCCAAATTTACCAAAACCATAAAATAGTTGCCCAAAAATGAAAGAAAACCATAATCATATAGGACTCTTTACTAAATATCTATGAAATTGATAATAATGGTACATCTCCTATTCAAAAATAGAAGTTTTACTAAAGACACTGTTTTAAGTTTCCTTTTCACCATTTTTTTCTCTAATCTCTATTTATGCAACACTTTTTCAATTTCCTGTTCACTAAATATCTAGAAGGCACACAAAGCTGTTGGAGGGGAGAGATATGCCAATAGCATGAAAAAAGATAATATAGATAATGCTATTGAGCAGAAATTATAGTAAGCATAATACTTATTACTAAGAGTAAGATAAGAATATTTGTAGGAACTTAAATAAATTAGAAGCACCTTAGTAATCATGAAAAGACAAAATCACAAATGCCATGCAGTTCAAGTCTGATAAAATGGGTAGAAGGGAACTATTGCCATAAAATAGAACCATCCTACAAGCAAGACCATGGATGGCCTTTGTCAAAATTATGTTATTTTTCTGTATTTTAAACTACTTTTTCATTTAGTTTGGGAGAGATGGATATGTTGTTCTGCCTATAGTTTAACACACATAAAGATAGTCTAACACAAGACTATAGTTTATCTATAATGTTCAGTTCATAGATTTCAAGAAATCAGGCATCATTTTACACAGTTAAATACTCAAACAGACAGCACAATCAGAATTCCAGTTTTAGCATAAATTTGACATACGAAATTTCTGACTCTTTCCATGTAACAGATCACTTCTAAGCTTTCATAGACATTGTTCCAGACTTAAATAACAAAGTTCTAATCCCTCCTTCAATCCAAATCCCTTAAACGTGTTCAAATAGATCATAGAAGTAAACATGGTAAAACATCATTTTCTTAAGCATTATGTAACCAATTTTCATTCCTTTAATTCCTATGATTTTATTTGTATTTAAAAAAATCTCAAAATCAATTCCCTACTTCATCTAACATCTCAGGACATGCCTATGTTCAGCAACAATAACATAGCATCCAAGCATACATAACAAGTAAAAGTCACAAAATAGCAACAAAAATAATCCCAGCTTACATAAACAACTTATTTTCAGCTTTAGGTTCCTTTTTGTTCTTAAGAATTCTTTCACCTTCAAAATCCTAGAAAACTGACTCCAAACCTTTCCTAACATGTCAAGGTGTAATTAGATTATGCTACTTCAATTCAGTACCCTAAAATAATTCCATCGCAACAAACCATGAAACAAAAATAATTTTAGCATTCATTCATCACTATTTTTAGCCTTATCTTTTATTTTCCATAAACTTCACATACCCTGATTTTACCCTTCTTTTTCCTGTATTTCCTCCACTCCAAAACACATCAAAATGGACTACAAAATGTCACCAAAGTGTTATCAAACAGACTAGTTCACACTGTTCACCAACAAGAAGAGGTAAAATCCAGAAATAAGAGATGGAATATAGACTGTTCACAAATACTACTTTTTCTTTCTTTCTTAATAAAAGCAAAAGAAATTATAGAATGCCAAAACTAAGAGAATCATTAACCTTTAAAGAAAACAAAAATAAATAAAAAAGTAAAAATAGATCAATATAAGCAAGAAGTAGTAAAACACAACAGAAACTAAACTATGTTGTTGAGCCCAAGCTACTGGACAACATTAAGAGAGAGTGAATAGTTACAATTGCCGCAAAAAAAGTTTGAAATCAAAATCTGAAACCATCTCAAGCCCCAAAAAAAGGTCATGAAATAGATAATTGATTATGCCTTTGAAATGTAACCCTTTAATTAGGAGTTGGCAGAACTTCGTTATTATATATTTTTAGATTATATTCTTCCAAAACAGTAGTAAACAAAAGGAATGTCCAGATATTCCTTCAAACTGCTAGAAATTCCTTACATGTCAGAGGGAGAAAAAAGGTAACTACCAAATATAACATATTTCAGCTTCTGCTAAAGCTTAACACAAGCAAATACACTAATAGTGATTGGAACCAAGTCAGTTCATATTGAGGTGGGATATTTGTTAAATAAACTTCAACAGGTTTTTTCCTTCAACGGCTAAGAATTTTCTTATAGCAACTAATTTTAATTTTTCAAACATGTTTGTTTCTTTTACTTTGATAAAACTAACTATGCAGCTAGATGCCTGAAATTCTGCCAGAATGCTGATGTAACTAATCTTCATCACTAGAGTACTCAAATATAAGCAAGAAGTAGTAAAACATAATAGAATATTTTAACTTGTTAATGCGAAGAACCATACCCTGCTTTACAATATTAGAGACTATTGACAAAGATTTTCCTTCCAATCCTGAACATGAGAAAACACAAGAACAAGTGAACACACTATCGAAGATAAACATCAAAAGTATAATTAGAAAATTGTCATTGTTAGCATAGTTGAACTTAATCCGCTGACCTTCAAAATTTGTAGGTACATATGAGAATCCCAAGTGTCGATCGACATCATCTTTTGTCAAAATATACTCATTTGTGCCAATTGATACCAGTAGAAATTCCCTGAACATCAGAGGGAATAAGAAAAGAAAATAAACAAAAGCAAAAACAAAAATAACTAAATATTCACTAATTTTCTTTTCGTTTCAGCAGGAGAAAATATTCACTAATTTTTTCTATTAAACATAATCACATCTTCCCTAAACAATATAAATGCCCCAACATATTTGTTTCCTTCTAGCATTGAATAAGTCCCTATCTTCTTCCCAACAAACCCATTGCCAACATTCAAACTATGGTTCTAAGAAATACCAACAACCCTTCAATCGATAAGCAAAATGGTATGAAAATATAGAAGGGGTTCTAATGAAAACACAGAGCACACACATACAAATACACATAGAGAAAACCCAAAACCTCAAATCCATATATAGTCAAATAATATTTGAATCTACTAAACAAAACCAACAAATTCTAGTTTTGCAATTTTGCCTCATGAAACAAAATCAGCATATCTAATTTGTTTAGGCTTTGGGTGAGGGCTCCCTCCCAATCACCAAAACTAACACACTTGGCCAATGATTGACTTGCTTCCGTGACTTCTGGGATGAAGAGTCCTGATTGCTTTGATATATTGTGCTCATTCGTGAGAAGATATGAAACTGAAAAAATAGAACTCCCCTTTTCCTAGAAGAAGAAGAAGCTTTCCTTAAAAAAAAAAAGCACCGGCCTTTTCCAAGAAAAAAACTACTGCAATTTTTTTTTTAATTGTTACACACTTTCTCCTCTGCAAGACTGCGGCTAGTATTTGGAGGGAAAGCTTTTTGTGGGAAAAAGAGAAGGAAATTTAGACAAATGTTATGCAAGTTTTTAGTTCTATTAACAAAATTGCTTTAGTTCCCCTTTTTTTCTTTAATTTCTTTTTTGTTATTTAAATGTTAATATTTCAATATTATAATGAAAATTACAAAACAAGTATAAAATTTTTCAATCTCTACAAATAAAATAATCAAAAGTGACAAAATTATATATATATATATATATATATTTTTTCATATCATGTATCTTATAATAACAAATAAGTTAATTTATAAGATATTTTAGAAATTATATATTGCTAATTTAGAAGTTAAATAATAACATCATATAGTGTATATATGTATTTCAAGCTACTTATCATAGGTATATAGTATAGTTTTAACTGTAAACGTATTTATATTTTTTAACATTTACTTATTCAAAATTGCATAAAAAATTATTAAACTTTGAAATTAGAAAATTAAAAATATAGTAATTCTACAATATGATTTGGTAGTAAAAGTTCCCAACCACAACTACATATGCAGAAAAATTTTACTTTCAACCAAATTTCCATTCCTATGTAGTTGAAAGCTTATTAAGGATTGCAATTTATGCATGAAAAGGAAAAAAGTTTTGTCGATTATTAATATTATATGTTTGTAGAAGGAAATTTGAGATTTTAAAAATATAGAAGTAATTAAAAATTATATGTCGGTGATCATTATCAAGATCAAAGAATCTAAATAAGGATGTTATACTCTAAATTAAGAGCTCATACTCTAATTCCTAAGATACAAATAGGCGGGTTGTTACAATGTATATTCCGTTCTAGTTCAGTTTTTTAGTTTAGTAAAGTTCTGTATTTCACTTTTTTTTTTTTTTGATTATGTGTCCAAAGATTTATTTTGGAAAATCATAATATAACAACTTATTACTCAACTTATAAAACACAAAAGTAGTTCTTGTCATGATACCCATATTTCAACTCTAAGAAAATTGTTTATAAAGAACATGTAAGATTATTTTATATTGTAACCAATATTAGTAAGAAATCATGGACATGTTCAATGATAAGTACACTCACTATGTATAAAGTTTAAAATATTATAAAAAAAGACTTTTAAATAAGTAACTTTAAATGTGTTTAGATTGGAATTATTTAGAGCGATACATTTTTTTTTACTTCATTTTATAAAAATACCAATTCGTCGCAAATCTCTCGCAAAATTGCGAGGGATTTGCGACGGCCAATTGCACAACTGTTACAAATCTGCTGCAAACTATTTATATTTTTCAATTCAAATTTTTTTATAAAAGCATCTGTCACAAATCCATAGTAGATTTGTGATAGATTAGCAAGAGCAAATACTTTTATTATTTTTTATTTCATTTTTTCAAAACACCAATCCGTCACGAATCCCTTGCAGAATTGAAAGGGATTTGCAACGGCCTGTATCAAAGCCGTCACAAATCTACTGCAAACATTTTCCTAATGGGGTTTTTTTTTAATTTTTTTACAAAATATGCCATCGCAAATCCATAGTTGAGTTGCGATAGATTTGCTAGAACAAGCACTTTTTATTTTTTACTTTGTTTTTTTCCAAAACACCAATCTGCCGCAAATCCCTTGCAGAATTGAGAGGGATTTGTGATGGCTGGTATCAAATTCGTCAAAAATCCCTCTCAATTTTGTGAAGGATTTGTGAGGGCATTTACTACTTCGTCGCAAATCCGCTGCAAATATTTTCCTTAATGAGTATTTTCTTTGTTTAATTTTTTTCAAAAGAAACCATTGCAAATGCATAGTAGATTTGAGATGGATTAGCTAGAGCAAGCATTTTTATTTTTTTAATTCATTTTTAAAACAAAAATCCGTCGCAATTTGCGACGGCCTTGGTAGACCGTCACAAATCTGCTGCAAAATTTCCCATCTGGTGCGTATTTTCCTTTTCAAATTTTTTTATAAAGAGACCATTGCAAATCCGTAGTAGATTTGTGACGGATTAGCTAGAGAAATTCACTTTTTCATTTTTTTAATTTATTTTTTTCAAAATAAAAATCCGTCACAAATCCCTCGCAACTTGGTGAGGGATTTGCGACGGCCTATGGTAGACCATCGCAAATTCGCTGCAAATTATTTTCCTTGGTGTGTATTTTCCTTTTCAAATTTTTTTATAAAATACGCCGTCGCAAAACCATAGTAGATTTGTGATGGATAGACTAGAGCAAGTACTTTTTTAGTTTTTACTTTATTTTTTTAAAAATAGTAGATTCCATTGCAAATCCCTCGCAATGTTGCAAGGGAATTGCGATGGCTACTTTGCATCCGTCGCAAATCCATCTCAAAAAATGGTCGTCGCCATTGTGTTGCTAAATAGAGACGAATCTGCTAGGGCCGGTCAACATTCTATTTGCCGTCGGTGAGCCATTGCAAAAATCCGTCGCAATTTCCTTATTTTCTTGTA
Organism: Voacanga thouarsii; assembly: GCA_026120185.1. Taxonomy (NCBI): domain Eukaryota; kingdom Viridiplantae; phylum Streptophyta; class Magnoliopsida; order Gentianales; family Apocynaceae; genus Voacanga; species Voacanga thouarsii. The sequence continues at coordinate 396,833 of JANUWF010000328.1, forward strand.
TTGTCCTCCAACTCATTCACTTGAAGCAATCTCCATTGTCCTGCGAGTTGAAGATCAAAATTAACAATTTTAATTGCCCAATAAGCCCTACGTTCGACTTCTACTAGTAGATGTGATGTGTTTGAATTTGGGTAAATAAAAATCATATAAAAATAAGCACATTCCCCGTCAAGTTTAAATTAAAACATTAACCATAAATTACATATATGAGCAAGCGTACTAATCATTAAGCATAGCATAAGGTTTAAAACGAGTGTCGATCCTCAAGGAATAAGTATGCCTTAATCACTTTTCTTTCATTGTTTAACCGACTCAATAAAGTGAAAAAGAATAAAAAGGAAAATAAAATAAAATAAAAGAATCTATACATGTCAAGGATGGAAAATTATGTAACTCAAACCATTATTTTGACAAACATGACCTTAAAGTACCAAATCATTATCATAACTAATTATTCTCTTGGCATCATGAAGGGTTAAGATAGATTCACTTCTTTTCCAATCTATAAAATCACTATCTTCTAGACAAATTAGTATCATATATTCTGTCTCAACTAATTCACCCAAAAGATGCATTAAACACAATCCTTGATTAAATCCCCATATCCTGGCAAATTTAAAACATGAAATTAACCAATGAATCCATATCCTGGTAAACATCAATTAACCTTTAACTACCCCGTTCTTAGCAATCAACCCCTTTTCCAAGCAAGTTAATAGAAAACAAATATGAAATTAATGAATTAAGACTACCATCAGCCCCTTTTCCAAGAAAGTTAATAGGAAGAAACAACAAATTAATCTCGTAATCAGTATAAGTAATTAAATACCAAGAATAACAATCAATTAATCAAAAGATCAAAGTAACTCTAAAAATCATGAATACCGAAAACTATGTCAAATTATAATAAAACAATTAATACATTATTGTTCAAGAAAAGAAAACAAAGTTAAAAGAAATCACTCATAGACAACCTTCTTCTTCTTCCCTCGTAAACTCTCTTATACAATCCTCATTGATCTGATGAATTCCTTCTTAATTTTGAGTGATTTGTATTTTGATCCGTGAATTCCCTTCTATGACTAGTCTTTTTTCCTCTATTTATAGTCTTTAGAAGCCTAAATTCATCCTTCTAGGGTTTCTAGCCGAATAGAAGTAGGAAAATACTAAAACTCTGCAAATTGCTAAAAAAAATGCGCACAAAAATTGAGACACCACCTCTGCACCAGTGCACAGCCGACGCTGCTTGTCCTGCCTAGGGCCGGTGCTAGTTGTGTTCTACCTTTCTTCCCGTTCACTAATTTTTCTTTATTTTCATGCCAATTCTTCCAGACTGCAGTCGGCGTTGCCTCTGGCTCCTAACTGGCGCCGGTTCTGTTCTGTTCCGTGATTATTTTGCCTTATTTTACCCCTAAAATTTGAAATAATGCATAAAATACCTTTCCAAAGGTGAAATCTCAATATGAAGGAATATGACCAGTTATTGTACAAAATGTATCACAAAATGGTCTCTAATAACTAGGAAATATATGACTAATTTAGGCTCTATCACATTCCCCCACACTTAACTCTTTGCTTGTCCTCAAGCAAAGTATCAAAGACAAGTAGGAAAACACAAGTTTTCACAAAATCACTCAATCAATTTCAAAATAATATTTCCAATGCTTTCTTTATTCAAGACAACAAAACATATGCTACTATACCTTTCATAACAAATGCAAGACTTGTGTAAGTGAAGAATGACTAGTAAAACCATCCCAATACTTAACATCATTCTCAAACCATTGGAAAGAATTTAGTTCAAGAAAAATATGTATTCCATAAGCTTGCTTTTCATACACTCTCTCCACTAATTCGAGACATATCATGATTCTACTTAGGTCAAGTAGGACTTTTAAGCTTGTAATGTAAGGCTAAAGGGTTTGTAATGTAGCTTGTCAAACGAAGGATATAGAAAAATCAAATATCAAAGAAGATGAGAGTTTGCATGAAAAGGATAAACAAAATATACCAACAGACCAAACATCTCTTGCTCTCCTATCACAAAACCAATCAAAAACCCATAACCTTGTATAGCAATCATAGTACAATTCAAGCAAAGCTTGCATTCTTTTCATCTATAATTCTCAACTCATCAATCATATTGCACAAGATCGTCAAAATTTTAGCAATTCTCATTCTAACTCAACCAACATTCTTCCTGTGCTCTTCTTTTCTTTTTCAAATGTTGCTTTTCTTTTCTTTTTTTCTCTTCTTTTCAAATGCTGCTTTTGTTTGTTTCTCAGTTTTTTCTTTCAACATTTTCTAGCAGCTTTTTTTTTTTCTTCTCAATCTTTCTTTTTCTTCCTCCCTTCTCTTTTCATAGTTCCAACTCAACACATGATGCATGACTGAAAGTAACAAGTCATGACATTTACACAAGCATTCCCCCTCATAATTCTTCTACTTGTACTTTTATCCATCAAGAGCAATCAAAGATTTGGAAGGTAAATCAAACTCTCAGCAAGAAGTAATGGATAAAGTATGATAATGGGTTTAAGAAAGAAATTAACAATTTAAGCTCAAAATAGGCACTAGGGATAATATAAAATAGGTAGGCTTGAAAAGCTCAAATTATTCAAAGAAGGCCTATTACTGTCATCCCTAAGTTAAATCATGAATGTCTTTCTTATTTCGCCTCTAGAGGTATTCAAGTAAGTTCTAGAATACTTAATGAATTTTAGTAGAAAAACAAGTTTAAGAACAATGTAAAGCATTTAGTCAAGAACTATTTAGTCCAAGTACGTGCAAAAAGTCATGCATAAGCCACAAATGATATAGAACATATGCTCTATGATCTAGCACAAAGACATGCATTAAAAATACATCTTGAAAACTCAAAAAAAATTAGAAAAAATTTTGAAAATTTTGCTCAAAAAGGTTCAAATAATTTCAAGAAGAACGAAGCATAAAAGTATGGAAGGATTCCTATTCTAACCACTCCCCCACACTTAAACTGGACATTGTCCTCAATGGCCAAATAAATAGAGTAAGGAAATATTGCCACAGGACCAAAAATAGAAGGGAAAAGAGAAGAAAGAAAATACTTCTAGTGTATTGTGCATTCTCCTACAAAAAAGTTGCATTCCAGCAGAAAGGAGCATTGTTGAAGTACCTAGAAAGAAAAATACACTAAAGAAACACACCAAAGCATAAAAACTAGAAAAGAAAAATAAGAAAAAAGTAAAGAAAATAGAACGAAAAATAAAAGCATATAGTACGAAAGGAAAAAAAAGTCAAGAGAACCCAAGGAGTTTTTTTTTTCCATAAATTTTACCACAACCTTTTTGAAAAGAACGTAACGCTCAAAATAGAAGATAGACATGATGAATGTAGAATGAAAAGAGATTTTTGAAAAATAGAAGATTTATGAAAATAATTTTTCTCACTAAAGCAAAACGCATAATCCTCTTTCTCTAATATTTTTTTTTAGACAGACAAATATTTTTGTCAACATATAAGTGCACATGATCTCTAAAGATTGCATCAAACTTGAAATCACCTTTTAACCCTTCAAAAGAATGTTCATAATTAAAATTTCCCTTTACACTTAGTATTTGAGTTCTTAAATATGGGATCAAGAAATCCTTATTTTTTTAATATATCCACGAATATCAAGTTACCTCCCTTTAAAATTCGGGTGAAGGGTAGAAATTACCACTATTCTCCAAGGACTTCTTAGGATGTAGCATTGAAAGATCCAACTCCTTGAGGCATAATAAATTTAACACATCATCATTTGAACCATTGTTCTCCAAGAATTAAGAGGAACCTACAAAATAATGTGATAAAGAGAGATTAGAATTTTTAGCACGTAGAGTAGAATTAAATACCTCCCTTTCCACATTAGACAATCGGTCCTCATATCCTCTCTCCTTTCCTTGGAGATTCTCTTGTTCAAGCACATGGACCTTTATGGCAACCTCAACCAACTTGGCTAGTTGTTTTCTTTGATAGCTCAATTATTGGGATACTTCTTTATGCCACTTAATGGAGGAATTTGAATTGGTGACGAAAGAATGCATTGAGGTTTCAAGTGACGTCTCACAAAAAGCATCGATCCAAGATTGCAACTTTGCCAAATTCTCATCATTGTAGCTCCTTTAATCTTGTGCCCAAAAGTAGTCGTCCATGATGATGTCAATCTCGCGCTCAAAGAAAAACAAAAATCAAATCGAAAATAAAAACAAAAAAATAATTTAAAAAATAAAGAAAAGAAAAAAAAGGTTAAAAAAAATAATATAAAAATAAAGAAAAGAAAAACACACACATTCCCAAACTATTTACATACAAAAGTTAGTGGTATTTACAGTACAACATGAAGTATGTTAGTCAATTAAGTCACACAATGTTACAAACAACAAGATATAACACTGATTTACACAAAGAACATGTATACATATTTACATATAGACATATGGACATATAGACATATAAACATGGTTAAATCAATAAAATCCAAGCTTTCATGATATTGTTCCCCAGCAACGGCACCAAAAATTTGATGTCAAATCAAGTTTTTCAAAAATACCTCCCTAATGAAACAAAAAAAATATCCTAATCCCGACAACGGCGCCAAAAACTTGATGTATTGAAATTTGGTTATATAAAAATAAGCATATTCCCCATCAAGTTTAAATTAAAACGTTAACCTCAAACTACACATATGAGCAAGCGTACTCATCATTAAGCATAGCATAGGGTTTAAAACGAGTGTCGATCCTCAAGAAATAAGTATGCCTTAATCACTTTTTTTTCATTGTTTAACTTACTCAATAAAGTGAAAAAGAATAAAAATAAAAATAAAATAAAATAAAAGAATATATACATGTCAAGGATGGAGAATTAAGTAACTCAAACCATTATTTTGACAAACATAACCTTAAAGTACCCAATCATTATCATAACTAATTATTCTCTTGGGAGCATGAAGGATTAAGATAGATTCACTTCTTTTCCAATCCATAAAATCACTATCTTCTAGACAAATTAGCATCATATTTTCTGTCTCAACTAATTCATCTAAAAGATGCATTAAACACAATCCTTAATTAAGTCCACATATCCTGGCAAATTTAAAACATGAAATTAACCAATGAATCCATATCCTGGCAGACATCAATTAACATTTAATACCCAGTTCTTAGTAATTAACCCCTTTTCTAGGCAAGTTAATAGTAAGAAACAACAAATTAATTTCGTAATCAGTATAAGTAATTAAATATCAAGAAAAACAATCAATTAATCAAAAGATCAAAGTAACTCTAAAAATCATGAATACAAAAAATAATGTCAAATTACAATAAAACAATTAATACATCATTGTTCAAGGAAAGAAAATAAAGTTAAAAGAAAGCACTCATAGACAAGCCTCCTTCTTCTTCCCTCGTAGACTCTCTTGTACAATCCTCTTTGATCTGATGAATTCCTTCTTAATTTTGAGTGATTTGTGTTTTGATCCGTGAATTCCCCTCCATGACTTGTGTTTTTTCCTCTATTTATAGGCTTTAGAAATCCTAAATTCGTCCTTCTAGGGTTTCTGGCCAAATAGAAGTAGGAAAATACTAAAACTCTGCAAATTGCCAAAAAAAAATATGCACAAAAATCGAGGCACTGCCTTTCACCAGTGCACAGCCAGCATTTGTTATGTTATGCCTTTCTGCCCGTTCACCGATTTTTTTTTTAATTTTTGTGCCAATTCTTCTGGACTACAGCCGACACCGCCTCTGGCTCCTAACCGGCGCCGGTTCTGTTCTGCTCCGCAATTATTTTGCCTTATTTTATCCCTAAAATCTGAAATAATTTACAAAATACCTTTCCAATGGTAAAATCTCAAATATGAAGGAATATAACCAGTTATTGTACAAAATGTATCACAAAATGGTCTCTAATAACTAGGAAATATATGACTAATTTAAGCCTTATCAAGATGACACGATTTCTCATACACCAATCTATAGGGGATTGTACCAATAGGAGTTTTGAAAGCAGTCCTATAAGCCCAAAATGTATCATCTAACTTCAAACTCCAATCTTTTTGTGTATGATTAACCAATTTTTTCAAAATTCTTTTTAACTCTCTATTGACAACCTCAAATTGGCCACTTGTTTGGGAGTGATAGGGAGTAGCAAACTTATAGGTAACACTTAAATGTTTGAGAACATTATCCAATGGGGTATTGCAAATGTGTGTTTCCCTATCACTAATGAGCACCTTAGGTACATCAAAATGGGTGAAAATTTCTAAGAAATTTGACTACAACCCGTGTGTCATTAGTAGGCAAAGCTTGCGCCTCAACCCACTTAAACACATACTCAACCACAACCAAAATGTATTTGTTACCCAAAGAATTAGGAAAAAGGGTGCATGAAATTTATCCCCAACAATAAAAAGTTTCATAAGCTTGAAAATTTTGTAATGGAATCTCACTAGATTTAGAAATGTTACCTGTACATTGACACCTATCACAATTTTGAACAAACCTATGAGAGTCCTTAAAAAGTGTTAGCCAGTAGAATGCGGACTCAAGTAACTTTCTTGCAGTGTTGTTAGCTTGGTAGTGGTCTCCTGTGAGTCCTTCATAACAATGTTTTAAGATGTTCGTACTTTTTATGGAATCCACACATATTCGAATGATTTGATCTACACAATACCTGAACAAGTAAGGATCTTTCCAAAAATAATGCTTCACTTTGAAGAGGAATTTCTTCTTTTGTTGTGCCGTAAAATCCTCAGGAATAATTCCTGCAACTAAGTAATTAGCAAAATCTGCAAACTAGGGAGTTTGAGATATCTCACCATCAACAAGTAGAAGTTGTTCATCCGGGAAGGTGTTATTGATGTCCCCTTCATCTAATGGTTCTAAGTTAGGATTTTCCAATCTAGATAAGTGATCAACAACCAAATTTTCTGCTCCATTTTTATCCCTAATCTCCAAGTCGAATTCCTGCAGCAATAAAACCCATCTTATCAATCTTAATTTGGAATCATGCTTGGTTAGTAGGTATTTAAGGGCATAATGGTCCATATACACAAGGACTTTGGATAAAACAGCATAACAATAGAATTTATCAAAAGCAAGCACTATTGAAAGTAATTCTTTTTCTGTTGTGGTGTAGTTCTCTTGTGCTGCCATATGAGTTTTGCTTGTATAATTGATTGGTTGAAAATGCTTATTTCTCATTTGTCCAAGCACCATGCCTACTGCACAATCACTTGCATCACACATTAATTCAAAAAGAAGAGACCAATCTGGTGCAATTAAAATAAGAGAGTTGATCAATTTCTTTTTAAGCACATTAAAAGCATTGAGACATTTATCATCAAAATAAAAAAAAAAATCAAGTAAAGAAATAAGAGGTCTAGAAATTTTTGAGAAATCCAATATGAATCTCTTATAAAAACCTGCATGACCAAGAAAGTTTCAGATAGCCTTCACTAAAGTAGGAAGTGGAAGTTTCTCAATTGCCTCAATTTTTGTTCTATCAACTTCAATACCATTCCTTGAAATCTTGTGTCTCAATACAATACCTTCTTGCACCATAAAGTGACATTTTTCCCAATTAAGCACGGGTTTAGTCTCTTCACACTTTTGAAGCACCTTTTCCAAATTAACCAAACACAAGTCAAAAGAGTCACCAAAAACAAAAAAGTCATCCATAAACACCTTTATGATGTCCCCCACAAGTCCTTTGAAGATAGCTATCATACATCTTTGGAAAGTTCCTGGACTATTGCAAAGATCAAAAGACATATGACGATATGCAAAAGTACAAAAAGAGCATGTAAAGGTAGTCTTCTCTTGGTCCTCCAATGCTATGGGAATTTGAAAGCAACCGAAAAAACTATCTAAGAAATAATAAAACTCATGTTTAGCTAATCTTTTTAACATTTGATCAATAAAAGGGAGAGGAAAGTGGTCCTTCCTAGTTACCTCATTCAATTTCCTATAATTGATACAAACCCTCCAATTGGTTACCAATCTCACTGGGATCAACTCATTTTTTTTTCATTTGGGCTCACCGTCATTCCTCCCTTCTTTGGTACCACTTGTGTTGGACTTACCTAAATACTATCAAAAATGGGTAAATGATTCTTGAATCTAAGAATTTAATCATCTCACCTTTTACCACATCGCTCATATTTGAGTTCAACCTACGTTAAGGTTGTACTATGGGCTTTGCTCCCTCTTCTAACAATATTTTGTGACTGCAAAAGGAATGGCTAATTCCCTTAATATCCCTGACCTTACATGCTATGACTTCCTTATATTTTCCTAATAAACTTACAAATTTGGTTTTTTGTTTACAAGTAAGGTCTTTTGCTATGAAATTTTCTTCCGTTAGCCAAAAATGCATATTCCAAGTGCTCAAAGAGGTCTTTCAAGTCTAATTCTCGTAGTTCCTCAATGGATGACTTCATCCTTCCCAAACTGCTTTTTTCGATTTCTTCGAATTCTCCCACCTCAAAGGCTTTATTTGACTTCTCCAAATATGCAATTGATTGCTCCATCCATTCCATAGAGACATTAGCCAATGATTCCTACACAAAATTAAAGACAGGATCATCAAGAATATCAATTCTTAAACAAGAATCATTAGAAGATATAGGATGTTGCATGATTTTACAGATTTTAATAATGACTTCTTCATTCCCAACCCTAAGTGTTAACTTTCCCCCATAAACATCAATTAAAGCTTTGGCAGTGGCTAGGAAGGGTCGACCTAGGATTAAGGGAACTTTAAAATCTTCATCCATATCAAGAATAACAAAATCTACAGGAAATATAAATTTATCCACTTTAACCAATACATCTTTGATTACCCCCCTAGGATATTTAATAGATCTATTTGCAAGTTGAATACTTACACACCTAGGCTTAGCTTTTTGAAATTTTGTTGGCAAAAGATTAATACTAGCACCTAAGTCTGCTAATGTATTGCAAAATGTAAGAGTACTAATAAGACAAGGAATAAAAAAACTCCCTGGATCATTTTCTTTACATGGCAAATTCTCTTGGTCTTCTAAGATGGTAGAGTATTATTCATTTAAAACCACAGTGGATAATTCTTCCAATCCCTTCTTATTGACAAGCAAGCTTTTGAGGAATTTTGCATTTTTGGACATGTGTATCAAAACCTTACTGAGTAGGATGTTTATGTGCATCTGTTTAAAAACTTCTAAAAACTTATCAAATTGGGCATCCTTTTGCGCTTTTTGTGTTTAAGTGGGGTAAGGAATCGATGGTTGAAAACCTGAATCTTTAGCTTACTTTTCAAGTGGTGCACCAAGAAGGGTCGGCACCAGCCTAGCTTCTTGAGCCGGTGCTAGTTTCGTGTTGGAATCAAGTGTTAGAACTCGTGGACTCCTAAACGCGAAAAACATCCATGAATCCCTCCCGAGGACCCAAGTAAACGATTAAAAAGATCTAAGGTTTTAGAATTACCTCTGGTTGCTGTAATCGAAATCCTTCAATTCTAATTGCGCTGTTGTACTTTCAACCCGAACAATCACCAGACGCTACAGTATGCGAACGTCCTCTATCGGATACACATCGCGAACTCACTCGATACCTCGGGGAGTGCTAGCGCCTAGGGTTTGAGAGGTTTTTTTTTCTCTTCTCGTAGAGAATGGCACGAAAGTTCTCAACCGAAAAATTGGACCCTTGAAAAGACAGCTAGGGTTTTCTTAAAAACCCCCGAACCTCTTAGAGTCCAACCCTAATAATATCTTATCATATTCTAATTTAAATTCAAATTAAATTAAAACTGATATGATAAGATCCTGACATTATCTCGGTAATTTAACTAATTAATTTACCGAGTCAGATTCTTATAATCTGGACACCATCCAGATACATCGAATGTGGACATATTTCCAGATTCATTGTATCTGGTAAATTTTCTAAGTACGATTAACTTAGATATATTTCCAGATTCATCGAATCTGGTCACCAGAAAAATAACCTAACAAGTTCGCTTATTGTGTGACCCTATAGGTTCATTTAACACTGGCAGTATGCCTAAATCATATTTAAATGACCCACAAGTTATAAGCGGTTTCTAACAAAACATTATAACTATCCAGGTTAAATGAAGATCGGTGATCTCTTTGAACCAAACCATAATTTTATATTTAGTCCTTTTGTCACACGATATCCAGATTAAGCATAAGGTACGGAGCATGTCATCCTTATTAAGCTGAATCAATTATTTCTTAATTTCATAGTAGACTGTTCAAACAAATGATATCAATATCTTAGATTGATATATTTGACCACGGCCATGCATTTTTAACAGTCTAACTTATCAAGGGGCCCATGGATATCTCTCCCATAATTGAGAGGGATAAATTCCTTCACAATCAATCATATTCCTCTCCTTGATTTATTATATATCCAACAGTAGTCTAATTTATTATCTGGTTAAAGACAACTTTAGACAATGTCAAAATATAGAATTTATCAAGTAGAAAACTATGATGAATTTAGGTCGAAGGACTTTCAATATTATTATGGCTAGAAAGTACTTATGACATATTCCATGAAGTACTCTCACAGTGGGTTATGTCCAATACAATGTTCTCTAACATTTATTTATGTCTTGACTCGATATCACAAATATCAATGGCCAGTAAAACATAGCCATCAAGTCACAAACATACTAATCTTAATTTATTATTATTCCACTAATAATAATCGATCAGTGATAGTTTTAGAATAGTCATTTTATTCATTGTAGGGTTTTACTATCAAGTCACGTACTTGATGACCACAAAACAAAACTCACTATTCATGGAAAGGAAAGCCTCATATTATTATATAAAACATAATGACAATAGTATAAGTACAAATTGACTCTAGGGCATATCCCCAACATCAAGTAGCTCCTTACCACTTCATAATGTAATGGCAGCTGAATCTTTTTGTGTTTCCAACCGTAATAGTGACTTTTCTTGTGATTTTAAGACTAAATCCATTAAAAACCAAATTTTCCTCTCCATGTTTCGGATCATTCCCTCAAATTTGGCTAGCGTGTCATCTATTTCATGAAATGTTTTGGTCACATGGGTGGAAAACTTTCCCAATACCCCTTCTAAGGTAGTTGAGTCCGATTGTTGAGGGGTCATCTCTTGAGACGTGTCAGGATACCGCCTTATATTCCAGTTAGTTAAGGTACATGTACACATACAACAATATGTTATAGAAAGAACATATATACATATTTATATGGAGACATTTATACATATAAATATGGTTAAATCAATGAAATCCTAGCTTTCGTGATATTGTTCCCAAACAACGGTGCCAAAAACTTGATGTGTAAATTTTTTGTATATAAAAATTATTCAAATTTAAATCCATCCCTAACTAGGTTTTAATTAAAACATCAATCCCCAAATTACACATATGAGCAAGTACACTTATCGCAAGCATAGTATAGGGAATTAGCGAGTATCGATTCTCAAGAAACAACTACTATTAGTTACCTTTCACTCACTATTTAACCGACCTAATAAAGTGATAAGATGATAAAAAAGAAAAATAACAAAAAATATATACAACTCAAGGATGTAGGAATATACAATTTAGACAAACATTCTTGAAGACATGGCAATAAATTACTTAGTAAATATTATAATTAATTATCATCTTGGCATCATGAAAGAATTAGAATACACCCATGTCATAAACTCACTATCTTACAATTAAATTAGCAGATTTTCCAATCAAACCAACATAACCACAAAGATGCATTAAACTCATCATTCAACAATTATCCCCATACTCTAGGTAAATATGAAATTAGTCAATAACCTTATACTCTAGGTGAAATTAACCAATCTTTGATTACTATGGTTGTTTATCTTAATTTCATTCCCCAAGTTTGTTAAGAAATAACAAACATGAAATTAATAAAATTAAATCAACTCCTAACATCGTTTCCTAAGTCAATTAGAAACAAATCTAAATTCGTCAATTCTTCCATAATCACAAGTAATCAAACACCAAGAATGATAGAAAATTGGTCAAATAGCTAAATTAACCCAAACGCCATGAATCCCAAAATAATGTCAAATTATAATAAAAACATTAATTACATCATTATTCTAGAAAAAGAAAACAAAGGTAAAAAAAGAACTCATAGACAATACCTCCTTCTTCTCTTTAGAAACCTTATTGTATAATGTCCCTTGATTAATAAATCTCCTCTTCATGTGATTAATTGGAAGCTTTGATCCTTGGATTTATATTATTCTCTTGTGTTCTTCTTGTATTTATAAGCCCAATTGATCCCAAAATTTGTGGCTTGAGAAGTTTGGTCTGAGTAGAATTCAGAAAATACCAAAATCCTTTGAAAGATACCAAATCCCCGTGAAAACAGAATTCTACCACCTCTGGACAGTGTTGACCCGACACTTGGTCACTTTGGCCAGCCCAGCGGGGTTGCCTCTGGATTTCGATTTAAGTTGTTCTGTTTTGCTCTGTTATTCTAGAGCTGACCTAGCGCCGGGTTGGGTAGTTGGGGTAGGTGTCGGGTTGCTACTGGATGTACACAACTTTGCTCAAAATCTTCTAATTCCTACACAAATTCATTAAGAACACTTTCCACAAGCAAAATATCAAAGAAGAAGGAATATGCCTAGTTAGGTCATCAGACATATCTTAAATTACCCTCAAATAACTAGGAATAAACATGTGAATTTAAGCCCTATCAGGGTGTATGGCCTCAAGTAAAGAAAATAAAACTAAACTTTTTTGTAATAATAATAATTGTAACAAGTAGGTCTGTAAGGAGTATGGAACTGAACTGGAGTTAAGTAGCCTATAACTGGCTAAGTCTCTGGACTAAGGATCTTGTTAATGGTGAACTTTGAATAAGTAATATTGTTTGGATCATCATTTGTCACAACATTTTCTAGGGTAATGGAATTGGTTGCTATCAAGGCATACTCATAATATTCACGTTTCTTCAAGGGATCTTCTGTAAACACATTATTGTTCGGATAGAAAGAGATTTTGGTAAAGTCTTGTAAAGTATAATGGATCTATGAATGTTCATCTAGAAATATTAGGGTAACTGAAACACTATTTTAATTGAAAATGGTTTCTGTGGTTGAATTTGTGGCTTTGGCTTTTGGTTTTGTTAGTGTTGGTGCTAGTCTAATGCCTTCATTGTAAGAAGTGGGAACTTGCATGGTATAGCTATTTCTATTTTTAATGATTGACTTTTAGGTGGAACTAGAAGAACAGGGGATGTTAAGAGGTATTTCTGGTCTTGGAGGTGGTGGAAAGTAAGCTAGTAAAGAATATCTATTGGGAGGCTATGGTGAATTGTGTCTGGTTCCTCTCATTCGTACTATCATGGTTGGTTGTATTTTCCCTGTAAAAATTCTCTTGTAAGAAAATCATGTAAAAGATTGTTAATACCTTTAACAAATTCTATTTCAAAATCAAAACTAGCTAAAATAGCTTAGCATCTAGCAAAAATTTGTTTAGAAACTAAATTTTTAACATCCTTTTCTAAAGTTTCTTTTGCAGCTTTACAAACAATTCGTAATAAAAATGTTTTGTTTACATCTTGAAATTTGGTAATACATAAAGCTATAGATAAAATATCCTTTTTAATAGTACTATAATTCCTTGGACTTCCAAATTGTACTCCTGAATGATAACGAACTAATTGTTCTTGAGAAGTAGAAGCAATCTTTTGCTTGAGAATACCTCTATAACCAATATCAGAGGCATCGGTTTCAACAATCATTTTTTGCCTAGGGATGTGGAATTTCAAGGTAAGGAAGATTTTGAACAATAGCTGTAATTTACTGAACAATTTGAGTTTGTTCGAGACCCTAAGACTTGGATTTTCGTGCAATCATGGATACAAAGGTTCACATAACTATTTGAGATGAGGAATGAAATCAAAAATGTAATTTAGACATCCTAAGAATTGTTGTAACTGGGTTTTATCTGTAATTTTATCTAAAAATTTGGATGCAAATTCTATAGATCTATAGATAGGTTTGTATGTCCCTTTTGTGAGATTATGTTCTAAAAATCTTACTATAGTCTGGAATAACTTGACTTTCTTGGAGCTTACTACTAATCCATTTACTCTAACAATATCAAAAAATTATTTTAAATTCTTAAAGTGTTGATCTATATTTTCTAAATAAACTAGAACATCATCTATATAAACTATTGTAAAATAACTATAAGGGTTGAATGTACTATTCATAACATTTTGAAATTCAGAAAGTGCATTCTTTAATCCAAAAGGTATAACATTATATTCATATTGTCCAAAGGGTACATTAAAGGGAATTTTGTATCCATCTTTTTCATCTATTTGTATTTGCCAAAATCCTAATTTCAAATAAAATTTGCTATAAATAGTAGCTTTGTAAGTCCTTTTCAATAAATCTCTTTTACTAGGCATATGGTACCTAATCCACTTTAAAACTTTGTTCAATGGCTTGTAATTTATTACTAACCTAGGTACTCCTCTTTCTTTTCCAACTTGATTATTAACATAAAAGGCTAGACAACTCCAAGAGTATTTGGATGGTCTAATAATCTTTTTGGCTAATAGTTCATTTATCTTCTTTTTGCAATATTTCATTAATTCATGATTCATTTGTATGGGTCTAGCTTTTGCAGGGATATCTATCTCACTAAAGCCATCAATATATGATAAACTAATTGTATGCTTCTTCCTATCCCAAAAAGTATTAGGAATATCATAGAAAACTTGTTCTTCTAATAATTTTTGAAAATCTAATAACTTTTGTTGAATACATGGATCATTTAACTGTTCTTCTATTCTTTTGTAATGTATTTCCTTTATAAAATTAATTTGAGCAGTTAATAGTTGAATTCTAGAAATATTTTTATTCCTTAAAATATCTATATCCCTTTGTTTTGGACTGGATAAAATTTCAAAGGTAATTCTTTGTCCTAAAACTTCTGTATGAATACCCGAACTATCTACTATAAAATGATATATCTGAGTAAGAAATACAGTACCTAAGATAACAGATTCTGATAAAATTTTAACCAAACTAGAAGAATTTTTGAAACAAATATTTTTGTTGCATATATGAGCATTTGATAATTTATACTTAATTTCTAATTTTGAACCTGAAGTTGAGTATAATTTTTCTGAAGTCTTTTCATAATATATGGTTGGTACTAATCCTTCTGCTATACAATTTTGGTCAGCTCTTGAATCCATAAGGGTTGCAGTTTTAATCATAAAATTATCTCCTACCCTAATTGTAGTAGGTACATACCATTTTTGAAATTGAGTCTTGGTTATAGCTATAATAATTCTTCTGTATTTTCTTCCTTAACTATAGATTTTCCTTTATCTTGTAAGCTTACTTTCTTTTCTAATTTCAAAGTTAATATGTCTATTTTTATTTCACTATTTTTTTTTTCTCAATTCCTTAATTTCTTGTTTTATTTGATTAATTTCATGTTGTAAATCTTGTATAGATATTGTTATTTCTAAAGATTTAAATCTATTAAATACTTTTTTAACATAAAAAGGTTCTACACTTTTATGTTCTTGTAAGTTGATTTTTCTAAGCTTTAGAAAATATTCTCTTTTAATCTCTTCATTATCTATTTTGTCTATTAAATAAAAAAAGAAGTGCTTACTTTCTTTTGTAATAACATTTATAGTTCTAATATCACAATTGCATAATCCTATACAATCACACTCACTTTCTTTATTAGAAAAATAATTAGATTCTTCCTGAATAGCATATATTTGGTCTTTATCATTTTCCCCAGTTGTAATAGAGCTACTATCATCTTGATCTAATATTTGAAAAATCTTTTCTCTAACTTCGTCTTCTAATTCTAACTCAGTAATCTTATTTTTCTTTTTATATTTTACTTTACATTCATTAGATAAATGTCCTATTTTTCCACTATTGTAACACTTCGGTTTATTATCTCTCTCATTTTTTGTAACTTTGGTTTTTCTAAATTTTCTATTTTTATAAGTACTATCAGATTTATTCTTTAATTGTTTCTTCTTATATGTTCTAGTAATTTTAGATAAGGGTGCTATTACTTTTGGATATCCAAAGTCTTGACAAATGCTTCCTAATTCCTTTATGGGAATACTATGGTCTTTCTTAATCTGGGATTTTAATTTAATATCAGTGCATAACTCTAATCCTACTATATTTACATAGTTAACTAAATCTCCAAAGGTTAGTGTATCGTATGGTATATCTCCCTTAAAGTTCATTCTAAGTTTTTTTTATCTACCTATAATGGTGGTAATCCTACTATAAATCTTTCTTTCCAAAAGGCATTGTGGCAATTAGTTCTAAACATAACTTTACTAAGAAATATATCTTTATACCATCTAAAATCATGTAATTTAGGGTAAGTTAAATTTGTAAGAATTTCAGAATTTCTTTCTTGAAAGGTTGGGGTTCTCCTATAAAATGTTTTGTATTGGCATATAATAAAGTTGCTACTGCATCTTGCTTTGGTTCTTGCATAGCCTGTTCACTAGTTCCTTCAATTTTTACTACTATAATAAGAGTATAGGCTGTAAGGATTTGTTGGCACTGATTAGGTGTAAGGTAGTTATCTCACCAGCCTTTTAAAATGCCAGTAAATCCAACAAATAATAAGGCTGCACATTGATGATCATTGTTTTTCTCATGTAATTGGTATGCTGTAATTGCCATTCCTATTTCATAAATCAGATTATAGATATGATGTTCAAACATACTATCTAAATTCCACTCTGCTACATTAAGATGTCTTTCTTCATGTTGCATATCTGGAAAAGAAGGTCTGGGATAATAGTTTCTCCTGATAGGTTGATGCCTTGAAGAACTATTTCCTTTTTCATATCCATTAATCCTATTAATGTCCATAGTGTTTTTTATATTAGTAGCTTCAAATTCTTGAAGTTTTTGTACCTTAGAAGTAGATTCCGAAACTTTAACTTTATTCATTAATCTTTCATTTATTTTATTAAGGACACTATCTGTAATCTCAAAATTACCTTATAATTTAGGTGGATCCTTTTCTGGAATTTCGTATAACTTAATCATTGCATTTTTATTTAACTTAGACCTATTACTTTTTATTGAAATGTCTCGAAGACTAGATCTATTATCAATTTCTCATAATTGATTAGCTAAGGAAGATAACATTTGGTTAGTATAATTATTTTGTTGAATAACCTTGTTTAAATCCTTTTGTTTTGGTTCTCCTGTACGATCCATATTTTCTAACATAAATAGAGATGCTGTAATGGCTCTACCATTATAAGGTATCTTAATTTCTTCTAATGGATGTACTTGTGATTCTATAATTTTGTTATTTGAAGTATGCCATTTAGATGTAATAACTTCCAAAGTTTGTGGGGTATTAAATTCTCCTGAATACTCAAACCATTTGAAAAAATCTAAATGAGTTTATATTCTAAACATATTTGAATACCACTTGTCTCTTAGTCTTTCTCTGGTAATCCTGTCTTAATTTGAAAAGAACCGATATCTATTTACTTTATTTGAAGGATT
Source organism: Voacanga thouarsii (assembly GCA_026120185.1). Lineage (NCBI taxonomy): Eukaryota > Viridiplantae > Streptophyta > Magnoliopsida > Gentianales > Apocynaceae > Voacanga > Voacanga thouarsii. Next base: position 414,429 of record JANUWF010000328.1, read on the forward strand.
ATTCCATAATTACCTTAAATGATTTTTGTATAATTCAAATTTATTATCAGAGTTAATTGTCATTAACCTATCATGTTGATTTATATCTGGAGGCTTCATTTGACCATATGTGGGACTGTTAGATTCTATTGTAACAGTTTCATATTGAGTTCTATGAATTTCTTCCATAAAATCTACTCCTTCCAAATGTTTTGGGATAGTTTTATCACTATATGATATTGTAATATGAGGTATGGATGTAGATGGTTGAGGAAAAGACTGTCTAGGTTTTGCAAATTTAAGTTCTACTATAGCATCTTGTAATTCTATAACCTCTTCTATTTGAGAATATTCTCCTACTAGTTTAGGAGTAAGTAGATTTTTAAATTTCCAAGTATTGTCAGTCATAACTTCTTGCCATTTTAGTAATCTAGCAACAAATGTAAATGAATGTTGTAAGTTAGCTTCTAATAACATAATAGATCTTGGTTTACTATAATTAATAGCTTTTGAATTAATGTAGTTTTCATTAATTTGTAATAAACTCTATAAATCAAAGCTATTGATCTTGTGCCTTCCCCAAATTCTATATTTTTAGTTTGAATATTTAATGTAAGTGCCTTTAGAACATCAAGATATTTTATGTCTATGGAAAAATTGGAACAACAATTAAAACATACTGGACCATTTACTAAACTGGATTGTAATACTGCTAAAATAGAATGGTCAAAATTCAAATGTTTTGCATCTCTTAGCAATAGACAGATAGGTGTATCTAATCCTAACCTGTAAAGTGGCTTGACTGCTACTTGTACTAATCCAATATGTGTGTGTGTGTGTGTGTGTGTGTGTGTGTATCTTTTTGAGAATTTCTATAAACTCTTTGGACAAAAGATTAAGTGTGCCATGTGACCGATTTATTGAAATTGTGGATTCACAAGTTTTAATACTATAATCTTGTATAAATTCAATCCTATCTCATAAATTTTGTTAAATTTTTCTTTAGGTATACTCTAATTGGCTAATGGTTTTTCTATATCACAAATAGTAGTGGTAACTTCTGAGACTACAACTTCATTATCAATACCTAAATTACTTAGAGTATCCATAATTAATACTCCCTCCGTCCACAAATAACTGACCTAATTTTCTTTTTAGTTTTTCCAAAAATAACTGTCCACTTTTTAAATGTAGATTGAATTTAATTATTTTTTTCTAATTTTACCCTTAGCATAATTTTCTATCAATTAAGTAGTATTACAATTACCCATACTGAAGTTATTTTGACCAACAATGAAATGACATTATCTTATAAAAATAGTCAAAAATACAATTTAATAAGGTGATATAGGTGAAAAGAAGATTCTAAAACAAAGAGTAGGAAGAGAGAGACAAAGGACATAGGTGAGAAGAGAGAGAAGATGTAATTATTAGAGTGATGTAATTAAATGAGCGGTGGGATTCAAATTAATGAGGTAAGAAAGATAATAAAATTAGTCCAAATGCTATAATGGGCATTTTAATCAATTTTACTATAGAATTTCACAATTTTTTAATATGCGTAGTTTTTACAATTAGGCCAGTTATTTGTGGATAGAGGGAGTATTAATTTCTGAGAATTTTGGTTAAAGAGATGTCTAACTTTGTCAAAGTTCCATAGATTATACCAATGCTACAGGAACACCCCGAGGTCTGGCCCTTTCACTTGCCTTTGCTCGGTTCTTACGGGCTAATCCAAACGGTTCTGGGCTTGCCAATATATGAATAGCTCTCATGCTACACTAGGGAACCTTAGGAGACTAAGATAAAAGTTATCTAAATCTTTTAACTAAATTCCCATAATTAATATTATTAAAGTTACTAACTAAGGTTCTTTAGATCTCTCAAAATAAGGTGTCGTCTAAACAAGGCCCTATGCATATATTTGTGATGAAAATGAAACATAGATAAGTATGGATAGATGAATGTACACACACACACACACACACACACACACACACACACACACCATATACATACCAAATATATATATATATATATATATATATCAAATTAACGATCCAACCGTTGAATTTATTAAAATTACTAAAAAAGTATTATAACTAAATTTGAAAGTAGTTAGATGTATTTTGCCACAAAATCTAGCATAATATCTATATGAGAGCTTAAAATCGAACCCGTTTACAAATATAGGGGTATCAAACTAATGATTCAACTATTAGATATGTTAAAATTGTTAAAAATTGTATTATGACCAAATTTAAAGGTAATCATATATATTTTACCAAATAATCTTGAAAAATCTCTATAAAAATGCCCAAAACCTAACGCATTTATAAAAATAGGTATATTAAATTAAAGATCCAATCGTTAGATTTGTTAAAATTGTTAGAAAAAGTATTATGACAAAATTTAAAGATAATCGGATATATTTTGTCACATAATCTAGTAAAATCTTTATAAAAATCCCCAAATCCTAACGTATTTATAAATATATGCATATCAAATTAATGATTCAACTGATAGATTTGTTAAAATTGCTTTAAAAAAAGTATTATGACCAAATTTAAAGGTAATCGAATTTATTTTGCCACATAATCTAGTAAAATCTCTATAAAAATGCCCAAAACCTAATACATTTATAAAGATATACAAATTAAATAAACGATCCAACTATTAAATTTGTTAAAATTACTAAAAAAGTATTATGACCAAATTTAAAACTAATCAAATATATTTTGTTACATAATCTAGCAAAATCTCTAAAAAATGCCCAAAACCTAACACATTTACAAAGATATGCATATTAAATTAACGATCCAACCATTAGATTTGTTAACATTGCTAAAAAAAAGTATTATGGCCAAATTTGAAGGTAATCAAATATATTTTGCCATATAATCTAGTAAAATCTCTATAAAAATGCCCAAAACCTAACGCATTTATAAAGATAGGTGTATCAAATTAACGATCCAACAGTTAGATTTGTTAAATTACTAAAAATAGTATTGTGACCATATTTGAAGGTAATCGGAGTTTGACATTTGAGGAAATTTGAATGTAAAAGAACCGTTGTAAATAATGTATTTTTTACGACGGCCAAAAAACAGTCGTAAATAACTACTAAACTATCGTATATACCCTTGCATTTATGAGGGCCTCTAGATCATGGTATATATTATCCTTTTGCAATAGACACCCACAAAACCGTCATAAAAGAACTGCTGTAAATACTATATTGTTTGAGACGGCCACAAAATCGTCGTAAATAAATGAAAGACCGTCATATATAACTATATATTTATGACGGACTTAAAACCGTTGTATATAACAACCTTTTACGACCAGCTATCGTGTTTACTGTATTATATACGACGATCTATCACAAATATTAGATTAAATACGATGGTCCAAAAACTGTAATTTTTAATAGTTATATATGACGGTCTATCGTATATAACTACCATTTGCAACGGCTATAAGACCGTCATATATAGAACATTTTTTTTGTAGTGTTTACAGGAACCGAATAGAAATGGCGTTGTGCAGTTCATATGAAACGGCGCCAATCATCCACAAAAACCACCTAATGAGAATATACTAAGAATACAGGGTGCCATATATAATAACTTGGGCGGCGCCATGCATGTTCACATCCTTGGGAAGTATTACTTACCTTCTCTTTTTATTTTGTATTCTCTTTCATGTAAATATTCATGTATCATATAATTTGAACAATGAGGACATTATCTCATCTAAGTATGAGAGAGAGGTTGAATAATTTTTTCTTTACAATTTTTTATTTTTTATTTTCTTAATTTTCTTATTTTTGGTCTTTTTTTTTTTTTGTATTTGGGCAAAAAAAATTTTGAATTTTATTTCACAGTGTTGGTTAGTTTTCAAGACTTTTTGGCATATATGTATATGTGTTAGTTTTGTGAAGTTATTCTTTATCTTTTTGCTTTGGAATTCTACATAAGACTTTTCTAGGAAAGTTATTTTTATATGAACTTATATATTGGACATGACATAGACTAAGTTTGCATAAGTGAATTAACCTTGTTTATGCCTCTGAAGATGTTTGTGAAGCTTGATTCTTTGAGAATGAATGAAAACTTTGTGATAAAATATAGAGTGCGGATCATTTGCTTATCTCTAGCTTCGTGGAAATTCCTATTCATTCATTCATTTAATTATTTTGTATGTTATATTATATAAATCTTCAATTGTTATTGTATTTTTCAATTAAAAGGCAAATAGGAGCAAGAGGTAGGTTGCTTAATGCACCTACCGAAGTGAGGAGAAAAAAAGCTCTAGGAATGCAAGGTGAATTTCCTATGACAAAAAACAACATGAGATGAAAAGAAAAGAAACAAAAGCAGCAAAAAATGAAAGGGATGCAAAAAGAGCATTTAAGTAAAAAATCACTATAAATACGTTCCCTTTAAAAGGAAGAAAAATGATGGAAAATGAGAAGCTCTTATTTTGCCAATTCAATTTAAAATGTATTGTTGTGTTGTTGTACCAAGGTGTAAGGTATTATTGTAACGTGTTGTAACATTTGTAATACTTGTACTTGGGGAAAGTCACAAGACTTAAGTCAGTCATTCAATCCTATATCCCATATGAATCACTTTGTTTGAATTTTTTATTGGAAAAGTAGAATGAATCACATTTATTTGGCATAAATTTGTTTAATTTTACTTTGATTGGCTTGGTTATATCTAGCTTAATATATAGGTCTACATGAGATTAACTTGGATAGATAAGTATTGGGATGAATTATAAAGAGGAGGATGAGATAATGTCTCTACCATTTTGACCTTATTACATATATGCTGACTTGTTCTTGTTAATTATCCCAACATGCTATGTTTATAGTCACCTATTTTGTTTGTAAATTAGTTGTTTGTATTTGTGAATAAACGTGGCTTGCTTGAGGACAAACAAAGGTTCAAGTGTGGCGTAGTGATAATGTTCATTATGCACTTATTTTCTATCTAAAATTATACCACATTTATTGTAAAATAACGTATAAATAATTACTCATTCTCATAATTTTATATTGTTTTGTGTAGGATTAAATAAATGAGGATTAAATGAAGAAAAGAATAAAAAGAACGAAAATTTAAGAAAAATGATAGAGAAAAAGAAGACAGTAAAAAAAGGTATTGATTGGCTAGGCTTAGAGATGCTGAGAGTGCACAGCACTGTGTAGATCATTTCAGACGGCGATGTGCAACCATAGGGTGAACGGCGCCATGCATATCATCTCCGATGGCACCGTATAAGTTCACAAAATAGAAATGCAAATATTATTTTAAGCGACTTTTAGGGCTTTCCAAGCCCTACAAATAGAACCCTATAAGACTATTGTGGGCAGCCAACAATGAGAGAAAGTACCCACCACAAGAAGAGAAGAGAAAAGAGAGGATTGGAGGTTGTTAAGTGAAGATTGAAGATGAAGAAATTAGCTTATAGCAATTCGTCGTCCCTTTATTTAGTTTTCTTTGTCAATTTATATCTATTGCTTTAATTGTTCCTAAAGGGTTGAACCCTGGTTAGTTCATGTATTAATACTACTTTTGATTTGTTGATTTTCAATTCCTAAAGAATGATTACTCAATTTTATTGTGTTGGATTTGTTATTTGGGTTGCTTACTCCTAATGAATTCGAGAGATGGGATTATGAGTTAGATTCCAATTAATGGGTTCAATGTTTGTTTTCCCTTGATAAACTTAAGAAAGGATTTAGGGGATTAGAACTTGGTAATCATTGAGAATTTGATGTCACCTAGAGATATGGGTATTGGGTTCTTCCGGAATTTTTGGGGGGTTTTGCACTTAATTCTTCTTAGATTCAATTTAGAAGGTAGAGATGCCCTCTAATTGGCTCAAGAATAGGAAATCCATAACTCGAGAAAGAGTGGGTTTTGCAATTGTAGCCTATACCAATTTTAGAATTGAGAATTTAGTTATCTTGGGTTTAATTTGGTACTCGGCTAATTTAGGAGATTCTTAACAAGCTTATGTCTTTCACTTTTTTCTCTTGTCTTTGATCTTCTCATGGCCAATCTTGTGGGGGTTGCGTTTATTTCTTCGTGTTTGCACCCATTGTAATTAGTTTATTTCATTAATTTGTTAGGCAAAACAATAGAAGAAGAGTGAGTAGTGGTACCTTTATCCCTTCCGCGAGGAAAAATGATACTTGTTATTATACGCTATACTACGCGATGGGTATACTTGTCCAATTGTGCGGTTTGAATATTTTGGCATTTTAATAAATTTGCCGATATATATTTGTACATATACATATATGCAGTTATATAGGCATATGTATATACCTATATACATATGCAAATATACATACATACATACATACATACATATATATATATATATATAGGTATATGCTTATATATATTATAGATACAACACATACAAATGTATTCATGTGTATACATACAAATTATATATACATATATACACAAATATGTATGTACATGTATACATATGCATACGTATATTTGTTATATATATACATATATATATGTACACATATATGTATGTATATTTACCAGTATATATTTGAATATACATATATATGCGGTTATATGTACACATATATATAGATAACATATATATGTGTTTACCTATGTACATATATGTATATATGTAAATACATATATATGTTATATATACAACACATACAAATGTTTTCATGTGTATACATATATATTATATATACAGAAATATGTATGTATGTGGATATATATGCATACATATATTTGTTACATAAATAAGTATATATACATATATGTATATATACAAGTCCATTTATATAATATACACATATATATGTATATATATGTATACATTTATACATGCAAATATATATGTACACATGTATATGCATATATATAAATATATATTTATTTGTATATATATGTTTATGCATATGTATACATATAACTGCATATATGTATACACACACACATATATATATATATACAGGAAAATATAAATATATATATGTGTGTGTGTGTATATATATATATATATAGTTACACACACACACACACACACACACATATATATATATATATGTATAAGTGTATATATTTATAGGTATATATTATATACATAAAAATAAATATATATATATATGTATATACATACATACATACATATATATAATGCATGCATATTGTAACACCCCATATTTTCAAATTGTAGTGAGCCTTATCTTTGTGAGACGTCGCCCCAGCTAATGTCTCAAACAAAAAGTCTTTAAACCAAAATAAACCTTACAGTAGATATAATGAAATAAACTATTCTATTAATCTTATGTACTAATTGTAGATAAGACATGTCAATCCAAAATACATAAGATGAGTAGATCTATAGCTTGTACTAAGTGAAGTTACAAAAAGTTTCACTAAACTTAGCCAAGAGAGTGATACTAGTATCATTGTCATATATATCCAGCTGTGAGTGTAACACCCCACTACCTAGGCCCGCCAGGGCCGGGGATGTCGCCCCATTCAAAGGACAAGGGGTCTTTATAACTAGATCACACAAATAAAATAGCGAAATAAAAATAATACTTTAACTTAAAATTTATTATAGCCTAAGGATAAATCCGAGATTAAATCCAAGAATTTCAAAAACAAATCCAAAATAAAAATTATCCACTCTCAACTCCCCAAAGCATTACACAAATCAAATATCAGAAAATCTTCCAAGGCAGGCAATATCTAGCTACTCATCCCCACAGCAGCATCAACCTGAAATCATGGTAAAAATGGTGATAAGACAAAAATATCAGTAAGTCCGTGTGTGCTTTGAGTGTCGAGTGAAAACAGTTCGTGAATGCAAAGTATAAAATCTTTATAAGAGAAATACTGGCAAGCAATAAACATTAGTTAAAATCAAGAGTGATGTTTTGGCTTTTCCAACCATACATAATCAATAAAATCAACCACTCAGAAGAAATGATCATGGGTTACCACATGTTGGGCCCCATAACCGGTCAGAATGCCGACACTTTGTGCAGACTAACAAAAAGGTAGGTGATCGGCCTACTGGGTAAGATACTCCTCATTTTCTATACCCAAACAATAATCAGGTGTCCATTCCGGCAAAATTCAGTCACTTGACTGAAAAATAAACTGCTAGCTCGGACCGGCACGACGTATTGGATTGACATCTTATCCGGGCAGGACCTACCCCTCAGAGGTGGCCACCTACTGAGAGACTTATCCTAACCCTTCAAAGACTAGTCCTAGTAGTCCACCCTTATTGGGTACTCAACGTAACGTATCCCACATAGGAAAAATGAACAAAATACAGTTCTACATGAAAATGGCAATTAAGGGTTTCCAAAGTCTTTGTCAAAATCAGTTTTAGAAAGAGTTTTGGGTTTGAGTAAATCTACTTATTGGTTTTCAAATAATTCATTTGACTGAAATAAGAAAGAAGTCAATCCTCAATTGCCTTTACAGAAATGAGTGTCCATGCACTCTACATTTGACTTGCCATAATAAACATTTTACATCAATCATATTTTATGCAGGAGTTTACCTAAACCTTTGCTCGAGATAAAATAAAGATCTTCGATCGTTGACCCAACCACGCCTGGGGTAAATATAAATCACAATCAAACTCCAACTAAAATCCACTTTCACAAATAAGACTAACTCAATTCACTACTACCATGATCCTAGTGTCCTAAGCTTTAAGGCCAAATAATAAATAAAAAGGTTTATAAGCTAAGTCTAATTTGATATTGAAAATAATTAATGTTTTGGGAAATAGGTACTAATAAGTTGAAGGTTTAATTCTTGCTAAGAATAATTTAGAGTTTATTTGATGAAGAGTCCTGGGTGGTATTAGGTAAAATAATGATTTTCTAATAATTAATTGTTTAAAAATAATTGCTAACTAAAATTAGTTGAAAATAAATTTTAATGGGTCTTGATTGAAAGCTAATAAATAATTTTTAACAGGTTTCGATTAAGAGATAATAATTGAAAGATAATAAATTTTAATGATATTTATGAATATAAGACTTACAAAATTAATATTTTTACTTATTATAATTATTTATATAAAAGGCTTTATTTAATATTATTATTATATATAATATCTATATATTTTATTTCTTGAAATAAAAGCTATCATTTATTTGACTAAAATATCCTTATATAATAAACCAAATCTACCTTCCTAGGGTTTTCGAATTTACTAGCAAAAATTATAATATTAAATATTTTATTGATGAAATAAAATTAGCTTAGGGACAACTAGTTCATGTTCATATTTCTATTGCTAACCACAATCATGAACATATACTCCCTCCAATTCATCAAATCATCCAAATAATGAATAAAAGCATAGATCTAAATTTATCAAGGCATAATCCAACCTCTACTAGCATAAACATAATCATGGCTTCAATAATCATACATGAATATAAATCCTATTCATCATAGATGACATAATCTCTAGCATACTTGATCACAAATACTACCTATGACATGGAAACATGCATTAAACCCTAAAAACACCATACAATTAACCAAGATAATCAACTCATGCATAAATCCCATCTCCATCATAAACACACCTTTATTCATACTTCAATCTCTACTCATCACAACAATACATGCTCAAATCCTATTCATAATCCATCTCCTACCAATATCATCCTAGAGAAATGAATTTAGAATTTAAAAAGGAAGGTTGAAAAAGCTTACTTGATTGATGAGTACCTTGACGGAGTTTCGAATGGATCTCAACTCCTAGATGTCTAAATTCGTCCAAGGGAGATGAAGAAAGCATGGCCATTGGTGAAGAACCATTCGGCCAAGAAGAAGGGAGTGTTTGGCCAAGAGAGAGAGAGAGAGAGAGAGAGAGAGAGAAGAGAAGAAGAGAGTCCATTAGCATGCTTATTCATATATATATTCATTAGAGATCAAAGATTAGTGAAGATGAAGTTATTTGAACAAACCTACCTTGAAGGTGTTCTTGAGCCTTCACAAAATTTCTGATTTTTTATCCAAAAGAGCAAGTTGGATTTTGAAGTTTGATGTTAAAAATGGTATGGATAGACTCACGACAGTGAGTAGGTGAAATCTGAAATTTTTGGAAGAATTTTGAAGTGGTTTGGAGAGGTATTAGGCGAAAGAAAGGAGTAGGTGTTCTTGGTGTTCTATGTGTGCTTGAAGGTTGAAGAGAATGGAGGGATTTTGGTTAATGCTGGCCGAAATTCTGAGGGAGAGAGTGACCAAATTGTTTTGAGAAGTTTTGGAAGATGATTTTTCTGGTTTGAAAGGAAAAGGAAAGGCTGGTTGTTGAAATCCTAAAAGAATATCTTAAGGAATCAAATTTGAAAACTAAATATAGCAAGAGCATTTTGATCAATGGAGAGCTTTTTGGAACTGCTATGGCTGACTGATTGCTCTGTGATTTAGCTGGATGGAAGCTGGTTGAAGAAGGCTAATGGTGGCCGAAAAGAAAGAGTGTAATGGTGAAGGGAAGGTCTGGTTGTTTGAGGGACATTTTATGAAAGGTTGCTAAATTAAGTTTGCTGGAATTTTGATATCCAATCAAGGCATGATTGCAGTGATTTGTTGGAGATATTTTTGGGCAGCCATGTTTGATTTTCGTGCAGAAGCTTGGGGAAGACAATGGAATTCAGTTCATGGCTATTTAAGAGTGGTTTGAATAGGAAGATGAGGAAGATTTCGGACATGGCTGAAGTGGAAACAAGGTTGGAAAAATTTTGCATAGGATTTTCGCAAGTGCTAGAATTTTTCTGGGCAGTTTTGGCTGCCATTTTCCAGTTAGCTTGTAGAGAGTTTGAAGGAGATTTCAGAGGCCTTTCATGGCTGGTTTCCAGCCTACTTCATGGAGGAAAAACATGGCTAAGGAGTTGGGAGAAAACTGGAAGAAAACTGTTTGGTTGAAGACCACCAAAGCTGCGATTTTAACCAGAAATTTCTCTGGTTTTGCACAGCATATGTGCAGCCCGAAATTAACCAGAAAATTTCAGATTTTAAGCTGATCAAAAGGGCCTTTTTTCTGGCATCATTTGAGAAGGAATAATAGCTGAGAATTTTGACACCTTGAAGGCACAAGAAGCTAGAAAAATTTCAGTTCATTACATGAAGGAAAATGAACCTAGCTAGAGTGAAGTTTTCACTAGGGGAATTAATTCTCTTGGAACCTTCCCCAACTCTTCCACATTTTTGGTGCATAAGATGTCTTTCACTAAGACATTTTGAACCTTCAAAGCCACAGCACTTTACTAAAATTTCTAGAATAAAATTAGCTAGAACAAATTTGTCCAATCTAATGAATTGAGAATTAAGAAAAATTAAAGATCAAGGAGGAATGAATTCCCTTAGGAATTTTTGAGTAGGGCACAAGAATAGGATTAGAGTACTCCTATCATGTCTCCCCTAGGACAACACCTCTACCCTATGCAAAAATACCCCTTCCCAAGCAAAAATAAAATTTAATCATACTAAAGCTCCAATGATGGAATTTGAACCCAAGACCTCAAGAATTAATTCCAAAACTCTAACCAGTACACCATAACAACTCCTGTTCTTATTTTCTCTCTAAAATATTTTTTCTATTTAATCCTCAAGTTATCTTCCTATTTTCACCTCAGGTAAAAATTACCATTTTGCCATTTTTACTCAATAAACATAATCAAACCCTCTAGACTATAAAACCCAAATCCATAGCACATAAAATAATATAAAAATATATTTAAACATGCAATAAAGTATGATATGCATCCCAACCCCCTTACTCTAAGGTTGGTTCCGACTGGGGTTTCACGGTGAGACCTAAGAATTAAGAGAAAATAAAGGAATGTATGAGCTTTATACTTAGTGAGTCTCATGTGCGCTAGTGGTTTTCCTTAGAAATTAGACAATAGAAAATAGTTGCATTTTTTCACTGAAAACAACTCTACAACCCAACTAGTGAGAAAATTTTGTCAATTTGTGGTTCAAATACACGTTTGGAAAACTAAGGTTTGTTTACTTTTATTGGCCTATTTATTTTATGAAAGCGGGCACTTTTCTAAATAGAAGGACAACCTAAGTGCAAAGCTTACAATGTTTCCCCTTCGACCATTGGGTCTTTTGTGCAAGGAAGTGCTCTTTCAATACCCAACTATATCATGTAGGAGTGGTGAGTTCCATAGTTCATCTAACCTAGCACTTAGAGATCTTTTACTTGCCACCAAAAGTCGGGATTCCCACTCTTGACGTCAATAACCATTAAGATGGCAAGGAATTGAACACACCGAGTGTCTTCACATGGTACCCCGTGCAAGACCCGCAATCATAATCATATAGACAATTACCAGGTAGCCAACAGTTAGCCAGGACGGCTAATTCTAATATGCTATCACCCTATTTAGAGTAAGATGAATCTCAAAATTAGACTAAGCTACTTGAGTCCATCTATCTCTAACATGAGCTAGTACAAAGCTGAAAGCTCCCGTTGAGTACTCAACATCTTCACTGGTTCACAAGACTAGTCCATTTCCACATTCCTTGAAGGGAGATCAAGAAAACCATTCTTAAGGCCAAAATATTGTTTTCCAAAAATTTATCATATTTTCCATATCAATTTTCCAAATCTCATTGAGCATGAAAACATTATAAACTTTTTTTTATTGTTCATGATTTGCTTTGAAAGCAATAGAACCTAAATCAACATGAGAATGCTTTTTATTATTAGAACTAGTAGTTGTGTCAACAAAGGGACTCATAAATGAGTATCATGTAATGAATAAATTCATAACATTTGTGCTTTTATAGAAAAATATTACCTTCATAAAGATCATTTACTCATAAAAGTTCATGACCAAGAAAACACTTAGCTAAATATAGTTGGAAATCGAGGGTCTCACAATATCTATAATTCATAAAACTATTTAAGAGAAATATTCGTATTCAAATATTTTAGAAAACCACTAGCTAAAATGGGGATTATATATAAGCTAGAAGGACTCATCTGAAGGTGGATCATGGCCATAGAAGTAGATAGAAGACCAACAAATTCTCAGAAAAGTAAATAGTGGAAGATTTATACCTTTACGTTTTCTAGCTTGTGTTGACTGCTTAGGTTGTATAGGGGCCGACGGGTGAACCACTAAAGACTATGCAGCTACGATCTAGAGTGAATGCCCTGCCAACCTTCGACTTCTATAGTGCATGAACGCTACGATCTTAATCTTCTAAAATATGACCCAACCTAAAATCGGTTGGTGAATACTCTATGGGACTAGGACAAACTATCTAGTATCTCTTGAACAACTACAACAAAAATAGTACCAAGAGAGAGTGTTTCTCTTCTTCTGTGTCTCCTTGACAAATATTTAACATACACAGAGGAAAACTTTTGAGAGAACTAGCATAAGAAAAGGATAGATGGCCACTGTGATTTTGAAATTCTTGGAAAACCAGACCATATCCCGATCAAAATGTAAATCAGTTTGGTTTATCCCTTATCAAAAACCCCTTAGCCAACTCAAACTCTTTTCCGTGAACTATAGCAGGTGTGCTCGGTTAGCATTAAGCTAAACAGGCTTGAGCCTTGCCTATTCGACCTTGGTTCAGATTGTTGGGCCAAATTAATTATTTAAACTTGGACCAATAATAAGCCCAATAAATAATTAATTATACAACCCAAATAAACTAGTCTAATACTGTAGTCTATTATAGTTTAGGCCCGGGTTAATTTCAATTATTCAAACTGGGCTCAAGTCCTGAATAATTAATTAACTTACTAAACTAATTAATTATTTTTTTGGACCTTTTATTTTATTCTAACCAAATAAATAAATCAGGTTACTTAAATAAGATAGAATCCATTTTATTTAAGATAATTTTCTTGACCTAAATTTGCTTAGGGCTTACGGGCTAATTTGAGACCAAAAGACACATCGCATTGCTACTAAAATGACCAAAATACCTATACTATATAAATAGCTGTATTTTTGTATTTTAAATATTTCCTAATATTACCATAAAGAAATATGGACCCCAAGGACAATGCTGCGTTAGTAATGTCTCCGATCTACAGGCATTATGACAAATATACCTCTCTACATAATGTTGTATATTTAGAGAGGAAGATTGTACTAACACCTCTCTAAATGATATCTGTCATCCTTAAACCTCTAGTCCAATAATTCATGACTTCTTAAAATATCTCCGCTTTCCAAAAGTGCTATCTTAAAGCAAACATTGAAGTCATGTTCTCCAGAGCCCTAGATTATTAGATCATTTAAACAGTCTCAGGGGGGCGAAATAATGTAGAAGCTATCTTGTACGAGTCTATCTTAATTAATTAGTCATACATACCCACTATAAAAGTATATTGATCTTATAATAGAACCTCAACTGTAGTATATTAAAGTATGCGCTTCTAGTTTTGTCAGACCACTAACCCATACTCAAGCCAATAGAGTATAAGTCCATACTGTAGCAATAGTAATATGAGTTTCTACCATATAGTACTTTTAGAAACTACTATTATAGGTCTAGTTCTACGTATTCAAAATATTCTTATGTTATGAAGTGAAAAGACTACTCACTGGCTAAAGATAAGTCATTCCCAACCTAAAATTCACAATAAAATAATCTTATCATGATAAGATTTCCATTCTTATCATTCGGTTAAGAACAATAGCATATGTATTAAGTAACTTGTGATCCATACCTTACTGTGAAAGACCTCAATTCATATGGATCACTTACTTAAACACAATGGGTCTTTCCAGTGAAATCGTGCACAAATTTGAATGACAAAATACAAACAATTTGTAAGAATAAAACTTTTATTAATTGAATCGAAATTACATTAGAAATACAGTATTTGTGGGCACACATTCCAATAATCTCCCACTTGCAATCTAAGACTATGTAAGTCTATTGGTGCCCACCCCTATAGTGTCTAAGCGTCTTGTAAAGACTCTCTTAGCCAAAGGCTTGGTGAATGGATCAGCAAAATTGTTGTCCAATACTATCTATTCCACCATGACTTCCTGTCTCTACCGAATCTGGTCGTACTTCCTCTTTATATGCTTCTCCTTTTTGTGGTTCCTCAATTCTTTGGATTGCGAGACTGCACCTGCGTTGTCACAATATAACGCAATTGGCTTATCTATTCGTGACACGGCTCCAAGTTCTGTAAGGAACTTCTGGAGCCTTATATACCTCCGAAGCTGCCATATACTCAGCTTCCAAGGTTAGGTCAGCAATACATGATTGCTTAATACCCTTACATGAAATAGCTCATCTAGACAAGGGGATGACATATCCACTACTAAATTTTCTCTCATCCTTATTCGCTCAGAAGTCTGAGTCTGTATATCCCGTAGGAACCAAGTCATCAACTCTGTAAACCAGCATATAATTTCTCGTTCCCTTAAGGTACTTGAGAATATACTTTATAGCATGTCAATGAACTTCCCCGAGGCTTGACTAATATCTACTGACTAAGCCCACAGAAAAACAAATATCTGTCTTAGTACATAGTGTGGCGTACATAAGACTTCCCACAGTCAAAGTATAGAGAACCCTACTCGTCCTATCTTTTTCTTCTTGAGACTTTAGACAATCCTTTGAAGAAAGAGACAACCCATGTTTGCAAGGGATTAGTACTCCCTTGCATAAGTCCATGCTGAACATTCCTAACATCTTATTAATATATATGGCTTGGGATAAACCTAATACTCTATGCTTCCTATTTCTAAGAAGCTTAGTCCTGGGAATGTAACTGGCTTCTCCCAAGTCTTTTATACTAAATTGACTAGACAGTCAACCTTTAGTAGATGACAATGTCCCTACATCATTCCCAATAAGTAGAATGCTATCCACATATAACACAAGAAAAATCACTTTAATGCATTCCGATTTTCTGTACACACGTGGTTCATCCTCATTTTAAGTAAAACCATCACTACAAGAAAATATAACATTGGCGACAAAAAATTTTTCTAGCTAAAATGTTGTCACCAAAAGTACCCTTTAACAAGGAAAATTTTTCTTCTTGACTTAGGAGGTGAGATAACACCTGTTGAATAAGCATAGAGTTGTTTAATCCAATTTTAATGGCCTTAGTTTTATCTATTCAAATATATAAGTTTGCATGAGTTTAGCTTGGTTGAATAATCTTGAATTAAATTCTCATTCAAAAGAAAAAGAATATATTTCTCATGATAATCAATATTGCCAAAAATCCACTCTTGATAAAAATTACTTTTTGCTTGAGATACTTATTATTTTGAGAATTTGCTTGAGGACAAGAATAGGTTTAAGTATTGGGGGATGGGAGGGGGGGAGGGGTGATGAGTGCTTATTATTGATATTTTTTTAGTCATTTGTGTCGGGTAATTCTAAATTTGTTATTAAATGGCTACTCATTTCTCTTATTTTTACCTTTTTTTTATACAAAATACATAAATATACAATGATTAGAAAAACAAGGTAAAAATAGAAGTGCCGGGTACTGAGCTAAACAGGTATCGGTTTCATTAACAGGCTGCAGTTCACCCACTGAAGAGGCACCAGTTATTTCTAAAAAGTTCAAGAGTCGAAGCAACAAGAATAATCAGCGCTAAGAGAAAAACCAAATAGGTGCCAGTTTAGAGTGGGATTTCAAAATCTTGAAGAAAAAGAGTCAGTTGGCACCAGTCTAGTGTTACAATAAGTGTTGGTTTATATCACGAGAGAATAGTACAGAGTAGATTTTAAGAGTTTTCAAACTCCACTATAAATAGTCCTTAGAACTGTCTTGTTAAGAATGAATAGAGGGAGGGGAGTAGCCTTCAAACCCTAGAAATCCAAGAAGATACTCTAAAGAGAAGAGCCAAGCATCATTTGGAAGAGGAAAATGGTAACCTTCAAGGGGAAATCTCAAGAGAATGAGAGAGGCCACTTGCCTAAAAGTTTCATTCTTTTCTTTTGTATTTCTTACTTGATTTTATTTGGGCTTTTATAGATTATCAATGTATTTGAAGTATTCAACCCTTGTTTTGTGAGATCTTGACTTCCATTTGGTTATTTGCAATTTATTATTTGGTATTCAATCACTTTTTTGCTTTGTTTATATTGGTTAATTAGGTTTTCTTATCCTAATGATTTCGAGAGATGGAGTTAGGATTGAGGGGCCTAATTGATTGATTTACCTATTAGGTTTTCTTTCAATTAGCTCAAGAGAAGGGTTAGAGGATAAGAATTAGGTGGTTAAAGGGTTATATGATTGTCTACAGATAGGGACTCCATTTTCTCTAATTAGATGGGTAACTAGTCTTAATGCCCATGGATTTGGTTGGTAAGGTAGAGATACCCACTAATTAGGCTAAGGGTTGGAAACCCATAACTTGAGAGAGAATAGGTTTTGTATACAAGATTACCCATAGGTGCCAATTCTAGTTTGTCAACCAGCTAACTTAGTTGGTCGAGGTTTGGCTTAATATTGTGAGATGCCATCTGGATACATTACCTATCCCTTTTCTTGCTCTTATGTGCTTGGTGATCTAGGAGGATTTCTTGGGTATACTTGGGGTAGTTGATCACTTTGCTAATTCGCTACCTTTCTAATTAGGATGATTGACCAAACAATGAAATAATAGCATAGTAAAGGTATTTGCTACCTTATCTGAGGGATACTACAATTGCCAATTAGGACTCTATACTATATAATGGGTATACTTGCCCATATGTGATTGTGTAAGTGATTTTTGGTATTTACAAATTAAAACTTGGTTGAATTGTGTGAATTGTTGAAACTTCTTTCTACACATAAGTATACATACAAAGCACGCATTAAGCTATTGTTGAGTGTTCGTAATAGTCTCCAACTTTCTAAGGATTGCAGTAACAGAAGCACCTAATAGGGCTACTTAATTGGAAAGAGCAGTAATTTGTTGAAGTATAGTAGTACACTCAGATGTAAAAGTCAGAGAACCAAAACCAGACTCAGTAGAGGCAACAAAAGGTAGAATGTAGACTCTGAATTCTTGGAAAACGACGAATTGATGGCTGGGAAATTTCCACTGGTGTTGAAACAGGGGACTCTTTAGTGGTGGTTTTAGAATCTTGATGTCCTTGATTATCTTGTTAAATTTGAAAAATTATATAACTAGGACTGGCACTTAAGTTCTCTATAAGTATACATGGATAGGGCAACGATGTAGTGTTGTGAGAAGTAAGTTGAGTAAGTTTCACCACTTGGTGAAATATCAAATCACCTAAGTTGAACTATATGCCATGTCCAATTTTATATAGCAGGACTGTTCTGTCCCTTTGTATAATAGACACATTATGAGTCAACAACCAGTTGTAACAAGATATTTTATTAAGTATAAAGTATAGGCTTGTTAAAGTTGAATATTTCAAATAGCTTTCAGTTCGTCACTCTTTAAACACTCTTTTTGTGAGCGTCTAACAAACTGTAAATATGGTAACCTTATCCCTAAGTTCTTAGATAGTCTTATCATAGGAAATGTTAAATATAGCTGAGATATCCTCCGGATTGAATGTAATAAGAGTTCCACGCTCAAATATAGAATGATAAAATGCTTTATCAGTCTTCACATCAGTATCATCAGTGACTTGGTCTTTCCTTTCTGTTGGAATTGATTCAGGAGTTACTGTTATCTCCTTAACTTCAATGGTAGCAGCAGGGTAAATAATCACTTGCTTGTATGGTATGCCAACAGGAGTATCGTCACTGGTCATAGGGACCATGGCTCCAGATACACTTATTCCTTCAGTGTTTACAAATTGATTGCCTAAAAACAGTAGTTTGTTCCTCTCATATATTATACTTCTTACAATATCACGCTCAAGATTTGATTGCAAAGCATACTATAAAATGGGGATTCACAATTGCAATTGGAATAGTAGGTAATCTAGATGTAATAGATGCAATTCTCTATTCACAACTAACAGAAGGCACAATTTCTTATACCAAAATTAAACAAAAAAATAAGTTTAATTACACTTTTACAATTGACTAGTTTTATATAATTAAGTGCTCTATGGATTTTACCTATTTAATTACATAGAGATTAATCAAGTTGATTAAGTGTTTATGAGGGGGCTCATTATCCTTGCTTTGAAGAGATAGGCAGAGAAACCTTTTTGCTTTAAAGTATTTATACTAAAACAATCTTAAAAAAAATACTAAAAAATTTATTCATGTGAATGTCTTTTCAGCTAGATTTGACAGTTTCTTTCTTGTTAGCACCAAAACTAGATATACGAGGAAATCTCACATTGATGGTGTACGGATTGACTTAAGATTTAATGGTTTAGGCATCTATGTGAGAATTCAGTTATATCCTCTATATTGGATTTGTCAACTAATTCTACAGATTCAATCATTCCTCAGTCTAAGTCTACTTTAGGGACAGGTGATCTGAATGGAATCACCACCTATCATCTGGTAAATGTCTTTATTAGGTTAAACTTCACCAGTCTGTTGTCAAATTGCCATAATAAGAAGGCATCGATGAAGAAATCAGGCAGTACTCTGAAGAGATATCAGACTAGTTTCCATTTACTTGCGAGATTTTAAAGTATATAGAAGCTTAAGATCGGTGAAGGGCATGGACCATGGTTGTTTAGCATCAACAGTTTTCTTGGCAAGCAAGCATGGGAATTTGATCCTCATCTTGGAAATCCTGAAGAGAGAGAAGAAGTTGAAAAAGCTCGAAGGAATTATCATTTGAACCAATTTCGATTCAAGCCTTGAAGTGATGCTCTCAAGCAGATGCAGTCAGGATTTTCAATGCACACTCTAACATATATATTTTCTTTTCTTTTACTATCAAAATTAATTTGTATGTTGGATATGATGCCTTGCCAGCTTATCAAAGAAAACAGGGCAAATCTAAGTTTGCCAAAACTACGAGTAGAAAAAATAGACGAAATCAATCTTGAAAATAGTCACGAATGCTTTGAGAAAAGCCCTTCAATTCGCATCTACACTCCAAGCACACGACGAACACTGGCCTAATGAAATGTCAAGTCCCTTGTTTCACACCCCTTCCATGGTAAGCGATTCGCTGGAAGAACTAGAAATACTAAAATAATCATATATTAATTTAATAAGTAGTAACCATTTCAATTCTTTCCAAGCAGATCATAGCATTGTATGTCAGCAGAACGTTGAATGTGACTCTATCTGAAGAACATAAAAGGGAGATTATATTCTACATCTATAACCATCAAGTACTTAATCTTATACATCTCTAGATTTGATGGAGGAGAGATTGTGTGGTTTCATTATTAATTTAGTGAAGGATTGGTTACTAAGTATAGAAAAACATATGCAGAACAAAGACGGTGGCTGGGGGTTCCACATAGAGGGTAATAGCACCATGTTTGGGACAGCACTGAACTATATTACCTTGTGTTTGCTTGAAGAAAATGCCGATGCCGATAAGAGCATTGCAATTTTGGAAGTTCAGAAATGGATTCTTGATCATGGAGGCCTAACGATGACACCCTCTTGGGAAAACTTTTTCTTTCTGTAAATTAACCAAGGACAAAATCAATAAGTTGGGTTTGGAAACAAATTATATGATATTATAGAATAGTTTTATAATTTCTTAAAAGTTTTTTGAGATGTGAATTTTTTTTTAAAAAAATTAATTTTATTATAGTAAAAAGCATAAATTTTAAACATTTTGGGGATGGATAGCATCCTCAACCATGGACAAGAGCATGCTTCTATTAATAAGTTTCTCAAACCTTTTGTTAGTTATCTTATAGGTGCTTGGAGTGTATGAGTGGTCAGGCTGCAACCCTATGCCCCCTGAAGTTACTAATTTTACCTTCAGTCTACCATTCCATACAGGTAAGAACAATACTATTCTACCCTATTCTTTTTAGCTTACTTTTCCACACTTTGCAATATTATTCTGTCTCAACACTTGGTTCGGGTGAAAAATGGAAGAAAATGTGTGGGAATATAAATTTGAAAGTAAATATATAATTTATGTTGTTTGGTTAAGTAAAAAAAAAGGGGGGGAAGGGGGGGGGAAGTAAATTAAGAAGGGAGAGCTCTCCCTCCACATTAGAAATTAGTCTGCTCAAATTCAGATATATTGAAACGTAAATTAAGATAATTTTTTGTAATTTACTTCTCCTCTATCCCAACCAAACAAGATGGTACTTCTCTTAGTGGAAGTAAAAATTCTCCTCTCCCTTCCATTCCTCCTTTGCAAACCAACTATAGGGTAAATTAATTCATTTTTTATTATTTTGTGTATCAGAGTGCTCTAACCGTCTAGGTGTCTTTCTCCTGTAGCCTTGCGTCTTATGGCTCATGTGGCAAAGATCTACAATGATTTGATTATGTTAAAGTAAATATTTAACCAAATTTATCAATGACGTTTTATTTTAGACTGATATCAAAATTTTGCTTTGTGTAAAAGGGATAACTTTGGATACCTAGTAGGATCACATGAAGTATAAGTTTTCAATGAGTAGTCTAGAAAGACTAGATTTATGTAAATATTTTTCTAAAACAGAAAAAACGGCAAGGGGAGAAGAGTGGGCATATAAATTAGATAAGTATCAATATTGAAACTTCCCAGTCTGATAAGGAGAACAATACTAAAGGAACTAAAACCAATCCACAATTTATCTTGTGACTAGATTTGAATTCTTTAGAGATTCATTTAGACCTATGATATGAGTTTACATATCAGTTTTTTTGTTTGCCGTGTAGGAAAATTTTAGTACTACTTACGTACTATGTACTATCCTCTTTCCTATTTGTATGGAAGGAAATTTGTTGGACCAATTACAGACCTAATTTTGTCATTAAGAGAAGAACTCTATTGTCAACCCTACACCAAGATCAATTGGAATACTGCTAGATGTTCTTGCTTGAAGGTAAAGTTTAAGTATTCTGCATATGAAGTTAAACACATTAGAAGAAATAGAGGATACTGGCACTTGATAAAGGTGACTCTCTTAAGCCCTGCTTTTGATTACTGAAAATAATTCTCATTTAGGTTTCTTAAATTTGATGTTGTTTTACTATTCTTACTTGTTTTCTCGCATAATTTTTGCTTAAAAAAAGGCCACAAAAATTGATAGAGAAACTATCCTTCATGTGGATTTTTAAAACTATTTTTTCATGTTAACATATTGAAAACAAGAATGCTATATTGCATTTAAAAAAAAAGGCTTCAATAATCAAGAAAAAGCCATAACTAAGAATTTGATCATGCTTAGTGCAGAATGATCTTGCTTATCCTCGACCTTTTGTGTTGGATGTGGTTTATGACATGTTGCATTACACTGGGGAGCCAATTCTAAAGATTTGGTCCTTCTCCATCGTTAGAGAAAAATCTCTAAAGACGGAAAGGACATTTATTCATTACGAAGATGAGAACAACAGATACTTAAGCCTTGCATGTGTGCAAAAGGAAACCCCCAAAACCTTTTTCTATGCATGACTAAGATCCATAAATATATGTTGAATATTGTTAAATATATCTAAAAGTCTTTCATTCTTTTACAGATATTAAGTATGATGGCATGTTGGGCAAAAGATCCAAATCCAAACAACAATACTTTCAAGTATCATATTGCAAGAGTTCCTGATTACTTGTGGATATCCGAGGATGGCATGCAGGGGTGTTCATTATTCGATTTGAACTAAAAAATTGAACTGAACAGATTTTTGGTTTTCAACCATCGTATCCGATAGACTAAATACCACAGTTTGAAACAGGTCATCATATTAGATTACTTAAATACGACAGGTACGAATAACCATCGTATTTGTTCCACCTAATATGATGGCTGACATTAACCATCGTATTAGGTAAACTTAATTCGACGGTTATGGTTAACCGTCGTATATGAAATCATAAAATTTAATTTAGATCTGAGGAGGCCTATTACGTCGGTTAAAAACCATCATTTTATATGTATAAATACCATGGTTGGGCTGAACCATCGTTTTTAAGAGCTTAATACGACGATTATGGCCGTCATATTTAATTCTAAATATAAAAAAAAATCTTTAAAAAGTAATTCAATTTGTATCTGATTATTTTTAAATTTGGCACAATATTTTTGGTAATAAATTTAACAAATCTAATTATTAGATCATTAATTTGATATTTTTACAAATATAAGTGCACTAGAAGAATGTGTATCACACACACACACACACACACACACACACACACACACACACGTGTGTGTGTGTGTGTGTGTGTGGATACATAGAATGTAATTCATTCATTTACATATATATATATAGAACAGTGTATGTGCATCTATAAAATATAATTCATTTATTCATATATATATATATATATATATATATATATATATATATAATATAGCATACTATTTTAATCATTAATTCATTCATCCGTAGGCATATTATGTATAATTATTATTGTAAAAGTACAAATTTAGATTATTGTACAAATTTAGACATATTATGTATATATTTTTTATATATAAATAAAATAAGAATAATTGATTATTGTACTTTAATACGACGGCTAAACTCCGTCGTATTTGTGCATTGCATACGACGGCTATTTACTATAGGAGTATTATACCAATTTAATGCGACGATTATCCTATAACCAGCATATTAAATTGGTCTAATACAACGATTAATCATTTACCGTCGTATTAGGCCAATTTAATACGACGGTTATTGGTTAACCGTTATATTAAATGGATTTAATACGATAGTTATTATTAACTGTCGTAATTTCTTCTTCCCCAATTTATCACAGCCGAACTCCCTTGACAGAGCGGCTTCATTTTTTTTGGTTGAGACATCGACATCCTCTTCGGCACACCTCCTTCTTCTCCAGTGTATATTGCCCACAACGGTTATGACGTGGTCATCTTCCTTCCCCGGCGGGCTGTTTGGTGTCTTTCTCTAGCATGGACCTCTGGTAGGGCATGCTACAGCAATCTCTCTAGCGCGGCATATAGATCTCTGGTGTATTTACTGCATTTTTCAGCCAACATTAGGGAAGTTTGGTAGGTGTGAAAATTCTCTCTAAAATTAGAGCTTGGATTTTATCTTTTGGTCATATTTAATGTTGGTCAGAATTACCTTGTGGTTTCTTTGTGGAAAATCTAAAGCACAGCTAGTAAAAATAGCCTTTGATGTAATACTAAGTCATATACCAATGATGGGAAATCAAAACTCAAAATTAGAAGTTGCAGAACCCTTTTTGTGTCTGTTTGCCCTCTATTACGCCACTATATTTTGTTGTTGATCTACTTCATCAGGTAGAATTGCCTTATCCTTTGTTAGTAAGCACACTCCTAGGAAAGTCAGTTGAAGTTAGGAAATACGTGCCCGGATGTGTAATCTAAATAGGAAAGAAAAATTCTAGTTAGAGATTTGATTGTGATATTATTTGAGGATTATGACTTTATTCTTGGGGTGGGTTAGTTATCTGAGCATCATGCTTAGGTGGATTATAAGAATAAGATAGTCCAATTTGTGAGACCTGAGGAGGATGTATTAGAATTTCACGGTAATCAAGTGAAAGAGTTGAAGTATGTGATTTCGGAAATGAAAGCCTGTAAACTCCCAAAGTAAGAATGCCATGGATATTTGGCATACTTTATCAACAAGCCAAAGGACCAATGCTGATAGAGGATACAGTTGTAGCGAAGAATTATTCAGATATTTTTCCTAAAAAATTGACAACGTTACCTTCTCCAATAGACCTGGAATTTACTATTGAATTAGTGTTGGGAGCCGAGCCGATTTCCAAGATACCTGATCTAGTGCCAACAGAACTAAAAGAATTGAAAAAGTAATTAGAAGAATTTTTAAGTTAAGGTTATATTCAACCAAGTATCTCGCCATAGGAAGCGCCTATACTATTTGTCAAGCAGAAAAATAGAAATTTGCAATTGTGCATAGATTACCGTGAGCTTAATAACTTAGCTATCAAGAACAAGTTCCTTTTTCCGTTGATTGACAAACCGTTTGACCAACTCTAAAAGTTAAGTTATTTCTCTAAATTGGATTTGCGACAGGGATATTATCAAGTGAGAATCCATGAAGAGGATATACCTGAGACTGTGTTTAACACGTAGTCATTTCAACAAATTTGCAAATTAGTGACGAACTACTAAATAACGTATTGTCAGAACATCACGAAAAGTATTCATAACTTGACGAAAATCATATTTACTCTTTAATTCACAAGTTGAATAGTTTCCCTTACGATCTTTTATAACGTCACATATTAGCATCACAAAATATTTGGTGCAACACTTCCCACTAGTTAGAGACAGAGCAAAATACTTTTTGTGGCGGTACCAATATTATGTGATATAATTTTGCCATCAATGTACTGCCCTTATTGTAACGCATTATATAACATTATTATTTGCTACTGAAATATGATATTATATCACTAATATTATTGTTCATTATATGTGACAACTTTTACTGTGATATATATTTTATAACTATTTGTTGATATATACATATATCACCAAAATATAAGTATTAATGGCAATCGCATTATGTCACACTTATGTGTAGTATTATGTGATAGTTTTTATAATATCACAAAATTTTAAATAATCTATGATATTAATTATCTATAATAAAAAAGATCACATTCATGTAATATTATACATGACAATATGTTTGCATTATGAATTATGAACTTATAAAATTAAGTGACAATTTACATATGGTAATAATTTTTTAATTAATCCATGAAATTAACTATCTGTAAAAAAATGAGACATTTTTTATATGATATATTTTGTGTCACGATATAATTAAACTTTTTATTACATTCGACTTATGTTATAGATTTAATTAACTAAGCTAATTTTTGTTTATATGTATTGACTCTGAATTTCACCGTCTGGCTATTAAGTCAGTGGCTGGCCAAACTGACTTAAATGTGATTGGACTGGCTGAAGGTAGCACTTGCCTGATTGAATATTTCACACTCCTTATTACTTCTACTATGCAATTATGTCTGGGAAATCACGCACAAAGCTGAGGATCAATCAAGAGGTTCTTTGGAGCACTCCAGAAAGCCCCCAAGCAAGTTTCAATTCATGAGGTGGATGCAATAATTTGGTAGAATTGAAAGGAATGAACTAGAGATGAAGAGTGAGACCTTGAGAGTACAAATACTCAATAATTTGAAGGAAAGACTTGGCTAGAATTGATTAAAAGCTATAAAAAATATGAATTTAAAGGAAAATTGTAAAGAAAAGTAGTAAAACAACATTTCAAAATGAAACTAAGGAATGAAATATACTCTTGAGATGAATTCTTGATGTTCCCTTCCTTCTGCTCGTCTTCTAGCTTTAATAGGCAGAATTCTTTTGTGGAGAATATGGTGATTGTGGTAGTTTTCCTCTATTCTATGATCATTAATGGCGACGTGGGAGTTTACTTGGAGATAACATTGTGCAATATCCCTTCAATAACTAACTTCTTTGAAGATAGAAGACGCTCTGAAGTAAAATTCCTTGTTGGTGTGTGTTCATGCACTGTGCATCCAATATGAATATGTAATGAAATAAGCCCAAACTCAATCAAGTTTTAAAAATAAAATACCAATTTACTCAAATTCACACACACACACACACAATTGGACAAGTATACCCATCATGTAGTATAGAGTCTAATTGGTGAGTATCGAAGATTCTCAGGAACTGGGTCAATTACCCCTACTTCTACTTAAATTCTATTATTCAATCAATCAAAACAGGAATTAAGCAAATTAATTATTAACTACACAAATCCATCAACCCAAATTACAAGTTAAAGAACAAAATATCACAAGGAAGATTTAAGTGAGGAAAGGAGATTAGCCATGCAATTAAATAATAATTCCCCCAAGATTACTCAAATAATGGACATCACTCAATCAACTTATATCAATTCTAAGCATTGGCAAGATTTTCAAAATAAGGTAAAACTCACTCACTCTCGAGTAATGAATTCACTACCCTAAAATCCAACACATGGATATCTCTATCTCACAAATTAAACCCAAGGATGCAAAATAATCAAAAAAGTCTCAATAGGCCAAAAAGCCCTAGAACCCCTATCTCTAGGTGATTCCAAAACTTCATCTCCTACAAAGTTCTCAATCCCCCAAATCTTTTTTCAAGTTCATCAACAAATCTATTAGATTAACATCGAAGGGAACCTATCTCATATATCATTTCTCAAGTCCAATACAAGAGAATTGTCCAAATAAATTAAATCTAAGCAATCAAAACCAAGTAAAAAATTACTCAAAATAGAAATCATTTAACCAAATAATCATCTAGTACAAGAGTAAAATAGGGTAGAACCTTTTAATTACAATTCAATTCAATGAAATTTAATAACCCTAACTTAAATCACAAAGAAAAGGAAAAGGGAACTCACACACAAGATCTCTTTTCTATTTTTGCAAGCTTAAATTGGGGGCTTCTTTTTCTTTCTTAATTCTTTCTTGATCTTCTCTTCTCTTCTCTTCTTGTTTTTATACTTTCAATAGGTTCACTGATGAAATTCGTAGGTAGCTCTCCCCTAAGATCTTCCTCTCATGAGCTATTCATAGTTTTTCCAATGAAAAGTCATAAATACGCTAAACAGAGCACAATTTGTGATGGTGCAAAGCAACATGGATGTAGATAGGAATGGTGTTGTGTATGCCTTGGTCCTCTAATTTCCATGCAAAATGACATTGCAGTGCTTATTGTTACCATTTGATAGATTGTTGTACGGTAGCATGAAGCTCTCTCGGCATGGTGCTTTGGAGCTTCTAATGTTCCGTAGTTTCTAAATTCTGATGATGCATAGTGATGTGTATCCAGACTAACATAGCACAGTGTATGCTCAGAAGATCAATCCCTGAATTTTAGCTGATGCATGGCGGCATATAGATTATTACCGATGGTGCCGTGCATCCCCTATATAGCTCTTTTTCAATGCTTTCTCCTTAAATTCTTTTCTAATTTCAATTCTTTTAATCTATATAGGATAATGAGAAAATTGGGAGAGATAAGTAGTAGTCTATAATGAAAATTAAAGAATTTAAGCTCAAATGCTATGTAAAATATGCATGAAATAACTAAATATCACTCCCCCACACTTAAGTTTTTGCTTGTCCTCAAGCAAATTTTTACAATCAAAACATTTCAAGCAAAAAGCATGTATACCAAGAATGGATCTTTAGAAACAATGACTGTTATAAAAAAAAAAAATTATTCAAATTCTCTTGAGATGAAAATTTAGTTCCAAGTAATCTAACTAGGCTTAAATTCGTGTAAACCTGTGTATTTGGATAGATAAAACCAAAGTCATCGAAGTTAGATTAAACGTGTCTATATTTATTCAATTCAGTCTCATCCTATCTCTTAGTTCAGGGTTATGACTACAGTGATTTGTATAAGTTAGGAATAAGGGCTACTTAAGTTCTCTAACTTCCAAAAGCTACTGCAATCTAAGTAGTAAACAGAAGATTGGTTCATATACTTGTTTTTGTAGGGTAAATATAATTTCCTAGTAAAGATGGAATAAAAATCTTTTAACTTTTACATTACCCTTATTAGGGAAAAGTAATGGAAATGCCTAATAAAGGTGTAATGAGTGATTTTTCAGTATTTGCATTACTTTACTCTAATGGCTCTTTTTTTTACACCAATCTACATTTACTTAAACCCAAAATTAGGACTAGCTAGAATATCATAAAATATAAATAGGCCAAAGTTCCTTACTTATGCTTCATCACAAGTTTCTCATCAATCCCTAAGAAACACAGTGTCATAAAATTTACTAAAGCATAAACAAGGTTAAGCCAAATTCTCAAGACTCAGTATATATCACACCAAATATACATATTTACCAAAGAAAATCCCTCTAAACAACCTTAATCCAAATTTGCACATCAAGAGATAAAGAATAGTAATTCCAAACAAGTTAAAATATGCTAAAAATCAGAAAAACTTTAGCTTAATTTACCCCAATATTCAATGTTATGTTCAATATTTTTCAAGAATTCTTGCATGGATAATACTCAACTCATTCTCTCCCACACTTAAAATGCACAATGTCCTCATTGGCAAAAGAAGTATGCAATGTGTGTACAATGGGACTAAAAGAAATTTGAGAAAATAAAATAGCGTAATACTCCCCCAAGGAATTTGTAGCTCAATGTATTTCAGCACGAAGAGAAGAAAGGCTTGTCCATAGAAATCATAAGAATTATCTATGATTGCCAAAACTGATTGAGTACTAAAACCAAGAGAACATAAGTAAAGTGAAGAGATGGAAAATATAGAACAAACCATTGAAAGTAGTAAATGAAGATCCTATTCTATCCCTAAATCTAAAAAGAAACATCAGAAATATCCATAGCTACCTCTACTACCGCTACCACTATTGCTACTCGTGTGGAGGGTGTTCTGGCTCATTTGGTCCCAAACGACCATAGCTCTTCAGCCTATCCCACATAGTATGAAGGAATCCATCTATGGTAGACTGTTGAGCATGGAGAGAGTCAAATTCTAAAGCCACATTTTGGATCTCAATCTGGATTATCTCAAGTGCTCCTCATACTCAGCAGTCATCTGACCTTGGTGCTCGAGAAGTTCCATTATCTAACCCATCAGTTGCTACTAATAAGGTATCATCTATCCCTGCTCTACCACTGATTCTGAAGAGAAAGTACATTGTTGGTCAACATAGTAAAGTGAGTACGTATCTCGGCCTTAAGGGCATCTAATATGAGGCCTCTGGGCCCTAGAGGACTCAGCTCTATCAGTCTCTGTATATGGGGGCTATGACCATGGTAGAGAAGGATGTCGCCTCTGTCCCTGACCTATCCTCTCTTTGAACTAACAAGGAGTTAGCCATGTCTTGTTGTTCTCATAAATATATCCACAGGTGACTAATGTCTTATCAGTCACAATCTTAGTAGCCCCAACAGTAGCAGTCAACTCACCATCTGTGGGAACACGAAAATGTTGGAGGATCTTGATAATGACTAGAAGGAAAGCAAATACCTTAGCTGGGTAGTTAGAGAAGACAACATCTCCTATATAGAAGATGACAAGGGAGGCTAAAGGGATAGTTTTGGCCTGGATAAGCTTGTGTAGCATATAACCTACCCTCATTAAGTCTACTTGCCCTTGGAGTAATATTGAAGCCCAAAAGCTATACCAATAGCCTGTACTGTATAGGTAGGTCTGTCATATGTAATACCTCGACTGTGCCAATAGTCCTATAGGTTAGATGTAATACTGACCTAGCCTCATCTAATTTTCACTTGGGATCAGACATCACCTTCTTACTATAGGTATCGATGTCCACCCATATCCCTTCGTTTCTCAAGCCTAATATAATAGCCAAAAGCTCTCTAATTAGGTTAATTCTCACCCCCTTAACTATTGTGTCAATGTTCCTCAAATTGTTTTGCTTTTTAGCTTTCATATTGGCATAAAATTCCTTGACCAAAGTAGGGTAGTAGTTACCCTTCAATCTCAAGATTGGACCATATCCCGCATGCCTGAATAAATAGAGATTTTCAAATCATAGTCTATTACTGGGTCCAAAGTCTTATCTACTATTATTTTTTGCCCTTCCTTCTTATGAAACCATTCTTCATTTTTAGTATTCACAAATCTAGAAGCATTGGAGGGTTGGGGTTAGTATGAAGAGGTGACTTCATCTCTCTTTCTCTTTAAAGGTAGCTTAGTGGCTATGCATTTGGGTGCCATAAGGATATTGTAAGTGAAAGGGGAGAAGATGAAAAGGTAGATTGGAATGAAAGTAAAAGTAAAGAATGAGACAATTAGGAAATAGAATAAAAAGGTTAGGAAGGAAAATGAAAGAGAAAGGAAAGGGATAGGAAGAAAAGAAATAAATGAACAATCTAAGAGAAAGAAATGAGTGATATAGTGTTAATCAATTGGCCAAAACTCAGCTCCACTTCTCCAAACCTAATTTAAATACACCAATCACTCACATAAACCAATTAGCACAATGCAATCCACCAAATCAAATTAGTTCAATTTCTTTCCAACTAAACCAATGCACCTTTAATCCACAACTTCTTCAGTCAACCAGAATCAACTCAAATCATCAACTTCCAACAACTACCACAATATCAAAACAAATCTAATAAAGCTTAACACAATATCAATGCAATACACCAAGGAAATAAAGGCTCCTATTCACAATTCTCCCAACATAGAATTCAAAATAAAATCCAACAAAAATTCCCAACTCACAACACAGTTTAATCCCCAAAGTATACTCAATCCAAACAGCTCAACGCAGGCTTCAACATAAATCAAAACCACAATCTAATTAGTAATAAATAATTCACAAACTCAAAAATGGCTCAACTCGTGTACATAATCAATCAACTGATAATAATCAATTCAGTCCAAATGTAATTCAAAGTCAACAAATCAATATTCCAATCAAAGTGACAGATGCCCACTGACAAAAATCACCCACAATTTCAACCACAGTACATTTTATCATAGTAATATAATTAATAATATCATATTCCTCTAACAATGCCTCCCAATCAACAAATAAAATTTTAGTTTAGAAGTCACCACAATGTAGCTCGAGAGTTGCCCTAATTGTTGATTTGAAGCTATCAGTCGTGTGAAACCCCACCGAAAGCCAACCCTAGAGTAAGGGGGTCGGGATGCATATCATATTATTTTGCATGAATATATATGTTTTTGAATGATTTTATGTGCTTTAGAATTGTGGATTATAGGTTAAAATGCTTAGTTATGCATATTGAGTAGGAGGGGTAAAATGGTAATTTTGCTTGAGGTCCGAATAGGAAGATAACTTGAGGGTTAAATAAGAAAAATATGTGGGTGAGAAAATAAGAACAAGAGTTGTTGTGGTTAAGTGGTTAGAGCTTTGGAATTAATCTCTAAGGTCATGGGTTCAAATCCCATCATTTAAGTTTTATCATGGTTATCTTAATTAAGTTTGAATTTTTGTTTCTTGCATTCCTTAGAAATAAGAATGTTGTCTTAGGGGAGACATGAGGAGAATGTTCTAAATCTTATCATTGTGTCCTAAAAGGAATTCTAGGGGAATTCTTGTTCTATTTATTACCTCTAGCATTGTCCTAGCATTTCCATATTTCAAATGAACCAAAAACCATCAAATCTTTCTTTTAAATTCCAAAAAAATTCTGTGATAATTTCCCATCCTTGAATTTCGAAAAAACAATCTTGGAGGTGGGAGGTTGGCCGAAAATAGGAGGGGAAATAGGAAGGGTTTCCAAGAGAAATCAATCACCATGATAGAACCTTCAAATTCACCTTCATGTTGTTCATATTTTAGTGAAGCGAAATCTAGAAATTTTCCAGAATTTTTGCAGACCATCTTTTCGAAAAATTCAGCCAGTAAACCCACTCATTTGCTACCAGAAAAATGGTCATTTCATGTGGCTTGAAGGCTGAAAAATCTGTGCAATTTTTGGACTGCACAAACTATGCAAAACCAAGAAAAAATTCTGGAATTTTGCAGTTTTCAATCAACGGAATGAAGCTGCCTTAGTCCATCTTCAAGCCAGTAAAACTCCCCTGTATTTCTCCAGAAAGAACGCTGGAAAATCACCTTTGGAAGACCTTCAAACCCCCTCAAGAACCAGCTGCAAATCGGGCTGAAGAAATGCGAAAATTCTGCACCAATTTTCGTAGCTTTGAACAACTTGAAACCAGAATTTTTCTAGCTTTGCTTCCTTGAAGCCTAGGCCGAAAATCACCCTTCAACTTCTGTAACATTGATCCTTGTTCAGCCATAGACTAAACATCATTGACCTTCACACTTACCTTGAATACATGGACTCCATAACCACACCCCAAAACCCTCCTAAGATCACTCCAT
Organism: Voacanga thouarsii; assembly: GCA_026120185.1. Lineage (NCBI taxonomy): Eukaryota > Viridiplantae > Streptophyta > Magnoliopsida > Gentianales > Apocynaceae > Voacanga > Voacanga thouarsii. Next base: position 447,360 of record JANUWF010000328.1, read on the forward strand.
TCAAAATTTTTTGAACTTCAAACTAATTTCAGAATTTTACTCCATGGAAACACTCTTGTATCAAGCTAATGAACCCGAATTTTCTCTACCATTTAAGACTAAATTTCGGCCAGCCTTGGAGCAATATTGACCTCCATTCATTTCATCAAAGCTATCTTGTTTAGCCTGCACCATTGAAGAGCTTAGACACCTTCCTTGATCAAACACCATAGCTAACCACCTACCTTAAACAACTCCACAACTTTCTCCATTTAAATTTCAAAAAAATCTGATCACTCTCTCTCCCACAAGCTGAAAACCGAAGCTCCCCTTCATCCTAGACCATTCGGCTAGCACCCTACCAGATTTCGTGCAGTATTTCTCCCACACTCTCTCCATTTTCACCAAGAACACCAAGAACACACACTAAACTTCTTCAAGCCTAAACCTACTCTAAACACCTCCAATCACTCTCAAATACTCCAGATCACTTCTATTTAATCCCTATATTTCATTTCTAGTATTTATAACACAAAACCATGCCGACAAGAATTTTCAATCGGATCAAAATCAGCTTTTTCCTTGAAGGTCTCAAGAACGTCAACAAGGTAAATCAAGAACAATCTTCTTGTTCATCCTCTTCTATTTAATTATCTATATACCTTTCTAATTCTCTCTCTCTCTCTCTCTCTCTCTCTCTCTCTCTCTCTCTCTCTCTCTATTCCAACCAAAATGGTTGATCAACCATCAACCATGACTGTTTTTCCGTGGGATCACTCAAGACTCTCCATCGCATGTGGACCTTCTTTAGTCTTCACCATAGTACTCGTCGATCAAGTAATTATTCTCAAAACGTTGTTTTTAAATTCTGAAATCATGTCTCTTAGGAGGTGATAGGGAGATAGAATGTGAATGGGGGATCGAATATGTGCACGTGGATTAAGGGGACGGAGTTAAGACATGATGATTGCTGTATATGACTAAGTTGTATGTATTTCCTTTTGAATCGATGTATGTCCTTCGTGCTTGATGAATTTTATGGATGGTTGAAGCATGTTAGACATCATGACACCAAAGGTGATTAGGCTCTTATGTTTCTATTTTCCATTAAAGCCATTAATGATGATTATGCCTAGAAGAAAGGTAGCCTTGTGATAGTATGTGATAAGTCAAGCATGTGTTCATGAATGGATTGGTTTAATATTTGATGTTGGAGAATGTGTTTAAGAATCTCTTCTAGCACTAGGAGAATCATGGTGAGAGATTATTTTCTTGTTAAGTCTAGGTTATTTTTATTAACAAATTTTATTACTTTAATTAGAATTACTACTATATTTTTCTCTATAAACTTCGAAACTCTAGGAAGATTTGGATTGGATTATTAATTGGAATATTAATATTTTATTTATCAAATAAATAAAACCTTTTATTAAAAATAATATATATATATAATAATAGATAAATCTTTTATATAAATAATAATAAATAAAATACTAGAATTAATTAATGACCTTGTAGGCCCTAGTTAAAACTTTTACCTATGCTCCTAAATATCATTTATATTAAAATCTATTTGTTATTTATTAAAAAAAATTTAAAATAATTCATTTATTATTAATTTTATTTATTATTAATTATTGATTATTTATTTAAAAAATTAATTAAAAATTATTTGTAATTTATTTACAATAAAGCTATTTTTAAATTACCATTAATTAATATTATTTGGGGCTTAGTATTATTCAATACTCAAACCTTAGTTTATTTATTAATAATAACACTCAAGAATTATTAATTGAGTCTATAATTTATTAGCAATTATTTTAGAACCCCAAGTTATTTTAACTTATCAAACTAGACTTATTTTATAAAATTCTTTATCATCTAGCCTTAGAGCTTAGGACATTAAGGATGTGATGGTAATAAGTTGAACTAGGATTAGTTGTGTAAGTGAATTTAGCTTGAGTGTAACCTTATGTTTTGTATTTACCCCAAGAGGGGTTAGGTCAGCCTTGGAAGACTCTTGAATTTGAGCAAGTAAGGAATCAGGTAAGCTCCTGCATAAAACTTGTTTGTTGTAAAAGGTTACTATGGCAAGCTAACCTCAAAGTATGTGAACACTGATTTGGTAAAGGCAATTAAGGACTGTTTTCCTACTTGTTTCAGTCAAACCAATTATTTGAAAATCAACAGGCAGTTTTACTCAAAACACTAAACTGTTTCTAAAACCAATTTTGACAAGGACTTTGGAAACCCTTACTAGTTTTCTCCTAAGTGGGACAATTATCGTTGAGTACTCAATAAGGGTAGACTACCAGGACTAGTCTTTGAAGGGTTAGGGTAAGTCTCTCAGTAGGTGGCCACCTCTGAAGGGTGAATGCTTCCCGGATAGGATGCCAGTCCGGTATGTCATGCCGGTCCGAGCTAGCAGTTTTAGTCATGTGGACTGTGTGTTCCTGGAATGGACAACCGGTAAGTTTGGGTGTAGAGATGGAGGAGTATCTCACCCGATAGGCCGTACACCTACCTTTTGTTAGCTTGCACAAAGTGTGGCATTCTGACCGTTATTTAGTCATGGGGCCCAACGTGTGGTAACCCATGGCTACCCATTTGAGTGGTTGTATTTATTGTACACATGTGTGGTTTGAAAAGCAAAACACCACTCTTAATTTCAATACTTATTTAATGCTTGCCAGCACCTCTCTTTATGAAGCTTTTACAACTTGCATACATGAATTATTTTACCTGAAACACTCAAGGCACACACAGGCTTACTGAGATTTTTATCTCACCACATTTTATGCCATATTTTCAGGAAGATCCTGCTGTGGAGGTCATTAGCTAGATTATTGCCTATGCTTTGAAGACTCGTGTTATTTGCTTTATGTGGCGTTTTGGGAGATTGTTGTAAACAATTTATTTTGGATTTGTACTAGTATTTATCTTTTTGGTTGTAATAAGTTTAAATTTTAAAGTCTTTATTTTATTTTGTTCTATGTAACCTAGTTATAAAGACCCATTGTCCTCTGGATGGGGCGATATCCTCGGCCCTGATGGGCTTAGGTAGTAGGGTGTTACAAGTGGTATTAGAGACTAGGTTTAGGCAAGTATTGATAGTATATATTTTGATTTATTAAGTTCAAATCTTTTATCTGACCTGACTTGTTTATGCTGTAGGATGGTTAGAATGATTAGAACCGCAAGGAAAGGGCAGCAATGGCACCCTCCCATTCCTATCTACCCGGAGGACCTACCATTGCCTCAGCCTGCACCTCAGCCTGCACCGCAGCCAATCATTCCCCTGGATGACAGTAGTGACGATGAGGTCCAGATCATTGAGCCATCCCCAATACCCGTGATCGACCTAGTTACTGGCAGTGAAGACGAGGAGATAGACATGAAATATGTTCCCCTCCCTCCTAGTCCCATAGTTGACTTGGCAGCTGACAGTGATGACCCAGGGGAGATAGATTATGAATCTCCACCTAGACCTTCCTTTGTAACCCCACCCAATCAGGTTGAAACCGGGGAGAGTTCTAGGAGACCCGGGAAGGAGCCAATAGATGGGTTTGCAAATGGGGTTGGGATAGACTTCACTCAGAATTCGGAGGGATGGTTATATGAGGCCGACATTGAAGACTCTGATGAGGATTAGAAAGGCTAAATGCTGCTACGGTTGGGATGTTTATTTACTTCTTTCCATAAACTCCTTTGCTAAGGATTTTCTTTTCTTTTCCCATGTTTACTGCTTTAATTCTGAATTTATGCAAATAAGAGTGCCTGGAGTACTCTAAATCTTGAGGAAAAATCTATATGCAGTTCTTTATACAAAACTTGCATCTAAATTTCTTCCGCTCAATTTGGATATTTTTAACTTTGATGCATAATCTCATTATCTGGGGAATGGTTTAGAATGGCACCCAAACGTCGTGCAGCCACATCCAGCAGAAGGGTTCCTGAGGCAGAGCCCGTGACACCAGAGTTCGATACAACTCAAATGCCATCACCGAACTAGGGAGATGAGAACGAAATGGAGCTAGAAGTAGGATCGGAAGAACCGATTAGCGTAACTATGATGCAAGCGTTCCACAAGGTGACTGAGATTCTACAAACCTTGACTGAGCGGAGGAATCCGAAAGGGGAAGATGAGGCATTGGAGTGGTTTCTGAAATTTCAACCTCCTATCTTCTTGGGGGAGGCCGAACAAGACCAGAAAGCCGAACAATAGGTGGAACAAATGGAGGATATCTTTGCTACTCTCCAGTACACTAAGAAGCGAATGGTGAAGTTTGCTGCATTCCGATTGAGGGGTCCAACTCGGGCATGGTGGCAAAGGGTTCAGGACGACTGGGAGATGATTGATCAAGACTGGACATGGGCTAATTTTGTGGAAGCATTTCGGGCAGAATATATTCCCCAGTGGATAGTTGAGAAACGGAAAGATGAGTTCCAAAATCTAAAGAAGGGAAGCATGACGGTAGCCCAATACGCAGCGCGGTTCATGCAACTGTCAAAGTACTGCAAGAGGCTGGTGGATACTGAACAGAACAGAACGAGGCAATTTGTTAAGGGATTAAGGCAAGAGTTAAGAAAGGCGATAGCACCCTCTCCACCGACGACTTATTCGGGGGATGTGGACGCAGCCACCTGTACTGAGAATGAGGATCGCAACCGATTAGCTCCACGACCGTTCGTACCGACAAGACCGCCTCCGAGACCTTTTCAGAGGTAGCAACCAAGCAAGCGCCCTGCCAACCAGTAGTGGCAAAATCGGGGAAAGCAAGCCTGAACAACACCAGTTGGTCCTGCGCAGAATCTTCCAGTATGCCGGCACTGTGAAAAAGGGGCCACATTGAGAGAAATTGTTGGACCAGAGGAGGTGAGCAGAAATGCTACCACTGCGGAGACCCGAACCATCTGCGGAACGCCTGCCCTAAGCTTCTCTGGATCGGACAAGGGAACCCAGCTCAGAACCCGGGGCCTAATCGAGCCAATACCTCAGGAGCTTCTAAGAGTGGAACGTAGAAGCTGCAGGTGAAAGCAAAAGTTTTCGCTCTCAACCGAGAAGAGGTTGGAGCTGATGCAGCAGTAGTGGAAGGTACGTTTACTATCCAAGGACGTTCTGTTAATGCATTGATAGACCCTGGATCTACCCATTCCTATTTAAATAAGAATTGTGTACATCAATTGGGTTGGGATAGAGTAGAACTACCTTTTACCTTGTTAGTAAGTACGCCTTTGGGGAAAATGGTGCAAGCAAATCGGTATGTGCAGAATTATAAAGTTGAAGTGGGAAGAGAAAGCTTGGAGGGAGATCTAATAGTCTTGGCTATTGATGATTATGATTTGATATTGGGAATGGATTGGCTAGCGAAGCATGGGGCTAGAGTAGACTGTAAGAATAAGTCGGTTCAGTTCATTAGACCAGGATGTGATGTATTGGAGTTCAATGGCAAGAAAGTAAAAGAATTGAAGTTTTTGATAGCTGGGGCTAAAGCTCGGAAATTGTTGAGGCAAGGATGTCAAGAATATTTGGCTTATGTAATAAACAAGCCGAAGGACTAGTGCACTCTAGAGGATACTGAGGTGGTAAAAGATTTTCCCGACGTGTTCCCTTCGGAACTCACTTCTCTACCTCCCAATCGAGAAGTTGAGTTCACCATTGATCTGGTCCCAGGAGCGGAACCGGTGTCTCGAACTCCGTATCTGATGGCACCGGCGGAGCTAAAAGAATTGAAGGAACAGCTAGAAGAGTTGGTGAGACAAGGCTATATCAAACCTAGCACGTCACCCTGGGGAGCATCTGTGCTATTTGTAAAGAAAAAGGACGGGACTCTAAGGTTGTGTATTAACTACCGAGGCTTGAACAACCTGACCATCAAGAATAAATATCCTCTGCCAATAATTGACGAGCTGTTCGACCAATTGCAAGGATCCAGTTGTTACTCCAAACTAGATTTGAGGCAAGGCTACTATCAAGTGAGGATAAAGGAGGAAGATATTCCTAAGATGGCCTTCAATACAAGATATGGTCACTATGAGTTTGTGGTGATGCCTTTCGGGGTAACCAATGCACCCGCGGTATTTATGGACTTGATGCATCGAGTGTTCCAACCCTACTTGGACAAGTTCGTGGTGGTCTTCATCGACAACATACTTATATACTCCAAGAGCCCGGAGGACCATGCAGAACATTTGAAGTTGGTACTGAAAAAGCTAAGGGAGCACAAGCTTTACGCCAAGTTTAGCAAGTGCGAGTTTTGGCTGGATAGTGTGGCATTTCTTGGTCACGTGGTGACCAAGGATGGGATCAAAGTAGACCCAGCGAAAGTTGAAGCCGTTTCAGACTGGAAGCAACTGGAAAACATCACAGAGATTCGAAGCTTCTTGAGATTGGCTGGCTACTACCGGAGGTTTATTAAGGGGTTTTCAATGCTACCGTCTCCTATGACCCGGCTACTAAGAAAGGACATACCCTTTGATTGGAATGGAAAATGCGAAAAGAGTTTTCAAGAGTTGAAGCGGAGGTTAATGACAGCGCCTGTGCTGAGTCTACCAGAGGCAGATAAACCTTACGCACTATATACGGATGCTTCGAAGGAAGGCTTGGGAGCAGTGTTGATGCAAGATAGGAAGGTGATCGCCTATGCTTCTCGAAAATTGAAGCCTCATGAAGTCAATTATCCCACGCATGAACTAGAGCTGGCTGCCATTGTGTTCGCATTAAAGAAATAGCGGCACTATTTGTATGGAGCAGAATATGAAGTGTTCACGGATCACAAAAGCCTGAAGTACCTCTTCACCCAGAAAGACTTGAATTTGAGGCAGCGGAGATGGATGGAATTTTTGGAAGAGTACCGTTGTCCTATTAACTACCACCTCGGGAAAGCCAACGTCGTTGCTGATGCCCTGAGCCAAAAAGTCAGAATGGACAGGCTAAGAGTACAGGAGGTTAAAATGGTTCAGGATGTGTTGGATAGAAGTGTAGAAGTGCAAGAGAAGAGGATCATTATTAGCAACCTGAAGTTGATACCAGATCGAAGGCGGGAGATTGTTGAAGCTCATTAGAGTAATGCGGAATTCTAGCTTTTCAAGGAGTGGCAAGGCGGTGAGTTTCGACAGAACGAAGCGGGAGTGTTATACTTCTGGGATCGTTTGTGTGTACCCGAGGAGCTCCAGTTTTAGAGGAAGCGCATAAAAGCAAGTACGCCATTCATCCGGGAGATGTCAAGATGTATCAGGATCTGAAAAAGTCTTATTGGTGGCCTGGGATGAAGCGAAACGTGGTTAAGTATATCTCAACGTGTCCAACCTGTCAGAAAGTCAAAGCGGAGCACAAGAAAGTGGTAGGATTATTGCAACCGTTGCCAGTACCGGAATGGAAATGGGAAGAGGTGACTATGGACTTCATTACCGGACTCCCTATGGCAAGAAACTAGAAAGACACCATATGGGTAGTGGTGGATCGATTGACCAAGACGGCGCATTTCATACTTGTGAATGTAAAAGATTCAATGGAAAAGTTGGCTCAGACCTACGTGCGGGAAATAGTCAAATTACACGGAGTGCCTTCAAGTATTGTATCCGACCATGATCCGAGATTTACATCCCGATTTTGGGGCAAGTTTCAAGAATCGATGGGTTCTAGTCTGAAGTTCAGTACGACGGCGCATCCGCAGACCGATAGACAGTCAGAAAGGGTTACTTAGATATTGGATGATATGTTGAGAGCTTGTGTATTGGATTTCGGGGATAAATGGATCGAAAGTGTGCCGTATGCCGAGTTATCATACAATAACAGTTATCAAGCTTCGATTGGAATGGCTCCGTATAAAGCTCTATATGGACGTAAATGTCAAGTTCCACTATACTGGAGTTGGTTAGAGGATGGTTACATAAGTAAATCAGGAGAAGTCTATGTTCAAGAAATGTTGGACAAGGTCAAGTTAATTAGGGAAAGGTTGAAAGCAGCTCAGAGCAGACAAAAGAGTTATGTGGACAATAGGCGGAGGGAGTTAGAATTTCAGGTGGGTGACAACGTGTTACTAAAATTGACACCAAATAGGGGGATCCTGAAACATCCGAAAGGGGGAAAGCTGAGTCCGAGGTATTTGGGACTGTTTCCAATAAAAGAGAATTGGGCCGGTGGCGTATCGATTGGATTTGCCAGATGGGTTGACGGGAATTCACGACGTATTCCATGTTTCACAGTTGAGGAAGTACAATGCCGATCCCGGACATGTTTTGAATGATGAGCCATTAGTGCTACAACCCGACTGAGCTATATGGAGAAACCCGTAAAGATATTGAACCGAAGTATCAAGACTCTCAAGAACAAGCAGATTCCGATGGTAAAAGTGCAGTGGGAGCATCAAGGCACGCGAGATGCCACGTGGGAAACAGAGGAATGGGTAAAGCGAAAGTATCCCGATCTGAGATAAAGATGCGTCTGAATTTCTGGACGAAATTCTCCTAAAGAGGGGAGGATGTGAAACCCCACCGAAAGCCAACCCTAGAGTAAGGGGGTCGGGATGCATATTATATTATTTTGCATGAATATATATGTTTTTGAATGATTTTATGTGCTTTAGAATTGTAGATTATAGGTAAAATGCTTAGTTATGCTTATTGAGTAGGAGGGGTAAAATGGTAATTTTGCTTGAGGTCCGAATAGGAAGATAACTTGAGGGTTAAATAAGAAAAATATGTGGGTGAGAAAATAAGAACAAGAGTTGTTGTGGTTAAGTGGTTAGAGCTTTGGAATTAGTCTCTAAGGTCATGGGTTCAAATCCCATCATTTAAGTTTTATCATGATTATCTTAATTAAGTTTGAATTTTTGTTTCTTGCATTCCTTAGTAATAGGAATGTTGTCTTAGGGGAGAAATGAAGAGAATGTTCTAAATCTTATCATTGTGTCCTAAAAAGAATTCTAGGGGAATTCTTGTTCTATTTATTACCTCTAGCTTTGTCCTAGCATTTCCATATTTCAAATGAACCAAAAACCATCAAATCTTTCTTTTAAATTCCAACAAAAATCTGTGATAATTTCCCATCCTTGAATTTCGAAAAAACAATCTTGGAGGTGGGAGGTTGGCCGAAAATAGGAGGGGAAATAGGAAGGGTTTCCAAGAGAAATCAATCACCATGATAGAACCTTCAAATTCACCTTCATGTTGTTCATATTTTAGTGAAGGGAAATCTGGAAATTTTCCAGAATTTTTGCAGACCATCTCTTCAGAAAATTCAGCCAGTAAACCCACTCATTTTCTACTAGAAAAATGGTCATTTCATGTGGCTTGAAGGCTGGAAAATCTGTGCAATTTTCGGACTGCACAAACTGTGCAAAACTAAGAAAAAATTCTGGAATTTTGCAGCTTTCAATCAAGGGAATGAAGCTGCCTTAGTCCATCTTCAAGCCAGCCAAACTCCCCTATATTTCTCCAGAAAGAAGGCTGAAAAATCACCTTTGGAAGACCTTTAAACCCCCTCAAGAACCAGCTGCAAATCAGGCTGAAGAAATGCGAAAATTCTGCACAGAAATTCTGCACCAATTTTCGCAACTTTGAATAACTTGAAACCAGAATTTTTTCAGCTTTGCTTCCTTCAAGCCTAGGCCGAAAATCACCCTTCAACTTCTGTAACATTGATCCTTGTTCAGCCATAGACTAAACATCATTGACCTTCACACTTACCTTGAATACATGGACTCCATAACCACACCCCAAAACCCTCCTAAGATCACTCCATTCAAACTTTTTTGAACTTCAAACTAATTTCAGAATTTTACTCTATGGAAACACTCTTGTATCAAGCTAATGAACCAGAATTTTCTCTACCATTTAAGACTAAATTTCGGCCAGCCTTGGAGCAATATTGACCTCCATTCATTTCATTAAAGCTATCTTGTTCAGCTGGCACCATTAAAGAGCTTAGACACCTTCCTTGATCAAACACCATAGCTAACCACCTACCTTAAACAACTCCACAACTTTCTCCATTTAAATTTCAAAAAAATCTGATCACGCTCTCTCCCACAAGCTGAAAACCGAAGCTCCCCTTCATCCTAGACCATTCGGCTAGCACCCTACTAGATTTCGTGCAGCATTTCTCCCACAAAGTATGGCATTCTGACCATTATGTAGTCATGGGGCCCAACGTGTGGTAACCCATGGCTACCTATTTGAGTGGTTGTATTTATTGTGCACATGTGTGGTTTGAAAAGCAAAACACCACTCTTAATTTCAATACTTATTTAATGATTGCCAGCACCTCTCTTTATGAAGCTTTTACAACTTGCATACATGAATTATTTTACCTGAAACACTCAAAGCACACGCAGGCTTACTGAGATTTTTATCTCACTACCCTTTTATGCCATGTTTTCAGGAAGATCCTGCTGTGGAGGTTATTAGTTAGATTATTGCCTATGCTTTGAAGACTCGTGTTTTTTGCTTTATGTGACGTTTTGGGAGATTGTTGCAAATAATTTATTTTGGATTTGTACCAGTATTTATCTTTTGGGTTGTAATAAGTTTAAATTTTAAAGTATTTATTTTATTTTGTTCTATGTAACCTAGTTATAAAGACCTCTTGTCCTCTGGACGGGGCGACATCCCCGGCCCTGATGGGCCTAGGTAGTGAGGTGTTACAAGTCGTGCTAAGGAGTACACTACTATGGGTTTCAAAGTCGAAGAGGGATGAAGTTTCACAAGTATTGATGATTTAATGGAAGAATTGAGTGGTGGGCAATGGAGATTGATGCACGGCGATTGTGGGTTTGAAGAATAGAGTAATCGCCGTCTAAGTGTTTTGAAAGAAATTGAGGGAAATTAAAGAAGAAATAGTTTTTATTTTCTGGGATTTGATGATGCATGGCACCGTAGGTAATGCTCTGCACATCGCCATTAACCTTCTAATATTTGAAACCTGAAATCAAAACGATGTCATCGGATTTATTCAAATATGCACAGTGCCATGTAGAATAACTGCTATGGTGTATAATTTTATGCTCTGATGAATGTGTAACAAAACGACAACGTTTTCGTTCCTGTGGGATGCACGGCGCTGTCATGCATAACCTACACACAGTAGTGCATTCTCTAAACTTTCAATTTTCTGGAATTTCAAGTGTACGACACCATGGAGTATGAACTGCACCTCACTTTACACTATCAGAAAATGCAAAAATACACTTTTTTAAATTAAAATAAATACAATAGCATAATGATAAGGGCAAAATTCATCACTATTTTTCTAATTTTTTTAGGTTAAATTGAGATACTGTTAATGTAATAACTAGGCATATTTCTTCCTATTTGATATTTTGCTTGTAGAATGGATTTTTCACAAATTTGTGCAAATTTAAGTTGATTTCGAGCAAAAAGTGAACAAATTCTAGAATGAACCTTGCGCCAGGTCCAACTAAGGCACTAGACGCCAGGTCCATTCTGACCAAGCAGAGAAAACAGAGTAGTTTCAAGAGGAAAAATAGAACACGCCTTGCACCAGGTCCACTTTGGGGCGACGAAAATTCTGTGTACGAATTTAGTAATTTTTCAAAGATTTTGATATTTTTCGAATCCTGTTCAACTAAGACTTCTCAAGTAATGAACTTGGCATTAAAGAAGACTATAAAAGTTAGAGAAAACACAAGAGAAAGTAGTGAATTCAAGAATCAAAGTTGCAAATCACTCAAAGCATGAGGAGATTCATGTTGGGAAATATGCCCTCTTAGATTAGGTTTCTGATGTAAACATCAAATGTTTTAATAAAAGAATTTATTCTCATAAATTATTTATGAATTTACATTTTATTTGTGCATAATTACATTTAGAAAAGACTCATTGTGTTTAAGTAAGTGGTCCATGTGAATGGTGGTCTTTCACAATAAGGTATGGATCACGGGTTACTTAACATATAAACGTTTGTTCTTAACCAATTGATGAGAATAGGAATCTCATCATATCTAGGTTATTATGTTATGAATTCCAAATGGGGAATGGCTTACCTTTAGCCAGTGAGTAGTCCATCCACTTCATGACATAAGCGTATTTTGAATACGTAGAACATGACCTGTAGTAGTGGTTTCTTAAAGTACTATATGGTAGAAACCTAGATTACTACTACTACAGTATGAACTAGTATTCTACGACTTGAGTATGAGTTGGTGGTCTGACGAAGCTGGAAGTATGTACTTTGATATATTTTAGTTGAGGTTCTATTGTAAGACCAATACACTTGCATGTTGGGTATATATGACTAGTTAGTTAAGACAGACTTGTACAAGATAATTTTTATACTATATCGCCCCATGTGTGGTTGTTTGAATGATCTAAATATCCAGGGCCTTAGGAAATATAACTTAGATATTTGCTTTAGGGTAGCTCCCTTGGAAAGCGGAAATAATCCAGGAAGTCATAGATCATTGGATTAGAAGCCTAAGGATGGTAGATGTCATTTAGAGATGTGTTAGTACATTTCTCCCTCCTTGAACTTGAAGAATTCCTCCTTGGACTGAGTGATTTTCTATGATGATCAATGAATTCTCCCATTTTTCCTTGTGTTTTCCATCTATTTATAGGCTTAAGAGGTGCCTAAACTAGTAGGTACAAAGTTCTTGGCCGAGTAAAAGTTGGAAGCTGCTAAAACTCTTCAGATTTCCAAAAACGCGTAGAAAGATCGTAGCACCGTCTTAGGGACAGACCACAGCCAGTGCCGCCTTGGTCCTTCGGAGCCGGCGCTGCCTTGGTTCTGTTTCTCCACTCATCCGCCAATTTTTCTCTGAATTATGTGCATACGTTCCAAAGTGCAGCCGGCGCCGCCTCTACTCTGTTTCGCGACGATTTTGTTTTGTTTTATCAAAAATCCTGAGATAATGACTAAAATACCTTTCCAAGGGTAAAATCTCAAATATAAAAGAATATGACTAGTTATTTCACAAAATGTATTACAAAATAGCCTCAAATAACTAAGCAAAGTATAATCAATTTAGCTTCTATCACATTCCCCCACACTTAACTCTTTGCTTGTCCTCAAGCAAAGTATCAAGAACAAGTAGGAAAAACACAAGGTTTTAATCACTCAATCAATTCCAAAACCATATCTTCAATGCTTTCTTTATTTATGAACATAAAACATATGATACTAAATCTTTCACAGCAAATGCAAGACTTGTGTAGTGATAAACGACTTAGTAGAACCATCTCAATACTTTACAATATTGTCAAACCATTGGAAAGAAGTCAGATAAAAAAGAGTATGTATTCTATATGCTTACTTTTCATACACTCTCTCCACTAATTCGAGACATATCATGATTCTACTTAGTTCAAGTAGGACTTTTAAGCTTGTAATGTAAGGCTAAAGGTTTGTAATGTGGCTTAGCAAACGAAGGATATAGGAACATCAAAAGTCAAAGAAAACTGAGAGTAAGCAAGAAAAGGGTAACCCAAAATAAACCTATAATTCCCAACTCTTCTTACTCTCCTATTCCACGAATCAATCAAACCATAACCTTATATAACAACCCTTATGCATTTCAAGCAAATCCTGCATTGTTCTTCTTCTTCTTTCTTTTTCACCTCTTCTTATCATCAACTCTTTTCCTCACAAGATCACTTAATTTTCCAACAATGGTGTCAAGTGTTTTATATGATCTATGACTGAAAGTAACAAGTTCACTCACCATCCCTTTTGTGATCTTTTCGCTCTTCTTTTTTCCAATTCTTTTTCAATTCTCTCTTCTTTTACTCCTATTTTGTTTTCACTGCTACTGTTCTTTTCTTTTTCACTCACTTTTCTTTCTAGCAACTTGTTGTTTTCTCTTTTCACTTCCTCTCGTTTCTTTTCTTCTTTCTCATCTTTTTCAGCTCTCCATTCTTTTCTTTCTCAATTGTTTCAACTTCTTCCTTCCATTCCATTTCTTTTCTTTTCCCAGCTCCACTCGTAATTGATCTATGACTGAAAGTAACAAGTCATGATCTCCATCCCTGTATTTTTTCCAACATACATATACTTTCATCCTTCAAGAGCATAAAGATTTGGAAATTATGCAAACTCTCAGCATAAGTAATGGACAAAATATCGTGACGGGTTTTAAAGAAAGAAATCACCAATTTAGGCTCAAAATAGGCACTAGGGATAATATAACAATAGGTGGGCTTGAAAGCTCAAACTATCCAAAGAAGACCTATTACTGTCATCCCTAAGTTAAATCATGAATGTCTTTCTTATTTCTCCTCGAGAGGTATTCAAGTAAATTCTAAAATGTTCCATGAATTTTAGAGAAGAACAGGTTCAAGAATAATGCACAGCATTTGATCAAGAACTACTTTTGTCCAAGTGAGTGAAAAAAGTCATGTATAAACTATCAATGATCTAGAGCATATGCTCTATAATCCATCATAAAGACATGCACTAAAAAAAATACAGCTTGAAATCTCCAGAAAATCAGAAACTGGTGAAAAATTTTGAAAAATCCCGCTCCCAAGAATATGTATAGAAGAATTGTCAATCAAACCACTTCCCCACGCTTAAAATGGACATTGTCCTCAATGGCCAAATAAATATAACCAAAACAACCAATACCACGGAACCAAACAAAATAAAGGAGAAGAGATAGGAAAAATAAACTTCCATTCATTGTGGTGTACAAGAGCTGAATGCGTGAAGAGGGAGGCAACATCAACGTATCTAAAAAATACAAAAGAAAATACCAAAGCATAACAATTACAAAAAAAAAAATAAAGCAAAGACAAATGAAATATAAATACAACGACAGGAAAGCCAAACTAACTAAAACAAAAACATGAAAAGAGAAAGGAAACAAAAATAAAAGTGAGCAAGAACGCATCATCAATTCTCTACAGCATCATCATCCTCATCCTCCTCCTCATCAGTGAGTGTAGAGGGGCCTGCACCATCATGTGGCCTAGAAGGCTACTGCCTCAACTCAGTCAACTGCTGCTCCATAGTAGCTTGCCGTTGTGCCATATCTTCCATAGTACCCTGCAAGCGTAGGAGCACCTCCATTTGCTGGTCGAGGCGCCCCAGTACGGTGGTCTCAAAGTCAATATGGGAGTGGGACTAAGAACGGCCAGCTCTAGCACATGCCGTGGTGGTGGCTGCTCCTCGTCCGCTATAGGTATCCTTTCCTGACTGGGATATTGGACCTCGAAGGGAGTGAGCCATTTCTTCAACTTCGGGGTGTATTTGTATTCGCAACTCATAAGAGTGTGCTCAGTGACCATATCGTTCTCAGTGGTAGCCTCCATGAGTTCTCCCTCAAGACTCACCACAAAGTCCTTTAGAATCTTCATTATAATCAAGGGAAAAATGAAGGCTTTTGTGGAGAGATGATGATGAACAACCTCCCTCATAGATTGGATGATCAAAGGAGTAAGAGGGATAGGTAATGTGTTCATCATCCGGTGTAGAATATAAGTGTCAATAAGCTTAGTTTCATTGAAACCACTAGCACGGGGAACAACATTAAACCCAAACATGTACACCAGTGCGCAAAAGTTGGCTACCAAGTCATTGTTGGAATAGAAACTATTAGCTTGGAAGGCATTATATTTATATAAGCCTAGGGTTGCTCGCGTCCCCCTAACATCCCAATTCGGGTCCGAAAGAATCTTTTGATTATTCACATCAATCCCTTGCCAAGTATCATCGTCATAAACCTGGAGGAGGTGAGATAATTGGTTTTGAGTGATGACAATAGGAACTCCTTTCACTCTTGTTTCAATATGCGGGAGATGTTTATTACCCTTGTCCGTCATATTAGCATAGAATTCCTTGACAAGTACGGGGAAATACTTCCCTTTCAATTGCACTATGAATCCCTAACCTAGTCGTCTAAACATCATTCCTAATTTAAGTGCCCGGTCTAAGGTGGGGGAGAAAGTACGCTTAACAATAATCTTGTGTGAAGCACTCCTACTATACCATTCCTCACAGGAGGCATCGACAAACTTAGTAGATCTAAGAGATAAGGGATCAACAGATGATGGAACTGAGGACGAGGAAGGTCTCACCCTTTTAGATGGTTGACTCCTCGCTCTAGACATGGTCACAGATGGAATGGAGTACTAAGAAGAGAGAACAGGTATGCTCAATCACTGAAGAGAGTATAGCTCCCCTACACAGATATATCTCAAATTTCACACAACCCTCAACCAAGCTCACAATCCACAAACCACAACTCCTTCAATGTATATCAATTCCAACACCCAATTCAATCAACCACGTTCACCCAATGCAATACAACCTGCACAATGCATGTAAAAATCCACTGTAAAGCATAATTTGTGCTGATATCCTCAAAGCATACTAGTAAACATGATCACATGAATGAAGGCAATAGTATTATGTGATTAATAATGCAGTTTCAATAGATTCAAATGTCACCAATAACCATAATTCTAACCCAAGCTATATGAATTCTTGAATGATAACAAGCATGAATTAAGTAATGCAGGCTCAATAACTCCTAAGGTAATCCAGTGAATGAAACTCAAGTAGGAATGCACAATCATAGAATATATAATTCCCAATTTTCGGCCAAAACCATCCCTATAATTAGAAAAAAATCAATTCCATCAATTTAACCGTAAGACTTAAATAAAAATCATACATTTAGGCTCTTATATGCATGGGCAAGCAAAATATGCAAGCTTTTTGCGAGAATCTACTCCATTGCTTGTGGATTGAATATGCTATTGTTGTGAAAAATCAAAGCTTTTGATGTGTTTGATCCGTAGAATCAATAAAAAAGAAGGTAAGAGATGTTATGGAGATGTTTTGAAGTTGAAAAATCAAACTTTGGGCACTAATAGATGTGAAGCCGGCACGGGCTTGAGAGGATTTGCGAGGGAGAAGGGAGGTTTTGAAGAAAAAGTGGCCAAAATGGCCCTTTAATTATGTTCCTCCTAACAGGAACCGGCGTCGGCTCTGTTCTGTCTGGTTCAAATTTTTTTTTTTTTTTTGAATGCAACATGCAGTACTGATGAATCATGCAATTTAATTCATGAAGACACGATAAAAAGAACAAAACAAAACGACGAAAATAAAAATTATTTCAAACAGCAAAAATGACTCACTGTTTTCCATATCCTACACCTATAAAAGATAAGAAGAAAGTTAGATAACCAAAATTCATATTTAAAACAAAATTAAAAGAAGAAAAAGTTATTAAAATTAAATAACTAAATATACAAGATATACAAACATACAAAGATAAGTTAGTGATTATGAACATGTATATACCTATTTACATATTTACAACATTTAGCGAAATTACAATACAATTATACAAACAACAACATAGGCACTTCTTCATACAAGGAACGTATATACATATTTATATATTTACTTATTTACATATTTACATGGTTAAATCAACAAAATCCAAGTTTTCATGCTATTATTCCCTGGCAGCGACGCCAAAAACTTAATGAGTTCAGACTTGGTTATAAAAATCATACAAAACTAAGCACATTCCCAATCAAGTTCAAATTAAAAAGTTAAACCCAAATCACACATATGAATAAAAGTACTCATCATTAACTGAGCATAGGGTTAAAACAAGTGTCGATCCTCAAGGAACAAGTAGACATTAATTACCCTTCTTTCATTGTTTAACCGACTTGATAAAGTGAAAAATAAATAAAAAGGAAAGTTAAAAAAGAAAATAAAAATAAAAATATGTATATGTCTGTGTCAAGGATGTAGATTTATATAACTCAAGCCATTGTTTAGACAAACATGATCTTAAAGAACTTAACTATTATCATAACCAATCATTCTCTCGACACCATAAAGGATGAAGGTAAACTCACTTTGATGGTTAATCCATGAAATCACTATCTTCTAGATAAATTAGAATCACTTGGTTTGTCTCAACTAATTCATCCAAAAGACGCATTAAACACAATCCTTAATTAAATTCCCTTGGTCTCAGCGAATTTAGAGCATGAAATTAATCAATAAACCCTTGGTCTTGGAAGACATTAATTAATCTTCAATTACCAGTTCTTAAACAATCAACCCCCTTTGGTATAGCAAATCAATTGCCAATAGAATATGAAATTAATAAATCGAAACACCCATCAACCCCCTTTGGTCCAACAAGTCAATGGATAGAATCAACTAACTAATCTTGTAATAGGCATAAGTAATTGAATACCAAGAATAATAACCAATTAATCAAAAGATCAAATAATTCTAGAAATCATGAATATCTAAAACAATGTTGAATTACAATAAAACAATTAACATATCATTGTTAAGAAAAAGAAAACAAAGTAAAAGAAAGAACTCATAGACAAGCCTCCTTCTTCTTCCTTTGAAGACCTTCTTGTACAACCCTCCTTGAACTTGAAGAATTCCTCCTTGGACTGAGTGATTTTCTATGATGATCAATGAATTCTCCCCTTTTCCCTTGTGTTTTCCATCTATTTATAGGCTTAAGAGGTGCCTAAACTCGTGGGTACAAAGTTCTTGGCCAAGTAGAAGTTGGAAGCTGCTAAAACTCTTCAGATTTCCAAAAACGCTTAGAAAGATCGTCGCACTGCCTCAAGGACAGACCACAGCCGGCGCCACCTTGGTTCTGTTTCTCCATTCGTCCGCCGATTTTTTTCTGAATTGTGCGCATACGTTCCAGAGTGCAGCCGACACTGGTTCCAGTACTTCAGCCGGCGCTGCCTTTGTCTGTTTCGCGACGATTTTGCTTTGTTTTACCCAAAATCCTGAGATAATGACCAAAATACCTATCCATTGGTAAAATCTCAAATATGAAAGAATATGACTAGTTATTTCACAAAATGTATTACAAAAGAGCCTCAAATAACTAAGCAAAGTATAACCAATTTAGCTCATATCAACCTGGGACTAAACTAATATAGTCTTGTTAATTAGACTAGTTTATTTGGGTTGGAAAATTAATTATTTATTGGGCCATTTATTTAGTTCTGATTAGAATAATTAATTTAGTTCAAAAGGTTAAACTAAGAGTCCAATGGGCCAAATTAAAATCCAGTTTAACCTAAGGTTTTAACCTAAATAGGTGAATAGAGACGTACGTTGTTTCTTTTCTTCCTCTCTGAGAGAAAAACAAATAGCCCTCTTTTTCTCTCCGAAAAATTCCTTAGTCTTGTGAGTTTTTCACCAAATGTGGATTAGGCAAGCTATATATTGAAAGATCGAGAGGAAATTTGGCATTTATATACATGCACAGACATAGTAGGAGGTTTGTAGGAATCGCACCAGAGGTTTCCACCAGTGCACCTACCCCAGTTCTGCATATTCCAATCCAGCCAATTTTGAGAACAAGAAGAGGTAAAAAAAATATTTGTTTTTTTCCCTTCACGCAAGAGCTACTGCGTTCTTTCCCCCTTGTTCTTCTGTTGCTTTGCTTTGTTTTGTTTTGCTCTTTAATCTTCAATTCACCATTCAAAGAGGGTAGTTCAAGAGAGTTTTCAAAGGAGAAGAAGGACGCTTGTCTATGAGTGCTTTCTTTTACCTTTGTTTTCTTATTCTTAAACAATGATGTATTTAATATTTTTATTGTAATTTAACATTATTTTGGGATTTATTATTTTGTGTTAATTTAGTTATTTGATCAATTTTCTCTCATCCTTGGTATTTGATTACTTGTTATCATTGGTTATTAATGTGGGTTCTTCTAATTGACTTAGGAAACGATGTTAGGGGTTTATTGCATTGGTTTCTTATTTGTCAAATCTTAATGGACTTGGGGAACACAATTAAGATTAAAGGACTAAAGTTATTAAAGATTAGTTGATTTCACCTAGAGCATAGGGTCATTAGCTAATTTCATGCTTATGAGAAATTGTATTTAATGCATGCTTTGGTTATGTTGGTTTCATTGGAAAATCTGCTAATTTAATCAAAAGATAATGATTCCATGGATTGGGAAAGAAGTGGAGTCTAAATAAGTAGATTCATGACTTGAAAAATGATTGAATTTTACTTTATATTCCTTCATGATCCCAAAATGATGATTAATTGAGATAAATTGCTAGATGATTCATTATCATGTGTTCTAGGACAATTGTCTAAATTGCATATTTTTATATCCTTGAGTTTTATATATATATATATATATATATATATATATATATATATATATATATATATTTTTTTATTTTTTATTTTTATCTTATCACTTTATTGGGTCGGTTAAACAATGAATGAAAAGTAATTAGTGTGTACTTGTTCCTTTGAAGATTGATACTCGTTAATTCCCTATACTATACTTGTGATGAGTATACTTACTTGTATGTGTATTTTGGGATTAATATTTTAATTAAAACTTGATAAGAGATGGATTTAAAGTTGATATTTTTGTACACTCAAAATTTACGCATCAAGTTTTTGGTACCGTTGCTGGGGAACAATATCGTGAAAGCTTAAATTTTGTTAATTTAACCATGTTTATAAGTTTATATGTCAATATGTATATATGTTATTTGTGTAACTAAGTGTTATATCTTGTTGTATGTATAAATGTACCTTAACTAACTAACTTGATTCAATATTGTACTATGCCTATATGATACTAACAATATTCGTAAATATCACTAACTTTTTTTTAGGATACTTTGCGAATATTTAGGTCTTTTTATTAGTGTATGATTTTGTTCTTTTTATTTGTTTAAATTTTTGCTATTCTTTTCGATTTGATTTTTGTTTTTCTTTGAGTGCAAAGTTGACATCATCATGGACAATTATTTTTGGGCACAAGATCAAAGGAGTTACATTGATGATAGATTGACAAAATTACAAGCTCATATTGATGTTTTTAGTGAGACGTCATTAGAAGCATTAGTGAATTCTTTTGCTGCCAATACAAATTCATTTGTTTAGTGGCATGAAAAAGCTTCCTAACAATTGTGTGATCAAAGGGCACAATTAGCTCAGATTGTTGAGGAGACTCATAAGTTCATGCTGGCCCATACATTTGGCCATGGAAAAAAAGAGAGGCTATGAGGGACAATTACATAATGTGGCAAGAGAGGTATTCGATTCTACTCTATATGCTAAGACTTCTAATTTCTCTTTGTCATATAATTTTTAGGTTCCTTTCAATTCTTGGAGAACAATGGTCCAAATGATCATGTGTTGAGCTTAACATGCCTTAAGGAGTTGGATCTTTTAATGTTACATCATAAGACGTCCTTGGAGGATGGTGGTAATTTCTACTCTTCACCCTATTTAAAAGGAAGTAACTTAGTTTTTGTAGACCATAATTTGAAAATCAAGAATTTCTTGATTCCATCTTTAAAATCTATATTCCTAAGTCTAAAGGGAAATTTCAATTGTGAAAAAAAAATAGAAAAAGAAAATTGAAAGGATAAGTGGAAATTCTCATGTTTACACACTTTTTAGACATAATTTACATCTTTGTATTAGAAACTTGATTTGTATATCTAAAAAAATGTTACAGAAGAAGGGTTATGCATGTACATTCATTGCAACTACTATTTTCCATGCATCCTCCATTTTTCAAACACACTCTCTTATTTTTACATTCATCATGCTTTCGCCTACCCTTTTCAATGGGTATACATGTCTTTTCCAAAGGTTTGATAAGGAAGTACAATAGGTGAAAAGAGCTTGTATTTTTGTTTATATTTGGATTTGTTAGGTGTTATTTCCCCCAAATAAGAAAAATACTTTCCAGTTTAAGTGTGGGGGAGTGAATTGTGTCTTTATTTGCTTTCTTAGGTTTTTGGTTTGTTTTCTTTTATTTAGGTGTGTCTTTCTTTTTTTTTTTTTTTTGTGCTTTTATTTTTTTTTCTTTTGTAGGTAGGAATAAAGTCTTCTTAGACTAGCCTTTTTCTCTATTTCCAGCTTTGATATCTATTGGACCGTATACACTTGGAGAGTATTGCTTCATTCTCTCCTCCTATATCATTTTTGGTCCCTTTGGAAATGCTTTTTTGTGTTTATTTTTTGTCAATGGGGACATTGTCCAGTTTAAGTGTGAGGGAGTGGTTTGGTGATATTCTTTGTCCAATTTTTGTCAATCATCTTATTATTTTCTTGGTATTGAGCTACTTTGGAAAAATTTTTACTTTTGAAAAACATTTTTGTTGCAATTTCCTTGAAAATTTTGGAGCTAAATTGAGTTTATTTATTTATAATGGAATTGTGATTTTCTTTTCAACGTAAGATATAGATTTGTCATTCATATGGTGGATTTTTTTTTAATGAAATTATTTATTGGATAAGATATATTAAGACTTGAGAATTTGGATTAATATTGTTTATGCATTAGTGTTTAAGTATTATTTGATTCATTTAGTTTGAATGTGGAGAATATGATGAATATGGGAAAATTTTGTTGGCCAACTCTTGTATTATGGGTTTAAACTTTGGTTAGCTTTGAGTTGTGATAAGGAATGTAAGGAGATAAAAGATCTTTGAGAGGAAAGATTGTGGAAAATTGTGAAAAAATTTTAGAAGTTGAAAAATTGAGAAAAATGAGTTGATTGTTGTTTCTTCTTTGAAGATGAGAAAGTATTATTTTTGTTGGATTATGGGGGCCAATACGGATAGTGAAAAGAAATTCATTTTCGTGCGGCTATGAATTCCCAAAAGCAAAAGAGAAAAAAAATGATAAAAAAAATAATGAGTGATGACTACAAAAGGGACAATACGGTGTGCGAAGATAAATTCATGCACTTAAGGCTATCAATTCCCTAAGTCATTGAAAATTTTGAGAGAAAAGAATTGAAGTGCTTTCCTTACATCATGACTTGAGTTGTACAATTTTTGGATTTATAATGCTTGAGTTGGTAAATGGCTTGACTTGTGTGATTCATGTTATCTATATTTTTACTTGAAGGGTGAAATAATTTTATTAGATTAAGGTATGACTTTGATTTATTTGACATTAAGAGTTTTGTGATGTCTTGTCAAATATTTCAAAGTTTGAATTGTTTTCAAAAGGTTTGATAATGGCAAGAGTTTTATTTAAAATTTGAAAGGAAGTTATAATCCTTGTTATATTTCAAATTTTTGAATGACAAACAGCTTATGTGTTTTATTGATAGTTTTCTTGACTTAAGTATTTTGTTTGAGGACAAGCAAAAGTTCAAGTGTGGGAGTATGTGATAGGGGCTAAATTCACCACTATTTCCCTAGTTATTTGAGGTTAAATTGAGATATTTTTTATGTAATAACTAGGTATATTCCTTTCTATTTGACATTTTACTTGTAGAAAGTATTTTTGACAAATTTGTACAGATTTAAGTTGATTTTGAACAAAAAGTAGACAAATTGTAGAATGAACCTAGCACCAGGTCCAGCTAAGGCACCAGGCGCCAAGTCCACTCTGGCCAAGCAGAGAAAGCAAAGTAGTTTCAGGAGGAAAAATATAACACACCTGACGCCAGGTGAGTTGACTAGACTCGGTGCCAAGTCCGCTCTGGAGAGGTAAATATCCTGTGCACAAATTTAGTAAATTTTCAATTATTTTGGTATTTTTTGAATCCTACTAGGTGAAGACTTCTTATGTAATGAATTTAGCATTAAAAAAGACTATAAAAGCAAAAGAAAACACAGGAGAATGTAGTGAATCTAAGAATCAAAGTTGGCAATCACTCAAAGAAGGAGAAGATTCACCATTCAAGAATGGTTGTTCAAGAGAGTCTTCAAATGAGAAGAAGAAGGCTTATCTATTAGTGATTTATTTTACCTTTGATTTCTTATTCTTAAACAATGATATTTTCAATGTAATTTAATATTATTTTGGAATTCATAGTTTTGTGTTAATTTAATTATTTGATCAATTTTTTTTATCATCCCTGGTGTTTGATTACTTGTCATCATTGGTTATTAATGCGGGTTCTTCTAATTGAGTTGGGAAATGATGTTAGGAGTTTATTACATTAATTTCATATTTGTCAAATCTTAATGGACTTGGGAAATGAAGTTAAGATTAAAGGACTAAAGTTATCAAAGATTGGTTGATTTCGCCTAGGGTATAGGGTCATTAGCTAATTTCATGTTTATGAGGAATTGTGTTTAATGCATGTTTTGGTTATATTGGTTTGATTAGGAAATCTGCTAATTTAATCAAAAGATAGTGATTCCATGGATTGGGAAAGAAGTAGAGTCTATATAAGTAGATTCATGACTTGGGAAACAATTGGATTTTACTTTATATTCTTTTGTGATGCCAAGATGATGATTAATTGAGATAAATTGCTAGATGATTCATTATCATGTGTTCTAGGATAATTTTTTGAATTGTATATTTTTATATCCTTGGGTTGTGTATATTTTTCTTTATTTTTGTTTTTATCTTATCACTTTATTGGATCGGTTAAAAAATGAATAAAAAGTGATTGGTGTGTACTTATTTCTTTGAGAATTGATACTCGTTCATTCCCTATACTATGCTTGCGATGAGCATACTTTCTCGTACGTGTATTTTAGGATTAATATTTTAATTAAAACTTGACTAAATAATGGATTTAAAGTTGATAATTTTTATACACCCAAAATGTACGCATCATATAAGCATAAAAGAGAAAGACAAATAAAGTGAAAATATATATAATCACAAGACTCATAGAAGATGACAAAACAAGACTATACTTCAAAACCTAACAACAAAACAATGCAAAACTGTCCCATAAAAATTTATTAGCCCTAGGATTACGAAAAATAAAACATAAGTAAAACAAATAAAACTGAACATTTATTCAAGTATAAAGCATAGTAAAGAAATGATTAGGGCTTTCAACGTTCATCACATGGATTGTTCTCAGTATTTTTAGGAAAACTCCTAATGGTCTCTCCGAAAGCATCTTTACAAGCTGTCCAATTTAATTTTCAAGGTTGTGAATTGAAGCTTATTGGTTTCTCATGGATGCCTCAACACCTTGGAAATGAATGTCAGTGAAAGTCACTAATTTAGCCACTAAACCTTCCAAAAATAGTCTTGGTTGTGCTTATGGAGGTGGTGGAGGATCTGGTACACGGAATGGTAGAGGAGCTTGGGGTCTCAAATTGTAATTGGCTTGAACTCCTTTAGGTCTTTCTTGGTTTTGTCCTTGATTAGTCCAAGAAATGTTTGGATGATTTCTCCAATTGGGATTATAAATGTTACCCAAGGAAGTATTCTTTTACCTTCCATTTCCTATGTAATCCACAAGTTCAACATCTTGTTCACTCCCCCTATTCCTTAACATTCATGATTGGGGTGTCCTCCCCTAAAAAAAAATCACATATTATAACTTGTTTGGCAGAAGTAACATTCATCTTGTCCATTTTTCTTCTATGCACTTCCAACTTCTCTTCCAAAGATACCATGGTATCCATATTGTATATTCCTTAACTCTTAGTCTTTGATCTTTGTATTTCCCAGGAATTTTTGTTCAATGAGATATGTTCCATTAAATCAAAAAGCTCTTCTGGGGTTTTAGATGTAGCAGTTCCTCCTGAAGAAGCATTAGCCATTTGCTTTGATGAAAAAATAAGCCTATTATAGAATATCAACATTTGCAACCCCAAGATCGAAACCATGTTCAGGGCATTTCCTAATCAATTCTTTAAATCTCTCCCAAGCATCATAAATTGTCTCCTCTTCAAATTGACAAAATGAGAATATATCATTCCTTAGCTTGGCAACTCTAACAGGGGGAAAGTATTTAGTCAGAAATTTCTTAGCCAATTGTTCCCAAGTGGTAATAAAATCGGTAGGCAAAGATTTTAGCCATGATTTAGCACGATCCCTCAAAAGAAAATAAGAACAACCTCAATCTTATGGCATCCTCAGTTACCCCATTAAGTTTAATTGTGTCACAAATCTCTAAGAAAGCCGCTAAGTGAGCATTGGGATCATCATCTAATAATTCATCAAATTGAATGATTTGTTGGATTATTTAGATAAAATTAGGCTTAATCTCAAAGTTATTTACATCCACACGAGGCCTCACAATACTCGAATTAGTTCACAAAAATGTAGGTCTAACATAATCACCAATCGTCTTTCATCCATTACCATTACCATTTACATTACCATCTTGATTGACTTCCATTTTCTTGTCCAATTAACTTGAAAGATCTAAGATTTCCAAAATTTTCAAAATTCTTTGTTTTTGTTTCCTAATCAACCTTCAAAAAGTCCTCTCAATCTCACAATCAAATTCAACCAACTTTTTTCCATAATCCCTTCTTGCATACACAATAATTTTGTCCTACAAAATAAAGCACTAACCAACTCAACACAAACAATCCAACAATAAAAAAATTAACTTAAAAGAGGTAAATATAGTACTAGTCCAAATAGAAGAATCACAAAAGACTCATGAAACGACTTTAAAATTAACTATCCTAGAAAACAAAGTCAATTAGATAATAACCAAAAAAAAAAAAATTACAACTATATATACAAACAAAACAGATTAAATCAAAAATATCTCAAGTGTTTTTAGAATATTAACAACCGATCCTCGGCAACGGCACAAAAAACATGTTGATGTGTATTCGTGCACTGTGCATCTAATATGAATGAGTAAAGAAATAAGCCCAAACTCAATCAAGTTTTAAAAATAAAATACCAATTTACTCAAATACACACACACAATTGGGCAATTATACCCATTATGTAGTATAGAGTCTAGTTGGTAAGTATCGAAGATTCATGGGAATTGGGTCAATTACGTCTACTTCCACTTGAATTCTATGATTCAATCAATCAAAACAGGGATTAAGCTAACTAATTATTAACTACACAAGAGTAACCACACAAATCCATCAACCCAAATTACAAGTCAAAGAACAAAAGATCACAAGAAAGATTTAACAGAGGAAAGGAGATTAGTCATGCAATTAAATAAGAATTCCCCCATGATTACTCAAATAATGGACATCACTCAATCAACTGATAGCAATTCCAAGCATTAGCAAGATTTTCAAAATAAGGTAAAACTTAGTCTCTCTCTTGTAATAAATTCACTACCCTAGGATCTAACCCATGGATATCTCTATCTCACAAATTAAATCTAATGATGCAAAATAATTAAGGAAATCTCAATAGGCCAAAAAGCCCTAGAACCCTATCTCTAGATGATCTCAAAACTTCATCTACTACAAAATTCTCAATCCCCCAATTGATTTCTCAAGTTCATCAAGGGATAAACAAATCAATTGGATTAACATCAAGGGGAACCTATCTCATACATCCTTTCTCAAGTTCAATACAAGAGAATTGTCCAAATCAATTAAATCCAATCAATTAAACCCAAGTAATAGATTACACAAAATGAAAATCAATTAACTAAACAATCATCCAATACTAGAGTAAAATATGATACAACCCTTTAATTACAATTCAATTCAATAAAATTTAACAACCCTAACTCAAATAACAAAGAAAAGGAAAAGAGAACTCATAGATAAGAATAAGATTTCTTTTCTACTTTGCAAGCTTGAATTGGGGCTGCTCCTTTTTTCTCAATTCTTTCTTGATCTTTTCTTCTCTTCTTTTTTTTTTTTTTTTTTTTTTGTGCTTTCAGTGGGTTCTCTGATGAAATTTATGGTTGTCTCTCTCCTGAGCTCTTTCTCCCATGAGTTATTTATAGTTTTTCCAATGAAACGCCCTAAATGCACTTAATAGAGCACAATCTGTTATGGTGCACGGTGCCTTAGACGTAGGTAAGAATGGCGCCGTGCAAGCTTTGATCCTCTAATTTTCATGTAAAATGACGTCATAGTGCTTATTATTGCCATGTGCTGGATTGTTGCACGACGGCATAAAACTCTCTGGGCATGGCGTCGTGGAGCTTCTGATATTTCACAATTTCTGAATTATGATAATGCACGACTATTTGTATCGTGACTAGCACAACACCATGTGCACTTAGAAGATCGATCTTTGAATTTTAGCTGAAGCACAGTGGCATGTATATCATTGTTGATAGTGCCATGCATCCCCTTTATTGCTCTTTTTCAGTGTTTTCCTCTTCAATTCTTTTAATCTACATTAAATAGGGAGAAAATTGAGATAGATAAGCAGCAGTCTATAATGAAAATTAAAGAATTTAAGCTTAAATTCTATATAAAATATAATATCACTCCTAATCATGGCTAACTTCCTTAAAGATAAGAAGTGTCCTGACTGAAGTCAAACTCTTGGACGGATGCTTCTCCGACTTGCCTGGGATTCTGTTAGAGGCTGTTTGGCCTGGCTTGCTTGCTTGATCAAATCCCACCTATTTGGTCCATCCAGATGATGCTCCTGACTAGCCCATCCAGTCATACTTTGACTGGCTTGTTCAGATAATACTCTTAGTTAGACCGTCCAATCATATCTTGATGTGTCTGTCCACGTTAGAATGTATGCCCTCAAAATATGTATCTAATGTAAATTTGGTGATGAAATAAATAATCTCAAAATTGTTTGTGTTTCTTTACTTTAATTTATACATGATTTTATTGGAAAAGACCCATTGTGTTTCAGTAAGTGATCTATGTAAATAGAGGTCTTTCACATTAAAGTATAGATTATGTGTTACTTAAAATATAAACTTAACTCTTAACCAATTGATCAGAATGGGGTTCTGATCAGGAAAAAAGTTATTGTACTATAAATTATAAATGGGGAATGATTTACCTTTAGCCAGTGAACAATCCTTACACTTCATGGTATAAATGTATTTGAAATGCATAGAACTGGACCCCTAGTAGTGGTTTCTTAAACTACTAAAATAATAGAAATACAGACTACTACAACTACAGCGTGGACTTATACCCTATGGCTTGAGTATGGGTTGGTGGCCTAACGAAACTAGAAGCATATACATTGATGCATTCTACGTGAGATTTTTCTATAGGACTAATATACTTGTATATTAGGTGTATGTGACTAGTTAGTTAAGACAAACTCATATAAGATAGTTTCTATATTCTTAAAAGGAAAATTACCCCTTTGTGATTGTCTAGGATAATCTATATAATCCAAGGCTCTGAGAACGTAACTTAGTATTGAACGCTTTGGGTTAGCTCTTAGATATAAGTAGATACATACTGGAAATCATAGATCATTGGACTAGATATCTAAGGATGATAAAATCATTGAGATAGGTGTTAGTACATTTATCTTGTTTCAATGATGGATGTTATATAAGGAGGTATTTTAGTCATAGTACCTATAGGTAAGAGCTAATGTTTTATGTAGCATCATTCTTGGGATCAACATTTTCTTATGATAATAATAAAAAATATTTAAAATAAAAAATGCAGCTATTTTTATAGTAGAGGTATTTTTGTCATTTTAGTAGCCAAGAACGATGTGTCCTTTGGCATTTAGAATAGCTTATAAGTCCTAATTAATATTTGAGTTAAGGAAAGGGTCTTGAAGAACATAGGTTTTATTTTATTCAAGTAATCTAAGTTAATTATTGGAATAGAATAAAATAAAAGGCCCAAAGAGAAAATAAATTAATTATTTAGTTTGGTTAGTTAATTAATTATTCAAGGCTTAAACCCAACATGAATATTAAGAATTAACCCAGGCTTAAACTATAATATAAGATTAAGAAATTGTCTTGGTTTATTTGAGGTAATTAATTATTTATTTATGTTTATTAATTCAAGATTAAATAAATAATTTTTTTCTTAGTCCAATAGCCTGGACCAAGGGTCGATGAGTCAAACATGAGCCTAGCTTCACTAAGGTTAGTGTTGCACCCGAGCTAGACGTCTACTAAGGATAAGAATTTTTTTTTTTTTAAATTCCGGATATATGCATGCTTATGCGATTTATCGGGGTTTTTGTTATTCTCTTTATTAGACTTCATTTTTCTCTGGGTGTGTAATAGCTCTGGATTGCTTTGTGAAAAATACACACGAGTATTTGTTCTCTATGCTCTGGCCTCTGGTTTTATTCTCCAGAGGAATTCTTCTCTTGATACTATTTGTTAGTCGTTGATTAAAAAAGAAAGACGACATATTCCTTTCCTTTATGCTTTTACCAACTTTATTAGGCAAAAGTGATACTATGAGAATCAAGAGCCTAGTGCTTATGCAAAGACAAAGCCGATGTCTTGCGGGTTTTGAACTAGAAGCTAATCGGCCCGTTCAAGCCAATCGCTAGCTTGCTTTAAAAGCAAGCCAATCCACAACTTGTTATACCCGGCCACTAGCTTTTCCCTAATTCTGATAATTTTTATTCATTTTTTCCTCTATTCTCTATCATTTTTCTTCCATTCTTCTTCGTTTAAAACACTTTCCATATGACACCCCACTACCTAGGCCCAACAGGGCCGGGGATATCGCCCCATCCAAAGGACAAGAGGTCTTTATAACTAAGACACACAATTAAAATAAAATAATACCTTAAAATTTTAAAGCTTATTACAACCCAAAAATTCATGAATAAATCTAAAATAAAAATTGTTCACTCTCAACTCCAAAAGCATTACATAAAATAAATAACAAAATATCTTCCAAGGCAGGTAACACTAGCTACTCATCCCCACAGTAGGATCGACCTAAAATCATGGTAAAACGGGTGATGGGATAAAAATCTCAATAAGTCCGTATGTGCTTTGAGTGTTCAGAGAAAACAGTCCATGAATGCAAGGTGTAAGAATTTCATAAGAAAAATACTGTCAAGCAATAAACAATAGTCAAAATCAAGAGTGGCGTTTTGGCTTTTCCAACCATACATGTACAAATAAATCAACCACTCAAAAAGGGTGGTCATGGGTTACCACACGTTGGGCCTCATAACCATACAACGGTCAGAATGACACACTTTGTGCAGACTGACAAAAATTAGGTGATCAGTCTATCAGGTGAGATACTCCCCATCTCTACACCCAAACAAAATCGGTTGTCCATTCCGGCAACACACAGTCCACTTGACTGAAAACTGCTAGCTCGGACCGGCACGACCCACTGAACTGACATCTTATCCGGAAAGGACTTACCCCTCAGAGGTGGCCACCTACTGAGAGACTTACCCTAACCCCTCAAAGACTAGTCCTAGAAATCCACCCTTATTGAGTACTCAATGTAATTTATCCCACTTGAGGGAAAATGAATAAATCATAGCTCCACTTGAAAATGGCAATTGAGGATTTCCAAAGTTTGGGACAAAGCTGGATTTAGAAAGAGTTTCGAGTTTGAGTAAAACTGCTTATTGATTTTCAAATAATTTATTTGACTGAAATGAAATAGGAAACAATCCTCAATTACCTTTACAGAAGTGAGTGTCCACGCACTCTACATTTGGGTTGCCATAATAACCATTTTGCATCAAACAAGTTTTATACAGGAGCTTACTTGATCCTTGCTCAAAATAAAGGTCTCCAACAGCTTACCTAATCCCGCCTGGGTTAAACATGAGCCATAATTAAACTCAAGCCAAAATTCACTTTCACAAATAATCCTAACTCAACTTACTACAATCATGACTCTAGTGTCCCAAGCATTAAGGCTAAATAATAAATAAAATGGTTTATAAAATAAATCTAGCTTGATATTAAAATAACTAGAGTTTGGAAAATAGGTACTAATAAGCTAAAGATTTAAATCTTGCTATAAATAAATTAGGGTTTATTTGATGAAGAGTCCTAGGACCTAGATGGAATTATTTAAAATACTAATCCATTAATAATTAGTTGTTGGAAAATAATTTGTAACTAAAATTAGTTGTAAGTAAATTTTAATGGGTTTTGATTGAAAGATAATAAATAAATTTTAATAGTATTTATGAATATAAGACTTACAAAATTAATATTTTACCTATTATGAATGTTTATATAAAAAAACTTTATTCGATATTATTATTTTCTATATATTTTATTTTATATAAAATCTATATATTTTATTTCTTTAATAAAAGCCATTATTTATTTGACTAAAATATCATTATTTCATATAATAGTCCAAATCCGCATTTCCCTAGGGTTTTCGAATTCACTAGAAGAAATTATAGTTTTAATTATTTTATTAATGAAATAAAATTAGCTTAGGGATAACAAGTTCATGATCATATTTCCTATTGCTATCCATAATCATGAACATACACTCTACATCAATCAACAAAACATCCAAATCATGAATAAAATATAGATCCAAATCTACCAAGACATGATCCAAACTCTATTAACATAAACATATTCATGGCTTTAACAATCATACATAATCACAAAACCCTATTCACCGAAGGTGACATAATCTCTAACATGCTTGATCATTCATACTACTCACGACATGAAGACATGCAACAAACCCTAAAAACACCATACAATCAACCAAGACAAATCATCTCATGCATCAATCCCATCTCCATCATACAACCACATTTATTCATGCTTCAATCTCAACTCCAATACAACAACACATGCTCGAACCCTCATCATAATCCGTCCCCTTCCAATATCATTCTAGAGATATGAATCTAGAATTTAAAGAGAAGGTTGAAGGGTTTACTTGAATGATGACTACCTTGAAAAAGTTTCGAAAGAGGCCTTACTCTTAGGAGACTTGATCCGTCCAAGACAGAAGAAGAAAATATGGCCATGGTTGAAGTAACCATTCGGCCGAGAGAGAGAGAGAGAGAGAGAGAGAGAGAGAGAGAGAGAGAGAGAGAGAGAGAGAGAGAGAGATGGAGGGAGAAAGAGAAAAAGAGAGTTCATTACTGTGTGTGTGTGTGTGTGTATGTATATATATATATATATATATGTATGTATGTATGTATGTATGTATGTATGTATTCATTAGGAGTTGAAGATGAGTAGAGATGGAGATGATTGATCACGCTTACCTTGAAGATGTTCTTGAGCCTTCAAGAAAATTCTGATTTTTTTATCCAAAAGAGAGACTTAGATTTCGGTATTTGATGTTAAAAATTGCATAAGTGGTTTCAAGAGGTTGGGTAGGTGTGATCTGGAGTTTTTGGAGAAGATTTGAGAGGTTTGGAGTGGTCTTTAGCATGAGGATGCTAGTAGGTGTTCTTGGTGTTCTTGAAGGTTGGAGAGAATGGAGAGAATTTGGATGAAGCTAGCCAAATTCTGTGGGAATAGAGTGGCCGAATTGTTTGAATGGTTTTTGGTAATTGGATTTTCAGATTTGAGAGAAAAAGGAAAGCTGGTTGTTTGAAATTCAAAGAGAATAATTTAGGGAATCAATTTTGGAAACAAATATGGTAGGAAGATCTTGGTTGATGGAGAGCTTTTGGAAAGCTACAATAGTAGACTGGCTTGCTGGAATTCTGCTGAGATGAGTGTTGTTTGATGGAGCTTTAGGGTGGCCGAAATATGGTGGACGATGGTGAAGGGATTTTCTGGTTGTTGGAGGGTTGATTTATGGTAGTTTACTAATATGTTTGCTGGAATTTTGGTCTTCAATCAATGGCTTGATTGGAGTGATTGATGGAGATATTTTAGGAGCAGCCATGGGACTGGTTTTCGAGCAAAATGTTGGGGAAGATGATGAAGCTCAATTTATGGCTGTTCAAGGGGAGTTTGTACAGAAAAATTGTGGAAGTTTCGGACAAGGCTGAAGAAGAAGTAAAACTAGAAAATCCTGAACAGATTTTTGCAAGGTTTGTTGGAAATTTCTGGGCAGATTTTGCTGCCATTTTTCAATCAGTTCGCAGAAGGTTTGAAGGGGTATTCAAAGATCCTTCAAGGCTGGTTTCCAGCCTTCTTTATGGAGGAAAAACGAGATTGAGTTGCTAGGTGAAAAACTGGAAGAAACAGTTGGGTTTTGGCTCACCAATGCTGCAAAAATTGTCCAGAAAATTTTCTGGTTTGCACAGTTTTTTGAGCAGCTCGGTTTTAGCTAGAATGTTCAGTCCTCAAGCTAGGTGAACTGGCCATTTTTCTGGCAGCATTTGGGAGAAAAAGATGGCTGAAATTTTTGACACTTGGACTGAACAAGACGCTGGAAAAATTCCAGATTGCTACATGAAGAAGATGAACACACTTAGGTTGGAGTTTAAAGGTTCAACCATGGAGATTAATTCTCTTGGAAACCTTCCACAACTCCTCCCCATTTTCCGCCAACAAGATGTCTCACACTTAGACATTTTCGAACCTTCAAAGCCTTAGCACTTTGCTGGAATTTTCTGGAAATAGAATTGACTTAGATGAATTGAACAACTTAATGAATTGAGAAGTAAGGAAAGCTACGGATTACAAAGGGTATGAACCCCCTTATAAATTTTTGTAGGGCACAAGAGTAGGATTAGGACATCCCTATCATGTCTCCCCTAGGACAATACTCCTACTCTTCTCTAAAGCATGCAAGAGCCAAAATATAGCCCTCCTACACAAAAATAAAATTTAATCATGCTAAAACTCCAATGATGGAATTTGAACCCAAGACCTCAAGAATTAATTCCAAAGCTCTAACAACTAAACCACAACAACTCTTGTTCTTATTTTTTCTCCCAAATATTTTTCCTATTTGATCCTCAAGCTATCCACCTATTTTCACCTCAACCAAAAATTATCATTTTGCCCTTCTTACTCAATAAACACAATTAAGCCATCTAGACTACAAATCACACATCTAAGAACATAAAATCATACAAAAATATATTTATGCATACAAGCAAATATGATATGCATCCCGACCCCCTTACTCTAAGGTTGGTTTTAGCTGGGGTTTCACATTCCAGGATTCAGTGATTTACCAAAATTCAAACAGAATTGAATCTCAAACAAAAACTCAACTGCCTTTGCTTTTAATTATAGGCTTACACAACAAAACTATGAAAATCATGAAATTACACAAATCCTATGTCTCAATAGTGTTCTACATTGCCATGAAAAACACTGCTCTGATACCACTTGTAATTAGATCGGGAAAAAAAGAGAAGACAGAAAAAAACACAGAAGTACAGAAAACAATACACCAATGGAAGATTTTGAAAAATAATAGTTGGTTACCAGCCTTAACAAACCCGTGACCAGCTTGCTTCCAAAGCAAACCGGCCACGACATGGGTCAAGCCTACCGCTGCTTGCTCTTTGACTGGGCTACAATTTGGCGTATTTTAACGTAGGTCGGGATCCAATTTTGGAGCGGGTCAGGTTAAGGCTTCATGAAGTGCAGTTTTGTTTTTCTAATATAATGTTTCTTTTCTTTTCTTTTTCATCACAAACCAAATGAAGTTACTATTTTTCAATGTAGTATTCTTGCAATATTTTGCATGTAAATAGGAGTTAAGGATTTAGGATTAAATAAGATCATTAATTAATTGAATTAATATGTTTAATTCTTTATTTGATCACTTAGGATTTTAAAGGATAGAAAAAGGCATAATGAATATCTACAATTTTTCTAGCATATTTTTTCCTTTTTGGACATTCCTAAGTGCACATTTTTCAAGACTAAAGTCTTGAAAAATATTTGGATAAGGAGAATATTTTTTTTCATTAATAGGTTTATTAACTTATGAGTAGAATTCATTCTTGTTTATTCTCCGAAAGGTTATCATCTTAAACATGGATTTGGATTTAGATATTTTGTGTAAGTTAAAGGAAAATCAAATTTAATTAATTTTTACAGAAAACGTTTTTGTCATAAAACTAGAGACCAAAGTCCCAGGAAAAGTTTTAGTTTAAAATTTTTGAAATCATTAAGTTTTTAAATCAAATAAAATTCATCCATGATAAACCTCTCAAAAGGTGTCAACCTTGACATAGAGATTTTATGGGCTTAGATATCTTACACAAGTTAAGGGAAACTTAATGAAATTTTTCAAAAGGATATTTTTTTGGAAAACCCCTTATTTTAAAAGACTAAGTGGGAAAGGGGTTCCAAAGATCCCATGGCTTCCATCACGGTCCTCATTAGAGATCGTGGGTCTCCTCGCGTCAACTTGGGAGTGAATTCATATATGATAGAGATTCTACAAAGATCTAGACCTAATAGATGGATGGAATTGAAGCCAGGGATATTGTACTGTGATCGGCTAGCCTACGTTAAAAGTCATAATGCCAGGATTATCTATAGAAAATCAGAAGAAACGATCATCCCCTCGATAGAGTTATCTTCTAGATCATTACCTAGAAGGACAATCAATTTATGATGGTCAATGCACTTAGTTTAGAAAATTATTAACCTTCCCACGAAGTTATGTTATTTTTTCTAAAAGCCAAATTGATTATGTCATAGATAATGATATGGTTAGCTATTATCAGTTTTAGTATAAGGACAAAGTGTACAAAATTATTTGTTTTTACACAAACTGAGAACTTTTATTTTTTGAATTTCAAAAACGGTCGGTGGTGGTTCTTTTTGTTCTTTGGCTATTATTCTCTGTGAGAATAAACTAACGGGTTTAAACTATGTGGACTAGAAAAGGAACCTAGACATAATATTCATAACAGAGGAGTATAAGTAAGTCCTGTATGATCCCTATCCTGAGATTGGGGAGAGTTTTACTAACTCAGGTGATTGCTGAGAGAACTCAATCAGAGAGCATATGGTTAAGATGATTGCTGCTTTCCAAGAAGCAGGAATCCTAGGGGCTATTATTGACTCCGAGAGCTAGTTGGACATGGTTTTTGAGACTTTGTCGGACTCCTACTTACAGTTCAAATTGAATTACAATATGAACAAGTTAAACATGAGTTTAATATAATTGATAAATGAGCTCCAGGTGACAGAAAAGTAATAAGGCCATACAATCTAAGGCCTTAGTTGCTAAATCATCTTCTTTTAGAATTGGGCCCAAACCCAAAAAGTTTAAAAAGAAAAAAGGAAAACTAGTGGTCTAGCCCAAGTGCCAGCCTAAAGACAAGCCCAAAGGAAAATGCTTTAGATGTGGCAAAAAGAGACATTCGAAAAATGAGTGTTTGGATATTTTGACCAAGAAAAATCCTAGAGTTAAGGCTTACTATCCAAAGTCTATATCTATGGTTGGATCAACTTCCACTTGGATGTTGATTTTGAAGCCACTGATCATATATATAGGGGTTTAAGAAGATAAGGAGACTCTAGAAGGGCGACCATGGTCTCTGCATGGGAAATAGAGCACAACCGTGGGTTTAAGCAAATGGAGAATTGGAACTCGTCTTTGATTATAATAGAATAATTTTATTGAGAGATATTTTATATGTACCCGATTTTAGACAAAATTTTATTTCAGTTGCAAAACTTATAAATTTTGATTGTTCTATTTCTTTCCATTCTAGCATTACTATCAGTAGAAATAGAGAAGTGTTATGTACTGGACATATGTATGGTCATTTATTCTTCACAAATTCTATTAACAATTAAGTAAATAACACTCAAAGTAAACTTATCAATAATAAGAGAAAGACCAATATAAATGACTCAAATCTATGGCATCTAAAGGTGGGTCATATTAACTTAACAGGATTCAAAGACTAATCCATGATGGGCCATTGGGCTCATTGAGTTTGAAAAGTTGGTCCCAGTGTGAATTTTACTTAATGGGGAAGATGAAAAGGACTTTTACCTAAAAGGCAGAAAGAACCAAGAAAATACTGAGTTTAGTTCACACTAATATGTATGGTTTTTTATCCACACTATCTTGGGAGGTTTTGAGCGCTTCATCATGTTCACAGATGATTATACAAAGTATAGTTATGTTTACCTGATAATGTGCAAGTCTGACTCTCTTAACAGATTCAAAGAATCTAAGGTTGAAGTGTAGCATCGAAAAGGTAAACTGATCAAAATCCTTCAATCGAATCATGATAGAAAGTACCTTCCAAGGTAAGTTTAAAGACTACATGGTACATCATGGGATAGCATCTCAACTTAGTGCAACTGGGACACCCCAATAGAATAGAGTAACTGAGAGAAGAAACAGAAAATTGATGGAAATGGTCCAAAGTATGATGTCTCATTCAATTCTTCCTTTTTTTTTTTTTTTTTTAGATATGCCCTAAAAATAGCAGTGTATATTTTGAACTTAGTACCTTCCAAGTCAATACCTAAGACACCTTATGAGATGTAGACTAGCGAAATCCTAGAAATAGGGGAAATAGATGGTGTTGGGTATCCCACGCGCATATCATATATAGCGCAGCGGAAGAACAAATCGAGATACCATCCCAGGATCCACATATGTGTGAAAAATAAGACATAAAGAGAATAAATGTAACAACTTTTTACCTTTCTATGATCGTCCGAAGAACAAAAATTTTCTTCTTCAAGTCAAGACACGATCCAGCAATCCTCTTGATCAAACTCTACAAGAGTTGAACACCCAACCACTATAATCACAGTGTGTGATTATCTTTAACAGTAATCCACACAGAGGATACATTCAAGCACCAAAATATTTCTGTGCTAGCAGAAAAATAAGGCGGCTAGGGTTCTTCACGTTTTCAGGAAAATGAGAGAGAGAGAGAGAGAGAGAAGAAGAAGAAGAAGAAGAAGAAGAAGAAGAAGAAGAAGAAGAAGAAGAAGAAGAAGAAGAAGAAGAAGAAGAAGAAGAAGAAGAAGAAGAAGAAAAAGAAGAAGAAGGTTGTCGTGTGTCTCTAGGGTTTTTTGTGAATCCAACCTCTATTAGATTTCAAGCATACCCTACTAAAATTGAGAATTCTAATCCTATTAGAATTCCCTAATTGTAATTGGAAACATCAAATTCTCACAATTACAATTGTGGACCATAATTATAACTAATTATAATTTTTCCACAACAACTTCTCTTTCTCGCAATTAACCCCACTATATTATCAAATAACATCTTGAGTATATAATCCTCGATTGTGTGTGACCTATTAGCTTTCTTAGTCAATTGGTAGCGAACATGAATTAATCCATACGTCTTTGAGATTAATAATTCATAATTAATTAGAATTAATCATATTGATTCTAATCAGGATTGGTTTATTAATTCATCAATTAATAAACCCATATTCCCAGATCATGAGCGGTATCTAGCAACACATCATGACCACCCAAGAGTCTAGAAAGTCAAGTGGCTTGATATGAACCCTTCAATAAAAAACTACAGTGCAAATAACTCCTTTCACCATACAATATCTCATTCGGTTTGGAGTACGGATTTAGTGCCAACTCCCTCCAGAATTAATTCTAGCCCGAATACAATATTACTTATACCAGGAATCCACCACTATAGATTTGTAATAATTGGAACTATTTCCAATACACAATCGCCTCGGCCAAGGACTTCTCGAGTAGTAATTCCTACAAGTGGCCATAAGATATTCACCCAAACAATTAAGAGTGGTGAATCCATTATTGACCCTCTCAACTACTTTCGTTTACCTCACAATGTACCCAATATCCATCCCATAGGCATGAAGGCATAGGAAGTGGAAAACACAGGGCACGCAGCGGAAGCGAAGATTAAAAACTGGAAAAACAAAAGAACAGGGGAATCCCGATCAGAGCCGGCGCCGATTGTGCTCTGGCGGGACTCCAAGGTTAAAATTTTTTTTACCTCTTTTGCTAGTCTAAGAGTTGGCTGGACCGGAACGAGTGCAACCGAGGTAGGTATGCTGGTGGAAGCCTTTGGTGCGATTCCTGCAAGTGTCCTACTCCGTCTTTGCATGTAGGTGAACGTCAATCCCTCAATCTTCTAGTATATGGCCTGCGTAAATCCGTTTGGTGAACAACTACAGACTAAGGAACTTTTTTTCCTGGAGAGAGAGAGAGAGAGAGATGACTGGCTTTTCACAGAGAAGAAGCCGTCTCAAAGAGTGTGTGTTCTGCAACTACGTTGTTTCCAATCCTCCTGTTTAACCTAAATAAAACCCTAGGTTAAAGTGGATTGGGCCATTTAACTCTTAGTTTAACCTTTTGGGCTTAATTAATTATTCTAATTAGAACCAACCTAATGGGCCAATTAATAATTAATTTCCCAGCCCAAATAAATTAGTCCAATAAATAAGCCTATATTAGTTTAGTCCCAGGTTAATCGTTAATTATTCAAACTGGACCAAAGCCATGAATAATTAATTAACCCACTAAACTAATTTAATTAATTCTCTCTCCATGGACCTTTATTTTATTCTAACCCAACAATTAAATCAGGCTACTTAAATAAAATAAATTCCATTTAATTAAAGATCAATTCCTTAGCTCGTATTTAATTAGGACTTACGGTTTATACTGGGGACCAAAAGACACACCACCTTAGCTACTAAAATGACTAAAATACTCTTGCCATATAAATAGCAGTATTTTGCATTTTAAATATTTCCTAATATCACCATAAGGAAATATTGACCCCAAGGATAGTGCTGCGTTAGCAAAGTCTCCGACCTACTGGTGTAATGACTAAAATACCCATCTATACATCGTCGTACATTCAGAGAGGAAGAAGTATACTAACACCTCTCTAAATGAAATCTACCATCCTTAAGCCTCTAGTCCAATGATCCACGACTTCCTAGATTGTTTCTGCTTTCCAAGGGAGCTACCCTAAAGCAAATATCCAAGTTATGTTTCCTAGGGCCCTGGATATTTAGATCATTTAAACAACTACAAGAGGTGATATAGTATAGAAACTATCTTGTACAAATCTGTCTTAACTAACTAGTCACACATACCCAACATGCAAGTATATTGGCCATACGATAGAACCTCAACTATAGCATATCAAGGCATATGCTTCCAACTTCGTCAGACCACCAACTCATACTCAAGTCGTAGAGTATTAGTCTACGCTGTAACAGTAGTAGTCTAGGTTTCTACCATATAGTACTTTTAGAAACCACTACTACAGGTCCTGTTCTACGTATTCGAAATACGCTTATGTCATGAAGTGAGTGGACTACTCACTGGCTAAAGGTAAGCCATTCCCCA
Organism: Voacanga thouarsii; assembly: GCA_026120185.1. Lineage (NCBI taxonomy): Eukaryota > Viridiplantae > Streptophyta > Magnoliopsida > Gentianales > Apocynaceae > Voacanga > Voacanga thouarsii. Next base: position 488,148 of record JANUWF010000328.1, read on the forward strand.
TTTAGAATTCATAACATAATAACCTAGACATGATGAGATTCTTATTCTCATCAATCGGTTAAGAATGAATGTTTATGTGTTAAGTAACCCGTGATCCAGACCTTACTATGAAAAACCTCAATTCACATGGACCATTTACTTAAACACAATGGGTCTTTTTCAAACGTGATTGTGTACAAATAAAATTGTAAATTCACAAAAAAATTCTGAAAATAAACTCTTGTATTAAAACATTCGATTTTTATATCAGAAAGCTAGTCTAAAAGGGCATACATCCCAACAATCTCCCACTTGCACTCTAAGACTAAGTAAGTCCATAGATGCCCACCCCTATGTCATCTAAGTGTCTCTTGAAGACTCTCTCAGCCAAAAGCTTGGTGAATGGATCTGCTAGATTGTTCTTGTAGGCAATCTGTTCCACCACGATTTCCCGTTTCTGGATGAAATCCCGGATCAGGTGGTACTTCCTCTTGATATGCTTCCCCTTCTTGTGGTTCCGAGGTTCTTTGGATTGCAATACTGCTTCAGTGTTGTTGCAATACATCACAATCAGCCTGTCCATGTGTGGCATGACTCCAAGTTCTGAAAGGAACTTTCGAAGCCAGACTGCTTCCTTGGATGCCTCCGAAGCTACCTCATACTCAACTTCCATAGTTGAGTCAGCAATGCAAGATTGCTTGATACTCCTCCATGAAATAGCTCCTCCAAACACGGTAAAGATATATCCACTAGTAGATTTTCTCTCATCCTTATCCGCCTGGAAGTCTGAGTCTATGTATATTGTAGGAACCAAGTTATTAGCCTTGTAAACCAGCATATAATCTCTCATTCCCTTGAGGTACTTGAGTATATGCTTTACAACTTGTCAATGAACCTCCCCAGAGTTTGACTAACATTTGCTAACCAAGCCTACGGCAAAGCAGATATTTGGCCTAGTACACAGCATTGCGTACATAAGACTTCCTACAGCCGAAGCATAGGGAATCCTACTCATCTTGTCCTTTTCTTCTTTGGACTTAGGACAGTCCCTTGAAGAAAATGACAACCCATGTTTACAAGGAATTAGAGCTCCCTTGCATGAGTCCATGCTATACCTGGCCAGCATCTTGTCAATGTATGCCGCTTGGGATAATTCTAACATTCTCTACTTCCTATTTCTAAGAAATCTAATCCCGAGATTGTAACTGGCTTCTCCCAAGTCCTTCATACTGAATTGACTAGATAGTCAAACCTTTGTAGATGATAATGACCCTACATCATTTCCAATGAGTAGAATGTCATCGACATATAAGACAAGAAAAACCTCATTAATGCCTTCAAGTTTCCTGTACACATATGGTTCATCCTCGTTTTGAACAAAATCATAAGACTTTATAGTCTCATCAAAATGAATGTTCCATGCCCTTGATGCTTGCTTAAGTCCATAAATGGACTTCTTAAGCTTGCAAACCATATGCTCTTAGCCTTTAGCAATAAAGCCTTCCGGTTGGGACATATAGATGTCTTCACTAAGATGGCCATTTAAAAATGTCGTCTTGACATCCATTTGCCATATCTCGTAGTTATAATGACATGCGATGGCAAGAAGGATATGGATAGATTTAAGCATGGCTACCGGGGAAAAGGTTTCCTCATAATCGATTCCCTTTTTCTGAGTATACCCTTTTACCACAAGCCTAGCTTTGAAGGTTTCCACCTTCCTATCTATGCCCCTCTTTCTTTTGTCTACCCACTTACACCCTGTAGGTTTTATCCCTTCAGGTGAAATTACAAGATCCCAAACCTGATTGAGATACATAAACTCAATCTCAGCTTTTATTACTTCATACCACAGATTTGCATCGGCATCAGAAATACCCTCCACGTATCTAGTGGGGTCTTATTCCTGATGGTCAGAGACCAGCTTGAAAGCTTCTCCAGTCCACCTTTCTGGAACCCTAGATACTCTTCCACTACGACGAGGCTCCATTTGTATAGGCTCTTGATACTGTACCTCTTCTTGTTCCACAATCGGGTAAGAAGAAGTTGCTTCCGAAGATAATTTCTCCTCCAGTTCTAACTTGGTTGAACCTTTCATAGAAGTACTTTGATCATCCTCCAAGTATCTAGCATTTGTACTAACTAGTACTTTCTGCTCCTTAGGATGATAAAAGTAACCACCCTTTGTCCCTTTTGGAAACCCAACAAAATAGCATAATTCTGATCTTAGTTCCAACTTGTCTCCCTTGACCAATACATAAGTTGGACAACCCCATATCCTGAGATGATTTAGACTTGGCTTACGCCCAGTCCTAGGTACTAACTTGGAAGGCATTAAATTCAGAATGTATGTCGCTGTTTCCAGGGCATATCCCCAATAAGACATCGGAAGAGTAGCATGAGACATCATGCTTCGGACCATTTCCATCAATGTCCTATTCATTCTCTCAGCTACTCCATTCTACTGGGACATCCTCGGTGCAGAGAATGGGAATACTATCCCATGATGTACCATGTAGTCCTTGAATTCACCAAGAAGGTACTCTCCACTACGATCTGATCGTAAGGTCTTGATTAATTTACTTGTCCGACGCTCCACTTCAGCCTTAAACTCTTTGAACTTGTCAAAAGAGTCAGATTTGTGTCTCATCAGGTAAACGTAACCAAACCTTGTACAATCATTCATGAAAGTGATGAAGTACTCAAAACCTCCTCTTGCTGGTATAAACAGGGGACCACACATATCAGTGTGAACAAGACTCAATACCTCCTTGGCTATATCCACCTTAGGGGCAAACGACCTTTTGGTTATCTTTCCCATCAGGCAAGACTCACACTGAGGCCAATTTTTCAATCTCAATGAGCCCAAGGGCCTATCGTGGATCAACCTCTGAATTCTGGTTGAGTTGATATGACCCAACCTTAAATGCCAAAGATAAGAGTTATTGACATTGGTCTTTCTCTTCCTTGTTAAAGGTTTAGATTGAGCGTTATTTAATTAATTGTTAATAGGGTTTAAGAAAAATAGATTCCCATACATGTGCTTAGTAAATAAAATTTCTCCATTTCTACTAATAGAAATACCAGAATATAAAGATACAGAATATCCTTGATTTATTAGTTTTGCATCCGAAATCAAATTCTGTCGAAATTCAGGTACATATAAAATATCTTTCAAAACCACTATTCTATTATAATAAAAAAAAAAGATCCAGCTCTCCCACTGCAAGGGCCCAAACTTGTGCTCCATTTCCCACACGTAGTCCATCTTTGCCCTTCTGGAGTCTTCTAATCTTTCTAAACCCCTGCATGGAGTTACAAATGTTATTAGTGGCTTTTGAATCAACAATCCAAGTGGAAGTTGATCCAACCATTGATATAGACTTTAGATAGAAAACATTACTTATGGGGTTTTTCTTGGCTTAAAGATCCGAACACTCATTTTTTCAGTGTCCCTTCAGTCCACACTTGAAACACTTGCCCTTGGGTTTATCTTTGGGCTAGGTCTTGGGCTGAACCGCTGCGTATCCCCATCCTATACGGGTTCACTCCCAGGGTGACGGAGGGGACCCACGATCTCTAATGAGGATCGTGATGGAAGCCGTGAGGCCGTTGGAACCCCTCTCCCACATAGTTTTTTAAAACAATGGTTTTCTGAAAAATATCCTTTTGAAAATTTCCATCAAGTTTTCCCTTCAACTCAAAAATAAAATGTCTAAGTCCATAAAAATCTCTATGTCAAAACTTAAATCCTTTGAGACTTTTTTCCCATGGATAAATTTTATTTAAGTTAAAAACTTAATAATTTCAAAAATTTTCCAATTAAAACTTTCGAGAGACTTTGGTCTCAAGTTTATTTAACAAAACAATTTTTCTTGTGCCAAACTAAAACAAAATGGCTTTCTATTTTAACCTTACAAAAATATCTAAATCCAATATATTTTCTATATTAAGGATTAAATCCTTTGAGAAAATATCTAAGGATTAATTTTTGTTCAAGTTGAAATAACCATTTAATTTGTAGAAAAAATGTTTCCCTTGTCAAAAACATTCCTAAAAACTTTGGTCTTTGAGAAAACGGGCACATAGGCACCAAAAATAAATAGCATGCTAGAAAACAATAGATGTTTTCATGCTCTTCTATTTTTAAACCTAAGTGCCTAGATAATAGAATTAAACACATTAATTAATTAATTAATTAATTAATAGTCTTGTTTAATCCTAAAATCCCTTACTAATATTTTTCATGCAAAAATATTCCACGAATATTAACTATTGCAAAATATTAACTGTGCCTAATATGCACCCTAAAACCAAAAGAAATTGCATGAAAAATTACAAGGAAAAATTAAAAAAAAAAATTCCTTGGTCCACTGCACCCGCCGCATTGGATCATGCACCCCCATCCGCACTGTGGTCCACTGCACCCGCCACATAGAACCAGGACCTACGAGAAACCAGCGCACGGACCGGCCTTCCAGACCCAAGTTGGCGCCGGTTCCAGCACCCCAAGCCGGCGCCGATTGCGGTTTGGACGCCTTCTTCCTGCAGTTTTTTTTTTCTCTGCGAATTTCCCCTGTTTTTCTGCATAGCTTTCAGCTTCGATGGCTCTCCGATTTCAAACTAGGTACAATGAAATCAACCAAAACCAACAATCAGCTATACCCATAAACATTACTTTTACACGATTTGTTAAAAAAAATAATAAATTACACATTCCTATACCTCCATCTGCGAGGTTTAACAGAGAATCTATCCGTACCAAAAATAGAGAAGCATCACAATTTTAATCACACATATGTATCCAATTTTATTCATCTAGATACATGCTCCCTATATTTTCACAAAACCTTCATTCTCTTATACCAATTGAAGGCATAGGAAGCAAAAAACACAGGGCAAGCAGCGGAAGTGAAGATTAAAAACTAGAAAAACAAAAGAACAGGGGAATCCCAATCAAAGCCGACGCCGACTTCGGCAGCCCTAGCCGGCACCGGTTATGCTCTGGCGGGACTCCACGGTTTAAAATTTTTTTACCTCTTTTCCTCGTTCTAAGAGTTGGCTGGACCGGAATGTGCGCAACCGGGGGTAGGTGTGCCGGTGGAAGCCTCTGGTGCGATTCCAGCAAGTCTCCTACTCTGTCTCTGCATGTAGGTGAACGCTAATCCCTCGATCTTCCAGTATATGGCCTGCCTAAATCCATTTGGTGAACAACTACAGACTAAGGAACCTTTTTTCCTGGAGAGAGAGAGAGAGATGTCTGTCTTTTCACAGAAAAGAAGCCGTCTCCGAGAGTGTGTGTTCTACAACTACATTATTTCCAATCCTCCTGTTTAACCTAAATAAAACCCTAGGTTAAACTGAATTGGGCCATTAGACTCTTAGTTTAACCTTTTGAGCTTAATTAATTATTCTAATTAGAACCAACCTAATAGCCCAATTAATAATTAATTTCCCAACCCAAATAAACTAGTCCAATAAATAAGCCTATATTAGTTTAGTCTTAGGTTAATCTTTAATCATTCAAACTGGGCCAAATCCCTGAATAATTAATTAACCCAATAAACTAATTTAATTAATTCTCTCTCCATGGATCTTTATTTTATTCTAGCCCAACAATTAAATCAAGCTACATAAATAAAATAAATTCCATTTAATTTAAGATCAATTCCTTAACCCGTATTTAATTAGGACTCACGGTCTATACTAGGGACCAAAAGACACACCGCCTTGACTACTAAAATAACCAAAATACCCTTGCCATATAAATAACTGTATTTTACATTTTAAATATTTTCTAATATCACTATAAGGAAATATTGACCCTAAGGACAGTGCTGCATTAACAAAGTCTCCGACCTACAGGTGTAATGACTAAAATACCCCTATATACATCATTATACATTCAGAGAGGAAGAAGTGTACTAACACCTCTCTAAATGACATCTACCATCCTTAGGCCTCTAGTCCAATGATCCATAACTTCCTGGATTATTTCCACTTTCCAATGGAGCTACCCTAAAGCAAACATCCAAGTCATGTTTCCCAGGGCCTTGGATATTTAGATCATTCAGACAACCACAATTGGCGATATAATATAGAAACTATCTTGTACAAGTCTGTCTTAACTAACTAGCCAAACATACCCAACATGCAAGTATATTAGTCCTACGATAGAACCTTAACTATAGCATATCAAAGCATATGATTCCAGTTTCATCAAACCACCAACTCATACTCAAATCGTAGAGTACTAGTCCACGTTGTAGCAGTAGTAGTCTAGGTTTCTACTATATAGTACTTTTAGAAACCACTACTACAGGTCCTATTCTACGTATTCAAAATACGCTTATATCATGAAGTGAGTGGACTACTCACTGGCTAAAAGTAACCCATTTCCTATTTGGAATTCATAACATAATAACCTAGATATGATGAGATTCACATTCACATCAATCGGTTCAGAATGAATGTTTATGTGTTAAGTAACCCGTGATCCATACCTTACTGTGAAAGACCTCCATTCATATAGACTACTTACTTAAACACAATGGGTCTTTTTCAAACGTGATTGTGCCAAATAAAATTGTAAATTCATAAATAATTTCTGAAAATAAATTCTTTTATTAAAAGATTCGATTTTTACATCAAAAATTTAGTCTAAGAGGGCATACATCCCAACAAGATGGCCCTCAATCAAGCCCCAGAGATTTGAATCATAGTACAACACTCAGCAAATAAAATACCTTGGAGATCTCAAGTCTAAGGATACTTGCACGTTTGCTATATTGAGATTATATCACTGGTACTAAATAGTTATCTATGTGATTATCTCAAAGCTAGGTTATCCAATGAACTTGTTCCATTAACAAGCATCCATATGTTAACTTTGAGTATCTCAATACTCACGGATATGAGAACCACCGCCTTATCAAATTAGGAAGTCTAATACATGTCAGTCTTAACACATTAATGATGTCCTGTCTCATTAATACTACGACTAGGGACTATTTATGTACTAACACTATACGGTGTAGTAGAAATCTTATATCATAATCTCTATCATGATTTCCTTACCACAGTATTGTACTAGGGATTTTATCAAACAATTATATTACTTAAAAGTAAATAAAAGAAACTGTAAGATAAATAATGTCTTTTATTAAAATAAAATGTATCATATACAATGTACAAGTGATTGCCTCTATGGCACAACACTAACAAACTCCCACTTGCACTTGAGCCAATCATTCATGTATCTAATACCGAATGACACAACATGACAATCGTGTTTCTTTTAGGATAGTGCTTTTGTAAGTGGGTCAGCTATGTTCTCATCCATGGGAACTCTCTCTATCTTTACATCATTCCTATCTATGATCTCCCAGATCAGATGATAGCGTCGCAGTACGTGTTTGGATCGTTGGTGAGACCGTGGCTCCTTTGCTTGTACAATGGCTCCGTTGTTGTCACAATGCAAAGTTATTGGACCAGCAACACTAGGAACCACACCCAATTCCGTCACGAACTTCTTAATCCAAATAGCCTCCATAGCTGCTTCAGAAGCAGCTATGTACTTAGCTTTTGTTGTAGAGTCGGCAATAGTCTCTTGTTTGGAACTTTCCCAACTTATTGCCCCTCCATACAACTTAAACACGTAGTCTGATTGTGATTTGAAATCAGCTTTGTTAGATTGAAAACTGGCATCAGTATACCCGTTTATATTCAAATCACCTTTTCTATATACTAAGAACATATCCTTAGTCCTTCGTAAGTACTTAAGGATATTCTTTACAGCCGCCCAATGACCCTCACCAGGATCAGATTGCTATATACTCGTCAAACTGAGAGCACAAGATACATCGGGCCTAGTACATATCATAGCGTACATGATAGATCCAACTGCCGAGGCATATGGAATCTTACTCATGTGATCCCTTTCAACTTGTGTCTTGGGAGACATCGACTTTGAAAAGCTTACACCATGTGACATGGGTAAGAATCCCTTTTTAGATGGATCCATGCTAAACCTCTTTAGCATTTTATCTATGTATGTAGACTGCGAAAGACCTAGCAACTTTTTGGATCTATTTCTATAGATCCTTATTTCGAGAATATAGGTTGCTTCTCCAAGGCCTTTCATGGAGAATTGTTTGGACAACCAAACTTTAACTATTTGCAAGACAGGTATATCGTTTCCCACTAGCAATATGTCATTTACATAATACAATAAGAAAATAATTGCACTCTCACTAACCTTCTTGTATACACAAGGCTCATCCATATTTTGAATGAAACCAAACTCTTTGATTGTTTCATCAAAACGGATGTTCCAACTCCTAGAAGCTTGCTTAAGTCCATAAATGGACATTTGCAGCTTACACACCTTTGTGCTATCACTGGATGTGAAACCCTCAGGTTGTGTCATATACACTTCCTCAGTCAGATTTTCGTATAGAAAAGCTGTTTTCACATCCATTTGCCAAATCTCATAATCATAATGAGCGGCAATGGCTAGGAGTATCCTGATGGATTTTAACATGACTACTGGCGAGAAAGTTTCATCATAGTCAATACCATGTTGTTGACGATAACCTTTCGCCACTAGATGTGCTTTATAGGTAACTAAGTTACCATCCATGTTCGTTTTCTTCTTGCAAATCCACTTGCACCCAATAGATTTAATTAGTTTGGATAGATCAACCAAAGTCCATACTTGGTTGTCGTACATGGAATCCATCTCTGACTTCATAGCCTCAAGCCATTTGCCAAATTCTGAACTGTTCAGAACATCCTTGTAAGTAGTAGGCTTATCTTCATCTATGAGCAATACGGCATTATGGTCACTAATGAGAAATCCATATCTCTCAAGTGCCACACATATTCTACAAGATCTACGAGGTTCTTGTGTATTAGAAGGTTCATCTATTCTCTCAACAGATGTGCGGTTAGACGGTTGATCCTCGTTTGTTTGATCTTCATAAACTTCACTAAGTTCAATCTTACTCCCATTGTCCCCTTTGAGCATGTGCTCCTTCTCTAAGAAAACAGCATGCTTCGAAACAAATAATTTATTTTCGGAAGTAAGGTAGAAGTAATATCCAAAAGATTCTTTCGGATATCTCACAAACAAACACTTGTCAAACTTACTATCAAGTTTGTCTAACTGTGGCCTTTTGACAAAGGCATGACAACCCCATACTCGCAAGTGAGATAACTTTGGTTTCTTACCAAAGAACATCTCAAATAGGGTAGAATCAATTGTTTTTGTCAGAACTCTGTTTAGTATATAAACAGAAGTTTCTAGTGCATGCCCCTAAAACGATTTTGGTAGGTTTGTAGAAGCCATCATAGTCCGTACCATGTCTAGAAGGGTTCGATTCCTTCTCTCAGATACACTATTATGTTGAGGTGATGTGGTGGAGTCCATTGAGATAATATCCTATTATCTCTAAGATAACTCAGAAACTCTTGGCTCAAGTATTGTCCTCCTCGATCAGATCTTAGAGTCTTAATACTTTTACCAAGTTATTTCTCTATTTTATTCTTGAAGTCTTTGAACCTTTCAAAGGCCTCAGATTTGTATTTCATTAAATACAAATACCCGTATCGTGAGAAATCATCGATAAAGGTTATGAAATAGTTATAACCTCATCTCGCTTGTATTGACATTAAGCCACATACATCAGACTGTATGAGTTCTAATAACTCCTTGGTTCGTTCTCCTTTTCCTGGAAAAGGAGTCTTAGTCATTTTGCCTAGTAATTGCATATGCCATATGATTCATAATCAAATGACCCTAAGTCACCAAGCTTGTGTAACTTAGAAACACGATTTTCGTTTACATAGCCCAAATGACAATGTCATAAGTAAGAGGTATTAAAGTTATCCATTTTAGATTTCTAATTGTTTATATTAAGAACTGGATTATGTAACACCCCACTACCTAGGCCCAATAGGGCCGAGGACGTCGCCTCGTCCAAAGGACAAGTGGTCTTTATAACTAGGTCACACAGATGGAAATAAAACACTACTTTAAAATTAAAACTTATTACAACCCAAAAATTCAAGAACAAATCCAAAATAAATTGTTCACTATCATCTCTCAAAGCAACATATAAAATAAACAACAAGATTCTTCAAGCAGGCAACAAACTAGCTACTCATCTCTACAACAAGATCGACCTGAAAATATGGCATAAAATGTGATGAGATAGAAACCTCAGTAAGTCCGTGTGTGCTTTAAGTGTTCAGAAAAACAGTTCATGTATGCGAGTTGTAAAATTTCATAAGAGAAAATACTGGCAAGCAATAAATAAGGTTAAAATAAAGAGTGGTGTTTTCCCCTTTTCAAACCATGCAAGTGCACAATAAATTCAACCACTCAAATGGGTGGTCATAAGTTACCACACGTTAGGCCCTATGTCCATATAACGGTCAAAATGCCAAACTTTGTGCAGACTGACAAAAGGTAGGTGGAAGGCCTATCGGGTAAGATACTCCTCCTTCTCTACACCCAAACATACCGGTTGTCCATTCCAGAAACACACAGTCCACATGATTGAAACTTGCTAGCTCGGACCGGCATGACTACGTAGTACTGTCACTTCTCCAAGTTGAGTTCATCTTCTGGATGTGGCCTCCGGCCAGAAGACTCGCTCTTACTCTTCAAAACTAGTACTACTAGCCTACCCTTATTGAGTACTCAACGTTGATTGTCCCACTTTGGATAAAACTGATAAAAACATTGCTTTATTTGGAAATAGCAATTAAGAGTTTCTAAAGTCCATGTCAAAATTGGTTTTAGAAATAGTTTGGTGTTTAAGCAAAACTACTTGTTGGTTTTCAAATAATTTGTTTGACCGAAACAAGAAAGGAAACAGTCCTTAATTGCCTTTACAAAATGAGTGTTCACACACTTCGCATTTGGCTTGCCATAGTAACCTTTTTAAAACAAATAAGTTTTATACAAGAGCTTACCTGATCCTTTAATTGAGCTAATTTAAAGATCTTCCAAAGCTGACCTAACCTCGCCTAGGGTAAACAAAAGTCATAATTAAACTTAAGCCAAATTCACTTCCATAAATAATCCTAGTTCAGCCTATTACAATCATGACCCTAATGTCCTAAGCTTTAAGGGTAGATGATAAAGGTTTTTGTAAAATAAAACTAGATTGATAATAAAAAAACTAGGGATTGTGAAATAATTACCAATAAGTTATAGGTTCAAATATAATCTTTGTTATTAATAAATAAACTAAGGTTTATTGGATGAAGGGTCCTAAGTCTTAAAAATAATAAATTATTACTAATCTTTCAATTAATAATTAGTAGATAGAAAATAATTAGTAAATAAAATTAACAGTGAATTTTATTAATTTTTATCATAAGGTAATAAATAAATTTTAATAGTATTTATGAATATATGACTTATAAGGTTAATATTTTACCTATTGTGATTATTTATATAAAAGGCTTTATTTAATATTATTATTATATATAAATATTTATATTTATTATTTTTAATAGAAGATATCATTCATTTGGCTAAAATATCACTATTTCATTTAACAATCCAATTCCAAAGCTTCCTAGGGTTTTCAAAATTATTGGAAGAAACTATTGTATTAATTCTTTTATTAATGTAATAAAATTGGCTAACTTAAATAGTTTAGGATCCATAAGGTCATGATCATAATTTTCTTATTGCTAACAAGAATCATAAACTCCAACACCAATCAACAAGTCATTCAATTCATGAATAAAGGCTTAAATCCACATCTACCATCACATGATCCAAACTTCACTAAGTATAATCATATTCATGGCTTCAACAAGAATATAAGAACATAAAACTCTATTCACCAAAGGTGACATAATATCTATTATGCTTAATCATTCATACTACTCATGACATGAAGAGTATGCAATAACTACAAAATATCATAAAACTCAATCATGACAAAAGATCCCCATGCTCCAATTTCAACTCTTTCATACAACACATACTCAACCCCAATCGTATTCCATCCTTTTCTAATAACATCCAAGAGACATAATTTTAGAATTAAGGAGGGGGTTAAAGAGACATACTTGATTGATGACTACTTTGATGAAGATTCAAGGAATCCACACGCTTAGGAGGCTTGAATCGTCCAAGGAAGAAGAAGAAAAAATGGCTATGGTTGAAACAACCATTTTGGTTGAGAGAGAGAGAGAGAGAGAGAGAGAGAGAGAGAGAGCATTAGTATATTATATTAAAGATTAAAGAGGAAAGAAGATGAACATAATCATTCTTGGTTACCTTGAGAGAGTTCTTGAATCTTCAAGAAAAATTCTAGTTTTTGATCCGATAGCAGAATTTTGTTTTCAGTGTTTTATGTTATAAAATACAGAAATGGACTCTAGAGGGTGAGTAGACATGATCTGAAATTTTTGGAAGAGATTGGAGGTGTTTACAGTGGTCTTAGGCTTGGAGAATGGTGGTGTGTGTTCTTGGTGTTCTTGGAGAAATGGAGAGAATGAAGAGAAAGCTGGACGAAATTTGCTGAAGGGGGTTAGCCAAATGGTTAGAGGAATTCTTGTGATTGAATTTTCAGATTAGGGAAAAGATGGAAAGTTGGTTGTTTGAAATTCAAAAGAAGTAATTTAGGGAGTGAATTAAGGTAGAAGATATGGTAAGAGTGGTTTGGTTGATGGAGGTTCTTGGGAGCTTCAATGGCTGACTGGTTTTGTTAAGGTTTTGCTGAGATGAATAAGGTTTGAAGGGGTCATAGGGTGGCCAAAATTCTGAGTGTTATGGTGAAGGGAATTTCTGGTTGGTTGAAGCTCAATCCATGGAAGTTTTCATAGAGTAATTTGCTGAAATTTTGAATTCCAAATGAAAGCTTGATTGTAGTGATTGAAGGAGTGGCTATGGTGTTCATTCATGCAAATCAATGGAGGAGGGTGATGAAGTTCAATTCATGGCTGACTAAGGTTATTTTCACAAAAATTTGAAGTGATTTTCGGACAAGGTTGAAGAGGGAACAAGGCTGGAATTTCTGATTGTTCATTCGAGAGGTTTTGCTGGAATTTTTGTGCAGTTTTTTCTGCAATGTTCCAGCTGACTTGCAGTGAGTTTGAAGAGGTATTGGAGGGTCCTTTAAGGCTGGTTTCCAGCCTTTTTTATGGAGGAAAGATAAAGTTAAATTATTGGTTTGAAAGGTAGAATAAACAATTTAGTTTTTAGCCTGCCATGCTGCGAAACTGTTTAGGAATTTTTCCTGGTTTGCACAGCTTTGTGCAGTCCGAATTTTGGCCAAGGATTTCAGTCTTCAAGCTGAGCAAATTGGCTATTTTTCTGGCAGCATTTGAGTGAGAAAAATGGCTGAAGTTTTCGAAAGCTGAACTGACCAAAAAGCTGAAAAATTTCCAGATTGTTACATGAAGAAGATGAATACTTATAGAGTAGAATTTGAAGGATCAACGATGGAGATTAATTCTCTTGGGAACCTTTCTTAACTCCTTCCCCATTTTCAGTCATCATTCCATCCTTAAAAAGATATTTTCGAAACTCCAAGATCAAAGAACCTTGCTGGAATTTTTTGGAATAAAAAATATGGATTTAGATAATTGAACAAGCTTATTTGGTGAAGAATTTAAGGTAAGTTAGGGAACAAAAAGGGGCATGAACCCCTTAAGGATTCTTGTAGGGCATAAGAGTAGAATTAAGACATTCCCTTCATGTCTCTCCTAGGACAACACTCCTACTTCTACCTATGGCATGCAAGGGACAAAAATATCCCACCTTATATAAAATAAAATTTAATCATGTTGAAACTTAAATGATGGGATTTGAACTCAAGACCTTAGGGATAAATTCCAAAGCTCTAACCACTATACCACAATAGCTCTTGTTCTTATTTTCTCTCCCAAATATTCTTCCTATTTAATCCTCAAGCTATCTCCCTATTTTCACTTCAAGCAAAATTACCACTTTACCCTTCCTACTTAATAAGCATAATTAAGCCTTTTAGACTATAAATCACAATTCTAAAGCATATAAAATTATTCAAAAATATATTTATGCATGCAAAAAAATATTATATGCATCCTGACACCCTTACTCTAGGGTTGGTTTTAGTTAGGGTTTCATAGATTACCCAAGTCTAGAACATATAAACCATTAACCAGAGTTACTGAACCATAATAAATATCATTCAATGAAAAAGAACAACATTTATTCTTAAATATCAAATGAAATCCATATAAGTCTAAACACGCAACTGAGATAATATTTTTTATTAAAACTGGTACAAAATAACAGATTTGCAATTTTCGAATTAATTCTGAAGGCAGGTTCAGCTCGTATGTCCCCACAGTAAGTGTAGCAACCTTTGCCCCATTTGTAGTACGTAGGTCCACATCGCCTTTCTCTAACCTTCTATTGCTCTTTAGTCCCTGCAAGTTATTGTACAAATGAGATCCACATCTGGTATCTAATACCCATATCTCATTTCTAAATGCAGTATTTATCTCAATCATAAACATACCTGAAGAAGAAGTAGAAGTGCTTATAAGCTTCTCCTTCTACTTCTTGTCCTTAATGGTCTCTAAGTAGGCTTTGCAGTTGCGCCTCCAGTGGCTCATCTTCCCACAATGATGGCATGGGCCTTTGGTAGCTACATCCTTCTTCTTCACACCACCATTGGGCTTCATATGAGCCTTCTTCTTCTTCTTTTGAACTTTCTTCTTAAAAGAGGAAGATTCTACCATTAAAACTGCATTGGAATCCTTTTTCATGGAGGACTCTGCAGTTTTGAGAAGATTGATCAACTCAGGAATGGTGGACTCAATCTTGTTCATCTAATAATTAATCACAAATTGTGAGAAACTATTAGGCAAAGACTGTAGAATTAAGTCAACATTTAAGTCATGATCTATTGCAAACCCGAGAGATCCAAGCTTCTTTATCAAGCCTAGCATCTTCAGCCCATGAGTGGCCACAAAAGAACCCTCTGCCATTTTGCAATGGAATAGTTGCTTCAAGATCTCGTATCTCTCAGTTCTAGCTTGGGCATCAAACAGCTCTTGAAGATATAGTATAATCGATTGAACATCCATATGCTCGTGCTGTTTTTGCAACTCAGGAGTCATGGATGCTAGCATAATACATGATGTTGTATCACTATCCTCCTTATGCCTTTTGTGAACAACATGCTCATCAGCATGAGTATCTTGAGCTAGTGGTGGCGGAATAGGAGCATCTAGCACGTAGAGCAACTTTTCCGATTTGAGAACGATTCTCAAATTTCTATACCAGTTGAGATAGTTTGATTCGGTTAACTTGTTAGTTTCCAAGATTCTATGTTGCTTTAAGTTTGTTGACAAGATGCAAGTGACCTAGATGTAAAGATAGAGAGCATTAGCTACTTGTATATGCATATGATATGCAAATAATTAGAACTTTAATTAAACGCATTTTTACTCCACTATTTTACTCAAACCAATAGCCCCCACTACTAATTCAGGAAAGCCTGTTGGAAGCTTTCCTAGTGGACCGGTATCCAAATTTCTCCAGAATAACCTTAGGTTTGCCTAACAAGCCACCCTTAAGTTCATTGGTAGATATCCAATACTAATTACATCGTATGTAACTACCAGATCATTGGGTGATTAACAGCTTTTAATCTTAAAGCTTTTTGGGCTACCCTAACTTTTTCTCTAAATTTCTTTATGCTTAAATTTGCCCAACCGGGATAAAGAATTTAGCTAAACCCGACCCATTAATCAGGAATTTAACTCCATAGCTTGAACATGCCCGATGTCAAGTAGACTTGGGTTTGCCCAACAATCTGGTCTCGAAAAAGGACTCTTGTTCTTACTATATTAACAGAAGGAATTAGATTTAATATTAATTGTGGGATTTGTTCCTTTTAGTGATTTCATTGAATGACATGCATAAAAATCAATAAATCACATAATTGATAATCATGGTAATAAAGCGATTACATGGTATGGTTATGGACTTTTCCTAAATTAATTTCTTTGAGCCATAAAAGAAATTAATATAGTTAACCCTATGTGTTCATGCATGATTTAAGTAGAAGGTCTTACCTTCTCGCCTTGTTTTGGTTGTCATCTCCAAAATAGAATAATTCTACTCCTATCTAACCTATGTATACTACTTATATAATTTCCTAAAGAAAGAAAATCTCAAGTTATATTTGAGGGGAGTTAGATAAGAAGAAAATTACACAAGAATTCTAGAGAATGCAAGACACGCATGCCCTATTTCATAAAAAAATAAAAACTGTAAAATGCATGAACAGATATAATTGGTTTTAGTCCATAACCATCCACCATGCCATTGACTATGCTTAAACAAAATAAACATATACTTTTTTATTATTCCAAAATTACTATTTTGGAAAAATAAATAAATTCTAAAATCAATATTTTAGAAAAATACATTAATTTTAAATTTTCAAAATCACTATTTTGAAAAATAAAATTTTTTATCTCAAAACTAATTCTGAGAAAATACTTTTGGGTCCCGTCTCTGGCAACGAAAATGGCGATCCCGCTGGCTGGTCAGCGGGCGGGGGTCAGGGGGCAGTGCCCCTTTGGAAAAATTTTTATTTTACTGTCTCTCATCAAATGAGATTTTTCCTTTTCAAAATTCTATTCCATATATATATATTTTTTTAATAGCTGGAACGTGGCAAACAGAGCAAAATCGGCGCCGGTTTGGAAGCCAGAGCCGGTGCCGGCTGTGTTTTGATTTTAAAGGAAAAACTTTCCAAAAACGATTTTTGGATGTTCGTGAAACAGCACGGAACCGACGCCGGCTAGGAGCCGAAGCCGGCATCAGCTGTAGTCGGGAACAATGGCGGCGATTTTGAAAATTTTCCAGAAATAATTTCAGTGCCTTCTTCTTCTGTAAATTTTCAGTGAGAACAATTCTCAGTAGTATTTTTTGTTTTGAAGCTCAAAACAACAACCAATTTGTTAGTTTAAACAAAACAAAGCAGAAAATCAAATTCACAAGATGAAACGGAAGGCAATCAACATGTTTTCAAGAAAATGTTTTTCTGCAGAAAATTTTCAGCACATAAAAAAAGTATCTTTCAAAATACGCTATAACTTTTACACAATCATATTGTGCTACGGACCCAACCCACAATGCTCGAAACAATTTCGACTTCAGTGAAAACAATTTTCACAACAAACAAAGATAAACACGAATACATGAAACCAGTTTTCATGCCAAAAATAGTGTCCGTAAACCACACATAGCATGTCTCTGATACCACTGTTGGGTATCCCTCACGCATATCATATATGGCGCAGCGGAAGAACAAAACGAGATACCATCACAGGATCCACATATGTATGGAAAACAAGACATAAAGAGAACAAAGGTAACAACTTTTTACCTTTCTATGATTGTCCAAAGAACAAAAATTTTCTTCTTCAATTCAAGGCGCGATCCAACAATCCTCTTGATCAAACTCCACGATAGTTGAATGTCCAACCACTATAATCACAATGTATGATTATCTCTAATAGTAATCCACATAGAGGATACACTCAAGCACCAAAATATTTCTGTGCTAGCAGAAAAATAAGGCGGCTAGGGTTCTTCACGTTTTCAACAAAACGAGAGAGAGAGAGAGAGAGAGAGAGAGAGAGAGAGAGAGAGAGAGAGAGAGAGAGAGAAGAAGAAGAAGAAGAAGAAGAAGAAGAAGAAGAAGAAGAAGGTTATCGTGTGTCTCTAGGGTTTTTCGTGAATCCAACCTCTGTTAGGTTTCGAGCATGTCATACATATAAATCAAAAAACCCTACTAAAATTGAGAATTCTAATCCTATTAGAATTCCCTAATTGTAATTGGAAACATCAAGTTCTCACAATTATAATTGTGGACCATAAATTATAACTAATTATAATTTCTTCACAACAACTTCTCTTTCTTGCAATTAACCCCACTATGTTATCAAATAACATCTTGAGCATGTAATCCTCTATTGTGTATGACCTATTAGGTTTTTCAGTCAATTGGTAGCGAACATGAATTAATCCAAACGTCATTGAGATTAATAATCCACAATTAATTAGAATTAATCATATTGATTCTAATCAGGATTGGTTTATTAATTCATCAATTAATAAACCCATATTCCCAGATCATGAGCAGTATCTAGCAACACATCATGACCACCCAAGAGTCCAGAAGTCAAGTGGCTTGACATGAACCCTTCAATAACAAACTGTAGTGCAATTAATTCCTTTCACCATACAATATCTTATTTAGTTTAGAGTATGGAATTAGTGCTAACTCTCTCCAGAATTAATTCTAGCCCGAATACAATAGTACTTGTACTAGGAACCTATTACTCTATATGTGTATCAATTGGAACTGTTTTCAATACACAGTCGTCTTGGCCAAGGACTTCTCGAGTAGTAATTCCTACAAGTGGCCGTGAAATATTCGCCCCTACTATTAGGAGTGGTGAATCCTTTATTGATCCTCTCAACTACTGTTGTTTACCTCACAATGTACCTAATATCCATCCCATAGGTGGCCCTCGATCGAGGTCCAGAGATTGGAATCAAAATACAATGCTCAGCAAATAAAGTATCTTGGAGATCTCAAGCCTAAGGATACTTGCATGTTTGCTATATTGAGATTATATCACTGGTACTAAATAGTTATCCATGTGATTATCTCAAAGCTAGGTCATTCAATGAACTTGTTCCATTAACAAGCATACATGTGTTAACTTTGAGTATCTCAATACTCATGGATATGAGAACCACCGCCTGATCAAATCAGGAAATCTAACACATGCCAGTCTTAACGCATTAATGATGTCTTGTCTCATTAATACTACAACTAGGGACTATTTAAGTACTAACACTATACAATGTAGTAGGAATCTCATATCATAATCTCTATCATGATTTCCTTACCACAGTATTGTACTAGGGATTTTATCAAACAGTTATATTACTTAAAAGTAAATAAAAGAAACTGTAAGATAAATAATGCCTTTTATTAAAATAAAATGTGTCATATACAATGTACAAATGTTGCCTCTAGGGCACAACACTAACAGATGGACCATATAGCATGAGTATTTCTACGTATAAACATATTTGGCGTGGCATTAATGTATTTGTTTCAGTATGATTGTGAAAGAATTGTTGTGCTTTAGCAAAGTATGAGATATCGCTATTTGAAATAATGATGGATAGAATATTCTAGTATAACATATATATATATATATATATATATATATATATAAGAAAAAATAGCTAACTCTAAATTGCGTACTTAATTATTGAGTAGAGGTTAATTAAAATAATTTAGGTAACTATTTATTTGTTGATAAATAATTACTTATTTATTTCATTATTATATTTGAGCATTTTCTATTTATATTTATTAAATAATCATTATATGATTATTTCATTTATTTTCTTATGTATTAAATTTAGGAAGTATTTTAATATTAGACTATCAAGATTTTCCTCGTTTTTTAATTTATTTGAAGAGAAATTGAATTTCCTTAATTTAAATATTTAACTTAGCTAGGAGAATATTTAGAGGGAATTACTAGGCTTCTAGAAGCCTAGTAGCCACCACCTAGCTCTCCTAACCCACTAGGATTATGATAAATTAATTATAGGAAACTTTTTAATTAGATAAAACCTAGAGAAAAATAGGATTTCCTTTAATTCTTTTTTTATTTCCTAAACCTATCATAATTCATCTATATAAAACCTACATAATCATATTTTTGAGCCATTTTCTATCCTAGCAGCCGTCTCCCTCTCCCTCTCTCACCACTCACACAAAATTTCCCTCCAATTGCACTCAAGAGTTAATCACTTTACTTATGGAAAATTCTGCACATTGCTACACCATTGAAGCATCATTCTTGGATTGAAAGCTTGAAGATTTAGGTGAAATCAAAGGCTAGAAAACACATTATTTCTTCCCTAAGAGTGATCAAGAATGTTAAATCAAGAGGTAATAACAAAAGCCTTTCTTTTTCTTTAAACCCTAGTGCTGACGATTTTAGAAAAATTAGAATTCTTGAGTTATAAATTGTTTTAAGTAATTTTTTTAGGCAAAATACGATTAAAGATTTATGTTTGAGAGTCATACTTGTTTAAATCTTGAAAAAGAAACATTCTTTCAAAGGATGTATACAAAAGAAAACACCTTTTTCTTTTAAATTATTGTTTCCAAAAAAAGTTAAAATTTTTCCTAAGAAAAGATGACTTCTTAATGTGTTCTTGAAAGATCTTGATGTGTGTATGCGTTAGGGATATGCCCTATAACAATTTGTACTTATACTATTGTCGTTATGTATTATGTAATAATATGAGGCATTTCTTTCCATGAATAGTGCGTTTAGTTTTGTAGTCATCAAATACGTGACTTGATAGTAAAACTCTATAACAAATACAATGACTATTCTTAAATTGTCCCTGATCGATTTTTATTAGTAGAACAATAATAAATTAAGACTAGTATGTTTGTGACTTGATGGCTATGTTTTACTTGTCATGGATATATGAGATATTAAGTCAAAACATAAATAAATGTTAGAGAACATTGTATTGGATATGACCCACTGTGAGTGTACTTCATGGGACATATCATAAGTACTTTTTAGCTATAATGATATTAGAAGTCCTTCAACCTGAATTCATCATAGTTTTTTACTTAATAAATTATATATCTTAACGTTGTCTAAAGTTATCTTTACGCAGATAATAAATTAGACTACTGCTGAATATAAAATAAATTAGGGAGAGGAATATAATTGATAGTGAAGGAATTTATCTGTCTCATTCTTGGGAGAGATGTCCATGGGCCCCTTGATTAGTTAGACTATTAAAATGCATGGTCATGCTCAAATATATCAAATTGAAAAATTAATATTATTTATTTGAACAATCTACTATAAGATCAAGACATAGTTTATTAAGCTTAATAAGAATGACATGCTCCATGCCTTATGCTTAATTTGGATATCGTGTAAAAAAGGACTAAATATAAAGTTATGATTTGGTTCAAAGATATCACTGATCTTCATTTAACCTGGATAGTTATAATATTTTGCTAAAAACCTCTTATTACTTGTGGTCCATTTAAATGTCATTTAGGCACATTGTCAGTGTTAAATGAGCCTATAGAGTCGCACATTAAGCAAACATGTTAGGCTATTTTTCTGGTGACCAAGTTCAATGTATATGAAAATGTGTCTAGATTCATCGAACCTAGAAAAATGACCAGATACAATGAATGTGGAAATATATCCACATTTAATGTATATGGAGAATGTCCAGATTATAAGAATTTGACTAGGTAAATTAATTAGTTAAATTATCGAAATAATAGTAGAATCTTATTATATCCTTTTAATTTAATTTGAATTTAAAATAAGATATGATAAGATATGATGAGTATTGGACTCCAAGAAGTTCGTGTGGTTTTAAAAGAAAACTCTAGTCGTCTTCTTGTTGTAAACTTCTCATAAAAATTTTCGTGCATCCATAACTAGAAATTTAGCTTCTCAAAACCCTAGGCGCTAGCACTCCCGAGTCAAGAATTGAGTTCGCTATGTGTATCCAATAAAGGACGTTCGCACATTGCAGCATCTGGTGATAATCCAAAGTGCACATACACAAGAAAATCTGAAGGCAAAGAGCTAATTCTGTAAACCTTTGATCAACGTAGATCATTTGGCTTGAGTCCTTAGAAGGAATTTGTGGATATTTTCCACGTTTAGGGGTCCTTGAATTCTAACAGTATGCTAAGGGTGGTGTTGCCTCATCTAGAGTACACTAGGTATGTGCTTTTTCTTGAAGTAAAAAAAACCCAAAAATTTGATTTCTTTAAGCCTAGAATAAATTACATACTTGCTGGAATTTTTGTAAATCTGTGATAGTTGTTTATTTTAATTCAAAATAAAATAGCAAAGTAATTTATTATTATAGGGCCTTTTGATATTGTTTACAATACATGTTTAGAATGTTATTTATGCTAGAAATCATGCAAGAAAACCTTGGGATAAAACCCATTAATTTTCAACCAAAAAAAAAAACTGAAGGGGCAGAGTACCTAGTTTTTGTCTATCAGCCTGTTTGTAACTAAACTTCCGGTGTGATCAATTCTAAATTTGAAGAATGTCAAAACAGATAAAACGTAGCTTTAGGTGTGTAGACATTACCTATAAAATTAAATAATTTTATGACTTAGGGATTAAATATTACGAAATTTTTTTCAAACTAGTTTGTTCTGGGCAGAATAGTCCAATAGAGATAAATAATTTTTTGAGTGCAAATAAGGTCTGATTTTCATGCAAGGCCACTTATATTCTGTTCTATATGTGTTTGGATATGTCTCTGTAAAATTTGAGGTTAATTAAAAGTATTTTTCGTATGTATTGCGCTATTAGGAAAAAGTATTACTCAAACTAGAAATTGTGTTCAACTTAGGAAATATTAAGGAAACTCTCTATTATCAATTTATATGTGTTCCTAATGTGTAAAAATTGCACGTGTCGAAACTAAAATGTAATAACAGATTTAATATCAACATTACTAATATTACCATATTTTATTAGCACTCTATTAATATTAATATTAATATTATTATTATTATTATTATTATTATTAAAATGTTACCAACAATATCATTACCAAGATTACTAATATTATTATTGTCGTCATCATCATCATCATCATCAATATTATTATTATTATTTATTGCTCATCAAATTACCTATCCATTAATTAATATTTTTTCTTAGTTATTTATTTTTGTATAGTTACAAACAAATAGTATTTTAATTAGCTAAGAAAGTAATTAAATAATTTTTCATTTACTTAATTCTTTTCTTACTTAATATTTTTACACATTAACTAGCTTAATTATTTGATTGTTTATTTAATTTCACAAGAAACTTTTATTTTAATTAACTAATTTTATTTATATAACTGTGTAATTACTCAATTTTTTGTCGGCTAACCTATATGTGAGCTTATCATTTATTTAGTAATTGTCTTAGCATACGTTGAATTGCAAGTATGCGATATTTCATGTCTAGCCATCTATATTTGAAATAGAGTTGATAGTTGGTTCATATTATGTGATGACTCGATGTTAGAAGTTGAGTGATTTCCAGTTGCTATGGCAATATAAGGGTTATATGGAAGTTTGTGGCATGATCTTTGATTTTCTCGAGACGGGACTAGGATCCATTGATCAGGTCATTGGAAGAATTTAATATTTGTGAGACAAATGAATTAGGTAAGTTCTTGCATTAAAACCATTTGCAAAACATAGCAATTGCAAGTTGTTAAATATTTCATGGCATCAATGGAAACATGGTTTAATGTGATAAAAGTTCGGCATGGCTAGTTTTCTTATTTTATTTCAACTCACGCACTGTTTCTTGAAGAAAAAGGATTTCAAAACGCCTCACTTGACTTTTTGCACCAAATGATTTAAGAAAGGTTTACCAAGTTATGCTTGATACTTTCTTGTTGGTTACTACTTGATGCTAATGTATTTTTTTTATGGCAAAATCGTTGAGTACTCAATAAGGGTAGGCTACTAATACTAGCCAAAGAGAGGGTGAGCTAGTTTTTCGGTAGGTGGCCACCTCCGGGAGATGAACTCGTTTTTTATTGGGCAACAGTATTAGTAAGTTAGGCTAGTCCGAGCTAGCAAACTAATTCCAAGTGGGATGCATTTATATTCCAAAATGGACAACTGAAGTTAGTAGGGGTATAGGAAACGGAGGAGTATCCCTACCCGGTGGGCCGATCACTAGCCATACTGTGGTGCAGAAGTATTGTAGTACAGTTAGCAGAGGTCATGATGCAGGGTTTCATAAATTGGGACTATGAAGCATGGCTTCATAGTCCACATTAGCTTTGAGTGGTTGATTTCCTTGAAGCAAAATTATTTATTGAGATCGAAAAATAAAAACGCTACTATTGTGTTTGAAACTATTATTTATGATTGCAATTGCATTTTTTAGTATTTTAAAATTACATATCATGAAACTATTTCTAATGTACACTCTCACACACACAGGACTTACTGTGAAATTTATTTCTCATGTTCTTTGTGCATGCTTTCAGGTCGCGAGCACTATTGAAAGGTTAGGGTAAAGTTCGAGATCTTGTACTTGAAATTTTGGTCAGTTTGCTTCGAGACAATGTTTTATTATCCATTGTTTTAAGACCCTATATAAGTTTTATTTGGATTGTAAATCATGTAAGTTTTAATTGAGGTATTTTTTTGGTTAAGTCCTTTATTACCTCGTTATAAAGAACCCTTATCCTTTGGATGGGGTAACATTCCCACCTTTTTTGGGTACGCAAGTATTAGGATATTACAAGTGCTATCAAAGCGTAGGTTTAGTCGATTACCTTAGTGTAATGGATTTAGAATTTTAATTTTTATGTTTTTTTTAAGGTATGTGTATTTTCGTGAATAAGATTGTTAGAATGTATAAGACTGCCCACATTGTCATGGCCTTTGTGAAGCCCTATATTTGTCATAACTCGAGCACTTGTTGATATATATGAATTGTATGGTAGTAATAACTTAGAAATTAGAACTCAGAAGTTAAACGTATAGCCCAGAATAATGATCCTGGAGAGCTAAGTTTCAAGGAGTGTAAGACTAAAGCTAAGAGCATGATTAGAGGTATTTTTTTATTAATGGAATAGATTCTAGCTTACAGAATCTAGAATTGTTAGTTAAGTCTAGGTTGAGTTGGGTCTAGGATTGAGTATTACCTTTAAAATCAAGGATTTAGAATTTAAGAATGATCATGGTTATCTATGTTTGAGCTATTTTGATGGTGATTTGAATTTGAAAATCATGCTACGTGTTGATAAGTTGATATGGAAGAAAATTTCATCCCTATGTATTATAATAATGGTAACCCTGGTAAGGTTGTAATAAAAAGTCTATGTTAATAGGAACAATTAGATATTTTAGGGAATGCGAAAGGTATACTTATGTGAGATTATTTGAGTATAAGAGAACTACACGTGATGAAGAGATATATAATCTTGATACTTATGCTAGCCTTCTGATTTTGATTATCTTAGTTTTGATTTGACAGATAAGACAGTATTATAATGATGGGAGCTTAGAAATGATAATTATTACTAGGATTTAGGATTTTGACATCTGTGTTTTGAAGAGTTTTTATTTTTTGTTTTACCTGCTAATTATATGTGAATAGTGAGAATTGTCTGGAATGCCCTATGATTACGTTTGGCGTATATTATACGAAATATCTATACAATATCTTTATATGTCTTTTATCTGATTGAGCATGCTATATGAATTTACTTGTTTTTAGTACATGGCATATTTGTACTTTAATTTTGGGCTAGAATAATTGGATTGATGAGGGGTATTTGGATATTGCGTGCGAGTAGAATTTAGAGAAGCAATAATTATGGAAAGTAGATACTGCTTACAATTGTACCACTATAGTAAACGCAACCACACCAATGAAGGAGGAAGACCTAGATAAGACAACTTTAGGAATGATTCTAAAGATATGAAACTTTGATGCTAAAAAGCCAGTAGAGCAACAATTGAAAATGGAGGAAAACACGTAAGGATTACTTTTATGAAAGCTGCTCCAAATTCCGCAATTCGCCATCACTACAAGAGGAAGAAACACATGGAAATAGCTTATTAGCTTAAGGAGTAGAACTAGGGATGCTTCAAACATGAAGATTCTACACATCCAAAGGAGAGTTGCTCGAGACTACTGCAGTTTAAATAAGAAAACATTATTCCACCATCACGTTCGACTAATTAAAGAAACTCAACTAGAGTTGATGGAGAAACAACATAATACTGAAAAAAAAATACTCAAGAGCTCGCTTTGGAACAAAGAAAACTTAGAAGCTAATGCGACTCGAAAACATCATGAAGATTTATAGGATTAGAGTATTAATATTGTCTTTTGTTAGAGGGATTGCGATCCTTATGTCACCTTTGATTCGACTACAATGGAGATGTACATTACAATTGTAAAAGAGGAAGAATGAGAAGAATTTTCAAGGGCCTAAGAGAAGATCAAACTTTACACTTGTCGAACTTTAGGCATTATATGTGGATGCATCAAATTAAGAAGGGAAAGTCGTGTCGGTGAATTCCTATAGTGGTTTTTCAATCTAACTGTCTTACTCTTTCTTCTAAGTTTCCTCATACAAAATATATCCTCTCACTTATTATTAATGTTAAGAGCTCTCTTCCAAGATTTGATTATAGAAAACAACCTTAGCTACCTCACTCATTATTAGAAAATTGCTCCTTATCAAATGCACCTACATTGTACCCAATTTCTTTATATAACTTATATGTTAACTACCTATTCGTTATCCTATTGGACTTATTCCATCTATTTCTTATTCTTCTAAGTTCTTTTGATTTACACACTTTCTCATATGCTTTTTCTTTCGACCTATTTCTTACCTATTATTTTCTTCTCCATTTGTTGCGAACTTTCTTCTAAAGACTTGGTTGATTAAAATAACCTTTGTTACTCTAGTCAATGATTGCAACTGTTATGCATTGAACATTTCAATAATCTTTTAAATGCTCTCTAAGTTTCCTCTATAATGACTTTCTATTTTTTCTTCATTGGATTTACTCCATTCATTTCATGTTTCATTTCGTTCGTTTGAGTTAGCACACGCTGTTTGTGTCTTCTCTAGTTTACTCCTTTTATCTTGGAAATCCTAATGTTACATTTCCATAATTTTTTTCTTATGCTTTTTATTTTTATAGTTCCTTTTGATACTCAAAACTCTCTCTTCCTTTTCTAATGATATTGATTTGATATGCTTATCTTTCTACCTAGTGCCTCCTATTATTTCCTGTAAATTTTCTATTAATGGCTGAGCATTCAAAGAACTCTTCCTTATCACTCAACCAAAGGGTTCAATTCATCTAATTCATAATACGTCTATCCACAATCAAATGTTACAATCATTCCACTCTTTATTTCTCATTATTGCACATTTTTTTTCTTCTTCAAGTAATATTACTATTCATTTTTTAGCTCAATATCTTCTTAAATTTACCTCCTATATTAAGAATTGAATTTCCAAGAACGTTTCTTATTCAATTATTGGAAATATGCAATTATCATCAACCACAATAAAATTCTTTAACAGTCAACTATTTTAATCTTATTATTGTACCCATTTGTGTTTCCTTAAATTATTAAACTTCTAATGGCATTAAATTTAGCCTACTCTTCATTCCTATATTCTCTTCAAACTCACATTATTCCATTCAAACTCACAAATTTGCCTTTAAAAATGGCATGTGTGGGAGATTGAAGCTATCACTTATGTTTCAGGGAAAAACTTTAGTCACGCAACATTGACTGTTCTGCTTATCATTTAAAGATAGTAACAGTTGTATCTACCTTCAAGGAAAGAAGACGTACAAGATACTGAGGGTCATAAAACCCCAAAGTTTGACTTTACTTAATAGGATTTGTATTTGAAGCAGCAGAGATTCGTTAGAAAAATATGAGTATCGCATTGTGCTAAAATGAGGAATCATTAATGCTCAATTGAATAATCGAAAATTTCAAGCCTTCAACGTGAAGAAAGTGAAAGAAAGAGATCAAGACTTTAGAGTAGATGATAATAAAGTGACGCATTCTCATGATCAATTACATGTGCAAGATAAAGATGATTTCAAGAAAAAAAAAACATTTTGAAAGGAGCCCACAAGAAGCCCTTGCACTATGGTTCCAGAAGAGACAAAGATATACGACTACATGAAGAAGATGATTTGTTAGCCGAGAATGAAGAATGAAAAATTGCACGGTATGTATCAACTTAACTCATAGGCAAGTAAGAGCTAAGCATAAGAAACTGATGGAATACTCCAACCCTTATCTATAACCCCACTAGAAGTAGGAATATGTCGTGAATAATGGTACTACTTGTTTACCGATAAGGAAGAATCAAAGGAATAGAGTTTAGATAATAGTAAGCCGTCACATTAAGTTAATACATATTATTACAAAGTCACCAACTACTCAAACCACTGAGGAAAGCAATGCAAAACAACTATCACAAGGCGTTGATTATAAGAAATAGAGATAATTATCTACTGGTTCATTATCTTCGTACTCTGGAATCGGTATAGTATCTCATCCCCGCCAGGGTTTGTGTTCTAAATTATAGCATCCATTAGTCAGGTTTGTGCTTTGTTCTCCTGGATGGTTTAACTGAGATACATGACGTGCTTCACATACCTCAATTGAAAAAGTATAAATTCAATCTGGATCATGTGCTGAATGAAGAGCCATTAGTTCTTCAACCTGGCCTGAGTTACATCGAGAACCCCATCAAGATTTTGGATTGAAGTATCAAGACTCTTCTGAATCAGTAGATTCTTAGGGTGAAGGTTTTGTGGGATCATCATGGTACACAAGATGCTACTTGGGAAATTGGGGAATGGGTGAGGCAGAAATATCCAGAAATACTTTAAGGTATAATATAGTAGGAATTTCGAGGGTGAAATTCTCTTAAAAGGGAGAGAATGTAACACTCCACCCTAAATACCCCTAGAAATTGGGGAAATTAATGGACCATATAGCATAAGCATTTCTACGTGTAACCATATTGAAGGCGTGGAAAGCGGGAAAACACAGAGCACGCAGCGGAAGCGAACATGAAAAAACTAGAAAAAACAAGAACAGGGAATCCAGGACAAGGCTGGCGCCGGCTCCAGCAGCCCTAGCCGGTGCCAATTGCGCCCTGTCCCAATCTTAAGGTTTTAAAAATTTTACCTCTTTTCCTCATTCTAAGTGTTGGCTGTATCGGAACGTGTGCAACTGGTGTAGGTGTACTGGTAGAAGCCTCTGGTGCGATTCCTGCAAGCCTCCTACTCCGCCTTTGTATGTATGTGGACACCAAACTCTCGGTCTTCCAGTATATGGCCTGCCTAACTACCGTTTGGTGAACAACTAACGAGTTAGGGAATTTTCTAGAGAGAGAGAGAGAGAGAGAGAGATGTCTGGCTTCCACAGAGAAGAAGCTGTCTTTTTTGTTGTGTCAAAAACAACGATTATTATTCCCTTTTCCAATCCTCTTGTTTAACCTAAATAAAAATCCTAGGTTAAATTGGACTGGGCCATTGGACTCTTAGTTTAGCCTATTGGACTTAATTAATTATTTTAGTTAGAACCAATTTAATGGCCTAACAAATAATTAATTTTTCAGCCCAAATAAACCAATCCAATTAAATGAACCTAAATCAGTTTAGTCCTAGGTTAATCCCTAATTATTAATTATTCAAATCGGGCCAAAGCCCTGAATAATTAATTAGCCCACTAAATTAATTTAATTAATTCTCTCTCCATGAACCTTTATTTTATTCTAGCCCAATAATTAAATTAAGCTACTTAAATAAAATAATTCCATTTAATTTAAAATCAATCTCTTAGCCCGTATTTAATTAGGACTCACGGTTTATACTGGGGACCAAAAGAAACACCGCCTTTGCTACTAAAATGACCAAAATACCCTTAGCATATACATAACTGTATTTTGCATTTTAAATATTTCCTAATATCACCATAAGGAAATATTGACCCCAAGGATAATGTTGCGTTAGCAAAGTCTCCGACCTACAAATGTAATGACTAAAATACCCCTCTATACATACATTTAGAGAGGAAGAAGTGTACTAACACCTCTCTAAATGACATCTACCATCCTTAGGCCTCTAGTCCAATGATACACGACTTCCTGAATTATTTTCGCTTTCGAAGGGAGTTACCCTAAAGCAAACATTCAAATTATGTTTCTCAGGGCCCTGGATATTTAGATCATTCAGACAACAACAAGGGGCAGTATAGTATAGAAACTATCTTGTACAAGTCTGTCTTAACTAACTAGTCACACATACCCAACATACAAGTATATTAGCCCTACGATAGAACTTCAACAATAGCATATCAAAGTATATGCTTCCAGCTTCGTCAGACCACCAACTCATACTCAAGTCGTAGAGTACTAGTCCACGCTGTAGCAGTAGTAGTCTAGGATTCTACCATATAGTACTTTTAAGAAACCACTACTACAGGTCCTATTCTACGTATTCGAAATACGCTTATATCATGAAGTGAGTGGACTACTCACTAGCTAAAGGTAAGCCATTCCCCATTTAGAATTCACAACATAATAACCTAGACATGATGAGATTCTCATTCTCATCAATCGGTTAAGAACAAAAATTTATATGTTAAGTAACCCATGATCTATACCCTACTGTGAAAGACCTCCATTCACATGGACCACTTACTTAAACACAATGGGTCTTTTCCAAACGTAATTGCGCACATATAAAATTGTAAATTCACAAACAATTTTTGAGAATAAATTTTTTTATTAAAACATTAGATTTTTACATCAGAAACTTAGTTTAAGAGGGCATATTTCCCAACGATTTGGCATGGCATAAATGAATTTGTTTGAGTATGATTGTGGAAGAATTGCTGTGCTTTGGCGATGTATGAGATATCACTATTTGAAATAATGATAGATAGAATATTCTAGCATAAGAAATATATATATAAGAAATATAGCTAACACTAAATTGTGTATTTAATTATTGAGCAATGGTTAATTAAAATAATTTAATAACGATTTATTTGTTGATAAATAATTACTTATTTATTTTCTTATTATATTTGAGAATTTTCTATTTATATTTATTAAATACTCATTATATGATTATTTCATTTATTTGCTATGTATTAATTTTAGGAAGTATTTTAATATTAGACTAGCACGATTTTCTTCATATTTTATTTTATTTGAAGAGAAATTGAATTTCCTTCATTTAAATATTTAGCCTAGTTAGGAGAATATTTAGAGGGGATTACTAGGCTTCTAGAAGCCTAGTAGCCGCCACCTAGCTCTCCAAACCCACTAGGATTATGATAAGTTAATTATAGGAAGCTTTTTAATTAAATAAAACCTAGAGAAAAATAGAATTTTCCTTAATTCTTTTTCTATTTCCTAAACCTATCATAATTCATCTATAAAAAACCTACATAACCAGATTTTTTCAGCCATATTCTACCCTAGTAGTCATCTCTCTCTCCCTCTCTCACCGTTCACACAAAATTCCCATCCCATTGCACTCAAGAGTTAATTGTTTTGCTTACGGAAAATTCTGCACATTGCTACACCATTGAAGCATCATTCTTGGATTGAAAGCTTGAAGATTTTGGTAAAATCAAAGGCTAGAAAACACCTTATTTCTTCCCTAAGAGTGATCAAGTATGTTAAAGTAAGATGTAATAAGAAAAGCCTTTCTTTTCGTTTAAACCCTATTGCGGACGATTTTGGAACAATTAAAGTTCTTGTGTTATAAATTGTTAAAGTAATGTTTCTAGGTAAAAGATGATTAAAGAATTATGTTTTAAAGTCATACTTGTTTAAATCTTGAAAGAGAAACATTCTTTCAAAGGATTTATACCCAAAAAAAAAAAACACCTTTTTCTTTTAAATTGTTGTTTTCTTCAAAAGCTAAAATTTTTCCTAAGAAAAGATGACTTGTTAATATGTTCTTGAAAGATTTCGATGTGTGTATGCTAAGATTTATGTTGCCTCATCTAGAGTACCCTAGGGATACATTTTTTCTTAAAGTAATAAAACCAAGAAGATGATTTCTTGAAGTCTAGAACAAATTACATGCTTGCTGGAATTTTTGTAAATCTGTGATAGTTGGTTGTTTTAATTCAAAATAAAAATAGTAAAGTAATTTATTATTGCAGGGCCTTTTGATATTGTTTACTATACATGTTTCGAATGTTATTTATACTAGAAATCATGCAAGAAAACATTAGGATAAAACCCAGTGGTTTTTGGAAAAAAAAAAACTGAAGGTGCAGAGCATTGGGAAATATGCCCTCTTAGACTAGTTTTTTTATGTAAACATCGAATGTTTTAATAAAAGAATTTATTTTCAAAAATTATTTGTGAATCTACATTTTATTTATGCACAATTACATTTGGAAAAGACCCATTGTGTTTAAGTAAACGGTCCATGTGAATGGAGGTCTTTCACAGTAAGGTATGGATTACGGGTTACTTAACACATAAACGTTCGTTCTTAACCGATTGATGAAAATGGGAATCTCATCATGTTTAGATTATTATGTTATGAATTCCAATTGGGGAATGACTTACCTTTAGCCAGTGAGTAGTCCACTCACTTCATGACATAAACGTATTTCGAATACGTAGAACATGACCTGTAGTAGTGGTTTCTTAAAAGTACTATATGATAGAAACCTAGACTACTACTACTATAGCATAGACTAGTACTCTACGACTTGAATATGAGTTGGTGGTCTGACAAAGCTGCAAGTATGTACTTTGATATACTATAGTTAAGATTCTATCGTAGGGCCAATATACTTGCAAGTTGGGTATGTGTGACTAGTTAGTTAAGACAGACTTATACAAGATAGTTTCTATATTATATCGCCCCTTGTGGTTGTCTAAATGATCTAAATATCCAGGGCCCTGGAAAACATGACTTGGACGTTTGCTTTAGGATAGCTCTCTTGGAAAACGAAAATAATCCAGGAAGTCGTGGATTATTAAACTAGAAGCCTAAGAATGGTAGATGTCATTTAGAGAGGTGTTAGTACATTTTTTTCCTCTCTAAATATACGGCAATGTATAGAAGGGTATTTTAGTCATTACACCTGTAGGTCAGAGACTTTGTTAACGTAGTATTATCCTTGGGGTCAATATTTCCTTATGGTGATATTAGAAAATATTTAAAATGCAAATATAGCTATTTATATATCAAGGGTATTTTGGTCATTTTAGTAGCCAATGTGGTGTGTCTTTTGGTCCTCAATATAGACCCTGAGTCCTAATTAAATACAGGCTAAGGAATTAGTATTAAATTAAATTAAATAGAATTTATTTTATATAAGTAGTCTGATTTAATTATTGGGTTAGAATAAAATAAAGGTTCTTGGAGAGAGGGAATTAATTAAATTAGTTTGGTGGGTTAATTAATTGTTCAGGACTTTGGCCCAATTTGAATAATTAAAGATTAACCTGGGAGTAAACTAATATAGGCTTGTTAATTGGACTAGTTTATTTGGGCTGGGAAATTAATTATTTGTTGGGCCATTTATTTGGTTCTAATTAGAATAATTAATTTAGTCCAAAAGGCTAAACTAAGAGTCTAATGGGCCAGTTCAGTTTAACCTAGGGTTTTATTTAGGTTAAACGAGAGAATTGAATACAACGTTGTTTTTTTTTCCACGGCTTCTTCTCGGTGAAAAAAGAGACGCCTTTCTCACATTCTCTCTAATAAAAGTTCCTTAGTCTGTGAGTTGTTCACCAAACGGAATTAAACAGGCCATATACTAGAAGATCGAGAGGTTGGCATTCACATACATGCAAACACGGAGTAGAAGGCTTGCAGGAATAGCACCAAAGGTTTCCACCAGCACACCTATCCCAATTCCACTCATTCTGGCCCAACCAACTTTGAGAACAAGGAGAAAATGTTAGAAATTTTTCCCCTCGGGATCTGGACAGAGCCCAACCGGCGCCGGCTAGGGCTGCCGGAGCTGGCACCGGCTCTGTTCGGGAGTTCCCCTGTTCTCCAGTTTTTCCCGTTTTTTCGATTTTTACTTCCGTTGCATACTTTGTGTTTTCCCTTTCTAGGCCTTCAATTGGTATCAGAGCATAAAGATTTTGTGAAAATATAGAGAGCATGCACCTAGTTGAATAAAATTGAACACATATGTGTGATTAAACTGTGATCCTTCGCTGTTTTTGATATGGATAGATTCTCTGTTAAACCTCTTTGATGGAGGTATAGGAGATTTGTAATTTACTATTTTCCTTAGCAAATCGTGTAAGCCCAATATTAAAGGGTATAGGCGATTGTTGGTTTTGGTTGATTTCATTGTATTTGGGTTGAAATTAGGGAGCCAATGGAGGAAGAAAGTTGCAGGAAACCAGAAAGTAAGCTGCAGAAAAATTGCAAGAAAATCGTAGAAGGATAACCCGACAAACCGCAACCGATGCCAGCTGAGGCCGCCCGAACCAGCGCCGGCTCTGGTCTGGGATCCAGTCCAATGCTGCTCACCTACGGGGTCTGGTTCTATGCGACGGGTGCAGTGGACCGCAATGCAGATGGGTGCTAGATCCAGTGCGGCGGGTGCAGTGGACCAATGAGAAATTTTTATTTTTCCTTATAATTTTTCTTGCATTTTCTTTTTGGTTTTGGGGTCCATACCAGGTGAAGTTAATATTCTTGCAATAGTTAATATTCAATGAATATTTTTATATAAAAAATATTAGTAAGGGATTTTAAGATTAAACAAGACAATTAATTAATTAATTAATGTATTTAATTCTATTATCTAGACATTTAGGTTTAAAAATAGAAAAGTATGAAAACGTCTACTGTTTTCTAGCCTGCTATTTATTTTTATGTACCTATGTGCACGGTTTCTCAAAGACCAAAGTCTTTGGGAATATTTTTTACAAAGAAAATATTTTTCTACAAATTAAATGGTTATTTTAACTTGAACAAAAATTAATCCTTAGATATTTTCTCAAAGGATTTAATCCTTGACATAGAAAATATATTGGATTTAGATATTTTTGTAAGTTAAAATAGAGAGCCATTTTGTTTTATTTTGGCACAAGAAAAATTATTTTGTCAAATAAACTTGAGACCAAAGTCTCTAAAAAGTTTTAATTGGAAAATTTTTGAAATCATTAAGTTTTTTAACTTAAATAAAATTAGTCCATGGAAAAATCTCTCAAATGATATATACCTTGACATAGAGAATTTAATGGATTTAGATATTTTATTTTTGAGTTAAGGGAAAACTTAATGGAAAATTTTCAAACGGATATTTTTCAGAAAACCCTTGTTTTAAAAGACTAAGTGGGTGAGGGGTTCCAACTGCCCCACGGCTTCCATCACGATCCTTATTAGAGATCGTGGGTCTCCTCGCATCACCCTGGGAGTGAACTCGTATAGGATGAGGATACCACAAAGATTTAGATCTAATGGAGGGATGTAATTAATAACCCGGGACACGTACTATGATCGGCCAGCCCCTCGTTGAAGGTTATAGGTCGAGGTATGTCCATAGGAATGAGAGGAAACGGCCATCCCCTCGATGGAGTTATCTTCTAGATCATTACCTATAAGAGAAATTAATTTATAGTGGTTAACACACTTAGCTTAGGGAATTGTTAATCTTCCCAAGAAGCTGTGTCAGTTTTCCTAAAAGCCAAATTAATTATTATCAGTTTTGATAATATGGATAAAGTGCACAAATTTGTTTTGTTTTCACAAACTAAATCGTTTTCTTTTATTTTTGATTTTTTAGAAATGGTGAGAGGTTCTTTTAGTCCATTGGCCGTTATTTTCTGAGAGAATAAGCCAACGGGACCAAACTATGTGGACTGGAAGAGGAACATGGACATTATACTCACAGCAGAAAAATATAAGTATGTCATTTATGAAACTTGCCCTGTTATCGGGGAAGGTTCCACCGCTGAGGAGCGAGAGGCTGAGAAGGCATGGAAGAAGGCTGATGAGATGGCTCATTGTTACATGTTGGCCTCCATGTCTAATGTGCTCTAGTCAAAACACGAGCACATGGCTTCTACGTACAACATAAGTCAATCATTAGCTACGATGTCCGCGAATAAGAGCCGGCCCGCAAGGTAGAAGGCTCTTCGAACTATCATTAACACTAAGATAGCTGAGGGACCATCAGTCAGAGAGAATATGCTCAAAATGATTGCTGCTTTCAAGGAGACAGAAATCTCAGGGGCTATCATTGACCCCGAGAGCCAAGTGGACATGGTTCTCGAATCTCTACCTGGTTCCTTTACTCAGTTCAAGTTGAATTATAACATGAACAAGTTAAACATGAGTTTAACTAAGTTGATGAAGGAACTCCATATGGTAGAGAAGGCCATGAAGCAACAATCAAAGACTATAATTGCTAAGGCTTCTTCTCTAGAACTGGGCTCAAGCCCAGAAAGTTCAAAAAGAAGAAAGGAAATGCAGCGGCCCAGCCTAAAGATAAACCCAAGGGCAAATGCTTCAAATGTGGACTGAAGGAACACTGAAAAAATGAGTGGCCAGATCTTCAGGCCAAGAAAAACCCCACAGGTAATGTTTTCTATTTGGAGTTTATATCAATGGTTGGATCAACTTTCACTTAGATTATTGATTCAGGAGCCACTAATCACATTTATAACTCCTTGCAGGGGTTTAGAAAGATTAGAAGACTCCAAAAGGGCGAACATGGACTACGTGTGGGAAATGGAGCACAAATTTAGACCCTTGCAATGGGAGAGTTGGATCTTATTTTTTATTGTAATAGAATAATAGTTTTGAAAGATTTTTTATATGTACCTGGATTTCGATAGAATTTGATTTCGGTTGCGAAACTAATAAATCAAGGATATTCTATATCTTTCCATTCTGCTATTTCTATCAGTAGAGATGGAGAAATTTTATGTACTGGACATATGTATGGGAATCTATTTTTCTTAAACCCTATTAATAATCAATTAAATAACGCTCAATCTGAACCTTTAACAAGGAAGAGAAAGACCAATACCAATGACTCTTATCTTTGGCATCTAAGGTTGGGTCATATCAACTCAACTAGGATTCAAAGGTTAATCCATAATGGGCCTTTGGGCTCATTGAGATTGGAAAATTGGCCTCAGTGTAAATCCTGCCTAATGGGAAAGATGATCAAGAGGTATTTTACCCCTAAGGTGGATAGAGCCAAGGAGGTATTGAGTCTTATTCACACTGATGTGTATGGTCCCTTATCTACACTAGTTAGAAGGGGTTTTAAGTACTTTATCACTTTCACAGATGATTGTACAATATTTGGTTATATTTACCTAATAAGACGCAAGTCTGACTCTTTTGACAAGTTCAAAGAGTTTAAAGCTGAAATGGAGCGTTGGACAGGTAAATTGATCAAGACCTTACGATCAAATCGTAGTGGAGAGTACCTCCTCGGTGAATTCAAGGACTGCATGGTACATCATGGGATAGTATCCCAGTTCTCTACGTCGGGGACACCCCAGTAGAACGGAGTAGCTGAGAGAAGGAACAAGATATTAATGGAAATGGTCCGAAGCATGATGTCTCATGCTACTCTTCCAGTGTCTTTTTGGGGATATGTCCTATAAATAGTGGCATACATTCTGAACTTGGTGCCTTCCAAGTTAGTACCTAGGACTCCCTATAAGATGTAGACTAGGCGTAAGCCAAGTCTGAATCATCTCAACATATGGAGTTGTCCAGCTTATGTACTAGTTAAGGGAGATAAGTTGAAACCAAGATCAAAATTATGCTATTTTGTTGGATATCCAAAAGGGACAAAGGGTAGTTAATTTTATTATCCTAAGGAGCAGAAAGTACTGGTTAATACCAATGCTAGATACTTAGAGGATATCAGAGTACCTCTACTAAATGTTCAACTAGGTTGGAACTTGAAGAGAAGTTATCTTCAGAATCAACTTTACCGACCCAATTGTGGAACAAGAAAAGGCACAGTCTCAAGAGCCTGTACAAATGGAGCCTCGTCATAGGGGAAGAGTGTCTAGGGTTCCGGAGAGATGGACTGAGGAAACTTTCGAGCTAGTCTTCGACCATCAGGAACATGACCCCACTAGATACGAAGAGACTATTGCTGATGCGAATGCAAATCTATGGCATGAAGCAATGAAAGCTGAGATTGAGTCTATGTACTTTAATCAGGTTTGGGATCTTGTAGCTTCACCTGAAGGGATAAAATCCTTTGGTTATAAGTGGGTATACAAGAGAAAAAGGAGAGTAGAAGGGAAGTTGGAAACCTTCAAAGTTAGGCTTGTGGCGAAAGGGTATACTCAGAAAGAGGGAATCGATTATGAGGAGACCTTTTCCCCGATAACCATACTTAAGTCCATCCGTATCCTCCTTACCATCGCATGTCATTATGACTATGAGATATGGCAAATGGATGTCAAGACGGCATTTTTAAATAGCCATCTTAGTGAAGACATCTATATGTCCCATTTGGAAGGCTTTATTGCTGAAGGCCAAGAACATATGATTTGCAAGTTTAAGAAGTTCATTTATAGACTTAAGCAGGCATCGAGAGCATGGAACATTCGTTTTGACGAGACTGTAAAGTCTTATGGTTTTACTCAGAACGAGGATGAACCATGCGTGTACAGGAAATTTGAAGGCATTAATGTGATTTTTCTGGTCTTATATGTGGATGACATTCTACACATTGAAAATGATGTAGGGTCATTGTCATCTACAAAGGTTTGGCTGTCTAGTCAATTTAGTATAAAGGACTTGGGAGAAGCTAGCTACATTCTCGAGATTAGACTTCTTAGAAATAGGAAGTAGAGATCCCAATATATTGACAAGATGCTGGCTAAGTAGAGCATGGACTCATGCAAGAGAGCTCTAATTCCTTGCAAACATGGGTTGTCATTTTCTTCAAGGGACTGTCCTAAGTCTCAAGAAGAAAAGGACAGAATGAGTAGAACTCCCTATACTTTGGCTGTGGGAAGTCTCATGTACGCCATGCTGTGTACTAGACTAGATATCTACTTTACCGTAGGCTTGGTTAGTAGATATCAGTCAAACCCTGAGGAGGTTCATTAGCAAGCCGTAAAGCATATTCTCAAGTACCTCAAGGGAACAAGAGATTATATGCTGGTTTACAGGGCTGATGACTTGATTCCTACAGGATATACAGACTCAGACTTCCAGGCAAATACGGATGAGAGAAAATCCACTAGTGGATATATCTTCACCTTGTCTGGAGGAGCCATTTTATGGAGGAGTATCAAGTAATCTTGCATTTTTTACTCGACCATAGAAACTGAGTATGTGGCAGCTTCGGAGGTATCCAAGGAAGCAGTCAGGCTCCAAAAGTTCCTTTCAAAACTTGGAGTCGTGCCACACATGGACAGGCCGATTGTGATGTATTGCGACAACACTGGAGCAGTATTACAATCTAAAGAACCTAAGAACTACAAGAAGGGGAAGCACATCGAGAGGAAGTACCACCTGATCTGGGATTTCATCTAGAGACGGGAAGTCGTGGTGGAACATATTGCCTCCGAGAAAAATCTAGCTAATCTATTCACCAAGCCTTTGGCTGAGAGAGTCTTCAAGAGACACTTAGATGCCATAGGGCTGGGCACCTACGAACTTACTTAGTCTTAGAGTGCAAGTGGAAGATTGTTGGGAAATATACCCTCTTAGACTAGCTTTCTGATTAAACATCAAATGTTTTAATAAAAGAATTTATTTTCAGAAATTATTTGTAAATTTACATTTTATTTGTGCACAATTACGTTTGGAAAAGACCTATTGTGTTTAAGTACGTGGTCCATATGAATGGAGGTCTTTCACAGTAATAAATAGATCACGGGTTACTTAACACATAAACGTTTGTTCTTAACCGATTGATGAGAATGGGAATCTCGTCATGTTTAGATTATTATCTTATGAATTCCAAATGGGGAATGGCTTGTCTTTAGCTAGTGAGTAGTCCACTCACTTCATAACATAAGCGTATTTTGAATACATAGAACAGGACTTGTAGTTGTGGTTTCTTAAAAGTACTATATGATAGAAACCTAGACTACTACTGCTACAGTGTGGACTAGAACTCTATGACTTGAATATGAGTTGGTGGTCTGACGAAGTTGGAAATATGCACTTTGATATGCTATAGTTAGGTTCTTTCATAAGCCCAATATACTTGCATGTTGGATGTGGACTAGTCAGTTAAGACAGACTTGTACAAGATAGTTTCTATACTATATCACCCCTTGTGGTTGTCTAAATGATCTAAATATCCAGGGCCCTAAGAAATATAACTTGGATGTTTGCTTTAGGGTAGCTCCCTTGGAAAACGGAAACAATCTAGGAAGTCATGGATCATTGGACTAGAAGGCTAAGAATGGTAGATGTCATTTAAAAAGGTATTAGTACACTTCTTCCTCTCTAAATGTACGGCGATGTATAGAGGGGTATTTCAATCATTACACCTATAGGTCGAAGACTTTGCTAACGCAGTATTGTCCTTGGGGTCAATATTTCCTTATGGTGATATTAAGAAATATTTAAAATGTAAAATACAGTTATTTATATAGTAAGGGTATTTTGGTCATTTTAGTAGCCAAGGCGGGGTGTCTTTTGGTCCCCAGTATAGACCCTGAGCCCTAATTAAATACAAGCTAATGAATTGGTTTTAAATTAAATGAAATGAAATTTATTTTATTTAAAGAGTCTTATTTAATTATTGGGTTAGAATAAAATAAATGTCCATAGAGAGAGAGAATTAATTAAACTAATTTGGTGGGTTAATTAATTGTTCAGGGCTTTGGCCCAGTTTGAATAATTAAAGATTAACCTAGAATTAAACTAATATAAGCTTGTTAATTGGACTAGTTTATATGGGCTAGGAAATTAATTATTTGTTGGGCCATTTATTTGGTTCTAATTAGAATAATTAATTTAGTCCAAAAGGCTAAACTAAGAGTCCAATGGGCCAGTCTAATTTAACCTAGGGTTTTATTTAGGTTAAATAGGAGGATTGAATACAATGTTATTTTTTTTTCCACGGCTTCTTCTCGGTGAAAAAAGAGACGACTCTTTCACTCTCTCTCCTAGAAAAGTTTCTTAATCTGTGAGTTGTTCACCAAACGGAATTAGGCAAGCCATATTCTGGAAGTTCGAGAGGTTGGCATTCACATACATGCAAAGACGGAGCAGGAGGCTTGCAGGAATCGCATCAGGGGTTTCCACCAACACACCTACCACAGTTCCACTCATTCCAGTCCAGCCATCTTTGAGAACAAGGAGAAAAAGTTAGAAATTTTTCCCTCGAAATCTGGATAGTGCGCAACTGGCCTCGGCTAAGGCTGCCGAAGCTGGCGCCAGCTCTGTTCAGGAGTTCCCTTGTTCTCCAGTTTTTTCGATTTTCGCTTCCATTGCGTGCTCTGTATTTTCCCTTTCTAGGCCTCACGAGTACCCTGTTTTTGCCGATCAGCCTGTTTGTAACTAAAATTCTGGCATGATAAATTCTGAATTTGAAGAAGGTCAAAATAGAGGAAACTTCGGTGTGTAGAAGTTATCTATAAAATTTAAGAATTTTATGACTTAGGGATTACAAATTACGAATTTTTCTTTCAAACTAGTCTGTTCTGGGCAGAATACCCTAGCAGCAAAAAAAAAATAAGGCCTGATTTTCATGCAAGCCACTTATATTCTATTCTATATGTGTTTGGGTATGTGTCTGTAAAATTTGAGGTTAATCCGAAGTGGTTTCATATGTATTATGTTATTAGGAAAAAGTATTACTCAAATTAGAAATTGTGTCCAACTTAGGAAATTTTAAGAAAACTTCCTATTATCAATTTATATGTGTTCCTTATGTGTAAAAATTGTGTGTGTCACCATTAGGATGTAATAACGGATTTAATGCCATCAATACTAATATTACCATTATTTTATTATCACCCTTATTATTATTATTATTATTATTATTATTATTATTATTATTATTATTATTATTATTATTATTATTATTATTATTATTATTATTATTATTATTATTATGTTACTAACAATATCATTGCCAATATTACTAATATTATTATTGTCCTTATTATCATCATCATCATCATCATCATCATCATCATCATTATTAATATTTATTGCTCATCAAATTATCTATCCATTAATTGATATATTGCCTTAGTTTTTTTTTTTTTTTTGTATAGTTACAACCAAACATTATTTTAATTAGCTAAGCAAGTAATTAAATAATTTTCTATGTTTAATTCTTTAGTTACTTTATATTTTTACACATTAACTAGCTATTTGATTGTTTATTTACTTTCACGAGCAACCTTTATTTTAATTAACTATTTTTTTATTTATATAACTATGTAATTACTCAGTTGTTTATCCACTAACCTATATGTGAGCTTATCATTTATTTAGTAATTGTCTTAGTATACATTATATTGCTAGTACGCAATATTTCATGTCTAGCCTGCTATGTTTGAAATAGAGTTGATAGTTGGTTTGTATTGTGTGATGACTCGATGATAGAAGTTGAGCTATTTTTTGATACTATAGTAATATAAGGGTTATATGGAAGTTTGTGATATGATCTTTGTATTTTCTCTAGACGGGACTAGAATTCATTGATTAGGTTATCGGAAGAATCTAATATTTGTAAGACAAATGAATCAGGTAAGTTCTTACATTAAAACTGTTTGCAAAACATAGCAATTGCAAGTTGTCAAATATTTAATGGTATCAATGGAAACATAGTTTAACATGATAAAAGTTCAGCATGTCTAGTCAAGCCACGCACTGTTTTTCAAACAAAAAGAATTTCAAAACACCTCACTTGACTTTTGCACTAAATGATTTAATAAAGGTTTACTAAGTCATGCTTGATACTTTCTTGTTGGTTACTACTTGATGCTAATGTGTTTCCCTGTGGTAAAATCGTTGAGTACTCAATAAGGGTAGGCTACTAATACTAGCCTAAGAGAGGCTGAGCGAGTTTTCCTGTAGGTGGCCACCTCCGGTAGATGAACTCATTTTTTATTGGGCAACAGTGTTGGTAAATCAGGCCAGTCCGAGCTAGCAAACCAGTTCCAAGTGGGACTACATTTATATTCTTTCATGGACACCTGAAGTTAGCAGGGGTATGGGAGATGGAGGAGTATCCCTACCCAGTAGGCCGATCACCCACCGTACTTTAGTATAGAAATATTATAGTCAAGTTAGCAGGGGTCATGATGCAAGGTTTCATGACTCAGGGCTTTGAGCCGTGGCTTCATAGTCTATATTAGTTGTGAGTGGTTGATTTCCTTAAAGTAAAATTATTTATTGAGATTGAAAAATAAAAACATCACTCTAAAGGGGATGCCCGACTTGTGTACTAATCAAGAAAAATAAGTTAGAACTAAGATCATAATTATGTTACTTTGTTGGTATCTAAAGGGAAAAAAGATTGGATATTTTTATTATCCTAGGTAGCAAAATATATTGATAAGTATCAATGCTAGATACTTAGAGAAAGATCAAAGTATATTCACAAAAAGTTCAACTCGAATGGAATTTATGGAGAAGTTATCCTCCGAAGCCTAAGGATTTTGTGCATAAGGAGCCTCGTCGTAGTAGAAGAGTATCTAGGGTTTCGAAAAAGTGGACATGAGATTTTTTTTACCTAGCCTCTGACCATCAGGAACAAGATCCTACAAGATATGAGAATGTTATTGTTGATGTCGATGCAAACATGTGACATGAAGTAATGAAAGGCAAGATTGAGTCAATGTACTTCAATTAGGTTTGGAATCTTGTAGCTTCACCGGAAAAGATGAAACTCATTGGGTGTAAATAGGTATACAAAAGGAAAAGAGGTGTGGATGGGAATGTAGAAACCTTCAAAACTAGGCTTATGGCAAAAGATTGCACTAAAAAGGAGGGCATCGATTATAAGAAAACTTTTTCCCGATAGCCATACTAAATAAATTCATATTCTCCTTGCTATCAATATCATTATGATTATGAGATATGGCAAATGAATGTCAAGATATCATTTCTTAATGACCATCTTAGTAAAGACATCTATATATCCCAACTAGAAGATTTTATTGCTAAATGCCAAGAGCACATAGTTTCCAAACTTAAAAAGTCCATTTATGGATATAAGAAGGCATTAAGAGCATGGAATATCTATTTTGATGAGACTGTAAAGTCTCATGGCTTTATTCAAAATAAGGATGAATTATGTATGTATAGGAAACTAGAAGGTTTAAATGTGATTTTTTTATTTTTTTTGTATTATATATGGCTTACGTTTTACTCATTGGTAATGATGTAGAGACATCGTCATCGACAAAGGTTTGTTTTCTAGTCAATTTAGTATGAAGAACTTAGGAGAAGCTAGCTACATTCTTGGGATTAAACTTCTTGAGACTAAACTTCTTAATTAGAAATAAGAAGTAGAGAATGTTAGAATTATCCCAAACTACATATATTAACAAGATATTGGCCAAGTTCAGTATAGACTCATGCAAGGGGGTCAGATCCCTTACTGACATGGATTGTCTCTCTCTTTAAAAGAGT
Source organism: Voacanga thouarsii (assembly GCA_026120185.1). Classification (NCBI taxonomy): domain Eukaryota; kingdom Viridiplantae; phylum Streptophyta; class Magnoliopsida; order Gentianales; family Apocynaceae; genus Voacanga; species Voacanga thouarsii. Next base: position 532,403 of record JANUWF010000328.1, read on the forward strand.
ATCCTAAGACACAAGAAGAGAAAAATAGGATGAGTGTGATTCTTTATACTTTGGCTGTAGGAAGTCTCATATATGCTATGCTGTGCACTAGGTTAAATATCTACTCTGTTGTAGACTTAATCAGTAGATATCAGTCAAACCATATAGAGGTTCATTAGCAAGCTATAAAACATATACTCAAGTACCTAAAGAAAATGAGTGATTATATATTGGTTTACAGAGCTGATAATTTGGTTTCAATAAGATACACAGACTCATACTTCCAGGCGGATAAGGATGAAAGAAAATGCATAGTGAATATGTCTTTACCTTATTTGGAAAAGCTATTTCGTAGAGAATTATCAAGTAATTTTGTATTGCTAACTCAATTACGGAAACTAAGTATATGGCAGCTTCGAAGGCATCTGAGAAAGTTGTTTGGATCTGAAAGTTTCTCTCAGAACTTAGGGTTATGTCACTTATGGACAAGCCAATTGCACTATATTATGACAACTTAAAAGCTGTCTCACAGGCTAAAGAACCAAAAATCAAAATAAAGGAAAGCATATCAGGAAAAAGTACCATTTGATCCGGGAATTCATTCAAAGACGAAAAATTGTAGTGGAACAGACAGCCTCGAAAAATAATCTAGCAGATCTATTCACCAAGACTTTGACAGAGAGAGTCTTTAGAAGACACTTAGATGTCATATGGGTGGGCATCTATGGACTTACATAGTCTTAGAGTGCAAGTGAGAGATTATTGGAATGTATACCCTTAACTATATATCTGATGTAAATTAAATGATGAAATAAACAAAAGTTTTCTTCTCAAAATTGCTTGTGTTTCTTTATTTTAATTTATGCACTATTTTGTTAAAAAAAAAGACCTAGTATGTGTAAGTAAGTAATCTATGTGAATAGAAGTCTTTCACAATAAGATGTGGATAATAGGTTACTTAATACATAAACTTAGTTCTTAAACGGTTGATCAGAATGGGGTTCTGATCAAGAAAAAGGTTATTGTACTATGGATTTTAAATAGGAAATAGCTTATCTTTAGCTAATAAGTAGTTCTCACACTTCATGGTATAAGCATATTTAGAATGCGTAGAATTACATCCGTAGGAATAGTTTCTTAAAGTACTAAAATAATAGAAAATTAGACTATTACAACTATAACATGGACTTATACTCTATGACTTGAGTATGGGTTGGTGGTCTAGCAAAGCTGGAAGTATGTACTTTTATGTACTATAAGTGAGGTTCTACAATAGAACAAATATACTTATATGTTAGGTATATGTGACTAGTTAATTAAGGCAAACTCACACAAGATAGTTTCTATCCTTCTAAAAGGAGAAATCAGCCGTTTTTAATTATCCAGGATAATCTATATAATCTAGAGCTCTGGGAATGTGACTTAGTGTTATATGCTTTTGGATAACTTCTAGATTTAAGCAGATACATACTAGAAGTCATAAATTATTTGACTAGATATCTAAAGATAGTAGAAATCATAGATATCTAAAGATAGTAGAAATCATTGAGAGATGTATTAGTACATTTCTCTGGTCTCAATAATGGATGTTATATAGAAGGGTATTTTAGTCATAGCACCTATAGGTCAGAGACATTGCTATACACAATATTATCCTTGGGGTCAATATTTTCTTATAGTGATAATAGAAAATATTTAAAATACAAAATACAACTATTTTTTTAGCAAGGGTATTTTTGATCATTTTAGTAGTCAAGGACAATGTGTCTTTTAGTACTCAGAATAGCCCATAAGTCCTAATTAATATTTGGGTTAAGGAAATAGTCTTGAAGAAAGTGGGTTTTATTTTGTTCAAATAGTCTAATTTAATTATCTAACTAGAATAAAATAAAAGGCCCAAAGAGAGAATAAATTGATTATTTAATTTAGTAAGTTAATTAATTATTTAAGGCTTGAGTCCAAATTGAATAATAAGAATTAACCTGGGCCTACACTATAATATAAGACTTAAGAAATTGTCTTGGTCTATTTGAGGTAGATAATTATTTATTTATGGGCTTTTATTTGTTTAGGATTACATAAATAATTTTTAGCGTAGCCCAATAGCCTGGACTAAGGGTCCACGAGTCAAACATGAGCGCAGCTTAACTAGGGTTGGTGTAGCACCCTAGCCAGACATCTTCTAAAGGTAAGGAATTTTTTAAAATTTTGGAGATATGCATGCTTATGCAATTTACTAGAGTTTTGGGTATTCTCTTTATCAGACTTCATTTTTCTCTGGGTGTGTGATAGCTCTGGATTGCCTTGTGAAAAATACACACGAGTATTTGTTCTCTCTGTTCTGGCCTCCAGTTTTGTTCTCCAAAGGAATTCTTCCCTTGATACTGCTTGTTAGCAGTTGATCAAAGAAGAAAGGTGATATATTCCTTTCCTTCAGCTTTCACCAACATTATTAAGCAAAAGTGATATTCTAAGAATCACGAGCCCAGTGTTTACGCAAAGTTGAAGCCGACATCTTGTGGAATTTGAACCAAAAGCCAATGGAAGCGAACCAGTAGCCGTTCAAACCCTTTTTGTTCAGCCTAAGCATCCGAGTACTTTATGCAAACGCATAGGTATTATTTTTGAAAATTTTTTGTTGTATTATTTTCTGTATTTATGTGTTTTGCATGATCCACTTATAGTCCAGTTGTAAATTGACTTGCCTAGCCAGTTGCATTTTTTGGGTGTTAACACTTGCCCACTTATTTGTCCTGTTGTCTTCTCAAAAAGAAATGGGACAAATATCCTTTTGACTTCCAAGAAGAAATATCAGCTTGGCCGTGTGAGGCATTCATTATCATTACCATCTCCAATTTCCAAAACCCAGATCAGATGAAATTTTATTCAAAAATTGAAACTCCTAAATCCGATTAGTGATAATCCATTATCCCCAATTTTGACTGCCTTAGATTCATCACTTCAAATAAGAAACCCTTACTATTTTAGCAACTAAATCCTCGCCAGCTACTTGCATTCCTTTTTCCACGTACTGGGTCTTTTTCAATTGTCGTATCTCCAATAACTCCTTGCCCTAACCTCACAAAAGCTTTCATCTTAGTCCCTACCATAATAGATCTGGCTATCCACTTTTTAATGGCCTTCAAATGCTCCAAAGCAAATATCTGAACGTCATCCAAGCTATGTAGCTCCATGGTCATAGCTTGCTGGTAAATCTTCTGTTGTTGTATTATTTTCTGTATTTATATGTTTTTCCTGATCCACTTATAGTCCAGTTATAAATTAACTTGCATGGCCAGTTGCATTTTTCAGGTGTCAACACTTGCCCACTTATTTGTCCTGTTGTCTTCTCAAAAAGAAATGGGACAAATATCTCTTCAACTTTCGAGAAGAAATATCAGCTTGGTCGTGTGAGGCATTCATTACCATTACCATCTGTAATTTTCAAAACCTAGATTAGATGAAATTTTATTCAAAATTTGAAACTACTAAATCCGATTAGTGATATTCCATTATCCCCAATTTTGACTGGCTTAGATTCGTCACTTCAAATGACAAACCCTCACTATTTTAGCAACCAAATCCTCGCCAGCTACTTGCATTCCTTTTTCCACTTACTGAATCTTTCTCAATTGCTATAGATACCCGTCCAATGACTCCTTACCATAACCTCACAAAAGCTTTCATCTTAGTCCCTACCATAATAGATCTAGCCATCCTCTTTTTACCGGCCTTTAAATGCTCCAAAGTAAATATTCGAATGTCATCCAATCTATGTAGCTCCATAGTCATAGATTGCTGGTAATCATTTAGCTCCGAACCATATTGCCTCGCCACTCTAGATAACTGGATAGAGTTTCAAATGGCGGAACAACATCCTGGCCATAGGTTAGCTTGAAAGGTGTAAAGTTGGTTATCGTTCTTTTTGAGTTTCTATAAGCGCAAAGCACTTGATTTAATGTCTCATGCCTCTGAGGCTGGTTTTCAACATTCTTCTTAATCATATATATTAAAATTCAATTAGTAGCCTCTGCTTAGCCATTAGCCTGCGTTTAATATGGTTTAAAGTGTATAATCTTAATGTTAAACTGCTAAGCAAAAAACATCACATTATTACCAGTAAATATAGTACTTTGATCATTAGTAATAGACCCTGAAATACCAAATCGGTAAATAATTTAGTATTAAATAAATTTGATGACAGTATCCTAGCTAACTTTAACCATCGGTTGGGCTTCAACCCACTTACCGAAATAGTCAGTTGCTGCCAAGACAAAAGCATGCCTTTTGAAGGTGGTGGATAAATCTTACTAATGATATCCATTACCCGCTACGAAAAAGGTCATGGCTTAATGACTTGCTAGAGTTGTGTAGCCTGGACTCTTTGTACACTTCCATGTTTTGGCAAGCCATACATCCTTTATCATACTTGAAGTAATCTGATATGATGGTTAGCTAGTAAAACCTATACCTATGTAGTCCACCTAAATTTGGATCTAGCCTGATGAGCCCCACACAATCCTTTTATGTACTTCTACCATTGCATGTATAAATTCCTCTTTGCTTAGGCACATAAGTAACAAGACATCGTAATTCCTTTTATATAAGTTACCATCTACTAATAAGTAATTGGTTGCCATAGTCTTGACTTGCTGACTAGCCTTGGTAGACGGATCTTTCAAGTAAGCGATTAGACATGTCCACTAATCTTCAGAAACCTGGCCAATCAATACTATATACATGATTTCTTGTAGGCTTGGCATGTAATTCTCTCCAGAAGTATATTGTGCCAAGTCATTTACCTCGTATTGCATTCTCTTAGTACATGCAAGATCAATACATCAGAGAAATGACTGGTCAAACTAAGGGTCTTTTACTACAAAGGAATTAGCTTTGGATTTAGGCATTTGTATTCTCCAGTCAACTATCTGATCACCAGTTGCAAGTCACCAATGATTTGCACTACCTGGGCACCTCTTGCAATAAGCATTTTCAAGCCAATGATAAGATCTTCATATTCTGCTTGGTTATTAGTGCTAGTAACGTCTGGTTCAAACAAGAACCTCTCTTTGTGACTGGCTAAGGAAGTAACATTTAGGCCAACTCCTGCCCTCTGGCTAGTCTTTGACCTGTCAAATCTCAAGATCTATAACTAGATATTAATATACTGCTATGCAACTGTGATTGAATCCTCCACGTTCAAACATGGGTTTTCACCTGGAAAATCTACTACTGTCTGACCTTTAATTGCCCAACTTGGGATATATTTGAGGGTAAATACATTAAGCTTGATGGCCCATTTCATCAACATATTTTGTAGCACGAGTCGGTTCAGGAGATACCTGACTATATCTACTTTACACATTACATGCACCTCCCTTGATAGTAAATAACATTCTAACATGGTGCAAGCATAATATAAAGAAATGCATAGCTTTTCAACTGGAGAATACTTAGTTTTAATATCATTAAGCAGCTAGCTAAGATAGTATATGGCTTGCTCAATTCTATGTTAGTCATCTTGTGCCAACAATCATATAATTGATTCTTCGGCTGTTGAAATGTATAGCTTGAGTAGTCAGACGGGTTGAGGAGGTACTAGTACTGGTGGATTAGTCAATAATTGCTTGATATGATCAAATGAGTCTTGCAACTCCTTCCCCCAAACTAATCTGCCAACTTCAAGCTTAGCAAAAATAAAAAAGCTCTTATTTTCCCAACTGAGTTAGCCATAAAGCATGATAGGGGCTAAATTAGTCATACTTTTCCTAATTATTTAAGATTCTTTTGTAATATATTTTGTGCAATAACTAGTTATATTCTTTCATATTTGAGATTTTATCCTTAAAAAGGTATTTTATTCATTATTTCAGGTTTTTTAGGGTAAAACGAAGCGAAAACGTAGCAAAACAGTAGAGAGGCGGCGCCGGCTAGGGCCCTAGAACCAGCACCGACTGTGCACTGTTGAAACAGACTTCGAAGTGATGGAAAAATTGGTGAAACAGAGAAGAATAGAATCAAGGCAGCGCCGACTATGAAGCTGGAACCGGCAACGGCTGCATTCTGGAACTCATTGCATGAAATTCGGAGAAAAATCGGCGAATAAGTAGAGAAGCAGAACACAACCGGTGCCAACTCTGAGAGCCAAAGCGGTGCCAGCTGTGCCCTGGAGTTAAGGCAGTGCTATAATTTTTCTATGCGTTTTTGGTAATCTGAGGAGTTTTAGTATCTTCCAACTTCTACTAAGCCAAGAACATGGTACCTACGAGTTTAGGCACTCCTTAAGGCTATAAATAGATGAAAAACATAATGGAAAATGAGAGAATTCATTGATCATCATAGAAAATCACTCAATCAAAGGAAGAATTTTTCAATTCAAGGAGGATTGTGCAAGAAGGTCTTTAAAGGAAGAAGAATAAGGCTTGTCTATGAGTGCTTTCTTTTACTTTGTTTTCTTGTTCTTGAACAATGATATATTAATTGTTTTATTGTAATTTGACATTGTTTTAGATATTTATGGTTTTTAGAGTTATTTGATCTTTTTATTAATTGATTGTTACTCTTGGTATTAATTACTTAGATTGATTACGAGATTAATTGATTGTTTCTTTTCATTAACTTGCTTGGGAAAGGGGTTGATGGCGGTTTCAATTTGGTTAATTTCATATTTGTTGTCTCTTAACTTGCTTGGGAAAGAGGTTAATTGTTAAGAACTGGTAATTAAAGGTTAATTGATGTCTACCAGAGTATGGATTCATTGGTTAATTTCATATTTTAAGTTTGCCAGAGTATGGAAATTTAATCAAAAAATTGTGTTTAATGCATTTTTTGGGTAAGACTGGCTGAGACAGAGTATGTGATGCTAAGTTACCTAGGAGATAGGGATTCATGGATTGGGAAAGAAGTGAGTCTACTTTAATTCTTCATGATGCCAAGAGAATAATTAGTTCTGATAAAGGTTGGGTACTTTAAGATCATGCTTTTCTAAACAATGGTTTGAATTGCATAATTCTACATCCTTGACATGTATATATTTTTATTTTGATTTTATTTTATTTTATTTTATTTTATTTTATTATTTTTATTTATTTTTTACTTTATCGAGTCGGTTAAACAATGAAAGAAAGGTAATTAATGTCTACTTGTTCCTTGAGGATCGACACTCGTTTGAACCCTATGCTCAGTTAATGATGAGTACGCTTGCCCATATATGTGATTTGAATTGAACATTTTAATTTAAATTTGATTGGGAATGTGCTTAGTTTTATATGATTTTTATACCCAAGTCCGGACACATTAAGTTTTTGGCGCCGTTGTCGGGGAACAATAGTATGAAAGCTTGGATTTTGTTAATTTAACCATATAAATATGAAAATATGAAAATATGTAGATATGTAAGATATGTATAATTGTTCCTTCTGTAAAAAGGTGTTATCTTTAGTATTTCATATATTTTTGTACACCATTGTAACCTAACTTAACCTACTATGTTCTTTTTACAAACATTGTAACCTTGTAATTTTGTGTTTTAGCATTAATTCTTTTTGTCTAACTTGCTTCGTGTTTTCTTAGGCGAGATAGTCGATTTTAACCCAGAAATCGAGAGAACGTTATCCAAAATCCGCCGGACAATTCAAAAGAATCTGATTGTCGAGATGGATGGTGCTCAACATAACAATGCTAGGAATGACAGGAGGGTAATGGATGACTTTGTGAAACCTACAATGTGAAACCCCAGTCGAAACCAACCTTAGAGTAAGGGGGGTTTGGTTGCATAGCATATTTATTTGCATGTTTAAATATATTTTTGTATAATTTTATATGCTTTGGATTTATGTTTTATAGTCTTGAGGGCTTGATTATGTTTATTGAGTAAAAAGGGCAAAATGGTCATTTTTGCTTTAGGTGAAAATAGGGAGATAGCTTGAGGATTAAATAGGAAAAATATTTGGGAGAGAAAATAAGAACAAGAGTTGTTGTGGTTTAGTGGTTAGAGCCTTAGAATTAATTCTTGAGGTCTTTGGTTCAAATTCCATTATTAGAGCTATAGCATGATTAAATTTTATTTTTGCTTGGGAAGTATCATTGTCGGCCTTAGTGGTGTTTGGAGTAGGGTAGAGATGTTGTCCTATGAGAGACATGATAGGAGTCTTCAAATCCTACTCTTTTGCTCTACACAAAATTTCTAAGGGGAATTCATTTCCTCTTGATCCTTAGTTTTTCCTAACTCTCAATTCATTAGTTTGTTCATTGTGTTCAAGCTAATTTTATTCTAGAAAAATTCCAGCAATGTGTTGTGGCTTTGAAGGTTCAAAATTTCTTAGTAAAAGACATCATATGGACCGAAACAATGGATGAGGGGGAAAGATTTCAAGTGAATTAAATTCCTTAGTGAACTTTCTAAAAATTCACTCTAGCTAGGTTCATTTCCCTTTGTACATAGAACTGAAATTTTTCCAGCTTTGTGTGCCTTCAAGGTGTTGAAATTCTTCACCATTATTCCCTCCCAAATGCTGCCAGAAAATGGCCCTTTTGATCAGCTTAGAATCTGGATTTTTATGGCTATTTTCGGACTGCACAAAGATGGTGCAAAACCAGAAAAAAAATCCTGTACAAATCGCAGCTTTGGAGGTCCAAAACCAAGTTGTTTTCTTCCAGTTTTTGTACATAACCCTAGCCATGTTTTTCCTCCATGAAGTAGGCTGGAAACCAACCTTGAAAGCCCCAGAAATTCCCCTTCAAAGCCTCTACAAATCGCCTGGAAAAGGGCAGCCAAAAACTGCCCAGAAAATTCCAACCTTGCGAAAATCTGTGCAGTGGTATTTTTTTCCAGCTTTGTTTCCTAATTCTCTCCTAGCCAAAACTCCATCCTTTTTCTGCAAAAACCACCCTTAAACCTCCATTAACAGAACTCCATTGTCCTCCTAAATTTTTGCACGAAAATCCAGCCATAGATGCCTAAAAGATTTCCAAAAAAAATTCTGCAATCATACCTTGATTTGGATACCAAAATTCCAGCCACCATAATTTAACAACTTTTCATAAAATATACCTCAAACAACCAGACCTTCTCTTCACCATTATACTCCATAATTTCGGCCACCCTAAGCCTCCTTCATCCAGCTTTCATTCAGCTAAAACACTTCCCAGAAATTCGTCCATGGCAGATTTCCAAAAGCTGTCCAACAATCAAGATATTCTAGGAATATTTAGTTTCCAAATTCACTTCCTAAAAATATTCTTCAAAGATTGTAACAACTAACCTTTCCTTTTCCCTTCCAAATCAGAGAAACAACTTCCTAAACCTACAAAAATTCGTCCAGCTCTATCTCTCACAAAAATTCGGCAGCTGCACATTACCATCTCTCGATTTTCTTCAACCTCCAAGAACACACACACTACACCAAGAACACCTACCTCTTCCCTACACTTAATACCCCTCCAAACCGTCTCAAATCCTCTCTAAAACTTCCAGATTTGACCTTCTCACTGCCGTGAGTCCATCAACACCATTCTTAACATCAAACTCCACAAATCATCTTGCTACTTCGGATCAAAACCAGAAATTTCTGTTAAGGTCAAGAACACCTTCAAGGTAAATTTATTCTAACAACTTCATCTTCTCCAATCTTGATCTCTAGTGAGAGCCTATGTGAATAAACATGCTAATGGTTTCTCTCTCTCTCTCTCTCTCTCCCTCTCTCTCATGGCCGAAAATTCCCCTCTCTTGGCCGGATGATTTTTTCTCCCATGAACATGCTTTCGCCATCTCCCATGGATAAAGTTAGACATCTAGGAGTTGAGATCTACTCTAAACTCCTTCAAGGCATTCATCAACCAAGTAAGTACCTTCAATCTTCCTTTTTAAACTCTAGATTCATGTCTCTAGGATGATGATGATGATAGTAGGTGGATGGCGATAGGATTTAAGTATATATATATATATATATTGTTGAGATTGAAGCATGAATATATGTGTGATTGTGCAGGAGATGGGATTTAGGCATGGAAGGATTATCTTGGTTGATTGCATGTTGATTTGAGATTTAATGCATGTCTCCATGTCATAGGTAGTATTTGTGATGAAGTATGCTAGAGATTATGTCATCTTTGGTGAATAGGATTTATATTCATGTTAGATTATTGAAGCCATGATCATATTTATACTAGTAGGGGTTAGATCATGTTTTGATAAATTGAGATCTATGCTTGTATGCATGATTTGGATGATTTGATGAATTGATGGGTTGTATATGTTCATGATTGTGGTTAGTTATAGGAATATGATCATGATCTAGTTGTCCCTAAGCTAAATTTTATTTCATTAATAAAATATTTAATAATATGATTTTTCTAGTAAAATTTTGAAAACCATGGGAAAATGTGGATTTGGTCTTTTATATAAAATAGTGATATTTTAGTCAAATAATAATAGTTTTTGCTAGAAAAATAAAATATATAATATCAAATAAAGCCTTTTGTGAAAATAATCATAATAGGTAAAATATTTATTATTAAAATTTAATTATTATCTTTTAATCAAACCTATTAAATTTAATTTATTATTTTTCAAGCAAGACTCATTAAAATTTATTTTCAACTAATTTTAACTATCAATTATTTTCTAGCAATTAATTATTAATAAATTATTATTTTACCTAGTACCACCTAGGACTTTTCATCAAATAAACTCTAAATTATTTTAGCAAGATTTAAACCTTCAACATATTGTACCTAATTTTCCAAACTCTAGTTATTTTAATATCAAACTAGATTTATTTTATAAACCCCTTTTATTTATTATCGAGCCTTAAAGCTTGGGACACTAGGGACATGATTGTAATAAGTTGAGTTAGTTTTATTTGTGAAAGTGAATCTTGGCTTGAGTTTGATTGTGGTTTGTATTTACCCTATGCGGGGTTAGGTCAGCTGTTGGAGACCTTTGTTGTGGGCATAGATCAGGTAAGCTCCTGCATAAAACCTGTTTGATGAAAAATGATTCTTTTTATGGCAAGCCAAATGTAGAGTGCATGGTCACTCATTTCTGTAAAGGCAATTGAGGATTATTTTCATTCTCATTTCAGACAAATAAATTATTTGTAAATCAAGGGGCGGTTTTACTCAAAACCTAAAACTCTTTCTAAAACCAGTTTTGCCCCAAACTTTGGAAATCCTTAATTACCATTTTCAAGTGGAACTGTGTTTTGTTCATTTTCTTCCCAAGTGGGATATGTTACGTTGAGTACTCAATGGGGGTAGACTGGTAGTACTAGTTTTGAAGAGCAAGAGTGAGTCTTCTGGCAGGAGGCCTCCTCCAGAAGATGAACTCAACTTAGAGAAACGTCAGTACTACTTAGTCATGCCGGTCCGAGCTAACAGTTTTTATTTCAGTCAAGTGACTGTGTTTTGCCGGAATGGACACTCGGTTGTTGTTTGAGTATAGAAAAGGAGGTGTATCTTGCCCGGTAGGCCGATCACCTACCTTTAGTCAATCTGCACAAAGTGTCGGCATTCTGACCGGCAGTATGCACAAAGTGTCGGCATACTGACCATCCGGTTATAGGGCCCAACGTGTGGTAACCCATAATCCTTTCTTTCGAGTGGTTGATCTTATAAATTATGTATGGCTGGAAAAGCCAAAACGCCACTCTTGCTTTTGACTAATGTTTATTGCTTGCCAATATTTCTCCTATAAAGTTTTTATACTCTGCATCCACGAACTATTTCCACTGAACACCCAAAGCACACACGGACTTACTGAGATTTCTGTCTCATTACATTTTCACCATGATTTCAGGCTGATCCTGCTGTGGGGATGAGTAGCTTGTATTATCTGTCTTGGAAGAGAATGTTGTCTTTTATTTTTATGTATTGCTTTGGGGAGTTAAGAGTGGATGATTTTATTTATGGATTTGTATTTCTTTTGGGAATTCATGGTTTTATTCGTGGATTTATTCTTGGGTTGTAATAAATTTTAAGTTAAATTATTATTTTCATTTCGCTATTTTAATTGTGTGACCTAGTTATAAAGACCTCTTGTCCTTTGGACGGGGCGACATCCCCGGCCCTGGCGGGCCTAGGTAGCGGGGTGTTACATGCAATCTCGAGCACAGGCTCGAGTATCACTAGACCTATGATAGATATAAACAATTTTGAAATAAAGCCCAACATTATCCAAATGGTGCAAAATATAGTTCAATTTGATAGGCTACCTGAAAAGGATCTCAATGCTCACTTAGCTAGTTTTCTTGAGATTTATGATACTTTCAAGATGAATTGTGTTTCTGAAGACGCTATAAAGTTAAGACTTTTTCCTTTTTCCTTGAGAGATAGAGCTAAATCATGGTTAAAATCTTTACCCACAGGTTCCATCACAACTTGGAATGCCCAAGCTGAGAAATTTCTGGCCAAATATTTTCCCCCAGCTAGGATAGCCAAACTTAGGAATGAAATATTCGCCTTCCAACAATTAGATTCTGAGCCCTTATATGAAAGTTGGGAGAGATTTAAGGAGATGTTAAAAAAATGCCCACACCACGGATTTGAGCTGGAATACAAATGCTTATCTTCTTGAATGGCCTCACGTTCGCAACACGGCAAGTGGTGGACTCTTCTGTAGGGGGTTCCATCAACCATAAGACCCCGGAACAGGTATTTAAGCTTATTGAAAATTTGGATTCTAATAACTATTCTTGGGGTAGTGCAAGGTCAAGAGCTCATGTGCAAGGAGTGCACAAAGTGGATGCTGTTGCAGCATTGGAGGCTAAGATAGATACCTTAACTCAAAAGATGGAACAGTTGGTGATGTCTCAAGGCCAAGTTTTAAACGTCAGCTGCGATTTCTACAGAGAAGGACACCCCAATCATAAATGCCAAAAGATGGGGTCACTCCAAGAAACTTCGGAGCAAGCGGCCTTCGCAGGTAATGTCCAGCCAGGTAACAATCCATATAGCTCTACCTATAATCCTGACTGGAGAAATCACCCTAATTTCTCTTGGAGCAATAGGAATCAACCTAGGCAAAGTTCTTTCAATTTTGGAGGTAACCAAGGGAATCCAAACCCCATGAACAACATGGCAGCACCTCCAAAACAACCATTGGAAGAGTTAATTAGCCAATTGGTAAGTACCATGAAGACTAAGTTCCAAGGAGTCGATGCAACGACAAGGAACTTCCATGCGCAATCTGGAGAATTAAATTGGTCAATTAGCCAAACTCTTGGAAGATCATCAAACGGGGACAATACCAGGGAATACTGAGGAAAATCTATGGGATCACAGCCGTGGGAAACCTTGAAGCATTTTTACTCTTTTCTTTACTTTCTGTTTTTGCGATTAAGATAATTTTTCATGATTTTTTATTTATGGTTATTCAAGTGCATTATTTAGCATTCATGTGTTTTCTGCATTCTTATTAAAAAAAAAAGTTTTTGGAGAACCGGATAGAATCAAGCCGGCGTCGGCTCTGCGCCGGTTCCTGTTGGGTGGAGCACAAATAAAAGGGCCATCTTGGCCACTTTTTCTTCAAAATCTCCATTCTCCCTCTCAAATTCTTTCAAGCTAACACCGGCTTCACATCCCTCATCTCCCAAAATCTGATTTTCCAACTCCTAAACACCTCCATAGCATCTCTTAACTTCTTTTTTGTTGATCCTACGGACCAAAAACCTCAAAAGCTTCAATTTTTTTCAACACAATCACATTTAATCCACAAGCAACGAGAGTAGATTTCTACAAAAAGCTTGCATCTTTTGCTTAGCACAAAGGTATGATTTTTATTTAATTCCTACGGTTAAAATGATGGAGATGATTCTTTCTAATTTTAAGGATATTTTTGGCCAAAAATTAGGATTATGTATGCTAGATTTGGATTGTGCATTACCCCTTGAAGCTTCATGAGTTGAACTAGATTAGGAGTTAATCATTCTTTACTACTTAATTCATGCTTATGATCATTAGAGGCTTCATATAGCTAAGGCTAGAATTGTAGATATTGGTGATAGTTGGATATATGGAACGTGCATTGTTGATCCTATGATACCATGATGCTGCCTTCATTTATATAATCATGTTTACTAGCATGCTTTGAGGATATCAATATATTATGCTTTACAGTGAACTTTACATGCATTGTGCAGGTTGTGAGTGATTGAATTGGTTGTTGAAGTTGACATGTATTAAAGGCGTTTGGGTTTTGTGGCTTGTGAGCTTGGTTGAGGGTTGTGTGCGATTTGAGGAATCTTTGTGTAGGTGTAGCTATCCTATTTTCAGTCTTTGAGCTTACTTGTTCTCTCTCCCTAGTACACCCATTCCTAACTTGACCATGTCTAAAGCAAGGAGTCAATCTTCAAAAAGGGCGAGAACTTCCTCATCCTCAGTCCCATCATCCATTGATCCCTTGTCTCTTCGACCTACTGAGTTTATTGATGCCTCTTGTGAGAAATGGTATAGTAGGAGAGCCTCTAATAAGATTATTGTTGAGCGTATTATCTCACCCACCTTAGACCGTGCACTCAAATTAGGTATGATGTTTAGAAGGCTAGGAAGGGGGTCGATAGTACAATTAAAAGAGAAGTATTGTCCCATGCTTGTTAAGGAATTCTATACTAATATGACGGATAAGGGCAATAAACATCTTCCCCATATTGAAACAAGAGTGAAAGGAGTCCCTATTGTCATCACTCAAAATCAATTAGCTAACCTCCTCCAGGTTTTTTACAGTGATACTTGGCAAAGGATTGATATGAATAATCAAAAGATTTTTTCGGACCCAAATTGGGATGTTAGAGGGACTAAAGCTATCCTAGGCTTACATAAGCATAATGCCTTCCAAGCTAATAGCTTCTATTCCAACAATGATTTGGCAGCCAACTTTCAAGCTCTAGTCTACATGTTTAGATTCAATGTTGTACCCCGTGCTAGTGGTTTCAATGAGACTAGACTGATTGACACTTATATTTTGTATCAGATGATGAACACATTACCTATCCCTCTTGCTCCTTTAATCATCCAATCTATTAGGGAGGTTATTCATCATCGTCTCTCCACAAAAGCCTTTGTTTTTCCCTTGGTTATAATGAAGATTCTAAAGGACTTTGGGGTAAGTCTTGAGGGAGAACTCATGGAGGCTACCACTGAGCAAGATATGGTCACTGAGCAAACTGTTATAAGTTGCGGGTATAAATACAACCCAGAGTTGAAAAAGTGGCTAACTCCCTTCGAGGTCAGACATCCCGGGCAGGTAAAGCCACCCACAATGGAGGAAGAGCACCCACCACCACCAACACGTGCATAGGCTAGCAGTTCTCAAACCCACTCCCGGACTGACTTTGAGATTACCGTGCTGGGGTGACTCGGTCAGCAAATGGTAATACTCCTACGCTTGCAAGGTACTATGGAGAACATGGCGAGACGGCAAGCTACTATGGAGCAGCAATTGGCCGAGTTGAGGCAGCATTCTTCTGGGCCACATGGTGGTGCAGGCACCTCTACACCGACTGATGATGATGAGAAGGATGATGATGCGGAGGACTGATGCTGCTTGGCTATATTTTCTCAATCACTCTTGTTTTTCCTTTTTCTTTTCATGTTTTTTGTTAGTTAGTTTGGCTTTCCTTTATGTGTACTATTTTCTTTCTTTTGTTTTTGCTTTATTTTCTTTTCTAGTTTTTATGCTTTGGTGTGTTTTTGTATTTTTCTTTTTAGGTACTTTGATGATGCCTCATTCTTCAAACATTCAACTCTTGTACGACACAATGCCAATGAATGGAAGTTTGTTTTTCTTATCTCTTCTCCTTTATATTTTTCATCCCATGGTATTATTTGTTCTTGTTATATTTCTTTGGTCATTGAGGACAATGTCCAGTTTAAGTGTGGGGGAGTGATTTGATTGACAAGTCTTCCATATTCTTTAGCCTTCTTGGGAGAAAATTTTGTGAGAAAACTTTTCAAATTTTTCTGATTTCTGGAGATTTCAAGCTATATCTTTAGTGCATGTCCTTAAGATGGATTATAGAGCTTATGTTATAGATCATTTATGGCTTATGCATGACTTTTTGCACTCACTTGGACAAAGCAGTTCTTGATCAAATGCTTTGCATTGTTCTTAAACCTGTTTTTCTACTAAAATTCATAAAGCATTCTAGAACTTACTTGAATACCTCTCGAGGCGAAATAAGAAAGACAATCATGATTTAACTTAGGGATGACGGTAATAGACCTTCTTTGGATAGTTTGAGCTTTTCAAGCCTACCTATTTTCATAATATCCCTAGTACCTATTTTGAGCCTAAATTGTTGATTTCTTTCATTAAAACCCGTCGCAATATTTTGTCCATTGTTTGTATTGAGAGTTTGAATAATATTCCAAATGTTTGTGCTCTTGATGGATGAAAGTATATGTAAGTGAATGTTGAGGAAGAATGTTGGGATAAAGATCATGACTTGTTACTTTCAGTCATGAATCAATCACGAGTTGAGCTAGGAAAAGAAAGAAAGTAGAATGGAAGAAAGAAGTTGAAAAAATTTGAGAAATAGAAAAAAAACAAAGATTGAGATGGAAAAGAAAAGAGAGGAATTGAAAAGAGAATAAAACAAAAAGCTGCTAGAAAGAATGGAAAGAAAGAAAATGCGGAAAAAAAAACAGCAGAAAAAAAAAAGGGCAAGTGAAAGAAAAAGAAGAGAAGAAAAGATAACAAAATGGATGGTGATTGAACTGTAAAAGTTAAGTTCATATTAAAGTACTTGACACCATTTTCTTATGCTGGAAAATTTGAGTGATCCTGTGAATGAAGTTGATAACAAGAAGAGTTGAAAAAAAAAAAAGAAAGAAAGAATGCAGGATTTGCTTGAATGGAGTTGTAATTGCTATATGAGGTTATGGTTTGTTGGATTTTTTTTTTTTTAATAGGAGAGTAAGAAGAGTTGGAAATTATTGATTCATTTTGTGTATCATTTTCTTGCTAACTCTTAGTTTGTCTTTGACTTTTGATTCTCCTATATCCTTCGTTTGATAAGCTATATTACAAACCTTTAGCCTTACATTACAAGCCTAAAAGTCCTACTTAATCTAAGTAGAATCATGATATGTCTTGTATTAGTGGAGAGAGTGTATGAAGAGTAAGCCTATGGAATGCATGTTCTTTTTGAACTAAATTCTTTCCATTGGTTTAAGAATATTATAGAGTATTATGATGGTTCTACTAAGTCATTTATCACTATACAAGTCTTGCATTGGTTGTGAAAGATTTAGTATTATGTGTTTTATGTTCTTGAATAAAGAAAGCGTTGAAAATATGGTTTTGAACTTGATTGAGTGATTGATTTAACCTTATGTTTTCCTACTTGTTCTTGATACTTTGCTTGAGGACAAGCAAAGAGCTAAGTGTGGGGGAATATGATAGGGGCTAAATTAGTCATACTTTTTCTAGTTATTTGAGGTTCTTTTGCAATACATTTTGTGCAATAATTAGTATATTCTTTCATATTTGAGATTTTACCCTTGGAAAGGTATTTTGTTCATTATTTCAAGTTTTTTGGGATAAAACGAAGTGAAAACGTCTCAAAACAGAGGAGAGGCGGCACCGGCTAGGGCCTTAGAACCGGCACCGGCTGTGCACTGTTGAAACGGACTTCAAAGTGAGGGGAAAATTGGTGAAACAGAGAAAAACAAAATCAAGGTGGCGCCGACTATGAAGCTGGAACCAGTGCCGGCTGCATTCTAGAACTCATTACGTGAATTCGGAGAAAAATCGGCGAACGAGTAAAGAAGCAGAACACAACCGGCGCTGGCTCCGAGAGATAAGGCAGTAGTGCGATTTTTCTACGCGTTTTTGGTAATCTGAGGAGTTGTATTATCTTCCAACTTCTACTTGGCCAAGAACATGGTACCTACGAGTTTAGGTACTCCTTAAAGCTATAAATAGATGAAAAACACAAGGGAAAAGGAAAGAATTCATTGATCATCATAGAAAATCACTCAATCAAAAGAAGAATTCTTCAATTTAATGAAGATTGTGCAAGAATGTCTTCAAAGGAAGAAGAAGAATGCTTGTCTATGAGTGCTTTTTTTTACTTTGTTTTCTTTTTCTTGAACAATGATATGTTAATTACTTTATTGTAATTTGACATTGTTTTAGATATGCATGATTTTTAGAGTTATTTGATCTTTTTATTAATTGATTGTTACTTTTGGTATTTAATTACTTGGATTGATTACAAGATTGATTAATTGTTTCTTTTCATTAACTTGCTTGGGAAAAGGGTTGATGGCAGTTTCAATTTGGTTAATTTCATATTTGTTGTCTCTTAACTTGCTTGGGAAAGGGGTTTATTGCTAAGAACTGGTAATTAAAGGTTAATTGATGTTTGCCAGAGTATGGATTCATTGGTTAATTTCATATTTTAAGTTTGCCAGAGTATGAAAATTTAATCAAAAAATTGTGTTTAATGCATCTTTTGGGCAAGACTGGCTGAGACAGAGTATGTGATACTAAGTTACCTAGGAGATAGGGATTCATGGATTGGGAAGGAAGTGAATCTACTTTAATTCTTCATGATGCCAAGAGAATAATTAGTTCTGATAAAGGTTGGGTACTTTAAGATCATGTTTGTCTAAACAATGGTTTGAATTGCATAATTCTACATCCTTAACATATATATATTTTTATTTTGATTTACTTTTATTATATTTTTTATTTTTATTTATTTTTCACTTTATCGAGTCAGTTAAACAATAAAAGAAAGGTAATTAATATCTACTTGTTCCTTAAGGATCGACACTCGTTTAAACCCTATGCTCGATTAATGATGAGTACGCTTGCTCATATGTGTGATTTGGACTGAACGTTTTAATCTAAACTTGATTGGGAATGTGCTTAGTTTTATATGATTTTTATACCCAAGTCCGAATACATCAAAGCACATCAGAAAATTAATTTTTCCAATCGAGCTCTGCAACTCGTTCTTATTCATGAGAGTTCTAGCTTCCATAATTGTTTTTGCTTTGTTAGAATCAACCTTGATCCCTTTATGATATACCAAGAAACCTAAAAAATTACTGGCCAAAACTCCAAAGACGTATTTGGTTGGATTCATTTTCAAGTTGTGTTTTCATATTCTGATAAAAACCTACTCTAGGTTTGCTAAATGTTAAGTGAAATTAAATGTTTTAACCACCAAATCATTAATGTAAACTTCTATGCTGCCTCCTATCAAGTCAAGAAATATGAAGTTCATTACCTGTTAGAAGGTTGCCCCAGCATCCTTGAGGTCGAACGCCATGACAACCCACTCAAACAACCCAATTGAACCTGGGCAACGGAAAGGCTGTTTTGTGAACATTATCCACAACTATAAAAATATGGTTGTAACCTGAATATCTATTCATAAAGTTGAGGAATTGATGGTCAATCGTTGCATCTATCAGCATATCAACTATTAGCATGATATATTCGTCTTTGGGTGTTACCAAATTTAAATCACATAAATCAATACAAACCCACAGTTGGACATTCTTCTTAATTACTAGTACCATGTTAGAAATCCATTCAGTGCATTGGGCTGTCCGGATGAAACCATATTTCAGCAACCATTATATCTCTACCTTAATCTTAGGCAGATCTCTGGATTGAAATGTTTGACGCCCTGCTTGTGTGGTCTGTAGCCTTCTTTGATAGGTAGACAATGTTCAATGATCCTTCTATCTAAACTAAGCATTTCATGGTAATCCCAGGTGAAATAATTCCTATAACTTCTAATAACAGTAACTAGTTAGGTTCTTTGCTCGACACTCAATAATGCACTTATTCTGATCATGTGGCAATCATTTAGTCCACTCAGGTTTTCTTTGTTGAACGGATCTTAAGGAATAAAGCTAAACTCTTTCCTAGGTAATGTAGGATTTCTACATTAAATAATTAGATTAAACGCAGCGGAAAACAACAAGAAATCCAAGCCATGGATCACGGGTTTGCAGTGGAAACGGAAAAAGGGAGATGATCACGCTTATTACCTCGTGAAGCCGGAATTTAAAATTTTCTTGTTCCAAGAATGCAGGCGCGATCCAGATCACGAAACCGGTTCACCGTAGCTCAACTGAAGTCCAAGTAAGAACTCCCTCTAATGATAATCCACACAAGGTTGAACGCTCACAATCTCACAATTCTATGCTAGTAGAATTTAGGAGGCTAGGGTTTGATCAAGAAGAGAGAGGCAGAGAAACGATTTCTCTGTTATTGCGTGATACGTCGTCTGTATATCTTAAACCCTAAGGAAACTGTTTCCTTATATTTATAGATTTATAATTATCGCAAATTGCAACTTAGTCCTTCAACGTTCAATTGTCAACAAATTGGTCCTTAAAGTTTATTTAATTACAATTAGGTCCCATGAATTATAACAAACTTATAATTCACCTATAAATATATTCCCTTCTCTTAATTAACCCCACAATATTATCAAATAATATATTTGAGCATTCAAACCTTTATTGTGTGTGACCCATTAGGTTTCATGGTCTTATTGGTAGCATAATATGAATTAATTCAAACAATATTAGAATTAATAATCCTTAATAAAATAAAGGATTAAATTTATTAATTCTCTAATTAATAAATCCATATTTAGCATATCAAGAGCGACATCTAGCAATGACTCTTGACCACCCAAAAGTCCAAAAAGTCAAGTGGCTTGACATGAACCTTTCAATAGCAAATTATCAATGCAATAAACTCCTTTCAACATACAATATCTCATTCGATCTAGAGCATGGAATTAGTGCCAACTCCCTCCAGAATATTATTAATTCTAGCCTGAATATTTTAGTACTTGTTCAAGAAATCCATTACTCGATATATGTATCAATTGGAACCATTTCCATCACATAGTCGCCTTGGCCAAGGACTTCATGAGTAATGATTTCTACAAGTGGCCTTGAGATATACTCTCCTACTATTAGGAGTGGTGAATCCTTTATTGACCCTCTCAACTACTGTCGTATACTTTACGTTGTACCCAATATCCATCCCATAGGCGGTCCTAGATAAGACTCCAAAGATTAGAATCAAAGTACAACGCTCGATAAACAAAGTACCTTGGAGATCTCAAGTCTAAGGATACTTTCATACTTGCTATAATGAGATTCTATCACTGGCACTCAATAGTTATCCAAGTGATTATCTCGTAGCTAGGTCATCCAATGAACTTGTTCCAAAACAAGCATCCACACGTTAATCCTGAATATCCTAATACTCACGGATATGAGAACCATTGTTTGATCCAATCAGGAGATATAACATATGTCAGTCTTGGCGTATTAATAATATCCCATCTTATTAATACTATGACTGGGGATTATTTAAGTACAAACACTACATAGTGTAGTATAGTGTTTGTAAGAATCTCACATCATGATCTCTATCATGATTTCTTTAACACTGTGTTGCACTAGGGACTTTATCTAACTGTTTGTACACATATTTAGACAAAACAATCAAACTGAAAGATAAAGAATGCCTCTTATTAATTTAATATGTAATATACATGGTACAAGTGATTGCCTCTAGGGCACAACACTAACAAACTCCCACTTGCACTAGAGCCAATCATTCATGTATCGAATACCAAATGACTCAACATATTTATCATGTTTCTTCTGGGAAAGCGCTTTAGTGAGTGGATCAGCTATGTTCTGATCCGTCGGAATTCTCTCTATCTTTACATCTCCTCTATCTATGATTTCTCTAATCAGATGATAGCGTCTAAGTACATGCTTGGATCGTTGGTAAGACCGTGGTTCCTTTGCCTGTGCAATGGCTCCATTGTTGTCACAATACAAAAGTATCGAATCAACAATGTTGGGCACCACTCCAAGTTCAGTGATGAACTTCTTAATCCATACTGCTTCTTTAGCTGCTTCAGAAGCTGCTAT
This sequence comes from Voacanga thouarsii, assembly GCA_026120185.1. Classification (NCBI taxonomy): domain Eukaryota; kingdom Viridiplantae; phylum Streptophyta; class Magnoliopsida; order Gentianales; family Apocynaceae; genus Voacanga; species Voacanga thouarsii. Next base: position 554,309 of record JANUWF010000328.1, read on the forward strand.
GTACTCTGCTTCAGTAGTCGAATCGGCAGTAGTCTCTTGTTTGGAACTCTTCCAACTAACTGCCCCACCACCTAATGTAAATACGCAGCCAGATTATGATTTGAAGTCATCCTTATCGGACTGAAAGCTGGCATCAGTATACCCTCTTACTTATAAATCACCATCTTCATATATCAAGAATGCATCTTTAGTCCTTCGTAAATACTTAAGGATATTCTTTACAGCCGCCCAGTGACCCTCTCCAAGATCAAATTGGTATCTGCTCGTCAAACTAAAAGCACACGATGCATCGGGCCTAGTACATATCATAGCATATATGATAGACCCAATTGCCGAAGCATATGGAATTCTACTCATGTGATCCCTTTCAACTTGTGTCTTTGGAGACATCGACTTTGAAAGGCTTACACCATGTGTCATAGGTAAGAATCCTTTTTTGGATTGATCCATGCTAAACCTTTTCAACACTTTGTCTATATATGTAGACTGTGAAAGACCTAACAACCTTCTAGATCTATCTCTATAGATCTTTATTCCCAGAATATAGGTTGCTTCTCCAAGGTCTTTCATGGAGAACATTTTGGACAACCAAATCTTCACTGATTGAAGAGTGGAAACATCATTTCCTATAAGCAATATGTCATTTACATAAAGCAATAGGAAAACAACTTTACTCCCACTAACCTTCTTGTACACACAAGGTTCATCCATGTTTTGAATGAAACCAAATTCTTTAATTGTCTCATCAAAATGGATATTCCAACTCCTAGATGCTTGCTTAAGTCCATAAATAGACCTTTGCAACTTGCACACCTTTGTGCCATCTTTGGATATGAAACCTTCAGGCTGTGTCATATACACTTCCTCAATCAGGTTTCCATTAAGGAAAGCTGTTTTCACATCCATTTGCAAGACCTCATAATTGTAATGAGCGGCAATGGCTAGGAGTATTCTTATGGATTTCAACATCGCGACTGGTGAAAAAGTTTCGTCATAGTCAATACCTTGTCGTTGACGATAACCTTTTGCTACCAAGTAAGCCTTATAGGTAACCACATTACCATCCATGTCAGTTTCTTTTTGAAAACCCATTTACACCCTATAGGCTTGATTCTTTCAGGTAGATCAACCAAAGTCCATACTTGGTTGTCATACATGGAATCCATCTCTGACTTCATAGCTTCGAGCCATTTGTCAGATTCTGAACTATTCAGAACATCCTCGTAAGTAGTAGGCTCATCCTCATCTATGAGCAATACGCCATTATGGTCACTTATGAGAAATCCATATCTCTCAGGTGCCACTCGTATCCTACTTGACCTACGAAGATCTTGTGTGCTAGAAGGTTCATCTATTTGAATAGATACAGGTTCAGATGGTTGATCAATATTTGTTTGCTCTTCTTGAACTTCACTAAGTTCAAGCTTGCTCCCACTATCTTCTTTGAACATGTGCTCCTTTTCAAAGAAAACAGCATATTTTGAAACAAAAACTTTATTTTCAGAAGGAAGATAGAAGTAATATCCAAACGATTCTTTTGGATATCCAACAAACAAACATTTGTCAGACTTACTTTCAAGTTTATCTGACATTACCTTTTTGACAAAAGCAAGGCAACCCCAAATCCTTAAATGAGATAACTTTGGTCTCTTACCAAAGAATAACTTATAAGAAGTGATATCAACCGTTTTTTACGGAACTTTGTTTAAAATGTAAACAACAGTCTCCAGTGCGTACCCCCAAAACGATTTTGGTAAGTCTGCAAAAGTCATCATGGTCCTTACCATGTCTAGAAGGGTTCGATTCCTTCTCTCAGATACACCGTTATGTTGAGGTGTATATGGTGGAGTCCATTGAGATAATATTCCATTATCTCTTAGATAACTTAGAAACTCTTGACTTAAGTATTCACCTTCTCAATCGGATCTAAGAGCTTTAATACTTTTGCCAAGTTGTTTCTCTACTTCATTCTTGAAGTCTTTGAAACATTCAAAGGCTTCAGATTTGTATTTCATCAAAAACAAATACCCATATCGAGAATAATCATCAATAAAGGTAATGAAGGATTGATAACCTCCTCTTGCTTATATTGACATTGGGCCACATACATCTGAATGTACGAGTTCTAATAACTCTTTTGCCCTTTCTCCTTTTATTGAAAAAGAAGTTTTAGCCATTTTTCCAAATAAACAAGATTCGCATGCATCATATGATTCGTAATCAAATGACCCTAAGTCACCCAATTTGTATAACTTAGACACACGTTTTTCATTTACATGGCCTAAGCGACAATGCCATAAGTAAGATGAGATTAAGTTATCCTTTTTATGTTTCTTTTTCTTACATTGAGAATTAGTTTATACATGTCTAGAACATATAAACCATTGATTAGAGTTGCAGAATCATAATGAATATCATTTAATAAGAAAGAACAACATTTATTCTTAAAACTTAAATGAAATTCAAATAAGTCTAAACAAGCAACTGAGATAATGTTTTTCAACAAAACTGGTACAAAATAACAGTTTTGTAGTTCTAAAACTAATCCAGAAGGTAGATTGAGATGATAAGTCCCCACAGCTAGTGCAGCAACCTTTGCTCCATTTGCAGCTCGTAGGTCCACGTCACATTTCTCTGACCTTCTACTGTCCTTTAGTCCCTGCAAATTATTGCATAAATGAGATCCACAACCAGTATCCAATACCCATATCTCATTATTAAAGGCAGTATTAATCTCAATCATAAACATACCAGGATTAGAAGTAGAAGTGCTTGCAAGCTTCTCCTTCTCATTCTTTTCTTTCACAGTCTCCAAGTAGGCCTTGCAGTTTCGCCTCCAATGGCCCATTTTGCCACAATGATAACATGGGCCTTTAGGGGCAGCCTCCTTCTTCTTGACACCTCCTTTGGGCTTAGTAGGAGTGTTCTTCCTCTTCTTCTTAGAAACCTTTTTCTTAGAAGATGAAGAACATACTAACAAGATTGCCTTATCATCCTTTTTCATAGAGGACTCAGCAGTCTTAAGCAGATTGATTAGCTCAGGTATGGTGTTCTCAACATTATTCATGTGGTAGTTGATCACAAACTGTGAAAACTACTTGGTAATGATTGTAGAATTAAGTTAATACTTAACTCATGATCCATTACGAACCCAAGAGACCCAAGCTTTTCCATGTAGCCCAACATCTGCAGCCCATGAGTGGCCACTGCAGCACCCTCAACCATCTTAGCACGGAACAGTTGTTTAGAGATCTCACATATCTCTATTCTAGCTTGTTTATCAAACAACTCTTTAAGATGGAGGATTATCGATTGAGCATCCATATGCTCATGCTATTTTTGCAGCTCAGGAGACATTGACGCCAGCATGATACAAGATGCTGTGTCGCTATCTTCTTTGTGCTTCTTGTGGACAGCATGCTCTTCAGCAGGAGCATCTTGAGCTGGAGGTGGCGGAATAGGAGCTTCTAGCACGTAGAGCAACCTTTCCGACTTGAGAATGATTCTCAAGTTTCTATACCAGTCCAAATAGTTTGATTCAGTGAGCTTAATTGTTTCCAAGATACTACGCAAGTTTAGGTTTGTCGACATGATGCAAATGACCTAGATGTAAAGATAGAATTATTAGAACATGTATATGCAAATGCAATGCAATTAATTAGGTCTTTAATTAAGCGCATAATTATTCCACTATTTTACTCAAACCAATAGCCCTCACTATTGACTTGGGAAAGCCCGTTGGAAACTTTCTTAGTGGATCAGTATCCAAATTCCTTAAGAATAACCTTGGGTTAGCCCAACAAGCCACTCTTAAGTTCAGTGGTAGGTATCCAATACCAATTACATCAAAAAGTAACTACTTAATCATTTGGTGATTAACATCTTTTAATCATTAAAGTATCCAATACTAGCCCAACTTTGCCTCTAATTTTCTTTATGCTTGGGTTAGCCCAACTGGGATAAAGAAATTAGTTAAATCCAACCCATTAACATGAATTTAAATTCTATAGCTTGAACATACTCGATGTCAAGTAGGCTTGGGTTTGCCCAACAACCTAGTCTCGAAAAAGAGCTCTCGTTCTCACTATATTAATGGAAGGCATTAGATTTAATATTATTTGAGGGATTTGTTCCTTTTAGTGGTCTCATCGTTAGGTATGCATACAATTTATCAATAAGCAGCATAAATTGATAAACATGGTAATAAACAATTACGTGGCATGGTTATGGACTTTCTAAATTAATTTTCTCGAGCCACTAAGGAAATTAATATGGTCTACCTTATGTGTTCATGCATGATATAAGTAGAATGTCTTACCATCTCACCTTATTTTGAATGCCATCTTTAAAATCTTGAAAATAAAATTCTACCTCAATCTAACCTATATAATCTAATTACATAATTTTCTAAAAGGAGAAACCTCGAGTTGCATTAGAGAGGAGTTAGATGAGAAGAGAATTACATCAGAATTTGAGAAAAGGCAGGACACGCAGGCCCTATTTCATTAAAACAAAGCGGTAAATTATGCATGAACAAATATATTTGGTCTTAGTCTATAACCATCCACCATGCCAGAAAAACATGCTTAAAACATTAAGCATACAACATCCAATGCACAAACATCAAAATCACCATTTTGGACAGCTCTAGGTCCAAAATCAAATTTTTGGAAAATTTTGGGCCAAAATCAAATTTTAGAAAATTGTGGGTCCTGCTTGTAAATAAAAAAAATTAAAAAAAATTCAAAATTAAGGGTTTCAAATAAATTCTACATTATTAGAATCTATTCTCAAAAGGATAAATAAGAAACCCAAAAAATAAAAATACTCTTTTTTTTTTTTTACATCGAACAGAAACCACCGCGTGCTGCTTGGGCAGCTACAGTGCCCCCAAGCCGCAAGCAGTTTGGAGACAAATTCTCCAAACCGCGTGGCAGTTCTTCCAGGCCGCTCGAGGCTTGAATTTTCTGGAAAATTTTGTTCAGTTCAGGGCCGTTCCTAGATCAATCAAAACCAGTTTTTGACGTTGATCTTTGTTAATCTTTATTAACAAACCATTGTGATCATTCTCACAATCAATTTAACAATCCAAATTGTTAAACGGAAGGCTTAATTATAGGATGAACATCAACTGAGGCCAAAACGCTGAACACAGACGCAGAACCATTCTGCAATATTTTCAAAAACATAAAACCCACAACGCAGAAATGATTTCCGCAACCCAGATTATTCAAAACAAAACCCAGACGATTACATACAAACCAATAGACATGATCATACAATTAACATGCTACAATCATGCAATTAACATGCTTGAACAATTCAAAGCAATAAAACATCCTATTAAAACACAAACCCGTAGGCTCTGATACCACTGTAGGATTTCTAGATTAAATAATCAGATTAAACGCAGCGAAAAATAACAAGAAATCCAAGCCATGGATCACAGGTTTGCAGTAGAAACGAAAAAGGGAGATGATCACGCTTATTACCTCGTGAAGCCGGAATTTAAAATTTTCTTGTTCCAAGAATGCAGGCGCGATCCAGATCACGAAACCGGTTCACCGTAGCTCAACTGAAGTCCAAGTAAGAACTCCCTCTAATGATAATCCACACAAGGTTGAACGCTCACAATCTCACAATTCTATGCTAGTAGAATTTAGGAGGCTAGGGTTTGATTAAGAAGAGAGAGGCAGAGAAACGATTTCTCTGTTATTGCGTGATACGTCGTCTGTATATCTTAAACCCTAAGGAAACTGTTTCCTTATATTTATAGATTTATAATTATCGCAAATTGCAACTTAGTCCTTCAACGTTCAATTGTCAACAAATTGGTCCTTAAAGTTTATTTAATTACAATTAGGTCCCATGAATTATAACAAACTTATAATTCACCTATAAATATATTCCCTTCTCTTAATTAACCCCACAATATTATCAAATAATATATTTGAGCATTCAAACCTTTATTGTGTGTGACCCATTAGGTTTCATGGTCTTATTGGTAGCATAATATGAATTAATTCAAACAATATTAGAATTAATAATCCTTAATAAAATAAAGGATTAAATTTATTAATTCTCTAATTAATAAATCCATATTTAGCATATCAAGAGCGACATCTAGCAATGACTCGTGACCACCCAAAAGTCCAAAAAGTCAAGTGGCTTGACATGAACCTTTCAATAGCAAATTATCAATGCAATAAACTCCTTTCAACATACAATATCTCATTCGATCTAGAGTATAGAATTAGTGTCAACTCCCTCCAGAATATTATTAATTCTAGCCCGAATATTTTAGTACTTGTTCAAGAAATCCATTACTCGATATATGTATCAATTGGAACCATTTCCATCACATAGTCGCCTTGGCCAAGGACTTCATGAGTAATGATTTCTACAAGTGGCCTTGAGATATACTCTCCTACTATTAGGAGTGGTGAATCCTTTATTGACCCTCTCAACTACTGTCGTATACTTTACGTTGTACCCAATATCCATCCCATAGGCGGTCCTAGATAAGACTCCAAAGATTAGAATCAAAGTGCAACGCTCAATAAACAAAGTACCTTGGAGATCTCAAGTCTAAGGATACTTTCATACTTGCTATAATGAGATTCTATCACTGGCACTCAATAGTTATCCAAGTGATTATCTCGTAGCTAGGTCATCCAATGAACTTGTTCCAAAACAAGCATCCACACGTTAATCCTGAATATCCTAATACTCACGGTTATGAGAACCATTGTTTGATCCAATCAGGAGATATAACATATGTCAGTCTTGGCGTATTAATAATATCTCATCTTATTAATACTATGACTGGGGATTATTTAAGTACAAACACTACATAGTGTAGTAAGAATCTCACATCATGATCTCTATCATGATTTCTTTAACACTGTGTTGCACTAGGGACTTTATCTAACTGTTTGTACACATATTTAGACAAAACAATCAAACTGAAAGATAAAGAATGCCTCTTATTAATTTAATATGTAATATACATGGTACAAGTGATTGCCTTTAGGGTGCAACACTAACTGGTAATGCTTCTCCTAAGCTGTCTTCTAGCCATGGCTGTGCCAAGGATGGGTGGTCACTATTTTGCTCAACTGTGCAGACAGTTATCCTTTCAAAGATATCTTGAATAGCGACCAGGCAAATCATGCTTTACAGCTGAAATTCGGTCTTAGTCAAGTTGCAGGCCGTGAACCCTTGACCACGTTGAATAGTCTCTATCATAATTGGCTCGAAAGCTGGGGAGTAGTATATGGCTGCTACCATCTTAACGCCAGCCTGAAAAGGATTCTGATCGGCCTTCACCATCGCGGCCTATTCAACATTCTAAAACAACAAAAGTTGATGCAAAGTGGAAGGAACACATTTGTTAGCATGCATCCAATCCTAACCTAGCAACATTGAATATGAAGGTTTCCTCTCAATAACAAAGAAAACTATCGAGTTGGTTCTTGAACCTATTGTTATATCTAAAATTAGGACTCCCAATATTAGAGTAACATTACCGGTGAAGCTGGTCATCTGCATATTCATTACCACCAAATCGGCTACTAACTTTCTCAACTTCTTAACTGTTGACATAGTCATGATATTGAGAACAGCTCCCCCGTCAATGAATATTTTGGAAAGATGTCTTCCATTAACATGAGTTTGGCGAAGAACATGTTAGACTCTTTTGTATTGTCAAACTGAACAATTGGATCAGCCCACTTAGCTACCACCTAGTCAGTAACAAACACATCTCCTACTAAGGCCTTCCTACCCTCATTCCTACAAAATTTCAAAAGTAGAAAACTAATTATAGACTCCACTTCTCCTAGTCCATCTAGCTATTCACTTTCCATGGCCTTTTGTTTATATCTCTAATAGGCCCTTTTCCTTTGTAATCTCCTTTTAAGTGGCAGTAAGAATAGTAGATATTGACCTTATGTAATTTTCATCATGTACATTTAAAAATGAAATGTAAAACTCCCTTATGTATCTTAAAAACCACTTTCCTAGCTGCATTGTCAACAAACACTGACCGTCTATTAGGATTTGACTGGTCTGCCCCCTTGTCCTTTTGAAGCTTGGTCTACAGATCTATCTTTCATTAGGGATAGTTGATTAATCGGCCAACAAATGCCTTAAAATATAAATCTGGTTAGACTGACTGCTTCTCTTTTGGGATCCACACATTTTTTAGTTGAGACAGACCAACTCTTGCAATATTCACCATATTTTGAAGGCCATCCACCTGGCCATATCCCTTCTAGTCAAACTGTCTCACTTTTTTTTAGCCGTGCTTAGCTTTTACAAAGCTATTACTAGTTCGTTCTCATTAAACTGTTCTGATTAGCCTTTTGACAAAAAAGGTCTCCATAAGAGATCTTGGGCTGACTGGACCTCCATTAAAGGCATTTTTGACAAGTTGGGACTTAACTATTTCCTTTGTGCTTGATATGGAATTATCTGGCCCAACCTGATTTATTCGTGTTAGGGATATACCCTAAAGTCAATTTGTACTTGTACTATTGTCGTTATGTTTTGTATAATAATATGAGGTTTTCCTTTCCATGAATAGTGTATTTTGTTTTGTGGTCATCAAGTACGTGACTTGATAGTAAAACTCAACAATAAATACAATGACTATTCTAAAACAGTCCCTGATCGATTATTATTATTAGAACAATAATAAATTAAGATTAGTATGTTTGTGACTAGATGGCTATGTTTTACTGGTCATGGATATTTGTGATATCAAGTCAAAACATAAATAAATGTTAGAGAACATTGTATTGGACATGACCCACTGTGAGAGTACTTCATGGAACACATCATAAGTACTTTCTAGCCATAATGATATTAAAAACCTTTCGACCTAAATTCATTATAGCTTCCTACTTAATAAATTCTATATTTTGACGTTGTTTAAAGTTATCTTTAACCAGATAATAAATTAGACTACTGTTGGATATAGAATAAATCAATGAGAGGAATATGATTGATAGTGAAGGAATTTATCCCTCTCAATTATGGGAGAGATATCCATGGGCCTCTTGATAAGTTAGACTGTTAAAATGCATGGTCGTGCTCAAATATATCAATCTAAGATAATGATATCATTTGTTTGAACAGTCTACTATGAAATCAAGAAATAATTGATTAAGGTTAATAAGGATGACATATTCCGTGCCTTATGATTAATCTGGATATCGTGTGACAAAAGGACTAAATATAAAATTGTGGTTTAGTTCAAAGAGATCACTGATCTTCATTTAACCTGGATAGTTATAATGTTTTGGTAGAAATTGCTTATAACTTGTGCACCATTTAAATATGATTTAGGCACACTGCCAATGTTAAATGAACATATAAGGTCACACAATAAGCGAACTTGTTAGGTTATTTTTCTGGTAACCAGATTCGATGAATCTGAAAATATGTCTAGGTTAATCGAACCTAGAAAATTTACCAGATACAATGAATCTGGAAATATGTCCACATTCGATGTATCTGGATGATGTCTAGATTATAAGAATCTGGCTCGGTAAATTAATTAGTTAAATTACCGAGATAATGGCATAATCTTATCATATCAGTTTTTAATTTAATTTGAATTTAAATTAAAATATGATAAGATATTATCAGATTTGGAATCTAAGAGATTCGGGGATTTTTAAGAAAACCCTAGCCGTCTTCTCAACAGTCCTGTTCTGTTGAAAAATTTCGTGCATTTATTCACCAGAAAAAAAAAACCTCTCAAACCCTAGGCGCTAGCACTCTCGAGGTAACGAGTCAGTTCGTCGTGTGTGTCCGATAGAAGACGTTCACATACTGCAGCGTATGATGATCGTTCAGGTTGCACGTACCACAGCACGATCAGAATCAAAGGATCTCGATTACGACGAATAGAGGTAATTTTGTAAACATTAGATCTTCTTAATCGTTTACTTGGATCCTCAGAAGGGATTCGTGGATATTTTTCGTGTTTAGGAGTCCACGAATCCTAACAGTTCGACCATATTAAGATCAACAGCTAGAAAGGGGTTTGTGTCTACTAGTATTTCTGTAGTGTTACCATTCATTAATTTAAAATGCCCCTCTTGGACAGCTTTTTGAATGGCATTTCTAAAAACCACATTATTATTAGTAGAATGAGTAAATGAATTGTGCCATTTACAATACCGCTTCCTCTTTAATTTTTTAGCAGTTGAGATTCATTGGCCATTCATACGCTTGATCTATCTATCTTTGAGAAGGTGATCAAAGATTTGCTCGACCTTGGTTTTGTTAACTAAATATGTTTCCTGATTACTTAACTTGACAGGTTCCTTACCCCTGACTGGTTTCAGGGTCGGACAGCTGCAAGCTTTCCCAATTACAATTTCAGCTGCCATAATTTTCTTGTTGGTGGCCAGCTCGCTAATGTCATCGACTACTGAAATCAAGATTGGCCCTTTCTGGAACTTTACCTCTCGTCTCACCTCCCTATCTTTGATAATCTGCTCGAGCTACATATGAGGCCAATCGTAACAAATCAGAAAAGTAGTGTAGAACTAAGACCTTCCTTAACTAAGGATGTATCCGGTCAATGCCAATTCGTATATATGCTGATTCTGGCAAAATGTCTGGTACTTTCTTTTCAACTACATGAATCTTTCCAAAAAATCAATAACAGTCTCTCTGGCCTTCTGTTTAATGGCTAAAAAAATCATCCACTGAGATGTCTGGTTGAAACTAGTAGAACCTTTCATGAAAAATCCTTTCCATTTCGAGCTAGCTTTGGACAGAACTCGGTAATATATTAGAATACCAAGTAAAAGCATGATTGGTCATTGATAATGGAAAAAGATATAATTTATGTTATTCACTCCTGCCTACCTCACTACATTGGACGGTGAATTTGTTGAGATGCTCCACAGTAGTCTTGCTATCATCTCTCGAAAAAGTAGTAAAGCCTAGAACCTTGAAGTCTTTCAGGAAAGTCAGCATTTAGTTTATCTATTCAGGATAAGGCTTCCGGTAAGTAGCTTTCTTCGCACCAATGATTGTTAAAACGAATTGTTTCCTCAAAACATCGGCTATTACACTCGAATCCATTTGTTGCTGAAAACTAAGATTCTGTGGCTGGACTAAACTCCTTGGTTGGTAGGTCTATGAGGTTGAGATGACTTGTGGAAATTGACCAACCGACATTCTTTACTAAGTTGTTATTAGGACTACAACTGGTCATGCATAATTTCCACTATAGGATTCCCTACTTGTTGCGCTATAATATAAGCTGATTGGCTGCCTGGGACAATGCTATAGGACAGTCCGACTACCTCAGCTGGTATAAAGGATCCCGCTATTATGTTGCCCCCTGATCCAATCACCGGATACTGACCTACGAGGAATGTTGATTAATACTCCCTAGCATAAATTAGTTGTTGCCCTCCACCATACAATGATTGTTGCCCTCCAAAGTAAACTGGTTATTGAACCTCCATTTCGTAACTTATGGCAACTAGATATATGTGAAAGGATAGACCATTGGTAATGACAATGTACTGACCATCTGGTTTGGATTCCCTACTTGTGGTATCTGTTCTTTTGTTTTAGGTTGATCCGGTTAAGGTATTGTCACCTTACTATATTGTAATTATGCTGAGGGCACCGACTATCTAGGAATTTGAATTACCCTCTGTCTCTGCAGAGTGGCTGAATGAACTAAACTGGCTGCTGGTCGGTGTCCTTCAATTATTGTAAGTAATTCATTTTGCAACATAGGGTTAAAAACAGTCGCCATCTACTGCACTAGGCTTTGAAGCAACTTGAATGTACTTTCATCGAACTGCTATTGAATGGCTAAAAGAGATATAGAGGCCTCAGCCCCGTTGATGTTTGAGGTACACTTTCTGGTCGATTTGGATTTTCATCCGAATATCCTTCTATCTGGCTGATTATGCAATTAGATCGTAATTGCATTCAATAGTACCTATACTTGGTTGTCCCACTAGGTATGCCAAAAAAAAAGGTGTTACCTCTTAATTTCACTGTCTAGCCGTCAAATCAGCGACTAGCCGAACTAGCTTAAATATGACTGGACTAGATGAAGGTAGCACTTGGACGATCAAGTATTTCACACTTCTTATTTCTTTTACTATGCAATTATATTTGGAAAATCACGCATGAAGCTGATGATCAAACGAGAGGTTCCTTGGAGCACTCCAAAAAACCACCAAGCAAGTTTCAATTCGTGAGGTGAATGCAATAATTTGGTGGAATTGAAAGGAATGAACTAGAGACAAAGAGTAATACCTTGATAGCACAAATACTCAATAATTTGAAAGAAAGACTTGGCTAGAATTGATTGAAAGCTATAAAAATACATGAATTTAAAGGAAAACTATAAAGAAAAATAGTAAAACAAGCTTTCAAAATGAAATTAAGGAATGAAATATGCTCTTGTGATGAGTTCTTGATGTCCCCTTCCTTTTTTTCATCTTTTAGCTTTTATAGGCAGAATTCCTTTGTTCCCAAACTTCCAGGTCACGTTTCCATAGATAATATGGTGATTGTGGTAGTTTTCCTCTGCTTCATGATCATTAATGGCAACATGGGTGTTTATTTGGAGAGAACTTTGTGGATTATCTCTTCAATAACTGACTTTCTTGAAGACAGGAGGTGCTCAAAAGTTAAACTCTTGATCACGACTAACTTTCTTAAGTTAGGAAGTGTCCTAATTGAAGTCAAACTTCTCGTCAACTGTTTTTCTGACTTGCCCGAGTTTCTATCGGAGGCTGCCTAACCTGGCTTGCTTGCTTGACCCGATCATACCTATTTGGTCTATCCGAATGATACTCCTAACTAGCCCATCCAATCACGTCTTAATGTGTCTGTCCAATCGTAAATTGACTTACTTCGCCAGTTGTATTTTTCAAGTGTCAACAATATGTATTTATTTTTTATAACTATTAAATTGAAAATTAAAATTAATAGAAGATACACTACAAGAGAAATAGTTTTCTTGATGGCAAAAAGCATAAGAAAATGGATATTGTAGTAATGTTTTTCACTTCTTGACGATTTGGAACGATGTCGTCTACAAAAAGTCACAATAGGTCTTGTGGCTCAATTATGCAAATTTTTTAATATTCTTTTTTCTTTTGCTTAGTGTTTTTATCATTAGCACAATAATATATAAACACACACACACATATATATATATATATATATATATATATATATATATATTGTAAATTTGAGAATTGTTATATATACTATTGAATTGTGTATTAGACATCATGAATTAAAACAAAAGTTTTACATTTTTAAATTTTGTTAAAGAAAGATTTGGATAAGGGGAAAAAATATTAGGCATTACTATTTTTTTTTTTAAATATAGGGCACAACAAAAAGTTTTATATTTTTATTTTTAATAAAAATATAAAAACTTTCTTAAAAAAGAAAATATAAAAATTTGTTTTCCTCAAAAAATAAAATATACAAATTAAAATTTTTTATTTTTTATTAGATAGCAACAACAGAAAAAATTTGAGTGGGAAATAGTCGAAAATAACAAGAGGGAAATTTTATTCTCTGAGAACCCATTTCCCTTACTCGTTCCCACTAAAATGAATTTCCACATTTGAGCTTCTCGGTCTCACGCCAAGCCAAGTGCCCATCATTTCCCATTTAAAAGCTTTGAGTCTTTTCTCTGCAATTTCCCCGTTTCCCCAAAGACAACTTTAGGCTATCATCGGAGTGCTATGTTAATTGTATTGGACAAATTTATGGAAAAGCTCTGAACTTTGACGCATCCCTCTTCTCCAAACACTGATCCGGAGAAATTATCTATCACTGAGCCGGAGACGTCGCCGACGACCTAGTCAGAGACATGGTCGACAAAAAAAAAGAGGCAATTCTCGGTTCTTGAAATCTTACATGTCCTTGTTTTTTTGCCTTAGTTGGTTCTCCCGTGATTCTTTTCTTTCAAAACTAAGAAGAAATTTCTGCTATTTCTGCTAATTCCAAAATCCAAACAACATTGAAATTCCTTCAACCTAGACGAGATATTGGAGATATTTAGGGAAATGAACCACTTTTTATAAATTATTAAACTACATGTCTAGTTAATATATTATAGGACTAGCAGTATTTGCTTCTTGAGGTTCCCGAATTAAACAATGACAAGCTGCTATTTTCTTGGGCATTTTTCAAGTTTCAGATAGTTGTATTGGCACCAGCATAAAACATTAAGAGCATATATTACGTCAAAGATGTGAATTTTCTTTGTCCTTGAGGATGTTATTATCGATAGTGGTGTGAAAATGAGATTTGATTCGTGAATGTGTTGGCTCACTAAACATTTTTGCTACACATAATTGGGTAGTACAGTTAGATGGATAGTGCCGGACAGCCTAGACTGAAAGCTTTCAAACGGGAGATGTTTATGTGATCTAGATATTGCAGGCTTTTTTGGTCACTTATTTATCATATTTAACTCAAAGCTTTCAAATGTTTGGAGTCTTTTTCATTTATTTTGTGCTTCTGATAATGTGGTTCTCTCTCTAATAATTTTTGGTAGTGAAATGTAACATGTTTAGTAGTTGTAAAAAAGAATTTGAGTTAGAAATTTTTAGTTTTGGTTGATCCTATGATGCTTAAATTCGGCTAAAGACATGGGCATCAACTGAAGAATCAGTCAAGGATTTATAGTTCAGTAATCAGTTCCTTTTACTTTTTGCAAATCAAAGGTTCAATTTTGAACTGTCTCAAGGGTCCTAATCCTGTGATGACAAGGAGATAAAAAGTGACTTTTGAAACCTATTTGAACTGAATGATTTAGATTGGAAATTCACACGAACATCGGTTATGTATTTATATGTTTTGTGGCTGCATTAAGCTCTTGCATTTGCTTTTCTTTCTTTTAAATGGATTGAGGGTGTTGATGGGAGTGAAGTGGAGGCAATTAGGCCACTGCTGTGGCACCCTAATAAACCTGCTTGCCAGTTGAATTTTTCTCGGAAGCAGCTCCTCCAAAACCAAACACTTGATAGGTAAGTGATGTCTTCATTTCCCTCTACCCCTTTGGTGTTTGCTCAATTGAGTAAACTTTGTGCATAAAGTTATGCAAAAGAAAAATGTGCAAATGAAGTTTATGCTTCTTAGATTTGACCTAGTATATTCCTCCCTCAAATTTTTAACCTTCCCACACAAAATCTTTCAATTTCATGAAATAAAACATAACTAGGCCTTTCTAATCATTATCCACCCCGAAGCAAACTAATCCAAGCATAACATAACAGGATTAGTTGAATTGTTTGTAAAAGGTGTTGTGTATCTCCTCAAGTCCAGTATTGTATACTTTAAACTAACCAGAAAATCAGAACACAGGATTGTTTTTCTTGTGTCTCGGTAGTTTCATTATTTGCTTGCTTATTTTATCTCCCTGTGCTTTTGAATGTCTCTTTTGTATGATCACTTCAATTTGGAATTAGGTTTAGGGAAGAAGTCATCTATCTTACATCTAAGTGTGAGAAGAGGAAAGTATTAATGTCATTCTCTCTGTGTCCAAGTATAGGAAGAAAGGTTGTGACATGTTTCTTTTTATGACAAAAAATAATTAACTTGGTACCATAGCATATTTGTATCTTATATAGATAGAGGGAGGGAGAAGAGGATGTCTAGCATAGTAAATGTTTACCCCTTTGACATATGATAAAGACTGACTAATTGAGGATCAAACATGTATTAGCTCACAAGTTTACATGGTTATATTGTTCTGTGTGCCACGGATCTCCCTTTTTCTTCATATCTCTCTGGTATTGCATGTAACTCAGTCGTTTGGTCAATATTTTGTGAGGACTCTGCTGCTTTTTGGTAAGTAGTGTGAAATTCTGTTGTGTTCAGTATTAGCATGCTTTAAAGGGAAAGGTACTTCACTTACACGGACTCAGCCTGATAGATTCTCTGCTCTACTTCTTTATATACTACTAATCCTTGGGAAAGAATCTAAATTGTTATCCGCTAACTGCAATTTCCATGTCTAGAATTCTATATGCCAACCTGTTTTGTTTAATTGCCTGTCATATTCTTTTATATGTGATATAACTTTTTAGCAAATGCTATGCACATTACTTTTCAAGCTCAAAGATTATGTCCCTTGCATTGATACTTAGAAATATGTTATCTTTTGAATGCTTATTTTCTTCTTTTCTTAGAGATGTGCAGAAGAAGATTTGTGTTGCTGGTGGTGATAGAACAGTTGTGGAATCTCCAACTGCGCCAAAATGGTCTCATGAAGGCATTTCTGGATAATTGGACTTTCATCGAGTATGTGGAATAATATTCACGTCATTCACTCTGTAAGCATCAAAGGCTGCTTATAATTTTCCTATTGCTTTATTACAGTTTGGTGGAATTTAAGAAGGATGAGTCACCTCCTATATTATATGAACAATCCTGGTTTTGATTCAAGAACTGATAGTACGTTTTGAAAACAGTATTAGCATGTCAGTATTTACCACTCACTTTGTCAAAGTACTATAATGTTATTTTGCACTGTTAGTCTATTAGTTAAGGATTGGGATAATCACCAATAATCTGCTTTGTCCATCCCATCATTTACTTAAGATGAACAGCTTCCATTTTTCTATTTTGTTTATACCTTTTATCTTCCAAAAGCTTCTCTAGGTGTTCTATCATTTACTAAATAATGGTCGAACTCTATTCTATTAAAAAACTTAAACTTCTGCTAAGATAAACTGCAAGTTTTTCTCATATTCTATCTGGTTTCTTCTGCTGTCCAGAAGGAAAAGGTGTGCCTTCCTCTACATCTGTTGAAGTTGCCAGCATGTCTGCAATTGCTGCTGCTCATGGTAAACAATTTGCCCTCATTATGTTAACCTTGAACTTTTGGTTATTATACTTTGTTTTTAAAAGGGCAATGGAGTTTTAGTTCAATGTAAGTTATGTTTTAATCATTTGTGTACATGATGTTAGTTGTTATGTTCTGTGGAACCTATTAAACAAATGCTATAGTTTCAAACCTCACAAGCTGTATTAAGTTGTGAAGCTCTGGATAGGGAAAATTGTTGTGATTTACTTGTTGGAGGCTTTGTTGCTATTGTCAATCAGTGGGTGGTTCAGTTCTTTTGAACTAATTAAACAAATGCTGCACCTTCAAACAACATCACAGATTGCATTCTGTTTTTGATGTTTTGGTTTGACAAAAATGTGATGATTCATGAACCGTAGTCTTCATTGCTACATATTATGACTCAGATTGTAAACAACTTGTGTGATTCATGATTGGACTGGGTTTCAGTTGAATATGTTCTCAAATGAAATCAAATCTATGTTATGAGCTTGAGCTTACTTTCTAAGGGAAAATTATATGCTACCTATCACTATGAAACTTGCTTGAAAGTCCATAGTTACATCTTAATTATGTATCATTTATGTTTTTTCTTGTTTTTCCTCTGATGAAATACAGGGGTTCAAATGGCTATAAGAAGTGCTCAGGTTGATCGTAGCTTATCCCTTTGGTACAATTTACAATGGATCGAAAAGGAGGATGGTTTTGCCCTTCCAACCACTCTCACTTGCATTTAATCGTGTCAATTACTAGGTTGATATGCCTGCTGTAATTTCTGTTCATTGCTGAATTGTACCTTGTGGATATGCTCATGTGGATTTATGCATACAACAAGAATACAACACCCTAATAGTTATTATAACCTAATGATTTGGCTTGTATGGGAAAATGAAGACTCGAGGAGTTAAAGAAGATCAACTGCAATGGGTGTTAATGGTGCTGGAAAAAGCACCTTGATGGATGTCCTAGCAGGTAGAAAAACTGGTGGCTGTATTGATGGAAGCATAAGCATTTCAAGTAACCAAAGAAACAAGCAGAATGACATCCACTCATGACTCACCTCATGTAAAATTCTATGAATCTCTCCTCTATTCTGCATGGTTGCGTCTTTCTGCTGAACTAAAGACAGAAACGTGAAAGGCATGTGCTTGTACGAAATTCAAGGACTTTCTATTACTTGCAATATCAGATCAGTTAAAATTCCTCTGTATCTCGATTTTTTTCACACCAACCGAGGATCATCTTTTGATTAAAATATGGTTTACTCCGTTGAAGAAGTCATGGAATTAGGTGAGCTCAGCCCTTCAAGGAATGCTATTGTGCGACTTCCAGGAGTGGAAATTGATGAATTAGAATAATTAATTGTAAGTGATACGGGGAATTTGACATTGCTGAAGCTGCTCTAGCTTAGATTTGAATAAATCATTCTTGTTAAACTTTTAAATTTGGATGTCATGAAATCTATATTTAAGTTTAATCTATTGAGATTTTATCATGCTTATCAAATAAGAATGCAGCGGAAATAATTATGAAATCTATACTTAAGGATTATGTGTTTGCAATTAAAATACGAATAGAGGAAGGAAACGGAGATTACCTTCTCTACTAGAAAATAAAAACTTTTCTTGCGCCAACCGGGGAATTAATTCTTCTGTTTTGATCGTCCAACCAATGCCACTACAATTCAAGAGTAAGATTGTCATTAATAGTAATTCACATAAGGTTGAATTGTTCACAAATTTTATTCAAATTTATGCTAGTAGAAGTGGAGCGGTTAGATTTTAATTGAGGAAGAATACGGATGAAGAAGAAGGTCCGCAAGCCTCTCCTTTTGATTGTCCAATGCAACTATAGCAAGAGGAACGATTCTCTTATTTGTAGTTTTAGAATTTGTGTTAATTGTAATTAAGTCTTCTAAGATCTAATGTCTATAATTGGACCCTTAAAGTTTATATAATTGCAATTAAGTCTTATAAATTATAACAAATTTATAATTTACCTATAGCTATATTTTCTTCTCTTAATTAACCCTACAATATTATTAGATAATATATATTGAGCATTCAAACCTTTATAGTGTGTGACCCATTAGATTTCCTAATATTGTTAGTAGAATAATATGAATTAATTCTAACATATTTAGAATTAATAACCCTAAATAAAATATAAGATTAATTTTTTAATTTTTTAATTAATAAATTCATATTTAGCATATTAAGAGCGACATTTTGCAATGACTCTTGACCACCTAAAAGTCCAGAAAATCAAGTGACTTGATATGAACTTTTCAATAGTAAATAACCAGTGCAATAAACTCATTTCACCATACTATATCTCATTCAGTCTAGAGTATGGAATTAGCGACAACTCTATTCAGAATATTATTAATTCTGACTCGAATATTTTAGTACTTAATCAAGAAATCCATTACTAGATATGTGTATCAAATTTGGAACTATTTCCAACACATAGTTGCCTTGTCCAAAGATTTAATAAGTAATTATTTCTACAAGTAACCCTGAGATATACTCTCTTACTATTTAGAGTGGTGAATCATTTATCGATCCTCTCAACCACTTTCGTTACCTCATATTGTACCTAATATCTATCCCACAGGCGGCCCTCAATCTAGCTCCAGAGATTGGAATCAAAGTACAATGCTCAGCAAACAAAGTACCTTAGAGATCTCAAGTCTAAGGATACTTGCACACTTGCTATAATGAAATTCTATCACTGACACTCAATAGCTTATCCAAGTGATTATCTCATAGTTAGGTCATCAAATGAACTTGTTCATATAATAAGCATTCATATATTAATCTTGAGTATCACAATACTCACGGTTATGAGAACCACGGCTTGATTCAATCAAGAAATATTACATGTGCTAGTCTTATCATATTAATAATGTCTCATCTCATTAATACTAATGACTAGAGATTATTCAAGCACAAACACTACATAGTGTAGTAAAAATCTCATATCATGATCTCTATCATAATTTTCTTAACACTGTGTTGCACTAGGGATTTTATCAAATAGTTTATAAACATATTAAGATATAACAATTAAACTAAAAAATAAAGAATGTCTCTTATTAATTATTATACAATATACATGAAGTGTGCCTCTAGGGTGCAACACTAACAATTTCCCACTTGTACTAGAGTCAATCATTCATATATCGAATACCGAATGACTCAACATGTTTATCATGTTTCTTTTGGGAAAGTGCTTTAGTAAGTGGATTAGTTATGTTCTGATCCGTGAAAATTCTCTCTATCTTTACATCATGTTTATCAATGATATCTCTAATCAAATGAAAACATCTAAGTACATGCTCCAATCGATTGTCACTAACAGTATCTTGTTTGGAACATTTCCAACTCACTACCCTTCCACACCACATAAATATGTAGCCAGATTGTGATTTGCAGTCGTCTTTATCGGACTGAAAGCTGGCATCAATATACCCTCTTACTTGCACATAACTATCTACATATACTAAGAATACATTCTTAGTCATTCGTAAGTATTTGAAGATATTCTTTACAACCACCCAATGACTCTCTCCAGGGTCAGATTGGTATCTGCTCGTCAAGTTAAGAGCACAAGATGTTAGTGTTGTACCCTAGAGGCAATCACTTGTACATTGTATATGACACATTTTATTTTAATAAAAGGCATTATTTATCTTACAGTTTCTTTTATTTACTTTAAGTAATATAACTGTTTGATAAAATCCATAGTACAACACTGTGTTAAGGAAATCATGATAGAGATCATGATATGAGATTCCTACTACGCTGGATGGTGTTAGTATTTAAATAGTCCCTAGTCAAAGTATTATTGAGACAGGATATCATTAATGTGTTAAGACTAGCATGTGTTAGACTTCCTAATTTGATCAGGCTGTTGTTCTCATAACCGTGAGTATTGAGATACTCAAAGTTAACACATGAATGCTTGTTAATGAAACAAGTTTATTGGATGACCTAGCTATGAGATAATCACATTGATAACTATTTAGTGCCAGTGATATAATCTCAATATAACAAACATGCAAGTATCCTTAGACTTAATATCTCCAAGGTACTTTATTTCCTGAGCATTGTACTTTGATTCCAATCTCCGGAGCTCGATCGAGGGCTGCCTATGGGATGGATATTGGGTACATTGTGAGGTAAACGAAAGTAGTTGAGAGGGTCAATAAAGGATTCACCACTCCTAATATTAGGGGCGAATATCTCACGGCCACTTGTATGAATTACTACTCGAAAGTCCTTGGCCAAGGTGATTGTGTATTGAAAATAGTTCTAATTGATACACATCTAGAATAGTGGATTTTTTATGCAAGTACTAT
Source organism: Voacanga thouarsii (assembly GCA_026120185.1). Taxonomy (NCBI): domain Eukaryota; kingdom Viridiplantae; phylum Streptophyta; class Magnoliopsida; order Gentianales; family Apocynaceae; genus Voacanga; species Voacanga thouarsii. The sequence continues at coordinate 575,539 of JANUWF010000328.1, forward strand.
TGTATTTGGGCCAGAATTAATTCTAGAGGGAGTTGGCACAAATTCTGTACTCCAAACCGAATGAGATATTGTATGGTGAAAGGAGTTAATTGTACTGAAGTTTGTTATTAAAGGGTTCATGTCAAGCCACTTAACTTCCTAGACTCTTGGGTGGTCATGATGTGTTGCTAGATACCGCTCATGATTTGAGAATATGAGTTTATTAATTGATGAATTAATAAACCAATCCTGATTAGAATTAATATGATTAATTCTAACTAATTATGGATTATTAATCTCAAAGACATTTGGATTAATTCATATTCGCTATCAATTGACTGGGAAACCTAATAGGTAACACACAATAGAGGACTATATACTCAAGATGTTATTTGATAACATAGTGGGGTTGATTGAGAGAAAGAAAAGTTGTTGTGGACAAATTATAATTAGTTATAATTTGTGGTCCAGGTTGTAATTGTGAGAATTTGATGTTTCCAATTACAATTAGGGAATTCTAATAGGATTAGAATTCTCAGTTTTGGGAGAGAAAATTCGTGTAACATATATTATATGTAACACACAAAAAACCCTAGCTGAACAACAGCCATGAACATTCTCTTTTCTCTCTTCTCTCTCTCGATTTGATCTTGATCAAAGAACCCTAGCCGCCATCTTGTTTCTGCTAGCACAAGAAAGTTTGGTGTTTGAGTATTCCTCTGTGTGGATTACTGTTAGAGATAATCACACACTGTGATTATAGTAGTTAGACGTTCAACTCACGTGGAGGTTGATCACGAGGATTGCTGGATCGCGCCTCAACTTGAAGAAGAAATTTTTTGTTCTTCGAACGATCACCCAAAGGTAAAAGCTGTTACCTTTACTCTCTTTATGTCTTGTTTTCCACACATAGACGGGTCCTGGGAGGGTATCTCGTTTTATTTTCCACTACGCCGTATACGATATGAGCCCGAGATACCCAACACATGATACATTAGGCCTAATACATATCATAGCATACATGATAGATCCAATTGCCGAAGCATACGGAATTCTAGTCATATGATCCCTTTCAACTTGTGTCTTTAGAGACATTGACTTTGAAAGGCTTACTCCATTTGTCATAGGTAAGAATTCTCTTTTGGATTGATCCATGCTGAACCTCTTCAGCACTTTATCTATATATGTAGACTGCAAAAGACTTAGCAGCCTCCTTGATCTATCTCTATAGATCTTTATTTCCATAATATAGGTTGCTTCTCCAAGGTCTTTCATGGAGAATATCTTGGATAACCAAATCTTTACACATTGAAGAACGGAAACATAATTTCCTATTAGCAGTATGCCATCTACATAAAGTAATACGAAACAACTGCACTCCTACTAACCTTCTCATACACACAAGGCTCATCCATGTTTTGAATGAAACCAAATTCTTTAATTGTCTCATCAAAATGGATATTCTAACTCCTAGATGCTTGCTTAAACCCATAGATGGACCTTTACAACTTGCATACTTTTGTACCATCTTTGGATATAAAACCTTCAGGTTGTGTCATATACACTTCCTCGATCAGGTTTCCATTAAGAAAAATTATTTTCACATCCATTTGCCAAACCTCATAATGAACGACAAGTGCTAGGAGTATTCTTATGGGTTTTAGAAAAGTAACTGGTGCAAAAGTTTTGTCATAGTCAATATCTTGCTATTGTCGATAACCTTTTGCATCTAGACATGCCTTATAGGTAACAACATTACCATCTATGTTGGTTTTCTTCTTGAAAACCCATTTGCACCCTATAGGCTTGATTCCTTCAGGTAGATCAACCAAAGTCTATATTTGGTTGTTATACATGGAATCCATTTCTGACTTCATGGCTTCAAGCCATTTGTTAGATTCTGAACTATTCAGAACATCCTTGTAAGTAGTAGGCTCATCTTCTTTTATAAGCAATACGTCATTATGATCACTTATGAGAAATTCATATCTCTCAGGTGTCACTCATATCCTACTCGACCTACAAGACTCTTGTGTGTTAGAAGATTCATCAATAAGTGTGGGTTCAGAAGGTTGATCAATATTTGTTTGTTCTTCTTGAATTTCACTAAGTTCAAGCTTGCTCCTATTATCTCCTTTAAACATGTGCTCCTTTTCTATGAAGACAACATATTTCGAAGTAAAAACTTTATTTTCAGAAATATCGGAAGGATTCTTTCAAATATCCAACAAACAAACATTTGTTAGACTTACTTTGAAGTTTGTCTGACATTGCCCTTTTCACAAAAGCAGAGCAATCCCAAATCCTTAAATGAGATAACTTTAGTCTCTTATCAAAGAACAGCTCATAAGGAGTGATATCAAATGTTTTTTACGGAACTCTGTTTAATATATAAACAGCAGTCTCCAGTGCATATCCCCAAAACGATTTTGGGAAGTCTGCAAAAACCATCATGGTCCATACCAAGTCTAGAAGATTCATTCTCTCAGATACACTATTATGTTGAGGTGTTTGTGGTGGAGTTCATCGAGATAATATCCCATTATCTCTAAGATAACTTAGAAACTCTTAACTTAAATATTCACGTCCTTGATCGGATCTAAGAGTTTTAATACTTTTGTCAAGTTATTTCTCTACTTCATTCTTGAAGTCTTTGAACTTGTCAAATGCATCAGACTTGTATTTCACTAAATACAAATACTCATATCGTGAATAGTCATCGATGAAGGTTATAAAGTAGTGATAACCTCCTCTTGCTTGTATAGACATTGGGCCACATACATTTTTATGTATTAGTTCTAATAACTCTTTAGCCCTTTCTACTTTTTCAGAAAATGGAGTTTTAGCCATTTTACCAAGTCAACAAAATTCATATGTGTCATATGATAAATAATCAAATGACCCAAATCACCCAACTTGTATAACTTAGACATGCGTTTTTCACTTACATGGCCTAAACGACAATGCCATAAGTAAGATGAGATTGATTTATCTTTTCTTTGTTTTTTTATATTTATATTGAGAATTAGATTATCTATGTCTAGAACATATAAATCAATAACCAAAGTTACAAAACCACAATGGATATCATTTAATCAAAAAGAATAATATTTATTCTTAAAAATTAAATAAAATCCAAATAAGTCTAAACAAGTAAATGAGATAATGCTTTTCAATAAAACTGATACAAAATAGCAGTTTTGAAGTTCTAAAATTCACTCAGAAGGTAGATTGAGATGATAAGTCCCCACAGCTAGTGCAGCAACCTTTGCTCCATTTTACAGCTCGTAGGTCCACATTGCCCATTTTTAGCCTTCTATTGCCTTTTAGTCCCTGCAAATTATTGTATAAATGAGATTCACAACTAGTATCTAACACCCATATCTTATTACTAAATACAGTATTAAACACCTCTGATGTCCCATCTTACCACAATGATGACATAGGCTTTTAGGGGCTGCTTCCTTCTTCTTCACGCCTCCTTTGTTGGGATACCATTGTTGGGATTTCATCATGCTCATCAAATAAGAATACAACGAAAATAACTATGAAATCCATGCCCAAGGATCACGTGTTTGCAATTAAAATGCGAATAGAGGAAGGAAACAAAGATTACCTTCTGTGGCAGAAAACAAAATTTTTTCTTGCACCAACCAAGGAACCAATTCTTCTATTTTGATTGTCCAACCGTTGCCACCACAATCTAAGAGTAGGATTATCTCTAGCAATAATCCACACAAGGTTGAATTGCTCACAAAACCCGCTCAAATCTATGCTAGTAGAAGAGGAGCGGCTAGGTTTTAATTGGAGAAGAATATGGGATAAAGAAGAAGGTCCGAAAACCTCTCATTTTCATCATCCAATGCAACTACAGCAAAAGGAACGATTCCCTTATTTGTAGTTTTAGAATTTATGTTAATTGTAATTAAGTCCTCCAAAATTCAATGTCTACAATTGGGGCCTTGAAGTTTATATAATTGCAACTAAGTCCCATAAATTATAACAAACTTATAATTCACCTATAAATATATTTTATTCTCTCAATTAACCCACAATATTATCAAATAATATATATTGAATATTCAAACTTTTATTGTGTGTGACCCATTAGGTTTCCTGGTTTTGTTGGTAGAATAATATGAATTAATTCTAACATATTTAGAATTACTAACCCTAAATAAAATATAGGATTAATTTATTAATTCTTTAATTAATAAATTCATATTTAGTAAATCAAGAGCGACATCTATCAATGACTCTTGACCACCCAAAAGTCTAGAAAGTTAAGTGGCTTGACATGAACCTTTCAATAGCAAATAACCAATGCAATAAACTCATTTCACCATACTATATCTCATTCAGTCTAGAGTATGGAATTAGTGCCAACTCTATGCAGAATGTTATTAACTCTAATCCAAATATTTTAGTACTTGTTCAAGAAATTCATTACTTGATATGTGTGTCAAATTTGGAACTATTTCTAACACATAGTCGCCTTAGCCAAGGACTTTATGAGTAATGATTTCTACAAGTGACCTTGAGATATACTCTCCTACTATTAGGAGTAGTGAATCCTTTATCGATATTCTCAACCACTTTCGTTTACCTTACATTGTACCCAATATGTATCCCATATGTGGCTCTCAATCTGGCTCTAAAGATTGAAATAAAAGTATAATGCTCAGCAAACAAAACACCTTGGAGAACTCAAGTCTAAGGATACTTGCACACTTGCTATAATGAGATTCTGTCGCTGACATTTAATAGCTTATCCAAGTGATTATCTCATAGTTAGGTCATCCAATGAACTTGTTCATATAACAAGCATCCATATATTAATCTTGAGTATCACAATACTCACGGTTATGAAAACCACCACTTGATCCAATCAAGGGATATAACATGTGCTAATCTTGGCATATTAAAAATGTCTCATCTCATTAATACTATGACTAGAAATTATTCAAGCACAAACACCACATACTGTAGTAGGAATCTAACATCGTGATCTCTATCATGATTTTCTTAACACTGTGTTGTACTAGAAATTTTATCAAATAACTTATAAATATATTAAGATATAACAATCAAACTAAAAGATAAGTAATGCCTCTTATTAATTATTATGCAATATACATAGTACAAGTGATTACCTCTAAGGCACAACACTAACATAATCTTCTCTTCAATGTGGTCTACTTTTAATTGTTTTGACATTTATTAATGAATTCAGCAATTGTATATTATTTGTGGATAAATTTTATATGTGTGTGTGTGTGTGTGTGTGTGTGTGTGTGTGTAAAATTTAAAAAAAAAAAAAAGGCCTATCATGGCACAAAAAAAGGTTATCAAAGGAAATTTATGTTGATGCTTTTAAATACATTTTTTTTTGAAAGGTTTATAGTGACACTATTAAGTGTAACAATATAACTCATATGGTGATTCATGTTACTTAGTGATGTTCTCTTTAATAATGTGTGATAAAAATTATGTCATTTATTTGTGTGACGTTTTTTATTTTTGTTATTAATAGTTAAATATTCATATCATATTTTCTAATAATTTTTGTTGTTTAGTGATGATCTCTTTGTTAAGGATATGTCCTAGATTCAATTTGTACTTATACTATTGTCGTTATATTTTATATAATAATATGAGGTTTTCCTTTTCATGAATAGTGCATTTTGTTTTGTGGTCATCAAGTATGTGGTTTGATAGTAAAACCCTACAATGAATACAATTACTATTCTAAAACTGTCTCTGATTGATTATTATTATTGGAACAATAATAAATTAAGATTAGTATATTTGTGACTTGATGGCTATGTTTTACTAGTCATGGATATTTGTAATATCAAGTCAAAACATAAATAAATGTTAGAGAGCATAGTATTGGACATGACCCAATGTGAGAGTACTTCATAGAATATGTCATAAGTACTTTCTAGCCATAATGATATTAAAAGTCATTTGACCTAAATTCATCATAGTTTCCTACTTGATAAATTCTATATTTTGTCGTTGTCTAAAGTTGTCTTTAACTAGATAATAAATTAGACTACTGTTGGATATAGAATAAATCAAGGAGAGGAATATGATTGATGGTAAAGGAATTTGTCCCTCTCAATTATGGGAGAGATATCCATGGGCCCCTTGATAAGTTAGACTGTTAAAATGCATGACCGTACTCAAATATATCAATCTAAGAAATTGATATCATTTGTTTGAACAGTTTACTATGAGATCAAGAAATAATTTATTAAGCTTAATAAGGATAACATGTTCCGTGCCTTATGCTCAATCTGGATATCGTGTGACAAAAGGACTAAATATAAAATTATGGTTTGGTTCAAAGAGATCACTGATCTTCATTTAACCTAGATAGCTATAATGTTTTGCTAGAAACTGCTTATAACTTGTGGGCCATTTAAATGTGATTTGGGTGCACTGACAGTGTTAAATTAACCTATAGGGTCATACAATAAGCAAACTTGTTAGGTTATTTTTCTGGTAACCAGATTTGATGAAATTGGAAATATGTCTAAGTTAATCGAACCTAGAAAATTTACCAGATACAATGAATCTGGAAATATGTCCACATTTGATATATGTGAATGATGTCCAGATTGTAAGAATTTGATTCAGTAAATTAATTAGTTAAATTACCGAGATAATGACAGAATCTTATCATATCAGTTTTAATTTAATTTGAATTTAAAATAAAATATGATAAGATATTATCAGAGTTGGACTCTAAGAGGTTCGGAGGAGTTTTAGGAAAACCCTAGCCGTTTTCTCAAGAGAGCTGTTCTGTTAAAATATTCGTGCCTTCATTCACCAAGAAAAACAAGCCTCTCAAACCCTAGGTGCTAGCACTCTCGGGGTAACGAGTTAGTTCGCCATGTGTATCCGATAGAAGACATTCGCACACTGCAACGTCTGATGATCATTCGAGTTGCATATACGACAGCACAATCAGAATCGAAGGATCTTGATTATGCCGAACATAGGTAATTTTGTAAACCTTAGATCTTCTTAATCATTTACTTGGGTTCATGGAAGGGATTCGTGGATGTTTTTCGCGTTTAGTAGTTTACGAATTCTAACACTTTTCTAATAATAAGTGAAAAAAATTACACCACATGTCTGTGTGACATTTTTATTTTTGTCATTAATAATTGAATATTTAGCTTATATTTCATGACAATCCATAGTATTTGGTGACGTTATTTTTTAATAATGGGTGACGACAAATATATCACCTATTTGTGTGGCATTTTTATTTTTGTCACAAATAATTGAACATTTAACTTAATTCCATGATGATCTAAGACACTTTGTGACAATTCATAAGATACTAGGTTGATATCCCGTGCATAGTTTGTTGTTTAGATTGCATGGGGGTATAACTTGTGTTAATATTAAAATAAATAACAAAAAAATTTTAAAAGCAAAATCAATATTTTTCTATTAAAAAAATTTGCACACAATCATTCTATTGCTACTAAATTTTAAACTTTTTAATTTCAATCATCAATTAATCATGAATTTATATACAAAAATTGCATAGCCTTAAATCCTACTTCCAAAGGATTGAGACTTCGTGGCGAACTCATTTGCATTATGTTGATTGGTATAGAAAACAACAGTAAAAATATAATTTAAGTTAGTGCATTATCGCTTTGATTTATTATGTTTTCAAAGTTATGTAATCATTAGCTAATTTAATTAAGTTTAATATATTTCTGAAAATTAAATATTGAAAAGATTGACAAATATATATTCATGTACATGATGATTACATCCATTATCTTATTACATATCATGCTTCTTCAAAGTTGAAAAAAACCTATATTAGATTATTAGAGAAAGAATCTAGTTAAATCCACAAAACTTTTCGAGTTGTTTCGGAGTTCCTCTTGAGTATGTGTAGGCAGTGCATAGTGATCAAGGTTGTCCTAATTATCTCTTCATAAATCTTTCTTGGCTTCAGAAGTTTGATCCAATTCTTCTTGGACAGTACAAAAATTTCAAGATCTGCAAATGAACAATCAAATTTCCAAGCTGTGACCTACTCAAAAATCTTCTGAAGCCCATTATCAGTAGTACCATATAAGTTAATCTCTTTTCTGCTCCCTTCCAATCTTTCACCATCTTCCCAAATCAATGGCAACTCAGAAATCAAAATTGCCACAAGATCAAAAACAGATGTAGTGTTTTTAGGGGCCCTACAATACAAATGTTGACATGGGCCATTAACTATGAGAATAACCATTTAGAAAAATTATAAAGAACATGCTATTATGAAATTCTTTAATAACGTACATCACTAGAGAAGCTTCAGATGCAGGACTAGGATTAGAACTTGGTGCAACAGTAGTTCCAAGTTGTTCATGAATGCATAAATATCAAATGAAGTGTTTACAAAAACATGAAAGTCTTTGCTAAGAAATCAAATACATGCATTTCCAGAAAAATGTTAGTGTTGTGCCTTAGAGGTAATCACTTGTACTATATATATATATATATATATATATATATATATATATATATATTACATAATAATTAATAAAAGAGGCATTCTTTATCTTTCAGTTTGATTGTTAAATCTTAATATGCATATAAATTGTTTGATAAAGTCCCTAGTACAACATAGTATTAAGAAAATCATGATAAAGATTATGATGTGAGATTCCTACTACACTATGTCGTGTTTGTGCTTGAATTATCCCTAGTCATAGTATTAATGAGATGGGACATTATTAATACGCCAAGATTAGCACATGTTATATCCTTTGATTAGATCAAGCGATAGTTCTCATAACTGTGAGTATTGTGATACTCAGGATTAATATGTGGATGCTTGTTATATGAACAAGTTCATTGGATGACTTAGCTCTGAGATAATCACATGGATAACTATTGAATGTTAATGATAAAATCTCATTATAGCAAATGTGCAATTATCCTTAGATTGGAGATTTCCAAGGTATTTTGTTTATCGAGTGTTGTACTTTGATTCTAATCTTTGGAGTCTTACAAGGGCTGCCTATAGGATGGACATTGGATATAATGTAAAGTAAACGAAAGTAGTTGAGTGGGTTAATAAAGGATTCACCACTCCTAATAATAGGAGAGTATATCTCAAGGCTACTTGTAGAAATCACTACTCATGAAGTCACTGGTCAAGGCGACTATGTATTGAAAATAGTTCCAAATTGATGCACATATCGAGTAATGAATTTCTTGAACAAGTATTAAAATATTCTGATCAGAATTAATAATTTTTTGGAGGGAGTTGGCACTAATTTCATGCTGTAGACCGAATAAGATATAGTATGGTGAAAGGAGTTTATTGCATTAGTTATTTGCTATTGAAAGATTCATGTCAAGTCACTTGACTTTCTGGACTTTTGGGTGATCAAGAGTCATTGCTAGATATTGGTCTTAATATGCTAAATATGAATTTATTAGTTAGAGAATTAATAAATTAATCCTATATTTTATTTAGAATTATTAATTCTAAAGCTGTTAGAATTAATTCATATTATGCTACCAATAAGACCAGGAAACATAATGGGTCACACTCAATAAAGGTTTGAATACTCAATAAATATTATTTGATAATATTGTGGGGTTAATTAAGAGAACAAAATATATTTATAGGTGAATTATAAATTTGTTATAATTCATGTGACTTGGTTGCTATTATATAAACTTCAAGGGCCCAATTATAGACATTGGATATTGGATGAATTAAGTGCAATTAATATAATTTTAAAAACTATAAATATAGGAATCGTTCCCTTTTGCAAATAGAATTTCTGAGAAATTGTTTATAGACATTGGATCTTGGATGAATTAATTGCAATTAATACAATTTTAAAAACTATAAATATAGGAATCGTTCCCTTTTGCAAATAGGATTTCTGAGAAATCGTTTCTTCATCCCTATTCTTCTCCAATTAAAACCTAGTCGTTCCTCTTCTACTAGCATAGTTTTGAGTGAGTTTTGTGAACAAATTCAACTTTGTGTGTATTACTGCTAGAGACAATCATACTCTATCAAAACAAAGGGAATTGGTTCCTAGGTTGCTAATCAAATTTCTATCCGCAAGAAAAAATTTATTTTTCTGCTACAGAAGGTAATCTCCATTTCCTTTCTCTATTCCTGTTTTAATTGTAAACATGTGATCCTTGAGCATGGATTTTGTGAAACCCCAACTAAAACTAACACTAGAATAAAGGGGTCGGGATGCATATCATATTTTCTTGCACGCATAAATATATATTTGAATGATTTATATGTACTTTGGAATTGTGATTTATAGTCTAGAAGGTTTAGTTGTGCTTATTGAGTAGAAATGGTAAAATGGTAATTTTGCTTGAAGTGAAAATAGAGAGATAGCTTGAGGATTAAATAGGAAGAATATTTAGAAGAGAAAATAGGAACAAGAGTTATTGTGGTTTAATGGTTAGAGCTTTGGAATTAATCTCTAAGGTGTTGAGTTCAAATCTCACCAATTAAGTTTTATCATGATTAAATTTTATTTTATGTAAGGTGGAATATTTTCGGCCCTTGCATGCCATAAGAAGAAGTAGGAGTGTTGTCCTGGGGGAGACATGAAGGGAATGTCTTAATCCTATTCTTATGTCCTACAAGAATTCTTAACGGATTCATGCCCTTTTGTTCCCTAACTTACCTTAAATTCTTCACCAATTAAGCTTGTTCAATTATCCAAATTCATATTTTAATTTCAGAAAATTCAGCAAGGTTTATTGATCTTGGAATTTCGAAAATGGCTCTTAGAGGATAGAGTTTTGACTGAAAATGGGGAAGGAGTTAAGGAAGGTTCCCAAGAGAATTAATCTCCATGGTTGAACTTTCAAACTCCACTCCATAAGTGTTCATCTTCTTCATGGCAGCAATCTGGAAATTTTCTAGCTTCTTGGTCAGTTCAGCTTTCGAAAACTTCAGCCATTTTTCTCACTCAAATGCTGTCAGAAAAATAGCAAATTTGTTCAGCTTGAAGACCGAAATCCTTTGCCAAAATTCAGACTGCACAAAAGCTGTGCAAACTAGGAAAAATTCCTGGACAGTTTCGCAGCATGGTAGGCCAAAAACCAAGCTGTTTCTTCCACCTTTCAAACCAGTAATTTAACTATGTCTTTTCTCTATAAAGAAGGCTGGAAACCAACCTTAAAGGACCCTCCAATACCTCTTCAAACTCACTGCAAGTCAGCTGGAGCATTGTAGAAAAAAAAAAAACTTCACAAAAATTCTAGCAAGCCATTCGAAAATCAAACCAGAAATTCCAGCCTTGCTCCCGCTTCAAACCTTATCCGAAAATCACTTCAACCTTCTGTGAAATTAACCTTGGTCAGACATGAATTGAACTTCATTACCTCCTCCATTGATCTGCACGAATGAACACTATAGCTACTTCTTAAATTCTTCCTTCAATTACTCCAATCAAGCTTCTAATTAGAATTCAAAATTTCAGCAAATGGCTCCATGGAAAACTTCCATGGATTAAGCTTCAAGCAACCAGAAGTTTCCCCACTATTGCACTAAACACTTTGGCCACCCTATAACTACTTCAAACCTCATTCATCTCAGCAAAACCTCAGCAATCTAGTCGGCCATTGAAGCTCCCAAAGAACCTCCATCAATCAAACCACTCTACCATATCTTCTACATTAATTCACTCCATGAATTACTCCTTTTGAAATTCAAATGATCAGATTTCTCTCTTTCCCCTAATTTGAAAATCCAATCACAAGAATTCCTCTAACCATTCGGCCAGCACATTTCAACAATTTTGTCCAACATTTTCTCCATTCTCTCCATTTTTCCAAGAACACACACCACCATTCTCCAAGCCTAAGACCACTCCAAACACCTCAAATCCCTTCCAAAAACACCAGATCATGTCTACTCACCCTCTAGAGTCCATTTCTGTATTTTATAACATCAAACATTGAAAACAAAATTCTGCTATCGGATCAAAAACCAGAATTTTTCTTGAAGATTCAAGAACTTTCTCAAGGTAACCAAGAACGATTTTGATCATCTTCCTTCCTTCAATGTTTAACATAATACACTGATACTCTCTCTCTCTCTCTCTCTCTCTCTCAGCCGAAATGGTTGTTTCAACCATGACCGTTTTTCTTCTTCTTTCTTGGACTTTTTAAATCTCCTAAGCGTGTGGATTCCCTTGAATCTTCATCAAGGTAGTCATCAAACAAGTATGTCTCTTTAACCTTCTTCTTATTTCTAAAATCATGTCTCTTGGATATTATTAGAAAAGGATAGAGTATGATTGGGGAATTGAGTATGTGTTTGTATGAAGGAGTTGAGATTGGAGAATGAGGATGTTTTGCCATGGTTAAGTTTTTCTTGTGGATCGATGCATGTTTTTCATGTCTTGAGTGAGTTGGATGGTTAAGCATGCTAGATATTATGTCACCTTTGGTGAATAAGGTTTTATATTCCTGTATTCTTGTTGAAGCAATGCATATGATTATGCTTAGTAGAGATTTAGCCATATGCTAGTAGGTATGGATTTAAGCCTTTATTCATAAATGGAATGGTTTGATGATTGATGTTGGATTTTTTGTTCATGATTATTGTTAGCAATAGGAGAATTATGATTATGACCTTGTTGATCCTAAGATATTTTAATTAGTCGATTTTATTACGTTAATCAAAATTAAAACTATATTTTCCCTCAACAATTTCGAAAACCCTAGGAAGCCTTGGAGTTGGAATATTACATGAAATAGTGAAATTTTAGCCGAATAAATGATATCTTTTATTAAAAATAATATATGTAAATATTTATATATAATAATAATATTAAATAAAGCTTTTTATATAAATAATAATAATAGGTAAAATATTAATCTTGTAGGCCATATATTCATAAATACTATTGAAATTTATTTATTATTTTTTTATCAAAATTTATTAAAATTTACTTATTATTAATTTTATTTATTAATTTTTTCTAACTATTAATTATTAATTAAGAGATTAGTAATAATTTATTATTTATTTTAATACTATTATCTAAGACTTAGGATCCTTCATCAAATAAACCCTAGTTTATTAGTAACAAAGATTTATATTTGAACCTATAACTTATTAGTAGTTATTTTACAATCCCTAGTTATTTTCACTTATCAAGCTAGACTTCTTTTACAAACACCTTTATCATCTAGCTTTAAAGCTTAGGACATTAGGGTAATGATTGTAATAAGTTGAATTAAGATTATTTATGGAAGCGAATATAGCTTGGGTTTAACCATATGGCTTGTGTTTACCCTAAGCGAGGTTAGGTTGACTTTGGAAGATCTTTAAATTAGCTCAAGCAAAGGATCAGATAAGCTCCTACATAAAACTTATTTGATGACAAAAGATTACTATGGCAAGCCAAACACGAAGTGTGTGGACACTTAATTTTGTAAAGGTAATTAAGGACTGTTCCCTTTCTTGTTTCAGTCAAACAAATTATTTAAAAATCAACAAGCAGTTTTACTCAAACACCAAACTCTTTCTAAAACCAACTTTGACACGAATTTTAGAAACCCTTAATTGTCATTTCCAAATAAAGCAATGCCACACTTTGTGCAGACTGATAAAAGGTCAAGGGCCTAACGTGTGATAACCCATGGCTGCCTATTTGAGTGGTTGTATGTATTGCGCACTTGTATGGTTTGAAAAGAGGAAAACACTACTCTTTATTTTAACCTTACTTATTGCTTGCCAGCTCTTTCTCTTATGCAATTTTTACAACCTGCATTTATGATCTGTTTTACCTGAACACTCAAGGCACACATGGGCTTACTGAGATTTTTATCTCATCACCTTTATGCCATGTTTTCAAGTCGATCCTGCTGTGGAAATGAGTAGCTAGTTTGTTGCCTGTTTTGAAGACATTATGTTATTTAGTTTATATATTGTTTTGAGAAATGATTGTAAATAATTTATTTTGGAGTTGTTCTTGAATTTTGGGTTGTAATAAGTTTAAATTTTAAGGTATTTTTTTATTTTCATTGGTGTGACCTAGTTATAAAGACTCCTTATCCTTTAAACGAGGAGACATCCCCGGCCCTGGCGGGCCTAGGTAGTGGGGTGTTACAGATTTCATGGTTATTTCCACTGCATTCTTATTTCGTAAGCATGATGAAATCCAACAGTGGTATCAGAGCCTTCATGTTTGTGTTTTAATGGGTTTTTAATTAATTTGAAATCATTTCTGAGCATGTAACTGTATGATAATGGCTACTGTATGTCTACTTCTTTGTATGGCGTGTCTGGGTTTTTTGTTTGAAGAGTCTATCTCGTTGAAAATCGTTGGAAAATTATTTTCTTGTGGGTCTAGTTTTTCTACGTAATGAATGTTGCAAAATGGTTCTGTAAATGACTTCCTATTCTTCCTGCAATTAAGCTTTTGATTCAACAATCTGGATTGTTGTTTAAATTGTGAAGTTGATTACAATTGATTGTTAATATTGATTAATAGTGCTTGATATCAAAATTATTTTGTATGGTTTGAAAATCACTTTGCGTTTCGTGAAAAAAATTTGCAGAATCCGGGAAGAAGATGAACAGTGGTTATTATGCTTACTGTTGCTTAAAAATTTTGCTAGATTTTCAATTCCAGAGCATACTTGGCACCGGATATCTTCAACCCATCTGGCGCCAGGTGCACTCTGTTCTTCTACTGTTTTATGTGCTAGCCGCGTGCGGCTGGTCCCAGCTGGCACACGGCTTGCACTGTTTTATATTAAAAAAATAAGTTTTTTTTTAATCTTTTCTAACTTTGAGAATAGGTTCTAATAATGATTAAAATTTGTTAGAAACCCATGATTTTGGATAAAAATATTTTTCAAAATTATATGTATGACCCATAATTTTCTAAAATTTGATTTCGGCCCAGAACATTCCAAAATTTGATTTTGGACCCAAATTTCTCCAAAATACTGATTTTGGATGTTTGTGCATTGAATGTTTTATACTGTATTTTAAGCACGTTTTATTGGCATAGTGGATGGTTATGGACTAAGACCAAACTTATCTGTTCATACATTTTTTTATCGCTTTGTTTTAATTAAATATGGCCTATGCATCTTGCCTTATCTCAAATTCTTGAGCAATTCTCTTCTCATCTAACTCCTCTTGAATGTAACTCGAGTTTTTTTTTCCTTTAGGAAATTATGTAATTAGTTCATATAGGTTAGATTGAGGCAAAATTTTATCTATAAGATTTTGAAGACGGCAATCAAAATGAAGCGAGATGATAAGACATTCTACTTAAATCATGCATGAATACATAGAGTTGACCATATTAATTTCCTTGATGGCTCGAGAAAATTAATTTAGAGAGTCCATAACCATGCCACGTAATTGTTTATTATCATGTTTATCAATTTATGTTGTTTATTGATAAATTGTATGCATGCCAAACGATGAGACAACTAAAAGGAATAAATCCCTCAAATAATATTAAATCTAATGCCTTCCATTAATATAATAAGAATGAGAGCTCTTTTTCGAGACCAAGTTATTGGGCATACCCAAACCTACTTGACATTGAGTATGTTCAAGCTATGAATTTTAATTCCTGATCAATGGGTTGGTTTAACCAATTTCTTTATCCCGGTTGGGCTAACCCAAGCATAAAGAAAATTAAAGGCAAAGTTGGGATAGTATTAAATACTTTAATGATTAAAAGATGTTAATCACCTAATAATCAGTAGTTACATTTGATGTAATTAGTATTGGATACCTACCACTGAACTTAAGAGTAGCTTGTTGGGTTAACCCAAAGTCATTCTTAACGAATTCGGATATTGGTCCACTAGAAAAGCTTCTAACGGGCTTTTTCAAGTCAATAGTGGGGGCTATTAATTTGAGTAAAATAGTGAAATAAAAATGTATTTAATTAAAGACGTAATTACTTACATATCATGAGCATATACATGTTCTAATTACTCTATCTTTACATCTAGGTCACTTGCTTCATGTCGACAAACCTAAACCTACGTAGCATCTTGGAAATAAATAAGCTCACTGAATCAAACTATTTGAACTGGTATAGAAACTTGAGAATCGTTCTCAAGTCAGAAAAGTTGCTTTATGTGCTAGAAGCACCTATTCTGCCACCTCCAGCCCAAGATGCTCCTGCTGATGAGCATGTTGTCCACAAGAAACACATGGAGGATAGTGACACTGCATCATGCATTATATTGGCTTCAATGACTCCTGAGTTACAAAAATAGATGAGCATATGGATGTTCAAATCATTATCTTCCATCTTAAAGAGCTGTTTGATAAATAAATTAGAATTGAGAGATATGAGATCTCTAAGCAACTGTTCTATTCTAAAATGGTTGAGGGTGCTTCATGGCCACTCATAGGCTGTAGATGTTGGGCTGTATTGAAAAGCTTAGGTCTCATGGTTTCGTAATGGATCACTATTTAAGTATTGACTTAATTCTACAATCATTACCAAGTAGTTTTTCACAATTTGTGATTAACTACCACATGAACAATGTTGAGACCACCATACTTGAGCTTATTAATCTACTTAAGACTGCTAAATCATCCATAAAAAATGATGATAAGGCGATCTTGCTAGTAAGTTTTTTGTCTTCTAAGAAGAAAATTCCCAAGAAGAAGAAGAAAAATCCTACCAAGCCTAAAGGAGGCATGAAGAAGAAGGAAGCAACCACTAAAGGCCTATATCATCATTGTGGCAAGATGGGCCATTGGAGGCCCAACTGCAAAGCCTACTTGGAGACCGTGAAGGAAAAGAATGAGAGGGAGAAACTTGCAAGTACTTCTATTTCTACTTCTGGTATGTTTATGATTGAGATTAATATTAACTTTAATAATGAGATATGGGTATTGGATACTGGTTGTGAATCTTATTTATGTAATAATTTGTGGGGGCTAAAGGGCAGTAGAAGGCTGGAAAAGGGCAATGTGGACCTGCGAGCTGCAAATAGAGTAAAGGTTGCTGCACTAGCTATGGGGACTTATCATCTTAATCTACATTCTGGATTAATTTTAGAACTTTAAAACTACTATTTTGTACCAGTTTTATTGAAAAATATTATCTCAATTGTTTGTTTAGACTTATTTAAATTTCATTTAAATTTTAAGAATAAACGTTGTTCTTTTTCATTAAATGATATCCATTATGATTCATCAACTTTAGTTAATGGTTTATATGTTCTAGACATGGATAATACAATTCTCAATATAAATGAAAAGAAATAAAGAAAAGATAACTTAATCTCATCATACTTATTGCATTGTCATTTAGGCCATTTAAATAAAAAACATGTGTCAAGTTATACAAGTTAGGTGACTTTGGGTCATTTAATTATGAATCGTATGACACATGCGAATTTTGTTTGCTTGATAAAATGGTTAAAACTCCATTTTCTGGAAAAAGAGAAAGGGCTAAAGAATTATTAGAACTGATATATACAGATGTATGTGGCCCAATGTCTAAACAAGCAAGAGGAGGTTATCACTACTTTATAATCTTCATCGATGACTATTCACTATATGGGTATTTGTATTTAATAAAATACAAGTCTAAAGCAGTTGACAAGTTCAAAGACTGCAAGAATGAAGTTGAGAAATAACTTGTCAAAAGTATTAAAACTCTTAGATCCGATCGAGGAGGTGAGTGCTTAAGCCAGGAGTTTCTAAGTTATCTTAGAGATAATTGGATATTATCTCAATGGACTCTACCACATACATTTCAATATAATGGTGTATCTGTGAGAAGGAATCAAACCCTTCTAGACATGGTACGAACCATGATGCCTTTTGCAAACTTTCCAAAATCGTTTTGGAGATATGCACTGGAGATTGCTGTTTATATATTAAACAGAGTTCCATAAAAAATGGTTGATACCACTCCTTATGAGCTGTTCTTTGGTAAGAGACCAAAGTTATCTCATTTTAGGATTTGGGATTGCCCTACTTTTGTTAAAAGGGCAATGTCAGACAAACTTGAAAGTAAGTTTGACAAATATTTATTTGTTGAATATCCAAAAGAATCCTTCGGATATTGTTTCTATCTTCCCTCTGAAAACAAAATTTTTGTTTCAAAACATGCTGTCTTCTTAGAGAAGGAGCATATGTTTAAAGGAGATAGTGGGAGCAAGCTTAAACTTACTGAAGTTCAAGAAGAACAAACAAATATTGATCAACCGTCTGAACCTACACCTATTGATGAATCTTCTAACACACAAGAGCTTCGTAGGTCGAGTAGGATACGAGTGGCGCCTGAGAGATATGAATTTCTCATAAGTGACTATAATGACGTATTACTCATAGAAGAAGATGAGCCTACTACTTACAATATGAATAGTTTAAAATTTGACAAATGGCTTAAAGCCATGAAGTCAAAAATAGATTCCATGTATGGTAACCAAGTATGGACTTTGGTTGATCCACTCGAAGGAATCAAGCCTATAGGGTACAAATGGGTTTTCAAGAAGAAAACTGACATGGATGGTAATGTAATTACCTATAAGGCACGTCTGGTTACAAAAGGTTATCGACAACAATAAGGTATTGACTATGATGAAACTTTTGCACCAGTCGCTTTGCTAAAACCCATAAGAATACTCCAAGCACTTGTCGCTCATTACGACTACTAGGTTTGACAAATAGATATGAAGATAGCTTTTCTTAATGGAAACCTGATCAAGAAATTGTATATGACACAACCTGAAGGTTTCACATCCAAAGGTGGCACAAAAGTATGCAAGTTGCAAAGGTCCATTTTTGGACTTAAGCAAGCATCTAAGAGTTGGAACATCCGTTTTGATGAGAAAATTATAGAATTTAGTTTCATTCAAAATATGCATGAACCTTGTGTGTATAAGAAGGTTAGTGGGAGTGCAGTTGTTTTCTTATTACTTTATGTAAATGACATATTGCTAATAGGAAATAATGTTTCAGTTCTTCAATCTGTAAAGATGTGGTTATCTAAAATGTTCTCCATGAAAGACCTTGGAGAAACAACCTATATTTTGGGAATAAGGATCTGTAGAGATAGATCAAGGAGGCTGCTAGGTCTTTTGCAATATACATACATAGATAAAGTGTTGAAGAGGTTCAACATGGATCAATCTAAAAAAGGATTCTTACATATGGAACATGGAATAAGCCTTTCAAAGTCGATCTCTCCAAAGACAAAAGTTGAAAGGGATCAAATGAGTAGAATTTTGTACACTTCGGCAATTGAGTCTATCATGTATGCTATGATATGTACTAGACCCGATATATCGTGTGCTCTTAGCTTGATGAGCAAATACCAATCTGCCCATGGAGAAAGTTATTGAGCGGCTGTAAAGAATATCCTTAAGTGTTTATGAAGGACTACAGATGCATTCTTAGTATATAGAGATGGTGATTTGCAAGTTAGAGGGTATACTGATACCAGCTTTCAGTCTAATAAGGATGACTACAAATAACATTCTGGCTATGTGTTCACACTAGATGGTGAGGCAGTAAGTTGGAGAAATTCCAAACAAGAGACTACTGTCAATTCGACAACTGAAGTAGAGTATATAATGGCTTCCGAAGCAGTTAAATAAGTAGTGTGGATTAAGAAGTTTGTCACAGAACTTGGAATGGTGCCTAGCATTGTAGATCTAATACTTTTGTATTTGTGACAACAATGGAGCCATTGCACAAGCAAAGGAACCACTGTCTCATCAACGATCCAAGCATGTACTTAGACGTTATCATCTTATTAGAAAGATCATAGGTATTACGGCAACAATGGAGCCATTGCACAAGGAAGGGAACTACGGTCTCATCAATTATTCAAGCATGTACTTAGACGCTATCATTTGATTAGAGAGATCATAGGTAGGTGAAATGTAAAGATAGAGAGAATTTTCATGAATCAGAACATATCTGATCTAGTCACTAAAGCATTTTTTCAGAAGAAACATGATAAACATGTTGAGTCATTCGGTATTCGATATATGAATGATTGGCTCTAGTGCAAATGGGAGATTATTAGTGTTGTGCTCTAGAGACAATCACTTATATCATCTATATTGTATAATAATTAATAAAAGAGGTATTCTTTATCTTTCAGTTTGATTATTAAATCTTAATATGCATATAAATTGTTTGATAAAGTCCCTAGTACAACACAATGTTAAGGAAATTATGATAGAGATCATGATATGAGATTCTTACTACACTATTTAGTGTTTGTGCTTGAATAATCCCTAGTCATAATATTAATGAGATGGTACATTAATACGCCAAGACTAGCACATGCTATATCCCTTGATTGGATCAAGTGGTGATTCTCATAACCGTGAGTATTATGATACTTAGGATTAATATGTGGATGCCTGTTATATGAACAAGTTCATTGGATGACCTAACTATGAGATAATCACTTTAATAGCTATTGAGTGTTAGTGATAAAATCTTATTATAGTAAGTGTGCAAGTATTCTTAGACTTGAGATCTCTAAAGTATTTTGTTTATCGAGCGCTATACTTTAATTCTAATATTTGGAGTCTTACAAGGACTGCCTATGGGATGGACATTGGATGCAATGTAAAGTAAACGAAAGTAGTTGAGAGGGTCAATAAAGGATTCACCACTCCTAATAGTAGGAGAATATATCTCAAGGCTAGTTGTAGAAATCATTACTCATGAAGTCACTGGCCAAGGCGACTATGTGTTGAAAATAGTTCCAAATTGATACACATATCGAGTAATGGATTTCTTGAACAAGTACTAAAATATTCTAGCCAGAATTAATAATATTTTGGAGGGAGTTGTCACTAATTTCATGCTCTAGATCATATGAGATATAATATGGTGAAAGAAGTTTGTTGCACTGGTTATTTGCTATTGAAAGATTCATGTCAAGTCACTTGACTTTCTGAACTTTTGGGTGATCAAGAGTCATTGTTAGTGTCACTCTTGATCTGTTAAATATGAATTTATTAGTTAGAGAATTAATAAATTAATTCTATATTTAATTTAGAATTATTAATTCTAAAGTTGTTAGAATTAATTCATATTATGCTATTAATAAGACCAGGAAACATAATGGGTCACACTCAATAAAGGTTTGAATACTCAATATTTATTATTTGATAATATTGTAGGGTTAATTAAGAGAAGAAAATATATTTATAGGTGAATTATAAATTTGTTATAATTCATGTGACTTGGTTGCTATTATATAAACTTCAAGGGACCAATTGTAGACATTGGATCTTGGATGATTTAATTGCAATTAACAAAAATCCTAAAAACTATAAATATAGGAATCATTCCCTTTTGCAGATAGGATTTCTGAGAAATCGTTTCTTCAACCCTATTCTTCTCCAATTAAAACCTAGCCGCTCCTCTTCTACTAGCATAGTTTTGAGTTGGTTTTGTGACCAATTCAACCTTGTGCAGATTACAACTAGAGACAATCCTATTCTTGGATTGTAGTGGTGTGATTGGACGATCAAAACAAAGGGAATTGGTTCCTGGGTTGCTAATCAAATTTCTGTCCGCAAGAAATTTTTTTTTCTACTACAGAAGGTAATCTCCGTTTCCTTCTTCTATTTCCATTTTAATTGCAAACACATGATCCTTGAGTATAAATTTCATGGTTATTTTCGCTGCATCTTATTTGATAAGCATGATGAAATCTAACAAAAAATACTTGTGCAGTATTGACGTTATGTATTATGTAATAATACGAGACATTTCTTTTCATGAATAGTGCATTTAGTTTTGTAATCATCAAGTGCATGACTTAACAGTAAAACCCTACAATCAATACAATGACTATTCTTAAAGTGTCCCTGATCGATTATTATTAGTAGAACAATAATAAATTAATATTAGTATGTTTGTGACTTGATGGCTATGTTTTACTAGTCATGGATATATATGATATCAAGTCAAAACATAAATAATGTTGGAATGTATGCCCTCCTAGACTAGGTTTTT
This sequence comes from Voacanga thouarsii, assembly GCA_026120185.1. Classification (NCBI taxonomy): domain Eukaryota; kingdom Viridiplantae; phylum Streptophyta; class Magnoliopsida; order Gentianales; family Apocynaceae; genus Voacanga; species Voacanga thouarsii. Next base: position 597,539 of record JANUWF010000328.1, read on the forward strand.
GATGAAAATATTGAATATTTTAATAAAAGAATTTATTTTGTTTATTTGTGCGCAATTTTGTTTGGAAAAGACCCATTGTGTTTAAGTAAGTGGTCCATGTGAATGAAGGTCTTTTACAGTAAGATATGAATCATGGGTTAGTTAACACATAAACATTTGTTCTTAACCAATTGATGAGAATGGGAATCTCATCATGTTTAGGCTATTATGTTATGAATTCCAAATGGGGAATGTCTTACCTTTAGCCAGTGAGTAATTCACTCACTTCATGACATAAGCATATTTCGAATACGTAGAACAGGACCTGTAGTAGTGGTTTCTTAAAGTACTATATGGTAGAAACCTAGACTACTACCGCTATAGCATGGACTAGTACTCTACAACTTAAGTAAGAGTTGGTAGTTTGACGAAGCTGGAAGCATATACTTTGATATGCTATAGTTGAGGTTCTATCGTAGGGCTAATATACTTGCATGTTAGATATGTGTGGCTAGTTAGTTAAGATAGACTTGTACAAGATAGCTTATACACTATATCGTTCCTTGTGATTGTCTGAATGGTCTAAATATCCAGGGCCTTGGGAAACATGACTTGGATGTTTGCTTTAAGGTAGCTCTCTTGGAAAGCGGAAACACTCCAGGAAGTCATAGATTATTGGACTAGAAGCCTAAAGATGATAGATATCATTTAGAGAAGTGTTAGTACACTTCTTCTTCTCTAAATGTACGGTGATGTGTAGAGGGGTATTTTAGTCATTACACCTGTAGGTCGAAGACTTTGCGAATGCAGCATTATCCTTGAGGTCAATATTTCCTTATGGTAATATTAAGAAATATTTAAAATGCAAAATACATCTATAGTAGGGGTATTTTGGTCATTTTCGTAACCAAGGCGATGTATCTTTTTGGTCATCGGAATAGCCCGTAAGTCCTAATTAATTTTTGGGTTGAGAAATTGATCTCAGTTGAGAGGGTTTTATTTTATTCGGGAAGTCTAATTTATTATTAGACTGGAATAAAATAAATGGAGAGAAATTTATTATCTGGTTTAATTGGTTAATTAATTATTCAGGACCTAGGTCCAGTTTGAATACTTAGAAAAATTAACCGGGACTTAAACTAAAGGAAAATAATTAATACTTAATTATTTATTAGGTTATTTATGTAATTAATCCAAAAAAATAATTAAATTTTAATTATTTTTTTGTTCATTTGGGTTCATTAATTATTTAATGGGTTATGTATTTAATCCCAAGGAAAATAATTAATGTTTATTATTTTGGGCTTTTCTAGTCCAAGAAAAATAATAAATATTATTTAGCCTAATAGTCTGGACCATAGGATTTTTTTGGACACAGTTCATAAGAGTTTAGGGAGAAATCAAAATTTATTTTGTTAATAATATTCGGATATTAAGTCTTGGGAATATTATTTTTAGCAAAATAATTATTTTTGGTTTCATGACTCTTGGCTTTCTGTGAGGAAAAATAAAATGAAATAAAAATAAATATAAATATTTTCTCCGTGTGACTCTTGGTTTTCTAGCTTCTGGGTTTGGTTCATGCAAAAAGCCAAGGCTTCAAAAGCCAACCGAGAGGTGAGAAAAAAAAAGGAGAGATCTGAGAGGCTTTTCTTCTTCCCATTTTCTGTGCTCACCAACGTTTGATTAGGCTGTGGAATATTCTGAGAATTGACAAAGCCAAGCATTATACCGGAGTGTTCATCCCACGGGGAAGAAAGAAGGCTACCAGAGTGTTCATCCCAGCGGAAGAAAGAAGTTGATCTTGAGCTTCAATTCGTTCAACCATATTCTTCAAGGTTTAAGACTCCAAGAGGTATGTTTTTCATGCATCCATGCTCTGTTTCTATTTATGATGTTGGTCTCCATTTTTGTTCACCTGTGCATGCTTCTCTATTTGTTTTCAAATTCTTCAAATAAATGTTAGAGAACATTATATTGGACATGACTCACTGTGAAAGTACTTCATGAAAGATGTCATAAGTACTTTCTAGCCATAATGATATTAAAAGTCCTTCGACCTGAATTCATCATAGTTTCCTACTTGATAAATTCTATATTTTGACTTTGTCTAAAATTGTCTTTGACCAGATAATAAATTAGAGCACTGTTGGATATAGAATAAACTAGGAAGAGGAATATGATTGATAGTGATGGAATTTGTCCCTCTCAATTGTGGAAGAGATGTCTATGGGCTTCTTGATAAGTTAGACTGTTAAAATGTATGGCCATGCTCAAATATATCAATTTGAAATATTAATATCATTTGTCTGAACAGTCTACTATGAGATCAAGAAATAATTGATTAAACTTAATACGGATGACATGCTTCGTGCTTTCTGCTTAATCTGGATATCGTATGATAAAAGAACTAAATATAAAGTTATGGTTTGATTCAAAGAGATCACTGGTCTTCATTTAACTTGGATAGTTATAATATTTTGCTAGAAATTGCTTATAACTTGTGGGCCATTTAAATATGATTTGGGCACACTGTCAATATTAAATGAACCTATAAGGTCACACAATAAGTAAACTCGTTAGGTTATTTTTCTGGTAACCAGGTTCAGTGCATCTGGAAATATGTCTAAGTTAATCGAACCTAGAAAATTGACCGGATACAATGAATCTAGAAATATATCCACATTTGATGTATCTGGATGATGTCCAGATTGTAAGAATCTGACTCGATAAATTAATTCGTTAAATTACCGAAATAATGGCAGAATCTTATCATATCAATTTTAATTTAATTTGAATATAAAATAAAATATGATAAGATATTATCAGAGTTGGACTCCAAGAGGTTCGGGTGGTTTTTAAGAAAACCCTAGCCATCTTTTCGAGGGGGCTCTCTATTAAAAATATTCGTGCCTCCATTCACCAAAAAAAGCTAAACCTCTCAAACTCTAAGCGCTAGCACTCCCGGGGTAATGAATTAGTTCGCCATGTGTATCCGATAGAGGGCATTCGCACATTGTAGCGTCTGGTGATCGTTTGAGTTGCACGTACGACAGCAAAACTAGAATCTAAGGATCTTGATTACGCTAGACAGAGGTAATTTTGTAATTCCTAGATTATTTTAATTGTTTGGTTTAGGTCCTCGAAAGGAATTCGTGGATGTTTTCCACGTTTAGGAGTTTACGAATTCTAACAGATGATCCACTTGAGCCCAAACTTTTGCTCTACGCAGAAAGATAGCAGAAAAATATAATGAGGAAAAAAAATCCCACAAAATATAAAAATGTTGCGCTGACTACTCGGCTTCATTCAGTATTTGTCTACTAGACTTCTATGTTTATTCTGAAGGATATTTAATAGAGAGATAAACATATAACTTTTATTAAAAAAATCATCCAAATTCATATGAATTATCTAAATCTGAAAAGAGAACCATAATGGTGGTTCTTATCTTTATGAATTTATTAAATTTAAATTATCATAATTTTTTAAAAACCCTCATATTTCTTCCAAAAAAAAGATCAAATTTCATACTGCCACATGTCAGTAGCTAACGGTGCCATGTGTTATTGTAGGGTACTTCTGCATCTACTTATATATATATATATATATATATATATATATATATATATTATGACAAAATTAAATGTTACAAAAGTATAGCTATAATGTAATGTTTTTATGATATGCTATGTATTGTTTATCAATGTGTGACAAAAATATTTATATCGTCACAGTATATCTTTAGCGACAATGAAAAAGGGACAATCAATATGATGATATAAAAAATGTCATAAAATATTATGCATAATAAAAAGTAAACATTATGTGACGTCAATTGGTATGTCACTAATCATCAATTTTGATGTAATGATTGCTCTATCACTTTGTACAAGTTTATTACTTTCGTAGAGGAGAGCCTTCAAGTTTATATTGGTTGTTCTTTCTTTATATTGTTATATCTTATTACATGTTTTCTAAAGGCTGAGCGCATCATATGTTATAAGTCAACACAAAAACAAAGTAGAAAGTAAGCATTAGAATAGATTAGAATTAGCCATGCCCTGCAGGTAGATCCCAATGTGGTAAGCCATATTCACTTTTCAATAGCTCCCAATATGGTAAAATGAGGTTTATTATTATAATTTTATGGTTCAATTTTTTTTCTTTAATTCTTTTTTGTTGCACATGTATTAACTATGGGGGTTTTCATCTTCTGATTGTGGTCTTGCAGGGTTTCTCTAGGTCAAAGAGTTTTTCAGGTTGGTTACTGTAATCAGTTTGTTGTATTTGTTGTTTCTTTTCTTTTAGCCATTGGCTTTCCTGCTTATTTCTCAATTTGGAATTTTACAGATGGAAATAGTTTTTTTTTAAATATTTTTCTTTGGTGAGAGGACATAGTAATTTAATAAAAGCGTCTAAGGTTTTGGTGTGTGTTTATTTATTTATTTTGGTGAGAGCACAGAGTGCTTTAGTAAAAATATCTAAAGTTTACTACTACTAACCTTTTCCTCTATGTCAGATTACAGTATGTGAAAAGAAGTGTAATCTACTTCAACCTTTGCATCATAGAGTACCTTTTTGTGGTTGAATGTGTTTCTGCAATGATTTTAGCAGCGCTCACTCAATTTTGACACATTTTCTATAGAATTTGTGCCTTATTTGTGATAAAATCTTGTTTAAATCACTACTTACCACATCATTTTGTGTGTGTGTGTGTGTGTGTGTGTGTGTGTATTGTTTAAGGAATGGAAAAAAATCAATTGAGGATGAAGAAAGATGAAAAAAAAAGAAAAATAGAACAAAAGGATGAAAAATTCCAAAAATAAGGTAGCCCATAGTGGTTTGGACCACCATGGGCCACCTAGGGCACCTATTCTCTAAAATGGACAGTAACTAAGCTGCCCAGGGAAGTTTACTACCCAAGGCAACTTCCCTGGGCAGCCTGGTCTAGGCGATTGCGCAGATTCATGCTGTTTGTGATTTTTTTTTCTTATGTCTTCCATTGGGCAACTATAAACAACTCATTATAAACCCAAATAAGACATCCTAGGGTGGCTAATAACCTAGAGATCCCTTAGAGAACTCAAAGAAACACCAAGAAAATAAGGATGAAGGCGAATCATTGAAGAAGATGAAGGGGGTTGTTTAAGATATTCAAGGAAGAAGAAGGATAGATAATATTTCAATAATTTTAATTGTATTTAAGGGATGAACTCTATCTCTATGTTCTTGGATTGAGTCATTATTGTGATTTATTGAATTCTAATATCTTGTATTTGATTACATGGGCATTATTGTGGTGAACTGATTATTTGGGCTTGATTAATTTATTCAATTGATTGATTTACTCTTAATAAATTCGAGAGATGAGGTTAAGAGTTAAACATCGAATTAATTAGTTCAATATTTATTTTCCTTTGATTAACTCGAGAGAGAGGTTGAAGGATTAGAAGTTGGTAATCAGGTTTTCAATATTGCCTAGAGATCAGGATATTGGGGCTTCTAGGTACCTTTGGTAATTAAGTTAATTTTAATGCTTCATTGGGTAGATTGATTGGGTAGAGATATCGATCAATTGAACTTAGGATAGGAATCTCATAACTAGAAAAAGAGTGAAATTCTCAATAGGGACCATACCGGTGCTTGAATTGAGATTCGATTGCCATAATAATACATTCTTTACTTGACTAGATTTAGAAGAATTACTTCTTTTACATGACCTTTCTCTTCATTCTTATTCTTTAATGATCTTTGTGACTTTTCTTGTATGGATTCAATGTATTCTCTATTGTAGTAGTTTAATATAGTTAGTTTTATTTGTTTTATCCTTTTATTGGATTGGCTAGACAATGATATTAGAGCAGAGTAGTGGTAATTTCTAAATTCCCGTAGAATCGATACTTCTTATTCCCTATATTATGCTATGGGTATACTTGCCTAATTGTGTGGTTTAGTGTTTAGCAGTTTAATTAAAATTTGATTATTTACAGCTTTTTGATACTATTTCCAACACTCAAAATGCACAACAATTTTTTGGCGCCATTGTCAGGGAACTAGCACTATTATGAAAACCTTATGTCTTGTTGTTTTAGCTATGTATATATTTGTGAATATTATTAACTCTTTTATGTAAATATTTGTTTATATATGTGTGTGTATAGTACTTGCCATTGTATGTACATCTTTGTACATGGATTTCTTTTCACTTTAGTACTTTAAGTGTTTTCTCTTTTATTGTAATTATAGAGATAGATAAATTGTATTAGGTTCTAATGTTTTGTCCCATCATACTTTGTTATAGTCGTATTTTTATTTTTTATTTTTTATTTTTATTATATGTTATTTTCGATAATTGTATGTGTATTGGATTCTATTGATTTAACTTTTGTTCTTGTAGTTAACCTTATTGTTGTGGATTATTATTGTCATCAGGGAGTTTTGTATTTAGTGTTGTGTTAGTATTTGTAGGATGAAAATTGTTGTCGTAAATTGTTATTAGTTGTGGAGACTTTGTTGTCGAATCATTAGTTTACTTGAGAAAGTAGTTGTAGTGGTGTTGGATGTTTTTTACGATTTAGTTGATGTTGGATATTTTGTTGTTATTGAGTTTTTCTTTTATCCTTATATTGATGTTCTTGGTTGTTGTTGTAATGTGTGTGTGTGTGTGTGTGTGTGTGTGTGTGTGTGTGTGTGTGTGTGTGTGTGTGTGTGTGTGAAGATTAGAAATAGATTGTAGTAGTGGTGAATGTGTTGAGAAATTGATTGGTTTGTATAGTTGGTATTATGTTTTTGTAGACTATTGATTTTTGTTTGGAGATTTTGTTGAGTTTTTGTAGCCTTTTAACTGAACAATAGGCCCCCACCCCAACCATCTAAACATCATCCCTAGCTTAAGGGCACGGTCCAAAGAGGGTGCAAAAGTGCGTTCCACAATGATTTTATTGGATACCCTCTTGGAATACCACTTCTGACAGGAAGGATCAATGAAATCAACACGTGGTCAATAGATGTAGGGATAGAGGAAAACGAGGCTCTAGCCCTTTTTGAATATTGACCTTTTTCTTTGGGCATGATGAGAGTGTTTGAAGATCAATATTAAGAAAGAATGAGAAATAGGCACTATTCAAATCACCACACCACTCTCAACTAGTCACAATTCACAATTAATTAACCAATCCACAATACAACACACAACCCTCAACCATTCACAATGCACAATCAATCCACAACTTCCTCAATCCATAATATAAACCAAGTAATCCTAATCTCCTCATAAATCCTTTGTGTTTTCTAATGCATAGGCAAGCAAATTGTGCAATCCTTTTGAAGATATCATTATTTTTAAGAGATTTGAAAGTGGATTTTTGAAGAAAAAGTTGGGATTTTTGAATATTTAATTCGTAGATTTAGTAAAAACAAGAAGATTTGATGTTGGGTTGGTGTTCTATAGATTCAGTAAGAACATTAAAGGATTTTTTGCTTGTTCTTAATCCTTGTCAAGGTTTTTTCAATCTCAGGATCAAAATCCACTGGGTCTTCTTGGAATCGTCGGGTCATACATTAAGGGCTAAGTCTACAAAGAAAAATAAAATGATGCGATTATAGAATTTACAAGTAGTCAATTAAACATAATTAGTACACAAAGTACAACATAAACTAAGTTAGTCAATTAAGATACAATTATACACACAACAAGATATGGCATATATTTATACGAAGAACATATTTACATATAGACATATATACATAGATAAACATGGTTAAATAAATGAAATCCAAGCTTTCATGATATTGTTCGCCGATAATGGTGCAAAAAATTTGGTGCATAGAATTTGGGTGTGTAAAAATCATACAATTTTAAGTACATCTCTAGCCAAGTTTTAACTAAAACATTAATCCCCAAATTACATATATGAGTAAGAGTATTCATCACAAGTTTAGTACAGGGAATTAACGGGTATCGATTCTCAAGGAATAACTACTATTAGTTACTTCACATCCATTATTTAACCAACCCAAGAAAGTGATAAGAGAATAAAAAAGAAAATAAAGAAAAATATAAACAACTCAAGGATGAAAGACTGTGCAATTCAGACAAATTTTCTTGAAGACGTGGCAATGAATTACTTAGCAATTATCACAATCAAATATTAGCTTGGCATTATGAAGGAATTTAAATAGACTCACTTCGTTTGCAATCCATGGAATCACTACCCTTTAGCTAAATCAATGAACATATTCTGTCTCAACAAGTTTACCCAAAAGATGCATTAAAATCAATACTTACATAAATTCTTATATTCTAGGTAATTTAAAGCATGAAATTAGCCAATGAATCTATGTTCTAGCTGTTGGGAAATATGCCCTCTTAGACTAGGTTTCTGATGTAAATATCGAATGTTTTAATAAAAGAATTTATTTTCAAAAATTATTTGTGAATTTATATGTTATTAGCGCACAATTACATTTGAAAAGACCTATTGTGTTTAACTAAGTGGTCCATATGAATGGAGGTCTTTCACAGTAAGATATGGATCACAGGTTACTTAACACATAAACGTTAGTTTTTAATCGATTGATGAGAATGAGAATCTCATCATGTCTAGGTTATTATGTTGTGGATTCCAAATGGGGAATGGTTTACCTTTAGCCAGTGAGTAGTCCACTCACTTCATGACATAAGCGTATTTTGAATACGTAGAACAGGACCTGTAGTAGTAGTTTCTTAAAATACTATATGGTAGAAACCTAAACTACTATTGCTACAGCGTGAACTAGTACTCTACGACTTGAGTATGAGTTGGTGGTCTGACGAAGCTGAAAGCATATACTTTAATATGCTATAGTTGAGGTTCTATCGTAGGGCTAATATACTCGCATGTTGGGTATGTGTGACTAGTTAGTTAAGACAGACTTATATAAGATAGTTTCTATATTATATCGCCCCTTGTGGTTATCTGAATGATCTAAATATCCAGGGCCTTGGGAAACATAACTTAGATGTTTACTTTAGGGTAGCTCCCTTAGAAAGTGGAAACAATCCAGGAAGTCATGGATCATTGGACTAGAAGCCTAAGGATGGTAAATATCATTTAGAGAGGTGTTAGTACACTTCTTTTTCTTTAAATGTACGGCGATGTATAGAGGGGTATTTTAGTTATTACACCTGTAGGTCGAAGACTTTGCTAACGTAGCACTGTCCTTGGAGTCAATATTTTCTTATGGTGATATTAGGAAATATTTAAAATACAAAATACAACTATTTATATAGTAAGGGTATTTTGGTCATTTTAATAGCTAAGGTGGTGTGTCTTTTGGTCCCCAGTATAAACTGTGAGTCCTAATTAAATACAAGCTAAGGAATTGGTCTTAAATTAAATTAAATGAAATTTATTTTATTTAAGTAGTCTGATTTAATTATTAGGTTAGAATAAAATAAAGGTTCATAGACAGAAAGAATTAATTAAATTAGTTTGGTGGGTTAATTAATTATTTAGGGCTTTGGCCCAGTTTGAATAATTAAAGATTAACTTAGGACTAAACTAATATAGGCTTATTTATTAGACTAGTTTATTTAGGCTGAAAAATTAATTATTAATTGGGCCAATTATTTGGTTCTAATTAGAATAATTAATTAAATCCAAAAGGCTAAACTAAGAGTCCAATGGGCCAGTCCAATTTAGCCTAGGGTTTTATTTAGATTAAACAGGAGGATTGGATATAACGTTATTTTCACGGCTTCTTCTCTATGAAAAAAACCAGACGTCTCTCTCTCTCTCTCCAGAAAATATTCTTTAGTCTGTGAGTTGTTCACCAAACGGAATTAGGCAGGCCATATGCTGGAAGATCGAGTGTTTGACGTTCATCTACATGCAAAGACGAAGTAGGAGGCTTGCAGGAATCGCACAAGAGGTTTCCACCAGCACACCTACCCCAGTTGCACACATTCCGGTCCAGCCATCTTTGAGAACAAGAAGAAAAGGTTAGAAATTTTTTACCTCGGAGTCTCGCCAGAGCACGACCGGCGCCGGTTGAGGCTGCCGGAGCCGGCATCGGCTCTGTTTGGGTTCTCCAGTTCTTAAGACTTTCCAGTTTTTTTAGTTTTCGTTCCCACTCTGTGCTCTGTATTTTCCCTTCTTAACCCTTCAATTGGTATTAGAGCATGAAGGTTTTGTGAAAATATAGGGAGCATGCATCTAGTTGAATTAAACTGGACATATATGTGTGATTAAACCGTGATCCTTTACTGTTTTGGTATGGATAGATTCTCTGTTAAACCTCACGGATTAAGGTATAGGAGATTTGTAATTTACTGTTTTTCTTAGCAAATCGTGTAAGCCCAATGTTAATGGGTATAGGCAGTTGGTGGTTTTGATTGATTTCATTGTATTTGGGTTGAAATTAGAGACCAATGAAGCCAGAAGTTGTGCAGAAAAATAGAGAAAATTTGCAAAAAAAAAAAAAAACTGCAGGAAGAGATCTGGCAGACCGCAACTGGTGCCGGCTTGGGGTGCTGGAATCGGTGCCAGTTCGGGTCTGGAATCTGGTACGTGTGCTGGTTACTCATGGGTCCTAGTTCTGTGCAGCGGTTGAAGTGGACCACAGTTCTGATGGGTGCCTAATCCAATGCGGCGGGTGCAATGGACCAAGGAGAAATTTTTTCATTTTTCTTGCAATTTCTTTTAGTTTTGGGGTCCATACTAGGCAAAGTTAATATTTTGCAATAGTTAATATTCAAGGAATATTTTTGCATGAAAAATATTAGTAAAGGATTTTAGGATTAAACATGACAATTAATTAATTAATAGGTTTAATTCTACTATCTGGCCACTTAGGTTTAAAAATAGAAAAGTATGAAAACGTCTACTATTTTCTAGCATGCTATTTATTTTTTGTACCTATGTGCATGGTTTTTCAAAGACCAAAATCTTTGGGAATATTTTTTGACAAGGAAAACATTTTTTCTATAAATTAAATAGTTATTTTAACTAGAACAAAAATTAATCCTTAGATATTTTCTCAAAGGATTTAATCCTTGATATAGAAAATATATTGGATTTATATATTTTTGTAAGTTAAAATAGAAAGCCATTTTGTTTTATTTTGGCACAAGAAAATTTGTTTTGTCAAATAAATTTGAGACCAAAGTCTCTAGAAAGTTTTAATTGGAAGATTTTTGAAATCATTAAATTTTTAACTTAAATAAAATTAGTTCATGGAAAAATCTCTCAAAAGATATATACCTTGACATAGAGATTTTAATGGATTTAGATATTTTTTTTTTTAGTTAAGGAAAAATTTAATGGAAATTTTCAAAAGGATATTTTTCAAAAAATCCTTGTTTTAAAAGACTAAGTGGGAGAAGGGTTCCAACAGCCCCACAGCTTCCATCACGATCCTCATTAGAGATCGTGGGTCCTCTCGCGTCACCTTGGGAGTGAACCCGTTTATGATGGGGATAACACAAGGATCTAGATCTAATTGAGGGATGTAATTAATAACTCAGGACACATACTATGATCGGCCAACCCACGTTGGAGGTTATAGTGTGAGGTATGTCTATAGGAAATGAAAGGAAATGGCCATCCCCTTGATAGAGTTATCTTCTGGATCATTACCTAGAAAGGAAATTAATTTGTGGTGGTTAACACACTTAGTTTAGGGAACTGTTAATCTTCCTAAGAAGCTATATCAGCTTTTCTAAAAGTCAAATTAATTATTATCAATTTTGATAATAAGGATAAAGTGCACATGTTTGTTTTGTTTTCACAAACTAAATCTTTTTCTTTTATTTTCGATTATTCAAAAATGGTGGGAGGTTCTTTAGTCCATTGGCCGTTATTCTCAGAGAGAATAAGCTAACAGGACCAAACTATGTGGACTGGAAGAGGAATCTGGACATAATACTCACAGCGGAAGAGTATAAGTATGTCCTTTACGAATCCTGCCCTGTAGTCGAGGAGGGTTCCACTGCTGAAGAGCGTGAGGCTAAGAAGGCATGGAAGAAGGCCGACGAGATGGCTCATTATTACATGTTGGCCTCCATGTCTAATGTGCTCCAGTCCAAACATGAGCACATGACAACTACGTATGACATAACTTAATCATTAGCCATGATGTTCACGGATAAGAGCCGGCCCGCAAGGCAGGAGGCTCTTCGAACTATTATTAACATTAAGATGGCTGAAGGAGCATCAGTCAGAGAGTTTATACTCAAGATGATTGCTGCTTTTGAGGAGGTAGAAATCTTAGGGGCTGTCATTGACCCCGAGAGCCAAGTGGATATGGTTCTTAAATCTCAACCGGGTTCCTTTACTCAGTTCAAGTTGAACTACAACATGAACAAGTTAAACATGTGTTTAACTGAGTTGATGAAAGAGCTCCAAATGGTGGAGAATGTCATAAAGCCACAATCAAAGGCTATAATTGTTAAGGCTTCATCTTCTAGAACTGAGCCTGAGCCCAAGCCCAAGAAGTTTAAGAAGAAGAAGGGGAATGCAGCGGTCCAACCCAAGGGCAAGTGCATCAAATATGGACTGAAGGGACACTGGAAAAATGAGTGTCCGGATCTTCAAGCCAAGAAAATCCCCACAGGTAATGTTTTCTATCTAAAGTTTATATCAATGATTGGATCAACTTCCACTTGGATTGTTAATTCAGGGGCCACTGATCACATCTATAACTCCTTGTAAGGGTATAGAAAGATTAGAAGACTCCAGAAAGGCGAACATGGACTACGTGTGGGAAATGGAGAACAAGTTTGGGCCCTTGCAGTGGGAGAGCTGGATCTTGTTTTTTATTGTAATAGAATAGTGGTTTTGAAAGATATTTTATATGTACCTGGATTTCGACAGAATTTAATTTCGGTTGCAAAACTAATAAATCAAGGATATTCTGTATCTTTCCATTATGATATTTCTATCACTAGAGATGGAGAAATTATATGTACTGGGCACATGTATAGGAATCTATTTTTCTTAAACCCTATTAACAATCAATTAAATAACGCTCAGTCTGAACCTTTAACAAGAAAGAGAAAGACCAATATCAATGACTCTTATCTTTGGCATCTAAGGTTAGCTCTTATCAACTCAACTAGGATTTAGAGGTTAATCCATAATGGGCCTTTGGACTCATTGAGATTGGAAAATTAACCTCAGTGTGAATCCTGTCTAATAGGAAAGATGACCAAAAGGTCATTTACCCCTAAAGCGGATAAAGCTAAGGAGGTATTGAGTCTTGTTCACACTAATGTGTGTAATCCCTTGTCTACACCAGCTAGAGGGTGTTTTGAGTACTTCATCACTTTCACGGATGATTGTACAAGGTTTGGTTATATTTACCTGATGAGACGCAAGTCTAACTGTTTTAACAAGTTCAAAAAGTTTAAGGCTGAAGTAGAACGTCAGACAAGTAATTGAACAAGACTTTACGATCGGATCGTGATAGAGAGTATCTCCTTGGTGAATTCAAGGACTACATAGTATATCATGGGATAGTATCCCAACTCTCTGCATTGGAGATACCCCAATAGAACGGAGTAGCTGAGAGAAGGAACAGGACATTGATGGAAATGGTCCGAAGCATGATGTCTCATGCTACTCTTCCAATATTTTTTTTGGGCATATACCTTGGAAACAGTGACATACATTCTGAACTTAGTGCCTTCCAAGTCAGTACCTAAGACTCCCTATGAGATGTGGACTGGGCATAAGCCAAGTCTGAATCATCTCAAGATATGTGATTGTCCAACTTATGTATTGGTCAAGAGAGACAAGTTGGAACCAAGATCATAATTATGCATTTGTGTTGGGTATCCAAAAGGAACAAATGGTGGTTACTTTTATCATCCTAAGGAGTTGAAAGTACTGGCAAGTACCAATGCTAGATACTTAGAGGATGATCAGAGTACTTTCACGAAAGGTTTAACTAGGTTGAAACTTGAGGAGAAGATATCTTTGGAATCAACTTCTTCTTACCCCATTATGGAACAAGAAAAAGCACTGCCTCAAGAGCCTGTACAATTGAAGCCTCGTCGTAGAAGAGTGTCTAAGGTTCCAGAGAAATGGACTGGAGAAGCTTACGAGCTAGTCTCTGACCATCAGGAACAAGACCCCACTAGATACGAAGAGGCTATTGCTGATGCCGATGTAAAGCTATGGCATGAAGCAATGAAAGTCGAGATTGAATCTATGTACTTCAATCAGGCATAGGATCTTATAACTTCACATGAAGGGATAAAACTCATTAGGTGTAAGTAGGTATACAAGAGGAAGAGGGGAGTTGATTGGAAGGTGGAAACCTTTAAAGTTAAGCTTGTGGCGAAAGCGTATACTAAAAAAGAGGGAATCGATTATGAGGAGACCTTTTCCCCAATAGCCATGCTTAAGTGCATCTGTATCCTCCTTGCTATCGCATGTCATTATGACTACGAGATATGGCAAATGGATGTCAAGACGGTATTTTTAAATGGCCATCTTAGAGAACACATCTATATGTTTCAATCGGAAGGCTTTATTGCTGAAGGCCAAGAATATACGATTTGCAAGCTTAAGAAGTCTATTTATAGATTTAAGCAGGCATCGAGAATATGGAACATTCATTTTGATGAGATTATAAAGTCTTATGGTTTTATTCAAAACGAGAATGAACCATGCGTGTACAGGAAACTTGAAGGCATAAATGTGATTTTTCTTGTCCTCTATATGGATAATATTCTACTCGTTGGAAATGATGTGGGGTCATTGTCATCTACAAAGGTTTGGCTATCTAGTCAATTCAGTATAAAGGACTTGGGAGAAGCCAGCTACATTCTCAGGATTAGACTTCTTAGAAATATGAAGTAGAGAATGTTAGGATTATCGCAAGCGGCATACATTGACAAGATGCTGGCCAAGTACAGCATGGACTCATGCAAGGGAGCTCTAATTCCTTGCAGACATGGGTTGTCATTTTCTTCAAGGGACTGTCCTAAGTCTCAAGAAGAAAATGACAGAATGAGTAGGATTCCCTACGCTTCGGTTGTGGGTAGTCTTATGTACATCATGTTGTGTACTAGGCCAGATATCTGCTTTGCCGTAGACTTGGTTAGCAGATATTAGTCAAACCCTGGGGAGGCTCAATGGCAAGCTGTAAAGCATATTCTCAAGTACCTCAAGGGAACGAGAGAGTATATGCTGGTTTACAGGGCTGATGACTTGGTTCCTGCAAGATACACAGACTCAGACTTGTAGGCAATACGGATGAGAGAAAATTCACTAGTGGATATGTCTTCACCTTATCTAGGGCAGCTACATCATGGAGGAATATCAAGCAATCTTGCATTACTGACTCAACCGTGAAAGCTGAGTATGTGGCAACTTCAGAGGCATCCAAGAAAGCAGTCTGGCTCCAAAAAAGTTCTTTTCAGAACTTGAAGTCGTGCCACATAAGGACGGATCGATTATGATGTATTGCAACAATACTGGAGCAGTATCACAATCCAAAGAACCTAAGAACCACAAGAAGGGGAAGCACATCGAGAGGAAATACCACTTGATCCGGGATTTCATCCAGAGATGGAAAGTCGTGGTGGAACGGATTGCCTCTGAGAACAATCTAGATGATCTATTCACCAAGCCTTTGGCTGAGAGAGTTTTCAAGAGACACTTAGACGCCATAGGGGTGGGCACCTCTAGACTTACTTAGTCTTAGAGTGCAAGTAAGAGATTGTTGGGAAATATGCCCTTTTAGACTAGGTTTCTAACGTAAATATCGAATGTTTTAATAAAAGAATTTATTTCAAAAATTGTTTGTGAATTTACATGTTATTTGTGCACAATTACGTTTGGAAAGTAAGTGGTCCATTTGAATGGAGATCTTTCACAATAAAGTATAGATTACGGGTTACTTAACACATAAATGATCGTTCTTAACCGATTGATGAGAATGAGAATCTCATCATGTCTAGGTTATTATGTTGTGAATTCCAAATAGGGAATGGCTTACCTTTAGCCAGTGAGTATTCCACTCACTTCATGACATAAGCGTATTTCGAATACGTAGAACAGGACCTGTAGTAGTGGTTTCTTAAAGTACTATATGGTAGAAACCTAAACTACTACTGTTACAACGTGGACTAGTACTCTGTGACTTGAGTATGAGTTAGTAGTCTGACGAAGTTGGTAGCATATACTTTGATATGCTATAGTTGAGGTTCTATCGTATGGCTAATATACTTGCATATTGGGTATGTGTGACTAGTTAGTTAAGACAAACTTGTACAAGATATTTTCTACACTATATCGCTCCTTGTGGTTGTCTGAATGATCTAAATATCCAGGGCCCTGGGGAACATGACTTAGATGTTTGCTTTAGGATAGCTCCCTTGGAAAGCGGAAACAGTCCAGAAATTTTGGATTATTAGACTAGAAACCTAAGGATGGTAGATGTCATTTAGAGAGGTGTTAGTACACTTCTTCCTCTTTAAATGTATGGCGATGTATAGAGGAGTATTTTAGTCATTACACCTGTAAGTCGGAGACTTTGCTAACGCAGTACTGTCCTTGGGATCAATATTTCTTTATGGTGATATTAGAAAATATTTAAAATACAAAATACAACTATTTATATGGCAATAGTATTTTGGTCATTTTAGTAGCTAAGGCGGTGTGTCTTTTGGTCCCCAGTATAGACCGTGAATCCTAATTAAATACAGGCTAAGGAATTGGTCTTAAATTAAATTAAATGAAATTTATTTTATTTAAGTAGTCTGATTTAATTATTGAGTTAGAATAAAATAAAGGTTCATGGAGAGAGAGAATTAATTAAATTATTTTGGTGGGTTAATTAATTATTCAGGGCTTTGGCCCAGTTTGAATAATTAAAGATTAACCTGGTACTAAACTAATATAGGCTTATTTATTAGACTAGCTTATTGGGCTGAAAAATTAATTATTACTTGGGCCAATTATTTAGTTCTAATTAGAATAATTAATTAATTCCAAAAGGCTAAACTAAGAGTCCAATGGGCCAGTCCAGTTTAGCTTAGGGTTTTATTTAGGTTAAACATGAGGATTGGATATAACGTTGTTTTCACGGCTTCTTCTCTGTGAAAAAAACCAGACGTCTCTCTCTCTTTCTCCAAAAAATATTCCTTAGTCTGTGAGTTGTTCACCAAATAGAATTAGGTAGGTCATATACTGGAATATAGAGAATTTGGCGTTCACCTACATGTAAAGACGGAGTAGGAGGCTTGCAAGAATCGCACCAGAGGTTTCCACCAGCACACCTACCCCGGTTGCATATATTCCGATCCAGCCATCTTTGAGAACAAGATGAAAAGGTTAGAAATTTTTAACCTCAAAGTCCCGCCAAAGCACGACCGGCACCAATTGAGGCTGCCAGAGCCGGGATCGGCTCTGTTCGGGTTCTCCAGTTCTTTAGTCTTTCCAGTTTTTTTAGTTTTCGCTTCCGCTGCGTGCTTTATGTTTTCCCTTCTTAACCATTCACTAGCAATCATCAACTAATTTTTTATTACCCAAGTTCTTGACAATTAACCCATTTTGCAATCAATTTAAGAGATAACAAATATAAAATTAATTAAATTGAAACCACTAGCAACCTTTTTTGCAAGGAAGTCAACAAGAAAAATCAATCAATCAATTCCTTAATTAAAACAAGCGACCAAATACCAAACATAATAATCAATTGATCAAATGGCTAGATTAACTCAAAAATTATAAATCTAAAATAATGTCAAATTACAATAAAAAATTGATCACATCATTGTTCTAGACAAAGAAAACAAATGTAAAAAAAAGAACTCATAGACAAGCCCCGTTCTTCTTTCTTGAAGACCTTCTTGAACAATGCCTCTTGAATGATGAATCCCTCTTTTAATGATTGAGTTATAGCTTTGATCCTTGGATTCATGTCTTTCTCTTGCATTTTTCTTGCTTAAATAGGCTCCCAAGTTGCTAAAAATCGTTCCTTAAGAGTTCTAGACCGAGTACAAGTTGAAAAACATCAAAACCCTTAGGAGATTCCAAAATCAGCACAAAATTCAAAGTCAATGCTACCTTTGGACATCCTAGGGCTAGTGTCGGCTCAATCCCTCATAGCTAGAGCCGGCTGTGCTCTGATCGAACTAATGTTGCTCTGTTTTCTCCCCTATTTTCGGTCTTGGGTTGGCGCCTGTTATGCTATCCACGGCCGACTTTGTTGTTGCCTTTTTTCTTTATCTATTCTATATAAAATCACCAAAATATCTTTCTAAAGGTAAAATATCAAATATGAAGGAATATACCTAGTTATTACATCAAATGTATCACAAAATAACCTCAAATAACCAGAAAATAGATGATGATTTTAGCCCTATCAAATTACAACTTATATATTAATTTAATGGATAGTGATTAAAGTTTTGGTTAACGGATATTTAAGCATCATTTTATTGCATTTGAATATTGGTAGTATACATACCGTTGGCGGGAAGAGCACAGTATGCAGATCCACAAGAATTGGGAGAAGAAATACAAGACTAAAATATTGGACAATCTAGACAGAGCTTGTAGGAAGTATAATGTTAGTTGCACCCTGTGGCTTGTCGCAGAGCACTAAGCTACTCTTTAGCAACAATGGGCTTCGGATAGATGGTGGCATATCTCTTCCACTACAAAGTGGAATAGATATCTTGGTAGGCCATCTCACACGGGAGGCTTTACATCCTTCATAAAGCATGAGGGTCGGATGGTATGTGTAGATGATCAATAAATTTAAAATCAATTCTTTTCTTTGTTGCTATGAAATTATATTTTATTCTTTTTTACCTAAATGTAGTGTAGAGTAGTTGGAGAGAGATTTTCGTGGGTGGAACTTTTCAAGAACACTCACATTTTTTAGATTAGCCCTAGGAAGGGTGAGTTCATTTTAGATCACTCCAGGTAAATACTGGTAAGGGCTTTTAAAATTTTATGTTCAACTTCATTATATTTGATTTTTTTAAAAGCTAAATTTTATTTTTGAATGCCAAAGGTTAGGAAAATGTCAAGGTGATCAGAGCTGGCTATTTCTAGCTTGACTTTTCATCTGGTTCTATAAGACAAGCAGCTAGGGTTTTAGATGATCATGCTATTTTTGGGAGGCTACGGGTGGATTCAAGAAGGATCATGTATGTAAGTTTGGTTCGAAGTCTTCTCATGTCAAATGGAGATTAGAGTAGTTTAGTATTTATTCTCCTTCAGCTATTTCATCTCCTGCATTTGATGCTAGCAATGTTGAGAGATGAGTCACGAAGGCCATACAAGTTGTTAGGTAGGAAATGAGAAAGAAATTTGAAAAGACGATTGACTCATATCAGAGCAAGAACTAGACATTGAGAAAATGGATAGTTTGAGTGTCACATACTTTAAATAGACCTTTGCCTTCGATGTTCACTATGCCAGAGTAATGAGGATGATGTTAGGGTCGAGGACATTGATATTACCATCAGCCTACCAAATCATCATTATCCTCCCCTACGTGGCCCGAGGGATCCTCCTCACCACCTTAAGCTCCTGCTCCACCTGCCATAGCCATATAGGATGTTTATATAGATTTATGTATGTATGTTTATATGGATTTACATATGTTTTTAATAAATATTGTGGATTCGTACATTGTTTTATATAATTTTTATTGTGATTGTATTTATTTATTATTGTTTAATTTATTATTATGCCTCATTTAGGGTTTTTATTAATTCATACTATTAAATTAAATAGACAAATTTTATAATTTAACTTTTAAAAATTAAATTCTACGAGGGATTACCAAGGAATTTAGCAAAATTCCAATAAGCCCTTGGTAATCCCTCGCAAATTGAAAATTCTAAAAAAATTAAAATAGGAAATATCCTACACTAACCCTGTGCAAATTGCGATGGATTTACAATGTTTAGAGGAAAAACCTTCGTTAATCCCTCGCTAATTACCAAGAGATTTTCAAGGGTCCAAAATTTATTAACAATTATTAATTAATTGATCGAAAAAATCCCTTGCAAACTTACACGGGATTCCTGACGAATTTATTAAATATTATGCTTTCACAATTTTAAAGGCTGTCACTAACCCCTTGGTAATTACCAACGGCTTTCCAAGGGATGATAATTTATTAACTATTATTAATTAAGTGGCCAACAGAAATCCCTTAAAAATTTACAAAGGATTTCTGACAGATTTGTTCATTTTGCTTCCTCGAAATTTTTAGATGACATCACTATTCACTCGATAAATTTGTACCATCGAAATTAGTTGATCCAACTTGTTATCCCTCGGTAGTCCATCATAATTAGAAAGGGATTTTGTTTTCTTTAATATTTGTGAGCAGTTTTACAACGAGGAACTAGACCCTTGCTGAACTTTAGTTACTAAGGGATCAACGGGGGATTTGTCCATCGCTGAATGACTATTTTCTTGCAGTGTTGAGAAGTAAGGTGAAACGCATTGAATAGACACAAACATATTTAACTCAACTTCAATTGCCTTGATTATATCTAACTTAAAATAGATGTTTACATGAATTTGGTTTGGTTAAATAAGTATTGCATTGAATTCTTGAGTTGAAGGAAAGATAATCTTTACCATAATATGTAAAACCCCACGTTAAACCACCCTTAGAATAGGGGAAGTGATTTTTGCATGGCATGGCATATCGCATGTGCATATAAATTTTAAATAAACGTGTACATGATTTTCATTGTCTAATCGTGTTGTTAAGTGTTTGTGATGATTGGGAAATTATTTTATTTTTATTTTTTATTTTCATTTTATTTAGGGTTGTGTAGGTTTTAAGTTATGAGCTTGTTAGCTATAACAAGATAAGGTTAGCTTTGAACTTAGGCAAGAAGAGAATTATGCTAGAAAAATATAAAACAAGAGTTGTTGCGAACTAATAGTTAGAGCTTCGTACTTGATTTCTAATGACTTGAGTTCAAATCCTATCTCAAAAGGTTTATTTTGATTTTAACTCTTCTAGTCTTATGGTCGGTGTTAGCCCAAAGGGCTTTCTCTCTGTTTTGATAAATAACAAACATTGATGTGGACTAACATGTATAATTTATATGTGATAGGATTTTTGAATTATGACATGTTTGACCACGGTTCATCATGCCTTACAAAAAGGATTACTAAGCAACTCATAGATAATGAAGTGCAAGAAAGATTGATCAAGTCATGATCCTACCTAAAAAAACTGCATACCATGAAGATTTTTGAAGATTATAGAGTAAAAAATTATGGTTAAGGTATTATTTGTATTTCCTATGTCTCTTTACCTTAAGTTCAATTTATTTCAAATTGAAGTACTAAAAGTCATTTTAAAAGGGGGTATTTTTAATCCAATTTTTTTTATCATAAAAAAGAAACTTTAAAAGAAAAGCTTTTAACCTTATAAAAACTTGGTTAAATGATTTTGGATGGATCTCTAGATCTAAAGTTTGTTTCCAAAATGCCTAAATTTAAAGTTGTTTAAAATACACTTCTTGGCACAAAGTGTTGTTTTGGATGCACCTTTCGAATGCAGAATTTTTCATTCTATGAATCCAAAATTCTGCGAAACCTGATAGCAACAACTAGCCATTGCTGTCTTGATTTTTGCCCCTATAAAAGCCATTTAAACTCAATTTTCAGCAAAAGGGTTTGTGCTAACATTTTTAGAAACATCCTAACACTCTTGAAAAATAAAAATCCCTCATCTACATTATGCTTTAAAGTGAGATCTACTGTTCTAAAGGTAAAAAGGTAAAGCTTCTTTAATTAGTGTATATTTGCCCAATTTGTGGGCTGATTCTATTTTCTCTCTTTAATCTGAACATGTCAAGGTCAAAGAAACAAAACCCAGTTGGAGTAAGCCTTGATTGTTGGGTGTATAGAGGTTGGGAGTAAAACTAAGTGTGGTGACCCTCTATTGTAAGATTGGTGTTACCTATCACCATTGATTTGGGAAAAAGATTTTAGTGGTTGGGTTAAAATCCTTAAGTGCGTACTTAAGGTAGTGGATGTAGATCATTTGAGGATCGAACCACAAAAAATCTTTGGGTCCATTCTCTTGCATTTATTTCAAATCCTATGACTAAAATTTCACTATTTATCTGATTTGAAAACATAGCATTCCTATCTGCATTTACTGATTTAGTTAAAGATATTTATGTTAAAGAGTGAACTGGTTGATGATCCACTATCTATCTTCTTTAACATAGTCTATTTTACCATCATTTGATAGAACTTTGAAAATTCCCTAACTAAATTTAAATTTGCACAAAAAAGCTTCTCTTTTTTAAACTTACCCATTTTCGGCTTCCTTCTAGATATTCGAAAGTATTTGAAAATCTATTTTTGTTTGCCATAAACCTTATTCACCACCCCTCTAAGGTTTATCAGCCGGCTTAGCCATTCAAAGTGGAAGCTTTCCTATATTTCAATTTTTAAAATACCATGTGCATAGCTAGTCCCTTTCCTACTAATAGGGAAATTATCTTTTGTAGTAATGAAAATTTTGAAACCTATCTCTTTTTTGTTTGGGCAAACATTATAGCTTCCTAACCAACACACAAGGCCACTAATGTTTTCACTTAATTACACATCTTTAGGTTCTCGGATATTTAGGACATAAGGCCATGAAGACTTCTTCTTCTCCTCTTCCCATTTCTCAGTTTCTTGGACTTCTAGGCTAGCCGAGACATGTTTTCCATTTCTTCTCTTTTAATGGCTAAGACAAATCCTCCATAGTAGCACCTTCAAAACTTCCTAAGATCCAGCTGCAAATTACCCATTCAAAATCCTGTAAATTCAAATACAAGTGAACAACCAAATCCCTACAAATCCTCTATTTATCTAACCTTTAAGCAACCAAAAACTCCGCTTGTTGTTTTTTTTCCATATTCCCATCACTTATATCAGATTCCTCAAATAACAACACAACTAAAATAACATCAGGAACTGAAGCTGGGAGATGACCAAGCCTTAGACCACCTTGCATTCACAAATATGAAGCCTTGTATAGGCTTCAACTAAGCTATGACTGTCTACTCACTAAAAAGGATTTCATCTTCATTTTCCTCTTATTCTTCCTTTTGCAATCATAACCAAGAGGCAATTGAAGCACCTCTACTTTCTCCTAAAAATTCTGTATTCAAAACCAGAAGGTATAAATGTCCTATATTTCCTTCTAATTTTTCTAAATCTATCTTATAAAGCAGGACTAATGACTCTACTTTTCTTTCATATTCTTTTCCTCTCTTTCTTCCTCTCTCTTGCTCGGTTTGGACTCATCAAGTAAAAAGTTGAAATTTTGCTTTCCAGGAATATTTAAGGTGCCAGTTTTCATCTCTGGATTGGTCATCAAAATGAGTAACTCTCATTTCACTCTTATAGCATTCCTAAAGAACTCAAGTATTAAGGTTTATGTTAGATGATATTTTGAGTTTGGAGATTGGATGAATATTCTTGTGATGTTATGTGATGTTGGGGGGCAAATGGGAGGATGTATAAATATCTAATGGTGTAGATGCGTATTTGAGCCTTTCTGCATGTATTGATTTTGCTTTTTATGTATAATGGGGTGGTATATTTGTAGTGGGCATATATATGATATGCTATTGATCCAGTTTTACTTGATATATATAACATTTGTTGTTAACTGCTTCATATAATTATACACTGGTCATTAATGCTATTAGAGTGGTTATACGTGATTGAGTAACGCTATTTCTAAAATTACTACTTGATTACTTATGAATATGACTGTTATGAATATTTGATTTTATATTGGTTGTTAATTGTTATTAATCATATTCTATAATTACATTCTATATGTCAAAGCTTATTTATCAAATAATTATTTGTTATTACTAAGATTATTATTATACGTCTACTAATTGCTATCTATATTAATTATTGATTAAATGATGTTGTTAATAGTAAATTATTTGTATACACTTATTGTTACAATTAATAGCTATTATTAAAAACTATTGATTGTAACTTATTGATAATTAGTATAGTTAGTTATCTACTTCATCTCTTATTACTAATTTCATTGTTATTAATTTGTTTTATATAATACTATAGTATACTCTTTATTCTATTTAATTGCTAATATTGAAAACTAATATTTATCGATATTATTACTATTGTTACTATTACTATTATCATTATCTTTATTATTATTATTACTAATATATTATTGTTGTTGTTGTTGTTACTGGAAATTATTATTCAGGAATTGCTAGTATATAATACACTTGTTTAACAATCGTATAATTATTAATTCTAATATTATTCTTTTCATAAGTCTAAATACCAAATAATATTTTCTACTTAATAATATTTAGTATGAATCGATTACTTACTATTTAATGATTGTTTATTTTTTATTAAAATTTAATATATACATGTATATCAATTAACTATTACATACTAGAATATATTACTTACCTTAGGTTATCTTCTACTAGTGAAATATAGCTATTAGCTATAAATGTTCACATTACCATTTTATATTATAATTGATATTATTTAGTTACTATTAATTAAATACTTAATATTTTAAAATTATTTGATAATACTTGGTACTTACTATATATTTGACATATTTTTTATAATTCATTATTATCTATTATTTGTAGTATTTATTTATAATAATAAGTATTGGATATTGACGTTTTTGGTAGTTATTGCTAGAACTATTATCATTATAGAATTTTTGAATTGTGATATACATTTTTCATGAGTTGAATAGCATGCTTAGGATGAAGACAATGCTTGGTTTGAAATATTTTGATGTTATATAAGTTTCGAATGAGTGCAGTTAACTACTTGGTAGCTCATTCCTTGTATTTCCCTAGGCAGGACTAAGTTTCTTTGGTCAAGACCTCTGGAGACTCTATCTATAATTAAAGGCTCAAGTAAGTTCTTGCATTAAAATTATTTGTTGAATAAATGTACCATTACAAGTCTAGGGATATTTTGTTATAGCAAAGACGATATGTACTTGGAATGCTAACATGGTTATTTCTTTTTCTCTCTACTTTTCAAGAAGTTTTCCATTTCTTTCTTAGAACAAATGAAAGCTTCCAATTAAAATTTTATCTTTTCCAAATAAAATATTCAAACTAAAATACCTAGCCATAGTTGCATTTTCAAAACGTCAAAGCTTTTGTGAATTTTCCTTAGATGGAACAACATATGTTGAGTACTTAATAAGGGTAATCTAGTTTGAACTAATTTTAGATGGTTAGAGTAAGTTTTCTGGTGGAAGCCTCCATAGGGAGATACATTCTTTCTGGATAAAGACCCAGTTCTGATTAGTCAGGCTAGTCTGAGCTAGCAACTCAGTCCAAGTGGACTGTTTTCCCAGAAGTGGACAATTGGTAAGTTAAGATGTAGAGATAAAAGAGTATTTCACCCAATGGGCTGATCACCCACTTGTATTGTGATGCAAGAATTCACAATATGCAGTCATAATGTAGGGTTTCATGGCCTCGACTATGATGCAGGATTTCATAGTCCCTTTCATTCTAGAGTGATTATTTTTTTTCTAAATATGGACTTTGGTTTGAGAAATATAAATGCAAAACACCAATCTATGTTTAAAAGTACAATGATTATGGCTTGCAATCTTTTTTAAGACTTGTTTAAAGTTGCATACATAAAACATTTCTCAATTTAACATGAGCACACACAAGACTTACTAGGAAGTAATTCTCACCATGTTTTATGTCTTGTTTTCTAGAAGATTCTGCCTTGAAGGTTGAGCTTGCCTTCTGATTAAATATTTTCATTTCTGTTTTTGATGTGTTGTCTTTCAAGACTTTGTTAGAATAATTTTGAAGACTTGTAAAAGTATTAATTCAGTTGTAATAATTTTTTAACTTAGTTTATTTTCTTAATTTTTCTTTTTTACCAAGTTATAATGACCCATGGTCCTATGGATGGGGCGACATTCCCGCCTCTTTTGGGATACATAAATAGTGAGGTGTTACAAGTAGTATTAGAGTCTAAATTTAGGCAATTTTAGTTATTCTTTATATTATTTCATTAAGGATTATAATTTTTGGACTAACATTAGCTGCTCATATTATAGGATGGTTAGAATGTATAGAACCGCAGGGAAGACTATGAACGAGCAACCCTGGCATTCACCAATTTGTATTCAACTACCTAGTCTACCATCTTCAAACTCTAAGCCTGAACCCGAACAACCCATAAAGGAAAATAGTGAAGATGAGGTACAAATCATTGAACTACCACATGTCCCTATAATTGACCATATGTTTGATAATGAGGATGAGGGTGATATTATGGAGTATGCTCCAATCCTACTTATTCTAGATATTAAGTTAACTGCAGATAGTGATGACCTGTGAGGGATAGACTATGAATCTCTACCAAAGCACATAGATGTACCCCAAATAAGCTATTTTAAAGTTGGGAAGGGTTCTAAAAGACCTAGTAAGGACCCATAACTTTTGATTTTGATGACGGTGTAGGAATAAACTTCTCTAAAAACACTGGGGGTTTTTATATGAAGTTGATTTTGAATATTTTGGTAAGGAGTATAAGATTATAGGTTGTAACACCCCACTACCTACGTACCCAGATAAGGTTGGATGTCGCCCCTTCCAAAAGACCAGGGAACGAAGTGCAATTAATAAATAATAATAATAAATCCAACTAAATAAAATAACAAAATACTCTTATTACATTCGAGAGAAATACTTATACAAATCCAAGAGATCAAAACTAAACCTAATATCATTCGCCTAAACCTAGGCTCTGATACCACTTGTAACACCCCACTACCTACGTACCCAGATAGGGTGGGATGTCGCCCCGTCTAGAGGACTAGAGGTCTTTATAACGAGGGACAAATAATAATAATAATAATAATAATAATAATAATAATAATAATAATAATAATAATAATAATAATAATAATCCAACTAAATAAAATAACAAAATACTCTTATTACATCCGAGAGAAATACTTATACAAATTCAAGAAATCAAAACTAACAAACATCTCTTGAAAGAAATACAAATCAAAATCAAATAAACAAATGGACGATCATCGCTTATTCCTCCAACCTACTCAATATAAGTACTTCCCTGAAATTATGATATAAAAGGTGTGAGATTGGCATCTCAGTAAGTCTCGTGTGTGCAAGTGTCAAATATAACCATTTTGTGCATGCAAGTTTATCAAAATCACAAAATCGTGTTTGCAAGTCAATTCTATCAATAACAGTTGTACAAAGGAGCCTTACTCAATGAATCCAAAATAGTTCACCATAAATTATTGTTTTATCATATTCATAATTCATTAAATAGGGATTAGCAAACGATCCGAACGATAGTATCATAATCCATATCATGGTTACCATCATGATAGCCTCCCAATGTATTCTTTCAACAATGAGCAATAGGGGATCCTCCCACTAAGATGAGATACTCCTCCATCTCTACACCCAACACTCCGGTTGTCCAACCTGGATCAACAATGTCCACATAGACCAATATGCTAACTCAGACGACCTGACTATGTAGTACTGTCGTCTCTCTAAGTTGAGTTCATCTTCTGGAGGTGACCTCCTGCCAGAAGACTCATTTTTACTCTTCAAGACTAGTACTACTAGCCTACCCCCCATTGAATACTCAACGCTCCCCATTTAGGGGCAGAATTATTTTCTCTTTTTTGAAATTCTTTGATTAGTTTGATTGCAAAACGTGGTTTTTCGTAATAGCATTTCCAAATCGTTTAGTGATAGTGTAAGAAATCGTTTTTGAGTTTGAATAATTGAAATTTGGTAAACTCATTTAGAAAGTAACACATCCATGTTTCCAACCTAAGTATCAAAACAACACAGTGTAACTCATCATGTTTAGCCAACGTTTCAATCCTCTTGTCAAAACATAATATTGACATCAATTCCAAATAATATTGTAAAAATTACTTGCAAACGTATAATATGTATCAAAACAGTTATGCAGGGACTAACTTGGATAAATCAACAGCTAGACCCAACTCAATTGATGGCCCTTACTTCCACTCCTTCCTTATCTAGAATAAATGATTCTATAATTAGAATTCAAATATTACATCCACTATTTCATACAATATGACTTTTCATGATTTCATTAATCACTTAATTCATCCATGATATCTAGGTAATTTAACTCATTAGAACCCATACACAACTTTCTTTGCTATACTATTGATCATAACTATGCATTCATCCAAATCAAATCACTATATGACAACTCTTGTATTCAAATAGCATAAAATCATCATAAACAATCCCATAACCATTAAAAGATCTCATCTTTGCCTACTTAGCATAGATCTAGATTCATCATGATAGGATGCATCAATGTCCTATCTCATACCTGCTTTGTCTATGGCCTACATCAATATATTCATCATTCTAGTTTAGTCATACTTTCATGCTAGACTCCATAAACATTTATAAGTCAATACTTTAAAGATTAAAGCCATTTAAATCAGTAAAGATAGAATCTTGATTATTTCTTAGCGATCTAGACTTAAACGTGGTAACTCCTTGATGCCTAGCTTAAGTTCGATGGATAGTTGAAGAGACTGGTCCGCCTAGATGTCCTTGATCATGACTCACCAAGAAAGGGATAAAATCAGTCCCTTATGGACGTGATTTAAAGGGAATAAGAGAGAAAGAATGGAGTTAGAGATGTATAGAAAGGTTGAAGATTGTTTACCTTTTAGGGGGTTTCGGTTTTAACTTCGTGTTTGGAGTGTGCTAGCCGAATTTTTGAGTAGGCTAAAGGCTGTTTGTTTTGTGATTTTGAGAGGCTGGGAGGGTGGAAATTTTGTGGTTTGTTGGACAAAAAAGTCTAGGATTTGGTGTGTAGGTGTTTGGAGGAGTTCTACCTTGCCATGGATTCTTAATCACAAGAGAAAAGTTGGACAACTTTGGTCCTTCTTTAAGTGCTGAGACTAGACAGTAGTTTAGGGGTTATTGCAGCTATGTTTTTTATGCTTATGCTGGCCAAAAATCTGGATAGAAAGAGAGAAGAAATATGGTTGGTTTTGGTCTCTATAGTGGCGAGAATAAAAAAAGAAAAGTGAGCCTTTGTATAGTTGTATTTTTGTGCAATACTAGAGATGTTTTTGTGCAGTTTTTGGCTGGAATTTTCGTGCAGTATGGTACTGAATTGTGGCCAAACTTCTGAAGGAATTGGAGAGAAAATTCTGGTATTTTTTTTTTGCTAAAACAAAGTCCTAATTGGTTAAGATTTTCTTGGATAACCCTAGTTAGGTTTTGAAGAGTTTTAGTTGAGCTACAATTACTCTAATGTGTGGTGGCAGCTTTGAGGGAATTTCCAAAAAATATATAGGAAGGAATTAGATTATTTATTTAAGAAATAATTTAATTTATACCCTATATTAATTTAAGTAATTTAAATAGCTATTAAATAATTATTTTATAAGATAAAATTCTAGTTTCCTTTTCCCTTGAAGCTACGTGAAATACTTCTTCCTTTTCCCCAAATTTCGAAAATCCTTATCCAAGAGATAAAGACTTCATTTAAAATCTAGCTTTTATCATTTTATTTCTTTTTTAAAATTTATTTGAAGAAAATTAAAATATGGAGACTTATCTCCTTAAGAAGTGGCGGCTACCACATTAAAACAAGATATATATATATATATATATATATATATATATATATATAAGATTACTTAGATATAGTTTTTAAAAATCCAAATTAGTAATATTTAAAATTCTCTAAAAGATTATGATAATAAATTAGAAATAAAATTTTAATTTATTTTCAAATATTTTATAAAATAATTCTCAAGATAAATCACACTCCTAAATTTTAGGAAATTAGCTCCAAGGTAGTAGCTATCCTAGGAGTATTTCGGCCAAGCATAGGGAAAAAAAATTAGAGAGGAAGAAAATAAAAGAAAGGAAATGATTTAAAGTAGCTAGGATTCGAACTCAAGCCTATCAAGAATTAAACACCAAGCTTTATCCACTATTCCACAACCATTCTTGTGTAAATATTCTCCTAACAAATTTCCTTAATTCCTACTCACTTGCTTTATCCTCTCTCTAATAAATTCTCCTCAACAAAATAAAAAAAAAACTCAACTAACTCAAATAACACAACCACTTCAAGAGTAAATTAATTCATGATCCAACAACTCATGAAACTCATATTTTCATGAAAATAATTCAATTTACCAAATGTAATATAAAATAAATGCTATGACATGCATGACTTTCCCCACATACTAAAGGCGGCTTAATACGAGGTATTACATAGGTTCTTTCTTGATTAAAGAATATTTGCTTTTCTGGTTATTGCAATAAGTTTAGTGATTGAAAAATTATGTTACACTTGTTATTTCCTTTAAAAGGATTTTATGCTTTGAAATAAAGATATCCTTGCGTATCCCACCTTTTATGCAAAAGTTACTTTAATCTTTCATATATTGAATGTCTATTTTTTTTTAAATAGTTAATAGGTTTTATAGGTTTAGTGTAGTGCATCAATCTACATGTAATATTTATCGAGATGTTGCATAAATACATGGCCTATTAGAAACTTCATTTCATACTCATCTCATTGGTGTATTATTAGTAGAATGGCCCTAAAACTTCATGTTGATACAACCAGCATGAGAGTCTCTGAGCCAGAACCGATGGCTTCTGAATATGAGGCTACCCAACTATTAACACCAAATGAGGGTGGCAAATACGAACCTGAGCAAGAGGTGGAATCAGAAGTACCGACGGATGTGGCTTTAGGCCAAGCTTCAACAAAATGGCAGAGATTTTGCAAACACTGTCAGAACAAAGGATACCAAGGGGTGAGGATATGAAGCTTTGGAGATGTTCCTAAAATTCAACCTTCTAACATCCTAAGAGAGGCAAAACAAGATCAAAAAGCAGAGCAATGGTTTGAACAAATGGAGGATATATTCGCTACTCTGCAATACATTGAGAAAAGAGTGGTGAAGTTTACGACCTTTAAGCTGAGGGAACCAGCCCATGTATGGTGGCAGCACATACAAGAAGACTAGGAGATGACTGATTAGGATTGCACTTGGAACAATTTTATTAAGGCTAAATACATTCCACAGTAGATAGTGGAAAAAAGAAAGGACAATTTTCAAAACCAAAAGCAATGGAGCATGTCGATGGCCAAATCTACTACATGATTCAATTAACTGTCAAAATACGGTAAAAGATTAGTTGACACTAAATAGAACAGGATTAAATAATTTGTTAAAAGATTGAGATAGGAACTGAGGAGATCTTTGGCTCCCTTCCCACCGACTACATACTCAATAGTAGTAGGTGTAGATACTAGGACTAAGAATAAGGACAAGAACAGGATGGTCGAGAAAAATTTTTAGCCACCAAGCTACCCTCAGAGGTAACAAACCAATAAGTGACCCACTGATCAGTAATGGCAGAATAAGGGGAAACAAGTACGCATTGCACCAGCTGGCCTGGTATAGAATTTGCCTACTTGTCGATACTGTGGCAAGAAAGGTCATATGAAGAGAGATTGTTGGTCTAAAGGTGCTATCAGAAGATGTTACAACTATAGGGACACGACTCACCTCCGGAACAACTATCCCAAACTATTAAGGATCGGTCAAGAGACCCCGGCTCAACCTAATAGTAGTAACAAAGGAACAATTGCTGGAATGTCTGGTAGTGGAGGATAAAAACCTCAAGTGAAGGTACGGGTGTTTACTTTGAACCGGGAGAAGGATAGAATAGAGAAAGGGTCATAGTTAAAGGTACGCTCACTGTCCAAGGTCACTCTATTGTCATTTTAATAGACCACGGATCAATACAATCTTATGTAAATAAGAACTGTGCATATCATTTAGGTTGGGACGAAATCGGACAACCTTATACTTGGTGGGTACTTCTTTGGGAATAATAGGGGGGAAAACATAATGGTATGTGCAGAATTGTGATATAAAGGTATAGAACGAGAATCTAGAAGGAGACCTCATAATTTTGTCTACGATGATCATGATGTAATATTGGGGATGGACAGAAGACGAACAGGTTATGAAATCCGGTGAGGTATTCATCCAAAAAATGGTGGATAAGGTGAATATGATTAGAAAAAGATTGAAGAAGGCACTGAGTTAGCAGAAAAGCTACGCAAATAATAGAAAGGGAGAATTGGAGTTTCAGGTAAGTAGTTAGACACTCTTGAAGTTAACTCCTAGTAGAGGAAACCTAAACATCTAAGAAGAGGTAGATTGAGTCTGAGGTATTTAAGTCCATTTATTATTGAGAAAATAGGGCCCGCTGCCTATAGGTTTAACTTACCAGATAGTTTAACAAAAGTACATAACATGTTTCGCGTATCTCAACTGAAGAAATATAATCTCTATTCAGAGCATGTGCTAAACAACAAAACTTTAGTTTTGCAACCTGATCTGAGTTACATAGAGAACCTGTTAAGATTTTGGAACCATACATCAAGATTCTTCGTAACAAACAAAGACCAATAGTGAAGATTCTATATGAACATCATGGTACCCAGGATGCTACATAGGAGATAGAAGAATGGATGAAATAGAAGTATCCCAATTTAATATAAGGTATGACATCATGAATTTTGAGATGAAATTCTCTTAAAGAGGGAAGGATGTAAAACTTGCCTTAAACTAACCTTAGAATAGGGGAAGGGATGTTTGTATGGCATGGCATATCACATATGCATATGAATTTTAAATAATACGTGAATTTTATTGTGTAATCATGTTGTTGAGTGTTAGTGATCATTGGGAATTTATTTTTATTTTTCATTTTTTATTTTCATTTTATTTAGAGTTGTGTAGGTTTTAAGTTATGAGCTTGTTAGCTAGAAAGAGATAAGATTAGCTTTGGACTTAGATAAGAAAAGAATTATGTTGGGAAAATATGAAATAAGAGTTGTGGACTAATGGTCAGAGCTTAGTAGTTAATTTCTAGTGACTTGAGTTCAAATCCTATCTCAACAAGTTTATTTTGATTTTAACTCTTCTAGACTTATAGTAGGTTTAGCATTCAAAGTGGAAGCTTTCTTGTATTTCAATTTTTAAAATTACCATGTGTATAGCTAGTCTCTTTCCTGCCAGTTGGGAAATTATTCTTCTGTAGTAATGAAGATTTGGAAGCCAGTCTCCTTCTTGTTTGGGCAAACATTATAGCTTCCTAACCAACACACAAGGCCACTAATGGTTTCACTCAATTACACATCTTTAGGTTCTCAGATCTTCAGGACAGAAGGCCATGAAGACTTCTTCTTCTCCTCCTCCTCCCCTCCTACTTTTCTCGGTTTCTTGGACTTCTAGGCTAGCCAAGACATGTTTTCCATTTCTTCTCTTTTAACGACTGAGATAAATCCTCAATAGAAGAATCTTCAAAACTTCCTAAGTTTCAACTACAAATTATCCATTCAAAATCCTGTAAATTCAAATACAAGTGAACAACCAAATCCCTACAAATCCTCTATTCATCTAACCTTCAAGCAACTAGGAATTCAGCTTGTTGTTCTTCCGTATTCCCTTCATTTATATCAGAATCATCAAGGAAAAAAACAACCAAAACAACTTCAGGAACTGAAGCTGGGAGATGGTCAAGCCTTGGACTGCCTTGCACTCACAAATATGAAGCCTTAGACATGCTTCAACCAATCTATAACCGGCTACTCACTGAAGAGGTTTTTATATTCATTTTCTTCTTCTTCTTCCTACTGTAATTATAACCAAGAGGCCATTGAAGCACCTTGACTTTCTCCTGAAAATTCTCCATTCAAAATGTTTCAAATTTCAAAATCAAATTCCCTGAAATCCTCCTAAAAGCTCTCAAGCAATTCTGCTCTAGAAGGCATTCTAATAACCGAGTGATACCATTTTTCCACAAAACTGAAAACCTCATTTCTTCCTCCTTTTCTATCTCCATGTTAGTCTCCACTTTTTTCCTCCTAAACCTTTAGGGTCCCCATAAAAACTTTGCTACCTTTACCCAAAAACTTTCAAGATCTCAAATTTCAAATACTATAGTAGACTCTTAAAAAACTCTCTAAACTCTAAACAACAGAGACTCTATAGATATTCGGTCAATCATTTTTCAACCAAATAAAACACCCTTTAGTTCTTTTATTTCTTTCTTTTTCTCTATTCCTAGAATACTCAAACACTCAAGAAGATCTCATGAACTCTCTTCTTCTCAGTTTCTTCCAACGAAAAAAACTAGATTTTAGAGCAATAACCAAGGTTATTAAATCCATAGTGGTCAAAACCAGAAGGTATAAAAGTCCTATATTTCCTTCTAACTTTTCTAAATCTATCTTATGGAGCAAGACTAATGACTCTACTTTCCTTTCATATTCTTTTCCTCTCTTTCTTCCTCTCTCTTGCCCAGTTTGGCCTCATCAAGTAAGGAGGTTGAAATTTTTCTTTCCAAGAATATTTAAGGTGCCAGTTTTCATCTCCGGATTGGTCATCAAAATGAGTAACTCTCATTTCACTCTTATATCATTCCTGAAGAACTCAAGTATTAGGGTTTATGTTAGATGATACTTTGAGTTTGGAGATTAGATGAATATTCTTGTGATGTTATGTGATGTTGGGGGAAGATTAGAAGATGTATAAATGTCTAATGGTGTAGATGCGTCTTTGAGCCTTTTTGCATGTACTAATTTTGCTTTGTAGGTATAATGGGATGGTATATTTGTAGTAGGCATATATATGAGATACTACTGATGCACTTTTACATGATATAATATTTGTTGTTAACTACTTCACATAATTATATACTGATCATTAATGCCATTGGAGTGGTTATACGTTATTGAGTAACGCTATTTCTAGAATTACTACTCTATTACTTATGAATATGACGGTTATAAATATTTGATTTTATATTGGTTGTTAGTTGTTGTTAATCATATTCTATTATTACATTCCATATGCTAAAGCTTATTTATCAAATAATTGTTTGTTATTACTAAGATTATTATTATACATCTACTAATTGCTATCTATATCAATTATTGATTAAATGATGTTGTTAACAGTAAATTATTTTTATACACTTATTGTTACAATTAATAGCTATTATTAAAAACTATTGATTGTAGCTTATCGATAATTAGTGTAATTACTTATCAACTTCATCTCTTATTGCTAATATCATTGTTATTAATATGTTTTTTTAATACTATAGTATACTCTTTATTGTATTTATTTTCTAATATTGAAAAATAATATTTATCGATATTATTATTATTGCTACTATTACTAGTATTATTATCTTTATTATTATTATTACTAATATATTATTGTTGTTGTTGTTGTTGTTGCTGGAAATTATTATTTGGGAATTGCTAGTAAATAATACACTTATTTAACAATCTTATAATTATTAATTCTAATATTATTCTTTTAATGAGTCTGAATACCAAATAATATTTTCTACTTAATAATATTTAGTATGAATTGATTACTCACTATTTAATGATTATTTATTCTTTATTAAAATTTAATATATACATGTATATCAATTAACTATTACATACTAAATATAATACATACCTTATGTTATCTTCTGCTAGTGAAATATAGCTATTTGATATAAATGCTCGCATTGCCATTTTATATTATAATTGATATTATTTAGTTAATATTAATTAAATACTTAATATTTTGAATTTATTTGGTAATACTTGGTACTTACTATATATTTGCCATATTATTTATAAATTCATTATTGTCTATTGAAAATTATTTGTAGTATTTATTTATAATAATAAGTATTGGATATTGACATTTTTGGTAGTTATTTCTAGAACTATTATCATTATAGAATTTTTGAAGTGTGATATAAATGTTTCAACGCTTAGAGTTGAATGGCATGCTTAGGATGAAGACAATATTTGGTTTGAAATATTTTGATGTTATATAAGTATTGAATAAGTGTAGTTAAGTACTTGGTGAATCATCCTTTGTATTTTCCCTAAATGGGACTAGGTTTCTTTGGTCAAGACCTCAGGAGACTTTATCTGTAAGACAAGAATCAAGTAAGTTCTTGTATGAAAATTATTTGTTGAGTAAATGTATTATTGCAAGTCATGTGTTATTTTGTTATAGCAAAGACGATATGTACCTGGAATTGCAACATGGTTTTTTCTATTTCTCTCTGCTTTTTGAGAAGTTTTCCTTTCCTTTCTTAGAACAAGCGCTTTGGACAAATAAAAGCTTTCAATTAAAATTTTAACTTTCCTAAATAAAATATTCAAATTGAAATACTTAGCCATGGTTGCATTTTCAAAACGACAAAGCTTTTGTGAATTTTCCTTGGATAGAACTACATATGTTGAGTAATCAATAAAAGTAGGCTACTTGGAACTAATTTTAGAAGGTTAGGATAAGTCTTCCATTGGAGGTCTCCATCGGGAGATAAACTCTTTCTAGTTAGAGAGCCAATTTCGATTAGTCAAGCCTGTTCTCGCTAGCAAATCAGTCCAAATGGATTGTTTTCCTAGAAGTGGACAATCGATAAGTTAATGGGTAGAGATGGAAGAATATCTCACCTAATGAGCCAATTACCCACTTGTATTATGATGCAGAGTTACACAATACGCGATCATGATGCAGGATTTTATGGCCTCGGTTATGATGCAAGGTTTCATAGTCACCTTTATTTTAGAGTGGTTATTTCTTTTCTGGATGTGCACTTTTGTTTGAGAAATGTATATGCAAAACACCACTCTATGTTCAAAGCACAATGATTATAACTTGTAATCTTTTCCAAGACTTGTTTAAAGTTGCATACATGAAACATTTTTCAATTTAAAATGAGCACACAGAGGACTTACTGGGAAGTAATTCTCACCATGTTTTGTATCATATTTTCAGGAAGATCCTACTTTGAACGTTGAGCTTTTCTTATGATTGAAGATTTTCATTTCTGTTTTTTATGTATTGTCTTTTAAGACTTTATTAGAATAAATTTGGAGACTTGTAAAAGTATTGATTCAGTTGTACTAAATTTTAAATTTAGTTTATTTTCTTAATTTTTCTTTTTTACCTAATTATAAAGACTCCTAATCCTATGGACAGGGTGATATCCTTATCCCTTTTGGGATACGTAGGTAGTGGGTTGTTACATAATATCTTTACCATATTGGCCACATTTACTAAGAGCATTTTGATAGTGAGTTATTTGCTTATTAGATCTTGATTGTTGATATCTTGATTACTTGAGGACAAGCAAAGTTTAAGTGTGGGAGGAATTGATAAGGGTTAAATATATACATATTTTTAGGGACATTTGTGTTATCTTTGTGATGATTTTGTGCTCAAATAGCTATTGATTCCCACCATTTTGCCTCTTTTGTGTAGGGATTGGAAAATACAAAAGTAGAAGGAAAGAAGGTAAAATTGTTCAAAAAATGTAGTGAAGTAGTGCCACTCAACTACATTTACGCAGAGCCACTTGCATACTGTCCAAATAAGAGAAAAACAGAGCAAGTCAGAGTTGGACAGAATGCAAATGGCACCGGCTAGAAGGGTATGGCGGCACTGTCTGCTTACTAATAGCATAAATCGCAAAATTTGTAAATTAAGTAGGGCTATACACACCTTAGAAAACTCCTAAAGAGCTCAAGAAACACCAAGAAGAAGGATGATCAAGGAGAATCTTAGAGAATAAGAGGAAATTTGTTCAAGAAGATCTCAACGAATAAGAATGCTTGCTTGTCTATGAGTGCTTTCTTCCCCCCCCTTTTTGTGTTCTAGATCGACAATTTGTATTCTTAATGTTTTAATTGTAATTAAGGGATAAACCCCAATTTTATATTCTTGTTTTAAATTGTTTCTAGATCTTTTGAATTCCTATATTTAGTATTTGATTATTTTAGCCTCATTATGTCAATTGATTGTTTTATATGCTTTCTTCTAGTTAACTCGAGAAAGAGGTTAGGGGATTATGTCTAAATCAATTAATTTAATATTTGTTATCCTTTAATTAACTCAAGAGAAAGGTTAAATGAAACAATTAGTAATTATTAAGATTTTAGTGTCACCTAAAGATAAGGGCATTGGTTTCTTCTGGGTAATTGATACACTTCTAATATCGCCTAGAGATAGAGATATTACTTACTCTATATTTAATTAGATTGATCTTAATACTTCTTAGATTTAATTGAGAAGATAGAGATACCCTTTAATTGACTAAGAATAGGAATTTCATAACCCGAGAGGGAGTGAATTCACCTTTGAAACTCATATCGGTGCTTGGATTAGGAATTGATAGTTTGAAGAATATTTTCATTACTTGACATAGAATTGGGTACTTTCTTCTTTACATGGCCTTTTTCCTTATTCTTACTTCTTGATAATCTTTGTGGCTTTTCTTGTGTGAAATTAATATATTCTATAATCTACTAACTTTATTTATTTTGTCTCTTTATTTGCTCAGCTAAACAATGAGATTAGAGTGAAGTAGAGTAATTATCGATTCTCATAGATTTGATACTTACTATTTCTTGTACTACATAATGGGTATACTTTTCTAATTGTGTGATTTTAGTATGCTATTAAAACTTAATTGAATGTGACATTTGTTAATAATAGTTCTAACATTAAAAACCTACAACATGGATTGAAAGAACCTAAGTGCAGAGAATACGGAGGACGTGAACACATTTAAATTGAATGTGGTAACATTTTGAGTAAAATGCAAAATAAGTCTTACAACACAACTCTGAGTGATTGTGAGAAGAATCAATAATATCTTGATGAAAACAGCACTGAAGGAGATGATGATGATGATGATGATGATGATGATGATGATGATGATGATGAAGGTCAAGCAAGCAACGTTACATGCAACACTATTGTTGAAAAAAACTCGATTCATGAAAAAAATTAATTCTAATGAAGAAGTTGATGAAGATTTTGATGAGTCTGATGATGAAAAAGCAACAGGTGAAAAACTCAAAAGAATATGAGTTAATGTATTTTAAGTGGATCGAAATTGTAGAATTGAATAAAAATCCTAAAAAGGAAAGTTCAAAGACTTTAATAATTGGAACATTCACAACATAAGAGATTGAAAAATATCAATATCACATTCAACAAAGTGAAGAAATCTTGAAAGTTAGTAATCAGAAGTTGGAAGATGATGAGAAATATATTAAAAAGCTAAACTCTAAAAAAGTTAAGTTGGATAAAGTTCTTTCTTTTAGAAGACACCCACATGACAAAGCTAAACTCGGCTATAATGAGTTCAACAAGGCAGAAAAATAAACTTTGATAGTTGCTGAGAAGAAGGGCTAACTGAGAAAATTTAGACCTAAAATAAAAAATCCTCTATTTATTATAACTATTGTTCTCTTACAAGTCATGATTAATGTTGATTTTGTTTATATTTTTGAAGTCATTTGTGCTATATTTGTTAAGAAATTATATTTAGATGACTACTTACCCAATCATTTTACCTTTTTTTTTTTTTGTGCAAATTTTGAGGAATGAAAAGATATAGAGAAAAAAATTGAAAATGAGCTAAAAACAGAGCCTAGGCAACACTGCCTAGATCAAGGTGAGTGATACTACCTGGCGGAAATTAAAATACAACTAGAGGTAAAAATTAAGTGGTGCCGCTAGGATTGCTTTGGGTGGTATTGCCTGGTGTCAGATCGGCGAGAAATTTTAATCTAATTTGAGTTATTCGGTGCATATTAAGTAGGGTCATTTACTTTGCAAAATCTTTCTCAAATTTAGTTTCTTGTGTGATTTTTAGGAAGTAAAAATCTATGAAAGGAGGAGAGAAAACCTAGAGGGTATATAGGATATAGGATACACAAGAAACACTGAGACACTGAGAGATGAATCACAAGGAGAATTCATGGAGAAGGAAGGAGCATTGCTCAAGAGGAAATTGTAGAGAAGAGAAAGATCAATCAACTTGTCTATGAGTTTCTTCTAATATTTTCTATATTTTTTAATTGACAATGATGTTTTAATTACTTTAATTATAGTTGGATGATTGAACCCAAGTTTATAACTCTATATTGAATTTCTCTTTTACTTAATTGATCCCAAGTCTAGTGTGTGATTACTTTATTTGATTGGGTTAAATGGATTGTGCTGGTTTATTTGATTTAATGTTTGTTGTCGTTTGATTGACTCGAGAGAGGAAGTTAAAAGAAAAAACTTGTAATTAATGAGAGAATTATATCAACTAGAGATAGTGGTATTAATTTCTTCTAGATTTGATTCAAGGATTTATGAGTTTAATGCATTTTTGTCTTAAATCAATGAGATAAAGATATTTATTAATTTTGTTGGGGATAGGAAATTTATAACTTGAGAGAGAGTGGAGAGTTCATGATTGTAAATTATACTGGCACTGGATTGGTAATTGAATTAGTTTAATTGGTTATTCGATTGATGCGTATTTATTTGGGTATAAAAATCATATAAAAATAAGTACATTCTCAATCAAGTTTAAATTAAAATGTCAACCTCAAATTACACATATGAGTAAGCGTACTCCTCATTAACAGAGCATAGGGTTCAAACGAGTGTCGATCCTCAAGGAACAAGTATGCACTAGTCACTTTTCTTTCATTATTTAACCGACTCAATAAAGTGAAAATGAATAAAAAGGAAAATAAAATAAAAGAATATATACATGTCAAGGATGGAGAATTATGTGACTTAAACCATTATTTTAACAAACATGATCTTAAAGTACACAATCGTCATCTTAATTAACTATTCTCTTGGCCTCATGAAAGATTAAGGTAGACTCACTTCTTTTTCAATCCATGAAATCACATCTTCTAGACAAATTAGCATCACATATTCTGTCTCAACTAATTCACCCAAAAGATGCATTAAACACAATCCTTAATTAAATTTTCATATTCTGGCAAACTTAAAATATGAAATTAACCAATAAATCCATATTATGGCAAATATCAATTAACCTTCAATTACCTAGTTCTTCACAACTAACCTCTTTTTCAAGTAAGTTAAGAGATAACAAATATGAAATTAATGAATTGAAACCACCATCAACCTCTTTTTCAAGCAAGTTAATGGAGAGAAACAACCAATTAATCTCGTAATTAACACCAGTAATTGAATACCAAGAATAATAATCAATTAATCAAAAGATCAAAGTAACTCTAAAAATCATGAGTACCTAAAACAATGTCAAATTACAATAAAATAATTAATACATCATTTTTCAAGAAAAGAAAACAAAAGTAAAAGAAGCACTCATAGACAAGCCTCCTTCTTCTTCTTTGCAAACCCTCTTGCACAATCCTCCTTGAATTGAAGAATTCCTCCTTTGACTTGAGTGATTTTTTGTTATGCTATCTAAATTCTCTCCTTTTTCTTGTGTTTTCCATCTATTTAAATGCTTAGGCAGTGCCTAAACTCGTTGGTGTAAGGTTCTTGGCTGAGTAGAAGTAGGTGTTAGAATTTGTGGACTCCTAAATGCGGAAAACATCCACGAATCTCTTCCAAAAATCTAAGTAAACGATTAAGAAGATCTAAGGTTTACAGAATTACCTCTGTTCGGTGTAATCGAGATCCTTCGATTCTGATTGTGATGTCGTACGTACAACTCGAACGATCACCAGACGCTGCAGTGTGCGAACATCCTCTATCAGATACACACGGCGAACTGACTCGTTACCCTAAGAGTGCTAGCGCCTAGGGTTTCAGAGGCTTTTTTTTTTTTCTCTGGTGAATGGAGGCATGAATATTCTCAACATAACGGGACTATTGAGAAAACAAGTAGGGTTTTCTTAAAAAAAACTCCCCGAACCTCTTAGAGTCCAACTCTGACAATATCTTATCATATTTTTAATTTAAATTTAAATTAAATTAAAATTGATATGATAAGATTCTGCCATTATCTCAGTAATTTAACTAATTAATTTACTGAGCCAAATTCTTATAATCTGGACAAGATCCAGATACATCGAATGTGGACATATTTCCAAATTCATTGTATCTGGTAAATTTGCTAAGTTCGATTAACTTAGACATATTTTCAGATTCATTGAATTTGGTTACTAGAAAAACAACCTAACAAGTTCACTTATTATGTGACCCTATAGGTTCATTTAACACTGGCAGTGTGCCTAAATCATATTTAAATGGCCC
Organism: Voacanga thouarsii; assembly: GCA_026120185.1. Taxonomy (NCBI): domain Eukaryota; kingdom Viridiplantae; phylum Streptophyta; class Magnoliopsida; order Gentianales; family Apocynaceae; genus Voacanga; species Voacanga thouarsii. The sequence goes on from JANUWF010000328.1 coordinate 639,728, forward strand.
ACAAGTTATAAATGGTTTCTAGTAAAATATTATAACTATCCAGGTTAAATGAAGATCAGTGATCTCTTTGAACCAAACCACAATTTTATATTTAGTCCTTTTATCACACGATATCCAAATTAAGCATAAGGCACGGAGCATGTCATCCTTATTAAGTTTAATCAATTATTTTTTGATTTCATAATAGACTGTTCAAACAAATAATATCAATATCTTAGATTGATATATTTGAGCACGGTCATGCATTTTAATAGTCTAACTTATCAAGGGACCCACGGACATCTCTCCCATAATTAAGAGGGACAAATTCCTTCACTATCAATCATATTCCTCTCCTTGATTTATTCTATATCCAACAGTAGTCTAATTTATTATCTGGTTAAAGACAACTTTAGACAACATCAAAATATAGATTTTATCAAGTAGGAAACTATGATAAATTTAGGTTGAAAGACTTTTAATTATCTTTATGATTAGAAAGTACTTATGACATGTTCCATGAAGTACTCTCATAGTGGGTCATGTCTAATACAATATTCTCTAACATTTATTTATGTTTTGACTTGATATCACAAATATCCATGATCAGTAAAACATAGCCATCAAGTCACAAATATACTAATCTTAATTTATTATTGTTCCAATAATAATAATAATAATCAATCAGTGACTGTTTTAGAATAGTCATTATATTTATTGTTGTGTTTTACTATCAAGTCACGTACTTGATGACCACAAAATAAAATATACTATTCAAGGAAAGGAAAACCTCATATTATTATATAAAACATAACGATAATAGTATGAGTACAAATTGACTCTAAGGCATATCCCTAACAGTAGGAAGATACTAAAGTTCTGTAGATTACTAAAAACCGTGTGCAAAAATCAAAGTTCCATCTTATCCTCAGGGCACAGCCGGCACCGCCTTGGCTGCTGGAGCCAGCATCGGTTGTGTTCTGTTTCTTCAATTGTTCGCCAATTTTTTATTGATTTCGATGCAATGTTTTGCAGAGTATAGCCGACACCGCCTTGGCTGCTGGAGCCAGTGCCGGTTCAATTCTATTCCGGGCGTTTTACTGATTTTTTTTGTTATCTCGAAATTCATGTCAACAGTGCGTGGTTGGCGCCGGTTCCTATGCCCTGGCCAGCGCCACCTATATTCTTTTTTGCGACGTTTTTGCTTTGTTTTACCCCTTAAATATGAAATAATGCACAAAATACCTTTCCAATGGTAAAATCTCAAATATGAAGGAATATGGCTAGCTATTGAACAAAATGTATCACCAAATAACCTCAAATAATTAGAAAAAATATGACTAATTTAGGCACTATCATCGATCATTAGCATAGTCTTGGGGAATTTTATCTAATTACATGTTGTTTCTCCTTGTCCACTTTTAATGTCCTTGTGATTGATCTTGTGTGATATGTAATTATTGTATTGTGCTTGTTTCTGGAGAATCGATACTTGTTGATACCCTATATTATACCTTGTGATAAGTTTACTTGCTCTAATGTTTTTAGGTGTATAGTTTTGGAATTTGACATTTTAATTAAAACTTGATCAATTATGGGCTTAAGTATAATAATTTCTTACACCAAAAAAACACCTATTACATCACATGTGGAAAACTATTTGAAAAGATTCAAAAATCTACAATGTGGTTGAAAGTCTGCTAAACCTGAATTTGACATAGGCAAAAAGGTATCAAAGTGGAACGCATGTGGATAAAAAAGGATGAATTCAAAGCGCATGTTGTGTATGTTTCTCTAAAATCTACTATAGAAGACATTTGGTATCTTGACAATGGATGTTCATAGCACAAGACCAGCGAAAATAAGCTTCTTATCAATTATGAACACAAAAATATTAATCAAGTTGCTTACAAAGTTTATAATACCATATTTATAGGCATCATGCCCCAATTAATTGAGGTCTAATATCAGCCATTAGATACTCATTTACATATCTTTTGAAAGCTTAAAATATAAGAAAAGTCATAGAATTAAACGGTAAAAAAAATAAGCTAAATACACAAAATATAGAAATGTCTCCTTGCTGCCCAAAGACAAGCAGCGCTGCTTGCTATGGAGCAGGCGATGCCGCCTACTCTTAGATGTTCAAAGAACATCTTTAATAGGACCAAGTGTCATTGCTTGGTATGAAACAGGTGACACCACTTGAGGCTTCCCTTATCTCGGGCAGCGCTGCTACATCTCAAGGTTTCCTCCCCCTGTTGCTCCTTAATCTTGTTCCTTGTTTTTTCTTTTGGTTTTTCACTTGTTTAATCCACAAATTATGCTCTTTGAAGCCTTTAGAAGTCATCCAAGAGTCCTCCAATGGCTTTCCTTAAGTCTCCTTGACCGTCCAAATAAATTGTCGTTTCCTTGTGAGCTCCTTTTGGGCTTCCTTTTAGTACCTATCTCTTCACACTCTCAAAATCCTTGGCTTGAAAACTTTGCTTGCTTGAATTCCCCCTTAAACTCCATTGTAATTTGAGGTTTCCCAAAGAGCCTTAGATTGAGGCTTAGCTTTCCATCCCCCATTTTTAAATGTACGTTGGAGCTTAAGCCGACTCCTATCACCATGCACGTTTCAGTTCTTGCATGGTCATGTTAATAGTTCATTTTTTTCTACTCTTTTTCTCCATCATTATTTTAAGTTGAATATATTATGGAATTTTCTATATCTTTCGAATTCAACTCTCTATTGCTCAGAGTCTCTGCGTCTTTAGTTATATTAGACTTTGTGGATACTTCTGTGCATTAGCCCCAGGGGTTTACTGCCTTTTCTTTCTATGGCTTCAAAAAGTTCTTCTATCATATCTTTACCCAAAACATTTTCCAAATGAAAAGAAAAATGAAAATTAGATGAAGAAATTTTGCATTATTTGTTGAGGAATTAGCTGTCATCATTGGATAGTAAATCAACAAAAAATGAAAAGAGAAAATGAGGTCAGTTGAACTAGGATTTGAAAAAGGATAAAGGTGTTCTTTTCCTTGCTTGAAATCAATATCTTAGTCCCTACAAGCCTTATGTGCAACCTAGAGGAAGTCGGAGGAAGAGTTTGTATATTTATTTGTGTATGTGTTCCTTTCTGCAGTTCTGTGCAGAGCTTATGCACACTTAGTGTAGATCATGCAATTATTGATTTGATTTCTCTCTTGAATCTCTTTTGATGTATGTGCTTCTTTCTATTGATAGGAAAATTATTAGATTTCAACCTACCAATCGAGTGGCAATTAATCACTAGGCATCAAACCCTTTAGCAAAAGCACTATATGGAGGGAAAAAACTCTCACCTGGTAAAGCATTGTTAGTCACCTATTGTTGTTTCCTTATATTAACTAATGTAATGTATCAATTACAACATAAAAATTTGCTTGTAGGCTTGATAGAACCAAGACAGGATTAGGTTATCCTAGTGATGTAGTGGTTGTGAAAATACACCAAACGCATTGCTTATCAATTACATTGTTGTATTCATTGAGTAGAGAAATTTAGTGTCTTCTCATTTAAAATTCCCCTATTGCTATCAATGTTTAATGGAATAAAATTTTGCAATTTCAACTTTGGTGGCACCTGTTGCTTGGTATCTTGCATAATGGGGACTGTATCTGTTTTTTGGAGATGTTCATAATTTGCTTTTGCTTGATTTTAATTATTCTTCGAACCAAACTAGTAATTACGATTTGAACAATTTCAAATCAAATCAAACTATTTAAAATTTCAAATTATTAGGTTTAGTTTCAATTGGTTTAATTTGGTTTAGTTTAGTTTGAATGGTTTGTTATTATAAAAATGGTAAAATATGTCGGCTACCCTTGAATTTTTACAAATTTTTATTTCTACCCTTAAATTTTAAAATATGTAATTTTAGTACTCGAATATTTGAAACACCTAAAAAATAGCCATTTTCATCAAATGAAACTGTTAAGTGTTCACAGAAGTTTATCATGTAGCTCCCACATACCCTATTTTATGAGTATTTTTGTCCACTCATAACCTTCACAATGTGGCACTAAGTTTCCCTCTAATTCTTACAAAGTAACTTTTGTATATGATAGAAAAAGGTTGTTGTGATTTGTGTATCTCTCACTTCTTTTTTTTAGATTTTTTTTTTTTTTTTTGTAACTCATTTCTCCCTTCAGATCTATTCTTCTTTTTTCTAGAGATGTTAAGAAAATTGCTATTCATCAAAAACTGATTTTGGGTTTCTCTACTATCATCGAGAATTGAATCTAGTTTCTTTATTTTTTTCTCGTATCTTTAATTATTAGTTTGTTTATTAAATAGTAAAATCTGTGATTTTTGTTGTATAGTTAGATTTGAAGATGTGCAAAAGAGTAATCTCAAAATTAATGAATCGCATAAGAAGTATGGAGTCAAATCTTGAAGTTACTATTGATAATATGAAGAAACTCGAAGAGAAGATAGCAAGATTATAGTAAACAAAAAATATTTTGGAAGCAGAAAATAAGGAAGTTAGGTCATATGAGGACTATGTTGAGAAAATAAATAGGACCAAAGGATAAACTAATTAATTTTATTAACCAAGAAGACTCACAATATTTTACAAGAAAAAGAAAACTCACAAAATATTTTCCTACTTAAAAACTAAATTTTCATCACACCTCCACTAAAATATTTTTCTCAAACTCATAAACACTTAATGCTATTTCTCTATTCTCTCGTGCACATACCACTCAATCTACCATACCCACATACTTTAATATTTGCTATCTATTTATGGGCAAAATGAAACCGACATGTAGAGTCGGTTGTAGCTGGAATTTTCTAGGGAATTCATGCAAGTTGCAATGGCGGTGGGCATCTTCCAAGGAAGATTTTTGTTACAAGTTGTTGAAGATAGTGGAAGCTTCATGAGCTGCAAGTGGCTGATATTTTTCTCCAAGTTGTTATTGTCCAGATTGTTGTAGAATGGTGGCTGCAAATTACAGCTCCAGATTGTTCTCAAATGGCAGTGCAAGCTGGTCATGCAATCATTGACAACATTTCAATACTACCCCTCAATGACTGCTTTCGTATTGTTTCTCGTGAGATCATAGTGAGTTACCTTCGAAATTCTTCGAGTTTTACTCCATTGAGACCTTTGGTGAAAATATCAGTAATTTATTCTTCAGTTTTCACATGTTTCATTTTAATTTAACCACATAATACCTTTTCTCGCATAAAGTGATAATGAACCTTTACGTGCTTTATTCTTACATGGAATAATGGACTTTCTGCTAAGCTTATTGCTGATTGATTGTCACAATATAATTGATCTGCCTTATCCACTGGCTGATAAAGATCTTCCAAGAGTTGTAGTAGCCACAAACATTCTTGAGTTACCATTGCTATGGCACGATATTTGATAGGGCCTAAATTAGTCATATTTTTCTAGTTATTTGAGGCTCTTTTGTGATACATTTTGTTTAATAATAGTCATATTCTTTCATATTTGAGATTTTACCCTTGAAAAGATATTTTGTTCATTATTTCAGATTTTAGGGGTAAAACAAGGCACAAACGTCGCAAAAACATAACTTAGGCGGCGCCGGACAGGGCAGAAAAATCGGCGTCGGCCAAGTGCTGTTTGCACGAACTCTAAGGCAACAAAAAATTATTGAAACAGGACCAGAACACTCTAGAAAAATATGTTATGGAAATCAAGAATAATCGACGAACAACTGGGTAAACAGAACACAATCGGCGCCTGCTCTAGTAGCCAAGGTAGTGCCGGCTGTGATCTGTAATCGAGGCGGTGGATTGAATTTTACACACGGTTTTTAGTAATTTGTAGAATTTTAGTATATTCCTATTTCTAATCGGCCAAAATCCCTACACCAACGAATTTAGGCATCTCAAAAGCTTATAAATACAAGGAGAACACAAGCCAAATGGAGGAATTTGAAGGTGCTAAACAGGAAATCAGTCAAATCAAAAGAAGAATTCATTAATTCAAGGAGGGTTGTGCAAGAATGTCTTCAAAGGAAGAAGAATGAGGCTTGTCTATTAGTGCTTTCTTTTACTACTGTTTTTTTTTTTCTTGAACAATGATGTATTAATTGTTTTATTGTAATTTGACATTGTTTTGGATATTCATGGTTTTTAGAGTTATTTGATCTTTTAATTAATTGATTATTTTTCTTGGTATTTAATTACTTATGCTAATTACAAGATCAATTGGTTGTTTCTTTCCATTAACTTGCTTGACCAAAGGGGTTAGTGGTGGTTTCAATTCATTAATTTCATATTTGTTGTCTATTAACTTGCTCGACCAAAGGGGTTAATTGCAAAGAATTGGGTAATTAAAGATTAATCAATGTCTACCCAACCAAGGATTCATTGGTTAGTTTCATGTTTTAAGTTTGCCTTACTATAGAAATTTAATCAAGGATTGTATTTAATGCGTCTTTTGGGTGAATTAGTTAAAACCGACCAAGTGATGCTAATTTATCTAGGAGATAGTGATTTCATAGATAGACCAAAGAAGTGAATCTACCTTAATCCTTCATGATACCAAGGGAATAGCTAGTTATGATATTGATTAAGTACTTTAAGATCATGTTTGTCAAAATAATGATTGGGTTACATACTTCTCCATCCTTGTCTTGTGTATATTATTTTGTTTTTTTTTTTCCTTTTTTTTCACCTTATTGAGTCAATTAAACAATGAAAAAAAAGTGATTAATGCATACTTATTCCTTGAGGATCAACACTCGTTTGAACCCTATGCTATGTTAATGATGAATACGCTTGCTCATATGTGTAATTTAGGGTTAACGTTTTAATTTAAACTTGATTGGGAATGTACTTGTTTTTATATGATTTTTATTCCAAAATAAATAAGTATCAAGTTTTTTGCGCCGTTACCGGGGAACAATATCATGAAACCTTGGACTTCGTTGATTTAACCATATGAATATGTAAATATGTCAATATGTAAATTTGTACAATTATTCTCTTTACATAATGGTGCCATTTGTTGTATTATGTATCTTTGTACTCTAACTTACTAACTCTAACTATGTAAGTATGTACAATTATTCTTTCTGCAAAAAGGTGCTATCTTTTATATCTTGTGTATTTGTGTATACCTTTGTAACCTAACCTTCTAACTTTGACTATGTTCTATTGACTAACTTTGTATTCTTGTACTTTTGTTGCAATCATGAATTCTGTTATCTAACCCACTTCATTTGGTTTAGGTGTTATCCTTGGTACATGACCCGGAAATCTGAAGGCAAGATAGTCGAATTTGACCCTGAAATCGAAAGGACACTATCAAAGATCCGCCGGACAATCCAAAGAAACTTTATCATCGACATCAATGGTGCTCAAAATAACAATGTTGGGAATAATAGGAAAGTTATGGATGACTTTGTGAAATCGGCAATCTCGGGCGTAGGCTCGATTATCACTAGGCCTAGTGTGGATACGAATAATTTTGAAATAAAACCTAATATTATCTAGATGGTTCAAAATATGGTTCAATTTGATGGGCTACCTGAAGAAGATCCCAGTACCCATTTAGCTAGTTTTCTGGAGATTTGTGATACTTTTAAGATGCATGTTGTTGCTGAGGATGCAATAAAGTTAAGACTTTTTCCTTTTTCTTTGAGGGATAGAACCAAATATTGGTTAAAGTCTTTACCTACGAGTTCTATCACTACTTGGAATACCCTAGCTGAAAAATTTCTAGCCAAATATTTCCCTCCTGCTAGGACAGCCAAACTGAGGAACGAGATATGTGCCTTCCAACAACTAGATTCTGAGCCCTTGTATGAAAGTTGGGAGAGATTCAAGGAGATGTTGAGAAAATGCCCACACCGCGGATTTGAGCTAGGAATGCAGATGCTCATCTTTTGAATGGTCTCACGTTCGCAACACGTCAAGTGGTGGACTCTTCTACAGAGGATTCCATCAATCATAAGACCCCGGAGTAGGTATTCTATCTTATTGAAAATTTAGCTTATAATAACTACTCATGGGGAAGTACAAGGTCTAGAGCTCATGTGCAAGGAGTACACAAAGTGGATGCTGTGGCAGTATTGGAGGGTAAGGTGGACGTCTTGACTCAGAAAATGGAACAAATGGAGATGCCTTAAGGCTAGGTATTAAACGTAAATTGTGATTTCTGTGGAGAGGGACACCCAAACCATGAATGCCAAAATATTGGTTCCCTTCAAGAAACCACGAAACAAGCGGCATTTGCAGATAATATCCGTCCAAGTAACAACCTTTATAGCTCTACTTATAATCCTAGGTGGAGAAACCACCTAAATTTCTCTTGGAACAATGGAAACCCACATAGGCAGGGCTCTTTAAATTTTGGAGGGAATCAAAGGAACCCAAACCCCATGAACAATAATGCAGCACCTTCAAAGCCACCATTGAAAGAATTGATTGGCCAATTGGTAAGTACAACAGAGACTAAGTTCTAAGGGGTCGATATTACAACAAGGAACCTAGAGGCCTCCATGCGCAACTTGAAAAACCAAATCGGTCAACTGGCTAAATCACTGGGGGATCGTTAAACTGGGACATTTCCAGGGAACACTGAGAAAAATCCATGGGATCAAGGCCGTGGAAAACATTGAAGCCATCTTTCTTTTGCTTTACATTCAATTTTGTGATTGAAACAATTTTTACTTCTATCATTTTTGCTTGATTATTTTTCATGAATTGAAGTCACTATTCATCATTATTATGTGTTCATTCTTTTTCTTAGTTTAAAAAAAAGAGAGAGAGAGAGAAGCTGGACAGAATGCAGCCGGCGCCGGCTATGGCTAGGACTAGCGCCGGTTCCTGTCGGGCAAGGCGCAAGATATAGGCCATTTTGGCCACTTCTTCTTTCAAAATCTCCAACTCCCTCTCAAATCCTCTCTAACCCGTGCCGGCTTCACCTCCCCAACTTCCCAAAATTTGATTTTTCACTTCCTAATCACTTCTATAACATCTATCTACCTCTCTTTTGTTGATCCTATGGATCAAAAATCTCAAAAAATTTTATTTTGCACAACAAACTCACCTTCAATCCACAAGCAAAAAACTTGAATTTCTGCAAAAAGCTTACATCTTTTGCTTGCCCATGCATACACGAGCACAAATGTATGATTTTTATTCAATTCCTATGGTTAAAATAGTGTAGCTGACTTTTTCTAATTTTAGGGACAATTTTAGCCAAAAATTGGGATTGTTTATGTTATCTTGAATTATACATTACTCCTTGAGCTTCATGATTTTGGATAGAATAGGAGTTAATGGTTCTTGGATACTTGATTCATGCACATGATCATTCGGAACTTCATGCATATATCTAAGGTTAGAATTATGGCTATTTATGATGGTTGAGTAATGGCTACATATGGAACTTGATTCGTTTTTCACGTAATGCCATGATAATGCCTTCATTCACATGATCATGTATACTTGAAAGCATTGGGGATATTCAACACATTTATTCTTTACAGTGAACTTTATATGTATTCTTGCATGTTGTGTTAAGTTAATTTGAGGAGATTGAATTGGTTGTTGTTGAGAGTGTGATCTACATTGAAGGAGTTTGGGCATTATGGTTGTGAGATTGGTTGCGGGTTGAGTGAGAATTGAGGATTGTGTTTGCAATGGGTAGCTACACCCTGTTTAAGTTCTTTGAGCTCATTTGTTATAGCCTCCTATTGCTACCACCACTTATTTGACAACATGTCTAGAGCATAGGGACAATCCTCTAAAAGGACGAGAGCTTCTTCTTCCTCAGCCCCGGCATCCATCGATCCCTTGTTCCTTAAACCAACTGAGTTTATCGATCCATCATGTGAGGAATGGTACGATAGGAGAGCATCCAACAAAATCATTGCAGAGCGTACTTTCACACCTACCCTAGACCATGCCCTTAAATTAGGAATGATGTTTAGGAGGCAAGGATGGGGATCGATAGTACAGCTAAAAAGGAAGTATTGTCCAGCGCTAATTAAAGAATTCTATGCCAACATGATTGACAAGGGCAATAAATACCTTCCCCACATTGAGATGAGAGTGAAAGGAATCCCCATTATCATCACACAAAATCATTTAGCTAATCTTCTCTAAGTGTTTGATGATGATTCTTGGCAAGGGATAGACATAAATAATCAAAAAATTCTTCCTGACCCGAATTGGGATGCCAATGGGACTAGAGCCACTCTAGGGTTGTATAAGTATAACGCCTTCCAAGCCAACAGTTTCTATTCGAACAATGATCTTGCTGCCAACTTTAGAGCTCTAGTCTATATGTTTAGGTTCAATGTTGTACCTCGTGCCAGTGATTTTAATGAGACCCACCTTATTGACACCTACATTTTGCATAGGATGATGAACACCTTGTCTATCTCTCTTGCACCCTTGATTATACAATCCATTAGGGATGTAGTTCATCACCGTTTCTCTACTAAAGCCTTCGTCTTCCCTCTAGTTATCATGAAAATCCTGAAAGACTTTGGTGTTAGTACTGAAGGAGAATTGATGGAGGCTACCACTGAGCATGATATGGTTACGGAACAAACTCTGATAAGTTACGGGTACAAGTATAACCAAGAGTTGAAAAAGTGGTTAACCCCCCATGAGAATAGATATCCCGGTCAGGTTAGGTAACCCACTGCGGAGGAGGAGCATCCCCCGCCACCAGCACGCGCACGAGCTAGTAGTTCTCAATCTCAACCCTGGACTGACTTCGAGACTACCATGCTACGGCAATTCGTACAACAAACGAATATGCTCCTACGCTTGCAGGGCTCAGTCGATGGCATTGCAAGATGACAAGCTACTATGGAACAGCAATTGGCTGAATGGAGGCAGCATTTTCCCGGACAACATGGTGGTCAAGGCACATCCGCACCGGCTGCTGATGATGATGATGAGGAGGAGGAGGACTGATGATGATTGTTCCACATTTTCGCTTATTGTTCACTCTTGTTTTTTCCTTTATCTTTTCATGTCTTTTCTAGTCAGTTTTTTATTTCTTTCTTTTGCTGTACTATTTTCTTTCTTTTGTTTTTGATTTATCTTTCTTTTCTAGTTTTTATGCTTTGATTTTTTTTTTTTTTTGTATTTTTCTTTTTTTAGATACTTCGACAATACCTCCTTCTCCAGGAATTCGACTTCCTTGTACACAAGAACTTCACTGTAATGGAAGTATTGTCTTTCTTATCCCTTCTCCATTATATTTTTGGTCCCATGGCATTGCTTATTCCTTGTTCTATTTATTTGGCCATTGAGGACACTATCTAGTTTAAGTGTGAGGGAGTGATTCGATTGAAAATTCTTCTATGCACCATTATTTTATACTTTATCATCCTTCGTGTGAGCAGAAGTTTCAAAATTTTTTCTGATTTTCTTTGCGATTTCAAACTGTATTTTTAATGCATGTCTTTATGATGGATTATAGAGCAGATGTTCTATATCATTTATTGCTTATGCATGACTTTTTTACACGCATTTCGACTAAGTAGTTCTTGATCAAATACTTTACATTGTTCTTAAACCTGGTTTTCTATTAAAATTCATTGAGCATTTTAGAACTTACTTGAATACTTCTCGAGGTAAAATAAGAAAGACATTTATGATATAACTTATGGATGATGGTAATAGGTCTTCTTTGGATAGTTTGAGCTTTTCAAGCCTACCTATTGGATATTATCCCTACTACCTATTTTGAGCCTAAATTGTTAATTTCTTTCTTTAAACCCGTTATCATACTTTGTCCATTACGTCTTTCTGAGAGTTTAATAATTCTTCCAAATCTTTATACTCTTGATGGATAAAAGTACATGAAAGAGAATGTTGAGGGAGAATACTTGGAGAAAGATCATGACTCGTTACTTTCAGTCATGCATCAATAGTTGTGTTGAGCTGGAAGAAGAAAGAAAGAAGAAAGATTGAAAACAAGAAAAGAAAACAAAAAACTGCTAAAAAATAAAAAGATGGAAAGAAAGAAATTGAGAAAGAAAAGAACAGTAGCAGTGAAAGACAAAAGAAGAGAGAAAGAAAGAAAAGAGAAAAAAATTTGAAAGAAAAAGAAAAGAAATATCACAAGAAGAATAGTGATTAAGCTATAAAAGTTGAGTTCATATCAACTCCGTGACACCATTGCTGAAAATTCGAATGATCTTGTGAAAAATAGAGAAGAGTTGATAAAAAAAAAAAAGAAAAGAAAGAGAAAAAAATGCAAGATTTGCTTGAGTTGAACTATAATTTCTAAACAAGGTTATGGGTTTTGATTAATCTTGGAATAGGAGAGCAAGAAGAATTGGAAATTATTGACACATTTTGTTTATCCTTTTCTTGCGAACTCTCATCTTCTTTGATATTTGATTCTTCTATATCTTTCGTTTAACAAGCTACATTACAAGCCCTTTAGCCTTACATTACAAACTTGAAAGTCCTACTTGACCTATGTAGAATCATGATATGTCTAGGATTAGTGGAGAGAGTGTATGAAGAGTAAGCTTATGGAATGCATATTCTTTTTTAACTAAATTCTTTCCAATGGTTTGAGAATATTATTAAAGTATTGAGATAGTTCTACTAAGTCACTATTCACTTACACAAGTCTTGCATTTGTTATGAAAGATGTAGTAGCATGTGTTTTATGTTCTTGAATGAAGGAAGCATTGAAGATATTTGTTTTGAAATTGATTGAGTGATTTATCAATCCTTGTGTTTTTCTTACTTGTCTTTGATACTTTACTTGAGGACAAGCAAAGAGCTAAGTGTGGAGGAATGTGATAGGGCCTAAATTAGTCATATTTCTCCTAGTTATTTGAGGCTCTTTTGTAATGCATTTTGTTCAATAGCTAGTCATATTCCTTCATATTTGAGATTTTACCCTTGAAAAGGTATTTTGTTCATTATTTCAGATTTTAGGGGTAAAACAAGGCACAAACATTGCAAAAACAGAACCTAGGCGGCGCCGGACAGGGCAGAAGAACCGGCGCCGGCCATGTGTTGTTGGCACAAACTCTGAGGCAACGAAAAATTATTGAAATAGGACTAAAACACTCTAGAAAAAATATTGTGCAAAAATCAAGAATAATCGGCGAACAACTAGGTAAACAGAACACAACCGGCACTGACTCAGTAGCCAAGGTGGCGCCGGCTGTGATCTGTAATCAAGGCAGTGGATTGAATTTTACACGCGGTTTTTGGTAATTGCAAAATTTTAGTATATTCCTACTTCTAATCGGCCAAAAACCATACACCAACAAATTTAAGGATCTCAAAAGCTTGTAAATACAAGGAGAACACAAGCCAAAGGGCGGAATTTGAATGAGCTAAACAGGAAATCAATCAAATCAAAAGAGAAATTCATCAATTCAAGGAGGGTTGTGTAAGAAGGTCTTCAAAGGAAGAAGAAGGATGCTTGTCTATGAGTGCTTTCTTTTACTATTGTTTTCTTTTCCTTGAACAATGATGTATTAATTGTTTTATTGTAATTTGACATTGTTTTGGATATTCATGGTTTTTAGAGTTATTTGATCTTTTGATTAATTGATTATTTTTCTTGGTATTTAATTATTTGTGCTAATTACGAGATTAATTGGTTGTTTCTTTCCATTAACTTGCTCGACCAAAAGGGTTGGTGGTGGTTTCAATTCATTAATTTCATATTTGTTATCTATTAACTTGCTCGACCAAATGGGTTAATTGCAAAGAATTAGGTAATTAAAGATTAATCAATGTTTGCCCGACCAAGGATTCATTGGTTAGTTTCATGTTTTAAGTTTGCTTGACCACGGATATTTAATCAACGATTGTATTTAATGCGTCTTTTGGGTGAATTAGTTGAGACCGACCAAGTGATACTAATTTATCTAGGAGATAGTGATTTCATGGATTGATCACATAAGCGAATCTACCTTAATCCTTCATGATGCCAAGAGAATAGCTAGTTATGATATTGATTAAGTACTTTAATATCATGTTTGTCAAAATAATGATTGGGTTACATACTTCTCCATCCTTGTCTTGTGTATATTATTTTGTTTTGTTTTTTTTTTCTTTTTATTTCTTTTTCACCTTATTGAGTCGGTTAAACAATAAAAGAAAAGTGATTAATGCATACTTGTTCCTTGAGGATCGACACTCATTTGAATCCTATGCTATGTTAATGATGAGTACACTTGCTCATATGTGTAATTTGGGATTAACATTTTAATTTAAACTTGATTGGGAATGTGCTTATTTTTATATGATTTTTATACCCAAATAAAAACTCATTAATATTCTTCCTCTATGCTAAACTGTAACATTGTTGGTTGTCTCTTATTGCAGCATGAGACAGCCCTAAATCCAAGATTAAAAACATATCCAGTAGTTGATCATCGTGTATCGGAATCACTGGCATAGTCAGCATCACAATATCTTATCAATGTATCTGTCTTTTTATATAACAAGCCATAGTCTATAATACATTTAACATACCTTAGCATCCTTTTTACTACATTAAGATGCGGCTTCTTCGGTGTTTGCATAAATCGGCTTACTACTCCAACTGCATATGAAATATCTGGCCTAATTAGTGTTAGGTAGATTAAACTATCCATTAACTGTCGATACATCATTCCCTCTTCAAGTTCCTTGCCTTTAGTTAAACATAATCGAGCATTTACCTCAATTGGAGTAGATGTTGGTTTGCAATCAAGCATGCCATATTTTTGTATAAGATCCTACACATACTTCTATTGGCATAAAAATATCTCACCATTCGCTTGTTTAATCTCCAAGCCAAGTAAGTGTTTCAGTTCTCCAAGCTCCTTCATCTGGAAGCAAATTGAGATATTTGACCTAATTTATTCAATCTCCTCTTTATCATCTCCAGTAATGATTAGATCGTTCACGTACACAAGTACTATAGCTAGCTTCCTTTTTAGAGATTTAATAAACAAACTTGAATTAGTTGGTGCCATTAAATATCCATTCTGGATCAGGAATTCTGCAATTCTTCCATACCATGCTCATGGTGCTTGTTTCAATCTATAAAGTGCTTTATTAAATTTACACATGTACTTTAGATATGCCTTATTCTCAAACCCTTGTGGTTGTTGCAAGTATGTGTCTCGATCGAGTTCTCCATGGAGGAATGCATTCTTCACATCAATCTGCCATAACTTCCATGACTTGCTTGCAGCTAAGGTGAGTAATACTCAAACTGTGGTGATCTTTGCCACTGGACTAAACGTCTCATCATAGTCTAACTCGTACTTTTGTGAAAAACCTTATGCCACCAGTCGTGCCTTGTATCTATCAATCGATCCATCTGGCCAAGTTTTCAAATTGTACACCCATTTGCAAGAGATATGTTGTACATTTCTTGGCCTTGGCACTAATCTCCATATCTCATTTTTCTTTAGTATTTTTATTTCTTTTTCCATCTCCTTTCTCCATTCCTTATGTTTGGTGCTGGAATGCCCTCTAAACTATTTTATCGGATATAATTATCAAATTTATTAATAAAAGAATTTATTCTCAAAATTTATTTGTGAATTTACATTTTATTTGTGCACGATTTTCATTTGAAAAGGACCTATTATGTTTAAGTAAGTGATCCATGTGAATTCCAAATGGGCAGTGGCATACCTTTAACCAATGAGTAGTCCATTCACTTCATAGTATGAGCGTATTTCGAATACGTAGAACGGGACCTGTAATAGTGGTTTCCAAAAGTACTATTTAAAAGAAACCCAGACTATTACTACTACAGCATGGACTAATACTCTACCACTTGAGTATGAGTTAGGGGTCTAACGAAACTAGAAGTATATACTTTGATATGTTGTAGTTCAGGTTCTTTCGTAGAGCCGATATATTTGTATGTTGGGTATATGTGACTAGTTAATTAATACAAAATTATACAAAATCGCTTCTATGCTATATCGCCCCTTATGACTGGTCAAATAATCTAATTATCCAGGATCCTAAGGAACATGACTTGGATGTTTACTTTAGGGTAGCTCCCTTGGAAAGTGGAAACATTCCAGAAGTCGTGGATCATTGGACTAGAGGTCTAAGGATGGTAAATGTCTATTAGAGAGGTGTTAGTACACTCTTTCTCTCTAAATGCACAGCAATACGTAGAGGGGTATTTTAGTCATTACACATATAGGTCGAAGACTTTGCTAATGCAGTATTATCCTTGGGGTCAATATTTCCTTATGGTAATATTAAAAAATATTTAAAATATAAAATATAGCTATTTATATAGTAGAGGTATTTTAATCATTTTAATAGCCAAAACGATGTGTTTTTTGGTCCCCGAAATGGCCCTTAAGTCCTGACAAAATTGGGTTAAGGAATTGGTCTTAATAATTATTAGTTTTATTTTATTTTATTTAAGTAGTCTAATTTATTATTGGACTAGAATAAAATAAAAGGCTCGAAAGAGAGAGAGAGAGAGAGAGAGAGAGAGAGAGAGAGAGTATATTTTATCTAGTTTAATTGATTAATTAATTATTCAAGGCTCAAGGCCCAGATTGAATAATTAGAAAATTAATCTAGATATAAAACTAGATAAAAGGCCTGATATTTTATATTGGTCTATTTGGGCTTGTTAATTATTTATTGGGCTATTCAAGGAAGCCCAGAAAATAAATAATTGAGATTTATTACTTATGGGTGCTCAAGTCCAAGAATAAATAATTTTATCTGGCCCAATGAATAAGACCAAGGGTAAAATAAAATTAAAAAAAATAACATTAAATAAATAAATTAATCAATTAAATTAAATAACAACACGGGATGGATCCGTGTTGTTTCGCATGAAGGATAATAGAAAGCATGGAGCTTTCTGTTTTCATGTAGATGGATTCTCTCTCAGGGAATTTGATGAAACGAATGGAAAATGAATTGAAGTGGAAGGCTTTGTACAAAGCACTTCTGGGTTCATCATTCACAGAGACAAAACCCATCTTCTGTGAAGCATTCATAGAAACCAAAAGCGTATCAAACCCACTTCTTTAAACTTTCACCAGCTATACTACGGGCACTATTTCAGAAGATCAAAAGTTTCGCGTGAATGAAACACAATTGACATTTAAAAGGACGTGATCCAATAGCTTCAAGCATCCTTGTACAGATATCTACATCAGTGCGAAAATGGCCATTCAATCACAAAGATAAATTTTTCGTTTTGCTAGCATGTTTTCGGTTTGATGATTTTTGTCATTTTAAGCCTTCAGTTAGTATCAGAGCTATAGTTAGACAAATGTAGGAAGCATATTAGGCTTAACTAAAATAAGAAAATATTTATTTTTGATGAAATCTGTGATCCTTCGTGTTTACTGGTATGCGTAGTTTCAATGTAAACTTCGCGAGTGGAAGTATAGAAATACTGTATTTTGATTATTTTCATAGATATCGTGTAAGTCCAGTATTTTTAAGGGCATAGGCGGTTGTTTGGATGAGTTTTGATTGAAAATAGAGAAAAAATTGCGTACAGTAACATTTGAAACGCAGAGAAAAATCACTGGAGAAGAAGGTACTGTAGCAGTCGCCAAGCCAAGCCTATGAGAGGAGCCGACCAGTAGTTGAGCCGCCCAACCGCAAGCCGGCTCCCCTACTGAGGATGGCTTCCTCGCAGAAGCCGGTTGCTTCCTCGCGTGGCACGAGGAAGCATTTCCAATTTGCATTTTGCAAATTGGTGCCACGGTCAGCAATTTTGACCGCAGTAGTGGGGCGGGCGCTGGCCGGGTCGCGGGCCGCACGAATCTCGGCCCATGGGTTTTCCCATGAGCCATGATCCAGTATGGCGGGTGCAGTAGACCCGAAATAAAAAAAAATAGTTTTTGGTCCCATACTAGACGAAGTTATTTTTATTGTAATAGTTAATATTCTTTGAATATTTGGTATGAAAAATAATAGTAAAAAAAATTAGGATTAAACAAGACTATTAATTAATTAATGTGTTTAATTTTTTTTGGGGACACTTAGGTTAAAAGAATAGAAAAGCATGAAAACGTTTACAGTTTTCTAACATGCTTATTTCTTTTTGTACCCTATGTGCGCGTTTTCTCAAACATCAAAGTCTTTAGGAATTTTTTACCCAAAAAAAATATTTTTCTTAAATCACATAGTTAATTTTAATTCGAATAAAAATTAATTCTTGGATATTTTCTCAAAGGATTTTATCCTTGACATAGAAAATATTTTGGATTTAGATATTTTTGTGAATTAAAATAGAAAACCATTTTGATTGACTTTTAATAAGAAAAATTGCTTTTGTCAAATTAATCTTGAGATCAAAATCTCTCGAAAGTTTTATTAGAAAATTTTGAAATTTTGAAATTTATTAACTTAAATAAAATTAATCAACGGAAAATTTTCTCAAAGGGTATAAACCTTGATATAAAAATTTTTATGGGTTTAGATATTTTATTTCAAGTTAAAAGAAAACTTAATTGAAATTTTCAAAAGACATTTTCCAAGAAAAAACCCTTATTTTGAAATACTAAGTGGGAGAGTATTGGGAAATATGCCCTCTTAGATTAGGTTTCTGATGTAAACATCGAATATTTTAATAAAAGAATTTATTCTTAGAAATTGTTTGTGAATTTATATTTTATTTATGCACAATTACGTTTGGAAAAGACCCATTGTGTTTAAGTAAGTGGTCCATGTAAATTGTGGTCTTTCACATTAAGGTATGGATCACGGGTTACTTAACACATAAACGTTTGTTCTTAACCGATTAATGAGAATGAGAATCTCATCATGTCCAAGTTATTATGTTATGAATTCCAAATAGGGAATAGCTTACCTTTGGCCAGTGAGTAGTCCACTCACTTCATGACATAAGCGTATTTCGAATACATAGAACAGGACCTGTAGTAGTGGTTTCTTAAAGTACTATATAGTAGAAACCTAGACTACTATTGCTAAAGCGTGGACTAGTACTCTACGACTTAAGTATGAGTTAGTGGTCTGACGAAGTTAGAAGCATGTACTATGATATGCTTTAGTTGAGGCTCTATCGTAGAACCAATATACTTGTATATTGGGTATATGTGACTAGTTAGTTAAGACAGATTTGTACAAGATAGTTTCTATACTATACCGCCCCTTGTGGTTGTCTGAATGATCTAAATAACCAGGGCCTTAGGAAACATGACTTGGATGTTTGCTTTAGGATAGCTCCATTGGAAAGCGGAAACAATCCAGGAAGTCGTGGATCATTGGACTAGAAGTCTAAGGATGGTAGATGTCATTTAGAGAGGTGTTAGTACATTTCTTCCTCTCAAATGCACGGCGATATGTAGAGGGGTATTTTAGTCATTTCACCTGTAGGTCAGAGACTATGCTAATGCGGCATTGTCCTTGGGGTCAATATTTTCTTATGGTGATATTAGAAAATATTTAAAATATAAAATACAGCTATTTATATGGCAATGGTATTTTGGTCATTTTAGTAGCTAAAACAGTGTGTCTTTTGGCCCCCAATATAGACCGTAAGTCCTAATTATATTCAGGCTAAGGAATTGATCTTAAATTAAATTAAATGAAATTTATTTTGTTTAAGTAGTCTGGTTTAATTATTGGGTTAGAATAAAGTAAAAGTCAACAGAAAGAGAGAATTAATTAAATTAGTTTGGTGGGTTAATTAATTGTTCAGGGCTTTAGCCCAATTTGAATAATTAAAGATTGACCTGAGACTAAACTAATATTGTCTTGTTAATTGGACTGGTTTATTTGTGTTAGAAAATTAATTATTTATTAGGCCATTTATTTGGTTTGGATTAGAATAATTAATTTGGTTCAAAAGGCTAAACTAAGAGTCCAATAGGCCAAATTAAAGTCCAGTTTTACCTAAGGCTTTTTTTTTTTTTTTTTGTTAATAGGAAAAGAGGAGTCACATTTGTTCAATATTTAGAAATTCCTAGATATTAACCTAGGATAAGAGTCATGGATATACTATGATACTTTAAGGTTATCAGGGTTTTATGGGATTGGCAGATAAAAGAAAAAAACGTGTGTGATATTATAGGATCAAGATGCACGGTTTTTTTTTTTTTTTTTTTGTAAGAGCTCCTTTCTCTTTGGAAAAACCTTCTCTGTGCATCGTTCTTTGAGAGACAAAGAATTGGTTTTTTTCTTGACACTACTCTATAGCACATTGTCAAGGAAAAGTCTAAACCATTCCTTAGTCTTGTAAGTCTTCACCACCAGTAGATTAGGCAGAGCCATATGTTGGAAGATCAAGAAGAACTTAGCGTTTATGTACATGCACAGACGCAGTAGGAGGCTTGTAGGAATTGGATCAAAGGTTTCCATTAGTGCACCTATCCCAGTACCATTAATCCCAGTGCAGCCAGCCTTAAGAAAATGAAGAGGTAAATTTTCATGCTTCTGCCTCTGTTTTTTTGGTTTCCTACATTTTTCTGTGATTTTATTTGCCATTTAATCTTCAATTGGTATCAGAGCATAAAGATTTTTTGCAAATATAGGAAGCATGTATGCTAGTTAAATAAAACTGGACAGTTTTGTGTTGAATGCACTGTGATCCTTCGCTATTTTTTTGGTATGGATAGACACTTTGTTCACCTCACAGATTGAGGTTTAGGATCATATATAATTTACTGTTTTCCTTAGCAAATCGTGTAAGCCCAATATTAATGGGTATAGGCGGATGTTAGTTTTTTATTTCATTCATTTTAGGTTGAAATCTGAGAACCAAGAGCCGTCGAGAGACTTGCAGAGAAGAAAACAAAGAAAAAAATTTGCAGAAAGAAGACGCAAGAAAAAATGAAGACGAATGCACTGTTGATGGGGAGCCGAGCCGCCAGTAGTCTTCTGTACCTAGAGCCAAGGGGCGGCTTGGCTTGGCGTTGATCGACTCGGTGGATTGCAAATTGCAATTCATCCACAGTTCAAATTTCTCGCAGGTTGGCACTGGAGCGAGTCGGGCAGCACGAGTCGCGGATCTTAGATGGCCCAATGAGGTGGTTGTCCCATGCGGTGGGTGTTGTGGACCACGGTTCAGATAGGCCACGTTCCAGTGCGGCGCGGGCATGGACCAAGGAGAAATTTTTTTATTTTTTCCATGAAATTTTCTTGCATTTTTTTTTTTTTTGTTTTGAGTTCTGTAGCAGGCAAAGTTAATATTTTTGCAATAGTTAATATTCATGGAATATTTTTGAATGAAAAATATTAGTAAGGAATTTTAGGATTAAATAAGACCATTAACTAATTAATTAATGTGTTTAATTCTATTATTTCGGCACTTAGGTTTAAAAAATAGGAAAAGCATGAAAACGTCTACTATTTTCTAGCATGCTATTTATTTTTGAGTACCTATGTGCACATTTTCTCAAAGACCAAAGTCTTTGGGAATTTTTTTGACAAGAAAAATATTTTTCTACAAATTAAATGGTTATTTTAACTTGAACAAAAATTAATCCTTAGATATTTTCTCAAAGGATTTAATCCTTGACATAGAAAATATATTGGATTTAGATATTTTTGTAAGTTAAAATAGAAAGCCATTTTTTTTTATTTTTTGCACAAGAAAAATTGTTTTGTCAAATAAACTAGAGACCAAAGTCTCTAGAAAGTTTTAATCGAAATTTTTTTGAAACCATTAAGGTTTTAATTTAAATAAAATTAGTCCATGAAAAAGTCCCTCAAAGGATATAAACCTTGACATAGAGATTTTAATGGATTTAGATATTTTATTTTTGAGTTAAGGAAAAACTTAATGAAAATTTTCAAAATGATATTTTTCAAAAAGCCCTTATTTTAAAAGACTAAGTGGGAGAGGGGTTTCAACGGCCCCACGGCTTCCATCACAATCCTCATTAGAGATCGTGGGTCCCCTCGCATCACCCTGGGAGTGAACCCGAATAGGATGGGAATACCACAAGGATCTAGGTCTAATGAAGTGATATAGTTAATAACTTGGGACGCGTGCTATGATCGGCCAGCCCACGTTGGAGGTTATAGTGCAAGGAATGTCCATAGGAAATGAGAGGAAACGGCCATCCTCTCAATGAAGTTATCTTCTAGATCATTACCTAGAAGGAAAATTAATTTGTGATGGTTAACACACTTAACTTAGGGAGCTGTTAATCTTCCGAAGAAGCTATGTCTGTTTTTCTAAAAGCCAAATTAATTATATTAAAGATAATAGTTAACTATTATCAGTTTTAATATGAAGATAAAGTGCACAAATTAATTTTATTTTTTCAAAAACTAAATCTTTTCTTTTATTTTCATTTTTTTTAGAAATGGTGGGAGGTTCTTTTAATCCTTTGGCCATTATTCTCCACGAGAATAAGCTAACGGGTCCAAATTATGTTGACTGGAAGAGGAACATGGATATAATACTCACAGCTGAGGAGTATAAGTATGTCCTCTACGAAACCTGCCTTATTATTGGGGAAGGTTCCATCGCTAAAAAGCGAGACGCTGAAAATGGGTGGAAGAAAGCTGACGAAATGGACACTGCTATATGTTAGCCTCCATGTCTAATGTGCTCCAGTCAAAACACGTGCACATGGCTTCTGCATACGATATTTGCCAATCACTAGCCACGATGTTCGCGGACAAGAGCCGGCCAGCAAGGCAGGAGGCTCTTCGAACAATAATTAATACTAAGATGGTTGATAGAGCATCAGACAGAGAGCACATGCTCAAGATGATTGCTGCTTTCGAGGAAGCAGAAATCTTAGGGGCTGTCATTAACCCCGAGAGCCAAGTGGACATGGTTTTCGAATCTCTACCGGGTTCCTTTACTCAGTTCAAGTTGAATTACAACATGAACAAGTTAAACATAGGTTTAACTGAGTTGATGAAGGAGTTTCAGATGGTAGAGAAGGTCTTGAAGTCTCAATCAAAAGTTATGATTGCTAAGGCTTCTTCCTTTAGAACTGGGTCCAAGTCCAGAAAGTTCAAAAGGAAGAAGAAAAATGCACCGGCCCAACCCAAGTCCTAGCCCAAAGACAAACCTAAGGGTAAATGCTTCAAATGTGGGTAGAAGGGATACTGGAAAAAGAAGTGTCCAGATCTCCAAGCCAAGAAAAACCCCACAAGTAATATTTTCTATCTAGAGTCTATATCAATGGTTGGATCAACTTCCACTTGGATTGTTGATTCAGGAGCCACTGATCACATCTATAACTCCTTGCAGGGGTTTAGAAAGATTAAAAGACTCCAGAAGGGCGAACATAGGCTACGTGTGAGAAATAGAGCACAAGTTTGGGCCCTTACAATGGGAGAGCTGGATCTTATTTTTTATTGTAATAGATTAGTGATTTTAAAAGATATTTTACATGTACCTAGATTTCGACAAAATTTGATTTCAATTGCGAAATTAATAAATCAATGATATTTTGTATCTTTCCATTCTGGTATGACTATCAGTAGAGATGGAGAAATTTTATATACTGAGCACATGTATGAAAATCTATTCTTCTTAAACTCTATTAACAATCAATTAAATAATGCTCAATCTGAACCTTTAACTAGGAAGAGAAAGACTAATGTCAATGACTCATATCTTTGGCATCTAAGGTTGGGTTATATCAATTTAACCAAGATTCAGAGGTTAATCTATAATGGGCCTTTAGGCTCATTGAGATTGGAAAGTTGGCCTCAGTGTGAATCCTACCTAATGGGAAAGATGACCAAAAGGTCATTTACCCTAAAGGCGGATAGAGCTAAGGAGATATTGAGTCTTATTCACACTGATGTGTGTGGTCCCTTATGTTCACCAGCTAAATGGGGGTTTGAGTACTTCATCACTTTCACAGATGATTGTATAAGGTTTGGTTATATTTACCTGATGAGACACAAGTCTGACTCTTTTGACAAGTTCAAGGAGTTTAAGGCTGAAGTGGAATGTCGGACAGGTAAACTGATCAAGACCTTACAATCGGATCGTGATGGAGAATACCTCTTTGGTGAATTCAAAGACTATATGGTACATCATGGGATAGTATCCCAGCTCTCTGCGCCAAGGACACCCCAGCAAAATGGAGTAGCTGAGAGAAGAAACAGGACATTAATGGAAATGGTTCGAAGCATAATGTCCCATGCTACTCTTCCACTGTCTTTTTGGGGATACGTCCTGGAAACAATAACATACATTCTGAACTTGGTGCCTTCCAAGTCAGTACCTAGGACTTCCTATAATATGTGGACTAGGCGTAAGCCAAGTCTGAATCATCTCGGGATATGAGGTTGTCCAGCTTATGTACTGATTAAAGGAGACAAGTTAGAACCAAGATCAAAATTATACTATTTTGAAGGGTATCCAAAAGGGACAAATGGTGGTTACTTTTATCATCCTAAGGAGCAGAAAGTACTGATTAGTACCAATGCTAGATACTTAGAGGATGATCAGAGTACTTCCACTAAAGGTTCAACTAGATTGGAACTCGATGAGAAGTTATCTTCGGAATCAACTTCTTCTTACCCGATTGTGGAACAAGAAGAGGCACAGCCTCAAGAGCCTGTACAAATGGAGCCTCGTTGTAGTAGGAGAGTGTCTAGGGTTCCAGAGAGATGGATTGGAGAAGCTTTCGAGTTAGTCTCCGACCATCAGGAGTAAGACACCACTAGATACGAGGAGGCTATTGCTGATGTCAATGCAAATCTATGACATGAAGCAATGAAAGCCGAGATTAAGTCCATGTACTTCAATCAGGTTTGGAATCTTATAGCTTCACCTGAAAAGATAAAATTCATTGTGTATAAGTGGGTATACAAGAGAAAAAAAGGAGAATATGAGAAGGTAGAAACCTTCAAAGCTAGGCTTGTGGCGAAAGGATATATTCAAAAAGAGAGAATCGATTATGAGAAAGCCTTTTCCCTGGTAGCCATGCTTAAGTTCATATGTATCCTCCTTGCTGTCGCATGTCATTATGACTACGAGATATGGCAAATGGATATCAAGACGGTATTTTTAAATGGCCGTCTTAGCGAAGACATCTATATGTCCCAACCGGAAGGCATTATTGCTAAAGGCCAAGAACATATGGTTTGCAAGTTTAAAAAGTCCATTTATGGACTTAAGCAGGCATCGAGAGCCTGGAACATTCATTTTGATGAGAATGTAAAGTTTTACGATTTTATTCAAAACGAGGATGAACCATGCGTGTACAGGAAACTTGAAGGCATTAATGTGGTCTTTCTTATCTTGTATGTGGATAGCATTTTACTCATTGAAAATGATATAGGGACATTATTATTTATAAAGGTTTGGCTGTCTAGTCAATCAGTATGAAGGACTTGGAAGAAGCCAGTTACATTCTCGGGATTATCTTAGAAATAGGAAGTAGAGAATATTAAGATTATCCCAAGCGACATACATTGACAAAATGCTGGCCAAGTACAGCATGGACTCATGCAAGAGAGCTCTAATTTCTTGCAGACATGGGTTGTCTTTTTGTTCAAATGACTGTCCTAAGTCTCAAGAAGAAAAAGATAGAATAAGTAGGATTCCTTACACTTTGACTGTAGGAAGTCTCATGTACGACATGCTATGTACTAGACCAGATATCTGTTTTACCATAGGCTTAGTTAGCAGATATCAGTCAAACCCTAGGAAGGTTCATTGGTAAGCTGTAAAGCATATTCTCAAGTACTTCAAGGGAACGAGAAATTATATGCTGGTTTACAGGGCTGATGACTTGGTTCCTACAGGATACATAGACTCAGACATCTAAACAGATAAGGATGAGAGAAAATCCACTAGGGGATGTGTCTTCACCTTGTCTGGAGGAGCCATTTCATGGAGGAGTATCAAGCAATCTTGCATTGCTAACTCAATCATGGAAGCTGAGTATATGGCAGCTTCGGAGGCATCCAAGGAAGCAGTCTGATTCCAAAAGTTCCTTTCAGAACTTGAAGTCGTGCCACACATGGACAAACCGATTGTGATATACTGTGACAATACTGAAGTAGTATTGCAATTCAAAGAACCCAGGAATCACAAGAAGGGAAAGCACATCTTGAGGAAGTACTACCTAATCCGAGATTTCATCCACAGACGAAAAATCGTGGTGGAACAGATTACCTCAGAGAATAATCTAACAGATCCATTCACTAAGCCTTTGACTGAAAGAGTCTTCAAGAGACACTTAGACACCATAGGGGTGGACACCTACGGATTTACTTAGTCTTAGAGTGCAAATGAGATATTGTTGGAAAATATACCCGCTTAGACTAGGTTTTTGATGCAAACATCGAATATTTTAATAAAAGAATTTATTCTCAGAAATTGTTTATGAATTTACATTTTATTTGTGCACAATTACGTTTGAAAAAGACCCATTGTGTTTAAGTAAGTGGTCCATGTGAATGATAGACTTTCACAGTAAGGTATGGATCATGAGTTATTTAACATATAAACGTTTGTTCTTAACCGATTGATGAGAATGAAAATCTCATTATGTCTAGGTTATTATATTATAAATTCCAAATGGGGAATGGCTTACCTTTAGCCAGTGAGTAGTCCACTCACTTCATGACATAAGCGTATTTCGAATACGTAGAACAAGACCTGTAGTAGTGTTTTCTTAAAGTACTATATGGTAGAAACTTAGACTACTATTGCTACAACGTGGACTAGTGCTCTACAATTTGAGTATGAGTTAGTGGTCTAACGAAGCTAGAAGCATGTACTTTAATATACTTTAGTTGAGGTTCTATCATAGGACCAATAGACTTGTACATTGGGTATATGCGACTAGTTAGTTAAGACAAACTTGTACAAGATAATTTCTATACTATATCGCCCCTTGTGGTTGTCTGAATGATCTAAATAACCAGGGCCTTGGGAAACATGACTTGGATGTTTGCTTTAGGATAGCTCCCTTGGAAAGCAAAAATAATTCAGGAAGTCGTGGATCATTTGACTAGAAGCCTAAGGATGGTAGATGTCATTTAGAGAGGTGTTAGTATATTTCTTCCCCTCAAATGCACGGCGATATGTAAAGAGGTATTTTAGTCATTTCACCTGTAAGTCGGAGACTTTGCTAACGCAGCATTGTCCTTGGGGTCAATATTTTTTTATGGTGATATTAGGAAATTTTAAAATGTAAAATACAGCTATTTATATGGTAAGGGTATTTTGGTTATTTTAGTAGCCAAGGCGATGTGTCTTTTGGTCCCTAGTATAAACCGTAAGTCCTAATTATTTTCAGGCTAAGGAATTGGTCTTAAATTAAATTAAATAAAATTTATTTTAATTAAGGAGCATGATTTAATTATCGGGCTAGAATAAAATAAAGGTCCACAGAGAGAGATAATTAATTAAATTAGTTTGGTGGGTTAATTAATTGTTCAGGGCTTTAGCCCAATTTGAATAATTAAAGATTGATATGGGACTAAACTAATATAGTCTTGTTAATTGGACTGGTTTAGTTGGGTTGAAAAAATAATTATTTATTGAGCCATTTATTTGGTTCTGATTAAAATAATTAATTTGGTTTAAATAAGCTAAACTAAGAGTCCAATGGGCCAAATTAAAGTCCAACTTTACCTGAGGCTTTTTTTTTTCAGTTAACAGGAAAAGAGGAGTCACATTTATTCAATATTCAAAAATTCCTAGATATTAGCCTGGGATAAGAGTCATGGATATACTATGATACTTTGAGATTATCAGGTTTTTATGGGATTGACAGATAAAAGAAAAAAATGTTTGTGATATTATAGGATCAAGACGCACGGTTTTTTTCTTCTTCTAAGAGCTCCTTTCTCCTTGGAAAAACCTTCTCTGTGCATCGTTCTTTGAAAGATAGAGAATTGGTTTTTTTTTTCTTGACACTGCTCTATAGCATATTGTTAAGGAAATGTCTAAACCATTCCTTAATCTTGTGAGTCTTCACCACCAATGGATTAGGCAGAGCCATATATTGGAAGATCAAGAAGAACTTAGCGTTTATGTACATGCACAGATGCAATAGGAGGCTTGCAGGAATCAAACCAGAGGTTTCCACTAGTGCACCTATCCCAGTACCATTAATCCCAGTGCAGCCAGCCTTAAGAAAATGAAGAGGTAAATTTTCACGCTTCTGCCTCTGTTTTTCTAGTTTCCTACATTTTTCTGTGATTTTATTTGCCATTTAATCTTCAGAGAGGGGTTCCAACGACCCTACGGCTTCCGTCACCATCCTCATTAGAGATTGTGGGTCCCCTTGCGTCACCCTGGGAGTGAACCCGTATAGGATGTGGATACTATAAGGATCTAGAACTAATGGATGGATTTAATTAATAACCTGGGACACGTGCTATAGTCGGCCAGCCCACGTTTAGGGTTATAGTGCAAGGAATGTTCATAGAAAATAAGAAGAAACGGTATCCTACGATGGAGTTATCTTCTAGATTATTACCTAAAAGGAAAATTAATTTGTAGTGGTTAATACACTTAGTTTAGAAAACTTTTAATCTTCTCAAGAAGCTATGTCAGTTTTTCTAAGAGCTAAATCAATCATATTAAAGATAATAGTGATAGGGTTAACTATTATCAGATTTAATATGAGGATAAAGTCACAAATTATTTTATTTTTCACAAACTATATTTTTTTTTATTTTTGATTTTTCAGAAATAGTTGGTGGAGGTTCTTTTAGTCCTTTGGTTATTATTCTCCGTGAGAGTAAGCTAATGGGTCCAAATTATGTGGATTGAAAAAGAAACTTGAACATAATACTCACTGCTGAGGAGTATCCTATTATCGGGGAGGGTTCCACCGCTGAGGACGTGAGGCTGAGAAAGCATGGAAGAAGGCCAACGAGATGGCTCGATACTACATGTTAGCCTCCATGTGTGAAACCCCAGTCAAAACCAACCGTAGAGTAAGGGGATTGGGATGCATATCATAATTTATTGCATGTTTAAATATATTTTTAAATGATTTTCTATGCTTTGGATTTGAGTTTTATTTTCTCGAAGGCTTGGTTGTAAGTATTGCTTAAGAAGGGTAAAATAGTAATTTTTGCTTGAGGTGGAAAAAGGGAGACAACTTGAGGATTGAATAAGAACATATTTTTTTGAGGAAAAATAAGAATAAGAGTTGTTGTGGTTTAGTGGTTAGAGCCTTAGAATTAATTCTTGAGGTCTTGGGTTCAAATTCCATCATAGGAGCTTTAGCTTGTTAAATTTTCTTTTTGCTTGGGAAGTATCATTTTCGGCCTTAGTAGTGTTTGGAGTAGGGTAGAGATGTTGTCCTATGAGAGGCATGATAGGAGTCTTCAAATCCTACTCATTTGTTCTACACAAAATTCCTAAGAGGAATTCATTTCTTCTTGATCCCTAATTTTTCTATTTCTCAATTCATTAATTTGTTCAAATTGTTCTAGCCAATTTCTTTCCAGAAATTTCAGTGAAGTGCTGTGGCTTTGTAGAATCAAAATGTCTTAGTGGAAGACATTTCATGGTCTGAAAATGTGGAGGAGATGTGAAAGATTCCAATGGGATAAATCCCTTTAATGGACTTTCTAAAAATTCATTCTAGTTAGGTTCATCTTCCTTCTTGGAATGAACTGAAATTTTCTAACTTCTTGTGCCTTCAAGTTGTCGAAACTCTTAGCTAATATTCCCTCCTAAATGCTGCTAGAAAAATGGCCTTTTGGATCAGCTTGCAACCTGAATTTCTCTAACCATTTTCGGACTGCACAAAGTTGGTGCAAAACCAGAAAAATCCCTGGGCAAATCGCAACTTTGGAGGTCCGAAACCAACCTGTTTTCTTCCAGTTTTTGTTCAGCACCTTAGCCATGTTTTTTCCATGAAGAAGGCTGGAAACCAGCCTTGAAAACCCCTAAAACTCCCCTTCAAACTCCCTGCAAACCGACTGGAAAAGGACAGCCGAAAACTGCCCAGAAAATTCCAGCAAGCACTGAAATTCTGTGCAGGAATTTTTCCAGCTTTGTTTCCCAATTCTACCCTAGCCGAAACTCCATCCTTCTTCTGCACAAACCACCCTTAAACCTTCAGTAACTGAGCTCCATTATCCCCCTCAAGCTTCTGCACGAAAATCCAGTCATGGCTGCCTAAAATATTTCCAAAAAAAATTCTGCAATCATGCCTTAATTAGGATACCAAAATTCCAACCACCATGATTTAACAACTTTCCATAAAATATACCCCAAACAACCAGACCTTCCCTTCACCATTACACTCAGTATTTTTGGCCACCTTAAGCCTTCCTCAACCAACATTCATCTAGCTAAAACACTGCCCAGCAATTCAGCCATGGCAGACTTCCAAAAGCTCTCCCATAATCAAAGGTATTCTTGAATATTTAGTTTCCAAATTTGCTTCCAAAAAATATTCTTCAACGATTCCAACAACTAGCCTTTCCTTTTCCCTTCCAAACCAGAGAATTATCTCCCTAAACCCTACAAAAATTCGGCCAGCCCTAATCTCTTCAGAATTTCAGCAGCCTCCATCCAAAAACTCCCTATTCCCTTCAATCTTCAAGAACACACAACACACCAAGAACACCTACTTCTTCCTTTCACCTAATACCTATCCAAATCACTTCAAACTACTTCTAAAAACTCCAGAATTCATCTACTCACTTCCGTGAGTCCATCAACGCCATTCTTAAAATCAAATTCCAAAATCCAACTTGCTGGTTTGGATAAAAAATCAGAAATTTTGTGAAAGCTCAAGAACACCATCAAGGTAGGTTTGTTATAACAACTCCATCTTCTCTATTCGTGATCTCTAATGAACATATATATGAATAAACCCACTAATGGTCTCTCTCTCTCTCTCTCTCTCTCTCTCTCTCTCTCTCTCTCTCTCTCTCTCTCTCTCGGCCGAATCTCTCTCTCTCTCTCTCGGCCGAATCTCTCTCCTCCTTGGCCAGATGGTTTCTTCTCCAATGGTCATGCTTCCTTCACCTTCTTTGTTCGAATTTAGACATCTAGGAGTTGAGACTTATTCAAAACTCCTTCAAGGGAATTCATCAAGCAAGTAAGCTTTCTTTTAAACCTTCTTTTAATTCTAGATTCATATCTTTAGGATAATGTTGATAGAATGTGGATTGTGGATAGGATTTGAGTATGTATTATTGAGATTGAAGCATAAAAATATGTATGAATATGAAGGAGATGGGATTTATGCATGGATGGATTATCTTGATTGATTGTATGATGATTTGAGGTTTAATGCATGCCTCCATGATTAAGTATGCTAGAGATTATGTCACCTTTGGTGAATAGGATTTATATTCATGTTGGATTGTTGAAGCCATGATCATGTTTATGCTAGTAGGAGTTAGATCATATCTTGATAAATTGAGATCTATGCTTGTATGCATTATTTGGATGATTTGATAAATTGAAGGATTGTATATGTTAATGATTGTGAATAGCCATGGAAATATGATCATGATCTAGTTGTTTCTAAGCTAATTTTTATTTCATGAATAAAATATTTAATAATATGATTTTGCTAGTAATTTCGAAAAAACCCTAGGAAGGGTGGATTTGGATTATTATATATATAAAGGATATTTTAATCAAATAAATAATAGTTTTGATAGAAAAATAAAATAAAATATATCGATATTATATAAAAATAATGAAATCAACTAAAGCCTTTTTTTTTGAAATAATCATAATTAGTAAAATACTTATTATTAAAAAATTAATTATTATCTTTTAATCAAAACCTATTAAAACTTATTTATTATTTTCTAAGCAAGACTCATTAAAATTCATTTTCAACTAACTTTAGTTATCAATTATTTTCTAACAGCTAAATTATTAATAAATCATTATTTTTCCTAAAAACCACCTAAGACTCTTCATCAAATAAACTCGAAATTTTATTAGCAATATTTAAACCTTTAACTTATTAGTACTTATTTCCCAAAACATTAATTATTTTAAATATCAAATTATCCTTAGCTTATAAACCTATTTACTTTTTGTTTGGCCTTAAAGCTTGGGACACTAGGATCATGATAGTAGTAAGTTGAGTTGTTTAAATTGAGAAAGCGAATTTTGGTTGAGTTTGATTGTGGTTTGTATTTGCCCATGCGGGTTTAGGTCAGCAATTGGAGACCTTTTTATTATGAGCAATAATCAGGTAAGCTCCTGCATAAAACCTGATTGATGAAAAGTGTTTAATTATGGCAAGCCAAATGTAGAATGCATGGACACACATCTTTGTAAAGGCAATTGAGGATTGTCTCCTGTCTTATTTCCATCAAACAAATTATTTGAAAACCAATAAGCAAATTTATTCAAACTCAAAACTCTTTCTAAAACTAATTTTGACAAAGATTTTGGAAACCCTTAATTGCCATGTTCAAGTGAAACTTGTTGGAAATATGCCCTCTTAGACTAGTTTTCTGATGAAAATATCGTATATGTTAATAAAAGAATTTATTTGTCAACAATTGTTTGTGAAATAATTTTCTTTATTTTGTATACATTTTCGTTTGTAACAGACCCATTCTGTTTGAATAAGTGATCCATGTGAATAGAGGTCTTTCACAGTAAGGTATGGATTATGGGTTATTTAAACACATAAATAGTTGTCCTTAACCGATTGATGAGAATGGGAATCTCATCATATTTAGGTTATTATGTTATGAATTCCAAATGAGGAATGGCTTAACTATGTTTTGTTCATTTTTTTTTCCCAAGTGGGATATGTTACGTTGAGTACTCAATAAGGGTGGACTATTGGGCTAGTCTTTGAGGGGTTAGGGTAAGTCTCTCAGTAGGTGGCCACCTCTGAGGGGTGAGTCCTTCCCGGATAAGACGACAGTCCAGTAAGTCGTGCCGGTCCGAGCTAGCAGTGTTCTTTTTCAATCAAGTGACTGTATTTTGCTGGAATGGACACCCGATTGTTGTTTGGATATAAAGAATAAGGAGTATCTTGCCCAGCAGGCTGATCACCTACTTTTGTCAGTCTGCACAAAGTGTGGCATTCTGATCGGCGATATGCACAAAGTGTAACATGCTGACCATCCGGTTATGGGGCCCAACGTGTGGTAACCCATAATCCTTTCTTTCGAGTGGTTGATTTTATAAATTATGTATGGCTGGAAGTGCCAAAACACCACTCTTGTTTTTTACTGATGTTTATTGCTTGCCAGTGAACTCTTATAAAGGATTTTATACTTTGCATTCATGAACTGTTTTCACTGAACACCCAAAGCACACACGGACTTATTGAAATTTCTATTTCACCACTATTTTACCATGATTTTAGGTCGATCCTGCTGTGGGGATGAGTAGCTAGATTATACCTGCTTTGGAAGATTTTCTGATGATTTATTTTTATATAATGTTTTGGGGAGATAAGAGTGGATAAATTTTATTACAGATTTGTTTTTGGTATTTTGGGATTTATTCTTGGATTGATATTTATTTTGGGATGTAATAAATTTTAAGTTCAAGTATTATTTATATTCTGCTATTTCATTTGTGTGACCTAGTTATAAAGACCCCTTGTCCTTTGGACGGGGCGACATCCCCGACCCTAGCGGGCCTAGGTAGCGGGGTGTTTCACCATGTCTAATATGCTCCAGTCAAAACACGAGCACATGACCACTGCATACAACATTAGCCAATTATTAGCCACGATATTCGCCGATAAGAGCCGACTCGCAAGGTGAGATGCTCTTAGGACGATCATAAATACTAAGATGGCTAAGTGAGCATCAGTCAGGAAGTATATACTCAAAATGATTACTGCTTTCAAGGAAGCGGAAGTCTTAGGGGTTGTTATTGACCCCGAGAGCCAATTGGACATGATTCTCAAATCTCTTCTTAGCTCTTTTACTCAATTTAAGTTAAATTATAACATGAACAAGTTAAACATGAGTTTAATTGAGTTAATGAAAGAGTTCCAAATGGCAGAGAAGATCATGAAGCCACAGTCTAAGGCTATGATTGCTAGAACTTTTTCTTCCAGAACTGGGACCAAGCCCAGGAAGTTCAAGAAGAAGAAGGGAAACGCACCGGCCCAGCCCAAGAACCAGCCCAACAAGCCCAAAAGCAAATGCTTCAAGTGCGGGCAGAAGAGACACTGGAAAAAGAAGTGTCCAGAATTTCAGGCCAAGAAAAACCTTACAGGTATTGTTCTCGAGTCAATTTCAATAGTTAGATCAACTTCCACTCGGATTGTTGATTCTGGTGCTACTGATCATATTTGTAACTCATTGTAGGGGTTTAGAAAGATAAGAAGACTCCAGAAGTGCGAACATGGACTACAAGTAGGAAATGGAGCACGAACATGGGCCCTTGCAGTAGGAAAGCTGGATCTTATTTTTTATTGTAATAAAGTACTTATATTAAAGGATATTTTATATATACCTAGTTTTAGATAGAATTTAATTTTAGTTGCAAAGCTAATAAATCATGGATATTCTATTTCTTTCCATTTTAGTATTACTATCAGTAGAAATGGAGAAGTTTTATGTATAGGGCACATGTATAGAAACTTATTCTTTTGAAATCCTACAAACAATCAAATAAACAATACTCAATCTAAACCTTTAAGTAAGAAGAGAAAGACTAATGCCAATGACTCATATCTTTGGCATCTAAGGTTGAGTTATATTAACTCAACCAAGATTCAGAGGTTAATCCATGATGGGCCCTTGGACTTATTAAGATTGGAAAGTTGGCCTCAGTGTGAATCCTGCCTTATGAAAAAAATGACCAAAAGGTCATTCAGCCAAAAGGCTGATAGAGCCATGGAGATATTGGGCCTTGTTTATACTGATGTGTGTAGTCCTTTGTCTACTCAAGCTAAAGGAAATTTTGAGTACTTCATCACTTTCACAGATGATTGTACAAGTTTTGGTTGTGTCTACCTGATGAGGCACAAGTCTAACTCTTTTGACAAGTTCAAAGAGTTTAAGGCTGAAGTGGCGCATCAGACAGGTAAACTGATCAAAACCTTACGATCAGATCGTGGTGGATAATACCTCTTCGGTGAGTTCAAAGATTACATGGTACATCCCAGCAAAATGGAGTAGTTGAGAAAAAAGAACAGGACATTGAGGGAAATGGTCCGAAGCATGATGTCTCATGCTACTCTTCCGGTCTCTTTTTTGGGATATGCCTTAGAAACAGCTGCATGCATTCTGAATTTATTTCCTTCCAAGTCAGTGCCTAGGACACCCTATGAAATGTGGACTAGGCGTAAGCCAAGTCTAAATCATCTCAGGATATGGGTCTATCCAACTTATGTACTGATCAAGGGAAACAAACTAGAACCAATATTAGAATTATGCTACTTTATTGGGTATCCAAAAGGGATAAAATAAGATTACTTTTATCATCCTGATGAGCAAAAAGTACTGATAAGTACTAATGCTAGATACTTGGAGGATGATCAAAGTACTTCCACTAAAGGTTCAACAAGGTTGGAACTCGATGAGAAGTTATCTTCAGAGTCAACTTCTTCAAACCCAATTATGGAACAAGAAGAACCTATACAAACGGAGCTTCGTCGTAGTAGGAGGGTATCTAGAGTTCCAGAAAGATAGACAGAAGAGGCTTTCGAGTTGGTCTCTGACCATTAGGAACAAGATCCCACTAGATATGAGGAGGTTATTTCTGATACCGATGCGAATTTATGGTATGAAGCAATAAAGTCGAGATTAAGTCTATATACTTCAATCAGGTTTGGGATCTTGTAGCTTCACCTGAAAGGATAAAACTTATTGGGTGTAAGTGGCTATATAAGTGGAGAGGGAAGCGGATAGGAAGGTGGAAACCTTTAAAATTAGGATTGTGGTGAAAGGGTATACTCAAAAAGAGGGAATCGATTATGATGAAATGTTTTTTCCAGTAGCCATGTTTAAGTACATCCGTATCCTCCTTGATATTGCATGTTATTACGACTATGAAATATGGCAAATGGATGTCAAGACGGTATTTCTTAATAGCCACCTTAATGAAGACATCTATATGTCCCAACCGGAAGATTTTATTGCTAAAGGCCAGGAACATATGGTCTGCAAGCTTAAGAAATCTATTCATGGACTTAAGCAAGCATCTAAAACATGGAACATTCGTTTTGACGAAACTGTAAAGTCTTATAATTTCATTCAAAATGAGGATGAACCATACGTGTACAGGAAATTGGAAGGCATAAATGTAATTTTTTTTGTCCTATATGTGGATGACATTCTACTTATTGGGAATGATGTAGGGATATTGTCATCTACTAAGATTTGGTTGTCTAGTCAATTTAGTATGAAGGACTTGGGAGAAGTCAGTTACATTCTTAGGATTAAGCTTCTTAGAAATAGGAAGTAGAGAATGTTAGGATTATCATTGACAAGATATTGGCCAAGCTTAGCATGGATTCATGCAAGGGAGCTCTAATCCTTTGCAGACATGGGTTGTCTTTTTGTTCTAAGGACTGTCCTAAGTCTCAAGAGGAAAAAGACAGGATAAGTAGGATTCCCTACGCTTCGGTTATGGAAAATCTCATGTATGCCATATTGTGTACTAGACCAGTATCTGTTTTACTGTAGGCTTAGTCAGTAGATATCAATCAAGCTCCAAGGAGGTTCATTGGCAAATTGTAAAGCATATTCTAAAGTACCTCAATGGTATGAAAGATTATATGCTGGTTTATAGGACTGACGACTTGGTTCCTACTAGATACACAGACTCAGATTTCCAGGCAGATAAGGATGAGAGAAAATCCACTAGTGGATATGTCTTCACCTTGTCTGGAGGAGCTGTTTCATGGAAAAATATCAAACAATCTTGTATTGCTGACTCAACCATAGAAGTTGAGTATGTGGCAGCTTTGGAAGCATCCAAGGAAGCGGTCTGGCTCTGGAAGTTCCTTTTAGAACTTAAAGTTGTGCCACACGTTAACAGACCGATTGTGGTATATTGTGACAACATTGGAGCAGTCTCGCAATCTAAAAAACTCAGAAACCACAAGAAAAAGAAGCACATCCAGAGAAAGTACCACCTTATCCGAGATTTTATTCAGAGACAAGAAATCATGGTGGAACAGATAGACTTAGAGAACAACCTAACAGATCCATTCACCAAACCTGTGGCTGAAAGAGCCTTCAAGAGACACTTAGACACCATAAGGGTGGGCACCTACGGACTTTCTTAGTCTTAGAATGCAAGTGGGAGATTGTTGAAATATATGCCCTCTAGACTCATTTATCTAATGTAATTATCGAATTTATTCTCAAAATTTGTTCGTGAATTTATATTTTATTTGTACATGATTTTTGTTTAGAAAGAACCCATTGTGTTTAAGTAAGTGATCCATGTGAATGATGGTCTTTCACAGTAAGGTATGGATCATGGGTTACTTAATACATAAATATTTATTCTTAACCAATTGATGAGAATGAGAATCTTATCATATATAGGTTATTGTGTTATTAATTCTAAATGGGGAATGGCTTACTTTTAGTAAGTGAGTAGTCCACTCACTGCATAGCATGAGTGTATTTCAAATACATAGAACAGGACCTGTAATAGTGGTTTCTAAAAGTATTATTTAAAAGAAACTCAGACTATTACTGTTACAGTGTGGACTAATACTCTACCACTTGAGTATGAGTTGGTGGCCTGACAAAACTAGAAGCATATACTTTGATATATTGTAGTTAAGGTTCTTTCGTAGAGCCGATATACTTGTATGTTAGGTATATGTGACTAGTTAATTAAGACAGACTTGTACAAGATAGCTTTTGTGATATATCATCCCTTGTGACTGTTCAAATGATCTAATTATCCAAGGCTCTGGAGAACATGACTTGGATGTTTACTTTAGGGTAGCTCCCTTGGAAAGTGAAAATATTTTAGGAGTCGTAGATCATTGAACTAGAGGTCTATGGATGGTAGATGTCTATTAGAGAGGTGTTAGTACACTCTTCCTCTCTAAGTGCACGGCGATGCGTAGAGAGGTATTTTAGTCATTTCACATGTCGGTCGAAGACTTTGCTAACGCAGCATTATCCATATTTTCTTTTGGTGATATTAGAAAATATTTAAAATGTAAAATATAGCTATTTATATATCATGAGTATTTCGATCATTTTAGTAGTCAAGGCGATGTGTCTTTTGATCCCCGGAATGGCCCTTAAGTCCTGACAGATTTGGGTTAAGGAATTGGTCTTGAAAATTATAAGTTTTATTTTATTTTATTTAAGTAGTCTAATTTATTATTGGATTAGAATAAAATAAAAGGAGAGAGAGAGAGAGAGAGTATATTGTTTAATTAATTATTCAAGGCCCAAGGCCTAGATTGAATAATTAGAAAATTAATCTAGATATAAAACTAGATAAAAGACTTGATATTTTATATTGGTCTATTTGGGCTTGTTAATTATTTATTGGGTTGTTTAAAGAAACCCAGAAAATAAATAATTGAGATTTATTATTTATGGGTGCTCAAGCTCAAGAATAAATAATTTTATCTGACCCAATGAATAAGATCAAGGGTAAAATAAAATTTAAAAAAATTTAACATTAATTAATTAAATAAAAAAATTAAAAAATAAATTTAACATTAATCAAAACTTTTCAAGAATGTTTTGAAACTATTTTATATTTTTATCTTTATTTATTATTCTCTTTTCCTTTTTTTTCTCTCTTCTATCTTCTCTTATTTTCAAAACATTTAAATATGAGTGTTTTAAGAAAAAATATATATAAAGTTACCTTATTTTTAAAAATCTTAATATATGTGAAATTAAATTTAACGGCTTATATTATAAAGCGGTGGGAGAACTATTTTATGTAAGGAATGAAGCTTACTTTGGAAATGCCACATACTGGTCAAGAGATTAGCAATTTGTGATCTATTAGTTCATTAATTTTCCACATACTTCCTTGCAGCGTTAGAATGGCACAAACTCGGAGGTTAAGGATAAAAAGTTCGTCCCTATTTACCACACAAAAAAAGGTGAGAAAAATGCTTGAAGAAAGCCGCTAAAAAGTTCCTTTGTGAGAGCTCAAAGATGTGTAGGATCCATCAAACAGCGAATTTTGGATGTATACGAAAGTCCTTTTGTGTATGTTTCAAATAGAAAATTTATTATTTTTTTTTTTTTATCTTTCCCACAAAATTGTAGCCAAATGAGCAAGACCACAAAGAAAACTACACACATACACTTCAAGATATAATTTATGAGATCGAAGAGCTTCAGATTCCACAGAGAAATGAGTTAATAAGCTAAGCGAGCAGTTGGAATTTAATGTCCTCTTTGACATTTTATCGAACATTCTGGCTGCAATTTCATGGTTTCTTTTCCCAGTCTCTTTCTGCTTACCATTTATCCCTTGTTTGCTACCTTTGTTTCTATTGGTTTCAAGCTTTTATCATTGTGCGTTTGATTTAGGAGAAAACAACTTGGATATTAGTTGTTTAAGTTTTGGGAAAGTGAAGGTTTTTTTTTTTCTTTTTATATTTAATAATGATTATTAACTTATAGTATAACCATTATTTGATCTCTGCCAAGAAACAGTGTCAAACTACCACGTGTGGATCTAATTATTTGTCCCATGAATTTGAGAATAGTTCAATCTTGTTTACCTTATAGTTAACCAAAGTTCCTCGTTTATATACGCAAAGTATGTAAGCTACTAGCACATATTGTATCCGTCGCCAATTGATCATTCTTTCTTTGACATGGCCAATACGCTTCATCTTGATTTTAATTATGCATAGTGATTTTTAGAATTTTATCACACCGATAGGATTATCATGAATGGTAAATAAAGCCCTTAGTTTCATACCAGAAATGAGAGGATTAATTTAAGGAATAAAAATATGTATAAATATTTAGTAATAACTTGAGATTTCAATTTTTAAAAATCAGCAAGAATATATGAATAATTTTTTAGCCACATTTTCAAACGCTGGAAGTTGAGATGCAAGGTAGACTTTCTCATAACATAAATGAATATCAATCCTCCTAATCTTCCAACAAATAAAAAAGTAGCTAGTATTTTGAACTCTATAGAGACAAAGGTGATAGTAGGAAGCAAGAAGCCATCCATATTTCTCCTATATTCTTTTTCTCTTCCTACATTAGTGAATCATGATATGCAAATTAAAGAAAGCAAGAAAGAAATTATCAAATAAATAAATAAATAAAATGGAGTTAATGGACAATGGACATGATGATATTTTGGCTACATGTATATGCAGTTTGAATAACTAGTGTTCTAATATAAGTTCACCATTCATGTAAAACATGAAATTTACTTTAAAGCAAATAGATTCGATCAAACTTAATATTGATGGTGGGAATGTGTTACATCCTTATATGTGAGACATAAACATCTGCAAACATTTTATTTAATTTACTTAATTTGTTCTTATTTTTTTGAAAAGTATTAGAGAGAAATATCATATCTTATTTTATCACAATAATATAATATATATATATATATATATATATATATATAAATTAATGTTGAACCAATAGTTTGTTCTATTATAAATATTATTATTATGTGAAAATAATGAGTAATATCTTGATAAATAATATATTTATTTATAATATGTATAAATATGCGGATATAATATCAGAAAAAAAAAAAAGTATGACTTATGGAAGTCATGAAAAAGTTACTGTGCTAAAGACGTGATAAGCTCTCCATGTAAGGGTACTAGTGGTCAACCATGGCGCTAATATAAAACCTATTATATCCTTTGTTGTCTCAATAATAAGCACGTTTATTGAAAGATTAATGAATTTATTTGATCAAGTTACACTGGTGTATTTAGACAACAAAGAATATATAAAAGTGAGAAAGTGAGAGAGAGTAGCAAGTGTTTGCTAGTCAAAAAGTTGTCCAAGTCTCCTCTGTACCTTCGTTTTATAGTTGTGCAATATGTTTCATAACCCTTTTGCATTAACAATTTGAAGTAATAAAATTAAAAATGTTATGAATTATTGGAATCTCCATTAATTAGTGGAGGCTCCACTAATTATGGATTTATGTGAATTATTAGAAGATTTTTATGGATGTCCACCATTTAGTGGAGACACCATTAATTGAAGATGATGTATGCCATGATGTATTTCACTAATTAGAGCTCTATAAATAGAGCTATTCTCTAAGCTTGTAATACACCATCATTTTGTGAAAGAAAGATTAGTGAAAGAAAGATTAGAGAAAGAATTGTGAGAGAAAGAAAGAGAGAAGTTTGAAGAGAAATTCTTGTGCAAAGAATAGTTAGAGTTTTCTTAGTGTGTAGTGTGTAGATTTTATTCTAACACTACCCTAATTTCATAACACGTTATCAGCACGAGTCTCTACCGGTACAAAAGCCAGAAGACAAAGCACGAGTTTCTGCAGTTACCAAAGCCAGAAGACAGGTACGCATTTATTGATCTCTATGGCTAACATCGCGAAGCTCGAATTTGTAGCCCTTGATATTTCTGGAAAAAATTATATGTCATGGGTTCTCGATGCGAAATGCATCTAAATGTCGAAGGCCTTAGTGAAACTATTCAAGCAAATAATAGTGCATATGCACAACACAAGGCTAAAGCTTTGATTTTTATTCGTCGTCATCTCGATGAAAATTTGAAAATGGAATATCTTACCGAAAAAGATCCATATGGCCTATGGGTAAATTTAAAAGAAAGATTTGACCACCCGAAGATGGTCGTACTACCTACTTGCACGGTATGAATGGTTGCACTCGAGGTTGCAAGATTTTAAAACCGTGAATGAATATAGCTCCGCAATGTATAAAATTACATCTCAATTAAAATTATGCGGAGAAAAAGTGATCGATGAAGATATGTTGGAGAAGACATTCTCCACCTTTCATGCCTCGAATATTGTCCTGCAGACAACAATATCGAGAAAAGGGGTATACAAAATTTACAGATTTAATTACCGCCCTCCTCATTGCGAGAGAAAAATAATGAGTTATTATTGAAAAATCATGAAGCCGGACCAATCGGCTCTACAGAGACTCCTCAGTGAATGCTGTTGGCTCCAGCAGAAGCCATCGTTATAGTCGTGGTCGTGGCCGTGGCCCTGGCCGTGGTCGTGGTTATGGTCGTAGTCACGCTCGATATTTCCCTTATCACAATTATAATCAAATCGTGAGAAATACCGGCCACCGAAGTGGAACAGAAAAGATCAAAAGGGAAAAGAAAAAGAAATTGAAGAAAAGCATGAGGATATATGTTATAGATGTGGCATGAAAGGTCATTGGTCACGAAACCGTCAGTACGGCTAAGCATTTAGTTGAATTGTATCAAGCTTCATTGAAAAATAAAAATGTGGAAGCAAATTTTTCTCAACATCCAATAAATAATGTTGAGGATGACGATAGTGATCCCGAAGATCTTAATATCAATATTACCCATATGGATGTATCGGATTTTTTGAACACCCGGACGGTAGGATAGACCATTTAATTGGTGATGGCGAGTGTCCAAAAGAACTAAAGCCTCACCCCGATATTTTTGTATTTTCATTTTCATTCTATTCTAATAATATTTACGTTTACATATATATATTTGTGTTCGGATGGCTGTTGTTAATGATGATATATGCATTATTGATAGTGGAACTACACACACCATACTAAAAAATGAGAAATATTTTTCTCGATCTCAAAATGGGAGAAATAAATATTTATACGATAAACGGTAGTGCAAATGTAATTGAGGGCTCCGGAAGAGCTAGTATATTGTTGCCTAAAGGAACAACAATTATTATTGATAAGGCACTATTTTCCTCAAAATCCGAAGAAATTTATTGAGTTTTAAAGATATCCGCAGAAATGGGTATCATGTTGAAACAAATGAGGAAAATGGGATTGAGCATCTTTTTATTACTCAAATGCATTTGGGTAAGAAATCGGTATTAGAAAAACTGCCGTCTTTTTCTATCTGGTCTATATTTTGTAAAAATACGTACAATTGAAATTCATCATCTAGTAAACCAGAAGTTTACTGATCCTATTACTTTTAGCATTTGGCATGACCGGTTGGGTCATCCGGGATCTACCATGATGAGAAGAA
The DNA here is from genome assembly GCA_026120185.1 of Voacanga thouarsii. Taxonomy (NCBI): domain Eukaryota; kingdom Viridiplantae; phylum Streptophyta; class Magnoliopsida; order Gentianales; family Apocynaceae; genus Voacanga; species Voacanga thouarsii. The sequence goes on from JANUWF010000328.1 coordinate 682,728, forward strand.
TCATTGAGAATACACATGGTCATCCTTTAAAAAATAAAAGGATATTAACATCAGAAAAATTCGCATGTACTGCATGTTCCCTAGGAAAATTAATTGTTAAACCATCACCGAGTAAAAGTAGGAGCTGAAAGTCCTACATTTCTCGAACGGATTCACGGAGATATTTGTGGACCTATTGATCCACCATGTGGACCGTTCAAATATTTTATGGTCTTAATTGATGCATCATCCCGATGGTCACATGTATGTTTATTATCTACTCGCAACCTGGCGTTTGCGAGATTACTTGCTCAAATAATTAAATTACGAACACAATTTTCGGACCATCACATTAAAAATATCCGTTTGGATAATGCTGGTGAATTTTCATCACATGCTTTTGATGCATATTGCATGTCAATTGGGATTAATGTTGAACATCCCGTAGCTCATGTTCACACACGTAATGGTCTTGCTTGAATCTTTGATTAAACGATTACAATTAATTGCTAGACCATTATTAATGAAAACAAATCTCCCAACATCTCGCTTGGGACATGCTATTCTACATGCCGCAACACTTGTACGTATAAGACCAGCTAGTTATCATAAATTCTCTCCTTTGCAATTGGCTTTTGGGTCGAACCAAATATTGCTCATTTAAGAATTTTTGGGTGTGTCAGTATATATTTCAATTGCACCAAACCAACGTACAAAGATGGGTCCTCAAAGAAGAAAGGGGATATACGTTGGATATGATTCTCCCTCTATTATCGGGTATGTTGAACCCCCGACGGAGATGTATTCACAAGCAAGATTTGCTGATTGTCATTTTGATGAATCATTATTCCCTAAATTAGGGGAGAACCCAAACAAGTATAAAAAGGATCTTGATTGGACAACATCATTAAATTATCTTGATCCGCGCACAAGCGCATGTGAACTTGAAGTTCAAAAGATAATTCATTTGCAAAGCATTGCAAATCAAATGCCGGACGCTTTTGTTGACTCGGAAGAGTTACAAAATCGCATATTCCAACTATAAATGCTCCTATTCGAATTGAAGTTCCAGTAGAACAAAATATTATACCTATAGTCGCTTGAGTCAAAAACACGCCGAAGCGTGGCCGACCTCTTGGTTCTAAAGATAAAAATCCTCGAAAGAAAAGATGATTAAATGATCCAGAAGATCATATTGAAGAAAAGAATGATAAAGACCAAGAGAGAACCGATGACAAAGAACCGAAGTTGATGAAAGTAACACTGAAATTTCTATCAATTATACCACTTCCGGTAGAAGTTGGAATCGGATAGAAACCGTTATTGATAATATATTTGCATACAATATATCTCTTGATGTTACACGGATAATGATGATCCCGAACCAATATCGATTGATGAATGTCGGCATAGAAAAGATTGGTCGCAATGGAAAGATGCGATTCAATCGGAGTTAAATGCAATGGCAAAACGTGAAGTCTTCGGACCTGCAGTCCGAACACCAGAAGGTATAAAACCTGTTGGCTACAAATGGATATTTGTGCGAAAGCGCAATGAAAAGAGTGAAATCGTTCGATATAAAGCGCGATTAGTAGCCCAAGGTTTTTCACAAAGACCAGGTATTGATTATGATGAAACTTATTCTCCTGTTGTTGATGCTATTACACTCCGATATCTTATCGGTTTAGCAGTACATGAAAAGATAGATATGCGCCTATTAGATGTTGTCACTGCTTACTTGTATGGAAATTTAGAAAATGATGTTTACATGAAAATCCCCGAAGGATTTCATATGCCTGAAGCATATAAACATTATCCTCGTGAAAATTACTCCATCAAGTTGCAGAAATCATTATATGGCCTGAAGCAATCGGGCGCATGTGGTTCACACGTCTTAGTGAATATTTATTGAAAGCGGGATTTAAAAATGACCAGGTATGTCCATGCGTTTTTATTAAGAAATCTGGTTCTAAATTTGTGATATTAGCTATATATGTTGATGATATTAATCTTATTGGAACTCCTGAAGAGCTCCAAGAAACAATTGATTATTTAAAAAGAGAATTCGAAATCAAGGATTTTGGTAAAACCAAATTTTGCCTTGGTTTACAAATTGAACATTTGGAGAGTGGAACATTTATTCATCAATCAACATATATAGCAAAAGTGCTCAAAAGATTTTACATGGACAAAGCACATCCATTGAGTATTTCAATGATCGTCCGATCATTAAATGTGGATAAAGATCCTTTCCGACCTCAAGAAAATGATGAAGAACTCCTTGGTCCTGAAGTACCATATCTCGAGTGCAATTGGTGCATTGATGTATCTTGCTAATAACACACGGCCCGATATTGCTTTCATTGTCAATTTATTAGCAAGATTTAGTTCTTCACCAACACGACGACATTGGAATGGAATTAAACAAGTCCTTCGATATCTCCAAGGTACAATTGATCTCGGATTATTTTATTCAAATAAAACCAGTCCAACATTGATAGGTTATGCGAGATCGTTGGTTATTTATCTGATCCACATAAAGCACGTTCTCAAACGGGCTATCTATTTACATGTGGAAATACTCGCTATATCATGGCGTTCTACGAAACAATCTATAGCAACTACTTCTTCAAATCATGCTTGAAATTATAGCCATTCATGAAGCAAGTCGAGAATGTGTATGGCTAAGATCCATGATTCATTATATCCGAGAAAGTTGTGGATTATCATCAATCAAAGGTATTCCAACTCCTCTTTATGAAGACAATGCAGCTTGCATAGCTCAATTACGAGGAGGATATATTAAAGGAGATCGGACAAAACATATTTCACCAAAATTCTTCTTTACTCATGAACTCCGGAAGAAAGGTGAAATTGATGTGCTACAAATTCGGTCATGTGATAACCTCGCAGATATTTTCACGAAGACTTTACCGATCGCAACATTTGAAAAGTTGAGATATAAAATCGGTATGCGTCGGTTTAAAGATTTAAAGGAATCATCTCATCGTGGGAGTAATAAACATACATATAGAATAATGTACTCTTTTTCCTTCACTAGATTTTTTTCCCACTCGGGTTTTTATCTAGTAAGGTTTTAACGAGGCATATTCTTTATGTATGGATGGACATCCAAGGGGAGTGTTATGAATTATTGGAATCTCCATTAATTAGTGGAGGCTCCACTAATTATGGATTTATGTGAATTATTAGAAGATTTTTATGGATGTCCACCATTTAGTGGAGACACCATTAATTGAAGATGATGTATGCCATGATGTATTTCACTAATTAGAGCTCTATAAATAGAGCTATTCTCTAAGCTTGTAATACACCATCATTTTGTGAAAGAAAGATTAGTGAAAGAAAGATTAGAGAAAGAATTGTGAGAGAAAGAAAGAGAGAAGTTTGAAGAGAAATTCTTGTGCAAAGAATAGTTAGAGTTTTCTTAGTGTGTAGTGTGTAGATTTTATTCTAACACTACCCTAATTTCATAACAAAAAAGAGATTATAAATATTTTATAAGTCATAATATTAATATACAAAAGGTTACAAATCATTTGAGGATGAACAAGGAAATTACAAATTTTGAAATTAATTTAAAAATAAGAGTTGCAAGTTCTGAAATTTTAATTTTTTTTTTTTTAATAACAATTAGTACGTAAAGATAGTATGTACATATGATGAATAGTGGCATGGCATGATGCTGTATGTGGTGGTGAAAGTGAAGTGCAAATAATAGACGTTGAAGAAGTTTGCGGACTTTACGGGTAAGTCTTGTAAGCTTGCAGTTATCAATTTCCTCCATGCAAGAATCGGTCGCTGTGCTTCTCAAATAATTCCAGCAAACCAAGTCCAACACAAAACAAAACAACAGCTTCATATCTCTCTCTCTCTCTCTCTCAAATATATATATATATATATATATGTATATATATATATATATATATTTGAGAGAGAGAGAGAGAAACGAGTGGGACAATACACTGAAGAAATTTTTTTCCAAAGATGATCTAATGTCAATTCATGTCCTGTTTCTCAACGATATTTTAATATATGCTTTCTGTCTCATAGGACTTTGGTTGTTTCCTTTATAGACCAAAATCCAACTCTATGAAGACAATCAAATTGGTACACTCTGACTACAGCGCTCTGCCCTTTGGTGTCATTGGATTCTCAATAATTTCATCATCACAATTTACATCTTAATCTTTCAACTAACACCCCATATATTATTACCATAATTATACACAAACACACTTACACCTACAAAACAAATTAAATTAAAGGACATAAAAGCTATTCTTAATTGCATAAAACATTCAATTTCTTTCAAGTCAAAAGCTTTTTGTATTGTTCTCGGTCACTGTTTACTTCAAATTTTAGTTTATTTTTTTTTAAAACAAGAATTATTTTGCTTTTGCTTATTAATTACGTTGAAAATGAAAAATAAAATGTTATATTAATTTCTAAAACAGTAACGATCTTTCCAGAAACTTTAAAAAAAAAAAAGTCTTAATAATCCAAAACTAACCCATAATAGAAAGAACTTGCAAAAGAAGAGAAAAAGAGACAGCAAAATATATAGTTTATGAATCAAAGCCAGTCCTGCATCCAATGTTGGGTCTCTGCTTTTCCCACTGCGCACTTTGAGAGGTCCTGCAATTCTAACTTTTGCTTATGTTTACGTATTTGCACAATAATTGAATTTGAATGGGATTGGTTGAATATAATAAAAAATTATTAAATTTGTGAGATATATATGAAGTTAAAAAAAGATGATATGATGTGTTATTAGTTTATAATAATTCTCGAAAAATAAAATTTATATAAATTAATCTATTTATCCTTATTTATCCGTTATATTTAATTACTTTACATATTTTTAAAAAATTAAGTCTCTTAAATTTATACAATTTTTTTATATATTCTAAAATTATCTTTAGATTTAATATTCTCCCCAAGTGTTTTTCTTACTTTGTTTGTCTCATTCTCTCTCTAAGAAAAAAAGAACACCACAACTTTTCAATTATGAAAGATAAATAGAGATGGATGAAATATTATTTTAAATTAAAATAAAATTTTAGTTTAGAAAGAAAATGTGTCCACTTATAGTAAAGTTTGTTTTCCAGAAGAAATGATACTTAAATATTGGCATGGGAGAAGACATAAATTAAACATCTTAGGTGATACTCTGCCCTCTAAATATTCAAAGGAGGGATTCTAACTCAAATTATTAAACTACTGCTTCAATAATAAAATATTAAACTAATTAATGAAGCCGTTTTTTAAAACCCTACTTCACACACAAGAATATAAAATAAAGTTGTTACAGTACATGTGTAACTGCAAATAAAAATTTCCCACCATAATAGTATTTTTTTTCCCTTGTTTATGTGTATTAGAGGATTTGGTTTTTCATTTTGACTGAATCAATGAAGAGAAAATTTGTAGCACTGAAAATATGGAAAGCGAAAAGGCCGTCCGTCCTCTCATCAATGGGGCTTGTTGTGGTCCTGTATATCCCATTCAAGATATGAAGGGGTTTTTTTGGAAGAAGACCCAAGTTACATTATTTAATACTCATTCATCCAAAATCTTCTAAATTTATATTCAAAGAACCGGATGAGTTCGGACATCTCATGTTAATATTGTTTGATGATAGAGATAAAGAAGTTAAAGAAGAAAACTATTATGTGTTTGTTTTATTTTTTTTTATTATAATATATTCACGAGAGTGTGATATTTCTCTATTACTATAAATCTAATAGTCTATATGTATATCGTATTCTTTGTAATTATTTTATAAATGAATGAACTTACTTAAAAAAAATTATATTATCTTACAATTCCAATCACTTAAAATATAAGTAAAATATAAATCACTTAATATACTAACTAGTCACAACTGCATCGTAAATTTTCTTTTATGTATCGAAATATTGTTTGATGTATTATGAATCATCATGTACCATAACTATAATATATTTAAAATGATCATTGTTACGCTAAATATGGTTTGCTACATCTTCAATTGTTTTAATTAGTACTAAGTCTACCTTAGAATAATTTTACAAACAACGGCTCCTAATCCATAAAAGTATATGCATATACTACATGATTTATTATTGTAAAAGGATTGCTAAAGCCCCGGTTCAAGAGCATAAAGTAAGACAACTCTCCTTTATATTATAAGTTGATAGTAAAAATAATATAAAGTGCGTTAATATATTGTTTATCATACCAACAAAGTATGTTAATATAAATATTAATATATTTGACTAAAACATATTGATACACATAAGATACAATTAGGAATTTAGAGATAGGAGAATAAAGCATAAGAAAGGATATAGCAAAAGATGATGTTATGATTTTTTTTTTTTTTAATTTAGAGGTAAAAATTAAGACTAAAAAAAGTTCTTAAAAATTTTTAATTTCTCAAGGGAAAATATATAATTTTAAAATATTTTGGGAGTGACTGTCACTTTGTCTCTCTGGCTCCGTCTCTATCTGTACACTAATTACACTGTGATTAACGAATAAAAAAGGGGAAAAAAACGTTTGTAACCCTCATATTACATATGGTCAGTGTGTATTACAAGTGACTTGTCCTATTCCAAACCACTCATTGGAACCGAAAAGAATCCAAGGGTTGAAAGGTGTCTTTGGATAGACTTTGCAAGTTGCAGCAAATCAAATTCCAATTTCCATGCAAGCCAAACTGAGCACTAAATGTCTCAACGTTCATATATGACTGTAGATTTTACACACAATGGACTCGTTGAAAAATGCAAACAACAAAAACAACGAAGGACATTTTTACTTCACCCAAAAACCCAGTATAGTATTAATCTCAAGCCTAGGTTCCAGTTCTTTGCCTTGGCCCTTTTCTTTTGGCTTTTTCTCTTCTCCCCTTGATACTCTCTCTCAGTCTTTCACACTCCCTAAGTCAAAACCCTCCTACACCTACCTACAAATACCCTTTTCTTCTCCTTCATCGTCCTCATATCTTTCACTTTTTCACTTCATTGTTGAGGAAAACCCATCATTTTTCCTCAGCAATTTCGCTTGAAAACTTGTGCTGGAAATGGCTTCTTGACTAGCTTCATATGTTTCACCATTTTACCTCCTTTTTTGTCTCTTTTGGTTCACCTTCACCCAAAAGCTTCTGCTGAAAATTATATATGAATTTCTCTTCACTGTCGCGTCTTTGAATTTTAAAGGGCAATATCTGGCTGAAAACCATTATTCCCCAACCTTTTTTTATTCTTGTCAGCAAGAGTAGAGATTGAACCTGAACGCATCTGCACTACGTAGCAGATAGAACGGAACAAGGAAACTTCTGCTGAAAATGGTGCAAATGCAGGGAAAAGATGAGTATGATGAAGATATCATGGAGGAAAAAGAGAAGAAAACCAAGTTTTGCATCAATGATCACATGGACTTGCTGATTGAAATACTGAAGAGACTTGATGGGCGTTCATTAGGTGTAGCTGCATGCGTGTGCAAGCTGTGGTGTTCCATAGCAAGCAACGACTCCCTGTGGGAGCATCTGTGCTTCCGCCATGTGTCTCCGCCGCCTGAGGGTGTGAGGACGGTGGTGGTAGCTCTGGGTGGATACAAGAGGCTGTACATGGTGTGCGTGAGGCCTGTCTTGAATAGGCTTGGGAGGCTAAGAATAAAGGGAAAAGGTGGTAGTGGTGAGTCGGAGTCAGACCTGGTCAGACGTGTCTGGACTCGTCATGAGGTGGAGCTGTCTTTGTCTTTGTTTTGCGTGGATTATTATGAGAGGGTGTTGTTGGGTGGGGGTGGGGGTGGTGGAGCTGGCGGTAGTGGCGGCGCAGGCGGTAGACTCGGTGGTGACTCGTCTGCACTCTCACTCATGTTCCTTTGTAAACCGGTGAACGTGTGATTTGTATTTGGAGACTATATTCCATTTCCAGTGATGCCGAAGAGCCATTCTTTTTCCTTTTTTTTTTTTTTTAATCTTTTCTGTCATTTGTATTTTTATTCATGTAATAATAAGCTCGAAAATTTATTTAGCAAATAAATGAAATACACTGCTTATTGATATTAAATGATTTCATGTCACGCCCTTATTGGTTAATGTGCAACTCGTATCAAATAAAGGTCTTAAAGTTCCTTATATGTATATTGCTGCTCAAACAGAGAGGTGACACTGAATTTTTCTAGCCTAAAATGTTCAAGGATGGCTAGTGTAAATTAACCAGAAGATTATTGTGTGTTTACCTATTTTTTGTCTTATATATTTCGCTCACCTAAAGTTTATTAATGGATATATTTTTATTTATCTTGAATTTTTTATCTTTTACTTTGAAAAAATTTTGTTAAATATATATTATACTTGTTTGCATAATTTCTCATTGTTATATACTAAAAAATGGTCATTGGATATTTTGATATTAGGAAATTTATTTTGAAAATAAATATTTATTGCTAGAAGACCAAGTTACCAACTTAGAGATTGCATATAAACTCTTAATTTGAAGCGATACACTTATTAGATTCAAATTATCGGAATTAGTACACTTCTTTTGCACAAGTTTAATGCAATGGAATTAATTATTGAATTATTTTACATTGATTAGTTAGTTAAAATGCTTTTTATAAATTTTGCTTAATCTTTTCTTCACAAGATGTCTTTTGAAGTAGAGTTAAATCCGCATAATTTTTTATATGATATCAAGAATATGTAATCTTAATTCAATGTTGAGCCACCGGTACCTACATATGCAAATAAATTTACATGGAAATTAAAAGTCACCAAACACATGCATAAAGTCACTATAAAGATTCTGTAAAAAAAAAAAAAACAAACAAATTTACATGTGATGCCCCAATCCCACATGGGATTAGGATGATAAATATGTATGGTATATAAGGATGGGCCTAAGTACCCATTGTCAATTTGGATATCCATTTTGGCCCAGCGAGGGCGGCGGCCAAATAATTGACCGTGCGTACTGCCAGGCCCATAATCACGCTTCCGGATCTGCGGGCACAGGACGTGACCACTAAAGAATAAAATTGTGCGCTGAGTCTAAAATTCTAATTCATATTATATTTTATTTTTTTAACCTCATCTTGAACTCTACCTAAATTTACATATTTAAAAATATTTTATTATAGTTAACTAAATTCATTTCAATTTAATCGTTATGTCCACTCAGAGCTCGTTTGATAAAACTAAAATTTGAATATATAAGTATTGAATTCTGAAATTTAAATTTGAAATCTGAATTAATTATAATTAAATTTTATACTATATTTTATTACAATTTAGATTAAATATAAAAATATTAATAAGTAAATAAATATTTACATATTTAGACTTTAGACTTAAGTAATTTTTAATTCATTTAAAATTTATAAGAAGATTTCAATCCGTCTTAATTAATTAAGTGATAACAAAAAATCGTTATCAAATGCACTTAATTAATTAAATATTTAATATTAATTATTGTTAAATATAATTAATAAAATAAATAAATAATTCTTTTAATTTTAAATATTGAATTGAGTTATCAAACAAGTTATATTTCTTCTATCGGGTCTAACGGGACCATTTGTATAATCTCTTTTAAAAGATGCCTCTCGTTCTGGACCTAATTTTTTAGGGTCGTATTCGGTCTACTCAATTAGACGGTTGGGTCAAGTAATATATATATATATATATATATATATATATATATATTTTAATAACATTTTATTAAAAATGTCTCATAATTTTTATATTATGAATTTATAAAAAATATAAATAATAAAATATGTAAAATTAAATTTATAATTTCAGATGATACAATCATTTATAAGCTCGTTCCTTACTGTTGCACCGTATATACTTGAAGGCAAAACTAATACCCTTACCATACCATACCACCATACCAGGAAGCAAAAGTTATTGTAGAGAAAAAAAAAATGAGCGATGGCTAAGGTTTGCAAGATTAGATGAAATTGTGGCTTCACGTGTAGTTGGGAGCATTTCGAGCTGTCGATTTCTTAATTCACTCGTAGTAATTGATATACAAGCGTGCTTGGGGAACCGCTTTTGCTCCTCGAGAAGACAGAGAATAGTCAACAATTGTAACATTAAATGAAAAAAAAAGCTGGACCTGACTTACGAACTTGCAATGGTAGTGTGGGAGGTTTTTGTAATTGAAGCTTTGCCTGAACAATAAAAGTCTCTCAAAGACTCAAACAATTGGTTAGAACTTAGAAGTTCCATTTTAGTTTAGGTATGGAGTTTATTTTTCCTTATAATGATAATAATACTTTTATTTTGGTATAGATTAGAGGGGCTAATTCTATACTTTTCTATCTTAAATCACATTTATTTTAAATGAGTGGACAAAAATACCCTTCATATCTGCCCCATTCTTGTTCTTTGGGGTGTGGATGCATTATTTGGAGAAAATCAAAAATTAACAATTTTCAATTTGATTTTAGAAATTTCGGTTTGGAAGTCTCTAAACAGAACCGAATTGAATAATCAGATTAATTCCCTAATTAATGAAGTGGTATTTAAAATGTCATGTTGAGCTGTCTTGTAAAATTGGTAGAACACACAAGCCTTGTAAAATTGGTGAAACTCACCGTCCTTGTCAAGCTTGTGTTTGTTAAATGAATGTGTCTCCGCTTACCTTATGCTGCAGGTTTTTAGTACAAAATGTTGCTCATAACTTCACTTTTCTCATGACCTATTTGTTGAAAGCTCTGCAAATTAGACATAAAAACTCAACCTCAAGGGATCGTTGAAGATTGTCCTTCATGAAGAGAAGCTCATTTTGAATAGGAGGAAGGAGTGGGGATTGCTCACCTTAGACTTTGTAATAAAGAAATATATAATTTAATTAGTTAACTTACGTTTTAATATATTTTTAATTATATTTTCTAATCCGATCCCACTTATTGTGCTTTGTGATAAAGGTAGTACTGAAACCTTGTATGTACAAATTTTAGATATTATTAGTGACTAATTACTTATTAAAAAACAAAAAGAAAAAGGAAAATCTATGCAAGACTTTTGGGACATCGCTATTACTAATAAAGTGTCTCCAGCAAACTTGATAAGAATATAGGACCATTTCTGGGCTTCAAATGGCCGTTATTTTGGGCTAAAAGTAATGGGGCCTTTTGTATTCAACTGTCAATGTTTCCCTTATTCCAGAGCATCCCCACCCCATGCCCCCCCAAAAAAAAAAAAAAAAAATCCTTGTTTCATCCAGGGGCAGAAAATAAGTATATATATGTAAAGGACAAGCATCAATGATCTTAAGTTTTGAAGATTTATTGTACTTCGCATAAAATACATGTGGACACCGCAATGGCTTTCTTGGATTATATCATTTGAGTTTTCTAAAATGACGATAATCTCCTTTCTGCACCATCAATATCGAAATAAAATAAGGGACTTGGGCATAAAAGTATAATTTGAAAATCTGATGCCTGAAGTATTTTTAAACTGTCTCCTCTAAAAAGGGGAAAATGTCTTTAAGAAGGTCAAATTTAATTTACTATTATGCATTTATATGATTTTTCGTTTTCTTCAGGTTGTAGTTTCTTATTGGACAACAATTTAGATTTCTTATTTTTTTAAAAAAATTAATTGCATTTTCAAACAAGAAATAAATATGATATTTCCAAAAAAAAAGTAAAATAAATCAATCATTTTCTAACATCTTTCCTTTTTATAATAAGAATCAAATACTATATTAAATTTAAAATTTATCACATAATAAGAATATGTTTCTACCTAATTAACCTATTAGTCAAGAATTTTCTAAATTCTTGATCGAGGACTTTTTATTACGAGAACATATTTCACGTACGGACAACCTTATTCTCTTCTAAGAATGGGGTACATATACAACAAAGAGTTGCCGTCCGTCCATTTATTATCATTTGGAGTCAATTATAATTTTTAATATAAAATTGAGCTTTTAATTTTTATTTTCTTAGGGTATCTTCAACTGTAACGTTTTTAAATTGCATATATTCTTAACAAATAATTCTACTTTCTTTTTGGTTTCAAAGATAATAAAGCAACAAAGAAACAATTATCATGCAAAAGCATCAAGTTTATTATATTGGTGAATGATGACTAGGGGCTTTTAATGGTTTATAAATGTCTGATAATCCATTTTATATTGTTCAATTACATCAAACTAGATTTTAACCCCGTCTTATGCATCCAGTATATGTAATGTTATTTATTTTAGCAATAAAAATGGTGGATGGAGCTCAACAATAGGATCAAAATTTTCTAAATTTTTAACTCTTAATATAAATAGGACGTGATAAAGTAGAAAGGGAAAAGGCCTTGTGTTTTTAGTGTTAATGATACTTTTACCCTTCAAAATAGCCATTTTTGCAATTGTGTCGATAACTTTTATAAATGAGCAATTGTATCCTTTTAAATGTCGAAGTTTCCCAATATTGCCATTGTGTTAAGAAACTAATACTGGACTAATGCAATGACTGAAATTAATAATAATCTTGCTCTTAAAAATGGTTAATTTTGTAATTTTACTTTATTTATTAAAAAAAAAAAACTCTCTTGTACTTGGTTGTACCAGTTTAAATGTTAAAATTTCTCGTTTATATTATTCTATTACAAAACTAACATATTGATCTGTTGCTTACTATGGCTTAAATTTTGCTTGCATAATCCTTAAAATGCTACAAACTTGAATGAAATGTTATGAAATTCAAAAAATAAAGGTAATTATTCAATTTTCAAGATTATCCATATATCCAAAAGATAAATGTAATTATTTAATTTCTAAGCTATCGATTTATCTACAAAACAATTATGATTTTTTTTCCCTTTAAGATTATTCTTCTATCTATAAGGTTATTAATTTATTTAATAAGGTAAAGTCACATTTGTTAGATCCATTACTTATTCTTTACGGTGTGTTTGGATTGACGGAAGTGGAAGGAGATGAGTTGAGAGGAAATAAATGGTTTAGATTTTAAGTGTTTGAATTAATTGCAATGAAGAAAAATTAGTCATTATTTAATGAATTTTTATTGATCGACATAAAATGTTTGTAATACATAAATGGTTTAATATTGTTACATCAATTTTTTTTCTTTCCCCCTTTTTCTCCAAATGCTATATTTAACTTTTCCTTTACTTTTTTTTTAATATTTAACTAAATATCATAAATAATTATTGGTCCCTTCTTGTTTTTTCCCTTTTCTTTTTGTCCTACTCATTTCCCCTCATTTTATTCCTTTCCTTCAATCCAAACAGAACCTTAAGGTAACGTATTTTGTCCTCTATAAATAAAGATCTTATATAAATTAACAGAATATGAATGAATAAATAAGAGAACTCATAGATTCTCTTCACTTTTTGCCTACTCTTACTTTTACAGTTTTCTTAAATTTATCAAGTTTTGCTTGGATTCCAATTGAATCAAATTCGTAACACATTATTAACATGAATCTCTACTGGTTAAAGTTTGAAGATTTCTTTTGACCACAGAGGTCTAAAAATTGCAGATGACCAAAATATTCTCTGCGATTGTTCATATCATCAACCAAATAAGTGATCTTCTAAAAGAAGTATGCTCTTTATATGCTTAAAGCATAGTTGCAGACTGATTCAGTTCATATGCCTAAGCTAGTATTATTATTTTATATTTTATAAAACTTGAAGCTTTCATACTTGACGTCACGGGGAAAATATGACCATCAAAAGATAGTAGTTATTCTTCTAAAAACTCATTATGAATTGTTGCTCTTATGGCTGTAAACTTTAAATCAGTTAGTATAGTTCTGTAATATTCAATTTTTTTTTCAATTAAAATTATGTGAATGAAGATATATTGAATAAAACATTTTCTATTTTTCATGTCTCGAATATTTTTATAACAGTAACATTGAGAAAATTGAATTAAAAAATGAAAAACCTTGTAACTAAAAAAAAAGAATGAGTCACTGATAAAAAATCATAAAGCTCGTCCAACTGACTCTACTTCATTCCTTGAATTGAATGTAACTAGATCTTCTTATTTTAGTTCTAGAAGAGGTTGAGACCGTGAATGTGACCGTAGTTGTGAGTGTAGACATGGATTCGGGGCCGCGCAATTCTTGCGCGGGAATTGCGCGGCCCGTTTGCGGCCGGGATTAAGGCACCCAGCATCCTACAGCGCAGAAGTGGCCACGTCGCATAACTCAAAAACAGGGCATAACGACGTCGTTTTGCCCTCAGCCGAGTTAAGATCACGGCTTGCATCGTTAGCCAGCTTCCGCACGCCTCTGCAAATTTACTGTAGATGTACTTTGAACTATTCATCCAAAAATGAAAAATCCCACTTAAATCACCTGATTTGTAAACATAAACAAAAGCTTTCTCCAAATGTTAATATTTCCATTCACTTTCTTCTCTCATTCCTTCAAGAACTGAGATTAATTCGAACGGTGTCGGTCGGGTTATTATATCACTGATGAAATTGAAGAGCTGTTGATACACAAACGAAGCAATGGGCATGCAATGCTAAAGGGGATTTTTCTCCTTCAGTCACCTGAGTTGTCTTCCGGCAGCTAAGTATGTGCATTTGAAGAATTGCATTCAATGTAATATGGGTTTTTAGGTTACTATTTGTGTTCATGTCTTCGTGAGAATGAGTCAGTAATGTAAACATCTATGTTCATGTGATTACTTCACTTGTTAATACATGTTTGTTTGGCAACATTGGTTGTATACAAAACACAGCAGAGCATAGCACAGCATGTGACCACACGTTTACTTATTTATAACATTCTCTCTGACTATCTTGTGGTTAAACTAAGAATTTTCCCCACAATATATTCGCTTGCCTATACATTTACATGTTCCACCTAAAAAAATTTTCCAACTGTTTATTATTGATGTCTTTACAGTTCTTTAAATTTGACCATCACAGTAATATTTCTTTTTTACTTACATATTGCACTTGTTGGTAGTTATTAATGACCTGTTTAGGAACATCCTACGAATTTTACTTGTAAGCGCACTCAAGTATTTTAATATGTTTCTCTTTTGCCTTTTTTTTTTTTTTTAATGATGTGCATAGGTTCCTTTTAATGGAGGACCGTACACGTGCGAATGTTTGTTTTTTACCTGCCGTTGGATAGTTACTTGATTCTGAAGAAGAAGCATACAATTTTTACAATTGTTATGGTGCAACTATGGGCTTCGGTATACGTAGAGAGTATGAGAACAAGAATGCCTCTGGTGTGTTGACATCTAGAAGGTTTACATGCTTCAAAGCAGGGTTTCGAAGAATCGATAAACGTGATAGAGAAATTAAGCATCCTCGTGCAGAAACGAAGACCGGTTGTGCTGCTCGGATGGTCATTGTTCTCGATAGGGAAAAAAAAAATACAAGGTGACCGAGTTTGAATCAAGCTACAACCATGACCTTCATGCTGCTGCTTGTGTTCATCTCATGCTGTCACAGAGGAATGTGAGCAATGCACAAGGCATCGACGCTTCCTTAGCCGAAGCGGCTGGATTATCTTTAAAGCAATCCCATGAGCTAATGTCAGCACAGGTAGGTGGCAAAGAAAATTTAGGGTGCACCAAAGAAGACTTCAAGCGATACCTCCGCAGTAGAAGACAAAGAAACTTACAGTATGGTGAGGCCACGGCAATAATGAGATATTTTGAAGAGCAAGCTTCTATGAATCCTTCTTTCTTCCATGCAGTACAACTTGATTGTGATGAGCTAATCACAAATATTTTTTGAGCTGATGCACGCATGATCATGGAATACTCCTACTTTGGGGATGTTGTCACATTTGACACCACATACAAGACAAACAAACAGTGTCGGCCTCTTGGAGTATTTGTTGGGTTCAACCAATATAGGCAATTAGTAGTTTTTGGGGCTGCTTTGCTTTACGATGAAACAATTGATTCCTTTAATTGGCTATTCACGACGTTCATCGAAGCTATGGGAGGCAAGCATCCCAAAACAATCTTCACCGACCAAGATGCAGCAATGGCTGCAGCAATCTCTATAGTTCTCCCACAAACATTTCATGGTTTATGTACTTTTCATATTTGGAGAAATTTTATAAAACACTTGGGATATCTTTGTAGGAAGGGATTGTCACTCTCGGACATGTTCCGAAATTTTATGTTCCACATTAAAGACGAGAAGGAGTTTCTTGAGACTTGGCAGGAACTTGTGCTAGTCCATGAGTTGGAGACAAATGAATGGATCAAAAGCATATTTGCAGCTAGAGTGAAGTGGGCACGATGCTACCTGATGGGTACTTGGACGGCTGGGATACGTAGTACACAATTGAATGAAAGCTTTAATGCAGATTTAAAGGACCATCTAAAGTTAGATCATGATATTCTGCAATTCTTCACACATTTTTGTCGTGTTGTTGCCTCGAAGCGATACAAATAGGTGATCTCAGAATACGAAAGTAAGCAAAAATTACCAATAATGGCGTTGAGAAACTCACCAATGCTAAATTGCGTAGCAAAGGTATACACTCCCCCATTGTTCAATGAGTTTCATGCCCAGTTCGATGAATTCTTGGGGCTACTCATACAAAGAGCAAGTGTCGCACCTAATTCTCTAGTTGAGTGCATTGTTGGACAGCATGATGGATTATCAAAACAGCGTACCATTACATTTGATGCATCGACGAAAACCATAACATGCAGTTGTTTGCTTTTTCAAAGTGTTGGAATATTATGTTCACATTCTCTGAAAGTGTTAGATCACTTTAATGTAAAAACAGTTCCAGATTAATACATCATCAGGCGATGGACACTCAAGGCTATGGATGCCTCAGTTATTCAGGTTGAAAGAGGTGTTGTATCTATCGATCCCAATCTTGGCATTACAGATAGGTACAAAATGATGGCTACATTGTTGATACGCGTAGCTGCCCGAGCAGCCGAGTCTCAAAGTGCAACTGAAGATGTTATTTCCATGGCAACCGAAATGAGTCGCAAGATTGGAGAAAAATGTGATGTATTGTCAGTACGTGAGATGAGAGAGGGGAAGTCGTTTGAAAGAGATTTGGGCCAAGATGATGTGGCAACCATGAAACCTTCATCCCAAGTAGCTGAATCACAGTTTCTAAACCCAAAAGGTATAAAGAAGCGTGAGACCAACAAAGCAAGAAAACGATTGAAGAGTTTTCTTGATAAATGGAGACCAGGAAAGGCACGCAAAATGAAAGGTACACCAATGCACCAAGTATGTGTTGTACAGCAATGTTACTGCAGTGCTGTTGTATTCCGTATTTGTTAACATGGATTTTATTTACAGCCGTACTATTAAGTGAAAAAGTTTACTTTTTGAAATAACCAGGGGAGCAGCAGGGCCAGCAAGGTACTCGACACACAGAAAAGGCAACTGAGGAAAATAGTTACTGCACAACTGAAACTTGTCAAGCCTCACAACAATCGGTGGGTAACATCCTTGTATATTCCTTAAATATGATATAAATTCGAAGGCACCTAGCAAATATACTTAGGTGAAATTTTTTTCTTCTCGTGTAGCAAACATCGTTAAGCAATGTGACATCTGTCGTTATAGAGTGCAGCACTACTAGCATTCCACCAGCTTCTCTAACAAATTTTCCGCTCATGGAAGTGGTACATTTCGCAGCTTGAATTTACTTTTTCATTTTCTTTAAGCAATAATGGCCATAATTACGAGATACCCTAACATACAGCGGTGTTTTGGACAGACGCCGCACCTGTCTGTTCCCCATTTCATACAGCAGAACGGTCCTCTTTTGATGAACCAAGTCGAAGACTTGCAACTATAGATAACAGAAGGTGGTACGTAAACAGACTTTGTGCGCACCTCACTGTTCCAATTTTCTCATAGGTACTCTGTATGACTTTTTATACTCACCCGTGCATTAGCTTTGATCTGTACCAGATCATGATGTCTTAAAGCCTTTTCTATTTTTTGGGTTTTTGATAAAGAAGTTACTTCTTGAAGTTTTTAGGAATCTTCTTATGTTTTCTTTCTTATTTTGTTTTTCTGGAAAAAAAAAAAAAGAATAACCTCCTGTGTGTATATCTATGGATGACAATCCGGAGATCAATGTGCTTAGAGAAATGCCTATATAAATCAATAGAGATCCTAATCTATATTGAATATATTCACATGTTTCAGGTAAGTTTGCCGCTTGAAGGGCACTTGCTTGACTTCTGTGGTTGTGCTTTAGAAGCATTAATGAGTAGTGCTGCTCTTGAATACCATGCTTGTAGATACTAATCTAGGCTTGACATACCATCAAGTTGGATTTCCGAGTGTGTTTTAGCATATGCCGTTACAAGGAGAATTTTGAGTAGAGTAGTGCCTATGCTGAAGCTAAGCTATCGTTTAAGATCTTGATAAACAATGTGGCATTTTCAAGCCTGCTACCCGGAAATTAGAAGACTCCTAAAAAGAAAAGTTCCCACATTGTGATGGAAGTGGATACTAACTGCTGTAGTTTAGGTAAATTTTGTGGAGTTACTTTCATTAACTTTCATGTTAATATCTACTGAATGGAGTGCATTATTGCGAACACAAATTGATCGAAATTGTCTAATATTACTCTTACCTAATATGATTTTCAAGTTAAATAAACACAATTGAAGGTAATATATCTAATAATAGCAGTAACACTTTGAAATCTAATTGTGGCACTGATTATTCTCGTATTCCATACAGACTTGTTTTGGCTCATCCCACAAGAAAACATTTGACATTAAACAGGACGGTGCTTGACTAGCACGCCAGAGAACCTCTAATGCAGCTTTTGCTAAGGGTAGTAGCTAGTGCAGGTTTATTTGGATGACATGCTTGGGGATTGTATTCATGTGTTTGTGTAACATGTACATGTATTTGTGCAATCTGATCATATATCTGCGTGACATATTGAAGAAGTAATTAGTGCAGGTTGACCATATTGCAGAACACTGTTGTTGATGTTGTTGTGCAACGTGTTCATGTATTTGTTTCACATGGTCATGTCTTTGTGTAGCTTGTCCATGTGTGTGGAGTTCATTCTCATGATAGTTTGGAGTTACAGGGCTTAATATGATGCTAATTGTCACATTTTCGATGTTAGACACATTTTGTAAAGTTTGTTTTCCCTGTGGGAGCAAATTAAATTTTGTAAAGCACTTTGAACAATTAGATCTCCTGAGTGCAGTGTATGGTGCAATTTATGATCATGTAGAGGGAACGAGTCTCGAATAGGTACTAGTCTTAATGGAAAAAATGTTGATGGTATACTGGTACTTATGCTGAAATGCCAACTATTGCGACACGTTGGAGTTAAGGAGTTGATGTTAACATATCTCTGGAATAATGTTCAAGTGATTGTGCAATATGTTTATGTATTTGCGGGGCATGTTCATGTAGTAACTTTGTACATGTTGATATTAGTCCAAATGCTCAAGTCTTGTGTTGTGGTTGGATTAGTTACGTTTAAGTCAGAAGTAATGCTTACTCCATGTCTTTTTCTTTAACAAGTAGAGATGAAAAACTGTGAAAAACAGCATAATGATATAATTATTGCAACCAGATGAGACAAACAGCTATGAAAAACATCTAAACACATGATGAAACAGACTTTCATCACACAATAACAAAACGAATAACAAAACGTTGATCCGACAACTGGAAATGATGCGACACCAGAAAACATTCTGAAAGAAACATACTGGCAAAAAACATGAAGTTCCAACGGATATACGAAGCAAAAAATTTGTTCACAATCCGCATCATCGCCGCTTTCCTCCTCATCGCTTTCTTCTTCCGAAACCCACGCATCGGATCGAAGTCGGTCCTCTCGGCATACGTGGGTGAGCATATCGTACATGTGGATTCGCTCGACAGTAGATCGACCATGCACAGCTGTGGACCGTGTACACTCCAGGCGTGTCATGTGCTCCCATCTAAGAATGCGCTTTGCCATGACGTTATTTTCCTCACGAATCCTGTTCAGCGCCTTAGACAATGATTTGAAGTTACCACACTCCATTTGTTCTGCTTTTTTCTTTGGAGCACGATAGTCCTTTACCTCTAATTGGCGACGAAGCCTCATTGACTCGTCCACGCGGTGTTGCCACTCCAACCGCATTGTAGAATGATTTTTCGGGCTTTGGAACAATGACGGCCGCATTTCATACCAAAACTCTCCCGTTGTCTCCAAGTGCTCAGCCGTCTTCCCATCCATTGATATATCATCCGGGTGTATATTGTGGCAAGAAGGCAAAGCGAATTTTCACGGAAAAGGACAGGAGCAAGCCATGAACCCGAGAGCTAAGTGAACAAACCGAGCCATCGCATGAACTCGTCATCTAATAAAGCAATGAACACACGTAACAAGTACATTAACAATACATGCAACCCGATGAACGGATTATTTTTTATTTATACCCGAACACGGGATTTTAGTAAGAACACAGCTTGCATTGGCTACCGATTGTGTATCTCGCCAAACTCAATTCCTTAGATTTCTTCAACTCGCCGATACATATATAGAGGTTTCAAGCATTTAGTTGCCCACTCGTAACTATCAAAAACAGTAGTTTAATCTTGAAGTGACTGGCAGCTTGAATTTGAAACGAGTCTTGTTGGCGGCAGAAATGAATCATGAATACAAACTTATGTTAAATGTTAAACTCGTCGTCAATATATGCATGAACACCCCGCAACGACGGCTCCCAAAGACGGGTGCCGTGCCTCCTTCTTATCGTGCCGCCAAACCCGTAGCAAATCTAAATGCAGCTTCGATTCATACCGCTCGACACTCCATCAACGATCAAGCAGTTAATATTTGGTTGTTTGGAGATTTATTGTACCGCCAAATATTTGGGCATTAATAGTTGGCAGTTGAATTGAATTGAATTAAATATCATACTGATAGCATTAACATTTGGTTGTTGGCAGATCATCTTCGACTGCTATAAGAATTGCTGTATTTCCCACCCAACAATACCCACAAACACAACTGGAGAACATTGATTATCTGCAAAATTTTGCACTACGATCCGATGGAGCCTGTGACAAGTTTTGAGACTGCCGGCATCTATTATCCCGAGTCTGTGACCCGACTTCTTCTCATGCATCCCTGTAATGACCATGAACGTACACGACGTGCAAATCCAACAATGTACCTTAGCTTCGTATGCCAGGAAATCGAACAGAGGATCGTTGAACAAAAGCAACTCCTAACTGAATTTGAGTTGATGCGGGAAGTCATCCCACATCTGACCGCTCCTTCGTTGCCCCTCCACAGTCTTGCCGATCATGAGTTTGCACTTGGTCGATATCGAGAAGAGAATAACCTTCTGGCAAAAAGGCTACAACGCCGTGCGATGCTAAATATATGTGCTAATTTCTGTGATGATAATGGATGGACTCTCACCTCAAAACAGAGAGAGTCCATTTTTACTTTTCCAATCTATGCGGGACCGGAGGAGCCTCTCCCCTCTGAGATGGGAGGCACACAGATGCTCATCAGATGATAGGCCTTCATTCCTTAGATGGGTTGTTTCCTAGACGGAATCTTCCTCTTGAAGGCGGCTTATTACCACTTTTATTTTCTCTGTTCTCATATTGGCTTGTTTAGTTTTATCATAATTCCGACGCCTCTGTTTTCTTTATTTTTTTTTCAATACATTCCTTATCTGGAATGGTCCCCGGCATTGGCTATGCAATGACAAACTTTATGATTTGAATATTAATGGTAATCTGGAATTTTAGTACGTGTTACATCTTTGCTTAAAATTTTACTATCAGCATGCAAACCAATAGTTGAACAGGGTTACACAACCACCATTCTCAGAATTCCGAGCTTCTAGCCATCTGTACTAATTAGTGCATGAACATGCCACACACACATGCATAATTCGCACATATATGAACAGGATAAATAACAGCATGAACACCATTCTGCTCATATAGACAACTGACATTCACCACAAACACATGAACACAGGCCACTGAGCAAAACCGACTGGAATATCATACATGGGCACAACCACATTGTTGCTCCTCATCAAGAACAGATGCAAATGAAATCTCCAACTTCTGGGCGCCCACAAAAACTCTGGCCTCCCTCCCCTGTCTTGAATCACTTCTATCCTGCTCATTTGCAAATTTTTTGCACCCTCAAATCCGTTTACCTGATATAGATTCATTTTTCAATTTGACCAATTTAAGATTGAGATATATCAACCACAGTTTAACTTGGCAATGAATTTTGCAGTTATTTTCAAAATATTTAATTACTAATGCCTCTTTCTCAATATAGCGAGTCTTGCGTGCTCAAGGTTTGAGCACTAAAATCAATCACATCTACACAGATGTAGCCCGCTGTATTGAGCATCAATCTTCACAATCACATTAACGCAGCCATAGAAACACATGAACACGCGTCACAAATACATGAACATCCTTCATAACTACATGAATGCCTGCCAACCATATGAACACCAGTCATAACCACATGAACACAGAATGCAATCACATAAACATATGCCACAAATACATAAACACAGGCCATAAATACATAAAATCCTGCACAGAGACACCTGCATGCTAAATATAGTCGAAGACTTGCACCACCACATTAACACAGACTTAACAAACTCATGCCCCCCCCGGTGGCCTAGATAACCACATGGCCACCAGGTGGGCATACTGCACCAGCCAGACACGTTGTCGCATCCTACATAACAACATGCTGATGCTCATATGCATGCCCAGCCTTCCACAATCAGATGAACACACAATCTTAAGTCTTCACAGTTTATATATCATACATGAAGGTTGAAACACAAAACGAAAGCAACTGCTGAAGAGCATATAATGTCCATCAAACGTAGATAACAATGTATCACCATTACTGCCATGTACCAATAATAACACCATGTAACATATAGTCGATATACAGAAACTGGTCATCCTCGGACTGCTATCCTTTAAACATCCAACATGGAAATATAGTCTACAGAGGGGCTTGGTAGAGTCGGGTAAAAATTGGCAGGCTTTCTTATGTCAACTCCGATAGTCAACTTCAGCTCGTGCTTAGCAACCTATCTAGGCAACTTCAGCTCGCAGCATATCCTTTCTCGCTCCTGATTTGCATTGGTTCTCATTAATGCCCCGCATGATTGCACACGGTACCGATTGGCATTAACCTGTCAAGTCGTGTTTCAACAACACACACAATGTTAACATCATATGTATGTAAAAGAGGTAAAATAGAAGGGGTATATTAATGCTTTCCTCTTGGATTACCTTTGTGACATATGGGTCCATTCGACCCCACCACCGCTCTAAGAACTGTATAGCCATAATCCCAGTATCACACCTAATAATGAGAACATCCACAAATTTCCTGTTAATATTCCTAGACAAATTAATCAAATTAAATTCTTTCGCAACTTTTGGTTTGAATATTAATTGATGGACTCTTACTCCATGTGTTTGCCGCATCAGGATACGCTGGCTGTATAAATCTTAAATGGTGTAGATAACGGATAAGCGAAGGGGTATATCAATTTTGGAACCGTATTAAAGACGTATGCCTACAATTTAAACAATGAAAATATCATCTTTTGAAATCCTTCTTAATTGCTGTCTATGTAGCACCTTCCAATCATGCATGGGCTAATTTAGTGATTGAAGTGATGATTTGGGTGAAACATTGAGAACTAACCACATATTCTGCAAGTGGTGAAATAAACGCTGGTGAGGTCCCCGGGGTAGGGTCAAGTATATCAATACGCCTCTGGGTAACATCAATTGAGATAACAAACCATGTGGTATTCACCTCGAACGGAATTAAAAACTGCATGTCAATATGTGAGAATCAAATCATGCCTCTTGAACATGAACTTCAACCGCATACATATAATGTTTTATGCCAATGAAATGCGAACCAAAATCCGTTTATCGTAGAAAACGGACATACCAAATCAAAGCGGGTAAAATCAAACCCCAACTTAGCAGATTCGAAGCACTCTTTGAATTCCTTGACAAGGGTTGTTGTTGCCATCCTCTTAGTTAATGTCGACATCAACTTATCCTGATTGTATTAAGTTTAATGAACCACAATGAACAACTCAATATCAATATGCATGCATGGTTAAAATATTAAAATATATTAAAAAACAACAGTTAATTTGCTTACAGCAGTCACACAGCCAAAGATGTATCTCAGGCGCATCCCATGCCTTGAAGTTTGATTGAGCATGTCCACCTAGCAGCCCATTAGTTGGCTATAAATAAGAACAACACTAGTATAAGTCTTTAGTAATAAAACACACGTTGAAAGAGACGTATTACGCGTACAAAGTACCTTCCTCGTCACGTGTTCTGCCTTGTAGAGACAAGCAAGATCACTGCAGGTTAGCGCGTGGCTATTCATACGAACAAGGACCTCCCTTATAAAACACACATTGAAATTGTCTCAGTTCTTTTTTTTTGGGTTAATCTTGAAGGAGCAAAATACAGTGTTAACAAGAATTACAATATTACAATTAAAACCAACCTCGGCTCACGGCTTGGATCCCAAGCGAACTTGGCCAGTTTTTTTTCAATATCAATCAACTTTCCACCAACAGCCTTAACAAACTCATTCGAATCTAAAATTTTGCTTCTTCTTGTCCTTCTAAGAGGCGGGGGCATTGTTAATGTTGCTATGTCATACTACGTGGTGGCAACAGAAGGCATCGGGGAGCTGCATGCCTCATCCACAGCGCCATCTACACTCCGGGCAATCTTCCGGATAGACGGGATAGACGGGGTAGCAGTCGTCTGCTCATCGTCCGAAGACGTTGGAGCATCGCAGAGGATCGGATTTGCTGCGCTCGTCTGCCCGGCTGCTCCTCCTCTGCCAAAACGGCTTAAAATCCTATTGCTTCTGCGAAAAGGAGCGCTAGGCCCCACTTGCCTTTCCCGAGGCCTTCTAGATGTTGCTCCTCGGGAAGGGCGTTGTTGTTGCGGGGGTTGTGGGGGGCTGTCAGCATCATCATCATCCTGTGGTGGCTGTGCGGGGATGTCATCATCATCATCGTCCTCCTCTTCTGCTTCCTCTTCCTCCTCCTCCTCCGACTCCTCCTGGTCTGCCATCTCAGTCAAATCCTGGGGGGATCCCTCCCCTCTCGCATCTGTCCCAATGACTGAATCGGGTGGCACACCACCGGCTCTGTTGGAGGGGCCCGCCACATCTGTCACATCCCGGGGCGACCCTCCCCCCATGCATCTGCCCCCGCCCTATTAGATTGCACAGGATCGTCGCCTCGGTGCACCGGCCTAGAAGGGGTAGTCGTCACACGGGCAGTGGCCACATTGTACGTACTCGCACGACTCAGTAAAACAAGATTCTGCGCCGGCCAAGCACTGCTTGTACAGGGTTTCGAACTGCAGCTGCAAAAATCGAAAAGACCATCAGTTTGTGTCAACAAAATAAGAAATATCAAACAGAAAAACTTACAGCTGCAGCGGGGCCAACAACATGCGCGATATCCTCAAAAATGTGCCCAGCATCTGGATGCACGCGATCATGTGTTTGGCCTCAAACATGCCCCTAAGTCGATCTACAAACACATGCATAGTGACCAGCAGGAATAAAAAACTACTGACACAAAGACTGTTGGGGATATGCCCTAGAGTCAATTTGTACTTATACAATTGTCATTATGTTTTATATAATAATATGAGGCTTTCCTTTCTATGAATAGTGAGTTTTGTTTTGTTGGTCATCAAGTACGTGACTTGATAGTAAAACCCTACAATGAAGACAATGACTATTCTAAAATTGTCCCTGATCGATTATTATTATTGGAATAATAATAAATTAAGATTAGTATGTTTGTGACTTGATGGCTATGTTTTACTGGCCATGGATATTTGTGATATCGAGTCAAGACATAAATAAATGTTAGAGAACATTGTATTGGACATGACCCACTCGTGAGAGTACTTCATGGAATATGTCATAAGTACTTTCTAGCCATAATAATATTGAAAGTCCTTCGACCTAAATTCATCATAGTTTCTTACTTGATAAATTCTATATTTTGACATTGTCTAAAGTTGTCTTTAACCAGATAATAAATTAGACTACTGTTGGATATAAAATAAATCAAGGAGAGGAATATGATTGATTGTGAAGGAATTTGTCCCTCTTAGTTATGGGAGAGATATCCATGGGCCCCTTGATAAGTTAGACTCGTTAAAAATGCATGGCCGTGCTCAAATATATCAATCTAAGATATTGATATCATTTGTTTGAACAGTCTACTATGAAATCAAGAAATAATTGATTAAGCTTAATAAGGATGACATGCTCCGTGCCTTATGCTTAATCTGGATATCGTGTGACAAAATGAATAAATATAAAATTATGGTTTGGTTCAAAGAGATCACCGATCTTCATTTAACCTGGATAGTTATAATGTTTTGCTAGAAACCGCTTATAACTTGTGGGCCATTTAAATACGATTTAGGCATCGCCGCAGTTGTTAAATGAACCTATAGGGTCACACAATAAGCGAACTTGTTAGGTTATTTTTCTAGTGACCAGGTTCGATGAATCTAGATGATATCCAAATTATAAGAATCTGACTCGGTAAAATAATTAGTTAAATTACCGAGATAATGGCAGAATCTTATCATATCAGTTTTAATTTAATTTGAATTTAAATTAGAATATGATAAGATATGATTAGGGTTGGACTCTAAGAGGTTCGAGGGTTTTTAAGAAAACCCTAGCCGTCTTTCAATAGTCCAATTTTTTTCCGGTTGAGAACATTTGTGCCATTCTCTACCAGAGAAAAAAAAAACCTCTCAAACCCTAGGCGCTAGCACTCCCCGGGTATCGAGTGAGTTCGCGGTGTGTATCCGATAGAGGACGTTCGCATACTGCAGTCGTTCGGTGATTGTTCGGGTTGAACGTACAACAAGCAAGCAACCGTGAATCGAAGGATTTCGATTACAAGCAACCGTGAGGTAACTCTTAAAGCTTAGATCTTCTTAATCGTTTACTTGGGTCCTCGGGAGGGATTCGTAGATGTTTTCCGTGTTTAGGAGTCCACGAATCCCAACAAAGACACCCTAGCTGAACATTCTAAATAGGACTGTTCAAACGGTTATCGGTTCGGTTTTCGGTTTTTTAAATCGGTTTAAATCGGTTTTTAAGTTTTTTGGTGTCTAACCGAACCGAACCGGACACAGCATAAAACCGGGACAACCGAACCGAACACATTTCGGTTTGGTTCGGTCCGGTCCGATCTATAACCGAAATTAAAATCCTGGCCCATTAAACAAAGCCCAACAGACATCACTAAAATCCAATTCCAAAATAAAGTCCAAAATAATAAAATTAGCCCAATAAACATTATCCAATCCAACCAACAATGAGTCCAATACCATTACATTTACATTACATAGCCATAAAGAAAAATATGACAACATAACAATGGTTTATTGATTCACATCATCGACATCGTAGCCACTAGCCAGGCCCCTCCAATTTTCCTCAATAGCCATCTTGTCCAAATCTCCAAGAAGTCGGAATAGATAATGAAAAAAATCAGCTTATCAAAATTAAGGAGGCAACATGCATCATAAATTTGAGTTTAAATTGGTTGTTTCTAAGATTCTAGGAATGATATTGCTCGCTCTACAGGTGTTAAATACTCACCTATGCATAAAAACAGCCCATCAAAGCCGCAAGAAACACAGCCAACATTCCCCCACATTCCCCCCAACAAGCATTCGGAAATCCAACCAACATTCCCTCAGTGCCTCAACAATCAACACTCAACAACGACCACTCGCCTACCCATTTTTCTTTCCCTTGATTCCTCTCCCCGTCCGAATACCGAATGTGTATGTTTCTGTGTGTGTGTGTTTTTTTTTCTTATATCAGCCTCTCTTTGAAAACCCTACACAACATATAGCTTTATAGTGGAAGAAAGAGAGAGTTGCAAGTGGTACTACCGCCCACTATCGGGTGCTATAAAATGTGTTTTACACAGAGACACACATACCAATAGACAAAGAGAGATTGACTAACTCTAATTGTGCTTATGATTCGGATGTTGATGCTAAATTAGCTCGCAAAATGGCATTTTAAGACAACTAAAAACATGTTGCAATAATTAAGAGCAAAAAAACCAAAAACGAACCCTAAAAAGCTTGGTGTACGTAGCCATACGATAACTCACACAACCCGAAAGTTACAACGAATACTACTACAACTATCAACTTCTAGCAACATTTAACATTTAACATCCACCAAATAAGTCCAAGAAACCCCCGAATCTTCCTATTCTCCTTCCTATTGCAAGAGTAATCCATCATAAATCCATCCTTCATCACTAAATGTCTTTACATGTAGCTATACTCCCACAATCAACCAAGCAAATACACTACAAAATACAAATAGACCGCAAAAATACTCAATGACCGCAAATTTCTCAATGACTCCAAATATCCAAACATCCAAACATACTAAAAGAAGACTGCAAATATGACCAAACATCTAAACATCCACATATTTCTCACTGACTCCACAAACATCCAAACATC
The DNA here is from genome assembly GCA_026120185.1 of Voacanga thouarsii. Lineage (NCBI taxonomy): Eukaryota > Viridiplantae > Streptophyta > Magnoliopsida > Gentianales > Apocynaceae > Voacanga > Voacanga thouarsii. The sequence continues at coordinate 711,308 of JANUWF010000328.1, forward strand.
ATCCAATATCTTCATCCAAACATTTAGAAATAAGACTATTCATCCAAACACCATCCATTATCTTCATCCAAACATTTAGAAATAAGACTATTCATCCAAACACCATCCATTATCTTCATCCAAACATCATCCAAACATCTAGAAATGAGGACTTCAAGAGGATTTGAAATTCTAGGACTTCAAGAGTTATGATATGAAAATCTAATTCTAGGACTTTCGCTTTTCATTAAAAGAAGGATAAAAAAATTAATGAAAAATATATGTATTTTAAAAATATATTTTGACATAGGTCAAATGTTAGCAAAAACCAGACCAAAAGAGTTAAATGAGTTTCTGAAAACGGGACAAATTATTGAGGACAGGCCAAAAGAGTAAAAAGAGTTTTTGAAAATGGTTCATATAAGTCAAATGGGAAAAAAAAACACCTTAGATTAATAAAAATATCTCAAGGATTTAACATTCAAAAAGAATTGATAAAGCTCGAAGACAAGATGCAGCTATTTGAAAGTTTAAAACAAAAACTAAAAGTTTAAAAAGTTTAAAAATTACCCACATTTTTTAGGAACAACACTAAGACGCCCAACTGGACTTCCCAAAGCATATCATGTCATATGGTAATCATGGTTTTCTTCCTTTCTCCAAACCATATGCATATGTATACGGTCCAATACTTTCCAATTAACAATCAGTAATCTAAGCCAAAAATGTAATTGTTGTGCATTTGCAACAAAATCAATACCGCCCAATTATGAGTCTTAGCCAATCGCCTGGCCAGCGCATGTATGCAGAGATGCAACATCAGCCCGAGGCCAAACAAACTGATGTGGCAAGCAAAATTTCTGCAAGAAGCACCCAAAACAAATTGATCGATCACTAAATCCCGTAACAAAAATATTAAAATTGGCCCAAAAATTAAAACACCAAGTGATATTTCTCTTTCCCCAAACGCAGAACTCAAGATTTTCCTCCCAAAACCAAGACTCCTGCAGGAAATTTCACATATTTCCCGCAAAAAGGTAAAAACCCGTGTCCACCGGTAAGATATTCTCCCCAAACATTGAAAAAACCGACAAAATTCTTCACAAAAAATTTCGGATCCCTTAATACCAAATAGAATTCATCAAAAATAGAAAAGTATACTCACTTCTAAGGTGCCTCTCTTTGGGTGGACACTCAACATGATTCGTAGCTTTAACAACCGCCACATCCAAATACTACTCACAAAGAATATGAAAACCGCACAAATTTTCATCAAAATCCCATCAATATTTTCTTCATACTTTAAACATTAATCAAAAACCCACAAACAAAATGCGGAAAAGATGAATTTATAGACAAAATGAACCTTGAAATCGCTATTAACATGGGCAAGTCCAACTTTTGTGTGGTCTTTGATAGCACCATAGGCTTTTCTCCAAGTCTCGAAGCGTCCCCATATCTTACTATTTCTCTCTACACCGTTGTCGTGGAGATCGAAAAGAAAAGAAAAGGAAATTAGAAGATGAAAAGGAAGAGGAAAAGGAAAAAATGGAAAAGAAAGAGAACGAAAAGAGAGGGAAATTAGAAGGGCTACCAAGTGAACACCGAACAATAGTCCTAGTAGGCGGCACGGCAGTCCGGCAGTCCCTACACACAAGTACAAGGACTTGGAGGATTACAAGATGCAGGGCTAGGACGGAGAGCGAAATGGAGTCAATAGAAGACGGCAGTCCCTACAACTTCCGCTTCCGGCACCGGTAGTTAGGATGGAAGACGGAAAGCGAAAGGGAAGGGAGTCGGGAGAAGGAGGAGTCGGCTCAGTCGGGGGATTGAAAGAGAAGAGAGACCGAAAGTGTTTATTGTTTTGGGAGTTAGGGTTTTGATTTCACAATTTTCCTTTTCATTTTTAGTTTTAATTTATTTAAAAAAATAATTTTTTAAATATTTCGGTTTTTCGGTTCGGTTGAATTTCAATTCAACTGAACCGAAAACCGAACCGAACTAAAAAATCCCTCTTTAAACCGAACCGAACCGAACCGTATTTCTCAAAAACCGAACCGAACTCAAATAATCGGTTCGGTTCGGTTCGAAAAAACGGTTCAAACCGTATTTTGAACAGCCCTAATTCTAAACATAGAGAAATTGCTTCATGCATATGAATTATCTCTTACCTCTCCTCTCCCAAACCCACCACCTTCTGTTAGTTCTCTCTCGATTCCAGTCCGCACTTCTGCGTCGGACCATGCTGCTGCCCTAGGAATAGTCCATGGCAGCTGATGGTAGATAACCCTCACCCGGTCAAGATAATGCAGCTGCAAATCGAACATAACCATATAGTCAGCTATATCCACACATGAGTGTCGTGCTCAATTAGGCAAATTTAATAAACACGAATTTATTTATGTCAACCAAACAAGAAAAATAAAACAATTACCATAAAAAAATATAGGCATCCCCCAACACATCTCTTCCTGCCAGCTTGGGCTGAGTGAATTTCAGCGCATAATCATTGTCACACGTACTCAGCCCAATTCAAGGTTCCGATGCTTGCCGCATCATGCATATAACGGACAACCTCCTTATTCAGTTGGGCCCGTCCCTTAGGAGCGAGGAATGTGGAGACCGCAAGTACAACAAACTTTATCCTAAAGTCGTCCCCGGCCTCCATGGCAATCAACTCAGCCAGCAACATCGTGCAGTTATCTGGCAGCTCTACAACGATGTCCCCTCGGCTGTCATCAGATGCAGCCAGCCCCCGGAACGGTGCCATTACCCGGGATACCTAGGCAGGCTTGTACATCCCTGGCTGTAATGACTAATCGGCGTCCCCCTTCCAATTCAATCGCGGACGCATTTGGATTGAAGTGGTCAATCACCCAGAAGCACAAGTCATACCGGGTCTTGCTGCAATTCAGCCACAGCAGGCCCCCAAAGCCAATCTCCTCGACAGCTTGGCGCTTGGCATCTGTCATGTTTGCCACCAAGGCTTTCAGCATTGTTGCCGAGCATCGGATCGTGGCCTGCTGCTGTAAAAACAATAGCAATTGATTGTTATGATTCGGAAGCATTAATAATGCGATAATGTCTAGCAAAAATAATTATCGTGCCAATCTCAAGTAACACAAAAACATGCATCCTACCTGGTGTGCGGTAGGTCTTCGTTGAGTACTGGAACTAGCCGTAGCTTCCTTGTACTGTCGGAAGGCCGCTTTCCGCCTCTCCTCCCACTCGCGTCTCTGTCCAGTCCCCATACCCTGCTAGATAGCTCTGGCTTCTATACGAGCCTGACGATGTAAATCATCTCTTTAGTAACCACAAAAGCACTAAATAGCATTCAAAACTAATAATAGTATTGTCAGTAAAGCATAAGAAAGATAAACACAGCGTGGAGATAGCCAAATTCTTACTTGTGCACGCCAAGTTCTGCCACCCTGGCTGCTAGATGCTTGGCTCCTCTCCATATAGTCTCTCCTGAAATGTCAAATGTCCTCGTAAGGCATTCTCAAAAAAGGACCTGAATTTTTATTGCAAATACAGCTCACAGAAAGATAAATAATTGTTTCAAGTCCCTCAGATATCTACTTACAAAAACAGGACATATGCCCCCGGTGGCCTCCTGGGCAAGACATGCGGCTCTTCGGCTGTCTGGCCGCTCCCCGATGGTCCAGCTTCTTGAGCGCTTATTGACGGTGCCAATCGCCAAGAAGCTTGGTGTGATTCAGTTTTTCTTCTCTTTGTCATGATACTGCATCACAGACATAAAAAAAAGTGAAACAGGGGTTAGTGGGGATCGAGAAATCATGTGGCGCATGCGGAGTACAGACTTTGAGTCTATACTTCTTGATCTTCTAATGCAACAAAAACTATTATCAATTTTTTTAACATATACTGGAAATGGTGAGTAATGTAAACCTTACATTTTTTAGAATATAAATTGTCACATGCGCACCTGGCACTAGCCTTAAGTCAATGTACACTAGTTACTGCATGAACACACAACATAAACACATGAACAAAATACATAACAACAAGAACATATTCCCAGATTTATCGTAGAAACCTGTACTTGTTACTACATATACCTTGGTGACAAATATATGAATATGTTCACAAAAACATGACTACTTTAGACAACCACATAGCAAAGCATGCTTTGCTCAATATGTACTAGTTGCTACATGGAAGTTTGAGACAAACAAACAAATGAACAAATCATGCACTATGTTAGCATGGACCTGCTTCTCTTTGCCATCAATGACACTGGCACACAAACACATGAATTCCGAAACATAACTACATGAACACCTTACAAAACCACATTATTCACTACTTACTATAGGAACAAGTCACACAAACACATGAACACAGGCTATAAACACATGAACAACTTATGCTACCATTCATGCTAGACACAGGAACACATGAACAACTGACACAATTACATCAACATCATATACAACCACATGAACACACGCACCTGCCATGTATTTTCCTATATATAACATATGAATAACGGAAGAAGATTGCAAAGAAAAAAACCCAAATGAAGGACCCTGCTGCATAATCAGTGATAAAACATATCAGAAAGTACCAATGACATAAATTGTGCTGAACGCGGTGTGAATAGTGCTTGAGGGGAAAAGGAAAAGAAAAGTTTAAAAAAGAACCTATATAGATATACGTTTAAGTTTGAGATAAACACAAAAGTTGAGCGAGGCGGGATTACCTTTTAGTATGTGTTATACATTTTTTTGGATCAAAATTTCATTAGCCTATCATAGTTAATTGTACAACATTGGGGAAGACAGCTGAACACAAACACCCTCAAATTGTTGCAGATTATAGTAACAACGTAGAACATTGCAGAGCACAACACAACACAATCATATTCCCTTTTTTCTCCTGTCTGTCTTTATTGAGGGTGCACCTTAAAGGAGATCAATTACACGCGGTCCCGTCAAGTTCCGAATGATAAAAGAATACAGCGTGAAAAGGGGGCAAAAATCATGTCAATGTACATCCTTTTATCCAAAAATTATCAACCCCATGGCCATCTTGTTGGCATTGTTGGCAATGTTCAAGGCATGCTACCGATGGTGTATCAAGAACCACAATGAATGGCAATAGCCAGACAGGCACATGAACTACATGAACTACATTCTCACACAAACACATGAACTTCATACACCACATGCATAATTGACACTTTATACGACGAAGATACAAGCATCAAATGAATTTGTACTGGTTACTATAATAATAAACTACACAAACACATACAAACGTGACATAAATAGATGAACACCTTATACAACTATATTAACACTTCTGCATAGACTATTTATATATTATAGAATGTGCAAAAAAGACCACCACCCAGGTCTACTAGGAGCCACCACCCAGGCTCACTGGCTTACAGATTATAGCAGTCGCCTGGAGATCAACAATTGCCTCTGCCTTTTTTCTCCCAACGATTCCACACCACTGTACCTGGAAACATAGAAGTCAGGAAATGCAAAAAATCAAATTTACCGGCATCAAGAACTGCACGGTCCCGGTTGAAATATCTCGCTTTGTATGATCTCGACTACAATGTTAATATGATCTCGCTATATCTTATAAAAAATTTTTACAGGTTAGTTTTCTTGGAATATTAATTGCTCATGACTACAAATGACAATGATAAAATAAAATAGGAAAAAATCAACTGGAAGACAACAAGGAGGGAGAAAAAGAATGATAACCAATGCGAGTCTATTCTCTTCGACCTGTCCAATACTTCAAGGGGAAAGGGATGTACAATGATCCCATAATATACCAACTAGTAAAGGATGTTTGTAAGCAACTTAATTGCCACCTCGATGTTAAACACATTCAATATACACATACATGGGCAGTTTAGAATTAGAATAAACTCAATAGCAGTTTTACTTTAACAATTTTGACAATATTATCACGAACTTTGAACGCAAAATATCATATTTTCTTTAGCACATACTTAAAACATAGAGAAATTGCCAAAGAATAACCCAGCTTCCAAAACCAATAAGCTAAACCACCCACTGCCTTTCGAAAATGCTGCCATCTACTTAAAACAAATGCTTTCCAATCTACTTGCCACAAAATTAAAATTCTTAACCCTATACAATCACTCAATACCAAACATTCACAAAACCACTTTTGCTGTAGAAAAAAACAGGGTCCAGAATACTGTGCATCATACCTGGGCTTCTGCATGGTTAACCATCGTCGCAAAGCGCGGAAAGGTTCCCCAATCATGTTGGAGCACATATACTAATATTTACTACATTCTTTTGCATCTGTATCACTAAAATTACCGCGTACAACTAGCACATCTTTGTTAAACAATGAAAATACCTCTTTTTCTCGCCTAATAGAAACACTTGCTGAGATTATAAAGGGACAAGCCCATTCAACACCTAATACAACAGGAATGCTGTGCATCATACGTGGACTTCTGATGGTAAACCATCGTTGCAAAGCACCGAAAGGCTCCCCAATCATGCTTATGTTGACGCCCCATATACTTAGCACATACACTCATGCCGATCAAGTATAAAGACAAATGCATCGCTAACATTACCGCGTGCAACATGCACATCTTTGCTTAAAAAAATCAAACAAAATACCTCTTTTTTCTTCCTAATAAAAACACTTGCTGGGATTATAAAATGACAAGCCCATTCGACACCTAATACAACAGGAATGTTGTGCATCATACGTGGGTTTCTGATGATAAACCATCGTTGCAAAGCACCGAAAGGCTCCCCAATCATGCTTATGTTGACGCCCCATATACTTAGCACATACACTCATGCATACAGCAGGTATAAAGACAAATGCATCGCTAACATTACCGCGTGCAACATGCACATCTTTGCTTAAAAAAATCAAACAAAATACATCTTTTTTCTGCCTAACAAAAACACTTGCTGGGATTATAAAAGGACAAGCCCATTCGACACCTAATACAACAGGAATGCTGTGCATCATACGTGGGCTTCTGATGGTAAACCATCGTCGCAAAGCACCGAAAGGCTCCCCAATCATGCTTATGTTGACGCCCCATATACTTAGCACATACACTCATGCATACAGCAGGTATAAAGACAAATGCATCGCTAACATTACCGCGTGCAACATGCACATCTTTGCTTAAAAAAATCAAACAAAATACCTCTTTTTTCTGCCTAACAAAAACACTTGCTGGGATTATAAAATGACAAGCCAATTCGACACCTAATACAACAGGAATGCTGTGCATCATACGTAGGCTTCTGATGGTAAACCATCGTCGCAAAGCACCGAAAGGCTCCCCAATCATGCTTATGTTAACGCCTCATATACTTAGCACATACACTCATGTATACAGTAGGTATAAAAACAAATGCATCACTAACATTACCGCGTGCAACATGCACATCTTTGCTTAAAAAAATCAAACAAAATACCTCTTTTTTCTGCCTAATAAAAACACTTGCTGGGATTATAAAAGGACAAGCCCATTCGACACCTAATACAACAGAATGCCGTGCATCATACGTGGGCTTCGATTGTAAACCATCGTCGCAAAGCACCGAAAGGCTCCCCAATCATGCTTATGTTGACGCCCCATATACTTAGCACATACACTCATGCATACAGCAGGTATAAAGACAAATGCATCGCTAACATTACCGCGTGCAACATGCACATCTTTGCTTAAAAAAATCAAACAAAATACCTCTTTTTCTCGCCTAACAAAAACACTTGTCGGGATTATAAAAGGACAAGCCCATTCGACACCTAATACAACAGGAATGCTGTGCATCATACGTGGGCTTCTGATGGTAAACCATCGTCGCAAAGCACCGAAAGGCTCCCCAATCATGCTTATGTTGACGCCCCATATACTTAGCACATACACTCATGCATACAAGCAGTATAAAGACAAATGCATCGCTAACATTACCGCGTGCAACATGCACATCTTTGCTTAAAAAAATCAAACAAAATACCTCTTTTTTCTGCCTAACAAAAACACTTGCTGGGATTATAAAATGACAAGCCAATTCGACACCTAATACAACAGGAATGCTGTGCATCATACGTAGGCTTCTGATGGAAAACCATCGTCGCAAAGCACCGAAAGGCTCCCCAATCATGCTTATGTTAACGCCTCATATACTTAGCACATACACTCATGTATACAGTAGGTATAAAGACAAATGCATCACTAACATTACCGCGTGCAACATGCACATCTTTGCTTAAAAAAATCAAACAAAATACCTCTTTTTTCTGCCTAATAAAAACACTTGCTGGGATTATAAAAGGACAAGCCCATTCGACACCTAATACAACAGGAATGCTGTGCATCATACGTGGGCTTCTGATGGTAAACCATCGTCGCAAAGCACCGAAAGGCTCCCCAATCATGCTTATGTTGACGCTCCATATACTTAGCACATACACTCATGCATACAGCAGGTATAAAGACAAATGCATCGCTAACATTACCGCGTGCAACATGCACATCTTTGCTTAAAAAAATCAAACAAAATACCTCTTTTTTCTGCCTAACAAAAACACTTGCTGGGATTATAAAAGGACAAGACCATTCGACACCTAATACAACAGGAATGCTGTGCATCATACGTGGGCTTCTGATGGTAAACCATCGTCGCAAAGCACCGAAAGGCTCCCCAATCATGCTTATGTTGACGCCCCATATACTTAGCACATACACTCATGTATACAGCAGGTATAAAGACAAATGCATCGCTAACATTACCGCGTGCAACATGCACATCTTTGCTTAAAAAAATCAAACAAAATACCTCTTTTTTCTGCCTAACAAAAACACTTGCTGGGATTATAAAAGGACAAGCCCATTCGACACCTAATACAACAGGAATGTTGTGCATCATACGTGGGCTTCTGATGGTAAACCATCGTCGCAAAGCACCGAAAGGCTCCCCAATCATGCTTATGTTGACGCCCCATATACTTAGCACATACACTCATGTATACAGTAGGTATAAAGACAAATGCATCACTAACATTACTGCGTGCAGCATGCACATCTTTGCTTAAAAAAATCAAACAAAATACCTCTTTTTTCTGCCTAATAAAAACACTTGCTGGGATTATAAAATGACAAGCCAATTCGACACCTAATACAACAGGAATGCTGTGTATCATACGTGGGCTTTTGATGGTAAACCATCGTCGCAAAGCACCGAAAAGCTCCCCAATCATGCTTATATTGACGCCCCATATACTTAGCACATACACTCATGCATACAGCAGGTATAAAGACAAATGCATCGCTAACATTACCGCGTGCAACATGCACATCTTTGCTTAAAAAAATCAAACAAAATACCTCTTTTTTCTGCCTAACAAAAACACTTGCTGGGATTATAAAAGGACAAGTTCATTCGACACCTAATACAACAGGAATGCTGTGCATCATACGTAGGCTTCTGATGGTAAACCATCGTCGCAAAGCACCGAAAGGCTCCCCAATCATGCTTATGTTGACGCCTCATATACTTAGCACATACACTCATGTATACAGTAGGTATAAAGACAAATGCATCACTAACATTACCGCGTGCAACATGCACATCTTTTCTTAAAAAAATCAAACAAAATACCTCTTTTTTCTGCCTAATAAAAACACTTGCTGGGATTATAAAAGGACAAGCCCATTCGACACCTAATACAACAGGAATGCTGTGCATCATACGTGGGCTTCTGATGGTAAACCATCGTCGTAAAGCACCGAAAGGCTCCCCAATCATGCTTATGTTGACGCCCCATATACTTAGCACATACAGTTATGCATACAGCAGGTATAAAGACAAATGCATCGCTAACATTACCGCGTGCAACATGCACATCTTTGCTTAAAAAAATAAACAAAATACCTCTTTTTTCTGCCTAATAAAAACACTTGCTGAGATTATAAAAGGACAAGCCCATTCGACACCTAATACAACAGAATGTCGTGCATCATACGTGGGCTTCGATGGTAAACCATCGTCGCAAAGCACCGAAAGGCTCCCCAATCATGCTTATGTTGACGCCCATATACTTAGCACATACACTCATGCATACAGCAGGTATAAAGACAAATGCATCGCTAACATTACCGCGTGCAACATGCACATCTTTGCTTAAAAAAATCAAACAAAATACCTCTTTTTTCTGCCTAACAAAAACACTTGCTGGGATTATAAAAGGACAAGACCATTCGACACCTAATACAACGAGAATGTCGTGCATCATACGTGGGCTTCGATGGTAAACCATCGTCGCAAAGCACCGAAAGGCTCCCCAATCATGCTTATGTTGACGCCCCATATACTTAGCACATACACTCATGTATACAGCAGGTATAAAGACAAATGCATCGCTAACATTACCGCGTGCAACATGCACATCTTTGCTTAAAAAAATCAAACAAAATACCTCTTTTTCTACCTAACAAAAACACTTGCTGGGATTATAAAAGGACAAGCCCATTCGACACCTAATACAACAGGAATGCTGTGCATCATACGTGGGCTTCTGATGGTAAACCATCGTCGCAAAGCACCGAAAGGCTCCCCAATCATGCTTATGTTGACGCCCCATATACTTAGCACATACACTCATGTATACAGTAGGTATAACGACAAATGCATCGCTAACATTACCGCGTGCAGCATGCACATCTTTGCTTAAAAAAATCAAACAAAATACCTCTTTTTTCTGCCTAATAAAAACACTTGCTGGGATTATAAAATGACAAGCCAATTCGACACCTAATACAACAGGAATGCTGTGTATCATACGTGGGCTTTTGATGGTAAACCATCGTCGCAAAGCACCGAAAGGCTCCCCAATCATGCTTATATTGACGCCCCATATACTTAGTACATACACTCATGCATACAGCAGGTATAAAGACAAATGCATCGCTAACATTACCGCGTGTAACATGCACATCTTTGCTTTAAAAAATCAAACAAAATACCTCTTTTTTCTGCCTAATACAAACACTTGCTGGGATTATAAAAAGACAAACTGTCATGAAGCAATTTACCTGTAATTAAAAGCATATTTAAGTTATTGTGCATTATGCGTGGGCTTTCAAAAGCCTTTGAGCCATAGAAGCAGTCATGGATGTTTTCCACGCAAAACAAATGCCCAATAGTAGTTTCTCTGTCCAGTAATAATCTCATTCCCAAGTAAAGAGAAAAGTTCAATAATCCTTAACAAAAAAAGAGATGTTAATGCATACAATGAATACACAAACACTGAAAAAGACACAGCACAGGACAAGCACAAAGTTGTTCAGAATGTAGCTGCATTATTAAGATGCATTCTCCATGACAGTGAGGGATTAAATAGGTTCAAAAGAGATGGATTTCTTAAGAAGAGACACGGATTTAAGAGATTCATTAATATCTAAAAGTTGATAAGCAAAGTACATGAACATATTTAAACATGGCAAAATAATGCTTTAAGAAAGCATGTATAAAACGGACGAACTTACAACTATCTATAAGTTGATAGACTGCTGTAAAGGAAAATTTTATGGAGTTAGTTCGAAAGTCATTCACACACTACGCAGGACAGGTTAAAAAAAGGAAATATTACACATTGTGATATTGTGGCCATGAATTTTTTTAAAAACCACTTGCAGAACATGTTTTTTCGGCTAACAAGAACTCACCTTGTTTTTTAAAGTTTTTGGATTCAATGCTTCCCAAGGTTTATCGTCCCCTCTAGTTAAGATCAACTACAACAAAGTGTTACAATATTTCACAGTGAAACAAAGCATCTAACTCAGCTAAGTAGAAACAAAAATGAAAATATAACCACTATTCCATTTCTATATGGTTACTCTTGGCTATATGGATGTTTTGCTTTGGTTAGACAAAGCAAGCATCAAATATCATACATTTTCTTTTTCACATCAAAGGCTTCAGGTATATTCAAACTGTCAAGGCTTATAACAATCCCTTAGGTTAAAATAATGTAAAACAACCAACCTTCTTCAATTAATGCAAAACACCATTCTCAACAATCATGCTATGACAACCTTCATTATATACTCTATAACGTTTTATCCACTTATCCAAATCAAGTCAAATATACCTCAAAATGTTCCTAAAACAATAATCTACAAATTTCAACTCACAAGGTTCCAGAATTAAGTCCATTCCATGTGGTTAAATTAGCAAACAAACAGCGTTTACAAACTGCTCAAACACATTTCCAGCTTTAGAAGAAATTTTACCTAGAAAATTTCTATACGCTGTTTCCATGTAACCTGTAAACTCTAAGCTTTCTAATACATTATTTTAGTAAAAGAGTTTCATTCACCCCTTCAACCTAGCTCCCTTAAAAGCTTCCAAATAGTTCATGGTATATACCATAACAAAACCGTATTTTCAGGAGCATTATGCAACCAGCTTTAGTTCATTTAATTTCTGTATCTTTGTTTGCATTCAAAACCACCCAAAATCAGCTTCACAACTCTTATAATATATCATACCATGCTTTGGTTCAGCCATTTGAGTTTAATACCCTGCAATCACAACAATTCCATAGCTATAACTAAAGAACAGAAATTATAGGGACATGTACTGCAGCGAAGAGCATCACCTAGACCACACTGCACAAAGAGCAGGTATAAAAAATGCAACCACTCATTTAAAAATAGTGATGCAGAAATCCATCCAACTAGGCCACTCTTCTATTATGCAAAACTTACTTCCTCTCTGTAGACCATGGTGCCCTTAAGAGCTTTCCAGGTCAACTAAAACCCAGTAAAAAACAATGAGAGGTTAACTAGCACACAGAGAGACTCATGCTCTTGCCACACCCGACTCAAAAATTGTTTCCAGCATTTCTTTCATTCCATTTTCAACTTATCTTCTTACCTTACATAACCTCTGTGTGACCTATTTTTGCCCTTCCTTTCACAGCATTTCATTCGCATAAAATGAACATAAAAATTTCACCAAAACATCTTTAAGCAAAACGGTTAACATCCCAACCCCAAACAATGTGAAATATGAAAATTTTTTCCAAATACTTTAACGGTTAATATCCCAACCCCGAACAACACTTGTATTAAATGAAACCTTGTGATGCCCCGAATACTTTTTTGTTCTAAGGGAAATGATCTTACCTGAGCTTTGAAGATATCCACAGGTTCAAAAGTTGCAGAACTCCCTTCTTCTTCTTCTTCGTTCACGCTCTCTTGTCGCTTCTTTTTTTTTATCCCAGGCTTCAAAAGAGGTTGACAGTGACGGAAGGTAAGGTGGTTTTTACAGTGATAAGAGAGAGGCAAAATACGATACTCGACACTGACTGAGACTATCCATAAATGGTGAAGGGATAGAAGGTGAAAGACGCTGACAGTGATGGTGCGAATGAGCAACTCGGAGAGGAAAAGCACGATGGTTTTCCGGCGACGGGGGAGGTGAATGGGCAACAAAAGCTTCAGTCTCAGGCAATGGTTTTTTCGCTGTGGGAGATGAAAGAGCAAGGCAAGATCGTGGTGTGAAGAAACTGAAACAGTTCGTATTGGTAACCGGGAAAACATCAACTCACGCTGCCAAACGTCTCATCGTCACATTTTTCAAAGAAAGGACAGCGCGGCTTGGCTTCAGCCGCTGTAAAGATCTTCACTCGGCTGAGGGCAAAACGACGTCGTTATGCCCTGTTTTTGAGTTATGCGACGTGGCCGCTTCTGCGCTGTAGGATGTTGGGTGCCTTAATCCCGGCCGCAAACGGGCTGCGCAATTCCCGCGCAAGAATTGCGCGGTCTCGAATCCTATAGACATGGTTATGGTAAGAATATACCTTACAATCATAGTGAAGATATGTGCGTAAAGAATTATGAGAAAGGAAAATAAATAGATATTTAAGAATATACATATTAACCAATATTGATACTAAAGTGACTCATTTGGATGTGACAAATTTCTTTGAATATCTAGAATGTAGAATTGATATTTTAATTGGTGATGAAAAAATTTCAAATAATTAAAGCTTTAATATTTTATATTATTTGAGAATGATCAGTGTACATATTGTCTTATATTTTGAAAATATCAATACTTTATTATCAATATTTTTATTTTTATATTGTAAAATATGGATATTGTTCCTTGTTTTGACTAAAAAAATGGTGGTGAAGATATATGTCTCATTGATAATATTTAAAGTATAGTGACGTAGATCAAAATTAATACAAAACTATTGATGAAGGATTATAAAAGATGGAATTAAAATTTGAAGACTAGGAGTATACTTAGATTAGGATTATATTTAGTTTTTTTTTTTTAGAAACAACGTGACTATGATATTGGATTTTGTTAAGGTTAGATTAGTCTAGAGATAGTCTTTGACACCTATTGTGTGAAATTCGTTCCTCAAGGCTTCCATGTGAAAATTTTCTCCACATAGGCCAAGTTAAAAGGCTTCGATAGCTCTGTTATTTTAAAAGGTGTAATATCAGATGCTTATACTGACTACAATTAAAAATGGAGATACAAAAAGAATGTACATCTCCTGATCAAATAAAAAAGCCCCACGATATCTTCTACGAGAGAATTCGAACCTATCTGAGATGTAACCTCTTCAAACTTAAGTTCTCCTTCCTTAGCCCCTGGGTTATGCCCCTGGGGCAGCTCTGTTTATCTCATACTTCGAGAAGAATTAGTCTGCCCCTCTAAAGCCACTAATCTTCACTTTTACAAATGTGGCAGAATTCGGTGGAAATGCCTTGCTGGGAAAATGCTTAAGAGTAAATATGAAAAATCAAAATTTCTTTTTAGAGAAATTATTATTTTAGTTCCAATTTTTTTTTTTTTTTTTGTAGTTAAGTTAGTCCTATATTTATTTTTCATTTTTTTTAATCCTTGATCTATTTTTTTCTTATATTTTCTTCCCCGACGACAACCATGGCATATTAAGTGTCATATGGTAAAAATGCTAAAAAAAAAAAATGATAGGTTTCAGAGCCATTACATGCATATATAAAATTTTAACTAGTACAAATCTCTCTATTGTTTTTGTATAGATTAGAGTTAGCGGATCTTTATTATTCAATGAAACAAAATCCAAAACTTTGTTTACCTTCTCTAATTTCACTATTGACTAACCCAATCTATAATTTAAAAAAAAAATGGTAAAAGGAAATCTAAAGAAAACAAATTCAGAACTTTTCTCCCACACAATCCTAGATGTACATCTTCATATAGAGAAAGCTATCGGTGGCTTTTGCAAACTCAACCTCATCATTAGCCTAAATCCCGTTTACTCTTATTCCTAATTAAAGTCATTGCCTTTTCTCCAATTTATTGTCTTACAAGTGACACCACCAATACTTCTACATCTAATATAAAGATCACAAATTGAAGAGAATCAAATTTAAATCAAAAGTTATAGAAGCAAGAAATATATATATATATATATATATATATATATATATATATTATCTCCAAATTAAATAATTGGGATAAAGAGGCTTCTTTTAAATGTTGTGTAAAGGTTATGCCAAAAGGAGAGGAGAGTTTGGCAATAATCGTTAATGGAATATAAACCATTTTCTTTTTTATTTTTAGCTTCTAGCATTTTAACAATATGACTACCACATACATATCTCCACCCATCTTTGGCGTGGTTGTGGTTGGAGGATCAAAATAAATGACAAAATAGATTAAGGACCCAAAAAAAAAGAAAAAATAGTACTGAATTATTAAAAAAAAAAAGAGAGAGAGAGAGACTAAAATAATTGTTTGTCCAAAAATAAAATTTGATTTTTCATCACGCATGTATCTTCACAAGAACAAACGAAACAATTTAGCTCATGGACTAATATGACTATTTGCCCCTTGTTATGATTTGCTTACTTTAAAGAATACAAATTAATATACCAATGATCATTTTTTCTTTAATGTTTAAATTTTTTTTTACCATCATAGTGAAGTCACACTATTAATAGAATTTACCCAGTCAATGTAGTACAAATATAGCAATACTAAAGATAGAAATATTACCTATACGGAAGATTTACACTTTTCAACTAACAATTGACATAGCTTAGAGGCCATATTTCTTATACCATGTTTAGTTCACAAAAGAGAGAGAGAAAAGGGGAGGGAAACTTTTACTTCTATTTAGAGGAGTAAATATAATTTCTTTTTAATTTATTTTATTAGGGTAGAAAGAAAGTAAATGATAAATATTAGTTTGATTTACGTACTAATATATTTATATTTGAATAAATTGATTTTCTAACCGAAGAAAAAAAACTTCACCTCTTAATCTATTTATTCTCCATTTTTTTCTTTTTAATCAAATAAGATAAATTACCTATTTATCTCCAAAACTATTTCATTTCTCATTTTCCTCCCTCTTTTTAAACCAACCAAATGATACAATTATTATAGAGATGACTTTGAGAAGTCAATTTAAGGGGGGAAAAATCGATCATTATAATCTACTAAACCATCCATTGCAAGTTTTGAAATCACCCTTAAATGGTGTGAAAAATACCTATTTAAATATTATTTTTATCTTACATTGTCCCTTCAATTAACAATTGACATAACTCCCAAAATTTAAAATTTTTTTGTGAAGGTAAATTTAATGTAATGGATACACATTATAAATATTTCTTTTTAAAAGAAAGGAGAGAAGGTTATTAAAAGAAAGTTGTATATAAATATGCTTATAGCTGGTTCATTTATATTTAAAATTTTCTTTTTAAAAAAATCAATAATTTATTGTGTGGTGGAACATCACCATGCACTCTTTTCTTAATTACACTAGTATGTGCTTTAGTATTATATTTTTCCTTTTCTGTGAGATTTCTTTCCCAAAGATACTTTTTTTTTTTTTTGAAGTAATAATAGTTAACAAAAATATTTGTTCTTTTTTTCTTTCTTCTATAACTGATTTGAAAGAGTTCACAAAGGGTTTTCAATAGATAGTCAAAAATGAAATTAATATTCCTCGTTCAAAAGATTGAAATTTTTTAAAAACGTTTTTATATTCTTAGATAATTATGTCTTTTTTTTTTCTTGTGGAAACTAACTTTTATATTCATTAATATTTTTGTAGTGCTTTTGGATAAACTTATACACATATATTTTATAATATGTTCTAGATTGAACACATTATTGAATTTGATACTTTAACCCTACCAAACTTTAAAGTTTCAAATTTGATACTCTCCAAGTTTCCAAGTGCATTTTATTTCCCCTTTTGTTTATAAAAGCAACACAATTGTTGATGCAAATCTAGTTGTTTATGTAAAAACAAAAATTTCCCCCCTCCGAAGTTATAGATGTATTTCGATTTAAGTCATACAATTTTTTCACACTTTCATTTTTTGACATGCTATTGTTACATCATCAAAACAAAAAAAAAAAAAGAAAAAGAAAAAAAAAATGAATGCTCACCTACATCTTATCTTCCTTTTTATTTCTCTTTGAGGATCTTAGTAGGAGTGCTTATAGTCAATGCACAACTCAATAAAATGATGCAATTCTTCACATTCAATCAATCATGTGTCATACAAAAGTGATGCAATACCAATATAACATTTATGCTTCTTTATGATATATATATATATATATATATATATATATATATATATATATATGTATATAATGCTTAAATATTAGTGGAATCTTATAGGAATAACTTATGAAATTAATATATGATATTATATGTGATACATTTTAAAAATAGATAAAATTTACTTTGTATTTGAAATTGTTTCCAAAAAATATTTATAAAATGACTAATTTCTTTTAAGAAAGATAAATACTCCTCATTAATAAACTACATCAAATAAAGATATCATAATTAAGAAAAATAACGTAGATTTAAAATTTCTAAAAAAAATAAAAAAGAAATTTTCTTCAATTTCATAGCAGTTACAAAAAAAAAAAAAATCCTTAGATACATTCTATTCGAAAAACTCCACCATCAAGATATACCCAAAAAGAAAAAGAAAACCGGAAAAACAAAAAAGTGACAACTAAATTTTATTCCTTCCCCTTTTTCATTTTTTGTTTTTCTACTTTTTGCCTCTTAAACTAAAAAAGTAGGTGTAAATAAATAAGCCACGGCTGGTGAGTATTAGTTGGTCAAAATAATATATAAAAAACATTTTTAAAACTACTTTTACTTTCTCTAAATAATCATTATATTATCACATAATTTAGATATATAAATTTTAAAATTTTATTTTATTTATATTAATTTTTAACTGCTCTACTCCTCAGAGAGTCACACAGTGTTGTTATATTTATATTGCATCTTAGTTTCAACAAAATAGCAACAGTTTATTTTCCTGGTCGGCGTTTTTTGGACGGAATCTTTGCTTTCATCGCCGCCGTTATCTGCCGGAATCTTAGGACCCGAAGATTTTACTCAAATTACATATCAGCCCAGTTTTTCTGCTTGCTTTTCTTTTATCTGGGTTTTTTTCACCTTTTATATTTATATTTTTTATGTGGGTTTGCTTTATAGATGGTACCCCTTTGAGGTTTCTTAGATTTGGTCAAGATCTGAACCAAGTTCGAGGATTAGTAGAGCTTTTGGGCATCTGGGCTGCTTCATTTTCTACTGTAAATCAAATCTTGGTAAGTAAAGTTGAATTCTTTACTCTTTTACTATGGTTTTTGTGTAGCCTTTGTTCAGCTGGAGATGGGAAAAATGTTGTGTGATATTGTTTAAATTTGGTAACTTTAGTTGGTTTGAGTTTCGATCTTAGTGTTTTGGGGAGAATTTCAGTTAAATGTTGGTGATTGAACTGCGGTAGTTCAATTCTGTTCTTCCCTTTTCTGGAAAGGAATTTTGTGTGTATGTTTTGACTTTGGATTTGAAATGAAGTTGAAATAGTTTGACTTAAATGGAATAATTTTGGAAGGTAAATTTGATTAATTTTGGTCTGGGATGTTGGATTATTGGATCTTTTTGTGAGAAAAATTGGTCGAATTTCTGTGTAAAATGAGCTGGGTCTTGACAAATTAATTGCGTTTTGGCGTGGGAAATGAAGAATTTCAGGTTGAGTTAGTATTGCCTTAGTTTGACTTATAATTGAGTTGTGGGTTGCTTTCTTGGCATATCTTGCTGGCTAATGTTTATTCAACCTGGCAAATGCAGCTTGCATTTACTGTTGCTATGTCTTAATCTCACTTGAACACATTTGATCTCATAAAGGATGTATTTTGCTATACTTACATGCTGTCAAGTGCAGAATGTTAATTGAAATCCCTATTATTAGTATTTATACTTTAGGGTAGTAATTGAAAGCACTGAATAGCTTTTATACAGATTCTCCATATTGCAGAATTGCCGCTTGAATCTTGCTTCAAGAATTGGGCACTATGAGCTGGTTGTAAACTGCTTCTGGTTGAAATCTGTTTTGAGTCCATAATTTTGAGATGGAGTCAAACATCGAGGAAGCTCTTACAGCAAAAGCATATGCTGAAAAGCGATTTGCTGATAGAGACTTCACTGGAGCGAGGAATTATGCTGTGAAGGCTCAAATGCTGTGCCCTGAGTTAGAGGGCATAGCTCAAATGGTGGCAACATTTGGAGTGTATATTGCATCAGAAGCTAAAATTAATGGGGAGTTCGATTTCTATGCAATTCTTGGTTTGGATCCATCTGCAGATAAGGCGAAGTTGAAGAAACAATACAGAAAGATGGCTGTGTTGCTTCACCCTGATAAAAACAAAACTGTGGGTGCTGATGGGGCATTCAAGCTTGTTTCTGAAGCATGGACAATTTTGTCTGATAGTGTACAAAGGAACTCTTATGATCACAGGAGAAATTATTATGCTTCACATGCTACAGGAATCAGTGGTTTTGACAATTATTCGAAGTCTTCAGCTTCTCATCAAAGACTCGATACATTTTGGACGGTTTGTACTTCGTGTCATGTTCAGTATGAATATCTCCGGAAGTATGTGAACAAAAGGCTTTCCTGCAAGAATTGCCGTGGTGTTTTTATTGCTGTTGAAACAGGAGTAGCTCCAGTTAATGGTTCTTTCCCATATTGCCCTTGGTCATATGTAGCTGAAAATGGTTATGGAAGTCATGGATGTGGAGTTACATACATCCCATCTTCTTCTGTGTATTGTTCAGGGAATGGAATATCAGGCCATCATTCAGGACATGGGTCTGATTATGTCTCTAATGTATCATTTCAGTGGACATACCCTGGAAATTCTGCAGGTGTTTCTGAGTCTAATGGATTGTCGATGTCTATAGATGTTACCCATCAGGTGAATGGAAAGACAAATAGAACAAAAGTCAACGGTAAACATCCTTTGAAGAATGCTACAGCTGATATGTCTTCGAATGGGTATACCGGGAGTGACCCACTTGCACCTAAGGCTAGTAGACCCTATAAGAAGAGAAAGGTTGATCTAGGAAGTAATTCTGGCAATGAAAATGTGGAGTCTGCAAAAACTGGTGCAGAAGTGAGACCAGCCGATGGCAATGGAAATTTGAAACATACTCCTAAACCTGTAACACCACCGGAGAATTTGGTCAGACGTTCTTCGGCTGCTCCTGCATTTGATGCAAGACAGTTGTTAATTGACAAAGCCAGAACTGTAATCCGCAAGAAATTGGAAGAATTCAAGTTGGCAGCAGCCGCAGCTGTTGTGAAGAAAAAGCTACCTGAGGCTGAAGCGGATAAGTTGAAGGGGGCACCTAAAAGAGCTGGTTTTGGTAATGCAGGACATCAATCAGAGCTGAAGAAAGTTGGTTCAATGTCAATAACAGTTCCTGATTCTGATTTTCATGATTTTGACAAGGACAGATCAGAGGAATGCTTTAAGCCAAAGCAGATCTGGGCTTTATATGATGAAGAAGATGGTATGCCACGCCTATATTGTTTGATCCGCCAAGTCATCTCAGTGAAGCCTTTCAAGATTTATATCAGTTACCTGAGCGCAAAAACTGATACTGAGTTTGGATCTGTGAATTGGTTGGATTCTGGATTTACCAAATCTTGTGGAAATTTTAGGGTGTTCAACTCCGAAATTGTTGAGCAAGTGAACATTTTCTCCCATCTTCTGAGTAGGGAGAAGGCTGGTAGAGGAGGTTGTGTCAGGATCTATCCTCGAAGTGGAGACATTTGGGCTGTTTATAGAAATTGGTCACCGGATTGGAACAGAACAACCCCAGATGAAGTAAGGCATCAATATGAAATGGTGGAGGTTCTTGATGACTACTCTGAACTTGGTGTCTGCATCGCTCCTCTAATTAAATTGGATGGATTCAAGACTGTTTACCAGCGGAGTGCTAGCAAGGATGCCGTAAGATGGATTCCGCGCAGAGAGATGTTACGATTTTCACACCAGGTGCCTTCTTGTTTACTTAAAGGAGAAGGCCTTAACTTGCCAGACGGTTGCTGGGATCTTGATCCTGCTGCGACTCCAGATGAGCTTCTTCAGGTTGCAACTGAATTACAAAATGAAGAAAGGCCTGTTCAAATTGAAAATTCTGTCAGAACTTCTAATGATCTATCTCAGGCAAAACCTGACAAACAGACTCAGGAATGCCCTAGTCAAACAGGTAATCTCAATGCAAAACCAGGCAATTGTCCTCAGGTGGTATGCGAAGTCCACACTGAGAAGTCTAGTCAAGTAGAAAGCATAATGCTTCCATCTGAGCTTCATCAGGCTGAAACCAATGTGCAGGCGTGATTCATGAGAATAGCCTAGTCAAATGGAAGTATCCACTGCTGCTCTGTATGAGCATCTTCAGACTATAACCAAACATGGGCTACAACAGAAGAAGGTTAAGGAAGGTGGAAACTGAATTCAGAGATCCCTCATTATTCATTTACCCTAACAAAGTTGAGATTAAAAAATGTATAGATTTGAATATACAGCAAACATTCCGTTCCTAAAACGTTAGATAGCTGAGAGGATCGAAATCGATCCATATCATGTGTCTCTTATTGTTTAGCTGGCTCTGAATTTGTTGACCAACTTGTAATGGGAACTCTGTTATGTTCACTGCTGCTTGTTACATGGAACAGTTTCATATTAATTCAACTATTTGACTGTTGATTTACACCAAATGCATCGGATGCTTCTGATCGTTTATTCCCCTCAGTGGCGACTGACATTGGCGTATTAATTCTGGAAGATGGTAAGCCTCTACTTTTGATATGCTGTGTCTTTTATCTGCTTCTGTGAGTGTCTTCTCTTGAAATGCTGTGTTCTTGTGTTTTGTCTTGTAGCTCTTGTGACTATGAATCCTCAAACTTGGTACCTTAGTACAATAAAATAATAAAAATTAAGTTTTAGTTTTACAAAATTAGGGATCGGTTATGAACTTGTTCAAGATTATTATTCACAAGAATCTTCTTCCTCCACTTTTTTTATTCATCGTTAGACTTTCATTCAGATCTTGGTACCCAGCGTGGTTTTCAAATGATTTTAATACACCTGTAACATTTTTATCTTAGAGATTACTGACTCATCTTTGACTTCATTCTATTCGTTTTAATTTTAAAAAACTTCTAATCGCTTCTATCATCGTAATCGAAATATTTTGTTCGACAGTATTTTGACCTAAAGCCAATCAACTTCGGAGATCAATATGGGAAATGGTGGTGGGGACTTTGTACCTACGGAACCAATATTTCCTCCTCTTCCACCCCTCACCCACACGCCCACTCCCACTCCCACACGCACCCACCTCAACAAAAAAAAAAAAAAAAGGCGGGGGGAGGGGGAGGGGATGGGATGAGTGCGTGGTGGGTTCCATTGGCAGTGTGATGACTTCCTACTACAAGCCAATGATTTCTGGTCAGTCGTCTCTTCTATTGTTCCTAATCATCTTCTGTTGTACTTCAGAGATAGAATTCCTAGCAGCTAGAAAGCTGCTTATTTCTTTATATTGCACGTTAGAAACCTAAGGATCGTTAGTTAAATCTTATAAACATTACATGATATAACAACTTATTAGATTTTTTTTTTCTTGAAATATGATTAAGATAATCTTGTCTCTCATAATTCTCTTATATATTTGTATATAATGATGAGATAATATACAAAACTAAATAAGTAGAGAGGGACACTAATGGTCCTATTTATAGTAGGAAGATGTTTATCTTCATAGGTCATTATTAAAAATTCTTTTAATCTTTTTCTTATAACTCTTATAACTTGTGTAATTTTACTTTTTATATTTTATAAAATAATAAAGGCAGTGACCTTTTAATAATGTAACACCCCAACCTTTATTTAAATAACTTGTGAGTTATTATATTTGATGTGTTACAAATGATATTGGTCATGAAATTTACTTAACCAATATTTTTCCACTTAAATCAATGACCATCTATAATTACAAAAATATCAGTAAATTTATAAATTGTCACAAATATTAAAATATATTTATCCTATAGTACATATTCTCTTTCATTAATAATGTTTTAGCAACTTTACGTAGACAAATAAAAATAAAAAATTATATAATAATTAATAATTAGTGGTAATGTGCGCAAATAATTAAAGTAATCACATCGAACCATTTGTGTCCTATGCTACAAACTACATGCACATCCTCAAAATTATCATGTTTCATGAACTTCTTTGGCATCAATATTTTTGTTAAAAGTTCTGCAAACATCTGTCTCGGTGTTAACATAAGTATCCGACACTTTTTATTGTTGTATCCTCTCGTGCGCAACAACATGATACTTTAACTCTTAGATTTATTAGAAGATTTGTTGTTTTTGGAGAAGTAAATTGCAATAAAATTGTCATAATATATAATAATAAATCTAGAGATGGTATCAATAATTTTAAATCCGTCCACAAAATTTCTCAACCAAACTTTTGAGAAGTAGCCTCATGACATGTTATGAATTCAACTTCTACAGTAGATAGTGCAATAATAGTTTACTTGACAATTTTTCATGACATTACTCTACCAGCTAATGTAAAAATATATCTAGAAGTTGATCTATAGAATCTTAACAACTCATAATATCTAAATTTGAGTGTCTAATAATTTCAAGATGATCAGTGTAACACAATCCCTGAGGAAGATTTTAGAAAGAGTTAGAAGGAACGAAACTTTAAGGTTAAGGTTTAATTCTTTGACACTTCATTACTCACTATAGAAAGAGATTAAGCTCGAGGCCAAGAATTTAGGAATGTTTGTTTTAATTGGTGGAAGGTAGTTGTGAGATAAAAATCTAAGGGGGTTTGGTAACCAACTCTAGTCATAGTTAATCAAGAATTAACTATTGTTAACAAATGTAGTTGAGGGAACGAAGAGGAGGTAGAAATGGTTGCCTTTCAATTAAAATGTTGGAAAATGGAATCGAAAGAAAAGAAGAAGAAGGAAATAATTGAAATTCTTTAAGGGGGATTAAGAAACAGCTTCAACTTTGAACAAAATCTAAAAAGGTGAAACTTGAGGCGAAATTCTTAGAAATATCTATTTTAACTAGAAGTAGGTATTTAGAGGTTAAAAAGTTTTCATGGGTAAAGTGATTAGTAATCTAATCACGATTAATTAAGGACTAATCCTTATTAGCAATAGAATAATGATGATTAATCTTTCCTTAAACTTTGAATGAAGAGATTAATTATCTAATCTTATTAAGCTTGAAAAAATGTTTAAGAATTGACTAAACTTGATTAAGATTGATTAAGTTAGGTTAGTTAGCATTAATGATGTCTTAACTTACTAAACCTTTGATTTACTATTTTGACCTTAGAATTGAGTGTGAAGTTACCAAAATACCCCTAAGAAACCTTCTTCAAAACCTTCTACCACCTTCCACATTCTTTCATTCTTTTCATGTGCAAAAAATCAGAAATTTTTGCTCTCTCTCTCTCTCTCTCTCTCTCTCTCTCTCTCTCTCTCTCTCTCTCTCTCTCTCTCTCTCTCTCTCTCTGCCCTTAGGGTTTTTGCAACTTTTCACCACCAACAAACTCCATCTTTTATCAAGATAATTCCATTTCTAATCCTCAAGAACTATTCTATATCATTTTGATTTTGGTGACTGTACAAGTACCTCTACTTCATAGCTTCAATCAAAAACTTTGTAGGTGAGTTTTAGATTCTTGGATTAATTTTCTTTTTTGAGAAATGATATATATGAACTCCTGTACTAATTTCAATATCTTGGGAACATTAGGATTATTTTTGAATAATTTTTTATGGTGGAAAAATAGGGTTATAATATCAGGTTTTCTGGTTGTGCAGTATGTAAACACTAATTTTGAACTTGATGTTTAAGTGATTATTTTGAGTGGTTTTCTTTAACAAAAAATGGTGTATGAATTTTTGTACTTATGTTGATATCTTGGGAGTGTTAAGGTGAAGTTAGATGAACTTGTGTGAAGGAAAAGTGGAGCATGAGATGCTATGTTTACAGATGTAATAAACATGATTTATGGCTGTGTAAGGAAACAATCACTCAATGTATGTCATGTAACTTGTACTGACTGTCAACCTTTTGTGAGGGAGTGTGAACTATTCGTATATAAATATCTTAGGAGTATTTTGGAATAAATTTGATATGATTTGGATTAGAATATAAAAAGTTATGGGTCTAATACTATAGTCTCGATAAAAAAAGGGGAATTTCTGACAGCTTATTATTTTGATAATATAAAATAAGATGTTCAGTGTTTTTGTTGACGTTTAAAGATATTTAAACATAATTTGTGATATGAAGAAAGTAGTCATATGCTGGTTTCTAGACTAGAAGCATTTATGATGGTGAAATGATCCTTGGAACATAAATTGTCAACCAGGAAAGCAAAAATTGGAAATCATGCATAGATAATATGTTCAATCATGATTTTCCCTTATAATATGCAACCAAACGGATCCAATTTGGCCTTCAAATGTTAGTTTATGATATATAGTTATTAATAGGGCAATATTTTGTGAAATATGGATATTTATGGCAAGAGTTTTAAGCCTTTGAAGTTTGTTGTGCAAAGTTGGACAATGCAGTGCTGAGATTTTTATAGTGCTAATTTGATAGGCCTATATCTTTCCTATTAGTTATCCATCTTGTTTAATTCTTGTCACTAAAATTAAGTTCAAAGTCTTTATTTAAAGATAGTGTCGTTATTTACTAAATTTCGATATAGAAACTAGGAGATTCAAGCCTTTGAAATATATTACCTATTTCAGTAATTCTTTGAATAGTTCATAGGAACTTTTAAATAAATTTGTGTTTGAATGTGATTGTGTCAGGGTTGGTTAGAAGGAATTTATGTGTGCAATGTTGCTTGTATCTTAGATATATAAAATATGAGTCACTAAAATACGGTTATCATGCACCAGTAAATTTAACCCTACCTCTTAAATATGTGGGATTTGAGTCAGTAAGGTATCAAATCCACAAGGAACTCAAAAGAAATATACTTTTGTGTTCTTTTTTTCTCTTAATCTCCTAAAGAAACTCTTGATAATTATTTTGAATGAAGTCTTATGATGTAGTATTAAATACAAAACAAGAATGTTGGAAACCAAATAAAAAACTACCTAATCTAAGTACACAAGAAATAGGAAACTAACAAAACAAGAATAAGAAAATAATAAACAAATCCAAAACAACTTAGAAAACCAACTTGTCTTAGGAACATGCTTTGGGATCAAATTAGAAAAATAATTATAGGAAGATGATTATCATGAGAAATTGGTGTTAGAATCTATCTCAACGCCTAAAGTCCCAATCCTTGTAAAAGTGAACTAACCATTTCTCAGCGCCTACGTTAAAATCCCTAACTTAGTTCTTAATCTAATCTAACTTGATTAACTAATATCTCAATGCCTATTAGATTATTCATGTGTTAGATCAAAAACCAAATTGATAAGCATAAAGGCATTATCAATGCCAAGTCATACATAACCATTAGCTGCAATCATGTATAACTTGAATAATACAATTCCCTATTAATCTAATTAAGCCAATTGCTGCAACTTAATTAAGATCAATAGATGCTATAGAAAATCAATTAAAAAAATCAATTAACTTAGATATTCAACTATGCCTTTTCAATTATATTGGCCAAACACAAGAGAAATCAACACAATTGATAAAGAAGAAATCTGGAATTATATAAATATTCAAAAAACAATCTTAGAACATCAAAGGTAGAATCTTTGTTTAACAATATCAAAGTTTCAAAATCTAATAATCAAAATAAGGCCTAAAAACAAGATATAATCTAATTGTCTTGAACACAAAAACTATTAAACAATAAAGAACAATTAGAAATAAGAGAGAAATAAGAGAAAGTTTGAAAGAAAAAACTAGATTTGTCGATAACATTGAGTTTTTGTTGCCTTCGTACTCCTTCCTCCTTTAAAGCATTCTTTTGGTGCCTCCTTCTTCAAAAGGATAAAAGAAAGATCTATAATTATGAGTTACTTCCACTACAAGAAAACAAAAAATCAGTGAGGGGCTGATCCCTCGGTGATACATAGTCTGCGAGGGATCAACAAGGGATTTATCACTCGCTAAAAAACTCCTTGGTAATACCGAGGGAAACAAAATCCTTCGCTAATTTTGATGGATTACTGAGGACAAATAAATTGGGTCAAGAGCATTTCTTGGAGCAAATTTATCGATGGATTAGCAACAGCCTTTAAAAATTTTTAGGGCATGAAATTAATCATTCCGTCCATAATCCCTTATAAATTTGCAAGGGATTTCCATTGGCAATTTAATTAACAATAAAAAATTGTCATTCCTTGGAAATCCATCGGTAATTACTGAAGGATTATTGACAGGATGTTGGTTCATGTGCTCTTTTCCATCGGTAATACGCCAATGTTTGCAAGGGATTAGCATAAGATTTTTTGCTTCAAAAAATTTTTGAAGAAATTTCCTTTGGTAATCCCTTGGAATTTCTGACGGATCACTAAGGGTGTCGTGTACTATCCATGGGTATTCCCCTGACTATTTTTAAGGGATTAGCATGAGATTTTGAATAATTCCTCGGCAATCCTTTAGAATTACCAAGGGATTTTTCTTTACTTTTTGAGCCCTCTATAATCCCTTGCGAACAATAAGGGATTGCTAAGGATTTCGTTCAATTTTTCCACAAAATTTGTTGTAAACCTTCATTGATTTTTTTTTTCAAAAATTAATTTACAAATTTTAAAAATTAATAAGAAACCCTGAGTTTAATAATATAAATTAATAAACCCTAAATGAGGTATAATAATAAATTATCCAACACAAAATTATATAGATCATAATACAAATAATATACTAAAGACTATAAGAATCTGAAATATTTATTAAAAAAAAATACATAAATCTATATAGACATCTAATATAGCTGTGGCAGGTGGAGTGTTAGGCATGAAAATGTCATATTTTTATAGCACTTTTCTTTAGTTTTTGTGCATTTTTTTTGTGTGATATTGTATAGTTCTTACTTATTTTATGTTCTTAGGTTATAGTGAAGAAAATGAGTAGAACATGGGTATAAATGATGAATTGTCACACAAAGAGATTTACCAGATAAGTAGAAGGCCTTGGAAAATGAGTTAATAGGTTTTAAAAGAATTTCAACACACCTGCATCGCTTCATGCATGGCCATGCATCAAACCGTGTAAAATAGAGCAAGAGAAAAGTCTGAGAGTCACGCACAGCTTATGGCACGACCGTGCATGATGCCGTGAAGAACAGAAGAAGTTTGTTAGCTCCCAGAAGTTCTGAAAAAAGAGAGAAAAATTTTTGTCTGCAAACTGCATGGCTGCAAGTACAATCGTGCAGCTTCTAGTACCAAAATCTAGAAATTTTGTCCAGGAATAGTGCACAACCTATAGCACAGCCATGCATACATCTTTGCCGGATCCTTTCACTCAGTTTAAGTTGAATTACAACATAAACAAGTTAAACATAAGTTTAATAGAATTGATAAAGGAGCTCTAGGTGGCAGAGAAGGTCGTGAAGCTACAGTCCAAAGCCTTGATTGCTAAGGCTTCTTCTTCTAGAATTGGGCCCATGTCCAGAAAGTTTAAAAAGTAGAAGGGAAACGTAGTGTCCCAACCCAAAGACAAACTCAAGGGCAAGTGCTTCAAGTATGACAAAAAGGGACACTGAAAAAATGAGTATCCAGACTTTCAGGCAAAAAAAAAAAAAATCTCACAGATAATGTTTACTATCTAGAGTCTATATTTATGGTTGGATTAACTTCTACTTAGATTGTTAATTCTAGAGTCACTAATTATATCTGTAACTTCTTACGGGGGTTTAGGAAGATAAGAAGATTCCAGAAAGGTGAACATAGACTCCGTGTGGGGAATAGAGCACAAGTGTAGGCCTAAGCAGTAGGAGAGCTAGAACTTCAATTTGATTATAGTAGAGTAGTAGTTTTGAAGGATATTTTATATGTACCGGATTTTAGATAGAATTTGATTTCATTTACAAGACTAATAAATCATGATTATTTTGTTTCTTTCCGTTCTGGTATTACTATTAGTAGAAATAGAGAAGTTTTATATATTGGGCACATATATGGAAACCTATTTTTCATAAATCCTACTAGCAATCAAATAAAAAACCCTCAAAGTGAACTTTTAAGTATGAAGAGAAAGACTAATGTCAATGACTCTTATCTATGGTATCTAAGGTTAGGTCACATTAATTTAACTAAGATTCAGTGGTTAATCCATGATGAGCTTTTGGACTCATTGAGATTAGAAAGTTGGCCTCAAAATGAATCCTGCCTTATGGAGAAGATAACTGAAAGGTCTTTTACCTAGAAGGCAGATAGAGTCAATGAGATATTAAGCTTTGTTCATTCTGATATATGTGGTCTGTTTTCTACACCACGAGAGGAGTGTTTGAGTACTTCATCACTTTCATAGATGATTGTAAAGGTACAATTATGTTTATTTGATGAGGCACAAGTTTAACACTTTTGACAAGTTTGAAGAGTTGAAGATTGAAATGAAGCGTCAAAAACATAAATTGATCAAAACCTTACGATTAGATCATAGTGGAGAGTATCTTCTCGGTGAATTCAAGGATTACATAGTACATCATGGGATAATATCTCAACTCTCTGTGGCGGAAACACCCTAGAAAAATAAAGTAGATGAGAGAAAGAACAAGATATTAATCGAAATGGTCCGAAATATGATATCCCATGCTACTCTTCCAATTTCTTTTTGGGGATATGTCCTGAAAATAGTGACGTATATTCTGAACTTGGTACTTTCTAAGTTAGTATCTAAGATGTCCTATGAGAAGTGGCCGGGCGTAAGCTAAGTTTGAACTATCTTAAGATATGAGGCTATCCAATTTATGTACTGATCGAGGAAGACAAACTAGAACCAATGTCAGAATTATGCTACTTTGTAAGGTATCCAAGAAGAAAAAAGGGTAGTTACTTTTATCATCCCAAGGAGCAGAAAGTACTGGTAAATACCAATACTAGATACTTAGAAGATGAACAAAATATATCCACAAAAGGTTCAACAAAGATGGAATTCGAGGAGAAGTTATCTTCTAAATCAATATCTTTTGACCCGATTGTGGAACAAGAAGAGGCACCACCTCATGAACCTATACAAAGGGAGCCTCATCGTAGTGTGAAGATATCTAAGGCTCCAAAAAGATGGATTAGAGAGGTTTTTGACCTAGTCTCCCACTATTAGGAACAAGATTCTACTAGATACGAGGATGTCATTGTTGATATTAATGTAGACTTATGGCGTGAAGTAATAAAAGTCGAGATTGAGTCTATATATTTCAACTGAGTTTATGATCTTGTAACTGTTGGAATATATGTCCTCTAGACTAGTTTTCTGATCGAATTTATTAATAAAAAAATTTATTTATAAATTTATATTTTATTTGTGCACAATTTACGTTTGGAAAGGACCCATTGTGTTTAAGTAAATGATACATGTGAATGATGGTCTTTTACAGTAAGATATGAATCATGGGTTACTTAACACATAAATGTTTGTTCTTAACTGATTGATAAGAATGAGAATCTCATCATGTATAAGTTATTGTGTAATGAATTCCAAATGGGGAATGGCTTACCTTTAATCAGTGAGTAGTCCACTCACTTCATAGCATGAATGTATTTCGAATACGTAGAATATGACCTGTAATAGTGGTTTCTAAAAGTACTATTTAGAAGAAACTCAGACTATTACTGCTACCGCTTGAGTATAAGTTGGTGGTCTGGCGAAATTAGAAGCATATACTTTGATATGCTGTAATTGAGGTTTTTTCATATAACCGATATACTTGTATATTGGGTATATGTGACTAGTTAGTTAAGGCAAACTTGTACAAGATAGCTTCTGCGTTATATCGCCCCTTACGACTGTCTAAATGATCTAATTATCCAAGGCCCTAGGAAACATGATTTGGATGTTTACTTTAGGGTAGTTCCCTTGAAAAGTAAAAATATTTCAGGAGTCGTGAATCATTGGACTAGAGGTCTAAGGATGGTAGATATTTATTAGAGAGGTATTAGTACACTCCTCTTCTCTAAATGCACGATAATGCGTAGAGAGGTATTTTAGTCATTACACTTATAGGTTGAAGACTTTGCGAACGCAGTATTATCTTTAGGGTTAATATTTTCTTATGATGATATTAGAAAATATTTAAAATGTAAAATATAGCTATTTATATAACAAGGATATTTTGGTCATTTTAGTAACCAATGCGATATGTCTTTTGGTCCCCGAAATTGCTTTTAAATCCTGATAGATTTGGATTAAGAAATTGGTCTTGATAATTATGAGTTTTATTTTATTTTATTTAAGTAGTCTAATTTATTATTGAATTAGAACTAAATAAAAAGCACAAGAGATAGAGTATATCTTTTATCTAGTTTAATTGGTTAATTAATTATTCAGGGCTCAATGCGTAGATTGAATAATTAAAAAATTAATCTAGATATAAACTAAATAAAATGCATGGAATTTTATATTGATCTATTTGGACTTGTTAATTATTTATTGGGCTGTTTAATGAAGCTCAGAAAATAAATAATTGAGATTTATTATTTATAGGTATTCAAGCCTAAGAGTAAATAATTTTATCTGACATAATGAATAAGACAAAAGGTAAAATAAAATTAATTAATTAATTAAAATTAAAAATTAAAAATAACATGGAATGGATCTGGTGTTATTTTGCGTGAAGAATAACAGAAAGCATGGTTGCTTTCTGTTTTCATACTGTTGATATCTCTCTCTCAGTGAACAAAGGAAATGAAAAGGAAATCATGCAAAGTGTAGGGTGCTTTTCATTTTTCCATTTTGACAGAAAACCCATTTTGATAGCGGCTACATCTGTGAAGCATTCACAGAAGCAAAAACATCACAAACCTACTTATTTGAACTTTTACTGGCAGAGGAAATGGCACCATTTCGAAAGTTCAAAAGCTTTACGTAAATGAGACGAAACCGACGTTTACAATAACGTGATCCAATAGTTTCAAGCATCCTTATACAGACATTTTCTTCAGTGCCAAAAAGATCATTCAATCATAGAGGTAAATTTTTTCGTTCTGTAAGCATGCTTTCAATTTGATGATTTTTGCCATTTTCATAATTCAGTAACTTCTCCTGAAGGGATAAAACCCATTGGATATAAGTGGCTATACAAGAGGAAGAGATGTGTAGATGGAAAGGTGAAAACCTTCAAAGTTAGGCTTGTAGCGAAGGGTATACTCAGAAAGAAAGTATCGATTATGAGAAAACCTTTTCCCCAATAGCCATGCTTAAGTGTATTCGTATCCTCCTTGCCATCGCATGTCACTATGGTTACGAGATAAAACAAATGAATGTCAAGATGACCTTTCTTAATGGCTATTTTAGCTAAGATATCTATATGTCCCAACCAGAGGGCTTTATTATCAAAGGTCAGGAACATATGATTTGTAAGTTTAAGAAATCCATTTATGGACTTAAGCAGGTATTTGGAGCACGGAACATTTATTTTGATGAGACTGTAAAGTTTTATGGTTTTACTCAAAATAAAGATGAACCATACGTGTACAGAAAAATAGAAAGCATTAATGTGATTTTTCTTGTGTTATATGTGGATGGTATTCTACTCATTGAGAATAATGTAAGGACATTGTCATCTATTAAGATTTGGCTGTCTAGTCAATTCAGTATGAAGGATTTAGGAGAAACCACTTACATCATCGACATTAAGTTTCTTAGAAATAAGAAGTAGAGAATGTTAAGTTTATCTCAAACCATATATATTGACAAGATATTAGCAAAGTTTGTCATGGATTCATGTAAGGGAGCACTAATCCCTTACAGACATGGGTTGTCTCTTTCTTCAAAGGATTGTCATAAGTCTTAAGAAGAAAAAGACAAGATGAGTAGGATTCCTTACGCTTCGGTTATGGGGAGTCTTATGTATGCCATGTTGTGTACTAGACCAGATATCTGCTTTACTGTAGGCTTAGTCAGCAGATATTAATCAAGCTCTGGGGAGGTTTATTAGCAAGTTGTAAAGTTTATTTTCAAGTACCTTAAAGGGTCGAGAGATAATATACTGGTTTATAAGGCTGATGACTTAATTCCTACAGGATACACAGACTCAGACTTTCAGGCGAATAAGGATGAGAGAAAATCCACTAGTGGATATATCTTTATCTTGTCTAGAGGAACTATTTTATGAAAGAGCGTTAAGCAATCCTGCATTGCTGATTCAACTATGGAAGTTGAGTATGTAGCAGTTTTGGAGATATCCAAGGAAACAATTTAGCTCCGAAAGTTCCTCACAAAACTTGGAGTCGTGTCACAGATAGACAAGCTAATTACGTTGTATTGTAACAATATAGGTGCAGTCTCGCAATCTAAGGAACCACAAGAAGAGGAAGCATTTAGAGAGAAAGTAGCACTTGATCCGAAAATTATTTAGAAATGGGAAATCATAGTGGAACAAATAGTCTCTGAGAACAATCTAATTGATCCATTCACCAAACATTTGGCTGAAAGAGTCTTTAGAAGACACTTAGACGTCATAAACATGGGCACTTATAGACTTATATAGTCTTAAAGTGCAAGTGAGAGATTGTTAGAACGTATATCCACTAAGACTGTATTTCTGATGTAATTTTGATAAAATTAATAAAAGTTTTATTCTAACAATTTATTTATATTTTCTCATTTTAATTTATGTAGATTTTGTTGGAAAAGACCTATTATATTTAAGTAAGTGATCCATATGAATAGAGGTCTTTCACATTAAGGTATGAATCATGGGTTGTTTTAACACATAAACTGTTATTCTTAACCGGATGATAAGAATAGAAATATCATCATGATAATGTTATTATGTTGTGAATTCAAGGTGGAGAATAACTTACCTTTAACCAGTGAGTTGTCCACTCACTTTATAATATAAGTATATTTTGAATACGTAGAATTGGACCTATAGTAGTGGTTTCTAAAAGTACTATAATGGCAAAAACTCAGACTATTACTGCTACAACATGAACTTATACTATACGGCTTAAGTATGGGTTGGTGATCTGATGAAGTTGGAAGTGTATACTTTGATATATTATAGTTAAGGTTCTATCGTAAGACCAATATACTTGTATACATGTGACTAGTTAATTAAGATAGATCCATACAAGATAGCTTCTATGCTATATCACCTCTTGAGATTGTTCAAATGATTTAATTATTTAGGGTCCTAGAAACATGACTTTGATGTTTACTTTAGGGTAGCTCCTAAGTAAAACGGAAACATTGTAAGAAATTATGGATCATTAAACTAGAGGTCTAAGGATGGTAGATGTCATTTAGAGAGGTGTTAATACACGTTTCCTCTTTGAATGTATGACGTTACGTAGAGGGGTATATTTGTCATAACACTTGTAGGTCAAAAACATTACTAAGTGCAACATTGTCCTTGGGGTCAATATTTTCTTATGGTGATATTAGAAAAAAAAATTAAAATATAAAATACAACTATTTATATAGAAGGGTATTTTGGTCATTTTAATAGCTAAGGACGATATGCCTTTGGTCTTCAGGGTAGCTTGTAAAGTCTAATTAATTTTTTTGGACAAAGGATTTGGTCTTTAATAAATGAATTTTATTTTATTTAGTAAGCCCAATTTATTATTGGGTTAAAATAAAATAAAACGCTCAAAGAGAGAATTAATTAAAAGCCTGATTTATGGGTTAATTAATTATTCAGTTCTTGAGCCTAGTTTAGATAATTAAAGTTAGTCCAAACCTAAACAAAAAAAAGGCTTAGGATAAAGTTAAATAAATAATTAAAAACTGACCCAATAATATGGACTAGAGCCCTAGGGAGCAAGCCCTAGCCCACCTGGGTTAGGGTTGGCCGACGACAAGGAGATGGGACAACTAGGGCTTTATTAAAAGCCTTAGCTGGCCAATTTTGATATATATATATATATATATATATATATATATATATATATATATATATATATATAACATAAAAAATAGTTTTTGATCAGATATTGTTTCTGAGATATTAGAAAAACCTAAAAAAGCCTCTATTCTTAGTAGTTGGCCGCCTTCTTATTTTCTCTCTCATCTTTCTCTCTTCTACTGTAGGAAAGCTTCAAGCTTTCCAATACAAGTAGTTCTCTCTTGATCTCTAGTTGATAGAAATTCAAGAGAAGAGTATTCTTGATATTGCTTTGTAGCAGTGAGTCAAGAGAAAGACCGTTGATCCTAACCCTAGGCTTTCATCGGCCAGTATTAGGTAGGGTCATATCTCGAAAGATCAAAGGTAAAAAAAAAAAAAAAAAAACTTATGTGATGCAATAGAAGATTGGCTAGACAAGAGCTGGAATCTTCAAGGAGAATGCCAGAAGTTCAGCAATCTGCAGTTCAGGCACAACCTAAGCTCTTCGTGGTTAAACCAAAGAGAAAATGTAAAAATTCTAAAGACTTCTGCTGTTTATTTTTCCTCTGATTTCTACCATAATCCCTTGAAAATCAAGCCACCTATAAGGGAAAGGCTTTAATCTTATAAAGATCAAATCATGAAGAGATGCTTTAATACCCACATCAAGCTTCTGAGGATGTTAAACATGCTAACAAGATATTTTATCATCATGCACCTTTAAACATGAATGGCCATTAATTTGTTTGTCATGTACATTATTCAACTAACTTGCTCTTCTATCAACTTCAATACACAGAAGTTTACCATGAATAAAGTAGTATTTTCATGTCCATTGCATCTTATGAAAATATCTAATAAAATTTTCAGGTATAAAAAAGAGTATGATCAGAAGTAATTAGGATATGCTTTCATCCTTAACATACCTGATGTTCCAGATAATAAAAGAATATTTGTGAAAGTTTCAATTTGTCACTCAACACCAACCAACTCAACCTCTCTAGAAAATTAATATGAATGAACAATTAAGTGATTAAAACTAAAAAATATTACATTATACATCCTCTATATAGGGATAAGGAGTATCTCTTTTGCGAACAAATGTATTTATCATCTTATATCTCTAGCAAATAGATAAGAAGAGGCCTAGTTAATTTCTTTTTTCTTTGTAAGCAAATAATCAACAATACATAATGAATGAAATAAAAGACAGAGAAATAAAAAAGGCTGTGCAATTTCTTATTTCTTTGTATTTCTCTTAACTTCCGTGCATAATGAAATAAAAGACAAAGAGAAATGTTCAGGCATTCATCTTCTGAGAAATAGATTTCAGTAAGTTAATTTTGGAAGCCATTTTGTTTATGGATTGTTATCCATTTGAATCCAAAGTTACCCTAGATTTCCTTGAAAAAACATCATAATGCACAAGAAGAATTCAAAATAAAGGTCAAGAAGGTAAATTCTCATAAGCAACCTGTGCAAAGTATCTGCCATTTAAAATGTTGTATCTTAGCCTAGAGACAGATCGTAATCCAGCTCAGTAAGATTGGTAAAAAGTTTTGTTGGTGATATTATACTCAATTTTACACAAGATAAAATGTAGAATACAAGTGTTTACCTTTATCACTTAAATGCTAAAAAGCAAGAACATGATAAGAATTAGCTGCAAGACTTTTAAATGATGGATTCTAAACCTAAAAAGGGAAATGGTAATAGTTGACAGCATTTAGGACAGTATATTGGACTTCCCCTTATGAAGCCTTTATCTATGATTATGTAACATTTGAGATTCAAGAGTTTTGTAGTATTTGTTTGGTCTATTTTAAATGTAATGTGTATATGGTCTTGAATGTTTTACATGAAAGTTCTTGGAGGAGAAACAAAGTTGGCAATAGGACTAAAGGTATATAGTACATAGTCATGATCAAGAAGCTAGTGTTGATATGTATACATAATCAAATTTGACCTGAGTCCTCAATATGTACCTTCTTAGTAGAGCAAACAAAACAAAACTCCTAGTGAGAAAATATCAAACCTTCAAAAGGTCAAACATAAAGAAGAATGGATAATTAAACACGACAAATTCAACCGCAGTCCTTAGTTGAGAGTAGAAAATGGTCTTATTAAAAAAAATCACATTAAATAAAAAGCTTCAAAATACTGATATACACAAGAATTTGCTTCTTCTTAGTACTTAAATAGCAAAATTGACCATAAAGTACACATATCCTTCAAAAGTTCATGATGCTAGCAACATACTAACCTTATCAGAAGAAACATTAGTTGAAGTTTTCACTTTAATGCTACTAGTGTTTTCTAATGTCTGGGAACTGCAATTGAAATGGGATGTACAAATTGAAGGAGGCTCATTAACTACCTCCTGGTTCTAAATTGCAGAACCTTTTGGCCTTCCTGTAGGAACCAACAGATTAAGAGCATCTATTCTCTAGTCATAATTAGTTATTAGTATAGTGTTGAAATTCCAATATTTGCTTATATGAGCAGAATTTGATGATTGCTTTTTGTTTTAGATAAAGATAAAAAGAAGATTGCTAAAAAAAGTTATTTCAATCCATTCTCCAAATAAACAACAAGGATAACTAC
Organism: Voacanga thouarsii; assembly: GCA_026120185.1. Classification (NCBI taxonomy): domain Eukaryota; kingdom Viridiplantae; phylum Streptophyta; class Magnoliopsida; order Gentianales; family Apocynaceae; genus Voacanga; species Voacanga thouarsii. The sequence continues at coordinate 749,326 of JANUWF010000328.1, forward strand.
TATATCACCTCACTTAGATATATATGCCCAGAATATGAATTACACTTTATACAAATGCTTCCCATTTGACAACGAATAATAAGGGGTTACAATACTGTATCACTTAGATATATATGCCCAGAACATGAATTACACCATATGCAAACAACTCCAATTTAGCAAAGGAACTAATAAAATTTGATATCCCCATTGTAACACCTCTACTACCTACGTAATCTAAAAGAGTTGGAGATGTCACTCCATCTTCTAGACAAGGGGTCTTTATAACGGAAAAAAGAAATGCAACTCTAAAATGGAAGAAATAAAACCTTTGAGTCATTACAATCTTAATAAAACTTATACATTATTCGTAGGCAAATGCAATAAAACAAATGTTCAAATTTGACGAATCTAGCATTCCAAGCAAATAAAGAAGACAAATCTTGCCTTTCCAAACTTAGTACTCCAAACATGAGTAGAATTCAATATATCTTGAAAACTATGAATTAAAAACCGTATGAGATAAGAAATCTCAGTTAGCCCTGTGTATGCGACGGGCTTAATAAAACATTTCATGATGTATGCTCGAGTTAAAATATTTTGACATGCACAAGAATAGATAAGAGTATCAAGCAATAGTAAGTATTTTTACGGGTATCAATTTCAAAGTTTCCAAGGCTTTCTGACTGTGTTTGTGGAGCATCCATAATCTATTATATCAAAATTAGTGGTGTAAGGACACATAGATAATTCCCACCTACCGGTGTAATTATGTGCAATCCCAAACTACCGATGGCAGAAGGGCACAGAGGTAGCTCCCACCCATAGGTGTAATTACATGCAATTCCAAACTACCGGATAAGTGTACAACCTACCGAATAAGATATTCCCCCATCTCTTACTCAATCCCAATCCGGTTGTCCCATGTCCAGCCGTCAGTTCTATTCGAATCTTGTCGTTAGCTTAGGATCAGCTCCACACTCCTACACTGTCATCTTGATCAAAAGGAGTCTATCCCCTGGAGGTGGCCATCAACCGAAAGCCATCCTCAATCTAACCATGACTAGTATAGAGGCTTCGCCGTCATTGAGTACTCAATGCTTACCATTTTCACATTTCACAAAGCTCCCACAACAGATCAAATCCACTTAGCTTAATACATTAGTCATACTAAGTTTCCTTCACTACTCATGGTTCCAAGCTCAAACAATTTCACATACAATATTTATCTCAAGCATAAATAGTAGGAGCCATTTGTTAAAAATAGTTATGACATGATTTTCGTAAACTTTGTATGCATGAACATGAAAACATAGGTTTAGTTGCAAAAAATAAGGCTTAGAATCACTTACTTTGGTTCCTATGTTAAACGGACAAATTTATAAAGTTTCCATTTTTAGTAAGTTTCTAAAATGGGAAAGTTCTAAAATATATAAGTTTTTTGAAAAAAGAAAGTTCTATTCAAAGAAAGTTTCCAACAAGGAAGAACGTTCAGCTATGGAAGGTTTTTGATAAAAAAAAAAAGAAAAAGAAAAGCTTCTTTTTGTGGAAAGTTTCTAAATTTGGAAAGTGTTGAGTTTAAGGAAAGTTTCCAACAATAAGCATATGCAATTTTTATAAATGTTAGGGAACTTATCTTGCTCAAGCAATAATCAAGCTTTTCAACCACAATAGATAGGTCATTGTTCTTGACAACCTTCCAAGTTTAAGAAAAAGTCACAAAATAGGAAGTCACAGCCTAATCCTAATTACCTTAAGAAAGCATATTTCATATAATGCACCTAGTTTATAACACACTGAGTTTTACCAAATAATACTCATGTATAGCAAGCATTTATCCGCATCAAATCAATATTTAGACCTTAATACACTCCTAAATATGTATATAAAATATTCAAGATCATAGAAGAAATATATGAATTAATTTTTAGGAAGTTTTTTAAACATACTCAAGCTGTTTCCAAATTCAAGCAAACTTAATCTAAATTTGTAGAAGTAAAACACATCAATTTGGGCTTAAATTTTACATAGAAATACCTTAACATGTAAGGAACACATTCCAGGTGGCCAAACATGACATTCAGCCCTCAATCATGCCCAGAAAATTCTGAATTATTACTGTAGCATTCTGCCCAGCATAGACAATAGACAAAGAAAAATTTGAAACTTTTTATTCTTGCATTAGAAAAATCTAAAACTTTACAGTATAAAACTAAACATATAAAGATATGTTTTTCATGTTTTGATCTTCCTCAAATTCGTCATTCATTACCGAGAAATAACAGCCTCAAATAGAATATATAGTAAAACCGATAAACTCTATTTTTCCTTCCCCTATTTTTCGAAAAATTGTGGGGTTCAATCCCAGGGTTTTCTTGCATCATCTCTAGAATAAATTAGATTCTAAACATGTCTAATAAACAGAACCAAAAGGTCTTACAAAGATAAATTGTTTTGTTATTTTATTTTGAATTAAAACAAACAACTACCACAGATTTGCAAAAATTCTAGTGTGCACATAGTTTATTCTCTACTTTAAGAAATCAACTCTGTGGACTTATTAACTCAGGAAAACACTTCCCTAGAGTGTATAAGATTGGTGATAATAACTCTAGTATAAAATATATAAGATCTTTCAAGAACATGTCAAGAAATCATCTTTTTCTTAGAAAAATTTCAGCTTTTCATATATACAACAATTCAAGAGAAAAGGTTTTTTTTTGGTAAAAATTATTCGAAAGAAGGTTTCTTTTTTAAGAACTAAGCAATTACAATTCATAAATATAATTCTTTAATCATCTTTTGCCTAGAAAATCACATTAGCAATTTATACAATAAGAACCCTAATTTTTCAAGAATGGGGGCACAAAGATTTTAAGGAAAAAGAAAAGTTTTTTGATATTACCTCTTACTACACTAGCTTCGATCAACCTTAGAGAGAGAAGAGAGTGTTTTTTAGCCTTTGATTCCACCTAAAACTTCAAGCTTTCAATCCAAGAAAGGTGTCTAGTGTTGGGAAATATGCCCTCTTAGACTAGGTTTCTAATGTAAATATCGAATGTTTTAATAAAAGAATTTATTTTAAAAAATTGTTTGTGAATTTATATTTTATTTGTGCACAATTACGTTTGGAAAAGACCTATTGTGTTTAAGTAAGTGGTCCATGTGAACGGTAATCTTTCACAGTAAGGTATGGATCACGGGTTACTTAACACATAAACGTTCGTTCTTAACCGATTGATGAGAATGAGAATCTCATCATGTCTAGGTTATTATGTTATGAATTCCAAATGGGGAATGGCTTACCTTTAGCCAGTGAGTAGTCCACTCACTTCATGAGATAAGCGTATGTCGAATAAGTAGAATAGGACCTGTAGTAGTGGTTTCTTAAAGTACTATATGGTAGAAACCTAGACTACTACTACTACAGCGTGGACTGGTACTTTACGACTTGAGTATGAGTTGGTGGTTTAACGAAGCTGGAAGCATGTACTTTGATATATTATAGTTGAGGTTCTATCGTAGGACCAATATACTTACATGTTGGGTATGTGTGACTAGTTAGTTAAGACAGACTTGTACAAGATAGTTTCTATACTATATCGCCTCTTGTGGTTATCTGAATGATCTAAATATTCAGGGCCTTGGGAAACATGACTTGGATGTTTACTTTAGGGTAATTCCCTTGGAAAGCAAAAAAAGTCCAGGAAGTCGTGGATCATTGGATTAGAAGCCTAAGGATTGTAGATGTCATTTAGAGATGTGTTAGTACATTTCTTCCTCTCTAGTGTACGACGATGTATAGAGGGGTATTTTAGTCATTACACCTGTAGGTCGGAGACTTTGCTAACGCAGCATTGTCTTTGGGGTCAATATTTCCTTATGGTGATATTATAAAATATTTAAAATGTAAAATACAACTATTTATATGGCAATAGTATTATGGTCATTTTAGTAGCCAATGCGGTGTGTCTTTTGATCCCCAATATAGACTGTGAGTCCTAATTATATACAGGCTAAGGAATTGATCTTAAATTAAATTAAATAGAATTTATTTTATTTAAGTAGTCTGATTTAATTATTGGGTTAGAATAAAATAAAGGTCTACGGAGAGAGAGAATTAATTAAATTAGTTTGGTGGGTTAATTAATTGTTCAGGGCTTTGGCCCAATTTGAATAATTAAAGATTAACCTGGAACTAAACTAATATAGGCTTGTTAATTTGACTAATTTATTTGGGCTAAAAAATTAATTATTAATTGGGCCATTTATTTGGTGCTAATTAGAATAATTAATTTAGTCCAAAAGGCTAAATTAAGAGTCCAATAGGTCAATCCAATTTAACATAGGGTTTTTATTTACGTTAAACAGGAGAATGCAGAATACGATGATTCTTGCCCTCTCTGACAACTACGTTGGTTTTTCGCTGCTTCTTCTCTAGTGGAAAAAAATGTGACAGCCCTCTTCACTGCTTCCCCCCTTTAAAGCTTCATCTAAAACAAAAGGTATTGTGCAAAATTTTGTTCTTCAACAATGGAGATAATTTTCTTGAGAGGAATTTTGGTGTTTTGAGAGAGAAGAAGATCAGATAGCTAGGAGGAGTTTAGGGCTTTAAGAAATCTAATTTTGAGAAAAGAAATTGTTGGGGTATGGAAAATAATAGGGTGAGTCAGCTGAAAGGTTTTAAATAGAGAATTTTCCTACGTTTTCTAAGTTTTTCTTTAAGCTACGCTTTGGAATATAATTAAATCAAATCCTAGTGGGTTTTGAAAGTAAAATAGCCAGCCTAAGAGGGGCTTTGTGGTGGCAAGAAGGAAGGGGAATTAGAGAAGGAAAATTTTCTAGAATAGGATTTAGAAGATCCTCCAAAATCTTTTCCCAAATAAAATAAAAATTTTCCCCTCCTTATTTTCTCCCAAGTGTGGTGGCATAAGGCTTCTAGAGGCCTTGGATTTTTACCACAATCTTTTCCTAGATGGAATAAATATTTAAATTAAGAAAATTTAATTTTTCTCCAAAGGAATTACATAAGAACCCTTAAAAGAATTAATTTTCAATATACTTCCTTATATAAATAAATTCCTTTCTCTTTCTTTTTTCTAAGTAAATAAATAAAATAATTTAATAAAGAGAACATATCAACAGATTAATTCTTAAATAAAGAAATAAAGAAATAAATATATAACTCCTCCAAATAATTACCAAGCAAAATATTTCATACTTTCTTATTATTAGTAATATTTTCTCTTTTATTACCCAATCATAAAATTTGATTCACATATCATAACTACATAAATTCAAATAATTCAGGTAAATCATATTTATATGCAAGAATCTTATTATTTGCTCATGTGCATATATACTCATGTTCCATGAATGACATACTCTCAATTTTTAGGTGTGTTTCAGGGTGAGGTATTACACCAATATCAACTTACATTTCAGCTATGCAAGAATTCAACTTCTTCTTTGTGTCGGACAAACTCTCCTTGTGTCAGACAAACTCTTGTATTGAGAAGCATATGAGACCTACAGCCTCATGTTCCCTAAAAAGACATATTTTTCCAATTTTTGCTTGGCAAATCTAGATTTTTTTTAAAAGAAAAAAGAATGCAAATTACAACACATTAGGTATTGATGCACTATAAGAAGTGCTACTCTTTATTAGAAAGATAGAAATAGAAACAGAAATAGAAATCCCATCTAATAGGAAATTCCTGAAACACTAGTTGAAAATAGAAAAATAGAAAATCTTTTAGATTTCTATCTTCCTTTTGCATCATCGACTTCACCCAAAACTTACAACAGGCAATTGCTACCGTCCTACCATTGACTATCATTGCTATATTTTCTACTATTTCCCCCTTGTATTTACATTTAAAATATCCTCTCCCAAGTGTGTGTTATTACGTAATTTGTGCATTATGAAATTCTAATTCGCCCACGGTGATAGGACCTTGGTGAAGAGGCACTCTTGATTTAGGAAATTAGGGAACACAAACAGGATTGTCCTTTTTTCTTAGTTGCACTCTTCTTCTAAAAATGAGTAATGTTAAACATAGAGAAATTTGAACATAAGCACATCAAGCAGGTAAGACCTCTTATTTATAATGAAGTCCCTCGTTTGAATCATTTTTCCAAACACCTAAGGAACAACTTGGCCAATCTATAATTATTCCCAAATTAGTTTTCAAGACTATGTAAAGAAAAGAAATGTAATAATCATAAACTTTATCAAACATAAACCATCTACAGTTTTTATTAGATTACTAATATGTGGTTGCACTTGTAGATGATTACTAATTTGTGGATGATTCAACATAGATTGGAGTTTGGAATTTCTAGGGATATATGTAAGAAGTGGGTTGGTAACTTGGAAGTAAGTATATATGCCATGAATTAAATTAAGAGGGAGAGACATACAATTATGTCGAATGATCCATCAACAGCTCACTAAGTGATATCCCCATTCTAAATCTTGAGAAAGTTTGATGATGAAAACTTGAAGCTTTCCAATTGGCAACTATCCACTCCACTTGTCGACATGGTAGAGACCTAGCGATGCACGATCCACCACTATTGTGCTTGATTCTCAAAATCACTGAAAATGGCTTGAATAGGAAATCTAGAAGTCAGGAAAATCATTTGTTGATGGTACATAGAAGTTGGGAAAATCTAGAAGTAATAATGCTACAGAGCGCACCTAAAGAGGAAATCATTTTTTGATGGTTTCCCCAATTCGATAGCACAAAAGAGGAACATAGATGAACACATAGATGAAGAAACACGGTGAGAGATTTAAGGTGAAGAAGAAACACACAGAAGAAGCATAGGTTTTTGACTGAGAAGGAGAGAAATGGATTTTTCTCAACCTAGTAAAATAAACAAATTTCCCTAAAACTCGTGCTTCTTGTAAATGAAAATATTAAAATCTGCATCTTTTCTTTTCTTGCACTAACAAAGTGTCAGGAAAGATATGCAATCTTTGGTAACATTGAAAAGGTGTATAATAGTATGTTAATTTAACCTATTTTAACAAAATTACGCCGTTTTATTTTTATTAAAATGATGCGTATAAACTTAGCATCATTACAAGTATTATATTATTATAAATTATAAAAAAGCATCATTAGAAACATATTAGGAAAGTCAAGTTTTCTTGTAGTGTCAAGAACCCTAGTAGATCAAAGCTATTAGAACCCCTAACTTTGTAGATCAAGGTCTACTACAACACTTAAATACCCTTGATCTAATAAGAGATTAAGAACAAAAAGGAAAGGAGGTTGTAGGCACTCAATGTAGAAACTAACAAGAACTCTAGATGAACAAGCAATATAAGTCCCAAATTGAGATTACTAGATTGAACTATCCTTTAAGTGTAGAGACACAAACACAATAGTGGACTAATCCTTGAAGTTGGTCTTGGATAGAAGTAGAACAAGTAGGACTTACCTTCACTCCTTGACGCTCAAACCGTCAAGAGAAGATGTTATTCATTTATTCATCAAGCATTGTTCCTCATTACAAGAGTTTATGACGTATTTATATGTCCCTCAACCTAGACAAGAGATAGCCTTTAAATTACAAGTTCTTGGTCTTAAAAACACAAACAAAGAAAGGCTAATATGAGGCTGCCGAACACTGGGTGGCGATGCTTGAATCCTGCTCAGCGGCACTACTCAGCTTCTAGTCTTCTCGGCTTTCCAAGACCAGGTCCAGGTAGTGTTGTTTAGGTTACTCTAGCGGCGTTGCTTCTTTTTGGCCTGGGTTATCATTGAGCTTCATTTGTTCCCCTAACTCACCTCCTTGACTTCGTTTGGTTCTCGTTTGTTATGCCATGTGCACGATCATTAAATTGTGCTCTTGGTGGTCCTCAAGTGCTGTAAATGGATCTTTCCATCTCATGTGAGCCTTCATGACGACTTGTAGGTTGTTTTGAAAGCATTAGGCTTGTGCCCTTGTCATCGGACCTTGAAGAATAGGTTGTGCATTATCTCCCCCTATCACGAATCAAATAGGAATTTGATTAGATATACTTGATTGTCAAGTTTTCAAGACTTCTAAGACGAAGCACAATATGAACGTCTAGAAGATTTGATGAAGTTTAGAACTTAACAGTTATACGAGCTTGACTATTGAAGCTTGAATGCTGAAGTTTCGATATTAAAGTTTGGAATTATTGAAGCTTGGTAATTGAAACTTCGGATATTGAAACTTGAATTTTCAAAACTTATTGTGTTGAAGTTTGGGTTTTTTTAAGCCTTTGAAAGAAGATCCTATCTATAGGTTAAAGGTTCTATAATTTTAAAATAGCTACTCGATTGGGAACATTCGTAATTAGGAATTTTTAAGAGATATTTTAAAACAGGTTTTAGGAAATCTTGTAGCACTCCAATAGTCCAAGATCTTTACAAAATCCTAACGGATTTGAAGTTGATGTGATCTTAGAGTTGATTTAATTTTAACTCAATTACATTTAATTCATAACATATTAAATTTAACTTCAAATAATCTTTTAACAATAGTCCATATATAATTGAACTTTTCTTGGATTCTAATTTAAATAATTAAGATGAAAATATTAAATAATTTCTGTTGTTGAGCAAAAACGATTAGCAACAGATCAACCACACAAATTATTAAATTTAAAAAGGAAAAATAAAAATCTTCCAAGTCAATCCATCAATAATAGGTTACATAATTTAAATTAACAAACACAAAATTAAACTATTAAAATTTTGGAAAAAAATAAAATTAGAAAACTATTTTCATCACTGAACAACTACAAAATTCAAAACAATTTTTTAAATAGTAAATTTATGGAAAAATACATAACACACACACACACACACACTCTCTCTCTCTCTCTCTCTCTATATATATATATATATATATATATATATTGTAAAATAAAAATAAAATTACAGTTTGCTATAGTTTCCATAGTTAAAGAAATATATAAGTGTAAACAAAAATTTTCAGTGGCGAAAAACATTAAAATAAAATTTTTGTAACAATAATTATTAAAATAAAATCACAAACAGTTTAAATCAGTGCTTCCTTTTTATTATAATGATTATAGTCACTAAATGATTCAATTTTAAGGGGAAAATGATGATTTTTAAATACAACTAATGGAGAAATATATTATTTGCAATATATTTTCTATTTTTTAGGTGAAAATATTTGCTTTTGGAGTATAACACAGATAATTTATTATTATTTTCATAAAAAAAACAAGTCAAATCAAATATCTTTCAGAGTATAACACAAACCACCAGTTCGCCAAGTGGAAGAAACCTTCGTTATTATCCTCCAACCTTTTTTTTTTTTCAAATTATTTTGCAACTTTCGACTGGGCAACATTTTTTAAAATTTATTTGAACAGCAACAAAATAGTAATATCGTCAACAGAACTTTTTAAATTTTTTTTTCTAATTTCTCCGCCGATCTCATTTTTTTGAAAGCTATCTTTCTAACCTTTTACCCGCATGGAATAATTTTTTTTTGAGAATGAATTTTACCAAATATTAATTTAATAAATTGTATCTCCTATTGATATTTTAGTAAGATTCTTATAATTGATATAATCTGATTATATTAAGAATTCTTATGCATGCATCAAAAGTGTTTGGATTTACTCTTTCAGTTATATTATTGTAAGAAGACTTTTGTTAGTTTAATATAATGTGATTTATTAATTTTATATAAATTCTTTTGTGTATAAAAATAATAAATTCTCCACTTAAATCAAGAATCTAGGCCAAAAATTTCCTAAATTAAGTGAGAATGAAATAAGGTATGGTCCAAATTCGGACTTTACGTTACATTCCCAATCCTTTGCACCAAGACCTATCTTTAGGAGATTCCCCCTTCCAATAAACTCTGCCAAAGATAAGACGGCCTTTTGATTAATTCTAGCTACATTAAAAAAAAAAAAGAGAGAGAAAGAATTGTAATTCTTGCTACATTAATAGCCCAATGTGGGAGCTATTAGCATCTAGGGCTATTAAAAATGGGTTGGGTCAGGACGGGTCGGACTTATTTCTGTCCTAAACTCGGACCTGATTAATATTAATATGTATCGGACTTGACTCGAATGTTACAGGAAATAATATAAAGAGTTTTTTACCCAAATATGTAAATAACGAATATAATACAAAAAATAATATTATTTTCAACCGTAAATTAGATACAATCTAAATGTTGTAAAAAATACAATAATAATAACATATATAATATAATATATATTTATATAATATTTAGATTAATCGAGTAATAGAGTAAACGGGTATGGATATTATAATTTCACATCTGTACCCAATTATATAGGTTAAACAAGTAAATGAGTTTGGTTCAGATTGGATAATAAAACAAATATATTAGACTAGTTAAAAATGAGTTTGTGTTCGAATATACTTGATTCATTGACATTCTTGTTAGCATCTAGCCTTTGTTTGCGGTGAAAAAAAAAGCAAACTCAGACCGCTGGATATTTAAAACTCTAGCAAGTGGGCAATCATTGGCTTACAGCTATGGTGAGAATAAGAGAGACTCTCCAAGCCCACCATAACAAATGAGATCTCAAAGTACAAAAGCGAAATTGTAAGTAAAAGTTGGCCTGTTTTTATATGAAAAACTTTCAACAAATAATTTTCACTTCAAAGCAGTAGACCTAAATCCATTTTTGCTTCCCATGTCTACAACATTTCCCTTTGTTGCCTCAATTTACATTTCTTATTTGTATTATATATTTTGATTTACGAGACAATAAAATTTGAAATTTTAAGATATAATCTGTACGTAATAAGTTTCCACATCGTCTTGAAGTTTTGGCTAGTATAATCATTTTTGGACTAAAGACAATGTGCGATTAATCTCCGGATGATCAGCGTATTGATTATTATGACATTCCTTAAGGATGTCTTACCTTTTGATAATCCTTAATATTTAATTATGTATCTTCTGAAAAGTTTAACCATTACTTATGCGATACATTCCTTTGGACAGGAATGAACTCGACATACTTAGACAATAATTATTTTAACATATAAATCTTTAGCTTGAACCCCTGAAGAACCCTGAAGAAGCTGCAATAAGAACGAAGTTTTGATTTGGTGAAATGGGTTTCTTTGTCCAAAAAGATCAAGATTTTCCCTTTTGTGTGTGTGTGTGTGTGTGTGTGTGTTTTTTTATTGATTTGTGAAATAGATTTTTATTGTCATGCAATGTATCTTTTTTTTTTATAGTTAATATTTTTTTTATTCATAAAGAAAGAACATGTTACATATGTGGATTGCAAAATCCTGGTAACAAAGAAACAACCTTCCCCAGAAGAAACAGTACAATATATAAAATAAAAATAAACACATAAAAAACATGTTTTTAATTACTTTACCAGCATTCACGAATATCAACGACCTGAGCAAACCAAATCCACCTAAATCCGTGAAGTCCTGCTATACCTAAACCTACTTTACACTCTACTATGAGTAAGGATGCTAGTAGCCTTCAAAGATTACTCTTTAGCTTTTAGACTTGCTTTGGCGACTTCGCCTTTTAAGTGACAAGGGGGTGAGGTAAAGCCGCTAAGGAAGAGTGGCTCGGTCATTGATAAGCCTCTCGTTATTCATTCTATAGGGTGGGGCTGCGGACCAACAATCTAGCAAAAGAGCTGAAAAGTTCCTTTATCACCTTGTAATTTAATAAATAATAATTAATAATCTAGACGTATCAGCGGTCTTGAAAATTACCTGAGAAATAGGTGAGAAGTGGGGGAAGGGTCCAAACCAATTGTTGGGTAAAGGAAGAACAACAAACACAAGGAGAAGAATAAGCACGAGTAAGAATACAAAGAATACAGGCCAAAGAGAAGTAGGGCTGGAGAAAAAAAAGTCAAAGAATAAAATTTTTGAGGTTTGATACCAAAAGAGGGAAAAGATTATCAAAAATAAAAGGAAAGGCTGATGTTCAGATCTGGCCAAAGAAAGCCAAGCTGAGTGCACAAAGATGAAAACCAGAGAGGAAAGGGAGTTAGAGAGAGAAAGCGGAGTGCACGAGGAAAAGTATATTAACTTGTATGCCATGTATCCTACAAGTGAAAGTGGGAGGACAAGAAGAACACCATGGTGAGTAAGCCTTTGAAACCAAACTAGACCTTTGCAGTTTTTAAAAGGCTTTTGCATCTCCGACCTTAAGTGACTTCCCTTCTACAACATTTTTCTCGCAATTTCTAGTTTAACTCTATTAATAGCTTGAAATTTATTTATGATATGATTGATTTATTATTTTCAGATTTCACCTCAACTTCAAAATTCAGATAATATTATTTTCTATTGAAATCTACTTTATAATTAGGATAATATTATTTTTTTTGAAATGTCAATGTAATTTTAGAATAATAATAAAAATTAAAAAAGCGACAAAGAAGTTAAAAGGAAAAATTTAATATATGTTTCATTTTTTATGTATTTTAAGATTTATAAGATGTTGTTGTGATATATTGTGAATTAGTGGAAGCTCCACTAATTATGAATTTTTATGGATACCCATCATTTAGTAGAGACACTACTAATTAAGATTAGTAGATGATGATGTATTTCATGATGTATTATAGAAGATGATGTATTGCATGATGTATTATGGAAGATGATGTATTCCATGATGTATTATGGAAGATGATGTATTCCATGATGTATTATAGAAGATGATGTGTGCCATGATATATTCCACTTATGAGAGCTCTATAAATAGAGCTATTCTTTAAGCTTGGAATACACCATCATTTTGTGAAAGAAAGATTAGAGAAAGAATTGTGAGAGAAAGAAAGAGAGAAGTTTGAAAAGAAATTCTTGTGTAAAGAATAGTTAGAATTTTCTTAGTGTGTAGTGTGTAGATTTTATTCTAACACTACCCAAATTTTATAACACGTTATCAGCACGAGTCTCTACCGTTATCAAAGCCAGAAGATAGGTACGCATTTATTGATTTCTATGGCTAACCTCGCTAAACTCGAATTTGTAGCCCTTGATATTTCTGGAAAAAATTATATGTCATACAGAAATGCATCTAAATGCTAAAAAAAGGAGATCCATATGTCATGTGGATAAAAATAAAGATTTGACCACCTGAAGATGGTCGTACTACCAACTGCACGGTATAAATGATTGCACCTAAAGTTGCAAGATTTTAAAAACCGTGAATGAATATAGCTCCGCGATGTATAAAATTACATCTCAGTTAAAATTATGCGGAGAAAAAGTTACTGATGAAGATATATTGGAGAAGACCTTCTCCACCTTTCATGCCTCGAATATTGTCCTGCAGCAACAATATCGAGAAAAAGGGTATACACAGATTTAATTACTACCCTCCTCATTGCAAAGAAAAATAATGAGTGATTATTGAGAAATCATGAAGTTAGACCAACTAGCTCAACAGTACTCCCAAAAGTGAATGCTGTTGGCTCTAGTAGAAGCCAGCGTTATAGTCGTAGTTGTGGCAGTAGCCGTGGTTATGGTCATGGACACACTCGATATTTTATCGTAGTTGGTGATGGAAGTGTTCAAAAGAATTAAAAGTTTACTTTTATATTTTATATTTTTGGCATTGTGATAGTACTTAGCGTTTAAGGTTTTTATTGTTTGAGTATTTACATTTATAAATGTTTTGTTATGCCCAGATGACTATTATTCCGCTTACTGGATACACAAATGGTATTGAAGATATATGCCTAATTGATAGTGGTACAACACACACCATATTGAAAGATAAAAAATATTTCTCTTACCTGCAGATGGGAGAAACAAATGTTAATATTATAGGTGGTAGTGTAAAGTTGATTGAAGGCTCTGGAAGAGCTAATATTGTATTACCCGGAGGAACAAATGTTGTTATTCCTAAAGTGTTGTTTTCTTCAAAATCTCAAAGAAATTTATTAAGTTTTAAAGATATTCGCTGAAATGGATATCACATTGAAATAATGGAAGAAAATAGTTTTGAGTATCTCTGTATTACTCAAATAATGTCGGGTAAGAAATCTTTATTAGAAAAGCTACCATCTCTTTCTTCTCGCCTATATAGCACAAAAATCCATGCAATTGAAATGCATCATTCAGTAAATCAGAAGTTTACTGATCCTGCTACATTTATCATTTGGCATGACCGTTTGGGTCATCCAGGAGCTATTATGATGCGAAGAATAATTGAAAATACGCATGGTCATCCTTTGAAAAGTCAAAGGATTTTGACATCTGATAAATTTTCATGTGCTGCATGTTCTCAAGGGAAATTGATTACTAAACCATCTCCAACAAAAGTGGAGTTTGAGTCTCCAGTATTTTTAGAAAGAATTCATGGTGATATATGTGGTCCAATTAATCCACCATGTGGGCAATTCAGATACTTTATGATTTTAATTGATGCATCGACCCGATGGTCGCATGTTAGTTTATTATCAACTCACAACCTGGTGTTTGCGAGATTGCTTGCCCAAATAATTTGCTTAAGAGCGCAATTTTCAGATTATCCGATCAAAAGGATCCGTCTAGATAATGTTGGAGAATATTCCTCCCAAACTTTTGATGCTTATTGCCTGTCATTGGCATTACTATTGAACATCCAGTAGCTCATGTTCATACTCAGAATGGTCTAGTTGAATCATTCATTAAACGGTTACAATTAATTGCTAGACCGTTATTAATGAGAACAAATCTCCCAACAACTGCTTGGGGACATGCTATTTTGCATGTTGCAGTACTTGTACGCTTAAGGCCAACAAGTTATCACAAATTTTTTTCCTTACAATTGGCTTTTGGCTCCGAGCCAAATATAGCTCATTTAAGAAATTTTGGGTGTGCTGTATATGTTCCAATTGCACCAAACCAACGTACAAAGATGGGTCCTCAAAGAAGAAAGGGGATCTACGTTGGATATGATTCTCCCTCTATTATCAGGTATGTTGAACCCCTGATAGGAGATGTATTCACAGCAAGATTTGCTAATTGTCATTTTGATGAATCATTATTCCCTAAATTAGGGGGAGAACCAAAACAGCAAAAAAAGGATCTTACTTGGACAACATCATTAAATTATCTTGATCCGCGCACAAGCGCATGTGAACTTGAAGTTCAAAAGATAATTCATTTGCAAAGCATTGCAAATCAAATGCTAGATGCTTTTGTTGACTCCAAAAGAATTACAAAATCGCATATTCCAGCTATAAATGCTCCTATTCGAATTGAAGTTCTAGCAGAACAAAATATTATACCTATAGCTGTTGAGCCAAAAGCATGGCCGACCTCTTAGTTCTAAAGATAAAATCCTCGAAAGAAGAGAGGATTAATGATCCAAATGATCATATTAAAGCAAAGAATGATAAAGACCAAGAGAAAACTTATGACAAAGAATCAGACATAGATGAAAGTAACACTGAAATTTCTATCCATTATACCACTTTCGATAGAATTTGGAATCGGATAGAAACTGTTATTGATAATATATTTGCATACAATATATCTCTTGATGTTACACAGGGATAGTGATGATCCTGAACCAATATCAGTTGATGAATGTCGGCATAGAAAAGATTGGCTGCAATGGAAAGATGCGATTCAATCGGAGTTAAATGCACTGACAAAATGTGAAGTCTTCGGACCTGCAGTCCGAACACCAGAAGGTGTAAAACCTGTTGGCTACAAATGGATATTTGTACGAAAGCGCAATGAAAAGAATGAAATTGTTCGATATAAAGCGCGATTAGTAGCCCAAGGTTTTTCACAAAGACCAGGTATTGATTATGATGAAACTTATTCTCCTGTTGTTGATGCTATTACACTCCGATATCTTATCAGTTTGGTAGTACATGAAAAGATAGATATGCGCCTATTAGATGTTGTCACTGCTTACTTGTATGGAAATTTAGAAAATGATATTTATATGAAAATCCCCGAATGATTTCATATGCCTGAAGCATATAAACATTATCTTCGTGAAAATTACTTCATCAAGTTGCAGAAATCATTATATGACCTGAAGCAATCTGGGCGCATGTGGTTCACTCGTCTTAGTGAATATTTATTGAAAGCGGGATTTAAAAATGACCAGGTATGTCCATGCGTTTTTATTAAGAAATATGGTTCTAAATTTGTGATATTAGCTATATATGTTGATGATTTTAATCTTATTGGAACTTTTGAAGAGCTCCAAGAAACAATTGATTATTCGACATCAAGGATGGTCGTAAAATTATACTTTGCCTTGGTTTACAAATTGAACATTTGGCAAGTAGAACATTTATTCAACATATACAGCAAAAGTTCTAAAAAGATTTGACATGGACAAAGCACATCCATTGAGTATTCCAATGATCGTCCGGTCCTTTCCGACCTCAAGAAGATGTTGAAGAGCTTCTTGGTCCTGAAGTACCATATCTCAGTACAATTGGTGCATTGATGTATCTTACTAACAATACACGACTTGATATTACATTTGCTGTCAATTTATTAACAAGATTTAGTTCTTCACCAACATGACGACATTGGAATGGAATTAAATAAGTCCTTCGATATCTTCAAGCAGCTACTTCTTCAAATCATGCTGAAATTATAGCCATTCATGAAGCAAGTCAAGAATGTATATGACTAAGATCTATGATTTATTATATCCGAGAAAGTTGTAGATTATCATATATCAGAGATATTCTAACTCCTCTTTATGAAGATAATGCAGCTGTCATAAGCATAATTACGAGGAGGATTTATTAAAGGAGATCGGACACAACATAGGTCACCAAACTCCAGAAGAAATGTGAAATTGATGTGCTACAAATTCGGTCATGTAACAATCTCGCAGATATTTTCACGAAGACTTTACCGACTGCAACATTTGAGAAGTTGAGATATAAAATCGGTATGCGTCGGTTTAAAGATTTAAAGGAATCATCTCATCAGGGGGAGTAATAAACAGACATATAGAATAGTGTACTCTTTTTCCTTCACTAGATTTTTTTTCCCACTGAGTTTTTATTTAGTAAGGTTTTAACGAGGCATATTCTTTATGTAATGGATGGACATCCAAGGGGGAGTGTTATGATATATTGTGAATTAGTTGAAGCTCCACTAATTATGAATTTTTATGGATACCCATCATTTAGTGGAGACACTACTAATTAAGATTAGTAGATGATGATGTATTTCATGGTGTATTATAGAAGATGATGTATTCCATGATATATTATGGAAGATGATGTATTCCATGATGTATTATGGAAGATGATGTATTCCATGATATATTATAGAGGATGATGTATGTCATGATGTATTCCACTTATGAGAGCTCTATAAATAGAGCTATTCTTTAAGCTTGGAATACACCATCATTTTGTGAAAGAAAGATTAGAGAAAGAATTGTGAGAGAAAGAAAGAGAGAAGTTTGAAAAGAAATTCTTGTGCAAAGAATAGTTAGAATTTTCTTAGTGTGTAGTGTGTAGATTTTATTCTAACACTACCCAAATTTTATAACAGATGTGATATTTTTTTCCTTATTATGGGCATAATAACTTATTTGTGTAATCAGTTCGATATCTTTATTAATGGATCAAAACTTATACATTAAATTTTTTATTAATTTAAAATTATCCTTATATATATATTTATTTATTTTAAAAACCTGTCATATTCCCAATTCAATTGACTCCACCAACGTTCAAAATCTCAAAGTCAGCGGTCATCCACCCGTGCTCTCAAATACCAATTCATAGTATTGAATTTGCTCGACGATGGCTACGACGTCGTCTGTTCCGTTATCACCTCCATTGCTAAGCAAATCTGGGGATGAACCTAAAGTTCAATTGTTCAGAAATCAAACTCAAGTTCCAAGTAGATTCTGCCGAATGGATGCTCAAATCTGGCACAGAGTAGCTGCTATTTCTGGTAATTTTTTTCTTTAAGCTGCAGTGAGAACCGTTATTATACATATCTTTTGCATTTTTATGCTTTTTTTTTTGGGGTGTATTTTGATTAACAGGTGTAGCAGCAGTTGGGTTGGGAGCATTTGGTGCCCATGGGTTCAAGCCTCAAAATCCCGCTTACAAGGAGGTATTTTTCCTTTGTTTTTTCATATCCTTCTGGTCATTTCTTCAGTTCTTGGAAGATTCCTTGTCGATGTTTGCAATACTACTCCTGATGCTTGCTCTTTCTTTGAAAAGTTGGAATCTTGATTGCTTCTTGTTGTTGTTCCTTCTTTACGGTTGCATTGGGAATGGAAGGTGTGGCAAACAGCATCATTGTACCATTTAGTGCACAGTGCTGCTCTTCTTGCTGCCCCCATTACGAATCACCCCAACATTGTAAGTCATCCTCTGCGTATTGCAATATGGCAATGAATTTAGATTTTGGGCTTTGACTCTGATTCAATTTATTTGTTGTTTTTCTTTTGTTTTAGTTTGGAGGACTTATGACTGCAGGTGTTGTCGCTTTCTCCGGGACGTAAGTGCCAAAACTTATTGTTTTCCTTTCTTGTTTAGACTGAATGGGCTGCTATTGTAGTCCTCTCTGTGTATGAATTTCTTTTCTATAGTAGTTCTTTTGCAAAAGAGAAATTCCAGTAAGTTTCTCTTGAGGTCAACAGTCCCCCCAAATTGGTGTGAAATTTTCAGGAAAATTATTGTCTACCAATGTATATACATACTTAAAGTTGGATGGACAGAAGTTCATGTATTATGCAAAGGGAAGCCATTTTGTTCAATAATATTGAAGAAATAAAACTTGGATTACAGGTATAAAATGATTTATGACCGTTTTTTTTTTTTAATTTTTGAAATCTCTAAGCAGTTATTGAGATGAAGCAATCCCCTCCCCTGTCTTGCTATGTTATCTTGTTAGTTGCTGTAGGTATAAGATCTTTTAGACTACTTTGCAGCTATTGATAGCTAGTTTGACTGACATAGCTGTGTCACATTCTGAGTAAATGGCAATTTAGTTAAAGTGTCATTACTTAGGTTCTTGCTTTTCTTTGTAAGTCCAAATGCTGGTCCCACTTAATTAATGAAGTTTGGTTATGACTGATATGTACATAAAATGAGGATCTATTCAATAGTTTGCTTTATATATGTCTTTTGAGACGCATTTACTTTGTCAGATTAAGGGCCATTATTAGGTTCTGTAAGAATGATCCTAAGTTGGCAAATCCTCCCTTCGTCTGGATTTTGAGTGTCGCATTTTGAATTAGATTTGAATGAGGAAATAACTTGGGTAAAATTTGCCTGCTCATACAATTAACTCTACTATTGCTATAGAGTTGCTACTTAATATACTTTGCTGTCTTTGCCATCTTACTTCCAGTGAAATGAAACCATTATTTTGATTCCTGAGTACCAAGAAAGTTGGTATGTGTGTAATATACTAGCTTCTTTGCATTACATAAGCTTTAGCAGAAAGAGGAAAGGCCTTTATAGAGGTATCTTTGTTATTGATACACGGACATTATCCATTGATAGTCTGCTTATTCAGAGTCATAAAAGTCAATATTTTGCTACAAGATGGAGTTAAATGTAGGGATGTAGAGAAGGATAAACTGCAAGGCTTGGTTGGGATCCTAGACATGTGTAGGGAAAAAGGAAAATATATAGAAAATGTAAAGGTATATGACTATTATCAGAGTTGAACTAAAGTAAAACCTAAAAATCAGAAGTTTTCTTTCATAATTGGAATTTGGGCAACCGATGTCTATATTTACTTGGTGTCTTTCATTCCTTCTCAGAAACTGATAAGGGAAAATCCTTTTCTATATCCTATTGGTTATTCCCAAAGTCTTAGGGCTTATTCTTGGTTGAAGAAGCTTTCTGTAAGCGGCTGAAAAAAAAGTGCTTCTGAAAGGTGCTGTTTTAGAAACTAAATTAATATTCTTACTTTAAACAATATTAATAAGCAAAAGCAATATTAAAAGCACCTTGGGTTTCCTTCTCCAAAACAGTTTTCTTTTAAAGCTTTTTTAAGCTAAAGCTAGAAGTGAAAATGCGCTTAAGAACAGCTCAAAATAGCTTTTAGCTTGGAAAGAGATGGAAGCAGATTATATTTAAGTAATTGGATCAGGGACCATATATTGAAGCTGAATACATTTTGGACTTCAAAAAGTTTGGAGGTGGTGACACTGAATTTGTACAATAATGAATAATCAAGTCTGTAAGAGGCCTTCTGGATGGACTCAAAATGTTATTACATTTCCATGTTCCACCATTGGTGGTATTTTTAAAGGGAGAAAAAAGAGGGGGGGGGGTTGCTAAGATCATAGTGATCACATGTAATTTTCAAAATAAATTATGGCCCAGTTTTTTAAGAATGTTTACAGAGTTGAAAAGAACCTTTGCAACTTGAAAGCTTGAGCTTTATTTGGAAGAAGATAATTATCTTGATTATTGTACAAAAGATGGTACAACAACAGGAATACTACCTCTTTGGATGCTTGTGATTCAATGTTTAAAAATTGAACAAGTTTATTGAAGAAGTAACTAAAAATGCACAAAAAGTATAGAGACAGCAGTGTTATCATGTATTTCAGCAAAGTGGCTCCTTGAAAGATAGATTAAATAGAAGAAAGAAATATCAAGTAATACCTAGAAATGACCATACCTATTCATATTTTTATGAAGAAATTTCAATACTTAATTAGGAAGGACGGATGATCTGATCTGAAGGAGAGGTTAAATCATTTTTCATTTGGGCTGAGTTAAATGAGACTGCTGCCCTGAGTAGGGAAATATATAGTGCTTCACGCTAAGTTCCTTTAAGGGGCTTTAGACACAAAATTTTCTGTTATTCCTATTATTTGGATCAATTGAATACATTAAATGATATGGGCCAATTTCTTAGTTAATGCTGTGGATCTGCTCATAAAAATCATTTAGTTTCTGTGACTTAAAGTATTAGTAACTTCGTTTTGAAATGATTCTCCATGTTTCCATTTTAGTTTGTGCTAAATCAAAGCTCACCTTTCATAGATGAAAGCTTTCCACTTAAATGATTTATTCTCTGTCAATGTTATGTACGTTGAAGAGGCAGTGACCCCATATGTTCCATGCTTTCTCCTAAAAATTGAATTGGGTAATATACTGTCTGGTTCTCACGTTCTTGTAAACTATTGTCTTTTTGACTCTCTTTAGCTAGTCATGTTCAATAAAACTTGCCTTTTTTTTTTTTAAATTGAAATCAAGGTTAAAACACTATGATGTGATCTGTAATGAGCATCTAAATAAACACCATACTTGCCGATATGAACGTGTTGGGAAGCACGTTGTTTCTACATGAAAGGTAAGTCAAAGTCTACTATTGAACTCCTAAAAAGGCAACTAGTGCTATGCTGTTGTATATAGTAATTCAACTTTTGTGTAGAATGATAAAATTAGAATAACAAAAATGTTAAGACATGGTAAACTAGCAAGACTTTGACAGTTTGACTCTTCTCTGGTTTATTTGATTTTTGATGTGACTAGAGACTCAGTTGTTTTGAAACAATGAGATGTCCTGTGGTTGATGTTTATCGTATCTTGATGTCATAGAATAAATTCCAGAGTTCTGCTAAAAACTTAAAAGTGATTAGTTTACTCCGTGTGCCACTACTTTGTTGTTAACATTCTCTGGCTACTAATTGCTACTATGTCATTTTGGCATAGATATAAACTGAACACTACATTGGATAGTTGTAATAACAAGTTCCTTTTCTCTTGTAACTTACGGAGATGTTTGCTCTCAAGAAAGTGGAAAACCAAATTTTCATGAAGGGGATGACTTAAGTCCAGGAAATTGTAATGGATAAAGAGAGTGCAATTTAAGCTTGCCTTCATTGACTAATAAAGGGATGAAACTGTTATAGGCTTCATAATTAAAATGAGTCTTGGGGCAATGTTGTCCATGGAACACATTGAGATTCAGATGATACATTGGGCTATCTAATTGGATTCAGAGTGCAGACATAGAGGTAGGGTCAAAGATAAGAATGTAGGAAAGCTGTAAAACCTGAACTTTGGCTTAACTAACATTGCAAAAATGCTGTTCATGCTTCCTTATTAGCAAAATGGGTTATAGATACTCAGGGCCTTTGAAATTTTTCTCTGTACAAATATAACTGAATACCCGGCCTGATTCATTTACTATGAAACCTTAGTTCGCAGTGTTGAAAGACTATATTTCTAGCTATCTCAGTTGGTATACTCTTGGACGTCAAACTAGTGTCAGCATTTTACTTTCAAATGCATCTACTGTATATAAAAGATGCACAGGCATTATGGCTATTGACTCCACTCCTGCCATGAATTTTCTTTGCATATGTAAAATTCATTTGACTTTTGTATAAGTATTTTAAAAAAAGATATATTTCCTTGGTCTCTAATCTCGGTAGTCATGTAATGGTTAGTTGATTATCACTACCTCTTTTATTTTTTTTTAACAAAAAGATTCCTCATTTTTGAAACAAATGTTCACGTTGTCAAGCTCATCCTTCTTGTTCTTGCACTAGATAAGTTACAATTCTTCTTCTGAATGTAAGCTGACTGAAGAATCGATAGAATGGTCAATGGTTCAACACAATGGATGTGTTTTCTGCTTCTATGTGGCTAGATTTAGGCAGTTTTTTCGTGAAAGACATAATTATCATGAATAAAGTCCCACCAACTCAAGAAATACTAAAGTAAACGAGAAGAGCCCTGAGAACTTTGTTGTTCTGTCTCTCTCTTAGTTGAGCACCGGCCAAATATACTCTGTTTGATGATCCTTGTGACTGTGGACTAGTTGATTTTATTTTTCCTTTGCATAGCACTAGCAGATTATCAATTTCATAAAAAAAATCTTTCAAATAACATATTATACTTTGATACTGCATGTTGAACCATATTTGGTTTTCATCTGCAATTTGGTTTTCTCACAGCCGAAGAGAATTGTTAAAAGTCAAGATTTTCTATTTTTGTGTGTGCTAGCACCTCGAATTTGGTTTTCTCACTGTAGCTGTACTTTCACTTTCTTTGATTTGAAATCATACGTTCAATCAAGTGCATCTAGGATTTACAATTGGTGTTGGAGAATGAAGGTGCTTCTGCATGTGCAGATGTTATGCTGCTGCCTACCTTGAAGACCGAAAATATTCTTTCTTAGCTCCTTTTGGTGGCTTTGCTTTTCTTGCTGCCTGGGCAAGCTTGCTGTTTTAGGAAAAGTTGCAAGAGGATGCCCCCTGGTTGATCCTGCAGATACATCACTCAAGTCTTTTCTCAAAAAAGTACTCCCTTACATCATATTAATCTCACAGAACTCATCCTCATGTAGATGCCAATGAATTTCTCAATTTCTGTACGTATTCACTGTTATCTTGTGAATAACAGAAAAATAAGAAAAGGAACTGTATGAAATTATAATATTTCGCTTAAGTGCTTTGTAAAGGCTATGAG
The DNA here is from genome assembly GCA_026120185.1 of Voacanga thouarsii. Taxonomy (NCBI): domain Eukaryota; kingdom Viridiplantae; phylum Streptophyta; class Magnoliopsida; order Gentianales; family Apocynaceae; genus Voacanga; species Voacanga thouarsii. Next base: position 772,736 of record JANUWF010000328.1, read on the forward strand.
TAAGGTGCTTTTCTTTTTACTTGATTTCGCTGCTTTTGCTGAACTTAGAGAGCATAGTATGCAGATTTGTGTGCTTAATGGGATTCTGCTTTGTAGAGCAGAATATGCCAATGATTTCTCATCAGTGTAAATGAGGTGCAAATTGATAAAGAATATTAGTTTGAAATACCTTACATGGAGGGATTTGGTTAGATAATTTTCCAAATTAAGTAGTGATTTCTCTTTTTTGGTAATCAACTATTTAATTCTGTGTAATACCAAGTCATAGATGCAAGAAATTGAAAATCTTTTCTCCATCCCATATTTAGTGTCATGGTACCAGAACCCTAAGATTTTTTCTGGAATTTTTTCTTCTTTTTGTTCGAGTAGCCTTCACTGTTACGTGTTCCAGCCTTCATATCTGTCATTCTTCTTTATTTTTCTTCTTTAATTCCCATTCAAGCATCCTAGTTGCTACAAATTTCCTTCGCAATGTCAACCTCTAGAACCACTGTTACTAACAATTCTAATCCTTTCGAATGATTGAATTTTGTTTAGAAAATTAGAATATTGCATAATATTTGGGCCTCCTAATAAGTTCAATGGGAAGCTCGATGGTAAGTCACCAAGTCGAGAGTGAGGAAACTGTGGGGGCCAACTGAGGCCTCAAGTGCACATGACAAAGCAGCCCAAAATTGAGAAAAATTCTACAATAGGGGAGTGCAATGGTGAAGAAATTAAAGTGAGAACGTAGAAGGATTGTTGGGTCTCTCGAGAAGCTTTCTTGTGCTTGTTCTTTAACTCTTTCAAGTGAACTGAATGACTCAAACAAGTTTTGTAACAACTCTCGGATTATGTACTCAGGTGCAAAAGATTATATGATACTTACATCTCGACTCTTCCAAACCTATATATCCCATTCTTGAGGAATATAAAAATAAAAATTGTAATGACTTTTGACTCTTTAGCTATCAGTGCACAGTTTGAAGATGAAGATATACATATTACATCTATCTTCATCCTTAAAAATGTTCTTCATGAACCAATGTTATGTTATGTTATTTTATTCCCTTCTTATTGTGTTTTTCAAGATCAAGGCTCAGGGAGGAGCATTGGACTTGTTAAGGTAAAAACCACCTTTACGACCTTCAATCATCTAAGAAAGTTAGGGGCAATTTGTCTTTGTCTTTTCTCAATTTCTCGAATAAAGACACCATTTAATTATATCACCAATGCTTAGGTCATCTTTTAGAGTTTTAAAAGTCATGTTTCCTCATTTGTTCCATTCCAAGAATTGGATATTTCTGAGTTTTACTGTGATAATTGTGAATTGGTAAAACATAAATGTAAATTTTTTCCTATTAGTAATAAAAGAAGTTCTCATCATTTTCATTTAATTCATGGTAACATATATGGTCCTTCTACCACATCTAGTGTTCTTGGGCCTCATTGGATTTTATCCTTATTTGATGTTTGTACTTAGGTTACATGATCTTTCTTCTTAAACAAAAATATAATGTTAGCATTATTATATGTAATTTCCACTCAATGGTTCAAACTAATTTGGGATTAAAATAAAAAGTTTTAGGATAGACAATATTAGAGACTAGTTCAACCAGGTTTTGTTACCTTATTTTTAATCTTAAGGCATCTATCCATAATTGATTATGTGTTAACACATTTTAACAAATTGGAAAAGCTAAAAGAAAAAAAAAACACGAATATTTACTTAACACCACATTATCTTTATTCATTCAAAGGAATGTTCTCGAGTCATATAGGGGAGAGGCCATTCTCACTACCACATAAATGATAAATAGACTTTTATCACATGTGTTAGACAACAAACGTCTAATAAAGATTCATACTAGTTTCTACTCTCACTTTAGAATCTCTATTGGCCTCGCACCTAGGTCAATTCACTGCCTTATTCCATAGCCATGAGCAATATAGAGACAGGCTAGACCTCCGAGCAACTAAATATGTCTTCCTTGGTAACTTGTCCGCTTAAAAGGGATACAAGTATTATAGCCCTTCATTAAAAAAATTTTATATTTATACAGATGTCATTTTTACTAAAAATATTCAATTTTTTCTCCAAATCTTTTTTTTTAAAGGATGATTTTAGTGATGGAAGATAGTACTAGTGAATCTTTTGAACCAATTAAAACCTTTGACATTCCTCGTATTCTAGCCTATTATTGCTAAACTCGAGTTTCTTGAGCCAATAACATTTGAATCACTCAATTTTACCATTAAACTCGAGTTATCTTGGTTCTCTTATGTGCATTCAAAGAGACAAGTCATTCTAGAATTAGCACAGGTCAAGAATCCAATTCAAACTCTAAGAATGAGATCTAGGTAAGATTTGGTCCACCTTTACATACAATTGATTGAATCCTCTACTGGTCTAACTGATGAGCTATGTCTTCCTATTACTATTAGAAAAGGTAACAAGGAGTACACTAAATGTCAACTATATGCACTATCTTGCTATGTCTCTCTTAAGTACCAGTCACCATCCCACAAAAGATTCCTTGTGAGTTTAATTACCATTGCTATTCCTAATACTATTTTTGAGCCATTGTAAAAGAGGAATGGAAGGATGCTATGAGAGAGGAAATGAGTAAATTAGAAAGGCATGAAACATGGGAGATTGTTGATAAATTAAACGGAAAAAATATTGCAGTTTGCAAGTGGATTTTGACACCAAGATACAAGGCTAATGAATCCATTGAGAGTTATAAAGCACGATTGATGGCTAAAAGGTATACTTAGACTTATGAGGTTGATTATCAGGAGATTTTTTGCTCTAGTCACAAAATGAATGTTATGATTGATTGCTAACTTCAATTGGCATCCTTACAATATGACGTCTAGAATTCATTTCTTTATGGTAACATAGATGAAGAAATTTACATAAACATCCTACTAGGAGTTAAGGTGGACATAGATGACAAGGTGTGCAAGTTGAGAAAGGCTTTTTATTGGTTAAAACAATCTCATGGAACATGGTTTGTTAGATTTGTCATAGTGATAAAGGGTTTTGCATATAAACAAAGCCAAGATGATCACGCTCTCTTAATTGGAATCTATCCGGGTAAGAAAGACAAATCTAAGAATTGAAGCTCATAGAGCATCTTATGGAAATTTGGTTAAGGCCAAAGATCAACAGATTCCTTGAATGATTACAAAAACATATGACAGAGTGATTGAAATTTGAGGATGAAGGAACAATAAGAGCTTGAATTGATCTCCAATCATGTGAAGATTCATAGGAATGCAAATGAGGGCCAAAGAGACGCAAAAAATAATATTTTAGGAGAATGAGTGTAAGAGGTGCAAGGCTTGTTGCATAGTTGTGCTACAAGCTATGTAAATGGAGAAAAAAATATGCAAGCTCAGGATTTTTGCATGGTATTATGCACAGCCGTGCATGTGATGCCACAATCTTATATAGAATTGGGATGAAAAGTATGAATGGTATATGAAGATGGGTCTAAATACCCATCGTCAACTTGAGATATTCGTTTTGGCTTAGAAATGATGGCGATCAAGTAGCTGACCGTGAATATTGCCAGACCCATAGTTATATTCTCGGGTTTGCGGATAGTATTAGAACAGATAGTATAGGAATTAAGTATTATACCATATGCTATGGGAACCACTTTTAAAATCCCATGCCACTTGATTGGTCCTGGGTTTGGCTTTTAAGATTAGATCTAGAGAAGATGCTTGGACCTAAAGGAGGGGGTAAACGTGACATCCTAATATTGGGATGAAAATTGTGAATGGTATATAAGAATGAGCCTGTATGAAAATTAAGTACTATATCATATGCGATGGGAGCCACTTCTAGAATCCCACGCCATTTGATTGGTCTTGGGTTTGGCTTTTAAGATTGGACCTAGTGAGGAAGCTTGGGCATAAAAGAGGGATGAATGTGACATTCCAATCCCATATGAGATTGGGATGAAAATTGTGAATGGTATATGAGGATGGGCCTAAGTACCTATTATTAATTTGGGATATCTATTTTAGCCTAGTAGGGATAGTAGTCAAGTAGTTGATTGTGAGTACTGTTAGGCCCAAAATCTCATTCCCGAAGTTGTAGACATGAACGTGATATTTGGTATCAAAGTAGGTAATTAGAAGTGCAAATAGTATATAAAGATAAATATAAATATCTATTGTAAACTTAGAATATCTATTTTAACTTAGTGAGGATATCAGTTAAATAGTTAACCATGTATATTGTCAAGCCCATAGTTAAATTCTCGGGCTGGTAGGCAGAGTAGGTAACCTGCCCCTAGTTTGAATACTAAGTGCTATATCGTGAATGGTAGAAGTCACCTCCAGAATCCTACACAACCTGGTTGGTCTTAGGTTGGGTCTTTAAGTTTGGACTTAGCAATGCTACAAGGAACTATAGATTTTGTGACCACCAAATCGGTCGCTAAGAGCATGCATTATTACTACGTGTGTCATCATTATCATCATCATCATCATCAAAAGCTACCGATGGTGTGGTGGGGGTGGAGGTAATCCTAAATGCTAAGAAATACCTAAGAAGTAAGTGTGCAACCAGATAATATACTGATTTTTTTCTTGCATTCTATCATCAAAGTTCTTTTGTATGTCGTGCACCTTCTTCTGCATTTGTGCTTGGGTTGGTGCACTCGAAGGCTCACCGTGGTGATATCTACTTCGAGTAATTCCTGCCTAAGACGAGAAGACTCAGCACCCAACCCATAAACTTAGCCCTTCCTGAAGCCTCCGGCAGCCTGTACAAGTAAAGTCCTCTTATCCTATACCACCCCTCACTAGTGGAGCTCTGATGTGAAGTTTGTGATATTAATTCACTAAATTGTTCCTAAAATTATTATATATATATATATATATATATATATATATATATATGTTAGTGAAAGTAAAAGATTGATATGAATAGATTTCATTAATATTTAAAACTTACCCAAGTGTGGGCTCTAGGATCTATGAATTGGCCTTGCTTGGGCCTAGACTGCTGGTGCTCATAATGTAACATCCCTCCTTGTGGACAACATTAGTGAAGTATGGATTTTATAGTGTGAAGATAGAAGTACGAAAACTAAAGATGATTCTTTTTGTGGAATAAAAGTTTGTTTGCAAATGTTTTTCTTATTATATTATTTTGCACATATGAACCTGATATGCTAAGCATACATATCTATTTAAATAATGTGTGATGAGTTATATCACGCATGAGTTAATTAGGAAAAATCAAAGGAAATATGTTGTTAATAAAATATTATGTTAATGGGCTTTAGTTAAAAATAAAAGAGGGCTCACATATTTAATGAAGAGAGAATATATAGAATATATCTATATATATATATATATATATATATATATATAATTAATCTAAGTGGGTGGCCCACTTTAATTAATAATCCTTAGATATTTGAATTTATATGGTGGCCCACCTCTAATATTTTCTTATATAATTTAAAATTTTTTACTTTCTTCCATTATGTTCTAAAGGTTTCAATTATGTTCTAAAGGCTTCTACTTATTTCCATTATTTTCTTAAATATTTTAAGGTTTTCTACTTTCTCTTATTAGCTTGCAAAAGCTTCTACTTTATTCTATTAATTTCCTAAAGTCTTATACTTACTTCCATTAATTTCTTCTAACTTTTAAAGTCTTCTACTTTCTTATGTCATTTTCCTATAGCTTCTAAGGTCTTCTACTTTCTTCTATCACTTTTCTACAACTTATAAAGCCTTCTACTCTTTTCCATTTTTTTCTTATAACTTCTAATCTTTTCTTACTTTTACTAAGTCATATGAAAAAACAAGAAAACAATGAATAAGAAGAAAAGAAGAAAGAAAATAGAAAAGGGAGAGAGAAAGAAAGAGACTGAGAGAAAAAGAGAAAGAGCAAAAAGAAGAAGGAGATAAGTAACGTGAAACCCTTAGTTTACTCACATAAGAAGGTAAAACTTCCCCTTCTTGAATTAAAGTTAGGATAAGCATGATAAGGATTATTTTGATGTATAAATGTTGTATTGATGTTGGGGATATGAATTTGAAGAGATTGGGAATGATTTGATGGTGGTTTGATGTTGGATTATTGATTTAAAGTTGAGTTGGTGAATTGGAATTTCTGAATTTATGAATTTTGGCTCTCAAAACCGAATATTTTTGTTGAGGAAGATGCTATACTCTATGTCTATTTGATTCTACTATGCCTTAGGAGTATTTTTCCATTGAAATCATGTTAATTTCTTATTTGGTTGATTTTATATGATTTTTTAAAGTTACTATGTTCAGATTTTCTCTGAGTCTGATTTTTCTGTGAATTTCACCCACTGATTCAACCCTTTTCCTTTTGAATTTGAAAATAGGATTTTTAATAAAATTAACTAAAATATTTTAAGATCATTTTACCACCAGAATTACTCAATTCGGATAAGTATTTTGATCTATGTGATTTTTCTAAAAATACTGCCAAAGTGGAGAATAGAAGTTATTATAGCATTACTATTAGTTTGAGCAATTAATTATCCTAGCTAAACAATTTATATTGGCCTGAAATTTTTACAGTAATTTATATATATCTCTAAGTTATTCTCTACAAAATTTCATGATGTTTTGAATTATATTATTATATGATCTGATTTGTAAAAAAATACACTCTGTTTTGCCCGATTTTTGATAAATGACTGTTTTGATAAAATTGTACTTAAACTATGTTTTAGCTATACAAACCTTTCTAAATTAATTTTATTTCTTATAATATCATCATAGGAAGGTAGAGACCTAGTTAGTTTAGTATCTTGTTGCTTGTATGACTATGAGAATTGTATCAAGTTGCAATACGATAACTAGATCTAATTTAATGCTTATTTATGAGATATTAACTTGTGTACTCAATTTTTTTATGCATTTAGGTGAATGTGCTGAGTATAACACTTTGTTTTATCATATGATTATTTGAGAAGCAATAATTTCATGTTATGTGTGTATATTAGTTGGTAGTTATTATGATGTTGGTTGATGGAGAATAGTGTAAGATAGGAACGGAATATTAGTGTAATTAAGATATATGAATAGTGTATAAGGGGATGAATTATATGATTGAGATTGGTAATAGGAAATTGATGAACATTTAATTTATGTATAAGATTTTGTGGGAGGTGAAGGTTTGGAATTCAGGACTTAAGTTAAAGAACTTTCTCATTGCTATAATATAAGGTAAGTCCCTGCATCTCAAAATTATTTTCATGTGTAGAATGAATTTCATAAAGCCATTTTTATTTACACATGAAAGTCATTATTTATGAGATGAATCTTTTATGCAAGTTATGTTTTATAAATCATATATGAAACTTGTCTAACAAATGGAAAATGGAAGCATGTTGTCTATTGAAAATCTTATAGTAATTTATGTAGATATGATATATCAAATCATGCTTCATTATTAGTCTTGGAATGATTTATTTTTTATCAGATGAGTATAAAATCTTGCATTGTTCTAGCAAGCATCTAGAATTAAAATGATCATGCATAGAATGAATAACGAAATGCATAGCATGATCTTGAAAAATTATATTTTGGATATTTTGAGACCTATTGGTGTTACTTATGAACTAAGCGAATATGAATCTTTGGAACGGTGGAAATACTTATAATGAGCTTTGAATATATGGGAATATATACTATATATCCAATATTTTTGGGAAAGTGCATATTTTAACAAAAGAGTTTTCAAGAGTATTGGGCTACTTTTGAGAAAGTATTATTACAATGATCTCTTGTGGGTTGTGTATGAAAATTTTTGAGTACTCAAAGGGACTTTATTCTTATACTATCTCTTGTGAAGTTGAGAATGCTACCCGGTAGGTGGCCACCTCTAGACAGTTGGCTTTTTGGGACAAGGAGACAATACTTGTAATTTAGTCGTTCGTAGTTAGCAAAACATTTTCTATTATGGAAACGGAGATCAGGCATCGGACATCCGTGCCGTAGGGTAGACCATGATGATGGTCATAGTATGATTGATTGTGCTGTATGCATTGAGTTAAGCATATATTTTATCATGTTTAAAGGATTGAATCCTATGGTGTTGATGGTATTGGTTGGATTGGGATCCTTCTAATTGAGATTGCAATGTGGTTTTGAATATGAAAATCATATTTTGAAAATATAGTATGGTTTATGATTAAAAGTTCAATACTAATTTTATAAATGGTGCCAGGTTACCATAAGATATTATAATGGCACATTTTCTCGAAAAGAAAATAGAACTGCTTTCATGAATTTCACTTATAAATCTTTCATAAGTATGTTTTTATTTACATATTTACAATTGCTCCAATTACTCTAATCATGCATCATAAAAAAAAAAAAATGTTATTGTTAAAATCTTTACATGGCACACTACAGGACATATTGAGATTATATCTCACACAATTTTATTCATGTCTTTCAGGCAAACTTGTATAGATCCTAGACATGTATAGACTTAAGGCCCAAAAAGGATAATTGATATATTTTGGGACACTTTATATTTTGTATTCGGGTTTTATATCCAAAAGGTTATGTCCTAAAAGACTTGTAATGACTTATGTTCTAAGCTTACAATCGAGTTTCTTTTGGAGTTATTTAACCTTTTCAAATTTATTTATTTATTTAGTTATTTCATTATAAAGATCTCTTATCACTTAGACGGGACGATATTCAGGACCCGTCAGGCCCCATGGTCGTGGGGTGTTACACATGATACCACCTCCAAAATTTAGAGTGAGTAAATTTGTCTCCCAACTCCTAAGGCTGTATGTAATTATATAGTTTAATAGAAATCATTTAGAAAAAAATAGTACATCGAATAAGCCATATGTATGAATTTATCTTTCAGTTACCGTCTTAGCCTCGTGTTGCAAAATGAAATAGATAATCTAGTATGGTGTGATTGGCCTAAGCCATCATGAGAATTTCCACGATTCTCTTTAGCATGTCTAGACCACTATAAAAAGGCCTTCACATTTCTAGTTGCATATACTGGTCATAGATTGTCTTGGCCATCTAAGCTGGTCTCATCCCACTCCTTCAAATATTAAACAATATGTATATTAGCCGCTTGGCACACCTAGACTTCTATGCCCTCCAAATGATGCCATTGTTTTGTGAATCCCATCTAAAGTATTTCTATAATTTTTAACATCAAATATCATGGTTATTGTGCATAATGTAACCTATATAATAGATTTGAAATTTAAAACAAATATAAATGATACTTTATATTTAATTATCTACACAAAACTCTATAAACCATAAATCTAACACCTAAGTGAGACGTCTTAAATGGAGAGATATAGACAACAAAATCACTCCCTAAATATGCCAGCGATGACATGGACACAGGTTGACTGGTGCATGAAACTATAACATAAAATTGGTCTTCAGCATAATATGTAATATATAAATATTGAAATTTAATTTATGCTATCTTATTTGAAGACCACTTACTTGTCACCATATGGAGCAATGTATACTATCCAATGGATTATGTCAGACAGTATAAGTAGCTGATGATGGCACAAATAACGAGAGTATAGAAGGTAGTACATACATCGAGAGTGGTACTATAGATGATGGTGGTGTAAATACCGAGAGTGGCTGATCACTGCCAGAAACCCCACTATCACCCCTTCTATGGCTAGAACCTAATGCACTGATATCCTTACTTCGCAGCCTCTCTGAGATAGCATATGTTGATATAATTAGAATATAATCAATAATAGTAGTTAACATATAACAAAAATTAACTCACATAAAGAACATGTTGAAAATATATAACAAAACAAAAAAAATGTAACACAAAGGAAAAGACTATTAGAAGTAGAAAAAATATAACTTAATCATCTAATTCGTCTTTGGATTCATATTCGATAGCATCCTCATCATGATCATCTTTAGTGTCCCAATCACACTCATAATCATCTTCTTCTTCTTCACTTGAACTTTATTCTCCAACTTGTAACTACAATATCAACTGCACTAGATTCATCTACCAATGGACCCATATATTCAAACATCTTAGATATAGTGATGGTATTTGTTTCATCCACTTCTTGTTGATAAGTGTTGTCAACTACTAGAGCATCCACAACATGACATGCCTTAGACTTACATATTAGCCACAAATCGCTCTTTGGTCTTTTACAACTCGGATAGGGGGTGTAGTACAGTTGATTAGCTTAAGAGGCTAAAATAAAAGGATTGAAACTTGGATACTTCTTCTTATGGTTGATTTCAATAAGCTTATATTGAGGATGCATCTTAACCTCTTGAGAAGGTATTAGGTCAAACCATTCACATAAGAATAAAACGGTTTTTTGATTTGGAAATCTAGGAAATTATATTTCGATAATTTTTTTCAACACTCCGTCTTTGAAACTTGGATACTTCTTCTTATGGTTGATTTCAATAAGCTTATATTGAGGATGCATCTTAACCTCTTGAGAAGGTATTAGGTCAAACCATTCACATAAGAATAAAACGGTTTTTTGATTTGGAAATCTAGGAAATTATATTTCGATAATTTTTTTCAACACTCCGTCATTTTCATCACCCAAGACACTAACATCACTTGTTTTCATGTATACTCTATTATTCATTATCTTTTTTCTCTTGCAACACTCGTCAGTGTGGAATCAAAATTCATTTACAACGTAGCCATTAAATGAATGAACATGTCTTAAGGGTCCCCAAGAAACATTTTTCATGCATTGATTATCAACACTACTTCAATGATCATGAACCTATTAAAATAAGGTTTTGTAAGTATTAAATTGCTATTGTATAGAAAATCTCCCCAAATATCGACTAATGACACTTACATGATCCTTAAACTAATTAGCAAACTCTTTATCAATTCTTTTTTCAACATCTGCATTAGTTATACCAGTTACCAAAGCATGCAAGTGCATCTTAAATTTTCTGTAACCAAATATTTATCAAGATTAATACATTTTCAGCTTTTGATCATAATTAAATCTGTATATATATATATATATATATATATATATATATTGAATTATACTTACTTAATATACAGTTCTATCTAATAATTGTTCATTACATGCATATTTTATATATCATTTGTGCTTTTAAATCTTTAGAATTTACTATAGATTGCTACTTATTCTCCTATTTTCTTCTTGTTTAATGTAGGTTGCAACTATTTAAAATTGGAAGTGGATTCAAGGAGAAAAAAGATGGAAAAAAGAGCTTAACTGAAGGTATACGGCACCATGCCCAACACCTTACACGATTTAGAATTTCAAAAATATCAGACTTTTGGGAGCTGATGGTGCTGTACAACTCAACCTCGATACCACCATGCACAATTACATCACATAAGAAATCAAGTCCCATGATGTGGTTTCACAGCTGATTTAACTAATAGAAAGTATGCACGACACCATCTATAACATCTTCCACGACACTGTGCAACATTACAGATTAGCCCTTATTCTACAATTTTTAGGGCTTTACAAGAAGAACCTCTAAATACATCTTATCATGGTCATCTCTAGAGACAGCCACATGAAAAACATGTCTAAAAACCATTTGAAAATAGCAAGGAGAATGAAAACAGAAGATCAAGGCTAGATTAGAGGAGAAGAGGAGTATCCCAAAGCAAATCCAAAGTAGAAGAAGGACATTTGTCTATGACTTTTTCCTTTTCCTTTTCTTTTGCTTTGTAATTTGTATTTAGTAATGTTTATTTTGCTTGAATCTAATTATAATTAAAATGTTATACCCTAGTTTAGTTTGGTATTGGATTATTATTTGATTTATTAAATTCTATTTGAATAATCTATCACTTGAGTTTATTGATTGGGTTGTTCTCTTGTATTGAAATTGAGAAATGGATTTATGAGATGGGTATCTATTTATATTGATTCAATAGATTGATTTTCCCTTAATAAACTTGAGAAATGAATTGGGGGATGAGAGTTTTGTGATAGATGGGGTTGTTGGGTCACCTAGATATAGAGGCTTAGCACTTGTTCAATTGATAATTGTGGGTCTTTGATTTAAATGCTTATTGGGTTTGATTTGTATGACAGAGATATCTACAGGTTGGGCTCAATGATATGAAATTCATTACTTGAGAAAGAGTGAGTTTCACAATATTAGACAATGCTTGAATTTGGATTCAATTGATTGAGTGATGTTTGATACATGATCATTATTAGGGGAATTCGCTTTGATTACATGGCTCATCTCCTCTTACTTCCATCTTGCTATTGTGTGTTAGAATGTATACCCACTAAAATTGTATTTCTGATGTAATTTCAATTAAATTAATAAAATTTTTATTCCCACAAATTATTTTTATTTTTTGATTTTAATTTGTGCACAATTTTGCTAGAAGAGACCCATTGTGTTTAAGTAAATGATCCATGTAAAGGAAGGTCTTTCACAGTAATGTATAGATTACGGGTTACTTAACACATAAATTGTTATTTTTAACTGGTTGATGAGAATGAGAATCTCATCATGATAAGGTTAATATGTTGTAAATTCTAAGTGGGGAATGGCTTACCTTTAGCTAGTTAGTAGTTCTCACACTTTATAACGTAAACATATTTCGAATACATAGAATTGAACCTGTAGTAGTAGTTTCTAAAAGTGCTATATAGTAGAAACCCAGACTACTACTGCTACAGCATGAACTTATTCCCTACGACTTGAGTATGAGTTGGTGGTCGGACAAAGCTAAAAGTGTATACTTTGATATACTGTAGTTGAGGTTCTATCATAGGACCAATATACTTGTATGTTGATTATATATGACTAGTTAGTTAAGATAGACTTGTACAAGATAACTTATACACTATATCATCCATTGAGACTGTTTGAATGATCTAATAGTCTAAGGCCCTAAGGAACATAACTTGAATGTTTGCTTTAGGGTAGCTCCCTTAGAAAGCAAAAATATTCTAGAAAGTCATGAATCATTAGATTAGAGGTCTAAGGATGGTAGATGTCAATTAGAGAGGTGTTAGTATATTCCTCCTTTCTAAATGTACAATATTACGTAGAGAAGTATATTTATCATAACACCTGTAGGTCGGAGACATTGTTAATGCAACATTGTCCTTGAGGTTAATATTTTGTTATGGTGATATTAAGAAATATTTAAAATACAAAATACAACTATTTCTATAGTGGGGATATTTTAGTCATTTTAATAGTCAAGACGATGTGTCTTTTGGTCTTTGAAATAGCCTATAAGTCCTGATAGATTTGGGTTAAGGAATTGGTCTTGGTTATAACAGGTTTCATTTTATTTAAATAGCCTAGTCCGTTTATTAGGCTAGAATAAAATAAAAGGTCTAGTAGAGAGAATAAAATAAATATTTAGTTTGGCTCGTTAATTAATTATTCTGGTCCTAGGCCCAGATTGAATAATTAAAAGTAGCCTGGGCCTAAACTAATGGGAAAAAGGTTTGAGAAATTATTTTAGTCTATCTGGGTTTAATAAATTATTTATTTATGGGCCTTTTTATTGGTCCAAGAACAAACAAATAATTTAAAGTTAAATTCGATAGGATGGACTAGGGTCCAAGCAACAAACCCTAGCCCAGTTAGGCTAGGGTTGCCGGCTAGGTAGTCACTTGGTTGCATGGCTGAGTTTTTCATTTATTTTATAGGGATTTTGTAATCCTAGAATGACAGGAGATATGCGAAGGAGAAGGCTTGGAATCGGGGATATACTCTGTGAGTTTTTATTCTGATAGATAAGACAGAGTTTTCTCTTTTCCTTTCTTCGGTGATTATTCTCTCATGATAGTATCCATCTCTGGGTTCTCGATATACATTTTACAAAACATAAATAGAGAGAGGGTTTTCCCTTTTTGATACTGCTTTGATAAACCTTAAAGGGGGAGTGGGTGTAAGGTTTATGGCAAACAAATATAAATTAAAAATTTGATGTCTTTTGAAAGGGGGCAAACAAAATGTCAAAATCTACTTTGTTGCTTTGAAAGGCAGTCAGAGATCTTTTGAAAGTAGCACTAAATGGAAGGAAAATGGTATGAATTAAAGATGGATAGTTGAGCTATCAAGGACAGGCGTGCTATAGAATACAAGGAGCTTTTAAATGGATCAATAATTTTAGAGAAAAAGGTAAGGCATTTAAGATTTGATACCCAACTAAAGAAATTTCGAAAAAGTGCATAAAAGTAGACCTAATGATTTATAGTGGTTCGATCCTTAAATGATCTACATTCACTACCTTAAACTCACACTTAAGAATTTTGACACAGCTCACTAAAATATTTTTTCCAAATGAATGGTGGTAGGCGACATCAATCTTACATAAGATGATCACTATACTAGGTTTTACACCAAATCTCTTTAAACACAACAATCAAGGCTCACCTCAACTGAGTATTACCTCCGTAACCTTGATACAAAGTGGATTTAAGAAAGAGTAAAGAGATAGCTCACAGATTGAGCAAAATATGGACAATTAAGCACTAATAACTTTTACCTTTGGAACAATTTGATTTCACTTTGAAGCACAAATGAAAAGGGAGATTTTTGTATTCTAAAGTGTAAGTATGTTATGAGATAGATAGCACAAAAATCTACTTCAAAATCGAGTTTTAGAAGCTTATATAAGAGCCAATCCTGAAGTCCTAATACTAGTTACTATTGTCAGAATTTTCAGGATTTTAGATTCATAAAGTGGAAGGATGTTCATCCAAAAGGTGAGTCCAAAACGACACTTTTGGGAAAGAGATATATTTTGAAAAATACTACAGATCATTAGATGATGTTTTGGATTCAAAGGTCCATCCAAAACCACTTCACCCGAAAATTTAGATTTGGAAATATCATTTTCTTTTGACATTATTTTTAAGTACTTCAAGGTAAAACAAAATTGATCATAAGGTAAAGAGACATAGGAATTTACAATTAATACCTTGATAACAATCCATAGTCTATAATTCTTCTCTAGAACTTCTTGATATACAATATTTTAAGTTGCTACTTGATCAGCCACTCTTGGATTCTATTGCTCAAGAGTTGCTTAGCAGTCTCATTTGCATGTCTCGGAAGAACTGAAGTCAAATATGTCCTATCACATATAGATTACACATGTTAGTCTACATCCATATATGTCATAAATCAAAATATAAGAGAATGTCTTTTGGGCTAACATGCTTGTTAGTAGACTGTTAAGGAAAACGTGACCATTTTCTTATTCCCTTCGTGTCCATCGGCTATTTAGGCAGCGACCATATTTTGGAAAGCCAGAAGTCTTGCATTCATGCGCCGGAGTAGGAGGCTTGCTGGACAACAACTGGAGTCATCTTTGAGGGCAGAGATTGCAAACGTTTCGTCGTCCTCTATACAACTTAAGCAGTTAACACAAACAAAAAAATGTAAAGGAATAAAGCTTCTACTGTTTACTTTTCTACGGTGTTGTTGGTTTCTATTTGCTTCTTGGGGCTGTGATCCACCCTTCAAGTAGTATCAGAGCCATTGTTTTATAGTTGGAGAGCATGCTTAGGTGAATTAAAACCAGTAATAATAATTGTCTGATTATTATTCAATGTGATCCTTCGTGTTCCTAGTATGGGTAGGTTATCTGTAAATCTCACTGTTGAGACGTAGGACCTCTGTAATTTATTCGTTTTCTAGATGAATAATGTAAGACCATTATTTAAGGGCATAGGTGCTTGATCTAGTTTTGTTTTGGTTGATTTTTGTTTTAATATGTAAACAAAATCATGTGTAAAAGCCGTTGGAAAGACGAAGATTGCAGAAGCAGAACGGAGGAAAACCGATTAAAAATGAAGAAGATGGAGGGTTTTCAGTCTAGAATTGGTCTTGGTTTGCACCAGGCCGGTCACAGCTCAAGGCATAAGATTGTGCCCATGCGGCTTAGTTTATGACTAGGCCACGGTTCGGTTCTTCTCAATGAGTCGGGTCCGGTTTTGAGTTTGTCCACGGGCCATCCACTTCAAAGGCTGTGATCTGGTGTGGCGAGTGCATGAAGACTATGGAATTTTTTTGTAATTTTCCTTATAATTATCTTACAATTTTCTTTTTTGTTTTGGGCCTCATACCAAGCAAAGTTATTATTTTTGCATAGTTAATATTCTTGGAATATTTTGTATGAAAAATAATAGTAAGGGATTTAGGATTAAACAAGATAATTAATTAATTAATTAATTAACGTATTTAATTGTATTATTTGGACATCTAGGTTAAAAGAATAGAAAAATATGAAAACGTTTACAGTTTTCTGACATGTTATTTTCTTTGTAAACATATGTGCACATTTTCTCAAAAATCAAAGTCTTTGGGAAATTTTTAACAAATGAAAAATATTTTTCTTTAATTAAGTGGTTATTTTAACTTAAAAGCAAGGATTCTTCCTTAGTTATTCTTTTAAAGGATTTTTATCCTTGACATAGAGAATATTTTGGATTTAGATATTTTTGTGTGTTAAAAGGATCAACCATTTTAATTTATTTTACAAGAAAAATTATTTTTGTCAAATAAAACTTGAGACCAAAGTTTCTTAAAAGTTTTAAAAGAAAAATTTTGAAATCATTAAGTTCTTAACTAGGTAAAATTAATCAATTGAAAGTCTCTTAAAGGATTTTTACCTTGACATAGAGATTTTGTAGGAATTCCCCATACAAAACAGATTTACGCAGTTGAAAGAAAAACAAGAATTCCAAACAACAAGGATCACTTTTATGCATAAAACGAATCAATACAGGTGAGAAAATACCTTTCGGTACCGCTTCTGTGAAACAAAATTTTTTTTTCTCTCTGTTGAAGGCGCGATCCAGCTAACCAAAGAGAATGTCTTCTCTATTTGTTCCATTAAAGCACTGCAACCCAAGAGGATCACCTACAATATAGTCCATACGAGAATTGCACTCAAAAGGCACCAGAGTTTTGTGCTAGCAGAATTAGTTCTGGCGACTAGGGTTTCTGTGGTTTTCTAGAAGAAGAAGGCAAAAAGGGAGCTATGTTTTTTTCAGGAAAAAAACTCTATGTATTTTTTCAATCATAATACCCACGGCATCCATATCAACATATATATCGTCCGTGTAATTTTGGTAATCAGAATCCATAATGAATATGGATTCTTTAATTTCCAATTACTATTATGATTATTATTATTTACAATATGGCTCACGAACGAATTATAACTAATTATAATTCGACCACAACAACTTCTTCTTTCACAATCAACCCTGTAATGTTATTAAATAACATCTTGAGCACTCAATCCTCTATTGTGTGTGACCTATTAGGTTTTTTGGTCTATTGATAGCAAAATATAAATTAATCTAAACATATTTAAGATTAATAATCCTTAATAATTTTAGAATTAACTTATTAATTCTAATAAGGATTGATTTATTAATTATCTAATTAATAAATCCATATTTAGCAGATCATGAGTAGTATCTAGAAACATATCATGACGACCTAAAAGTCCAAAAAGTCAAGTGACTTGACATGAACCTTTCAATAGCAAACAATAGTGCAATAAACTCCTTTCACCATAAATATTTCATTCGGTTTGGAGTATGAAATTAGTGCCAACTCCTTTTTAAATAATAAATTACTTCTAACCCGAATATTTTAGTACTTGTTCCCGAAACCCACTACTAATCATATGTATCAATTGGAACCATTTTCAATACACAATTACCTTGGCTAAGGACTTTTTGAGTAGTGATTCCTATAAGTGGCCATGAGATATTTGCCCCTACTATTAGGAGTGGTGAATCTTTATTGATCCTCTCAACTACTTACATTTTTTTCATGTTGCACCCAATATCCATCCTATAAGTGGTCTTGTTAGGACTCTAGAGATTGGAATCAAAGTCCAACACATAGAAAATAAAGTACCTTGAAGATTTTAAGTCTAAGAGTACTTGCATATTTGTTATGATAAGATTCTATCACTGATACTAAATAGTTATCCATGTGATTATCTTACAGTTAGGTCATCCAATGTACTTGCTCTGGTAACAAACATCCATGTGTTAACTTTGTATATCACAATACTCACGGATGTGAGAACAACCGCCTGATCAAATCAGGAAGTATAACACGTGCAAGTCTTAACACATTAATGATGTCCTATCTCATTAATATTATGATTAGGGATAATTTAAGTACAAACACTATTCAGTGTAGTAAGAACCTCATATCATGATCTCTCTCATGATTTTCTTAACACAGTGTTGCACTTGGGACTTTATCTAACAGTTATTTTACACGAAAGCATAAATAAAATAAACTGAAAGATAAAGAATGCCTTATTTTATTCAATAATGCACTATATATAGAATACATGTGATTGCTTTTAGGGCATAGCACTAACAAATTTATGGATTTAGATATTTTATAAGAGTTAAGAGATACTTAATAGAATATTTTCAAAAGGACATTTTCTTGGAAAGCCCTTGTTTTAAAAGATTAAGTGGGAGAGGGGTTCTAACGGCCCCACGACTTCCATCACAGTCCTCATTAGAGATCGTGGTTCCCCTCACGTCACTTTGGGAGTGAACCTGTATAGGATAGGAATTTCTCAAGAATCTAGATCTAATGGATGGATATAATTGATGCCCGAGACACATACTTTGGTCAACTAGCCTATGTTGGATATCATAGTATGAGGATTGTCTATAGGAAATGAAAAGAAACAGCCATTCCCTCGATAGAGTTATCTTCTGGATCATTACCTAGAAGGGAAGTTGATTTGTGGTGGTCAACATACTTAGCTTAAGAAACTGTTAATCTTTCCAAAAAGCTATGTCAGTTCTCCTAAGAGCCAAATTGATTATATTAAATTTAATAGTAATAGGGTTACCTATTATCAGTTTTAATATGATGATAAAGTGCACAAATTATTTATTTTTTACAAATTGAGAATTTTATTTTTTATTTTTAGAAATAGTTGGTAGAGGTTCTTTTAGTTCTTTGGCTATTATTCTCTGAGAGAATAATCTAACGGTCCACGTTACGTAGACTGGAAAGGAACTTGAACTATTGCAGAGTATAAGTATGTCCTGTACAAAACTTGCTGTGAAACCCCACCGAAAGCCAACCTTAGAGTAAGGGGGTCGGAATGCATATCATATTATTTTGCATAAATATATATATTTTTGAATGATTTTATGTGCTTGAGAATTGTGATTTATAGGTTAAAAGGCTTAGTTATGCTTATTGAGTAGGAAGGGTAAAACGGCAATTTTGCTTGAGGTCAAAATAGGAAGATGGCATGAGGTTTAAATTAGAAGAACATTTGGGTGAGAAAATAAGAACAAGAGTTGTTGTGGTTAAGTGGTTAGAGCTTTGTGAATTAATCTCTAAGGTCATGAGTTCAAATCCTATCACTTAAGTTTTATTCATGATTATCTTAGTTATGTTTGAATTTTTGTTTTCTTATATTCCTAAAAGATAGGAATGTTGTCTCAGGGGAGACATGAAGAGAATGTCTTAATCCTATCATCATGTCCTAAAAAGAATTCTAGAGGAATTCTTGTCCTTTTTATTACCTCTAACTTTGTTCTAATATCTTCATAATTTAAATTATTCAAAATTCATCAAGTCTCATTTTTTAATTCCAGAAAAATTCTGTGAGGATTTCTTTGCCTTGAATTTAAAAAATTAATCTTGGAAGTTAGAGGGTAGACCGAAAATAGGAGGGAAGTTAGGAAGGGTTCTCAAGGAAAATTAATCACCATGATAGAACCTTTAAACTCATCTTCATGTTGTTCAAGTTCTTGATGAAGAAAACCTAGAAATTTTCCAGAATTTTGAGCAGTCTAGCTTTCAAAAAACTCAGCCAGTTTTCTTGTTCATTTGCTGCCATAAAAATGACTAATTCGCGTAGCTTGACGACTGAAATTTTTGTGCAAATTCGGACTGCATAAAACTGTGCAAAACCAGAAAAATTTCTGTGCAGTTTCACTGCACATCAATATGAAAATGAAGTTGTTTCTCTTGTCACCAAACCAGCAAAACTCCTCTGCTTTTTCTTCAGAAAGAAGGCTGGAAACCAGCCTTAAAAGACCTTCAAACACCCTTCAAAATTCTTTGCAAATCGGGCTGAAGAAGTGCAGAAATTCTGCACAGAAAATTTAGCAAACTTTCGAAACCTTGAACACCTTGAAACCAAAAAATTCCCAACCTTGTCTCCTTAAGCCTAGGCCGAAAAACCACCTTCAAACCTTTGTAAAATGGACCTTGTGCAGCCATGAGCTGAACACCATTAACCTCTCTACTTACCTTGAATACTTGGACTCCATAATCACACCTCAAAAATCTCATATGATCACTTTAACCAAAACACATTTGAACTTCAAAAAAATTCCAGAATTTTGCTCCATGAAAACACTCTTGTATTAAGCTACTAAACCAAAAATTCCTCTGCCATTAAGCACTGAATTTCAGCCAGCAAGAAGGCCTGACCAGCCTTCATTCATTTCAGCAAAATAAACTAGTCCAGCCGGCACCATAGAAGAGCTAAGAAACCTCCATCAATCAAACATCATTAGCTTATCCTATACCTCAACCCACTCCACAATTTCCTCCATTTGAATTTCAAACAAATTAGATTATTTCCTTCCCCTCTAGCTAAAAACCAAAACTCCTAATTCCCCTAAACCATTCAGCCAGCACCATTCCAGATTTCATGCAGCACCTCTATCAAATTCTCTCAATTTTCACCAAGAACACACACTACATTCCTTCAAGCCAAAACCTACCCTAAACACCTTCAATCACTCTCAAATACTCTAGATTACTCCTACATAGTCCCTAGCATTCATTTCTGGTATTTATAACACAAAATCTCGCAATTAAGAAATTGCAATCGGATCAAAAACTAGTTTTTCTTAAAGGTCTCAAGAACATAATCAAGGTAAATCAAGAATAACTTCTTTGTTAATCCTTTTCCATTAAACCTTCCATGTACCATACTAATGCTCTCTCTTTCTTTCTCTCTCGACCAAAATGGTTGATCAACAACCATGGCTGTTTTTTTTTCCCTTGGACAACTCAAGACACATAATCGTGAGGACCTTCTTTAGTCTTCATCGAAGTACTCGACAATCAAGTATTTTTTCCCATAATCCTCATTTTTAATTCTGAATTCATGTCTCTTGAGTGTTGATAGGAAGGATAGAATATGAATGGGGGATTGAGTGTATGCATGTGAATGAAGGGGTTGGGGTTAGGACATGAGAATGGTTGTATATGAATAAGCTATATGAATTTTCTTAGGAATCAATGTATTTTCATCATGTCTTAGGGAAGTTATGGATGTTTAAAGCATGTTAGATGTTATGACACCTATGGTGAATAGGATTTTTATGTTATTATTTCCATTGAGGCCATGATTGATGATTATGCCTAGTAGGGATTTGGCTATGTGATAGTATGTGTTGATTTAAGCTTATATTTATGGATGGATTAGTTTATTATTTGATGTTGGAGAATGTGTTCATGAATCTTGTTTGGCAATAGGAAAATTATGATTATTTTCTTGTTAATCCTATGTTATTTTTATTAACAAATTTTATTTCCTTAATTAGAATTATTACTATATTTTTTTTCTAGAGGTTTCGAAATTCCTAAGAAGTTTTGGAAATAGAATATTAAATGAAATATTAATATTTTAGTAGTCAAATAAATAATATATTTTATTAAAAATAATATATATATGTATATATATGTATAATAATAAATAAGATCTTTTATATATATAAAAAAAATCTTAATGACATTGTAGACCATAGTTAAAACTTTTACCTATATTCATGAATATTATTTATATTAAAATTTATTTGTTATCTATTAATAAAAAATTAATACAATTCAGTTATTATTAATTTTATTTATTACTAATTATTTATTATCTATTAATTATTAATTAAAAATTAATTATAATTTATTATTTATTTATAATAATACTAATTAAAAATTA
This sequence comes from Voacanga thouarsii, assembly GCA_026120185.1. Classification (NCBI taxonomy): domain Eukaryota; kingdom Viridiplantae; phylum Streptophyta; class Magnoliopsida; order Gentianales; family Apocynaceae; genus Voacanga; species Voacanga thouarsii. The sequence goes on from JANUWF010000328.1 coordinate 794,750, forward strand.
CCATTTACTAATATTATTTAGGACTTAGTATTATTCAATATTTAAACACTAGTTTATTTATTAATAATAATACTCAAAATTTATTATTTGAACATATAACGTATTAGTAATTATTTTAGAGTCCCTAGTTATTTTAACTTATCAAACTAGATTTATTTTATAAAATCCTTTATTATCTAGCCTTAAAGCTTAGGACATTCAGGTCATGGTTGTAATTAGTTGAATTAGGAATTATTTATATAAGGCAAGTATAGCTTGAGTATAATTTTATACCTTGTGTTTACCCTAAGCGGGGTTAGGTCAACCTTGGAGGACTTTTAAGTTCAAGCAAGCAAAGGATCAGGTAAGTTCTTGCATGGAGTTATTTGAAGACCAAAAATATTATTGTGGCAAGCCAAGTTCAATGTGTATGATCATTTGACTGTAAAGGCAATTAAGGACCGTTTTTTTCTTTTTTCAGTCAAGCAAATCATTTGAAAATTAAATAAGTAATTTTACACAAATTGCTAAACTCTTTCTAAAACCCAACTTTAACAAGAATTTTAGAAACCCTTAATTGCTATTTCCAAGTAAATCAATGTATGATCAATTTTCTCCCAAGTGGGACAAACAACGTTGAGTACTCAATAAGGGTAGACTACTAGGACTAGTCTTTGAAGGGTTAGGGTAAATCTCTCAGTAGGTGGCCACCTCTGAGGGGTGAGTCCTTCCCGAATAGGATGCTAGTCCGGTAGGTCATACCGGTTTGAGCTAGCAAGTTTCAGTCAAGTGGACTAGGTGTTTTCGGAGTGAACAACCGGTAAGTTTGAATGTAGAGATAGAGGAGTATCTCACCTGGTAGACCGTACACCTACCTGTTGTCAGCATGCTCAACGTGTGGCATTCTGACCATTATATGGTCGTGGGACCCAACGTGTAGTAACCCATGGCTACCTCTTTGGGTGGATGTTTATTGTGTACATGTATAGTTTGGAAAGCAAAACACTATTCTTTATTTTTAAACATTTATTTAACACTTGCCAACACTTTCTCTTATGAAACTTTTACAACTTGCATACATGAATTTTTTTACCTGGAACACTCAAAGCACACACGGGCTTATTGAGATTTTTATCTCACCACCTTTTATGCCATGTTTTCAGGATGGTCTTACTGTGAAGGTCATTAGCTAGATTGATGCTTGTGATTCTGAAGACTCTTTGTTATTTTCCTTACGTGATGTTTTGAGAGTTTGTAGCAGGCAATTTATTTTGAATTTGTTCATGTATTATTGGGTTGTAATAAGTTTCATTTTAAAGAATTTATTTTATTTTATTTTATGTGATCTAGTTATAAATACCTCTTATCCTATGAACGAGGTGACATCCCCGGCCCTGTTGGGCCTAGGTAGTGGGGTGTTACACTTGCCCTGTTATCTGGGAAGATTCCACCGAGGAGGAGCATGAGGTGAGAAAGCATGGAAGAAGGCTGATGAGATAACTCGTTGCTATATATTGGCTTCCATGTCTAATGTGCTCCAGTTCAAACACGAGTACATGGCCATTGCTTACGATATTAGCACATCACTAGCCATTGTTTTCGATGATAAGAGCCGACTCGCAAGGCAAGAGGCTCTTAGAACGATCATTAACACTAAGATGGCTAATGGAGTATCAGTTAGAGAGTAATACTCAAGATGATTACTGCTTTCGATGAAGTGGAAGTCTTGAGGGTTGTGGTTAAACTTGAGAGCTATGTGGATTTGGTTCTTGAATCTTTGCCAGACTCTTTTACTCAGTTTAAGTTGAAATACAACATGAATAAGTTAAACATGAGTTTAATAGAATTAATGAAGGAGTCCCAGGTGGTAGAAAAGGTCATGAAGCCACAGTCGAAGATTATAATTACTAAGGCTTCTTCTTCAAGAATTGGGTTCAAGTCCAGAAAGTTCAAAAATAAGAAGGGAGACGTAGCAGCCCAGCCCAAGTCCTAACTCAAAGATAAACCAAAGACAAGTGCTTCAAATGTAGGAAGAAGGGACACTGGAAAAAGGAGTGTCCAGATTTTCAGACCAAGAAAACTCTACAAGTAATGGTTATTATCTAGGGTTTATATCAATTGTTGGATCAACTTCCACCTTGAATTATTGATTCTAGAGCCACTGATCATTTCTGTAATTCTTTGTAGGGTTTAGGAAGATAAGAAGACTCTAGAAGAGTGAACTTGGATTACACGTGGAAAATGGAGCAAAAGTGTGGGCCCAAGCAGTAGGAGAGTTGGAACTTAAATTTGATTGTAATAGAGTTGTAGTTTTGAAGTATATTTTAGATGTATCAGGTTTTAGATAGAATATGATTTCAATTGCAAAGCTAATAAATCATGGTTATTCTGTTTTTTTCTAATTTGGTATTACTATCAGTAAAAATTGAGAAGTTTTTTTATACTGGGCACATGTATGAAAATCTATTCTTTATAAATCCTATAAACAATTAAATAAATAACGCTCAAAGTAAACCTTAAGTAAGAAGAGAAAGACTAATACCAATGACTCATATATTTGTCATCTAAGGTTAGGTAACATTAACTCAACTAGGATTCAGAGGTTAATCCATGATGGGTTTTTGGGCTCATTGAGATTGGAAAGTTAGCTTCGGTGTGAATCCTGCCTTATGGGAAAGATGACCAAAAGGTTTTTTACCCAAAAGGCAGATAGAGCTAAGGAGATATCGAGCCTTGTTCACACTGATGTGTGTGGTCTATTGTCTACATCAGTGAGATGAGGGTTTGAATACTTCATCACTTTTACAGATGATTGTACAAAGTACAATTACGTTTACCTAATAAGGTACAAGTCTAACTCATTTGACAAGTTCAAAAAGTTTAAGACTAAAGTTGAGCATCAAACAGATAAACTGATCAAAACTTTATGATCGGATTGTGGTGGAAAGTATATCCTCGGTGAATTTATGGATTACATCATACATCATGAGATAGTATCCTAGATCTCTGTGCTGGGACACCCTAGTAGATCGAGTAGTTGAGAGAAGGAATAAGACATTGATGTAAATGGTTCAAAGCTTGATGTCTCATGCTACTCTTTCAGTTTCTTTTTGGGGATATGAACTGGAAACAACATCATATATTCTGAACTTGGTACCTTCCAAGTTATTACCTAAGATGCCTTATATGATATAGACTGGGCGTAAGCCAAGTTTGAACTATCTTAGGATATAGGGCTATCTAATTTATGTACTGATCAAGGAAGACAAGTTAGAATCAAGGTTAGAATTATACTATTTTGTTGGGTATCCAAAAGGAACAAAAGGTGCTTACTTTTATCATCTAAAAGAGCAGAAAGTATTTGTAAATACCAATACTAGATACTTAGAGAGGATGATCAAAGTACATCTACGAAAGGTTCAACTAGGTTGGAAGTCAAGGAGAAGTTATCTTATAAATCAACTTCTTCTGACCCGATTATAAAACAAGAAGAGGAACAACCTCAAGAACCTATACAAGGGAAGCCTCGTCATAGTGGAAAGATATCTAGAAAGATAGACTGGAGAGATTTTTGACCTAGTTTCTAATCATTAGGAACAAGATCCTACTAGATACGAGGAGGCTATTGTTGATGCAGGCCTATGGCATGAAGCAATGAAAGCCGAGATTAAGTCTATGTACTTCAATCAAGTTTGGGATCTTGTAGCTTCACCTGAAGGGATAAAACCTATTAGGCGTAAGTGGGTATACAAGAGGAAAAGAGGTGTAAATAGGAAGGTGGAAACCTTTAATGTTAGGCTTATAGCGAAAGGGTATACTTAGAAAGAGGAAATTAATTATGAGGAAACTTTTTCCCCGGTAGCCATGCTTAAGTCTATTTGTATTCTTCTTGTCATCGCATGTCATTATGACTACAAAATATGACAAATGAATGTCAAGACGACTTTTCTTAATAGCCATCTAAGTGAAGACATTTATATGTCTCAACTGGAGGGCTTTATTGCTAAAGGTCAGGAATATATGGTTTGTAAACTTAAGAAGTCTATTTATGGACTTAAGTAGGCATCTAGAGCATAGTACATTTGTTTTGATGAGACTGTAAAGTCATATAGTTTCATTCAAAAAGAGGATGAATTATGTGTGTACAGGAAACTGGTAGGTGTGAGTGTAGTTTTTCTTGTGTTATATGTGGATGACATTCTACTCATTAGGAATGATGTATGGATATTGTCATCAACTAAGGTTTGACTGTCTAGTCAATTCGGTAAAAAGGGCTTGGGAGAAGCTAGTTACATTCTCGGTATTAAGCTTCTTGAAATAGGAAGCCGAGAATGTTAGGCTTATTCCAAGCCACATACATTGATAAGATGTTGGCAAAGTTTAACATGTACTCATGTAAGGGAGCATTAATTCCTTGCAAATATGGGTTGTCTCTTTTTTCAAAGGACTATCAGGAAGAAAAAGACAGGATGAGTAGGATTCCTTATGCTTCGACTATAGGAAGTCTTATGTACACCATGCTGTGTACCAGGCTAGATATCTATTTTACTATGGGCTTAGTCAGCAGATATCAGTTAAACCTTGGAGAGGTTTATTGGTAAGCTGTAAAGCATATTCGCAAGTACCTTAAGGGAATGAAAGATTATATGCTAATTTATAAAGCTGATGACTTGGTTTCTACAGAATACACAGACTCAGACTTACAGGCAGATAAGAATGAGATAAAATCTACTAGTGGATATGTCTTTACCTTCTCTGGAGGAGTTATTTAATGGAAAAGTATTAAATAATCTTGTATTACTGACTTAATCATGGAAATTGAGTATATGGTAGCTTTGGAGGCATCCAAGGAAATAGTTTGGCTTTGAAAGTTTCTCACAGAACTTATAGTCATGCTAAAGATGGACAAGCCAATTGCGTTGCATTGCGACAACACAGGCGCAACCTTGCAATCTAAAGAACTGAGGAACTACAAAAAGAGAAGACATATAGAGAAGAAGTACCACCTGATTCGAGAATTTATTTAGAGATGGGAAGACATGGTGGAATAGATAGCCTCAGAGAATAATTTAGCTGATCCATTCACCAAAATTTTAGCAGAAAGAGTATTTAAAAGACACTTAGACTCCATAAGGGTGAGTACCTATGGACTTATATAGTCTTAGAGTGCAAGTGGATGATTGTTGGAATGTATGCCTATTATAACTATATTTTTGATATAACTTTGATTAAATTAATAAAATTTTTATTCTCACAAATTGTTTGTGTTTTTTTATTTTAATTTGTGCATGATTTCGCTGGAATAGACCCATTGTACTTAAGTAAGTGATCCTTCTAAATGGAGGACTTTTATAATAAGGTATGGATTATGGGTTACTTAACACATAAACTGTTGTTCTTAACTGGATGATGAGAATGAGAATCTCATCATGATAAGGTTATTATATTGTGAATTCCAGGTAGAGAATGACTTATATTTAGCCAGTGAGTAGTCCTCTCATTTTATAACATAAGCATATTTTGAATACGTAGAACTGGACCTGTAGTAATGGTTTCTAAAAGTACTATATGGTAAAAACCCAAACTACTACAACAACAACACGAATTTATACCCTACGGCTTGAGTATAGGTTGGTGGGCTGGCAAAGCCAGAAGCATATAAGATAATTATCTAATAACACAAGACCTCGGGGAACATGACTTAAATGTTTACTTTATGATAGCTCCTATGAAAGGTGAAAACATTCTAGGAAGTTGTAGGTTATTGGACTAGAGGCCCAAGGATGGTAGATGTGATTTAGAGAGGTGTTAGTATACTCTTCCTCTCTAAATGTATGACACTACGTAGATGGGTATATTTATCATAATACCTGTTGGTCGGAGACATTGCTAATGCAGCATTGTTCTTGGGATCAATATTTTCTTATGTGATATTAGAAAATATTTAAAATATAAAATACAACTATTTTAATAGCACGGGTATTTTGGTCATTTTAGTAGCCAAGCTGATATGTCTTTTGGTTATCAGAATAGCCCATAAATCCTGATAGATTTGGGTTAAGGAATTGATCTTTGTTATAATTGATTTTATTTTATTTAAGTAGCCGGGTTCATTTATTGAGTTAGAATAAAATAAATGGTCCAATAGAGAGAACAAAATAAATATTTAGTTTAGTTGGTTAATTAATTATTCAAGGTTTAGGCCCAGATTGAATAATTAAAAGTAACTTAGCCCTAAACTAATAGGAAAAAAGGTTTGAGAAATTATTTTAGTCCGTCTGGGTTTAATGAACTATTTATTTATGGGCCTTTTTATTGGTCTAAGTATAAATAAATAATTTAAAGTTAAACTCGATAGGATGGACTAGGGTCCAAGTAGCAAACCCAAGCCCAATTAGGCTAGGGTTGCCAGCTAGGTAGTCTACTGGCTACATGGCTGAGTTTTTCATGTATTCTATAGGGATTTCATAATCCCAAAATGATTGGAGATATGCGAAGGATAAGGCTTGGAACCAAGGATATACTCTGTGAGTTTTGGTTCTGATAGATTTTCCTTTCTCTGGTGGTTATTCTCTCATGCTAGCATCCATCTTTGGGTTCTCGATATACATTTTAGAAAATAGAAACATAGAGAGGGTTTTTCCTTTTTGATACTACTTGTTAGTAGATTGTTAAGGAAAACATGACCATTTTCTTATTCTCTTCGCATTCACCAACTATTCAGGCAGTGGCCATATTTTGGAAAGCCAGAAGTCTTACGTTCATGCGCCAGTATAGAAGGCTTGCTGGATAAAAACCAAAGTTGTCTTTGAGGATAGAGATTGCAAGTCGTCCCCTATACAACCTAAGTAGCCAACACAAACTAGAAAATGTAAAGGTATATAGTTTCCGTTGTTTACTTTTCTACAGTATTGTTGGTTTTGTTTGCTTCTTGGGGCCGTGATCTACCCTTCATTGTGATTTTCCAAACCCTATCTTGTGATTAGGTTGATGTATTCGTGTTATGCTCTTTAGTAATTAGTTAGGATTAGTAGTAGTTAGTATTTTTATTTCTCTGTTTTTAGTTGATTGGTCAATAAAACAAGGATGGAAGTGGGTGTAGTTGATACGATTCCTATGGATTCTTCGATACTTACCAACTAGACTTTATACTATATGATTGGTATACTTGTCCAAATGTTTATGAGGATGTGAGTTAGAGTGGTATTTTAAATTAAAACCTAATTGAGCTTGAGCGAAATTTTCTCTGTACACAAAAATATAACGTATACAAAGCACAAGCGCAAACACAACCTCCTGATATTACATAGTATATAGTTTGTGGAAACTCTCTATTCTTGATCTAGCAAATATTGACTTCTTATCTTTTCATATTTTCTTCCAGCAAATTTACATGTTGACAACACTTCTTCTTGTGAACTGTTTGAGCACTATCATCATTACGGGCTAGTGCTCTACTCTTTGTTTGGATATGAGACTTAAAATAATATGAGAAGAATATATATGCTTTTTCAATAAAATAAACATTGCAAACCGAGCCTTTAATTCTAGCCTTATTTCTCATTTTCATCTTCAGGTTATGTAAATAACTAAGATGTTTATAAAAAAAAGATATCTCAACTATATCTATAATTATTATGCTATTGTCAAAATAATCAAACTTTATAGTATACTAATAGAAACAAACCTTTCAAAAGGATACATATGTTAGGTATTTCAGGCTCGTATCGTATACGGCGCAGTGAAAAATAAAATGAGATACCCTCCCAAGACCCGTCTATGTGTGAGAAACAAGACATAAAGAGAATAAAGGTAACAACTTTTACCTTTGGGTGATCATCCGAAGAACAAAAAATTTCTTCTTTAAGTTGAGGTGCGATCCAGCAATCCTCGTGATCAATCTCCACGTGAGTTGAACGTCTAACTACTATAATCACAGTGCGTGATTATCTCTAACAGTAATCCACACAGAGGGTACACTTAAGTACCAAAATTTTCTGTGCTAGCAGAAAAAGATGGCGGCTAAGGTTCTTTGATTAAGATTAAATAGAGAGAGATAGAGAGAAGAGAGAATGTTCGTGATCGTTGTTTTATGTGTTGTTCAGCTAGAGTTTTTCGTGTGTTACATATACTATATATTACACGAAATTTCCCTCCCAAAACTGAAAATTTTAATCCTATGAATTCCCTAATTGTAATTGGAAACATTAAGTTCTCACAATTACAACTTGGACCACAAATTATAACTAATTATAATTTATCTACAACAACTTCTCTTTCTCTCAATCAATCCCACTATGTTATCAAATAATATCTTGAGTATATAATCCTCTATTATGTGTGGCCTATTAGGTTTCATAGCCAATTGGTAGCGAACATGAATTAATCCAAACGTCTTTGAGATTAATAATCCATAATTAATTAGAATTAATCATATTAATTCTAATCAGGATTGGTTTATTAATTCACCAATTAATAAACCAATATTTCCAAATCATGAGCGGTATCTAGCAACACATCATGACCACTCAAGAGTCTAGGAAGTCAAGTGGCTTGACATTAACCCATCAATAATAAACTTCAGTGCAATTAACTCCTTTCACCATACAATATCTTATTCGGTTTGGAGTACGGAATTAGTGCCAACTCCCTTCAGAAATAATTCTTGCCTGAATATAATAGTACTTGTACAAAGAACCCACTACTCTAGATGTATATCAATTGGAACTATTTTCAATACATAATTGCCTTGGCTAAGGACTTCTCGAGTAGTAATTTCTACAAGTGGCTATGAGACATTCGCCCCTACTATTAGGAGTGGTGAATCCTTTATTGACCATTTCAACTACTTTCGTTTACCTCACAATGTACCCAATATCCATCCCATAGGCGGCCCTCGATCGAGCTCCGGAGATTAGAATCAAAGTACAAAGTTCAGCAAACAAAGTACCTTCGAAATCTTAAGTCTAAGGATACTTGCACATTTGCTATATTGAGATTATATCATTGGCACCAAATAGTTATCCATGTGATTATCTCAAAGCTAGGTCATCTAATGAACTTGTTCCATTAACAAGCATCCATGTGTTAACTTTGAGTATCTCAATACTTACGGTTATGAGAACCACCGCCTGATCAAATCAGGAAGTCTAACACATGCTAGTCTTGACATATTAATGATGTCCTGTCTCATTAATACTATGACTAAGGACTATTTAAGTACTAACACCATCCAGTGTAGTAGGAATCTCATATCATGATCTCTATCATGATTTTCTTAACATAGTGTTGTACTAGGGACTTTATCGAACAGTTATATTATTTAAAGTAAATAAAAGAAACTGTAAGATAAATAATGCTTTTTATTAAAATAAAACGTGTCATATACAATGTACAAGTGATTGCCTCTAGGGCACAACATAAACAACATATATCTATATTGCATATGCCCGCTAATTCTAGCCTCATAAGGTAAATGAATCAGTAGATGTTCCATAACATTAAAAAATGCTGGTGGGAAGAAGTGCTTTAACTTGCAGACTAACAAAGTAATATCCTTCTGTAGATCATGCATATGTAACACCAATAGTTTTGGAGAACACAAATCTCCATAGAAGAGGCTTAGCTTATTTAAAACACTCCACACCTTTGACGAGAGAAATTTTCACAAGGCTATGTTCATTAACCATTCCATAAATGCATGACAATTATGACTTTTCATTCCATTTTAACTTGTTTCAAATCAACGCATCAACCGAAATTTGAAGCATAACCATCAGGAAGTTTAAGTTCCTTTATCCATTCTAACACAAGCCTCTTTTGTTCTTTTGTTAATGTGCAATAGGTTTTTTTTTTTTAGTTTTGCTCCCTTTCTTTGATCAACGAGAACAATGCATAATTTTGGATGATTACAATACTTATGTGTATCATATCCAGCCTTTATATTATCTTTTGTCTTGCCATTTACATTCATCACTTTGTTAGACATATTATTAAATACACTTTTCTCATTGTGAATCACATCTATATTATGTCGTATCAGATTTTTTTTCCAAAATAGCAGATCCCAAAATATGCTTCGTTCTGCCCAACTATAGTATTCATCTAGGCCATTTGCCTTAGTAAGTTCGGATTTAATTTCCATGATTTTGGAAAAAATTGCACTATATTTGTTAAGCGTGAAATAGTCACATTTTTATAATATATTTTCTTAGCTTTAGTGTATGATTTTGTGTGATAAAGGTTGATTTTCTACTCAATATGTGTTGTCTCACATTTTAGGGTTTCTTGATAAAAAAATGAGTAGAAATTGGTTTTATTGATGCATTTTTGTCCTTAGGATGATTGCCTACACATTTTAGGTCTTGGAACATGAATTTAAAGAGAGTTTTTATGTATTTTTTTAGAGACATGGCCTGATGCAAGGCCATGCAAAATAGAAGTGTTCCAGGAGACATGCATGACTAAGTGCACGACCATGCATAACAGGGGAACAATTTATCCCTAGAAGTTCGCGAATTTCAAGAGAAAAAGGTGTTATGCTAAATGCACGATTAGGGGCACGACCATGCATCTGCTTGTGCATGTGCACGACTAGGATGCATGGTAGTGCATTTTGACTGTGCCACCATCGAGATGTTTTCAAGATAAGGCATGCACGACCAAGGTGCATGCTTGTGCATATAGGCCGTGCAACCTTCCCGATGAGTTTTAGAAAGTCCTAAATTGATTAAATGATGGTTTAAACATCCTAAATTTAATCCATGATGGTTTAGGGACTCTATATAAAGATGAAAAACATCTAAGTTCCAGAGACTTAATATACTTCATCGAAGACATAATTCTTTGAGAGAAAAGCATCAAAGAAGGGCTAGGAAATGAGAAGAAGGTAAGGAGGCAAGAAGACTTAAGATTGTGGGCTTCCCAAATATTTCTTTCAATCTGTCTCATGTTCTTTCTTGTTTCCAAGATTTTTATCTTCTTTAGTTTTCTTTGTATTAAAATAATTGAGAGTTTTGTTGTGTTTTAATGTTATGTTTTGATGTTAGCTTTTGATACTTTGAGATTCATGTATTGAAGAGTTTATCTTTGATTATATTAAGTTTACCTCTTGAGTATTTATGCAATTGTAGATTTCTTTTCCATCAATTATGTTAATTTCATTTATATATGCTCAACATATTTGAGTCACATGAGTGTAAGGTTAAGTAATTGATCTTTTGGTTAATTCTCTAAGTAGCATCTATTGATTTAAATTAAGTTGTAGTTCATGGCTTAATTTGGTTGATAGAGAATGTTATAATTCAATTTGTATGTAATTAAAGTTCATTGTTATATGTTAACTTGGTGTTGATAATGCCTTGATATACTTATCAACCTTAATTGTTAATCTGCGATAATTGATTAATTGAAGTATTAATGTCGTTAAGAAAAAGTTAATCAAATTGAAGTAGATTATTGATTAGATTATGGTTTAATTGGAGGTGTTCCTAAAAAATTAGTCCAACTATACAAGGACATAAGTTCATAGTGTTCAACATGTTCTCTAAAGTCAACTACTCAAAATGATTATATTTCTATGAGAAGTTTTTAAATTGATTTCATAACATATACCTAAGACTTGGAAATTTCTTAATTAGTTTGGAAGTTTCTTTTTTTCTTTTTTTTTTATCTTTGTTTCCCAATTTTTTTAAAGTTAGTTTTTAGAAAGTTTCTTAATTCAAAATTTCCCCATTTCTTTGTGAATACTTGTTTATAATTCAAAAATTATACCGAATGAAGTTAAGTGTTATAAGATAATTTCATGTGAAAGAAGGAATCAAGTTTTCTTATTGGGCAAACTTCTCATGTTATGGGATTGATACCTTTCTTGCTATTATACTATGGAATATCTTTAGGGACAGGATTTAAAATTTGTTGGTGCATGATAACTCTATTTCTAAGAACCCATATTTTTATGTCGTAAACTCCTTCACAACAAAATTTTGGTCCCGTTGCCAGGGCATAAGAGAAGACACCTTCATTCTTTGATTGACTCTTGTGATGCTTGATTTTAATTAGTTCTCTTAGTGCCAAACTTTTTCTTTTACTTTTTTAACTTGCAATTTTTTTTTCTTTTGTAGGGTTTCTCATCTCGTAGATGAATCTTAGAAGTGGTAAGGAAGTCGATAAAGGTGAGACTACCATGGTGCTAGAATTGAATCCTAAGAAAACTAGGATCTGTGACGAAGAAACTTGTCTGGAGGAGTCTTCTTCACCTAAATCTGAATTTTCTACAATTAGTGAACAAATTGATGAACATATTAGTGATATTTTTTCGAATATTAACTCTATAATGGATGCTAATTGATCTATTAAAGAACTTGCTACCCCTATCCTTAATGATCACCCTTTTTACATTATTTTCCCTCAGGTCATAACTAACTTTATGTTGCACTCTGGGTTCATTCAACTTTTTCCATCTTTTCATGGGTTACTGAGGGAAGATCCACATAGGCATCTTAAAGAATTTCATGCTGTATGCTCTAATATGAAATCGAATGGGATTCAAGATGAGGTCATTAAATTATATCCATTCCCATTTAGTTTGCATGGTGGAGCTAAAGATTGGTTATATGACTTACCCACTGGATCCATTAATAGTTGGTTGAACATGTAAAGACTTTTTCTTGAAAAATATTTCCCTACATCTAGAGCTACATCAATTAGAAAAGAAATATATAGCATAAGACAGTTGCATGGTAAGTTTTTGTATGATTATTAGGAAATGTTTAAAAGACTTTGTGCTAGTTGTCTACATCATCAAATTAGTGAACAGTTGCTCATTCAATATTTTTATGAAGGATTGATTCCTCATGATAGATCCATGATTGATATGGCTAGTGGTGGTACCCTTGTGGACAAAACCCCACAAGTAGCTAGGGTGTCAATTTCTAATATGATAGTTAATATACAATCTTTTGGCATATGGAATGACTCAATAAGGAAGGTAGAAGAAGTTGGGACAAGTTCTCTTAAGGATAAGATTGATAAACTAACCAATTTGGTAGGAAAGATACTAAGAAGTAATTCACAAGTTAGGACATGCAATATGTGTAATTCTTTTGATCACCCTAGTGATGCATGTCCTTCTTGGTACTAGTGAACAAGTGAATACTTTAGGGTTCCCTAATCAGCCCGCTAGGAGGTACAATCCTTATTCAAACAATTGCAATGAGGGATGGTGTGATCATCCAAATTTAAGATAGGGAAGCCAAGGAGGAAGGTTACAAAACTTTGCAACCAACCCTTCTAATGCACCACCTTCACAAGATTAATCTAATAGCCTGTCTTTAGAGGATATGGTCAAATATCTTGCATTTAGTTCCTTAACTTTCTAAAAAGAGACTAAATCTTAGATCCAAAACTATAAAATCAAGTACAACTATCTCACAAGATTCTTTCTCAACCTCTTTACCCAAGGGAAAAGAGAGTAATTCAGGTACAACTATAAAATCTTGGATCCAAAACTATAAAATCAAGTACAACTATCTCACAAGATTCTTTCTCAACCTCTTTATCCTTCTAATATTTAAATCGTTTCTAAGGGAAAAGAGAGTAATTCCTAAGAAGTGGTGTTCTAGGGAGACATCATGTGCTTCCAAAATCATGATTTTACATGTTTACCTCTTTATGCTCTCTTCACAAAGCTCACATTGTTTTCTTTCTTACTTAGGTTTCACGACCAGGATGCAACTATGTTGAGTAAACAACGTAAAACAAAAGCACTTGTTTGGGAGGCAAACCAATCTTTCTTTTTTCATGTTATATCACCTTTTTAATTTCTATTTTGCCTAACAATAAAAATCACAAAATGATTTTCTTTTTTTTTATTTTTAATTTTTTTTGGCACATACTTCTTCCTTTATTTTAATTTTTTCTCTTAAATAAAAAATATAAATATTCTGCTAAATGCAAGTAGAGGCATGGTGCCTCTGACCGTGTGTTTGTCGCGGAGTTCTTAAAAATTCTGAATTTGGACAGTTTCTCCACTTTTCCCTTCCATTCCTTCACCAACCATCCACCCGTGCATTTCTCAGAATTCTTTCTCAAACAACACCATATTACCCGCCATGTTTCCTTTTGAAATCATTAATTTTGCATTATAATATCAAGATTCAAAATTTTCTTCAACATTCACTCCCCAATTTGTAGCTTTTGGGGGAATAATTGCACATCAAAATCTCTGAAATTTTAAGGTGTTTTGGTAAGAAAAGTTTGACTAAACTCTTCCGTGCTATATAAGTAAAAAATTGTACGGAACAAGTTGTGATTTTTTTTGGCATTTTGGTTGGTAAAAATTGCTTCTTTGAATTCCAAAATTCCTGCAATTTGATACTTGATTTTGAGTTGTGAAGCTTCATATACCTTGCATTGGATATAGATAATTGATGGAGTAAAGGATTTTCTTGTTTATTTGGAGTTAGGGAATGTGTTGGTTGATTATAGTGGTTATTGGTGGTTAATTTGATGGCTGAAAATTCTGCATTTTTTTTTTTGGTGATATCAATTGCCATATTTTGCTGAATTATACTTCTTGTAAATGTGGGGATTGCTTGAAATCATGGTTGGTTTTAAGTTGAGGAGTTTGAGCATTTTTTTGGTTGGCTATTGATAGATTATTGTGACTGAATTGATAGATTATTGTGACTGAATTTTTTCACTCTATATTGCTGAAGTTATGCAAGAATTTTGCTACAAATTGTGCTCTTAAAGTGTGGCAATAATCTTGCTTTGTGTGGCTTTATATTAGTGGATAATGTTTGGTGCGAATTGTATGCATTATTGTAGATATGGTTGAATGAGTTGGGCTTTCATTGTTGTTATCTTATTAAGGTGTTTGTGAGTGATGATTATGATGTTTGTTTAAGAAGGTTGTGTAAACCATTTCATCCATTCTTGTTGTCTAATCTTGATAGATAATTGCCCCCCTTGATAACCTGTTGAGCTATTATTTTCTTTTCCTTGAACTTTTCATCTTCAGCTTATCTTTTAACTTGTAACTTTTTCCTTCTTGATGACATCGAAAAGGAAATATGTAGTGAGAAGGGAAAGTGGTTCGGGTTCTAAGCAAGTCAACCAAGTTAGAGAAAATGACCCCATTAACCTCAGTATCCTGAACAAGAAATAGAGACAAATTCGAGAGACTTCAGGGTAGAACCTTTTGGCTAAACCGCTATATTGACCAAGCCATCCTCCAACACTTAGCTATGAATGATGAGATTCAAAATTTGCTACATAACTCGGGTTGGGAGCTTTTCTTTGATATCGTGGAACCCGGTTATGGGAGTTTGATACTAGAGTTTCTTAGCACCTATGTTTTTAGGAGGGAATGCTTAAGGCTTGATAATGTTCATATCATTTGTTTCTGTTTATGTGGCCAAACTTATAACATGTCCTTGAATCAATTTAGTATGGCCTTGGGTTTCTATGTTGAGAGAGATGAGATTCCTAATAGATGTGAATTCACTAGGGTTTCTATGTTGAGGGAGATGAGATTCCTAATAGATGTGAATTCACTAATGACTTAGATGGGGTTGCCTTTTGACATGCAAATACTATGAGGCATGTTTGGAAAGCTTGAATCTCTAAGAGTAGCCAATTTACCTTTCCTACTACTAGATACCTTCTTACACTTTTTTGTACATACTATTGGGCAAAAAAAAGAGAGTGATAGAGTTGTCATTTGGAAAGATTTATGCCATTTTTGGTCTATTATGTCCCGTACCCTCACTAATATCACTTGATATGGGTTTGGAGGTGATAGTTAACATGATTCCTTTAAAATTTCAAACACTTGCTCGAATTCACATAGTAAGAAAGGTAGGGCAAAAAACATATGTTTTGGAGGGAGTTGAGATTAAGGAAGAGGTGGAGTTGCCTACAGATGACCAATAAAGGCATCTTAATCCTCCTCCTTCGGTGCACTTTTATCTTCGGGAGATACTTTTGCACGCTTTGTGCATATATTAAGGGAAATGAGAACTAGTATGTACCATGGATTTTATACTTTACATCAAAGAATGGATGCTATGAAAGGTTACTACAACCAACAAATAGATTTTCTTAGGCAAAGACTGGACAATGTGAATGCTTATTGGGATGGATGATGTCCAATTTATATTTCTATTTTAACTCCATTCATTTTGCTTGCATTTTGCCACCTTATTTTAGTGCAAGGACGTCTTCTCAAGATGCCCCACCAGAGGGTCCTCATGGAGATAAACCAATGCGTGATGATTTACCTCTGCTGATTGCACAAGATTGAGAGATTTAGTAGCTTATTTCTCTTTTATTTTTCATGCATTTTCCTTTTTCTAGGTAGTTTATAAGTTTTCAAGATTAGGTTTCTTTTATGCATTTTTTTCTTTATGTTGTTTTTATTTGGACCTTTTTCTTTTTTTCCTTTGGCTATATACTTACTGTTCTAACATGTTTACTTTTCTAGCTTTGATGTTTTTCAATGGAATTTTAGTACAACTTTTGGAGCTTTATTTTCCAATGGCCATCATGGAGTAAATTTACTTTGGGAAGTATTTGTTTTCCTTTCCTCTTGATCTTTTTATTTGTTTTTGGTAATGCTTTCTTGTTTTATTTTTTGTTAATAATTGAGGACAATGTATGGTTAAAGTATGGGGATGAAATTTTCAAAATTTTCCAAGGATTTAAAATTTTATCTTTTAAGTGATTTTGGGCAAAATGTTTGAGCTGTTACAATGAAAACTTGGTGGAGTTAATTTCTTTTCTTTTGACTTTGAAAAAAAATTTGGTATTTATTTAATCAAGTTGATTTTTTTAAACTTTTATATTAGGTTAAAGATAACTAAGTATTGAGAATTTAGTTTAACCATGTTCATTTTTATTAGATGTATGAAGCTTTTACTTTGAAAAATTCATATTAGTGATGTATTGAATATAAGTATGGTTTATATGCTAATTTTTTTTTTGAAAATTTATTCAAATTAGTCCTAAATTTGGGTTTAAGTAAATAGGATGAGTAGGTGGTTCCCAATGGAACCTACCAAAGTAAGATCAAAATAAGGTAGATGGTTTCCATATGGCATTTACAAGAGAGAGAGAGAGAGAGAGAGAGAGAGAGAGAGAGAGAGAGAGAGAGAGAGAGAGAGAGAGAAAGAATACAGGGATAAAAGTTCTTGATCTTTACTCAAAAAATGATAAGTAAAAAGAAAAACAAAACAAAGAATGCAAGTTCCTAAACTTGGTTGCATGCATGAGTGAAAATAAGTCTTAGTTTACTAATCAATTTGTAGTAGTTTAGACAAATACAACATACATGAATTTGAAATTGGTATATATGTCTAGCTTAAATGAATTGCGTTGCTTATATGGTTTGATCAAAGAAAGTAGTGGAACATATTAAATGAGTATGAACTTGTTTAAATTAGCTTCAATGGTCTTAGATATTTTTTACTTAATACGTAAGTTTGCTCAAATCTTGTTGATTAGATAAATATTGGACTATTTTTTTTTATTGTGAAAAGAAAAGTTGGCGTCTCCGCCATACTTCTTGAAATATTGGAATTTCATGTTTTTAAATCTTTTTATGAAAGTTGTTTTGCCCAAGGATATGCAAAAATTTAAGTGTGGAGATATTTGTTAAACGTGAAATAGTTACATTTTTATAGTACATTTCCTTAGCTTTTGTGTATGATTTTGTGTGATAAAGGTATATTTTCTACTCAATATGGGTTCTCTCCCTTTTTAGAGTTTCTTGATGAAAAATGAGTAGTAATTGGTTTTATTGATGCGTTTTTGTACTTAGGATGATTGCCTATACATTTTAGATCTTGGAAAATGTACTTAAACAGGCTTTTACGTGTTTTCTCATGGACACGTCCTTGATGCATGCATGCATCAAGTTATGCAAAATAGAGGAGTTCGAGGAGACATGCACGACCAAGTACGCAGCTGGTGTGAGCTCCTTGAGTGTTGATTTTTTTGATGAATTTCGTAGCTCTTATTAGGGGAATTTTAAAGGCCCAAATAAAGATCTAAAATAGAGAATTTAATGAAGAACAAGTAAACCCAATTCAAATATAAGGACTTTAGGCCAAATGGAGAACCTAGAACACTAGAAATATGAATAAAGTTTTTCATGTAACACCCCACTACCTACGTACCCTATTAGGGCTGGGGATGTTGCCTTGTCCACAGGACAAGGGGTCTTTATAACCAAGGCTCACAAAAGAAAGGAAAGAAACAATCCAAATCAAAACTTATTACAACTCAAATAATACATGAACAATTCCCAAAATAAATAATTGTTTGCTAGAGTCTCTCAGAATGAAATACATCAGAAAAGAAATAAGTCTTCAAAACAAAGGTAATCTCTAATCAATAACCTCCACATCAAGATCAAACTGAAAGCATGGTATAAAATGTAGTGAGCCATAAATCTCAATAAGCCTATGTGTACTTTGAGTGTTTCAAGTAAAACAGTTCTTGTATGCAAGTTGAGAAATTTTCATAAAAGAAAGTGCTGGCAAGTCTCAAATAAATTTCACAAATAAAGAGTGGTGTTTTTCTTTCAAACCATACATGTATACAATAAAAGCAACTACTTAAAAGAGGTAGCCATGGCCCCACACTTTGTGCACCATGACAAAAGAATGTTCAGGATGCCACACATTGTGCATACTGATACAAGGTAGGTATACGGCCTATTGGGCAAGATACTCCTCCATCTCTATACTCAAAGTTACAGGTTATCCATTTCGGAACCACACAGTCTACTTGACTGTACTTGCTAGCTCAGACCGGTATGACCTACAGAATTGACATCCTATCCAAGAAGGACTCACCTTTTAAAGGTGGCCGCCTATTGAGAGACTTACCCTAACCCATCAAAGACTAGTCCTAGTAGTCTACCCTTTATTTTTTCCTCTTGGGAAAAGAAAGATCATTCAAAGTGGTTTCTTTGAAATAGTAATTATGGTTTCCAAACTTATTTGTCAAAGTTGGTTTTTAAAAAAAGTTTATCATTTTATGTAAAATTGCTTATTCAACTATGACTTTGATCTTCAAACAGTTTTATGCAGGAATTTACCTGATCTCTTACTTTTCCTGGGTACAATAGCCTTCCAAGATAGTTTAATGTAACCTAACATTGCCTGGGGTAAATATAGGGCATAAGTCCTAATATCCAGACAACACTTGCTTAAATAAATAACTCTTAGCTTAACATGCTTATGATCAACTAGTTACAACAACATCTAGTTATGACAATAATGCCTCAAGCTTTAACATTAATTGAT
The DNA here is from genome assembly GCA_026120185.1 of Voacanga thouarsii. NCBI lineage: Eukaryota > Viridiplantae > Streptophyta > Magnoliopsida > Gentianales > Apocynaceae > Voacanga > Voacanga thouarsii. The sequence continues at coordinate 814,042 of JANUWF010000328.1, forward strand.
AAAGTATTTTATAGATTATGATTAATTTGATAAGTCAAAATAAATATGTGATATAAATAATAAATTATAACATTAACTATTTATTAACAAATAATAAATAATAAGTAATATTAATAATAAATAATAAATAATAATATATAGCAAATAATATTAATAATAAATAAATTATTTTGATAATAATTACCAATAATATGTGTTATTATTAATAATATAAATTTAAAAGGTATTGATATTATATTAATTAATTCCCATATGTTATTATTTATATTTACTAATGCTTAATAAAAATTATTACTATTTATTTATCTAGTAAAATAATAATATTTTAAGTAATTATTAATTTTGAAAATATTTAATGTTGTCTGAAATAAATAAAATAAATTAAACCATAAAACTAATAGTATTATTATTATTAATAATGATAATAATAATACTACTAATAATAAAAATAGTTCTAACAATAATCTTTAATGACCCTAGTGAATTAGTAGTAATATATATATATATATATTAATACACACATATATTTAATAAATAGCATGTTGATTTATAAAAAAAAATAGGCTTGTAATAATATACATCACAACAAGGGTGATATTCCACTAGCAATAGTATTATCTAGGGATTTATTGATAAAAATAACATCATGAAGGCATATTCGAACAATAGTGGTATAATGTCTATCATACATCAAAACATCCATACGAGAGACATAAAGCTTTCAATCATAATGAACATATAATGATCCTAAAGCATAATCCAACAATAATTCTTAATCCTTAATATTCATTTCAATCTTCTTGTCTTACATTTATTCCCTTCACCCATATACATATCTCCAACCCAGCATTATTCAATCAACTGATCAATACCATCATCTAAAAGGCTTGAGTTTGAGAATTTAATGAGATGGCTATGAAAGAAATACTTGTTTTGATGATCCTTAGTTGAAGATGTCGCTTTGTTCAATAAAGGTCCTTGAATGCTTGAGGGGTCCTTCCTTGGCTGCTTGAGGGGTCCTTCCTTGGTTGAAGTTGTTCAAGAATGGCTATCAATGGTTTGGCTAAAAGAGAGAGAGAGAGAGAGAGAGAGAGAGAGAGAGAGTGTGTGTGTGTGTGTGAGAGAGAGAGAGAGATTAGGATGATAATGAAATGGTGATGATGAGATGAAGAAGGTTCAAGATGTTTAAACTTACCTTCTTGATGTTCTTCTTGTTCTTGACTGAAAAGTGTGTTTGATTCGAATAGAATATCAACTTTGGTGTTTTTGGTGTTATGGAGTGGCCTATGAATGAGTATGGACCAAGTCCTAGTTGGTTTCAGGGTTCTTGGAGTGATTTGGGATGAATAGAAGTGATTGAAGGTCAAAGAAGCTTAGTGTGTGTTCTTAATGTTTTTGAGAGGAATTTGAAAGAGAGTGTTTCGTGTGTGTCTTGCGAATGATGGCTGAATGGCCTAGCTAGAGGAAAGGATTTTGGTTATCCAAGAAAGAGAGAGAGAGTTCTAGCTTTTTCAAATTTCAAATTAAGGGAAATGTGGAGATGTTTGAGGTAGAGGATTGGGTAATGATGTTTGCTTCTTGAAGGTTTCTTGTCCTTCAATGGTGGATGGCTAGACTAGCTATGTTTTTGATCATGAAATGAAGGATTGTTTCAGCTTTGTAGCTGGCTAAAAATTGGCTGTACAAGAGCAGAGCATTTCTGGTTTAATCATCTAGTTAAGTGAGAGTTTAATGGAGGAAAATCTGAAATTTAATTTTCAAAGTTTGAAAAGTTTTGAATGGAGTAAAGATAGGAGTGATTTGAGGTGTGTTAATGGAACTCTAATGGCCATAGTAGATGAAGAAGACAAGGTTTTCTGTCCATGGTTGCAAGGTGACAGAAAGTATGAAGATGATTGATGAAGAAATCGGTCCTTGCATTGGATAGGCAAATTGGAAAAATTCTAGAATTTTAGCTGTAAGAGTTCTTGAGATTTAGAAGGATTTTGAGCAGAATTTTTGAATCTCTTTAAATTAGATTTGTAGCTGAAATCTTGGAATGTTTGAAGATCCATTAATGGTGGTTTTTCAGCCACGATCTTGGAGAAGAAAGAAGAAAGTTTTAGGTGTTCTTATGCATAAATGAATAGCTCAACATTCATGTCTAACTCTTGGTTGTATGCTGGAAAATTTTTGGTTTGGTAAAGCTGTACAAGTTACGAAATTCCAAGACATTTTCAGCTTTCATCTTTACATAAAATGGTTAGTTGCTAGCAAGAATTATATAGGTAATGGTTGCTACAATTTTTGAAACTGGCCAAGAAGAATTTCTGGAAATTTTCTAGATTTTAACCAAAACAAGAACAAGAAGAAAATGGAGTTCTTGGAAGAATAGCTATGGAGATTTAATTAAAAACCTCTTCCTATTTTCCTTTCTCAAATTTTGTCATCCTCCTATTCCCAAAAGCTTGAATTTTCGAAACTTCTGGCTAAGAATTATCCAAGACATTTTATAGAAATTGAAAAAAATTAAAGAAATAGGAGTAGTTTAAATTTAAATAGGTTAGGACAAGGCTTGCTAAAATAATGAAGACCAAAATTCTTGTAGAATTCCTTTTAGGATAAGATCACATGGTTAGGACATTACCATTGTGTCTTCCCTAAGACAACATTCATAACTTTAAGGAATATAAGAAAAGGAAAAATTCAAACATTAGTTAAGATAATTTTGAATAAAACTTTGGTGATGGGATTTGAACTCAAGACCTTAGAGATTAAATCACAAAGCTCTAACTACTTAACTATACTAACTCTTGTTGTTATTTTCCCATCCAAATTCTCTTCCTATGTAAGCCTCAAGCCTTCTTTCTATTTCGACCTCAAGCAAAATTTCCTTTTTATCCTTACTATTCAACAAGCATAAATAAACTATATAACCCATATAGTACAATTCTAAGGCACACGAAAGTATTTAAGGAATATATTTTATGCAAGATGATATGATATGCACCCCATTCCTCTAACTCTAGGATAGGTTTAGGTGGGGTTTGACATCCTTCCCTCCTTAGAAGAATTTCGTCTCAAAATTCAGTGTGTACCTTTATCTCAAGTTGGGATATTTCTGCTTCACCCATTCTTTTGTTTCCCAAGTGGCATCTTGAGTGCCATGATGCTCCCACTGTACCTTCTCTATAGGAATCTGTTTATTCCGAAGAGTCTTGATACTTCGGTGTAAAATTTTAACGGGTTTCTCCACATAGCTTAAGTTAGGTTGCAAAACCAATTGTTCATCACTTAGAATATGCCCTGGGTTAGCATTGTACTTCTTCAGCTGAGACACATAGAATACATCATGTATTTTAGTTAGACCATCCGGCAAATCTAGGCGATATGCAACTGGTTCAATTCTTTCCGTGATTGAAAACGATCCCAAATATCTCGGATTTATCTTTCCACCTTTCGGATGCTTCAAGATTCCCCTACTCGCAGTCAACCTCAAGAACATACTATCTTTTTTTTGGAATTCCAACTCCCTTCGCCTATTATCCACATAAATTTTTTGTCGACTTTAAGCCGCTTTTAACCTTTCTCTGAGTAGCTTCACCTTATTTGATATTTTCAAAATGTAGACTTCTTCAAACTTGCTTATGTGGCCGTCTTTCGACCAATTCTAGTACAGAGGTACTTGACACTTACGTCCATACAATACTTCATACGGAGCCATTCCAATAGAAGATTAGTAGCTATTATTGTAAGCCAATTCTGCATATAGTATACAATCAATCCACTTATCTCCAAAATCCAATACGCAAGCTCTTAGCATATCTTCCAATATCTGAATAACCCTTTTTGATTGACCATTAGTTTGTGGGTATGCTGTCATACTGAACTTCATATTAGAACCTATTGATTCTTAAAATTTGGCCCAAAATCGGGATGTAAACCTCGGGTCTTGGTCAGACACAATACTCGAAGGTACTCTATGTAAATTGACTATCTCCTGCACATATGTTTGAGCTAACTTTTCCATTGAGTTCCTTACATTCATTGGAATAAAATGCACTGACTTAGTCAATTTGTCAACCACTACCCATATGGCATTCTTTTGGGTCTTTGCCATAGGCAGTCCGGTAACGAAGTCCATGGTCACTTCTTCCCATTTCCATTCCAGAATCGATAAAGGTTGCAATAATCTTGTTGACTTTTTGTGCTCTGTTTTAACTTTTTGATAGGGACATGGAGGCATATTCACCACGTCCTTCTTCATTCCGGGCCACCAATAGGCTTTCTTCAGATCTTGATATATTTTTACTTCTTTCGAATGAATAGCATACTTGCTTCTATGCACTTCTTTTAAAATCTTATCCTTTAGCTGCTGCTCATCAGGCACACATAAGTAATCTCGGAAATACATCACTTCCATTTCGTTTTGTTGGAAATTATTGCCTTTCCGCTTAAGTTCTTTGTCCTTGAAAAGTTAAAACTCTGCATTGCTTTGTTGTGCTTTGATGATTTCTTGCCTTAGATCTTGTATCAATCTCAGATTACTGACGATAATCCTTTCTTCTTGTACTTCCATCCTCCTATCCAGCACATCTTGGACTACTTGAATCTCTTGAATTCTCAATCTGGCCATTTTGACTTTACAACTTAGGGCATCAGCAACAACGTTAGCCTTCCCTGGGTGGTAGTTGATAGGACAATGATATTCCTCCAAAAATTCCATCCATCTTCGCTGCCTCAAATTCAAATCCTTCTGAGTAAAAATATATTTCAGACTCTCAAGGTTTGTGAACACCTCATACTCGGCTCCATATAGATAATGCTACCATTTCAAAGTAAAAACAATAGCAGCCAGTTCCAAATCATGCGTTGGATAATTGACTTCGTGAGGCTTCAGCTTCCGAGAGGCGTAGGCTATTACCTTCATATCCTACATCAATATCGCTCCCAAACCTTCCTTAGAAGCATCAGTATACAAAGCGTAGGGTTTGTCTCCTTTTGGCAAACTCAGCACTGGAGCCGTCATTAATCTCAACTTTAGCTCTTAGAAACTCTTCTCGTATTTCTCACTCTAGACAAATGGTACATCTTTTCTCAACAATTGGGTCATAGGTGATGTTAGTGTTGAGAACCCTTTAATAAATCGCCTATAATAGCCGGCCAACCCCAAGAAGCTTCTGATCTCGGTGATGTTCTTCGGCTACTTCCAGTCCGAAACTGCTTTGACTTTTGTTGGGTCCACTTTGATTCCATCCTTGGTCACAACATGGCTAAGAAACGACACATTATCCAACTAAAATTCGCACTTGCTAAATTTGGCATAAAGCTTGTGCTTTCTTAGCTTTTTCAATACCAATTTTAGATGCTCTGTATGATCCTCTAGATTCTTAGAGTATATAAATATATCATTGATGAATACCGCTACAAACTTATCTAAGTATGGTTGGAAAACACGATGCATCAAATTTATAAATACCGTCGGCGCATTAGTTACTCCAAAAGGCATTACTATGAACTCGTAATGACCATATCTAGTATTGAAGGTCGTCTTGAGAATATTCTCCTCCTTTATCCGCACTTGATAATATCACTGCCTCAAATTCAGTTTGGAATAACAACTGGAGCCTTGCAATTGGTCAAACAGCTTATCAATTAAAGGTAGGGGATTTTTATTCTTGATGGTTAAATTATTCATCCCCCGATAGTTGATACACAATCTCAAGGTCCCATCCTTCTTCTTCACAAATAGCACTGGAGCTCCCTAAGGTGACGTGCTAGGTCTTATGTAACCTTGCTTCACCAATTCTTCCAGCTGCTTCTTTAGTTTTTTCAATTCTGCTGGTGCCATCCGATAAGGGGTTTGGGATACAGGTTCTGCTCCTAGAATTAGATCTATGGTGAACTCAACTTCTCGGGCGAGAGGAAGAGAAGTGGGTGTTAGAATTCGTGGACTCCTAAACGCAGAAAATATCCACGAATCCCTTCCGAGGACCCAAGTAAATGATTAAGAAGATCTAAAGATTACAGAATTACCTCTGTTCGACATAATCAAGATCCTTCGATTCTGACTGTGTTGTCGTACGTACAACTTGAATGATCACCAGACGTTGCACTGTGCGAATGCCCTCTATCGGATACATACGGCGAACTAACTCGTTACCCCGAGAGTGCTAGCGCCTAGGGTTTGAGAAGCGTGTTTTTCTGGTGAATGGAGGTCTAAATATTTTAACAGAACCGCTCTCTTGAGAAGACGGCTAACTTTTTCTTAAAACCCATCCGAACCTCTTAGAGTCCAACTCTGATAATATCTTATCATATTTTAATTTAAATTCAAATTAAATTAAAACTGATATGATAAGATTCTGCCATTATTTTAGTAATTTAACTAATTAATTTATTGAGTTAGATTCTTACAATTTGGACATCATCCAGATACATTGAATATGGACATATTTCTAGATTCATCGAACCTGGTAACTAGAAAAATAACCTAACAAGTTTGCTTATTATGTGACTCTATAGGTTCATTTAACACTGACAGTGTACCCAAATTACATTTAAATGACCCACAAGTTATAAGCGATTTCTAGCAAAACATTATAACTATCCAAGTTAAATGAAGATCAGTGATCTCTTTGAACCAAACCCTAATTTTATATTTAGTCCTTTTGTCACACGATATCCAGATTAAGCATAAGACACGGAGCATATCATCCTTATTAAGCTTAATTAATTATTTCTTGATCTCATAGTATACTGTTTAAATAAATGATATCAATATCTTAGATTGATATATTTAAGCACGACCATGCATTTTAACAGTTTAACTTATCAAGGGGCCTATGGATATCTCTCCCATAATTGAGAGGGACAAATTCCTTCACTATCAATCATATTCCTCTCATTGATTTATTCTATATCCAACAATAGTCTAATTTATTATCTGGTTAAAGATAACTTTAGACAACGTCCTAATATAGAACTTATCAAGTAGGAAACTATGATGAATTTTGGTCGAAGGACTTTTAGTATCATTATGGCTAAAAAGTACTTATGACATGTTCTATGAAGTACTCTCATAGTGGGTCATGTCCAATACAATGTTTTCTAACATTTATTTATGTTTTGACTTGATATCACAAATATCCATGACCAGTAAAACATCGCAATCTAGTCACAAACATACCAATCTTAATTTATTATTGTTCCAATAATAATAATCGATCAGGGATTGTTTTAGAATAGTCATTGTATTTATTGTTGGGTTTTACTATCAAGTCACGTACTTGATGACCACAAAATAGAATGTACTATTCATGGAAAGGAAAACATCGTATTATTATATAAAATATAACGACAATAGTATAAGTACAAATTGACTCTAGGGCATATCCCTAACATATTACCCCTCCACTTACCTTGCACAACTGGATTTCATGACCACACATCAAATTCCTCCTACAATCACTCTAATCAAACTTCCATTTGAATTTTAGAATTTCTAGCATTTGCTCTATGAAAACACCATTCGATTAAGCTTCATAACCAGAAATTCTTTTGCTATTGAACTCAGAAATTCGGCCATCCTTAAAGCTCCATCAACCCTCATTCATTTCAGCAAAAACAGTAGCTCAGTCGGCTCTATTGTAGCTCCAGAAACCTCCATCAATCAAACACCATTACCATATCTTTTACCTCAAAATACTCCTTAAATTTCTCCATTTGAATTTCAAACAACCAGATTTTCTCTTCCTCCCTAAACTGAAAACCAAAACCCCTGAACTCTCTCAATCATTTGGCCAGCCCTCTTCAGTAATTCGTCCAACATTCTTCCTCTAGTTCTCTCCATTTTCACCAAGAACACCAATAACACACACTATATTTCTTCAAGCCAAAGACCATTCTAAACACCTCTAACCCCTCTCAAAAACTCCAGAATACGCCTACATACTCCCTAGAGTCCATTTCCAAAATTTATAACATCAAATCTCGAAAACAAAAATTAGCATTCGGATTAAAACTAGATTTTCCCCTTGAAATATCAAGAACAACATCAAGGTAACCAAGAACAATTCTTTTGTTCATCTTCTTCCCTTCAACCTTTAACATATCATACTAATGCTCTCTTTCTCTCTCTCTTTCTCTCTCTCTCTCTCTCTCTCCTGAAATGGTTGTTACAACCATGGCTGTTTTCTTTCTCCTCTCTTGGACAATTCAAGACTCTCAAGTGCGTGTATCTTCTTAAATCTCCATCGAAATAATCATCAACCAAGTATTTCTCCTTAACCTTTCTTTTAAATTCTAAATTCATGTCTCTTAGATGTTGATAGGGAGGATAGAATATAAATGGGAGATTGAGTATATGCATATGTATGAAGGGGTAGAGATTGGAGCATGAGAATGATTGATCATGATTAAGCTTTATGAAATTCCTCGAGAATCGGTGTATGCTCTCCATGTCTTAAGAAATTATGAATATTTAAGCATGCTAGATGTTATGTCATGTTCTTATTTTCATTGAAGCCGTGAGTATGATTATACTTAGTAGAGATTTGGCCATGTGATAGTAGGATGGATTTAAGCCTATATTCATGAATAGAATAGTTTGTTGATTGATGTTGGAGTATATGCTCATGAATCTTGTTAGCAATAGGAAAATTATGATCATGACCTTGTTGATCCTAGGCTATTTTGATTAGCAAATTTTATTACCCTAATTAAAATTATTACTATATTTTTTCTCCAAAGATTTTGAAATTCTTAGGAAGTTTTGGAATTGGAATATTCAATGAAATAGTGATATTTTAGTAGTCAAATAAATGATATCTTTTATTAAAGATAATATATATATATATATATATATATATATATATATAACCTTTTATATAAATAAGTAAAATATTAATGATCTTGTGGACCATATATTCATCAATATTATTTATATTTATTTTTTAATCAAAATAAAAGTTATGTATTATTAATTTTATTATGTATTAATTATTAATTAAGAGAGTAGTAATAATTTATTATTTATTTTACTATTTAAGAATTACCATTTATTAATATCATCTAGGACTTAGGATTTTCTAATAATTAAACCCTAGTTTATTTATTAATAACAACACTCAGGATTTATTATTTGAATCTATAAGTTATTAGTAATTATTTTACAACCTCTAGTTATTTTAACTTATCATTTGTTATTTTAACTCATCAAGCTAGACTTATTTTATAAAATCCTTTATTATCTAGCCTTAAAGCTTAGGATATTAGGGTCATGATTGTAATAAGTTGAGTTAGGATTATTTATGTAAGCGAATATAGCTTGAGTATAACCTTATGACTTGTGTTTACCCCAGGCGAGGTTAGGTCAGCTTTGGAAGATTTGTGAATTTGATCAAGCAAATGATCAGGTAAGCTCCTGCATAAACTTATTTGAAGACAAAATGTTACTATGGCAAGCCAAATGCAATGTGTATGAACACTTATTTTGTAAAGGTAATTAAGGACTGTTTTATTTTTAATTCAGTCAAGCAAATCAATTGAAAATTTAAACAAGCAGTTTTGCACAAATACTAAACTCTTTCTAAAACCCAACTTTGACAAGAATTTTAGACACCCTTAGTTACTATTTCCAAATAAAATAATGTATTATCATTTTTCTCCCAAGTGGGACAATCAACGTTGAGTACTCAATAAGGGTAGACTACTAGAACTAGTCTTTAAAGGGTTAGGGTAAGTCTCTCAGTAGGTGGTCACCTTTGAGGGGTGAGTTCTTCTCGGATAGGATGCCAGTCCAGTAGGTCATACCGGTCTGAGCTAGCAAGTTTCAGTCATGTGGACTGTGTGTTTTCGAAATGGACAACCGGTAAATTTTAGTGTAGAGAAGGAGGAATATCTCACCCGGTAGGCCGTACACCTACCTTTTGTCAATCTGCACAAAGTGTGGCATTCTGACCGTTACATGGTCATGAGGCCCAACGTGTGGTAACTCATGGCTACCCGTTTAAGTGGTTGTATTTATTGTGCACATGTATAGTTTGAAAAGTAAAATGCCACTTTTTATTTTTAACATTATTTAATGCTTGCCAACACTTTCTCTCATGAAAATTTTCCAACTTGCATACATGAACTATTTTGCCTGAAACACTCAAAGTACATATGGGCTTACTGAGATTTTTATCTCATCACCTTTTATGCCATGTTTTCAGGACAATCTTGTTGTGGAGACCAGTAGCTACATTTGTTGCCTGCTTTGAAGACTTTATGTTATTTATTTTATGTGTTGTTTTGAGAGATAGTAGTAATCAATTTATTTTGGATTTATGCCTGTATTTCTGGGTTGTAATAAGTTCAATTTTAAGGTATTGCTTTTATTTTCTTTTGTGTGACCTAGTTATAAAGACCCCTTATCCTTTGGACGGAGCGACATCCCCGGTCTGCTGGGCCTAGGTAATGGGGTGTTACAAGGAAAGTTGAGTAGCATCGAATTTCGGATTCATGGGTTCTACTTCAGGAACTATTCTGCTAGATGTTACTACACGACGCTTTAGTGCTATTCTAAACCATCGCCCCCAAATAACGAGTTATGCATCAAAGTTCAAAATATTTAAATCGAGCATGCATTCACATTTAGACTTAAGTAAAAGTAAATCAGATGCAAGCTTTGTATAAATAATTGCATTTTTCCCAAGATTGGAGTACACTAAGGTACTCTTATTTGCATAAATTTTGAAATAAAACATTAAACATAAATGAACCCCTAGCACAGGAGTTTATTGAAAGTAGTAAATAATAACTTCCTAATCATGGAAAAACTTATCCCTTATCCTCATTAGAATGCTCATGTCGGCATCATACAACTAACCCCCGGTATTGTTAGAGAGGTCTATCCCTGCACTATTCACAAATCCATAGTCCATTAGTTCCTTCCTGGGTCTCCTAGAACTCTCCTCAGTTTCAATACAGTTGGGTGGGGTACAAAAAAAGGTTTAGGTAGAGATTCGTAGTCTATCTCCCCTGGATCATCATTGTCAGCAGTTAAATCAATCACGGGACTAGGTGGGTTTGGGACATACTCCATATGAATATCCTTATCCTCATAATCAGTAATCAAGTCTATTATAAGTATAGAAGGTGGCTCAATAATCTGAACCTCATCATCACTTTTTTCTTCCAAAGGTATGACTGGTTGAGGTGCGGATTGTGGTGCATGTTGTGGCACTGTCAAGTCTTCTAGGTAGAGAGGGATTGGTGGATGCCGTTGTTGCCCCTTCCTTGCAGTTCTACACATTCTAACCATCCTATAGCATAAATAACCCAGATTTATCAAAATATTTTAATCTTAATGAAATAAGGCAAATACTATCAACAATTACCTAAAACTTGTCTCTGATAGCGCGTGTAACACCCCACTACCTATGTACCCTATTAGGGCTGGGGATGTCGCTCCGTCCATAAGACAAGGGGGTCTTTATAACTAGGACTCACAAAAGAAAGAAAATAAACAATCCAAATAAAAACTTGTTACAACTCAAATAATACATGAACAATTCTCAAAACAAATAAATGTCTGCTAGAGTATCTCAAAATGAAATATATAGGAAAAGAAATAAGTCTTTAAAACAAAGACAATCTCTAATCAATAACCTCCATAGCAAGACTGACCTAAAAACATGGTATAAAAGGTGGTGAGATATAAATATCAGTAAGCTCGTGTGTGTTTTGAGTGTTTCAGGTAAAACAATTCACGTATGCAAGTTGAGAGATTTTCATAAAAGAAAGTGCTGGCAAGTCTCAAATAAATTTTACAAATTAAGAGTGTTGTTTTTCTTTCAAACCATACATGTATACAATAAAAGCAACCACTCCAAAGAGGTAGTCATGGCACCACACTTTGTGAACCATGACAAAAGAATGTTTAGGATGCCACATATTATGCATACTGATACAAGGTAAGTGTATGACCTACTGGGTAAGATACTTCTTCGTCTCTACACCCAAAGTTACCGGTTGTCCATTCCGGAACCACACAGTCTACTTGACTGTACTTGCTAGCTCGGATCGGTAAGACCTACAGGATTGGCATCCTATCCGAGAAGGACTCACCCTTTAGAGGTGGTCACTTACTGAGAGACTTACCCTAACCCATCAAAGATTAGTCCTAGTAGTCTACTCTTATTGAGTACTCAATGTTGTATTTCTCATTCTTGGGAAAAGAAAGATCATTCAATGTGGTTTCTTTGAAATAGTAATTATGGTTTCCAAAATTCTTTGTCAAAGATGGTTTTTAGAAAAAGTTTAGCATTTTGTATAAAGTTTCTTATTCAACTTAAAATGGTTTGTTTGACTGAAAAGAAAAGAAAAATTGTCCATAATTACATTCATAGTACGATTTCTCGTCTATATCATGTTTGACTTTCCAAATTGACTTTGATCTTCAAACAGCTTTATGCAGGAACTTACCTGATCCCTGGCTTTTCCTGGGTACAACAACCTTCCAAGATAGTTCAATGCAACCTAACCCCGCCTGGGGTAAATATAAGGCATAAGTCATAATATCCAGACAACACTTAAATAAATAACTTTTAGCCTAACATGCTTAGGCTCAACTAGTTATAACAACATCTAGTTATGACAAAAATGCCTCAAGCTTTAATATTAATTGATAAAGTATTTTATAGATTATGATTAATTTGATAAGTTAAAAAAAATAGGTGATATAAATAATAAATTATAATATTAACTATGTATTAACAAATAATAAAAAATAAGTAATATTAATAATAAATAATAAATAATTTCTTAAAATATATAGTAAATAATATTAATAATAAATAAATTATTTTGATAATAATTACCAATAATATTTATTATCATAAATAATATAAATTTAAAAGGTATTGATATTTATTAATTAATTCCTATATGTTATTATTTACATTTAGTAATGCTTAATAAAAATTATTACTATTTATTTATGTAGTATAATAACAATATTTTAAGTAATTATTAATTTCAAAAATATTTAATGTTGTCTGAAATCAATAAATTAAATTAAACCATAATAATAATAATAATAATAATAATAATAATAATAAAAGTAGTTCTAACAATAATCTTTAATGACCTTAGTGAATTACTAGTAATATATATATATATATATATATATATATATATATATATATATTAATACACACATATATTTAATAAATAGCATGTTGATTTATTAAAAAAATAGGCTTGTAATAATATACATCACAATAAGGGTAATATTGCACTAGCTATAGTATTATCTTGGGATTTATTGATAAAAATAACGTCATGAAGGTATAATCGAATAATTGTGGTATAATGTCTATCATACATCAAAACATTCATACTAGAGACATAAAGCTTTCGATCATAATGAACATACAATGATCCTAAAGCATAATCTAACAAAAATTCTTAAGCCTCAATATTCATTTCAATCTTCTTGTCTTACATTTATTCCCTTCACCCACATACATATCTCCAACCTAACATTATTCAATCAACCTATCAATACCATCATCTAAAAGCCTTGAGTTCGAGAATTTAAAGAGAAGGTTGTGAAAGAAATATTTGTTTTGATGATCGTTAGTTAAAGATATCGCCTTGTTCAATGAAGGTCCTTAAATGCTAGAGGGGTCCTTCCTTGGTTGAAATTGTTAAAGAATGGCCATCAATGGTTTGGCCAAGAGAGAGAGAACAAGAGAGTGTGAGATTAGAATGATAATGAAATGGTGATGATGAGATGAAAAAGGTCCAAGATGTTTAAACTTACCTTCTTGATGTTCTTCTTGTTCTTGACCGAAAAGTGTGTTTCATTCGAATAGAAGATCAACTTTAATGTTTTTGGTGTTATGGAGTGGCCTATGAATGAGTATGGACCGAATCGTAGTTGGTTTAAGGGTTCTTGGAATGATTTGGGATGAATAGAAGTGATTGAAGGTTGAAGAAGCTTACTGTGTGTTCTTGGCATTTTTGAGAGGAATTTGAGAGAGAGTGTTTTATGTGTGTCTTGTGAATGATGGCAGAATGGCCTAACCAGAGGTAAGGATTTTGGTTATCCAAGAAAGAGAGATAGAGTTCTAGCTTTTTCAAATTTCAAATTGAGGAAAATGTGGAGATGTTTGAGGTAGAGGATTGGGTAATGGTGTTTGCTCCTTGAAGGTTTCTTGTCCTTCAATGGCGGATGGCTAGACTAGCTATGTTTTGATCATGAAATGAAGGATTGTTTCAGCTTTGTAGCTGGCCAAAAATGGCTGTACAAGAGCAGAGAATTTCTAGTTTAATCATGTAGCTAAGTGAGAGTTTAATGTTGGAAAATTTGAAGTTTAATTTTGAAAGTTTAAAAAGTTTTGAATGGAGTAAAGATATGATTGTTTTGAGGTGTGTTAATGGAGCTCTAATGGCCATGGTAGATGAAGAAGATAAGGTGTTCTGTCCATGGCTGCAAGGTGACCGAAAATATGAAGATGATTGATGAAGAAATCGGTCCTTGCATTGGATTGGCAAGCTGGAAAAATTTTGGAATTTTAGTTACAAGAGTTCTTGAGATTTGGAAGGATTTTGAGCAGAATTTTCGAATCTCTTTGAATTGGATTTGCAGTTGAAATCTAAGAGTGTTTAAAGGTCCATTAATGGTGGTTTTCCAGCCACCATCTTGGAGAAGAAATTGGAAAGTTTCAGGTGTTCTTATGCATAAATGGATAGCTCAACATTCATGTCTAACTCTTGGTAGTTTGCTAGAAAATTTCTGGTTTGGTAAAGCCGTTCAAGCTGTGAAATTCCAAGACATTTTCAGCTTTCATCTTTACACAAAATGGTTAGTTGTTAGCAAGATTATATAGGTAATAGTTGCTGCAATTTTTGAAAACCAGCCAAGAAGAATTTCTGGAAAATTTTCAGATTTTAACTAAAACAAGAACAAGATGAAAATGGAGTTCTTGGAAGAATAACTATGGAGATTTAATTAAAAACCTCCTCCTATTTTCCTTCCTCAAATTCGGTCATTCTCCTATCCCAAAAAGATGGAATTTTCGAATCTTTTAGCTAAGAATTATCCAAGACTTTTTATAGAAATTGAAAAGAATTAAAGAAATAGGAGTAGTTTAAATTTAAATAGGTTAGGATAAGGCTTGCTAAAATAATGGAGACCAAAATTCTTCTAGAATTTCTTTTAGGACAAGATCACATGGTTAGGACATTACCATTGTGTCTTCCCTACAACAACATTCCTAACTTTAAGGAATTTAAGAAAAGGGAAAATTCAAACATTGGTTAAGATAATTATGAATAAAACTTAGGTTATGGGATTTGAACTTAAGACCTTAGAGATTAAATCACAAAACTTTAACCACGTAATCACATTAACTCTTGTTGTTATTTTTCCAACCAAATTCTCTTCCTATGTAAGCCTCAAGCATTCTTCCTATTTTGACCTTAAGCAAAATTTTCTTTTTACCCTTACTACTCAACAAGTATAAATAAACCATATAACCCACATACTACAATTCTAAGGCACACGAAATTATTCAAGGAATATATTTTATGTAAGATGATATGATATGCACCCCATCCCTCTAAACCACTCCCATAACCATTGATTTAGCTAGAAAATCAAGAACAAATTGAAAAAGAGATTTAGGTAATCAAGATTAACTAATCAATGACCTAAGGAAAACAAGTTCCTAAGACCCTATTTTGATAAGATAATTTGATCTATCTTTATAGGTTTATACACTCAAATCAATGGTTTGGAATGGACTCTTATGATTGGTTTTGGGCTTCATAGAAGAACCTTCAAAGAACTCTCTCAAGGGTATCTTTTGAATTTAAAATATAATATCCAACTTATATATGAAATATTATACTGACATACATATAGTCATTCAACCTTAGCTATGGTGAGATGTAATCTAAGGCATTGATGTGTTTAAAAGACCTAAAATATTGCTATTACATAATAAAAGCCGTGAGAATTTAATTGGGAACCAAATAAAGCAAAACAAGAAAATTTAGCAAAACAGGGCATTACCTGGAGTGGGCCAGTGCCGGCTTGGCTGGGGTGGCCAGTGCTAGCTATGTTCTATCCGATCATGGTCAATAGGCCGAACTAAACCAGCCGCTAGGTGCCCTGGTTGGGCCGACGTCGGTTGAAGGATAGCAGGAAAATAAAAACGCAGCAGAGTTATGCAAATTAATAATTTTTTCAAGTTAAAGTTTAGGAATACTTGCTTTTTGGTGGCTTAAATTGAATAACTGGAGGATTTATGTTTGATAGAATGCTTTGATTTTTCACGACTACTTGTTTCATAGGAATTTCGGCCAAGCGTTGACTTATTCGCATCAAATATATGCACTAAGATTGCTAGCTTTCAATCTTCCATAGTATTCTCGAACCTCCTATAGACTATCTGCCAATAAAAGTAGAACAAGGATGAAAGAATAATAATTGGAAGAAAAAAGGAAGAGCTTTTACAAAGAAAAAAAAAATGAAAGAATTTTTCCAAGAAGGAAAAAACCAGTGGCGGCTTTGTTTTTTTTTTTTTTCACCCAAGGGCAAAAAATTGAAAGCTATATTAGTTTTTCTTGTGACCTAATGTGTATCTATTTTTCACGTGTGCATGCCCACAATAAAACTAATCTAATGCTTTTCAATTTCCTTTTTTCTTTATTTTCGTTTTCGTTTCCTTTTCCCTTTTCTTCTTCTTTAGGAGGCAACTAGTTTCTAAAAGAAACTTTGCTATCTCAATTACCTTGATAGGCCAAGGGTTTTCCTAATTAGCCCAAGATTAATTAAATAGCTCTTTTATTAATTAACTAATCTACTTAGGCCCAATGTAAAATTACCTAAGATAATTAATTAATAAACTATTTTAATTAAATTGGCCCAATAAATTATTCTAGCCTAAATAAATAATTATTGGACCCCTAGAATAATTCTTACAATATTAATTTCATCTAATTAGCCCATATAGTAAATAAATTTTACTAAGGTTACTTGAGCTACTCTAGAGATTAAAAAATATATTATTCTTAGCTACTAAAATGACCAAAATATATTGCTAACAAATAGCCGTATTTTATCATTTTAAATATTTTATTTATCACCATATGAAAATATTTATCCTAAGAATAATATTGCAAGTGTGATGTCTTCACCCTACGGTGGAATGTCGAAAACACTTTTCTACGTAACACTAATTATTGAGATAGTAAAATTGTACTAATACCATTCTCAATGAAATCTGTCATTTTATCCATGACTTTCGGTATATATCCACTTATCTCAGGAAGCTACCCAAAAGCATATATGCTTAGTTATGTTTCCCACGACCTTGGATTATTTAAATTATCTTGGATAATCACAAGGGGGTAGTTTCTTCACTAATTGAAGCATAACAACTATATTATGTAAGTCTGTCTTAATTAACTAGAGTCATACACCGAACGTACAATGTTATTGGCCTTGCGATAAGACCTCACCTATTTTACATCAATGTGTACAAGTTCAGCTTCCTAGACTACCAACTTATACTCAAGTCTTAGGGTACTCTTCTACATAGTAGTAGCGATAGATTAATCTTTATTTGTTATATTACTTTATTAAAGATTACTATCACGTGGTCTAATTCTACGTATTTCAAATACACATACAATTTTGGCGTGAGTGGACTATTCACTGGTTAAAGGTAAATCATTCCCCATTTAGAAATTAGAAACAATGATCTAAACCTTAATAAAGTGCCCAACTTCATCAATTGATCAATAACATTTTTTGCTTGTGTGTTAGTAGCCCATAATGTACATCTTACTGTGAAAGTACGATCCAATCACATAGATTACTTATTAACACACTCAGACCTTAATGTGCACAATATGTAAACAAATAACCGTTAATGAATGAAATATTTTATTGATTTTCAAAATACAGAAACGCACAGTCTATTTTGTCATGCATTTCAACAATCTTCCACTTGCACTAAATAGACTATGATTGTCTCTTTATGGCACCTTTCCAAGTTCTTTGAGGAATTTTTGGTGCTAATCTGCTTCTTTTGAAGTTTTTGAAGCCACATACTCGACCTTCATGGTGGAATTATCAATGCAAGATTGCTTAACACTCCTCCACGAAATAACTTTTCCAGACAAAGTGAAAACATATCAATTAGTAGATTTTCTTTTATCTTTATTGGCATGAAAGTTTGAGTTAGTATAAGAGGTAGAAATCAATTCATCAGCTCTGTAGACAAACATATAATCCCTTGTTCTCTTTAGATACTTGAGTATATATTTTACAACTTTCCAATATTCTTCTTCAGGGTTTGATTGATATCTACTACCCATGTCTATGATAAAAATAGATATCTGGCCTTATACAATGTATGTTGTATATGAGACTTCCTACTGCCGAAACATAAGAAATCCTACTCATTCTCTTGTTTTCTTCTTGTAGGACACTACTTAGAAAATATGGTCAATCCGTGCCTAGAGTTTATGATTGCCCTTTTATATTGATCCATGCTAAAATTAGTCAACATCTTGTCAATATAAGTAGATTGAGATAAGTCTAACATTCTTTACTTCCTATCTCTAAGAAACTTTATATCAAGAATGTAACTAACTTCTCCCATATCTTTAATGCTAAATTGACTTGATAGCTAAACTTTTATAGATGCCAATATCCCTATATAATTTTCAATGAATAAGATATTATCTACATAAAGTACCATAAAGGATACATTATTCCCATCGAATTCCTATATACATATGGTTCATCCACGTTTTATATGAAGCCATAAGATTTTATAGTCTTATCAAAGTGTATGTTCTATGCACGCGATGCGTGCTTAAGTCCATAAATAGTCTTCTTAAGCTTGCAGACCAAATGCTCTTGGCCTTTTGCAATGAAGTTTTTTGACTAGGCCATATAGATATCTTCGCTAAGATAGCCATTAAGAAAGGCTGTCTTGATATCTATTTGCCATATCTCGTAGTCATAATGACATACGATGGCTAAGAGAATGTGAATGAACTTAAGCATGGCAACAAGAGAAAAGGTCTGCTCATAATTAATCCCTTCTTTATGAGTATAACATTTTGTAACCAACCTTATTTTATAGGTTTCTACCTTTCCATCTACACATTTTTTCCTCTTATATACCTACTTACACCCTATAGATTTGATACTTTCAAGTGCAGTGACAAGATATTAGACTTGATTGAGATATATAGACTCAATTTCGCTATCCATTGCTATTTGCCATTTGTTTGCATCAATATCAGTAATAGTCTCATCGTATCTAGTGGGATCTTGCTTCTAATAGTCGGAGATTACCTCAAAGGCCTCTCCAATCCATCTTTCTGGAACCCTAGATAGCCTTTAACTATGATGTGGTTCAGTCTGTATGGGAATATTTGGTTGTGCCTCGTTTGGATTCTCAATTAAGGTATTAGAAGTTGAAGTGTCACTCAACTTCTCTTCTAATTCCACCTTACTCGAATTCTTAGTGAAACACTTTGTTCATCCTTCAAGTATATAGTATAAGTACTCATAAGTACCTTTTGCTTTTGGAGATGATAAAAGTATCAATTTCTTGTTCTTTTTGGATACCCCATAAAGTAGCATAATTTTGATCTTGGGTCTAGCTTACTTCACTTAGTCAATACATAAATTGTACAACCCTTTAACTTGAGATGATTCATATTAAGCTTGTATCCAGTCCACTGTCCTAGGCATTGAATTGGAAGGCGCCAAGTTTAGAATATATGCCGCTGTTTCCAGAGCACATCCCCACAAGGAAATAGGAAGAGTTGTATGCCACATCATACTTTTGACCATCTCTATCAACGTTCTATTTCTTATCTCAGCCACTCTATTTTGCTGGGGAGTCCCAGGTGCAATTTAATGAGATACTATTCCCAGATACTCTCCACCACGATCTGATCTTAACCATTTGATTAGTTTACCTGGTCGACTCTCTACCTCAGCTTTAAACATTTTGAATTTATCAAAGGAGTTAGACTTGTGCCTCATCAAGTAAACATAACCAAAATGCGTATAATCGTCTGTGAATATGATAAAGTTCATAACCTCCTCTAGCAGATGTAGACGTAGGACCACAAATATCAGTATGAACTAACTCAAGTATTTTCTTAGCCCTTTTTACCTTTTAGGAAAAGGACCTTTTGGTCATTTTATCCATAAGATAAGATTCACATTGAGGCTATTCTTCCAATATCAATGAGTTTAATGATTCATTTTGAATTAACCTTTGAATCTAATTGGGATTTATAAGTCCCAATCTTAAGTGCCATAAATACGAGTTATTTGATGTGCCCTTTCTCTTCTTATTATTAGATTCTATCTGAGAATTATTTATTTGATTACTAATAGGATTAACATAAAAAAGATTGCCATACATATTTCTAGAATAAATAATTTTTCCATCTCTGTTGATTGAAATAAAAGAATGAAAAGAAATAGAATATCCTTGATTAATCAATTTTAATACTGAAATAAAATACTGTTTAAAACTAGAAACATATAAAATATCTTTTAATACTAAAATCCTATTATAATCAAATAAAAGCTTAAAGTCTCCTACTGCTTTGGCCCATACTTGTACTCTATTACCTACTTGAAGTCTATGCTCTTCTCTACTAAGTCTCTTTATCCTGCTGAACCCCTATAAGGTTATAGATATGATCAGTGGCTCCGGAATCAACAATTCAAGTAGATGATGATACAACCATCAAAATTGACTCTAAGTAAAGAGCAATACCTGAAAAGGATTTTGCCAAGAAATCCGGATTATATTTCTTAAAGTACACTTGCCCTTGGGTTTGGCATTAGGCATGGATAGACCAGGCTTAAATCCTTTAGGCAGGGCCTCTGCATTATTCTGGGCCTCTTCTTCTTAAACTTCTTGGGCTGGGCCCTAGTTCTAGAAGATAAACTAGAACGAGTAACCAAAACCTTTAACACAGGCTTCATGATTTTCTTAGTAGTTTAGAGTTCTTTCATTAACACAGTTAAAGACATATCCAACTTGTTCATGTTGTAGTTTAACTTGAACTGAGAATATGAATTTGGTAAAGTCTCAAGAACTATGTCAATTTGGCTCTCAGGATCAATTGTTGCCCTTAAGACCTCAGGTTCTTCAAAATGAGCAATCATCTTGAGCATATGCTCGTGAACTGATGCTCCATTAGCCATTCTAGTATTCATGATCGCCCTAAGAGCTTCTTGCCTTGTGGAACGGCTCTTCTTAGTAAATATGGTGCTCAAAGATATATTGATATCATACACAGTAGACATGTTCTCATGTTTAGATTGAAGAATATTAGACATGGAAGCCAACATATAGTATCTAGTCATTTTATCGGCTTTTTTCCATACCCTCTTAGCTTCACAATTTTGGTTCATAGAATCTTTCCCAATTTTAGGACAAAGGTCAGTTAGAACATATTTGTACTCCTCAGCAGTGAGTACTATGTTCAGATTTCTTTTCCAATCCATATAATTCGGTTTAGTTAACTTATTCTCCTTGAGAATAATAGACAAAGGATTGAAACCAGACATCTTTGTTAATTGGAAAAAAAATTCATTCAAAAAAATATTTGTATTGAAAAGCATATAAAAATGCACATTTAAGACAAAATATTATATCCATGATATGGTTAATCTATTAAAATCATTACAAAAAATATAAAAAATTCGGCTCTTAGAAATATTGACAGAGCTTCATATGAAGGTTAATAATTTTCTACATTAAGTGATAACTACACAAATTAAACTTCTTTTTATAATTAATAATTTAGAGATAGTTCCGTTGATAGGATGACCACTCCTCATATTTCCTACGGTAATCTAATATTAAAACCACAAAATATAGGCTGGCCAATACTAACATATATCCATGGCATTAATTATAATTCCTCCATTAGTTCTAGATTTTTGTGAAAATCCATCCTATAGGGGGTCATGCTCAGAATGACACAATGATTACCACAATTTCTAATAAGAATTCGTGATGGAAGCTGTGGGACCATTAGAACCCTTCACCCACTTAATCTTTTGAGAAAAATAAGTTTTTAGTAAAAGATTTTCTTTAAAATATATTTGGTTTTGATTAACTTTAGCAAAATTCAAAAATTCAACATTATTCTCTATGTAAAGGATAAAAGTTTTTAAGAGAATGAACTATGAATTTTTATTTTCATTACTTAAGTTAATTTTTTTTTCTAGAAACTAAATTTAAATTATTCTCTATGTCGAGGCTAAAATATGTTGGGAGAATAAATCGTGAATTTTATTTTAAATATTTAAAACGTTTTCTTAATTGTTTTTTCTAGAAAAAAAATTAATTTCTCAAAAAACCTTGTGTATTTGATCACAAAATTAAATAAAATAGCCATACTTCTAAAAATAAACTTTTTACATGCTATTTCTATCCTTTAATTCTTATGTGATAAAATAATCTTATGTGATAAAATAATGGATTAAACATCATAATAATAAATTAAAATGATCTTATTTAATCCTAAGGTAGTTCCGTCTTTACAAACCATTTTCATGTAAAATTATTCATCCATGATAAATAAACTATTGTAAGAAAATAACTTTGTGCGATATGGGACCCAAAACCAAAAGGAAAATTACAAGGAAAAAATATAGGAACAACACTGGTCTTCAGAATGCCTGAACCGGTAATCTAACCACAACCCAAACTTAGCAAATCCAAGACCAAGGAACTGCAGACCACCTTTTAATTGCTGTGAATAGAAGCCTTAGATAGGCTTTCCTAAGCTAAGGGTCGAATGGCCTTCTTTTTCCTTCATAGGTGGTCCAAAGCTTTCCCAAGCCATGGACTGCCTTGCATTGTTTTCCTTACAACTTTTTTCCATGTAGGCGGTCCAAGGCTTGATCCTTGGACTGCCTCGCATTTTCTTCTCACATAGGTGGTCCAAGGCTTGTTCATTCTTGGACTGTCTTACCTTTGTTCCCTTTGTGGCTTTCTTCACATAGCCGGTCCAAGGATGACTGCCTTGTTCCCTATATATAATTTTTTTTCCGTCTATGTTGTTTCTTTAGTTTTTTCCTCTAGTTATTCATCCACAGCTTGAATTTTACAATAAATTCAATGTATAGAATTTAAATAAAAAAATTCAATTGCCTATGCCTTTCAAAATGAGGCTTACATGGATTCTAAAAACTAGAAAATAATTAAAATTACAAGTGCCTACATCTCCACGTATGAGACGTACACAGGTTCCACCTCTATAAAAAATCATGAGGGATCACAATTAAAATCACAAAGATTTAATTTTATTAGTAAGAAACCACCTTTCCAGTTATTAACCCTAAGCATGCTCTGAGATTATAACACTGGCTCTGATACCACTTGAAGGATCGCGGGAAAATAAAAACGCAACAGAATTATGTAAATTAATAATTTTCCTGAGCTAAAGTCTAGAAACACTTACTTTTTGGTCACTTAAATTGAACAACCAGAGGTTTTGGATTCAACAAAATGCTTTAAGTTGTCATGATTACTTATTTCGTAGGAATTTTGGCCAAGCGTTGACTCTTTTGCATCAAACACATGCACCAAGATTTTTAGCTTTCAATCTTCTAGAGTATTCTCGAACCTCCTATAGACTATCTGCTGGTGAAAGTAGAACAAGGATGAAAGAATAATAATTGGAAGTGCTTTTGCAAAGAAAAAAAATGAAGGAATTTTCCAAGAAGGGAAAAAACTGGTGGCGGTTTTTTTTTTCATAGAAGGCTAAAAAATCGAAAGCTATATTAGTTTTTCTTGTGACCTAATGTGCATCTATTTTTCACATATGCATGCCCACAATAAAACTAATCCATAGATTTTCAAAGTCCTTCAATTTCCTTTTTTCTTTATTTTTCGTTTCCTTTTCCTTTTTCTTCTTCTTGAGCTGACAACTTGTTTCTAAAAGAAACTTTGCTGTCTCAATTACCCTAATAAGCTATGTTTCTTCTAATTAATCCAAGACTAATTAAATAACACTTTTATTAATTAATTGATCTATTTGGGACCAATAAAAATTACTTAAGACAATTAATTAATAAACTAATTTAATTAAATTGGCCTAATAAATTATTCTAGCCTAAATAAATAACTATTGTACTTCTAGAATAATTCTTCCAATATTAATTTCACACAATAAGCCGATATAGTAAATAAATTTTACTAAGGTTACTTGAGGTATTCTGGGACTAAAAGATATATTATTCTTGGTTACTAAATAACAAAAATACCCTTGCAAAAAAAAAAAAGCTATATTTTATCATTTTAAATATTCCATTTATCACTATATGAAAACATTAATCCGCAAAATAATATTGCAAGTGCGATTTTTTCGATCTATATGTGTAATGATAAAAATACCTCTCTTGTAATACTCGTCATTTGAAGGCATAGGAAGCAGAAAACACAAGGCACGCAACAGAAGCGAACATAAAAAAACTAAAAAAACACAATAGGGGATGCTGCCCTAGCTGGCGCCGGTTGCGCCCTGTCCAAATCCCGAGGCTTTAAAATTTTTACCACTCCTTCTGGTTCTCAAAGGTGGCTGGACCGGAACGTGCGCAACCGGGATAGGTGTGCTGGTGGAAGCCTCTGGTGTGATTCCTGCAAGCCTCCTACTTCGCCTTTGCATGTATGTAAACGCCGAACTCTCGGTCTTCCAGTATATGGCCTACCTAACTACCGTTTGGTGAACAACTAACAGGTTAGGGAATTTTTTTGGAGAGAGAGAAAGAGAGAGAGACGCCTGGCCTTTCACAGAGAAAAAGCCATCTCTAAAGAGTATGTGTATACTGACCACAACGTTTTTTCCAATCTTCCTATTTAACCTAAATAAAACCTTAGGTTAAATTGGACTGGGCCATTGGACTCTTAGTTTAACCTTTTGGGCTTAATTAATTAATCTAATTAGAACAAAAAAAATTGGCCCAATCAATAACTAATTTTCCATCCCAAATAAACTAGTCCAATTAAATAAGCTTAAATTAGTTTAGTCCCAGGTTAATCTTTAATTATTCAAACTGGGCCAAAGCCCTGAATAATTAATTAACCCACCAAACTAATTTAATTAATTCTCTATCCATGGACCTTTATTTTATTCTAGTCAAATAATTAAATTAGGCTACTTAAATAAAATAAATTTTATTTAATTTAAGATCAATTCCTTAGCCCGTATTTATATAGGACTCACGGTCTATACTGGGGACTAAAAGACATATTGCTTTGGCTACTAAAATGATCAAAATACCCTTGTCATATAAATAGCTGTATTTTGCACTTTAAATATTTTCTAATATCACTATAAGGAAATATTGACCCCAAAGATAGTGCTGCGTTAGCAAAGTCTCCGACCTATAGGTGTAATGACTAAAATACCCCTCTATACATTATCGTACATTTAGAGAGGAAGAAGTGTACTAACACCTTTCTAAATGACATCTACCATCCTTAGATCTCTAGTCCAATGATCCACGACTTCCTGGATTGTTTCCGCTTTCCAAGGGAGCTACCTTAAAGCAAATATCCAAGTCATGTTTCCCAGGGCCTTGGATATTTAGATCATTTAGACAACCACAAAGGGCGATATAGTATAGAAACTATCTTGTACAAGTTTGTCTTAACTAACTAGTCACACATACCCAACATGCAAGTATATTGGCCCTATGATAGAACCTCAACTATAGCATATCAAAGTATATGCTTCTAGCTTCGTCAAACCACCAACTCATACTCAAGTCATAGAGTACAAGTCCATGCTGTAACGGTAGTAGTCTAGGTTTCTACTATATAGTACTTTTAAAAACCACTACTATAAGTCCTATTCTACGTATTCGAAATACGCTTATGTCATGAAGTGAGTGGACTACTCACTGGCTAAAGGTAAGCCATTCTCCATTTAGAATTCATAACATAATAACCTAGACATGATGAGATTCCTATTCTCATCAATCGGTTAAGAACGAATGTTTGTGTGTTATGTAACCCGCGATCCATACCTTACTGTGAAAGACTTCCATTCACATGGACCATTTACTTAAACACAATGGGTCTTTTCCAAATGTAATTATGCACAAATAAAATTGTAAATTCACAAATAATTTTTGAAAATAAATTCTTTTATTAAAATATTCAATTTTTATACCAGAAATCTAGTCTAAGAGGGCATACATCTCAACAATCTCCCACTTGCACTCTAAGATTAAGTAAGTCTGTAGGTGCCCACCCCTATGGCATCCAAGTGTTTCTTGAAGACTCTTTTAGCCAAAGGCTTGGTGAATAGATCAGCTAGATTGTTCTTAGAGGCAATCTGTTCCACCACGACTTCCCGTTTCTGGATGAAATCCCGGATCAGGTGGTACTTCCTCGCGATGTGCTTCCCCTTCTTGTGGTTTCGGGGTTCTTTATTGTGATACTACTCCAGTGTTATCGCAGTACATCACAATCGGCCTGTCCATGTGTGGCACGACTCCAAGTTCTGAAAGGAACTTCCAGAGCCAGATTGCTTCCTTGGATACCTCTGAAGCTGCCACATACTCAGCTTCCATGGTTGAGTCAACAATGCAAGATTGCTTGATACTCCTCCATGAAATAGCTCCTCCAGACAAGGTGAAGATATATCCACTAGTGGATTTTCTCTCATTCTTATCTACCTGGAAGTCTGAGTCTGTGTATCCTGTAGGAACCAAGTTATCAGCCTTGTAAACCAGCATATAATCTCTCGTTCCCTTGAGGTACTAGAGAATATGCTTTACAGCTTGCCAATGAACCTCCTCGGGGTTTAACTGATAATTGCTAGCCAAGCCCATAGCAAAGCAGATATCTGGCATAGTACACAGCATGGCATACATGAGACTTCCCACAGTCGAAGCATAAGGAATCCTACTCATTCTATCCTTTTCTTCTTGAGACTTAGGACAATCCCTTGAAGAAAATGACAACCCATGTCTGCAAGGGATTAGAGCTCCCTTGCATGAGTCCATGTTGTATCTGGCTAGCATCTTGTCAATGTATGCTACTTGAGATAATCCTAACATTCTCTACTTCCTATTTCTAAGAAGTCCAATCCCGAGAATGTAGCTGGTTTCTCCCAAGTCCTTTATACTAAATTGACTAGATAGCCAAACCTTCGTAGATGATAATGACCCTACATCATTTCCAATGAGTAGAATATCATCCATATACAAGATAAGAAAAACCACATTAATACCTTCAAGTTTCCTATACACATATGGTTCATCCTCGTTTTGAACAAAACTATAAGACTTTACAGTTTTGTCAAAATGAATGTTCCATGCTCTCAATACCTGCTTAAGTCCATAAATGGACTTCTTAAGCTTACAAACCATATGCTCTTGGCCCTTAGCAATAAAGCCTTCCGGTTGGGATATATAGATATCTTCACTAAGAAGGCCATTTAAAAATGCCGTCTTGACATCTATTTACTATATCTCATAGTCACAATGACATGTGATGGCAAGGAGGATACGGATGGACTTAAGCATGGCTACCGGGGAAAAAGGTTTTCTCATAATCGATTCCCTCTTTCTGAGTATACCCTTTCGCCATAAGCCTAACTTTAAAGGTTTCCATCTTCCCATCTATTCCCCTCTTTCTCTTGTATACCCACTTACACCCTATGGGTTTTATCCCTTCAGGTGAAACTACAAGATTCCAAACCTGATTGAGATACATAGACTCAATCGCAACTTTCATTATTTCATGCCATGGATTTGCATCGGCATCAGCAATAGCCTCTACGTATCTAGTGGGGTCTTGTTCCTGATGGTCAGAGATCAGCTCGAAAGCTTCTCCAGTCCACCTTTCTAGAACCTTAGACACTCTCCCACTATGACGAAGCTCCATTTGTATAGGCTCTTGAGACTGTGCTTCTTCTTGTTCCATAATAGGGTCAGAAGAAGTTACTTATGAAGATAACTTCTCCTCTAGTTCTAACCTAGTTGAACCTTTCGAAGAAGTACTATGATCATCCTCCAAGTATCTAGCATTGGTACTAACTAGTACTTTCTGCTTCTTAGGATGATAAAATTAACCACCCTTGGTCTCTTTTGGATACCCAGCAAAATAGTATAATTCTGATCTTGATTCTAACTTGTCTCCCTTAACCAAAACATAAGCTAGACAACCTCATATCCTGAGATGATTTAGAGTTGGCTTACGCCCAGTCCACATCTTATAGGGAGTCCTAGGTACTGACTTGGAAGGCACCAAGTTCAGAATGTATGTCGTTGTTTTCAAGGTATATCCCCAAAAAGACACCAGAAGAGTAGCATGAGACATCATACTTCGGACCATTTCCATCAATGTCCTATTCCTTCTCTCAGCTACTCCATTCTACTGGGGCGTCCACGACGTAAAGAGCTGGGATACTATCTCATGATGTACCATGTAGTCCTAGAATTCACAAAGGAGGTACTCTCCACCACGATCTGATCGTAAGGTCTTGATCAATTTACCTGTTCGACGCTCCACTTCAGCTTTAAACTCTTTGAACTTGTCAAAAGAGTCAGACTTGTATTTGATTAGGTAAACGTAACCAAACCTTGTACAATCATCCGTGAAAGTGATGAAGTACTCAAAACCTCCTCTAGCTGGTATAGACAGGGGACCACACATATCAGTGTGAACAAGACTCAATACCTCCTTAGCTCATCCGCTTTAGGGGCAAACGACCTTTTAGTCATCTTTCCCATTAGGCAGGACTCACACTGAGGCCAATTTTTCAATCTCAATGAGCCCAAGGGCTCATCATGGATCAACCTCTGAATCCTAATTGAATTGATATGACCCAACCTTAGATGCCAAAGATAAGAGTCATTGACATTGGTCTTTCTCTTCTTTGTTAAAGATTCAGATTGAGCGTTATTTAATTGATTGTTAATAGGGTTTAAGAATAATAGATTCCCATACATGTGCCCAGTACATAAGATTTTTTCATTTCTACTGATAGAAATACCAGAATGGAAAGATACAGAATATCCTTAATTTATTAGTTTCGCAACTAAAATCAAATTTTGTCTAAATCCAGGTACATATAAAATATATTTCAAAACCACTATTCTATTACAATCAAATACAAGATCTAGCTCTCCCACTGCAAGGGTCTAAAATTGTGCTCCATTTCCCACACGTAGTTATGTTCACCCTTCTGGAGTCTTTTAATCTTTCTAAACCCCTACAAGGAGTTACAGATATGATCAGTGACTCCTGAATTAACAATCCAAGTAGAAGTTGATCCAACCATTGATATAGACTCTAGATAGAAAACATTACCTATGGGGTTTTTCTTGGCTTGAAGATCTTGACATTCCTTTTTCCAGTGTCCCTTTAGTCCATACTTGAAGTACTTGCCCTTGGGTTTATCTTTGGGCTGGGTCTTAGGCTGGACCACTGTGTTCCCCTCATTCTTTTTCTTGAACTTTCTGGGCTTGGGTACAATTCTAGAAGATGAAGCCTTCGCAATTATAGCCTTAGATTGTAGCTTCATGACCTTCTCCGGCATCTGAAGCTCCTTTATCAACTCAATCAAACCCATGTTCAACTTGTTCATATTATAGTTCAACTTGAACAGAGTAAATGAACTCGGTAAAGATTCGAGAACTATGTCTACTTGGCTCTCGGGGTCAATGATAGCCCCTAAGATTTTTGCCTCCTCGAAAGCAACAATCATCTTGAGCATATACTTTCTGATTGATGCTTACTCAGCCATCTTAGTGTTAATGATGGTTTGAAGAGCCTCTTGTCTTGCGGGCCG
Source organism: Voacanga thouarsii (assembly GCA_026120185.1). Lineage (NCBI taxonomy): Eukaryota > Viridiplantae > Streptophyta > Magnoliopsida > Gentianales > Apocynaceae > Voacanga > Voacanga thouarsii. The sequence continues at coordinate 843,886 of JANUWF010000328.1, forward strand.
GTTCTTATCCGCGAACATCGTAGCTAATGATTAGGTTATGTCATACGCAGTGGTCATGTGCTCATGTTTGGATTGGAGCACATTAGACATGGAGGCCAACATGTAATAACGAGCCATCTCGTCGGCTTCCTCTATGCCTTCTCAGCCTCACGCTCCTCAGCGGTGGAACTCTCCCCGATAACAGGGCAGGTTTTGTAAAGGACATACTTATACTCTTCCGTTGTGAGTATTATGTTTAGATTCCTTTTCCAATCCACATAGTTTGGTCCCATTAGCTTATTCTCTAAGAGAATAATGACCAATGGACTAAAAGAACCTCCCACCATTTCTGAAAAATTAAAAAATAAAAGAAAAAGATTCAGTTTGTGAAAACAAAACAAATATGTGCACTTTATCCTTATTATCAAAATTGATAATAATCAATTTGGCTCTTAGAAAAACTGACATAGCTTCTTGGGAAGATTAACAGTTTCTTAAGCTAAGTGTGTTAACCACCACAAATTAATTTCCCTTCTAGGTAATGATCTAGAAGATAACTCCATCGAGGGGATGGCTGTTTTTTCTAATTTCCTATGGACATACATTGCATTATGACCTCCAACGAGGGGCTGACCGATCATAGTACGTGCCCCGGGTTATTAATTACATCCCTCTATTAGATCTAGATCCTTGTGGTATCCCTATCCTATACGGGTTCACTCCCAAGGTGACGCGAGAGGACCCACGATCTCTAATGATGATCGTGATGGAAGCCATGGGGCCATTGGAACCCCTCTCCCTCTTAGTTTTTTAAAACAAGGGTTTTCTGAAAAATATCATTTTGAAAATTTCCATTAAGTTTTCCCTTAACTTAAAAATAAAATGTTTAAGTCCATAAAAATCTCTATGTCAAGGTTTATATCATTTGAGAGTTTTTCCCATGGACTAATTTTATTTAAGTTAAAAACTTAACGATTTCAAAAATTTTCCAATTAAAACTTTTTAGAGACTTTGGTCTCAAGTTTATTTGACAAAATAATTTTTCTTGTGCCAAACTAAAACAAAATGGCTTTCTATTTTAACCTTACAAAAATATCTAAATCCAATATATTTTCTATGTCAAGGATTAAATCATTTGAGAAAATATCTAAGGATTAATTTTTGTTCAAGTTAAAATAACCATTTAATTTGTAGAAAAAATATTTTCCTTGTAAAAAACATTCCCAAAGACTTTGGTCTTGTAGAAAACGTGCACATAGGTACCAAAAATAAATAGCATGCTAGAAAATAGTAGACACTTTCATACTTTTCTATTTTTAAACCTAAGTGTCCAGATAATAGAATTAAACACATTAATTAATTAATGGTCTTGTTTAATTCTAAAATCCCTTACTAATATTTTTCATGCAAAAATATTCCTTGAATATTAACTATTGCAAGATATTAACTTCATCTAGTATGGACCCCAAAATAAAAAGAAATTGAAAGAAAAATTACAAGGAAAAAATTAAAAATTTCCTTGGTCCACTGCACCTACCGTACAGAACCAGGACCCACGAGAAAACAGTGCGGACCGGCCTTCCAGACCCTAGGTGGTCTAGCCGGTGCTGGTTCGGTTCTAGATGGCTCCTTCCTGCAGTTGTTTTTTTTCCTTACGAATTTCCTCTGCAAATTTTTCCTATTTTTCTGCACGGTTTCTGGTGCCATTAGCTCTCTGATTTCAATCTTAATGCAATGAAATCAACCAAAACCAACAACCGCCTATACCCAGAAACATTGGGCTTACACGATTTACTAAGAAAAATAGTAAATTACATATTCATATATCTCCACCCGTGAGGTTTAACAGAGAATCTATCCATACCATAAACAGCGAAGGATCACAATTTTAATCACACATATGTGTCCAGTTTTATTCATCTAGATGCATGCTCCCTATATTTTCACAAAACCTTCATTCTCTGATACCAATTGAAGGTATAGGAGGCGGAAAACGTAAGGCACGCAGCGGAAGCGAACATAAAAAAATTGGAAAAACATAACAGGGGATTTCAGGATAGGGCTAGTGCTGTCTCCGGCTGCCCTAGCTGTCTTCGGTTGCGCCCTGTCCAAATCCCACGGTTTTAAAATTTTTACCTCTCCTTCTGGTTCTCAAAAGTGGATGGACCGGAACGTGCGCAACCGGGGTAGGTGTGCTGGTGGAAGCATCTAGTGCGATTCCTGCAAGCCGAACTCTCGGTCTTCCAGTATATGGCCTACCTAACTACCATTTGGTGAACAAGTAACAGGCTAGGGAATTTTTTTGGAGAGAGAGAGAGAGAGAGAGAGAGAGAGAGAGAGAGAGAGAGAGAGAGAGAGAGAGAGAGAGAGAGACACCTGGCCTTTTACAGAGAAGAAGCCGTCTCTAAAGAGTGTGTGTATACTGACCACAATGTTGTTTCCAATCCTCCTATTTAACCTAAATAAAATCCTAGGTTAAACAGGACTGTGCCATTGGACTCTTAGTTTAACCTTTTGGGCTTAATTAATTAATCTAATTAGAACAAAAAAATTGGCCCAATCAATAACTAATTTTCCAGCTCAAATAAACTAGTCCAATTAAATAAGCCTATATTAGTTTAGTCCCAAGTTAATCTTTAATTATTCAAACTGAGCCAAAGCCCTGAATAATTAATTAATCCACCAAACTAATTTAATTAATTCTCTCTCCATGGACCTTTATTTTATTATAGTCCAATAATTAAATTAGGCTACTTAAATAAAATAAATATTCCATTTAATTTAAGATCAATTCCATAGCCCGTATTTAACTAAGACTCACGGTCTACACTGGGGACCAAAAGACATACCGCCTTGGCTACTAAAATGACCAAAATACCCTTGTCATATAAATAGCTGTATTTTGCATTTTAAATATTTTCTAATATCACCATAAGAAAATATTGACCACAAGGACAGTGTTGTGTTAGCAAAGTCTCCGACTTATAGGAGTAATGACTAAAATACCCCTCTAAATATCGCTGTACATTCAAAGAGGAAGAAGTGTACTAACACCTCTCTAAATGACATCTACCATCCTTAGGCCTCTAGTCTAATGATCCACGACTTCCTGGATTATTTCCGCTTTCCAAGGAAGCTACCCTAAAGCAAACATTCAAGTCATGTTTCCCAGGGCCTTGGATATTTAGATCATTCAGACAACCACAAGGGGCGATATAGTATAGAAACTATCTTGTACAAGTTTGTCTTAACTAACTAGTCACACATACCCAACATGCAAGTATATTGGTCCTACGATAGAACCTCAACTATAGCATATCAAAGTATATGCTTCCAGCTTCGTCAGACCACCAACTCATACTCAAGTCGTAGAGTATTAGTCTACGCTGTAGCGATAGTAGTTTAGGTTTCTACTATATAGTACTTTTAGAAATCACTGCTACAGGTCCTGTTCTACGTATTCGAAATACGCTTATGTCATGAAATGGGTGGACTACTCACTGGCTATAGGTAAGCTATTCCCTATTTAGAATTCACAACATAATAACCTTGACATGATGAGATTCCCATTCTCATAAATCGGTTAAGAACGAATGTTTATGTGTTAAGTAACCCGTGATCCATACCTTGTTGTGAAAGACCTCCATTCATATAGATCACTTACCTAAACACAATGGGTCTTTTCCAAATGTAATTGTGCACAAATAAAATTGTAAATTCACAAATAATTTTTAAAAATAAATTCTTTTATTAAAATATTTGATTTTTACATCAGAAACCTAGTCTAAGAGGGCATACATCCCAGCATAATTGAGATAGGAAAATTGTACTAATATCTTTTTCAATGACATCTACCATTGATATGATCTTGGGAAGCACCAATCGTTGTGGATTGAACTCAAAACAAGAACCCTAACAAATTCACACATAAGAATACCAAAATGCAAAGAAATTAACACTTTTGTGATAGTGTGAATCTATCCTACTTCAAAGACACCTTAACACCCAAATCTAACTAGATATTAGAACACCAGGGAGAGGAATTTGAAGGCACCTAATTTAATCCTATCAAACATACTAGGAAACTTAGCACATAAGAATAAAGATGAAGTTTAGATTATCCCTTAAGATTTAGAGACAAGATCAAATGTGGGAAGAAATCCTTTTTAGTCTTGATGTTTAATGGAATCACTCATGAGGATCATTCTCAAGAACTCTCTCTCTAGAGAGAAAATCTAAATTCTCCTTCCCAAAATACCAAAGGTTTTTTTTTTTTTTTTCAAAGCTATAAGAGCATATTTATAGTAGCCTTGACCTAAACTACTTAACCAACTTAATTTAAATATTAAATGGCCTTAATACAAGTTTTATGGCCCCATTACATGCCTTAAAATAGATTAAAACATAATATAAGTCGTGGAAATAAAATTACAACTGAAAAGGCTGAAAACAAGAAAATTTACAAAAGTTTAGAATTGGCCAGAATAGGGCTAGTGCCGGGTAGGTCTCCTGGGGGTGACGTCAGGTACAATCCGGAGGAACAATTCTAGTGCACAAAAGTTAGAACAAACAATCGAGCTTTTTTCCTATCCACAACTGGTGTCGGGTTGGGCTGCTGGGGCCAGCGTTGGGTCTACTCTGTTGGAACAGTACCTATGACAAAAATTTTAAAAATTGTTGCAGCTCACAGCCGGCGGCTGATCGGTCGATCTGGGCCGGCGCCGGGTTTGCTCTGGGCAAGCTCTTTTATTTTGATGCACTCCAATCCCTGCTCACTTGACCTCTATTTCTTTTCCATGTGTTTCATTAATCTTCCAAATGAAATGTTGGTAATCTCGAGCTCTCCTTGTTAGTTCTATGGTTTCCAATCCTTGTTTCATTGTTGGCTTGATTCTCCACTTGGATTGTTGTTCCTTTTATGTTCTATTTACAACTCCCTTCACTACCCATCTCTTAACAATCATTTTGGCTCTTGGCTTGTGTGCTTGGATAGCTTGAAAATCCTCTTGAAACTTCTTGAATGTTGAATGTTTCCATGGATATTTGAAGCAATTCTTGACTTTTCATCCCCCGTTTTTAGATGTGCCTTGTTTGTGGATAGATTCCTATTATTTCCCCATTTTTTAAGATGATTCGTCCTCGAACCGATACGCCTTGTTGCATGCATGAATTTCCCTGCAAAGGAATTCAAATAAGAGTTTGTGTGAAAGTAAAATTTCAAGCTTTTGCTCCACAACTCCTGCCTTGTTTCCTCTCTTCTCAACTAAATTTCACTCTCACCTTACTTCTCTCTTTTTCCTCCCTTTTGTTGTTTTCACCTCTCCAAACCTAAGTTGGCACTCTTATTTTACCTCCTTACTCCCTGATATGTTCTCTCTCCTCCCTTATTTTTGCTTGCGTTTGGAGCTCTAACCTATCTTTTTCTTCTTTTGTTCTTCTCTCATTTTCTCTCATCTCTTGCTCTTATTTTTCCCTCTCTCGCTTTTCCCTCTCTTTTGTTCTCTTCTCTTTTTATCTTCCTCACTCAAAATGTTTTGATCTTTTACAATCTCACTTGGGGACATAGGGTAAAATATGAATTTCCTTCCATTCTTGCACAAAGAGTAAATATTTTTCTTTTCATGGTGAACTACCTCCCTATCATATAGCCAAGGCTTTCCCAATAATATATGCCTAACATGCATGGGAAACACATCACACATCACCTCATCTTTATATCCCCCTATGACAATTGTAACCTTGAATTGTTTGTTCACATTTACTTCACCACAATTGTTCGACCATTGAAACTTATAAGGTGTAGGATGTTTTAAGGCCTCCATTCCTAATTCCTCCACCAATGTAGCACTAATCACATTTTTACAACTCCTTCCATTAGTAATCAAGCTACATAATTTTTCTTTGATTTGATACCTTGAATAGAAAATATTTTCTTTGTAGATCCTCTTTTCCTTCAACCACATAAGCTTCTACATTTTTTCTCATAATACCTAATACACATGGTTTCTCAAGTGTATCCCCATCTCTTCCATCCACTCTATCTCCTCCACTAGATTTGATGTCATTTTGTGAAGTTGAACTAGATGCTTCATTCTTACTAGTTTCACTCATTTTTATTTGCTTTTACACCACCTCTAGCCAACTCCTCATTTTCTCCTCTTGTGGATACGAGATTTTTCTCACTTCATAAGTACTTGAAGCACTTTGGGAACCTTCATCTATAGCAAGCATTTGCTTCTTTTTTATCTTATTCTGTGAATGCATTTATTCTTCAACAACTTCTTCTTGCTTATTCTCCTCTAACACTCTCAATGGGTTTGATTCATCTTCTAGGAAAAAGAGAATGTTGTAAAATTCCTTACTCACCCCATTTATTGAATTCAATGGTTCCACGTCTTTTTCACCATCATCACTAAGCTCCTCATCAATCTCATCAACATTTTTTTCAACTTCTTCGTGCACCACTTCAACATTTTGATTGAGTATTCCTTGGCACTTGATCTCATTTTCAAGCTTTTCCTCTTTCTCAAAGCTATGTAATTCATCTTACTCAACCCTCTAAACATTTTCTTCATTTCTTGCCCTTCTTAGCTCCTCAACATCTACAACATTTTTCTTGGCCATTTTGGTCTCAAGCCTAGCCATTTGATTCTCAATTTATCTCTCTCCTTCACAATTGTGCACCTCATAAAATCTTTCATATGCTAATTTACTTAGACAATCAACATTCGTGTGCCTTCTACTACAACAAATCTCATAAGTCAATTCTCCACTACTCCTTTGTTTAACTCTTTTTGGACAATCATAGGAAGTGTGTTCAAAACTCCGACACATTCTGTATTCACACTCCCTCAAGTTCTTTTGTACCCCATGCTTTGTTATTTTTTGTGCTTCTCCCACATAAACTTCCCTATTCTAATATTCCTCACTCTTATGTCCTTTTTCTTCATATTCCCAATTTTGTTCCTCAAAACTACCATATCCTTCCTTACTCGAATAAGATTCTCCATTGTTTTCACTCTCCCTACTCCAATTTTTCATAGGACTCAAGTTCTCACATTCTTGATCACTCCCCTAGGTCTCTGTCATAGCTATCATATTCCATTCCACTTGTACTTGGCCCCTCATCATGTTCATCTAAATATCCCATGCTCTCATAGTCATCCTCCATATATTCTTGCTCATATTCATTTTCTTCCCCATAACTACTCTCATCATAGCAAGACTCCTCATCATAGTCATACCCTTCACTTTCACTCCAACTGGCTATTGCAAATTTCCTTTCAAGAGAAGTACATACAAAATTTAAGTAGAAAACACAAGAGAATTCCTCACTTCATTCCTCCACATGTTTACACTCAATTTTTAGTAGTTACTCTTCACTCGCGTTTGCATTCTTCTTAACTTTTGTAAAATGAGCTCACTTTCTTGCCTTTTTTTCAAACTCTCAATTTCACACTCAAGTTCTTCCCAACTCTTTTCCACTTTAAAGAATTTAGTTCTATTAATCAAGTCAACTAAATTCCAAGAACTAAGAAAGAAAGGTGTCTTAAAGGCAATTTATCAAACACTTGGAGTGCAACAAAGAAGATGCATGGATTTCAAAGAGTTGTTACACTAAATGATGCTATCACAACCTCAATCACACTTTTAATAGTTAACAATCACCTAAATGCTCTTTACTAAACAAATTTATTCATCATACTTCATGATTAGAAGCTTTGGTAGTCAAGTATGATCATTCACAATTTATTGGGACAATATATCAAATACATTGAATGCAATCGTGTAGCTCAATTTGTATAGTAAATTTCAGTTTGGTTTTGGTCCCAAATCAACAAATTGTTACACCAAATGACTCCTCAAACATAAATATACCATATAGGATCAAATTAGCAACATTTCCATGGCATAAATTCATGCTTTTGACATCCAAAAATAGTAATAGAAAAAGTGACGAAAATTTGAAAATCAATAGATTTTGAAGAAGATTGTACCTTAGTCCAAAGAAAGTTGGTTGATTAGAATCAACATAATGCAAGCTCTGATGCAACTTGATATGATCTTGAGAAGCACCAATTTTTGTGGATTGAACTCAAAACAAGAACCCTAACAAGCTCACATGCAAGAACACCAAAATGCAAAGTAATTAACACTCTTGTGATAATGTGAATCTATCATACTTTAAAGACACTTTAACACCCTAATCTAACTAGAGTTTAGAATACCAAGGAGAGGAATTTGAAGGCATCTAAGTTAATCCTATCAAACACACTAGGAAACCTAGTACATAAGAATAGAGATGAAGTTTAGATTATCCCTTAAGATTTAGAGACAAGATCAAAGGTGGGACTAAATCCTTTGATTTAGTTTTGATGTTTAATGGAATCACCCATGAGGATCACCCTCAAGAACTCTTTCTCTAGAGAGAAAATCTGAATTCTCATTCCCAAAATACCAAAATTATTTTTTTACAAAGCTATAAGAGCATATTTATAGTAGCCTTGACCTAAACTACTTAATCAACTAAACCTAAATATTAAATGGTCATAATACATGTTTTGTGGCCCCATTACATACTTTAAAATAGGTTAAAACATAATAAAAGTCATGAAAATAAAATTACAACTGAAAAGGCTGAAAACAAAAAAATTTGCAAAAGTTTGGAACTGGCCAGAATAGGGCCGGTGCTTGGTAGGTCTCCTGGGGGTGACGCCGGGTACAATTTGGAGGAATAGTTCTTGTGCACAAAAATTGGAACAAACAAACAAGCTTTTTTCTTATCCACAGCCGGTGCCGGGTTGGGTTGCTGGGCCGGCGCCGGGTTAGCTCTGGGCAGGCTCTCTTGTTTTGATGCACTCCAATCTCTGCTCATTTGACCTCTATTTCTTTTCCATGTGTTCCCTTGATCTTCCAAATGAAATGTTGTTCATCTCGAGCTCTCTTTATTAGTTCTTTGGTCTTCAATCCTTGTTTTAATGTTGGCTTGATTCTCCATTTGGATTGTTATTCCTTATGCGTTCCATTTACAACTCCCTTTATTACCTATAACTTGACAATCTTTTTGGAACTTGGCTTATATGCTTAGATGGCTTAAAAATCCTCCTGAAACTTCTTGAATGTTGAATGTTCCCATGGAGATTTGAAGCAAGTCTTGACTTTCCATCCCCTTTCTTTAGATGTGCCTTGTTGCGTGGATAGATTCCTATCAACCATCCTTTGATATCTAGTCTGATGAGCCATAGCTTCCAATACGTATCTATTTATCTCAGAGAGCTACCCAAAAGCATACATGTTTAGTCACATTTTTTAGAGTTTTGGATTATTTAGATTATCCTCGATAATCACAATGGGGTGATTTCTTCACTAAGTGAAGTATAGAAACTACATAAGTCCGTCTTAATTAACTAAAATTATACACCTAACGTACAAGGTTATTGGCCTTATGATAAGACCTCACATAACATTCCAACTTCACTAGACCACTAACTTATACACAAGTCTTAGGGTCCTCATCGACGCAATAGCGATAGACCAATATTTATTTATTATAGTAATTATTAATGATTCTAAAAATTACTGTCACGCAGTCCAGTTCTACTATTCCAATTATGCATAGACTATTGGCATAAGTAGACTACTCACTAATTACAGCTAAACTATTCCCATTTAGAAACCATAATATAATAATCTAAACCCTAATAAAGTGCCTAAATTTATCAGTCGATCAAGAGCAATTTTCGTATGTGTTAGTAGCCTATAGTCTACATCTTTCTGTGGAAGCATGATCTAATCACGTAGATTACTTACTAACACACTTTGACTTTAATGTATACATATTGAAGTTGTTGAAAACTTATAGAAACTAAGCATGTAGAAAATAAAAATAGAAAAGCAACGAAAACCACACAGCGAAAGCATTAGCAGTATACCTCTTTGCCGTAAATTTTCCTTTGGCCGTGAAGAAGATGAATGAACCACTGCAACAGCTTCTTCTCTGGATGACGATTTCGATTGAAATCCCGTGATCCGTCTACTTCTTTTGGTTTGCATGAATGTGAGCCCTTCTCGAGAACTTAGAATATTCCACCGCCTATTTACTTGTTGGTGAAACAATTTAGGCAAGAAAAAACTAGTCTCAAATGAATTCTTGAAGCTTTGCTATTGATTAGCAAAATCAGGAAACAAAAAAGAAGAAATGCACGAGAGAGAGGAGAAGAAAGAAGGCTTCTTGTCTATTTTTTCCTTTCGTGTGTTCTGTGTGTATATCTCACAAGACTCATAACTTCTCACGCTTGATAACCTAAATACCGGGTTCTTGATATTTCAGAACACCCGAAGGCTATCAACAAAAGAGGTTTGCTTTGCCTAAACTCTTCTATTCCGTGAATTAAAAAAAAAAAAACCCTTTATTTCAGACTATTAAGCTAATGATAATTTATTATTTTTTGTTAGACCCAATGAGTCCAAAATAATAACCATTAATTATTTATTTTCTGGGCCTATTAAAATAACCCAATAAATAATTAATGAGCTCAAATGAACTAAAATAATTATTTAAGTCTTTTTATTAACTAGTTTAGGCCCAGGTTAATTTTTTAATTATTCAATCTATGCTTAGGTCCTGAATAATTAATTAACCAATTAAATTAGATAATAAATTTAATTTCTCTCATTCCTTTATTTTATTTCACTCCAAAAATAAATTAGACCTGCTAAATAAAATAAAATCCTTTTTGTTGAGACTATTTCCTCGACCTAAAATCAATTAGGACTTACGGGCTATTCCAAGGACCAAAAAGACACATCGCATTGGCTATTAAAATAATCAAAATACCCCTGTTATATAAATAGCTATATTTTATATTTTAAATATTTCCTAATATTACAATAAAGAAATATTGACCCCAAGGATAATGCTCCGTTAGCTATATCTTCGACTTAAAGGTGAAATGACTAAAATACCAATCTACACACCGCCGTGCATTTAGAAAGAAAAGAATGTACTAACACTTTGCTAAAAGACATCTACCATCCTTAGGCTTCTAATCCAATGATCCACGACTTCTTGGAATATTTTCACTTTCCAAGAGAGTTACCCTAAAGCAAATATTCAAGTCATATTTCCTAAGGCCTGGTTAATTAGATCATTCAGACAACCACAAGGAGCGATATAGTATAGATACTATCTTGTATAAGTCTGTTTTAACTAACTAGTTACATATACCAAACACACAAGTATTTTAGTCATTCTAAAGAACTTCAACTATAGTATATTAAAGCGTATACTTCTAACTTCGTCATACCACCAATTTATACTCAAGCTGTATAGTACAAGTCCATGCTGTAGCTGTAGTAGTCTAGGTTTTTATTATATAGTACTTTTAGAAACTACTACTATAGGTCCAGTTCTACGTATTCGAAATACACTTGTGTTATAAAATGAGAAGACTACTCATTGGCTAAAGATAAGCTATTCCCTATTTAGAATTCATAACATAATAATCTTACCGTGATGAGATCCCTATTCTCATCATTTAGTTAAGAATAAAAGTTTATGTATTAGGTAACCCATGGTCTATACCTTATTGTGAAAGACCTCTATTCATATGAACCATTTACTTAAACACAATAGGTCTTTTTCAATGAAAATTTTGTACAAATATAAGAATGATTTCACAAACAATTTTTGAGTAAAGTACTTTCATTAATACAAGTCAAAATTACATTAGAAACCTAGTCTAAGAGGGCATACATCCCAACAATTTCCTACTTTATTCTAAGACCTAGTAAGTTTATAAGTGCCCAACCCTATAGCGTCTAAGTGTCTTCTAAAGACTCTCTCTACCAAAGGCTTGGTGAAAGGATCTGCTAGATTGTCCTCCAAGGCAAGCTGTTCCATCACGACTTTCTGTCTTTGGATGAAATTTCGGATCAGGTGATACTTTCTCTTTATGTGCTTCCCCTTTTTTTGGTTGTTGGGTTATTTGGATTGTGAGACTGTGCCAGTGCTATCACAATACATCACAACCGATTTGTCCATTTGTGGCATGACTCCAAGTTCTAAAAGGAACTTTCGGAGCCAAACTACTTCCTTAGATACCTCTGAAGCTGCCACATACTCAGCTTTCATAGTTGAGTCTGCAATGCAAGATTGCTTGATACTCCTCTATGAAATGGCTCCTCCAGATAAGGTGAAGACATTTCCATTAGTGGATTTTCTCTCATCCGTATCCACCCGGAAGTCTGAGTCCGTGTATCCTATAAGAATCAAGTCATCAGCCCTGTAAACCAGCATATAATCTTTCATACCCTTAAGATACTTAAGAATATGCTTTACAACCTACTAATGAACCTCCTCGGAGTTTGACTGATATCTGCTAACTAAGCTTACGGCAAAGTAAATATTTGGCCTAGTACACAGCATGGTGTACATGAGACTTCCCACAGCTGAAGTATTGGAAATCCTACTCATTTTATCTTTTTCTTCTTAAGACTTTGGACAGTTCTTTGAGAAAAAAGACAACCTATGCCTGCAAGGGATCAACACTCCATTGTATGAGTCTACACTGAACTTGGCTAGAATCTTGTCAATGTATATAGTTTGGGATAAACCTAACATTCTCTACTTCCTATTTCTAATAAGCTTTATTCTGAGAACATAACTGACTTCACCGAAGTCCTTCATACTAAATTGACTAAATAGCCAAACCTTAGTAGATGATAGTGTCCCTACATTATTTTCAATGAGTAAAATGTCATCCACATATAGTATATGAAAAACCACGTTTATGCCTTCCAGTCTCCTATACACATATGTTCATCCTCGTTTTGAATAAAATCATAAAATTTTACAGTCTCATCAAAACAAATATTCTATGCTCTGGATGCCTGCTTCAGTCCATAAATGGATTTCTTAAACTTACAAGCCATATGCTCTTGGCCTCAGCAATAAAGCCTTCCAGTTGGGATATATAGATGTCCTCACTAAGATAGCCATTTAAAAATACCTTCTTGACATCTATTTGCCATATCTCATAGTTATAATGACATGTGTGGCAAGGAGGATACAGATGGATTTAAGCATGGCTACCAGGGAAAAGATTACCTCATAATCGATTCTTTTTTTTTTTAGTATACCCTTTCACCACAAACTTAGCTTTGAAGGTTTCCACCTTCCCATCTACTTCTCTCTTCCTCTTGTATACCCAATTACACCCAATGGATTTTATTCTTTCAAGTGAAGCTATAAGATCCTAAACTTACTTAAAGTACATAGACTCAATCTCGGCTTTTATTACTTTATGCCATAAGTTTGCATCGGCATCAATAATAGCTACCTTGTATCTAGTGGGATCTTGTTTCTGATGGTTGGTAACTAGGTCAAAAACTTCTCTACTCCATCTTTCTGGAACCTTAGATATCCTCCTACTATATCGAGACTCCGTTTGTATAGATTCTTTAGGCTGTGCCTTTTCTTGTTCTATAATCGAGTTAGAAGAAGTTGATTTAGAAGATAACTTTTTTTTGAGTTCCAACCTTATTGAACCTTTAGTGGATGTACTTTGATCATCCTCTAAGTATCTAGCATTAGTACTTACAAGTACTTTTTGCTTCTTGGGATGATAAAAGTAACCATCCTGTATACCTTTTGGATACCCAATAAAATAACATAATTCTAATCTTGGTTCTAACTTATCTCCCTTGATCAATACATAAGATGGACAACCCCATATCTTGAGATGATTTAGATTTGACTTATGCCTAGTCCACATCTTATAGGATATCCTAAGTACTGACTTAAAAAGTACCAAGTTCAAAATATATGCCGCTGTTTCTAGTGTATATCCCCAAAAATACATTGAATGAGTAGCATAAGACATCATACTTCGGACCATTTTCATCAATGCTCTGTTCCTTCTCTCAGCTACTCCATTCTGCTAGGATGTTCCTAGCGCAGAGAGTTGGGATATTATCCTATGATGTACTATGTAGTCCTTGAATTCATCAAGGAGGTATTCTCCACCACGATCTGATCGTAAGGTCTTAATTAGTTTACATTTCTGATGCTCCACTTCAGCCTTAAACTCTTTGAACTTGTCAAAAAGAGTCAGACTTATGTCTCATCAGGTAAATATAAACATACCTTATACAATTATCCGTGAAAGTGATGAAGTACTCAAACTCCTTCTTGTTGGTGTAGACAAAGGAATACATACATTAGTGTGAATAAGACTCAATGCTTCCTTGGCTCTATCCGTCTTTCAAGTAAATGACCTTTTGGTCATTTTTTCCATAAGACAGGATTCACACTGAGGCCAACTTTCCAATCTCAGTGAGCCTAAAGGCTCATCATGGATTAACCTTTAAATCCTAGTTGAGTTAATGTGACCCAACCTTAGATGCCAAAGATATGAGTCACTGACATTGGTCTTTCTGTTCCTATTTAAAGGTTCAAATTGAGCGTTATTTGATTGATTGTTAATAGAATTAATGGAATAAATTTTCATACATGTGTCCAGTATATATTACTTCTCTATTTCTACTGATAGTTATACCAGAATGGAAAGAAACAGAATATTCTTGATTTATTTATTTTTTATACTTTGCTTGAGGACAAGTAAAGAGCTAAGTGTGGGGGAATGTGATAGGGCCTAAATTAGTCAAATATTTCCTAGTTATTTGAGGCCATTTTGTGATACATTTTGTACAATAGCTGGTCATATTCCTTCATATTTGAGATTTTATCCTTAGAAAGGTATTTTGTGCATTATTGTAGATTTTAGAGGGAAAATAAGATAAAATTATCGCTAAACAGACTAGAGGCAGTGCCGGTCAAGACAAGACAGGCGGCATCAATCACGTGTTATTGGCACGCACTTCGAGATGATAAAAAATCGGCAAAACAGGAGCTGAACAGAACACAGCCGCCGCCAGTTGGGAGTCCAGAGGCGGCGCTGGCTGTGACCTGGAAAAACTTGGCACGAAAATTGAGAAAAATCGGTGAACGGATGAAAGACAAAATGCAACTGGCACTGGCCCTAGGCAGGACATGCGGCACCGACTGTGCACTGGTATAGAGGGGTGCCTCGATTTTCGTGCACATATTTGGCAATTTTCAAAGTTTTGGTATTTTCAAATTTCTATTCGTCCAGGAACCCTAGTGGGACGAATTTAGGCACTCCTAAAGCCTATAAATAGAGGAAAAATACAAGTCAAAGGGAGGAATTGAAGGAGTAAAACATAAAATCACTCAAATCATGGAGGATTGTACAAGAGAGTCTACAAAGGAAGAAGAATGAGGCTTGTCTATGAGTGCTTTCTTTTAACCTTGTTTTCTTTTCTTAAACAATGATATATTAATTATTTTATTGTAATTTGATATTGTTTTTTATATTCATGATTTTTAGGGTTACTTTGATCTTTTGATTAATTGATTGTTATTCTTGGTATTTAATTACTTATGCTAATTATGAGATTAATTTTTTATTTCTTTCTATTAACTTGCTTGGAAAAGGGGTTGATGGTCATTTCAATTCATTAATTTCATATTTGTAGTCTATTAACTTGCTTGGAAAAGGGGTTAATTGCTAAGAACTGGGTAATTAAAGGTTAATTGATGTCTGCTAGGATATGGATGCATTGGTTAATTTCATGTTTTAAATTTGCCAGGATATGGGGATTTAATCAAAGATTGTGTTTAATGCATCTTTTGGGTAAATTAGTTGAGACAGGATATGTGATGCTAATTTATCTAGAAGATAGTGATTTCATGGATGGAAAAGAAGTGAATCTATCTTAATTCTTCATGATGCCAAGAGAATGATTAGTTATGATAATGATTAGGTACTTTAGGGTCATGTTTGTCAAAATAATGGTTTGAGTTACATAATTCTCAATCATTGACATGTATATATTCTTCTATTTTGTTTTATTTTCCTTTTTATTCTTTTTCACTTTATTGAGTTGGTTAAACAATAAAAGAAAAGTGATTACTGCATACTTGTTCTTTGAGGATTGATACTCGTTTTAAACCCTATGCTATGCTTAATGATGAGTACACTTGCTCATATGTGTAATTTGGAGTTAACGTTTTTATGTATTTGGATTTGGGTATAAAAATTATATAAAAATAAACACATTCCCAATCAAGTTTAAATTAAAACGTTAACCCCAAATTACACATATGAGTAAGTGTACTCATAATTAAGTATAGTATAGGGTTCAAACGAGTGTCGATTCTCAAGGAACAAGTTTGCATTAATCCATTTTCTTTCATTGTTTAACCTAATCAATAAAGTGAAAAATAAAAAAAATAAAAAAAATAAAAATATATATACATGTCAAGGATGGAGTGTAACACCCCACTACCTACACCCGCCAGGGCCGGGGATGTCGCCTCATCCAAAGGACAAGAGGTCTTTATAATTATTTCATATAAATAAAATAGCGGAATAAAAATAATATTTTAACTTAAAATTTATTACAACCTAAGAATAAATTCAAGAATACCAAAAACAAACCTATAATAAAATTTATCCACTCTCATCTCCTCAAAGTACTACACAAAATAAATTATCAGAAAATCTTCCAAGGCAGGCAATATCTAGTTACTCATCCCCATAGCAGGATCGACCTGAAATCATGGTAAAAAGGGTGATGAGACAAAAATCTCAGTAAGTTCATGTGTGCTTTGAGTGTCCAGTGAAAACAGTTCGTGAATGCAAAGTATAAAATCTATATAAGGGAAATACTGGAAAGCAATAAATATTAGTTAAAATCAAGAGTGGTGTTTTGGCTTTTCCAACCATACATAAACAATAAAATCAACCACTCAAAAGAAATGACCATGGGTTATCACACGTTGGGCCCCATAATCGGTCAGAATGCCGATATTTTGTGCAGACTGACAAAAGGTAAGTGATCGGCCTACCGGGCAAAATACTCCTCATTCTCTATACCCAAACAACAATCGGGTGTCCATTCTGGCAAAACACAGTCACTTGATTGAAAAATAAACTGCTAGCTCAGATCGGCACGATCTACTGAATTGACATCTTATCCAAGAAGGACTCACCCCTCAGAGGTGGTCACCTACTGAGAGACGTACCCTAACCCTTCAAAGACTAGCTCTAGCAGTCCACCCTTATTGAGTACTCAACGTAACGTATCCCACTTGGGAAAAAGGAACAAAACATAGTTCCACTTGAAAATGGCAATTAAGGGTTTCCAAAGTCTTTGTCAAAATCAGTTTTAGAAAGAGTTTTGAGTTTGAGTTAAATCTGCTTATTGATTTTCAAATAATTTGTTTGACTGAAATAAGTAAGGAGTCAATCCTCAATTGCCTTTACCGAAATAAGTGTCTATGCACTCTACATTTGGCTTACCATAATAAACGTTTTGCATTAAACGGGTTTTATGCAGGAGCTTACCTGATCCTTAGCTTGAGATAAAATAAAGATCTTCAACTGCTAACCTAACCCCGCCTAGGGTAAATATATACCACAATCAAACTCCAGCCAAAATCCACTTTCACAAATAAGACTAGCTCAACTCACTACTACCATGATCCTAATGTCCCAAGCTTTAAGGCTAAATAATAAATAAAAAGGTTTATAAGCTAAGTCGAATTTGATATTTAAAATAATTAGTGTTTTGGGAAATAGGTACTAATAAGTTGAAGGTTTAATTCTTGCTAAGAATAATTTTAGAGTTTATTTGATGAAGAGTCCTTAGTGGTATTAGGTAAAATAATGATTTACTAATAATTAATTGTTTGAAAATAATTGCTAACTAAAATTAGTTGAAAATAAATTTTAATGGGTCTTGATTGAAAGCTAATAAATAATTTTTAATAGGTTTTGATTAAAAGATAATAATTGAAAGATAATAAATTTTAATGATATTTATGAATATAAGACTTACAAAATTAATATTTTTACTTATTATGATTATTTTCATAAAAGGCTTTATTTGATATTATCATTTTATATAATATATATATATATATATATATATATTATTTTCTAGTAAAGCTATTGTTTATTTGACTAAAATATCCTTATTATATATATAATAATCCAAATCTACCCTTCCTAGGGTTTTTCAAAATTACTAGCAAAATTCATAATATTAAACATTTTATTGAAGAAATAAAATTTAGCTTAGGGACAACTAGGTCATGATCATAATTCCACTTTCTAACTATAATCATGAACATATACTCCACTTCAATTCATCAAACCATCAAAATCATGAATAAAAGTATAGATCTAAATTTATCAAGACATGATCCAATCTCTACTAACATAAACATAATCAAAGCTTCAATAACCATACATGAATATAAATCCTATTCATCATAGATGACATAATCTCTAGCATACTTGATCACAAATACTACCTATGACATGGGGACATGCATTAAACCCTAAAAACACCATACAATCAACCAAGATAATCAACTCATGCATAAATCTCATTTCCATCATAAACACACATTTATTCATGCTTCAATCTCTACTTATCACAACAATACATGCTCAAATCCCATTCATAAACCATCTTCTACCAATATCATCCTAGAGACATGAATCTAGAATTTAAAAGGAGGGTTGAAAAGTCTTACTTGATTGATGAGTACCTTGAAGGAGTTTCGAATGGATCTCAACTCCTAGATGTCTAAATCCGTCCAAGGAAGATGAAGAAAGCATGGCCATTGGTGAAGAACCATTCGGCTAAGAAGAAGAGAGTGTTCGGCCAAGAGAGAGAGAGAGAGAGAGAAAAGAGAAGAAAAGAGAAGAAGGGAGTCCATTAGCATGCTTATTCATATATATATTCATTAGAGATCAAAGATTAGTGAAGATGAAGTTGTTTGAACAAACCTACCTTAAAGGTGTTCTTGAGCCTTCACAAAATTTCTGATTTTTTATCCAAAAGAGCAAGTTGGATTTTGGAGTTTGATGTTAAAAATGGTATGGATGGACTCACGGTAGTGATTAGATGAAATCTGAAATTTTTGGAAGAAGTTTGAAGCGGTTTGTAGAGGTATTAGGCGAAAGAAATGAGTAGGTGTTCTTAGTGTTCTATGTGTGTTTGAAGGTTGAAGAGAATGGAGGGATTTTGGTTTGTGGCTGCCGAAATTCTGTGTGTGTACAGTGGCCGAATTGTTTGTGTAGTTTAGGAAGATGATTTTTCTGGTTTAAAAGGAAAAGGAAAGGCTGGTTGTTGAAATCCTAAAAGAATATTTTTGGATATCAAATTTGGAAACAAAATATAGCAAGAATATCTTTGTTTAATGGAAGCTTTTTGGAAGCTGCTATGGCCGAATTGTTGCTCTGTGTTTCTCCTGGGTGAAAGCTAGTTGAAGAAGGTTAATGGTGGTCGAAAAGAAGGAGTGTAATGGTGAAGGGAAGGTCTGGTTGTTTGAGGGACATTTTATGGAAGGTTGCTAAATTAAGTTTGCTGGAATTTTGGTATCCAATCAAGGCATGATTGTAGTGATTTATTGGAGATATTTTTGGACAGCCATGTTTGATTTTCGTGCAGAAGCTTGGGAAAGACAATGGAGTTCAGTTCATGGCTGTTTAAGAGTGGTTTGTGCAAAAGAAAGATGAAGTTTTGGCTAGGGCTAGAATAGGAAACAAAGCTGGAAAATTACTGCACAGAATTTCGCCATTGCTGGAATTTTTATGGGTAGTTTCAGCTGCCATTTTCCAGCCAGGTTGCAGAGAGTTTGAAGGAGATTTCAGAGGCCTTTCATAGCTAGTTTCCAGCCTTCTTCATGGAGGAACGTGGCTAAGGAGCTTGGAGAAAATTGGAAGAAAACAGCTTGGTTGAAGACCACCAAAGCTGCGATTTCAACCAGAAATTTTTCTGGTTTTGCACAGCATTTGTGCAGCCCGAAATTAACTAGAAAATTTTAGATTTCAAGCTGATCAAAAGGGCCATTTTCTAGCAACATTTGAGAGGGAATAATGGCTGAGAATTTCGACACCTTGAAGGCACAAGAAGTTGAAAAAATTTCAGTTCATTACATGAAGGAAAATGAACCTAGCTAGAATGAAGTTTAGAAGGTTCACTAGGGGAATTAATTCTCTTGGAACCTTCCCTATCTCTTCCACATTTTCGGTCCATAATATGTCTTTCCCTTAGACATTTTAAACCTTCAAAGCCACAGCACTTTACTGAAATTTCTGGAATGAAATTGGCTAGAACAAATTTGTCCAATCTAATGAATTGAGAATTAGGAAAAATTAAAGATCAAGGAGGAATGAATTCCCTTAGGAATTTTTGAGTAGGGCACTAGAATAGGATTAGAGTACTCCTATCATGTCTCTCCTAGAGCAACACCTCTACCCTATGCTAAAGCACTTAAGGCTGAAAATACTCCTTCCCAAGCAAAAATAAAATATAATCATGCTAAAGCTCCAATGATGGAATTTGAACCCAAGACCTCAAGAATTAATTCCAAAGTTCTAACCACTACACCACAACAACTCTTGTTCTTATTTTCTCTCAAAAAAATATTTTCCTATCTAATCCTCAGGCTATCTCCCTATTTCCACCTCAGGCAAAAATTACCATTTTGCACTTCTTACTCAATAAACATAATCAAGCCCTCGAGACTATAACACATAAATCCAAAGCACATACAATCATATAAAAATATATTTAAATATGAAATAAAATATAATATGCATCCCAACCCCCTTACTCTAAGGTTGGTTTTGACTGGGGTTTCACATGGAGAATTATGTAACGTAAACCATTGCTTGGACAAACATGACCTTAAAGTACCTAACCATTATCATAACTAATTATTCTCTTGGTATCATGAATGATTAATAAAGATTCACTTCTTTTCCAATACATGAAATCACTACCTTCTAGATAAATTAACATCACATTCCTGTCTCAACTATTCTACCCAAAAGATGCATTAAACACAATACTTGATTAAATTTTCATTTCTGGCAAACTTAAAACATGAAATTAACTAATGAATCCATTCTTGACAGATATCAATTAACCTTTAATTACCTTGTTCTTAGCAATTAACCCATTTTCCAAGCAAGTTAAGAGACAACAAATATGAAACTAATGAATTGAAACCACCATCCACCCCATTTCCAAGCAAGTTAATGGAAAGAAACAACAATTAATCTCGTAATACGCATAAGTAATTAGATACCAAGAAGAACAATCAATTAATCAAAAGATCAAACAACTCTAAAAATCATGAGTATCTAAAACAATATCAAATTACAATAAAATAATTAACACATCATTGTTCAAGAAAAGAAAACAAAAGTAAAAGAAAACATCATAAACAAGCCTCATTTTTCTTTCTTTGAAGACCTTCTTACACAACCCTCCTTGAATTGAAGAATTCCTCCTTTGATTTTGAGTGATTTTTTGTGATGATCAATGAATTTTCTCCTTTTCTCTTGTGTTTTCCATCTATTTATAGGCTTAGAAAGTGTCTAAACTCATTGGTGTAAGTTTCTTGGCCGAGTAGAAGTAGGAAGAGACAAAAATTTCATAGATTTTCAAAAACCGCGTAAAAAAAATCAAAATCTCGTCTTTTCCTCAGAGCACAGCCGGCGCCGCCTTGGCTACCGGAGCTGGCACCGATTGTGTTCTATTTCTTTCTTTGTTCGCCGATTTTTCCTTGAGTTCCACGCACTACTGTCCAGAATACAGCGCCGACTGCGTTAACTACTGGAGTCAGTGCCGGTTCGATTTTGTTCTGGTCCTGTTTCAACAATTTTCATTGTCTCGAAGTTCATGTCAATAGCATATGGCCGGCGCTGGTTCCACTGCCCTGTCCGGCACCGCCTCTATTTTGTTTTACGAAGTTTTTGCTTCGTTTTACCCCTAAAATCTGAAATAATGAACAAAATACCTTTTTAAGGGTAAAATCTCAAATATGAAGGAATATGACTAGTTATTGAATAAAATGTATTACAAAAGAGCCTCAAATAACTAGGAAAAACAAGACTAATTTAGGCCCTGTCACATTTTAATTTAAACTTGATTGGGAATGTGCTTATTTTTATATTATTTTTTATACCCAAATTCATACACATCAATTTTAACTTTAATGCTCTTTTTACATCCCTACATTTTTTTTTTTTTTGCTCTTTGCTTTTCTTTCTTTTTCTTTTCTTTTTCATCACACTTTATTTTTTCGTCATAGGACATGCATTTTGCATTCCTAGATCCTTTTTTTCTCCTCACTTCAGCAAGTGCATTGAGCAACTTACCTCTTGCTCTTAATTGCCTTTTTTATTGAAAAATTCAGTAAATAATTGAAAATTTATATATTACAACATACAACACAAATTAATGAATGAATAAATGGGAATTACCATGAAACTAGAGATAAGTCGACGACCCACACTCTATATTTCATCACTAAGTTTTCATCCATTCTTAAAGAATCAAGCTTTACAAACATTTTCAAAGGCATAAACATGATTAACTCACTTATCCAAACTTAGTCTATGTCATGCCCAATATAAAGGTGCACATAAAAATAACTTTCCAAGAAAAGTCTTAAGTAGAATTACCAAGTAAAAAGATAAATAATAACTCCACCAAATTAATACATATCAACACATAAACTAACAATCTTGAAACTTAACCCAACAATGTGCAAAAATTTGGCCCAAATGAAAAAATAAAAATTTTAGCCCCAAAATAAGAAAAGTCCAAAATAAATAATACAAAATTGTAAAGAAAATATTATTCAACCTCGTATGCACATCACCACACTTAAATTAGACAATGCCCTTATGGGCCACAAATTAAACAATATAAACATTTTCAATGGGACTAAAAGAAAAGGAGACGAGAAGGTAAAGTAATACTCCCTCAAGCATCTTGAAGTTTATTATCCCAAAACATGATTGTTGCAAAATTTTGATGAAGGAAAGGATGATTCCATTATCCAAAAGAGGATGAATAACTACAAAAACAAAAATAAAACACAAGAAGAATAACTACAAAATAATAATAATAATAATAATAATAATAATAATAATAATAATAATAATAATAATAAAACACAAGTAAAAATTCTAACAAAGATATAACAAAATGAATCATAAGAAAATAAAACAAAATAAAGCAACATAAAATATCCGGTGCCATTTTGGATGTACTACTAGGCATTAATTTGTCCTTGTTCCTGCAAGATTTAATTTTTTATCTACAAAAAGAATTGCCAATAAAATGTGAAATTCAACAATAAAAACTGTAATGTCACAAAGAAGCATTTGGAATGCTAATGAATGTTAAATAATACAGGTATGAGCCTAAATGTAAATCACAAATATATCCAAATAAGGTAACATAAAGATGTATAAGAAGCTAAATATATATCTCATAAATCAACTATACATAAAAAGAATAATCAACCAATGAAATACCATAAAGAACTATATTTATAAAAATCCAAACATTAAGGTTAGTTACAAGTAGAATAGTTAAACCAATAAGATACCAAAATCTATACCATTACCAAATACACTATACATTAGTAACATCAACAAAAACACAACAAAATAAAAAGACTAAACCAACATTTTTCACTAGGAATAACCTAAACTTATATATATGCTTAAATACTATCATCAATACACAACCTCCATACTCAATAAAATACTGATATACAAAGTAACAGAACTATTATACCACACACCACCCATTATAAACTAAATAAATGACAAGGAAAAGTGAAGAATTAAGGACTTAGTGACTTATTGAAAAGAAACTCAAAAGATTTTCACAACACCAGCCACCAATTTATGAATACCACACCTTCCAAAAATACCATAGCATCTCCCAAACAACTAACAAATAATTCCCGCACTTCAATAGCTATAATACTACTAACGGTGTCAAAAAGCTAACCAAGCCTCCAAACAAAATCAATAATCCACAAAATTACAATATCAACCATATAAATCAACAATCTCCTCAACTTATTCATGTTAGTGTTATGCCCTAATAGTAATTACTTGTAAATTGTATATGACACATTTGTTTTATAATAAAAGGCATTATTTATTTTTCAGTTTATTTTCTTTACTTTCATGTAAAATAATTGTTAGATAAAGTGTGATACCCCAATCCCACATGGGATTGAGATGGTATATAAGAATGGGCTTAAGTACCCATTGTAAACTTAGGATATCTATTTTGGTCCAGCGAGGACGGCGGCCAAGTAGTTGACTGTGGGTGCTGCCAAGTCCATAGTCGCGCTCCCGGGTCTGTGGGCACGAGGCGTGACATTTGGTATCAGAGTAGGTAACCAGTCCTCTGTATGGGAACTATGTGCTACACCGTACGCGGTGGGAGCCACCTCTAGAATCCCATGCCACCTGGTTGGTTCTGGGTTTAGCCCCTAAAGTATGGGCCCAGCGAGGATGCTTGAGCCTAAAGAAGGGGTGAATGTGATATGTGGGATTGTGATGAGAAGTGTGAATGGTATATAAGAATGGGTCTAGGTACCCATTGTCAACTTGAGATATCCATTTTGGCTTAGCGAGAACGGCGGCCAAGTAGTTGACCGTGGGTGTTGTCAGGCCTATTGTTGCGCTCCCGGATCCGCGACCATAGGGCGTGACATAAAGTTCCTAGTACAACACTCTATTAAGGAAATCATGATAGAGATCATGATGTAAGATTCCTACTATACTGTATAGTGTTAGTACTTAAATAATCCTAAGTTGTAGTATTAATGAGATAGAACATCATTAATGTGTTAAGACTAGCACGTGTTAGACTTCTTGATCTAATGAGGAGGTGGTTCTCATATCTGTGAGTATTGAGATACTGAAAGTTAACACGTGGATGCTTGTTAATAGAACAAGTACATTGGATGAACTAATTATGAGATAATCACATGGATAACTATGTAATGCCAGTGATAGAATCTCGCTATAGCAAATGTACAAGTATCCTTAGACTTAAAATCTCTAAGGTACTTTATTTGTGAGCATTGTACTTTGATTCCAATCTTTGGAGCTAGATCTATGGCTGCCTATAAGATGGATATTGGGTATAATATGAGGTAAACGAAAGTAGTTGAGGGGGTCAATAAAGGATTCACCACTCCTAATAGCAGAGGCAAATATCTCACAGCCACTTGTTAGAATTACCACTCGTGAAATCCTTGGCCAAGGTTATTGTGTATTGAAAACAGTTTCAAGTGATACACATGTAGAGTAGTGGATTCCCGGTACAACTACTAATATATTCAGGGCATAATTAATATTTATTCTGAAGGGAGTTGGTACTACTTTCGTACTCCAAACCGAATGAGATATTGTATGGTGAAAGAAGTTTATTGCAGTGCAGTTTGTTATTGAAGGGTTCATGTCAAGCCACTTAACTTTCTGAACTCTTGGGTGGTCATGATATGTTGCTAGATACCACTCACGATCTGCTGAATATGAGTTTATTAATTGATGAATTAATAAAGCAATTTTTTTAAGAATTAATAGATTAATTCTAAATTTTTTAAGGATTATTAATCTCAAAGATGTTTGGATTAATTTATATTCACTACCAATAGACTGGGAAGCCTAATAGGCCACACATAATAGAGGATTATGTACTAGAGATGTTATATGATAACATTGTGGGGTTTATCATGAGAAGTAGAAGTTATTTGAGCTAAATTATAATTAGTTATAATTTTTATACCAAATTATAATTATGAGAACTTAAAGGTTCCCATTACAATTTAATGAATTCTAATTTGATTAGAATTCATAGAGGTTATTTCGGCGTGAAGTTCTGGGATTTTTCCTCAGAACATGCAGAGATTATTTTATCTTTTAAGATACACAGAAGGAAAATTTTGGTTCGCTCTGGGGAAAAGAAAAACCTCTCGACAACTCTCTCTTCTTCTCTTCTCTATTTTTACCCTAGCCACCGTCACTCTCTACTAGCATAAAGACGGTGTTTGGTTTCTTGAGTTTCCTCATGTGGATTATTGTTTGATTGAATCTCATGTTGAGATTGAAGAGGCAAGATAATTAGTTAAACACTTGGTTGCTGTTTGATTGAGAGGCTTGCTGGATCGCGACTTAGCTTTCAGTCAGAAGAAAATTTTGAATATCAGAGATATCCGACAAAGGTATCTTCCTTATTTTGATCCTTCATTTTACACATACAAGCGGTCCTTTGCATAGAATCCTTATATTCTACTATGTAATGCATATATGATCCGCGCGTGGATTCTAACAGTGGTATCAGAGCCTCTTGTATGTGATTTACAGTCATTTATTCACCATGAAAGCTATTTCATGTTTGTCTCTATTTTCTGTTTCATGATATAATCATGTTTCTGGAAAAATTATTTTCTGTTGGTTTTGCTATGAAATTGTTTCAATCTTGCTTCTGGGTCTGTGAATACCGTTATCACAATGCTTATAGAAATTGTTTCTATGTGTTCTCTGGGTTTAAAGAAATCCTTTCAGCACGTCATGGGTGTTCTGTAAGTGGTCTATGTTTGCATGAAGTTAAAATTTTTTATGCTGAACCAATTGCAGTGTTGATTTTATAGTGATGGTAATCACTGCTTGTTGTTAATATGGATTAACAAAGAGTTAAATCAAATTGGAAACAACAATTGGAATTCACAAAAACTATCTTCAGAGATTTGAAGTTTTTTTTTTTTCTTGGTGTTTCTAGAAGACGATGAATAGAATTTTTTTTTTTTTTTTTTTTTTTGCCGCCCAAGCAGCAGCTCGCTGGAGCCAAGCCGCGGCTTGAGGCACAATTGGCCCCAAACCGCGGCTCGCTCGGGCTATGCTACCCGAGTTGGGAGCCATTGTTCATAATGACCAAGATGAGTTTTCTTCTCTATCTTGGTTGTTTTGTTCGTTGGCCCCACGAAAGTTTTTTTTTTCTTTTTCTCTTGCGCCAACTTTCCAAATTTTTTGTTTTGGGTCTAACCAAGTATAAATTCCAAAATTGGCTTTGGAAATTAATTTTCTAAAATAGTGATTTTAGATATGTAAAAAAAAAGTTTTTTTTTAATTAATTCTCATTTTGAGAATTAAATCTAATTATGGTTAGTCTTTATTTGGGACCCATGATTTGGGATAAAATTATCTTTTAGAAATTAATATATTTTTTAAAATATTAATTTTAGATTATATATTATTATTTAATTCCTAAAATATGATTTTAGCAATTAATAAATTTTCTAAAATATTGATTTTAGATTTTATCCTAATTAAATCTCTAGAATTTGATTTTAAAAATTAAATCTAAAATATTGATTTTAGATAAATTTTATCTTAATTTAATTTCTAGAATTTGATTTTAGAAATTAAATCTAAATTTGTTTTATTTTTCAAAAAAAGAGATTTTGGAATAATAAAATTATATGTTTAATTTTTGTTTAAGCAAAATAAATGGCAGGGTGGATTGTTATGGACTAAAATTGAATTATATCTATTCATGCATTTTTTTACAGTTTTGGTTTTTATTAAATAGGATTTGCGAGTCCTGCCTTCTCTAAAATTCTTGTGTAATTCTCTTCTCATCTAACTCCCCTCGAATATAACTTGAGGTTTCTCTATCTAGGAAAATCATGTAATTAGATTATATAGGTTAGATAAAAATAGAATTATTTTAAATTTTGGAGATGGCGACCAAAACAAGGTGAGAATGTAAGACATTCTACTTAAATCATGCATGAACACATAGGATTAACTCTATTAATTTTCCTCCATGTCTCGAGAAAATTAATTTAGAAAAGTCCATAACCATATCACGTAATCGCTTTATTACCATGGTTTTCAATTTATGTGATTTATTGACAATTTTATGCATAACATTTGATGAAATCATTAAAAGGAATAAATCCCTCAATTAATATTAAACCTAATTCCTTCCGTTAATAGAATACTCAACATCGGACATGTTCAAACTATGGAATTAAATTCTTATGGAATTAAATTCCTAATTAATAGGTCGAGTTTAACTAAATTCTTTATCCCGGTTGGACTAATTCAAGTATAAAAAAATTTAGAGGAAATATTGGGGTAGCCCAAAAGGCTTTAAGATTAAAAGATGTTAATCACCCAATGATCTGGTAATTACATACTATATAATTGGCATGTGATACCTACAATTGAACTCAATGGTGACTTGTTGGGTAAATCCAAAGTTATTCTTAAGGAATTTGGATACTAGTCCACTAGGAAAGCTTCCAACAGGCTTTCTCGAATCAATAGTAAGGGCTGTTGGTTTGAGTAAAATAGTGGAATAATAATAAGATTAATTAAATACCTAATTATTTGTATTACAAGCATATACTCTTAGCTAACCTTCTCTATCTTTACATCTAGGTCACATGCATCATGTCAACCAATCTAAACTTACATAGCATCTTGGAGACCAACAAAATAACTGAATCAAATTATCTCGACTAGTATAGAAACTTGAGAATTGTTCTCAAGTCAGAAAAGTTGCTCTACGTGCTAGATGCTTCTATTCCGCCACCACCAACTCAAGATGCTGATGCTGATGAGCATGCTATTCGCAAGAAGCACAAGGAGGACAGTGACACAACATCTTGTATCATGCTAGCGTCAATGACTCCTAGCTACAAAAACAACACGAACATATGGATGCTCAATTGATGATTCTTCATCTTCGAGAGCTATTTCACGCCCAAGCCAGAATAGAAAGATATGAGATATGAAAGCTACTATTCCATTGTAAAATGGCTGGGGGTGCTTGGCTACTTATAGGCTGAAGATGTTGGGCTTGATTGAGAAGCTTGGATCTCTTGAGTTCGTAACGGACCATGAATTAAGTGTTGACTTAATTCTACAATCTTTACGCAATAGTTTTTCACAATTTGTGATTAACTATCAGATGAACAAGATTGAGTCCACAATTCCTGAGTTGATTAATCTTCTCAAGACTGCAGAGTCCTCTATGAAGAAGGATTCCAATGCAGTGTTGATGGTAGAATCTTCTTCTTCCAAGAAAAAAGTTCAAAGGAAGAAGAAGAAGGCTCCCACTAAGCCCAAAGATGATATAAAGAATAAAGACGCAGCCACCAAGGGCCCATGCCATCATTGTGGAAAGAAAGGCCATTGGAGACGCAACTACAAGGCCTATTTGGAGACCGTAAAAGAAAAGAAGCAGAAAGAGAAGCTTGCGGGCACTTCAACTTCTACTCTTGGTATGTTTATGGTTGAGATAAATACTATCTTTAGAAATGAGATATGGGTATTGGATAAAGGATGTGGATCTCATTTGTGCAATAATTTGCAAGGACTAAAGGATAGTAGAAGGCTAGAGAAAGGCGATGTGGACTTACGTACTGCAAATGGAGCAAAGGTTACTGCACTTACTGTGGGAACATACGAGCTAAACCTGCCTTCTAGATTAGTTTTAGAACTTCAAAATTATTATTTTGTACCAGTTTTAATGAAAAATATTATCTCAATTGCATGTTTAGATTTATATGGGTTTTATTTAATTTTTAAAAATAAATGTTGTTATTTTTCATTAAATGATATCCATTATGGTTCTGTAACTTTGGTTAATGGTTTATATGTTCTAGACATGGATAATCTAATTCTCAATATAAACAATAAGAAACCAAAGATAGATAATTCAAACACCTCTTACGTATCGCATTGCCGTTTAGGCCATGTAAACAAGAATCGTGTTTCTAAGTTATACAGGTTTGGTGACTTAGGGTTATTTGATTATGAATCATATGGCACTTGCGAGTCTTGTTTACTAGGTAAAATGGCTACAACTCATTTTTTTTGGAAAAGGAGAACGGGACAAAGAGTTATTAGAACTTATACATTCCAAAATATGTGGCCCAATGTCTATACAAGCGAGAAGAGGTTATAACTATTTCATAACCTTTATTGATGATTATTCACGATATGGGTATTTGTATTTAATGAAATACAAATATGAAGCTTTTGAAAAGTTCAAAGACTTCAAGAATGAAGTAGAGAAATAACTTAGCAAAAGTATTAAGACTCTAAGATTAAATCGAGGAGGTGAATACTTAAGTCAAGAGTTTTAGGATTATCTTAGAGATAATGTGATCTTATCTCAATGGACTCTGCCACATACACATCAACATAATGGTGTATCTAAAAGAAGGAATTGAACATTTCTAGACATAGCATAAACCATGATGGTATCTGCAGACTTGGGGGTATGCATTAGAGAGTTCTGTTTATATTCTAAACAAAGTTCTGTAAAAAATGGTTGATACTACCATATTTGAGATGTTCTTTGACAAGAAACCAAAGTTATCTCACTTGAGAGTATGGGGTTATCCTACCTTTGTCAAAAGGCTACAGTCAAACAAATTTGAAAGTAAGTCTGACAAGTATTTGTTTGTGGGGTATTCAAAAGAATCTTTTGGGTATTACTTGAATCTTCCCTCCAAAAATAAAGTGTTTGTTTCGAAGTATGCTATCTTCAACACATGCTCAAATGGGACAGTAGGAGTAAAATTGAACTTAGTGAAATTCAAGAAGAACAAACAAATAAGGATCAATCATCTGATCCCACATCAATTGTGAGAATAGATGAAACTTCTACCATATACGATCCTCGTAGGTCAAGTAGGATACGTGTGACACCTGAAAGATATGAATTTCTCATAAGTGACCACAATGACGTATCGCTCATAGATGAAGATAAGCCTACTACTTACAAGGAAGTTTTGAATAGTTCAGAATCTGACAAATGGCTTAAGGCCATGAAGTTAGAGATGGATTCCATGTACGACAACCAAGTATGGACTTTGGTTGATCCACCCAAAGGAATCAAATCTATTGGGTGCAAATGGGTTTTCAAGAAGAAAACAGACATGGATAGTAACGTAGTTACCTATAAAGCACGACTAGTGGCTAAGGGTTATCGTCAACAATATGGTATTGACTATGACAAAACCTTCTCGCCAGTAGCCATGCTAAAATCCATTAGGATACTCATAGCCTTGCCGCTCATCATGATTATGAGATCTGGCAAATGGATGTGAAAATAGCTTTCCTAAATGAAAATTTAACTGAGGAAGTGTATATGACACAACCTGGGGGTTTCACATCTAATGATAGCACAAGAGTGTGTAAGCTGCAAAGGTCCCTTTATGGACTTAAGCAAGTTTCTAGGAGTTGGAACATCCATTTTGATAAAACAATCAAAAAGTTTGGTTTCATTTAAAACATAGAAAAGGCTTGTGTGTACAAGAAGGTTAGTAGGAGTGCAATCGTTTTCTTATTACTTTGTGTAGATGACATATTGCTAATATGAAATGATGTACCTGTCCTACAATCAGTTAAAGTTTAGTTGTCCAAGAAATTCTCCATGAAAGACCTTAGAGAAGCAACCTACATTCTTAGAATAAGGATCTATAGAGATAGATCAAAAAGGTTGCTAAGTCTTTCATAGTCTACATACATAGACAAAGTGCTAAAGAGGTTTAGTATGGATCAATCCAAAAAGAGATTCTTACCCATGTCCTATAGGATAAGCCTTTCAAAGTCGATGTTTCCCAAGATACAAGTTGGAAGCGATCACATGAATAAGATTCTATATATTTCGGCAGTTAGATCTATCATGTGCATTATGATATGTACAAGACTCGATATATCCTGTGCTCTCAATTTGACGAACATATACCAATCTGACCCTGGTGAGGTCATTGGACGGCTATAAAGAACATCCTTAAGTACTTGCGAATGACTAAGGATGTGTTCTTGATTTATGGAGAAGGTGATTTGAAAGTAAACGAGCATACTGATGCCAGTTTTCAATCTAACAATGATGATTTCAAATCACAATCTGGCTACGTGTTTACGTTGTGTTGAAGGATAATAAGTTAAAAGAGTTCCAAATAAGAAACTATTGCAAACTCTACGATAGAAGTTGAGTACATAACCACTTCTGAAGCAGCTAAATAAGCCGTTTGGATCAAGATGTTTGTGACGGAATTGGGTGTGGTCCCTAGCGTTGTTCGTCTAATATCAGTGTATTATGACAACAATAGAACCATTGCACAAGCAAAGGAACCACGGTCTAACCAATGATCCAAGCACGTGCTACGACTCTATCATCTGATCCTGGAGATCATAGATAAGAATGATGTAAAGATAGAGAGAGTTCTCACAGATGAGAACATAGCTGACCTGCTTATAAAAGTACTCTCCCAGAAGAAACATGATGGCATATTGAGTCATTCGGTATTAGATACATGAATGATTTGCTCTAATACAAGTGGGGGTTTGTTATTGTTATGCCCTACAGATAATCACTTGTAAATTGTATATGATACATTTATTTTATAATAAAAGATACTATTTATCTTTTATTTATTTTCTTTACTTTTATGTAAAATAACTGTTAGATAAAGTCCCTAGTATAACACTGTGTTAAGAAAATCATGATAGAGATCATGATGTGAGATTTCTACTATACTATTTAGTGTTAGCACTTAAATAATCCTTAGTCATAGTATGAATGAGATAGAACATCATTAATGCATTAAGACTAGCACATGTTAGACTTCCTGATCTAATCAGGCGGTATTCTAATATCCGTGAGTATTGAGCTACTAAAAGTTAACACGTGGATGCTTGTTAATAGAACAAATACATTGGATAACCTGACTATGAGATAATCACATGGATAACTATGTAGTGCTAATGATAGAATCTCGTTATAGCAAACATGCAAGTATCCTAAAACTTGAGATCTCCAAGGTACTTTATTTGCTAAGTATTGTACTTTGATTTCAATCTCTGGAGTCAGATCAAGGGCCACCTGTAAGATGGATATTGGGTATAATATGAGGTAATGAAAGGAGTTGAGAAGGTCAATAAAGGATTCACCACTCCTAATAGTAGGTGCGAATATCTCACAGCCACTTGTTGGAATTACTACTCGCAAAATCTTTGGCCATGGTTATTGTGTATTAGAAACAGTTCCAAGTGATACACATGTACAGTAGTGAATTTCTGTACAAGTATTAATATATTCGGGGCAGAATTAATATTTATTCTGGAGAAAGTTGGTACTAATTCCGTACTCCAAACCAAATGAGATATTGTATGGTGAAAGGAGTTTATTGCACTGCAATTTGTTATTGAAGGATTCATGTTAAGCCACTTGACTTCCTGGACTCTTGGGTGGTCATGATGTGTTGCTAGATACCGTTTATGATCTACTAAATATGAGTTTATTAATTGATGAATTAATAGAGCAATCCTGTTTAGAATTAATATATTAATTTTAAATTTTTTAAGGATTATTAATCTCAAAGACATTTGGATTAATTTATATTCACTACCAATAGATTGGAAAACCTAATAGGTCACACACAATAGATGATTATGTACTTGACATATTATATGATAACATTGTGGGGTTAATCATGAGAAGTAGAAGTTGTTTGAGCAAAATTATAATTAGTTATAATTTCTGGGCTAAATTATAATGATGAGAACTTAAAGGTTCCAATTAAATTTTAATGAATTCTAATTTGATTAGAATTCACGGAGGTTATTTCGGCGTGAAGTTCTGGGATATTTCCTCCAAACATGTTGTGATTGTATTATTTTTTATGATACACAGAAGAAAATTTTGGTTCGCTCCGGGGAAAAGAAAAACCTCACTACAACTCTCTTTTCTTCTCTTCTCTGTTTTTACCCTAGTTGTCGTCATTCTCTACTAGCATAGAGATGGTGTTTGGTTTCTTGAGTATTCTTGTGTGGATTATTGTTAGAGTCAAGCTCACGTTGAGATTGAAGAGGTGAGATAAGTAGTCAAACACCCGGTTGTTGTTTGATTGAGAGGCTTGCTAGATCGCGCCTCAACTTTTTATTGGAAGAAAATTTTGAACATCAGAGAAGGTATCTTCCTTATTTTGATCTGTCTTTTTACACATACATGTGGTCCTTTGTATAGAATTCTTATATTCCGCTGCGTAATGCATATATGATGCACGTATGGATTCTAACAATTCACTACTACTACAATCAAATTTTCAACCTCCACAATAAATATTACAATAATAACCAAAACTACAACCAACAATAATTTCATTCTCAAAACAACACTCAAATTCTCAAAACTCTCAACACTATTACAAAAACAATGAAATCAGTCTTATTATACAACAATCAACCACAATAACTATTATGCAACAAGATTTCCTTAACAACAACAATAATGACCAATTATAACAAAATTTTCATCCTAAAAATACTAACACAACAACAATTACAAAATGCCCCAACAACAACAATAATAGTATACAAGAAGGCCATATACAAAAGAAAAACTTAAATCCCAAGAATCCACTATACATATACAATTTACCAAGATAGCTACATACAACCATATAATAATAATAATAATAATAATAATAATAATAATAATAATAATAATAATAATAATAATGATGATGATGATGATGATGATGATGATGATGATGATGATGATGATGTAATACTTTGGAATTGAGTAAAATTTATTTATTTCAAAGACTAAAAATGAATTATTGAAACAACATACAAACAAGGTATAAAAAGGGAAAAAAATATTTATACAAGTAGTGGTTAGTATTATGCACAAATAGAGAAAAGATATTTACACAGTATTTGCAAATATATACATAGCTAAATCAACAAGACTCAAGTTTTTCATGATATTGCCAATCCCCAGCAACGACACCAAAAAGTTGATGCATTTTTTATGTGCATTAGAAATATTATAAACAATCCACAAAAATCAAGTTTTAAATTAAAATACTAATCACTAAAAACACACATATGGACAAGCATACCTATCGTGTAATATAAAGAGTAGCAAGTATCAAATTTATGGGAACTTAGCAATTACTACTACTTTGCTCTCATCTCATTATCTAACCAAAATGAATATAGAGAAAAAGTAAATAAAACTAACTAAAATGAACTACTACAATCGAGAGTATATCGGATCTACACGAGAAAAGTCAGAAGGATCGTCATGGAGTAAGAATATGAGGAAAGGCCATATACAAGAAGAAATCCCTCAAAAGTATGCCAAATGAAGAGTATACCATTACGTTTATCAAATTCCAATTCGAGCACCGGTATGAGTTTTGAAGAATAAACCTCACTCTCTCTTGAATTATGAGATTTCTTTCCTAAAACTCAACTAATTGGTATCTCTACCTAATCAATTTAACCCAAGAAAACATCACATTCACTAATCTCCGAAAAGGTATCCAGAAGCCCTAATATCCCTATCTCTAGGAAATATTGAAAACCTATTGACTACCAAGTTCTAATCCTTCAACCTTTCTCGAGTTAATCAAAGGAAAACAAATATTGGACTAATTAATTTGGTGTTCAACTCCTACCTCTATCTCTCAAATTCATTAAGAGTGAACAATCAATTAAATAAATCCACTAAGCCCAAATAATCAATTCAACACAATAATGCCCAAATAATTAAATACAAGATTTGAAATTCAATAAATCATAATAATAACTCAACACAAGAACATAGATTGGGGTTTATCCCTTAAATACAACTAAAATCATATAAATATCAGCATTGTTAAAATGTAATACAAAGAAAAAGGAAGAACTTCACTCATAGACAAGATCTTGAACTTTTTCTTCTTATGATTTTCTTGAACAATCCCTTCTTTTTCTCTTTTCTTCTCTAAGATCATCCCTTCTCTAAGACAAGATCTTGAGCTCCCTAAGGGATCTCTTGATTGCTAGCCAACCAAGGTTGATTATTTACATTTTATAACGGGGTATTTATAGTGTACAATAAGAAAAAATCACAAAAATCGCAAAAAAAAAAAAAAGAAGGCAGATGCATGTGTTTCTGAAGCAAGTGGGCGGCCCAAGCCTCCTTGGGCTACCAGGTATCTACTTAGGTGCAATTTTTAAGTGTTCTAGGTGGCCTATACTTTCGTGGGTTGCCTTTATTTTGTACATAAAATTCCTTTTTTTTACTCTGAGGCGGCCGAGAAAGGCACCAACTTGATGTGCGTGGTCTTTTGCTTCTTCACCTGGGTGGCGTAGGGAAGTTTAGGCCGTCCCACTCCTAGGCAACTTCCTTCTTATTTTGCTTTAGGTGGCCATTTCACTTCCCTTGGCCACCTTATTCCTCTCCTTGGTTGCTCTAGGTGGCCTAGGGAAGTGCTACTTCTCTAGTCTATCTTATTTTATTTGCACTTCTTTAATTGTCCTTCATTTTTCCCACTTTTTCATGTTTATAATCTCGAATTCGTATTTTGTTAATTTTTTACAAAATGAAGATGAAAAGAGTACAGTGAGTAGTGATTTAAATAAGAATTTATCACAATCAAAATACAAAAACACTATAAAATATAGATGTGATGAGCCCTCATCAATAGCTTTTGGTTGATAAGGCAAAGTGAGTAAAAAATATTGTTTCTTTGTAGGCTTCTCTCCACTTAATCATCACAATCATCTCCTACATCACAAGTGCCCATCTCCTTAATTGCAACACTGGCTAAAAGATAAAGTGGAGGCACAACAACTCCTTCATCATTAGAATCATCACAACCATTATGCTCCTCTTGTTGTTTCTCATCTACACAATCTTCTTCTCTAGAAGTTAACTTGCTTTAGGTATTGATAAACATCATTTTCTTTTTTTGGACCCTCATATGAGGTGTGCCTATATCCTAGGCATTTGAAGCACTTAATGTCTCTAGTTCTTGGAGGTCTCTCAATTCTTTTGCCCTTTTCCATGGCCTGCTTTTCTCTAGATTTTTTCTTTCCCCACTCTTCTCTAGGTTTGTAGGTTTCTTTTGGTGGTCTTGATAGCTTTGATGGTTCCTCCCTCACATTTGTTTGACGGTTGAAAATAGAATTGATATATATGGTTTCTTTAGAATTAGACTTCCTTTTGAGTTGTCCCTCAATTTTTATAGCCATATACACCATCTCCTCCAACATCTCATAAGAATGAAGCTCAACCATATTAGCTATTTCCCTATTAAAACCACTTAAAAAAACCTTACTTTGATAGCCCTTGCATCCTCAACAATGTTACCCCTCATCAATGTCACCTCTAACTCCTTGTGAAAGTTCTGTACACTTTAACTTCCTTATATGAGCATATGCAATTTTTGATAAAACTCATTATAGTAGTGTAAGGGTACAAACCTCCTTCTCATCAAGTTCCTTAACAATTCCCAAGTGGAAATTGGTACATCTCTCATTCTCTTTCTTTGAGATGAAATTTAGTCCCACCATACCAAGGCATACTCAAGGAAACTCAAAGTAACCAATTTAATCTTGGTTCGCTCACTTTATTCATAGCACTCAAACAAAATTTTCATCCTCCTTTCTCATTCAAAATAAGCCTCCGGGTCACTTTGCTTTGGAAAGGGGCTACTTTCATTTTTATGTCTCAACTCTCTATCCTTCTCGCCATCTCTTCTTATTCTCATTCTAATCTCATTCCCCTAATTTTGTCCTTTATAGTCCTCCTAATGAACTCCCTTATCCCCATATTCCATTCTTTCAAACTCCCTCTCAAGCCTTCTCACATTTTGCCCCTCATATCTTCTTTGCATTCTACCTTTTCCTACTCTCAAACCATGCCTATCTCCTCTTAATGGTATTGGTGGATAGCCTCCCAAGAAATGTTCATCCTAACCCTCCCGTTGTTGTTCATACAATGGCGGTGTGGCATTGCTCCCTTATCTCATCCTAGGGCTATCTTTCTTTCTATATCCTCTTCTTTGTGCAACGGTTAAGGCTTTGCATTGATTGGTTTGCAGCTCTGTTATATCTCTCATTATCTCATCCATTTTGGCATTAAGAGTTTTAAAGGCAGCTTGAATGTCAAATGAATCTTAGAACATTTTGTTAGATAGAAAAAGTAATTTCCTCACAAGCACTTCTTCTACACTCATATTTAACTCTTTTTGGTTTTTAAAAGATAGGCTTGTCCTCTTGCTTTTTTTTTTTTTTTCAATTCACTCAATTACTCAAAGTTCCTTCCCGCATAGTCTTTCCAATTGCATAGGAATTAGTCCAAACTATTGACAAGCCCACTAACCATCCAAGGACAACCAACAAGACTCAGATAAAAGTTTGATCAACAACAATGAGCCTCAAGGACTTTATATAAAAAATTAGTGAATTTAAGAAGCTCAACAATTTCAATTGACTAAGAGATAGGTAAATGGACATGGCTTAACAAGATTTTTAATAAAGCATTAGAAGTTCAAGGAACATAGTATTTAAGAACAATGGCAAGAATTCCATAACTAGGATGATCTCAATTGGTCAAATAATTCCCCCAAAAACATCTATACTTAAGAGTTTAACAATAATAAAAAGTGTTCACAAAAGAATTGATCATAATTTTAAAGCTCCAACCCACTCAAGCAAAATATCAAATACTTAGTGTGCAATCTCATAACTCAAGACAATTCAAACTTTTCACACTTATAACAACCTCAAAAATCAAGAAAAACAAGAAAATTAATCCCTAATGATTATGCTAATATCAAGGAATAACTTCTCATCAAGTGGAAGTTAAAAACTTGAGTTTTATAATTTACAAAATTAGCATAAAAATAAGTTACGAGATTCTTTTTAAGCTCAACAAATTTGC
This sequence comes from Voacanga thouarsii, assembly GCA_026120185.1. Taxonomy (NCBI): domain Eukaryota; kingdom Viridiplantae; phylum Streptophyta; class Magnoliopsida; order Gentianales; family Apocynaceae; genus Voacanga; species Voacanga thouarsii. The sequence continues at coordinate 882,541 of JANUWF010000328.1, forward strand.
TGCAAATAAACCCAAATAACCACAAGATTATGTAATTTTAAGCTTCAAATAGCTACACAAGCATCAGACCTACAACAAGGAACAAATTTCCTATGAAAAATTCAAGAAAACTCAAAGTTTGAGTGACATTTTTAAAGCATCTTTCTTAGTGATGGGATTGCTTTATTTTTTATTTTTTTAAAACTTTAAAGCCTTTTTCTTGAAGAACCAAACTTTGGTGTGAGCTCTCCTTGCTCTGATACCATTTTGGTGTGAGCTCCTTGGGGGTTGATTTTTGGATAAATTTTCAAGACCTAAATAAAGACCCAAAATAGAGAATTTAATGAAGAATAAGCAAATTAAATTCAAAGACTAGGACCTTAGGCCAAATAGAGAACTTAGAATAGTAGAAATGGGAATCAAGTCTTTCATCACTCCCAATTACCCTTGATTCAGTTAGGAAATCAAGAACACATTGAAGAAGAGATTTAGACAATCAAGGTTAACTCCATGGAAGAACTCTCAAAGAACTCTCTTAACAGTATCTTTTGATTTCAAAACATAATATCCAACTTACATATGAAATGTTATAATGGCATATATATATTCATTCAACCCTAGCTATGGTGAGATATAATCTCAGCCATTGATGTATTTAAAATTCCTAAAATATCCCTATTACATAATAAAAGTAATGAGAATTTAATTGAGAACAAACCAAAGCAAAATAAAAAAAAAATCAGCAAAATAGGGCATTGCCTGAAGTGGGCCAGTACTAGCTTGGTTAGATCAGTCTACTCCGGCCATGTTCTATCTGAACATGGCCAATAGGCTGACCTGAACTGGTACCAAGTGCACTAGCTGGGCTAGTGTCGATTGGCTCATATGGATCTAATAGCTAGCTTTTTCTCTTGTACACCTTTGGCCTTTTACATAAGAAGTTACTCAAGTCTTAATCTTCTAGGTCCTACTTTGATCTTTCATTGTATGACAACCTTCTTCATCCTTACTTTGAGTGTTTAGTTTAATTGATTTCTCTATTGAAAGCTTCCATAACTTAAATTTCTCCAAAGCTCCATGGAATGTGGTTTGAATGTCTATCTCCCTTGTTTAGCTTTAGCATGATACTTGGGTGGATTCCTATCAACGGTCGTGTATGTGATTATGCATAATAAGGGAATAACTTTAGCCCCAAATGTTTGCAAATTTTAAGAGAAAAGGTGTTCTGCAAATTGCACGACTAGAAACACGACCGCGCGTCTACCCGTGCATGTGCACTACCAAGATGCATAGTCGTGCATTGTGACCGTGCGACCATCAAGATGTTTTCAAGCTAAGACATGCAGACCAAGGTGCTTGTTCATGCATATAGGCCTTGCAACTTTCCTAATGAGTTTTCGAAAGTCCTAAATTGATTTAATGACAGTTTAAACTTCCTAAATTTAATTCATAATAGTTTAGGGATTCTATATAATGATGGAAAATGTCCAAGCTCGAGAGACTAAATATACTTCATCAAAGGAAGTTAGAAAAGGAGAAGAAGCCAAGAACACTTGAGATTGTATGCTTCCCAAATGTTGTCTTTTAATCTTTCTTATGTCCTTTACTGTTTCCAACATTTTTATTTTCTTTAGTTTTCTTTATATTCAAACAATTGAAAGTTTTGATGTTGGGTTTTAATACTTTGAGATTCATGTTTTAAAAGGTTTGTCTTTGATAATATTAAGTTTACCTCTTGAGGCTTATGCAATTTTAGATTTCTTTTCTATCAATTATATTGATTTATTTTATGTGTGTGCAACACATTTGAGTCACATGCTTGTAAGGCTAAGTAATTGATATTTTAGTTAATTCTTTAAGTGTCATCTATTGATTTAAATTAAGTTGCAATTCATGGCTTAATTTGGGTGATAGGGAATTGTATAATTTAAGTTACATGTAATTAAAGTTAATTGTTATATGCTAACTTGGTGTAGATGATGCCTTGATATGTTTATGAATCTTAATTGTTGATCTATGGTAATTGATTAACTGAAGTATTAATGTCGTTAACAAAACTTTAATCAAATTAAAGTAGATTAATGATTGGATTAGGGATTAATTAGAGGTGTTCAGCAAAAATATGTCCAACTATGCAAGGATAGGAGTACATAGTGTTCAACATGTTCTCTAAAATCAACTACTTAAAGTGATCATGTTTTTATGAGAAGTTTCTTAATTAATTTCATGACATATGCCTAAGACTTGGCAACTTTTTAGTTGGTTTGAAAGTTTCCATTTTCATTTTTATTTCTTATTTTGATTCGTTTTTTCCTAATTTTGTTTAAGTTAGTTTTTAGAAAGTTTCTTAATTCAATTTTTTCCCATTTCTTTGTAAATACTTGTTTATAATTCATTATTAGACCTAATAAAGTCAAGTGTTATAAAATAATTTCATGTGAATGAAGGAATCAAGTTTTTCTTATTACTTCTTATGTTTTTTGTGGGATTGATACCTTACTTGCTACTATATTATTTTTTATCTTGAGAAATAGGGTTTAAAATTTGTTAGTGCATTATGACAACATTTTTTTTTTCCTAAGAACCCATATTTTTATGCCGTAAACTCCTTCACAACAAAATTTTTCTGTCGTTGATGAGGAACAAGAGAAGACACTTTCATTCTTTTATTGACTTTTGTGATGCTTGATTTTAATTAGTTCTCTTAGTTCCAAACTTTTTTCTTTTACCTTTTTAACTTACATTTTTTTTCTTTTAAAAGATATGCTCATTTCGTCGATAAATCTTAGAAATGGTAAGAAAGTTAATAAAGGTGAGACTACCAAGAAGAAAACTAGGATTTGTGACAAAGAAACTTATATGGAGGAGCCTTCTTCACCTAAATCTGATTTTTTTGCAATTAATGAACAAATTGACAAACATATTGGTGACATTTTTTCCTATCCTTGACTCTATGATATATGCTAGTCGATCTCTTAAAGAACTTGCTACACCTATACTTAATAATAACCCTCTATGCATTGTTTTTCCTCAAGTCACAAACTAACTTTATGTTGTATTCTAGGTTTATTCAACTTTTGTTATCTTTTCATGGGTTATCAAGGAAAGATCCACATAGGCATCTTAATGAATTTTATGTTGTATACTCTAATACGAAACTTGATGGGATTCAAGATGAAGTTATTAAATTACGTGCATTCTCATTTAGTTTGCATGATGGAGCTAAAGATCGGTTATGTGACTTATCTACTGGATCCATTAATAGTTGGTTGAACATGCAAAGGCTTTTTCTTGAGATGTATTTTCCTGCATCTAAAGCTGCGTCAATTAGAAAAGAAATATGTGGCATAAGACAATTGCATTGTGCGTCTTTGTATGATTATTGGGAAAGGTTTAAAAGACTTTGTGCTAGCTGTCCATATTATCAAATCAGTGAATAGTTATTCATTCAATGTTTTTATGAAGGATTGCTTCCTTATGATAGATCTATAATGAATATAGCTAGTGGTAGTACCTTTGTGAACAAAACCCCGCAAGTTGCTAGGGAGTTAATTTTTAATATGGTAGCTAACACACAATTTTTTAGTACTAAAAATGACTCAATAAGGAAGGTAGGAGAGATTTGGACAAGTTCTCTTGAGGATAAGATTGGTAAGGTAACCAATTTGGTAGGAAAGTTAATAGAAAGCAATTCACAAGTTAAAGGAATACAATATGTATAATTTTTTAATCACCCTTGTGATGTATGTCCTACTCTTGGTACTAATGAACAAGTGAATGCTTTAGGGTTCCCTAATCAGCCCCCTAGGAGGTACAATCCCTTTCCAAATGCTTATAATTAGGGATGGCATGATCATCCAATTTTTAGATGGGAAAATCAAGAAGGGAAGCCAAAAAACTTTGCAACCAACACTTCTAATGCACCACCTCCACACGACCAATCTAATAACCTTTCTTTAGAGTATATAGTCAAGTCTCTTGCATCTAGTTCCTTAACTTTCTAAAAAGAGATCAAATCTAGAATCCAAAACCTAAAAAGTGGAAAGAGATCAAGTCTCTTGCATATGTTAGTCAAATATAGGCACAACTATCTAACGAGCTTCCTTCTCAAACTCTTAACCCACGGGATCCTTCTAATGCTTAAATGGTTTCCAAATGGAAATAGTATAATTCCTAAAAAGTGGTGCTCTAATGAGGTGACGGTTACCATGATTCCGTTAAAAGTGGTGCTTGAATTCTTTTAGTAAGAAATGTAGGATAAAATGCATATGTTTTGGAGGGAGTTGAGATTGAGGAAGAGGTGGAGTTGCCTATGGATGACCAAGAAGGGCATGTTGATCCTCTTCCTTCAGTGCAACTTTCATCTTCGGTAGATACTTTTGCACCCCTTATGCATATGTTAGGGGAGATGAGAACTAGTATGGATCATGGATTTCATGCTTTACATAAAAAAAATGGATGCTATGCAAGGTCACTACAACCAACAAATGGATTTTCTTAGGCTAAGATTGGACAATGTGGATGATCATATGTGATGGATAGAGTCCAATTTATATTCCTATTTTAACTTCATTCATTTTCTTATACTCCACCATCTTATTTTAGTGCAAGACATCTTCTCAAGCTGTCCTACTAGAGGCTCCTTATGGAGATGAACCAGTGCATGATAATCCACCTTTTCCGACTGCACAAGATTATGAGATTTAGTAGCTTATTTCTCTTTCCTTTCTTTTTCTTTTTCATGTATTTTCCTTTTTCTTGTTAGGTTATGAGTTTTCTAGAATAGGTTTCCTTTATGCATTTTTTTTTTATTTTTGTTGTTTTTAATTGGACTTTTTTCTCTTTTCCTTTGGCTATGTACTTAATGTTCTAACATGTTTACTTTTCTAGTTTGATGTTTTTCAATGGAATTTTAGTACAATTTTTGGAGCTTTATTTTCCAATAGCCATCATGGAGCAAATTTACTTGGGGAAGTATTTGTTTTTCTTTCCCTTTGATCTTTTTTATATATCTTTGGTAATGCTTTCTTGTTTTATTTTTCCGCCATTGAGGACAATATACGGTTTATGTGTGGGGGTGGAATTTTCAATTTTTTTTCCAAGCATTTAAATTTTAGTTTTTCCAAGCATTTAAATTTTTGTCTTTTTAAGTGATTTTGGGAAATTTTTTTGAGCTTTTACAATGAAAACTTGGCGGAGTTAATTTCTTTTCTTTCAACTTTAAAAAAATAATTTGGAATTTATTTAATCAAGTTAATTTTTTAAAGCTTTTATATTAGGTTGAACATAACTAAGTCTTGAGAATTTGGTTTAACCTTATTCATTTTTATTAGATGTATGAAACTTTTACTTTGAAAAATTCATAGTAGTGATGTATTAAATATAAGTATGGTTTATATGCTAATTTATTTTTGGAAATTTGTCCAAACTAGTTGTATACTTGGATTTAAGTAAATAGGATAAGTAGGTGGTTCCCAAAATGGCACGTACCAAAGTGAGATCAAAATAATATAGATAGTTCCTATATGGCATTTACAAGAGGAAAAAAAAAAAGAGAATACATGGGTAAATATTCTTGATCTTTTCTCAAAAAATGATGAGTAAAAAGAAAAACAAAACAAGGAACGCAAGTTGCTGAAATTGGTTGCATTCATGAGTGAAAATAAAAGTTCTAATTTACTACTTAATTTGTAGTAGTTTTGACAAGTACAAGATACATGAATTTGAAATTGGTTATATATGCCTAGCTTATATGAATTACATTGCTTATATGATTTGATCAAAGAATGGAGTAGAATGCATTCAATGAATACGAACTTTTTTAAATGAACTTTCATGACCTTAGGTATATTTGACTTAATATGTAAGTTTGCTCAAATCTTGTTGATTAGATAAATACTAGACTATTTTTTTTTTATTATTAAAAGAAAAGTTGGCATCTCCACTATACTTCTTGAAATATTAGAATTTCATGTTTTAAAATCTTTTTGTTAAAGTTGTTTTGCCCAAGGACGTATAAAAAGTTAAGAACATTAGGGGGGTGTCCAATAACTTGAGACGCCTTATAGCTCTTATTTGTCTCCATTCCTTGCAGTTCCTAGTCATTTTAGAGCCTTTAGTTTCTGCTGATCAGATTGCCATTTTTGCTTATTGCTTGGGTTTTCAGAAATATCAAGTAAACAGTTCGGGAAAAGTTTGGCTTTTTTGGAAAGATTATGTTCCTCTAAATATGATTTCATTCACTGAATTTGTTGTGCATTCTAAGGTTTTTGCTCCTAATAGGTCTGAGGTGTTAGATTCGTTCATATATGCTCCTTGCACGAGAGTAAGACGTCTATCTTTATGGGTTGAGTTGCTCTCTTTTAAACAGTATTACCATTCTTTGCCATGGTTGTTGGGGGTGATTTTAATATGATTGCAAATTTGTCTGAGTATGTCGGCACGAGTGTACCTTGTAGCTTGGCCATTGCTGATTGGGTAAGCTTTATGGATGCTTGTGAGGTGGTCTCTTGTGTCCGAGATGGTTTAAGACCATGTTGCGAAAGGCTGGATAGGGTCTTAATTGATCAGGCTTGGTTGTCTTTATTTTATTCCACCTAGGTTACTCATTTATCTCGAAGTGGATCTGATCACTACCCACTTTAGGTTAATGTCCAATTGCTTCCCTCTCTTGCAATACCCAAGGCCTTTAAGTTTCTAATGATGTGGACCTTTCATGAGGGTTTCTTGGAAGTGGTTGGTTCTTCTTGGAATGTCCCTTGTGAGGGTAATAGTATGCAAATTTTGGCTCATAAGCTAAAGCACCTGAAGAGGACTTTGAAGGAATGGAACAAGGAGAATTTTGGGGATGTTTTTGGAAGGCTCCAGGCAGCTGAGGATGATGTTCTTAGGGCTAAATCTATTTATGATTAGTCTTCTAGTCTAGAGGATCGCATGGTTTATCATGAAGCTAAAGCACGACTGGCTTTTTTGCTTTGATGTGAGGAGTCTTATTGGCAAGACAAGGCTAGGGTTAAGGAATTGAAAGAGGAGGGTGCAAACACAAAATTTTTCCATAGTATTTGTCAATTTCGGTATCAGAAGCTTCAAATCTCTTCTATTCCTAATGCCGAGAGACAAATGCTTTCTTTAACAGAGGACATTGGAGCTGGTGCAGTTCAGTTTTTTGAGTCCCTGCTTAGCTCAGACTCTTCTGACCATGCTTCTTCTTCTCTATATGATCTAATTCCTAGCCTCATTTTTTAGTCTGATAATGCTAGGTTAGGAGCATTACCGTTTTCTTTGGAAGTTAAATTTACTATTTTTGGTATATCTTCTAAGAGTGCACCGAGTCCTAATGGTTTTATTGGAAAATTTTTTACTTACTTTTGGGACATTATCCAGAAGGACATGATCCAAGCCGTGTGAGATTATTTTCTAGAGTGCTAATGCCTAGAAGTTTTATGTCTACTCTTCTGTTACTTCTTTCAAAAAAACCTTCCCCCACAACATTCGGTGATTTTAGGCCCATCAGTCTTTGTAATTTCACAAATAAAATCGTCACAAAGATTATGGCATCTAGACTCGGACAACTTCTAGGTCGGCTTATCTCGTCTAATCAGAATGGTTTTATTCCGAGATAGAACATCTCTGATAATGTGCTTCTTGCTCAGGAGTTAGTTTATTCTATTGACCATCGGGTGCTAGGGTATAATCTTATCTTAAAACTTAATATGGCTAAGGCATTTAATAGAGTTAACTGGACTTTTTTTTATCTTGATTCTTAGGAAGTTTGGGTTTGATGAACATTTTTACACTATAATCAGGAATTCCATTCAACATTTCTAGTTCTTGATTCTGCTTAATGGCCAACAATTTAGTTTCTTCAAATTAAGCAAATGAGTTAGGCAAAAGGATCCTTTGTCTCTAGCCCTTTTCATTTTGTCACAGGAGATCTTATCTCAAGATAATACTATTATTTTCTGTACCGGGAGAGGGGGGGGGGGGGGAGGGAGCAGGGTCTTCTGGTGCTTAAGGGTTTGTTGGTTGACTATTAAGCTTGTTTAGGCCAGTTTATCAATTCTGCAAAGAGTTCCTACATTGTTTCTTCCAAGGCCTCTCTACACCGTTGTAAGGTCATTCATAGTGTGTTGGGGTTTAATAGGTAATCCTTTCAATTCACCTATTTGGGTTGTCCAATATTTAAAGGCAGAAGTAAAAAGTCTTTAAGGAATTAAATCACTCATTTGCTCGCTTCTTCTGGGGGTCGCATCAACTAGGCTTAAAACGTCACTGGAAATCATGGCTTTCTTTATGCTTCCTTTATGATGAAAATGGCTTGGGAATTCGCACTTAGGCTAATATATCAGACATCTATGCATATAAGTTATGGTGGTGTCCGAGGCTTGGCAATACTCTATGGGCTTTTTTTATGTGGTCTAAGTATTCGGTTCTATTTATCCTTTGTTGTTTCCTTCCTGCTCACGGTCATCTCATGTATGGAGACATATGCTTAGGATCAAGGATTCTACGGCTTCTTATTTTGGTGTTAAGGTTGGGAATGGCCAGTGCTCTTTTTGGTATGATAACTGGTGGGGCTTAGTTTCCCTGGCTTCCATTAATTCCTCTGTCCAGCTTGGTAATCTTCAACTATCGGAGTGTATTCTGAATGGCTTCTGGAATGTAAGCCTTATTTTAAGGCTTCTGTATCCTCCCTTAGCACTGGTTGTATTGCATTCCATCCCTCTAATACTAATTTCCGGATATGATAGGACAGTATGGAAGTCTTCATCGATAGGAGTTTTCACATCCTGTTCAGCCTTAAGCTTGGTGCACAGTAGGAACGATCTCTGGCCTTTACTTGGGAAAATTTGGAAATCAAATCTTCCATCTAAGATCTGCATCTTTCTGTGGAGACTCTTTAATGGTATGCTCGTGCTGGATTACTCCTTTAGTAGGCTAGGGTTCAGTATGGCTTCCAGGTGTTGTCTCTGCAAAACAGATTTGGAGTCATTCATGCATCTTTTCTTCTCTTGTGTTATTGCTAAGCGAGTTTGGGAAGCTTTTCTACTACCGTTCCTTAATGAGGTAGCAGATTCGTTCCACCTTCATTCTCCCCCGGACATCCTAAATGCTTTATGGTCGTACTCTGGGTCCAAATGACGGTTGCTTAGGGTTTTCTCAGCTAATATTCTCTGGAATGTTTAAAAGGAACGTAATGGCATAGTTTATGATGACAAGCGATTTTCTATACTTCAGATCATACGGAATGTTCAGTCCTTTTTAAAGGATTTCTCGGCTAGTTTCCCTATGATTTCATCATCTCATCTATGTGGTGCTCTTGAATATCTGAATTTGACCTAGCCTTCAGAAAGGAGTGTTCAAATATGGACAGTAAAATGGACGGATAAGGTGAACATGCAAAGGCATTTAATCCTCAATATCAATGGTGCTTCTAAGGGATTGACCAGCTTTGCTGAGGCTGGAGGAGTTCTTCATTTTCCCAATGGGGCATTTCATTCTGGATTTGCATCCTTCCTTGGGTTCGCTACTAATATGGAGGCTAAGTTTAAGGCACTTCATCTTGGTCTCAAAACTTGTTTGGGGTTAGGGACTCAAATATTCAAATCTAGTCTAACTCACTCTCGTTGGTACAAATGGTTTCTGGGCTTCGGAGAGTTCCTTGGTACTTAACGGAATTATTTTCGAGAATCAAATTTCTCTTAGATAAAATGCCTTTGCCAACCCTGATTCATGAATATAGGGAAGCAAATCAGTTGGCAGATTTTATGGCTAATGAGAGCTGTCATTTATAGGCTGCCATTGCATACTCACACTTCATAGATTTGCCTTTAGAGGCTAAGGGAATCTATAATATGGATAGGCTCAACATTCCTTCTTTGCATATTAAATTAGTTGTACCTTAATTATTTAATAAAAATTTTAGCGGGTTCTGGCCTCCTTTAACCAAAAAAAAAAAAAATGAAATAGTCACATTTTTATAGTACATTTCCTTAGATTTTGTGCATGTTTTGTGTGATAAAATTTGATTTTTTACTCACTTTGTGTTCTCTCATGTTTTAGGCTTTCTTGTTGAAAAATAAGTAGAATTTGGTTTTATTGATGCATTTTTGTATTTAGCATGATCGCCTACACATTTTAGGTCTTGGAAAATATATTTAAATAGAGTTTTATGTGTTTTTTCAGGGACAGGCCTTGATGCATGACCATGTATCAGGTCGTGCAAAATAGAGGAGTTCCAGGAGATATGCACCGTCAAGTGCATAGTTGTGCAGGTGACCGTACATTATAGGGGAATAATTTCAGTACAAGAAGTATATGAATTTCAAGAGAAAAAGGTGTTCTACTAAACACACGACTAAAGGCACGGTCATGCATCTACTGGTGCATGTGCACGACCAAGATGCATGGTCGTGCATGTGCACGACCAAGATGCATGGTCGTGCACTGTGACCGTGCCACTATAGGCCGTACAACCTATAGTGGAAAGCACAACCAAGGTTCATGCCCGTGCATATAGGCCATACAACCTTCCTGATGAGTTTTAGAAAGTCCTAATTGATTCAATAATGATTTAAACTTCCTAAATTCAATCCATGACAGTTTAGAGATTCTATATAAAGATGAAAAATGTCCAAACTCAGAGAGACTAAATATACTTCGTCGAAGGCATAATTATTTGGAAAAAAAGCATCAAAGAAGGTTATGATGGAGAAGAAGGTAATAAAGCAAGAAGTCTTGAGATTGTGAGTTTCTCAAGTGTTATCTTTCAATCTTTATCTTGTTCTCTCTTGTTTCCAAGATTTTTGCTTTCTTTAGTTTTCTTTATACTCAAACAATTGAGAGTTTTGTCTATGTTTTAAGTTTATGTTTTGATGTTAGTTTTTGATACTTTGAGATTCAAGTATTGAAGGGTTTATCTTTGATCATATTAAGTTTACCTCTTGATTATTTATTTAAGGAAGAACAAAGACATTATGATTTTCTGGAAAATGGATTTTATTCTAGAAAATTCCGGGATGTTTCGTGATCAGTAAATCTACCACATTTTGGAAATGAGTAAGGCAAGTTTACAGGATTAAAGTTAATAATTCTAGGAGTGTTTTGGTACAAATTTGAAGTAAATCGGATGTATGGATTGAAAGTTATGAGCAAAACAATTTAAGGTGTCAAAGCTAAAATTACAGAATTTTAGTTGTGAACAAGTAACTTCATGAATTGATTTTAATTGTGTTCGTGAATTGAATGAGAAGCTATATGAGCTTATGAAAACCCTATATTCATGTGAGGATGACAAAATAAGGATATGGAATTATTCCAAGAAGTATATTTCATAAATATGAAGGATAAGGAATTTATTTATTCCTTATTAATATGAGAGAATATTCTAGATGCTAAATGGAGCATGGATTTATGATACTTGTAGGTCATTCATTTTAAGGAATCCGCGATGATATCAGGGATCCTTACGTAGTCGAGTAATAGGGCTATACAAGGTGAGTTCCCTTAATACTCTAAAACCTAGCTTGTGTTAGCGATTTATACAAATGGTGTTTATGCATAATGAATACCTTTGGTTTTTCTAACAAAACTTACGTTTTCCTGTATTTAATATGCTCCTGATCTTGTTAAGATGCTCTGGGAAAATGTGAGTCCTTTAATGTCTCGTATGACAAAAATCTTAGTGTGCAAATGTTTTGACAAAAATGAACATTTGAAGAATTTGGTTTAATATGGTCTTTCTGATAAAATCTATGGTTTCATTTCATGTCTAAATAATATGAACTTCGTGAGATTTATTGTTGAAAATATTCATTTTGATGAATAATGTTCTAAAGCATGGCAAACACGAAAATGTGGCTTTAGATTTTCTTGAACCATCTTTGGTTTTCCTGAACGGAGAAATGATCATTATTTTGAGAAATAATGTAATGTTTAATGAGAAATGGAATTTATTCAACTGTGAATATTTTCCATAAACATTGGTTTATTTCAAAGCATTTCATTCATATTTATGATTTGAATTGGCTTTTCTTTTGATTTATTAAGCTAAACCTCACCGTAATTATGGGATGAATTCTTGAACAATGGCATATTTCTTTTGGTATAAATTACAAAAATACCCTTTTATTTGAAATGTGAAAATTATGAGTTTTATGGCATCATAAATGGAATTTCTTGAAACCAATTCTTCCTTTAGGGACAGAATTTTAGAATTCTTGAATAAAACTTTTTTTGGAAATCAGGTATACCTAAAATGATAGAAATACCTTTGAGAATGCATTTTATCGGACAAGAAAGGCTTTTATCCTTTTCCATTATGATATGGGAAATAATCTCGCGGCATGAGGTTAACCTTTGAAAAATGACAATTTTTCCCCTAAAAACTATTTTCAATCTATTTCCTTTGGAATGTTGGGATTCCTTGGAAATTATTAAATAATAGATTGGGTTACGATCTACTGAAGACATTGAGTACTCAGTAAGGGATTTGATAATTGTACTAGCCTACATTAGAGATAGACGATCCCAAATAACTGTGCGGATTCTAAGGATTGTCTTACTCCAAATGGGGCGATAGGACTTTGAGATTTGTTGTCTTGCTAGCCGTTTAGCGCCTGGTATTTGCATACCTTAGTAGATACACTCGAGGGTATATATTGGCTGTTTCACTGATATTGATGGGGACGCCAGTGTAATCACCCCTTGTTACCTCGATGGAGATTGACATTTAGGAATGGGACCCTTGGGCTTATAGTGGCAAGTAAAATACTAATTTATAAGGTAAGAGGCTATGGTCACTTATCAATCTTACTTGATATGGTTGAATGTCGGACTTCAGGGCCAGGGTACTGAGAGCCATTAAAACCCAAAATGGTAGGATATGGTCCAGTATGAATGGGGAAGTTTTCGAATATAATAAGATCGTAGCTGAAGGTGAAGTTCTACTGGCTTTGCACACAGGCCGATCTTCTAATGAGAGAAGTGCCTGTATTTCTAAAATTGGGTCTTGAATTAAAAACTGATGTTTTCCAATTGTGTGAAGGTTTTTAAATCCCAAGAAAAAAAAATGAGTTTTGTTCAAATATATAGTTGTAGAGCTATTTTCCATTCAAAATGCAATTACTTTCTACGAAGGAAATTTCTGAAAGCAATTTCACCAGAAACTATAATTTTCCTCTCTAATGAAATCATTTCATCTGTTTTGTTCAAACACTAGTATACACGGGTCTTACTGAGTGATTTTTCACTTACACATATTTGATGCAAATTTTTCCGAGGATCGGGAGCCAAGAGTCAACTTTAGAGCTACCAGAACTCCTTTTTGCAAGGACTATGTCCTACAACTTAATGTATAGTATTTTGTGAACTTGTATGTAGATGACACACTCTGAGTTGTAATTATCTTTTGGGGATACATTAGCATGTTGGATTTTAACTGCTTTATATTTTTTTATGGCTTTGTTTGTTATAAAGACCCCTTGTCTGAGATATTAGACGGGGCAACCCTCAATATTTTACACGCTTCCGTATAAGTTTAGATAGGGGTGTCAGAATTGGTATCAGAACCATAATTGTAGGATATTGTTACTAATATGAGGGAAAGAAACTTGTAGACGAGCAAGTCAGTAGAGAGCAAAAGAAGGAAATAGGTTAAAGCTCTCATCAGAGATATGTTGGGAAGAACTGGGTGGGTCCTGGATTTGGTCAGCTCCATGTAAAGATATGTCCTGGCTCAAGACCACGATTTTGACCTTAGGTGAATGAGAAGAGTTTCTTATTTACACCACCCATATATAGGTCTCTTGAGAAGAAGCCAATGGAGACGAGCAACTTTGACAATAACGACACTAGCTCGGATATTTCTTGTAGGCTTTGTGAAGGAGATCTACAGGAGTTGAGTATCTTTTTTGAGAATTTGGCTGAGGCCTTACAGATAACGCCTAGCAAGGGGTTGAGGTTGTATTACTAGAAATGCTTTCGAGGGATGACATACCTGCTCAGGCCAATGATAAGATAAGGAGGATATTGACGAGGTGATTGAGGTTGAATCTAATACTCAGTCAGAAGTCGAGCCAGAGGTGAAGTTTGAGCAAGAGAATGGCATTGACTCTGATAGTTCTATTGGGCTGCCAGTTGGGCATAAGGATTTGGGAAATTTCTTGGAGCCATTGGAAGATGCCAATATTACTAGAAATTAACAAGAACCTAAGAAAGAACGGGAAATGGGTGAGGAAACAAACAGGAAGATCAAGTTGGATGGCTATAGACCTGATTTCCCTAAGTCTTATACGGTCTTTACAAACTCTAGACTTTCTGTCTCTAGTAATAGCAGTGGTGAGAATTAGTTCGAGCATGTGTATGAAGTACGATTTATGGAACTATATATATATATATGTATATATGGTTGTTGTGCTTACATTGAGTGTGTCACTATTTTACTTACCTCATTAACATAATTAGTGGACATGTTAGTAAATAATTCTAAAATTTCAGATGTCACCCCGACGCACTATCAGACACCACTTTGAGGCACGAAGTGTAAATTCTCCATCGAGGAAATCCATTTCTCACTCACCGGTAACACAATAATAAGGTCATTGGGAAGAATAATAGAAGTCTTAGAACGATTTACTGAGAATTCAAGCTAGGGAAGTAGGAGAGGAGAAATGGAAGACGATCAAGCGTTGGAGCACTTTCTGAAATTTCATCCACCTCTATTCTTTGGGAAACTAGATCAAGAACAAGAAGCAGAATCATGGGTAGAGCAGATGGAGAATATTTTTGCTGTTTTCAACTATTCTGAGGAAAGAAAAGTGCGATTCGCTACTTTTCAATTACAAGGCCAGCACAAGATTGGTGGACCTGAGAGAAAAGGACCAAAAGGAGTGCGTTTGGACGGAGTTTAAAGCCAGCATTAGAAGGGAATTCATTCCTTGCTAGGTAGTTGAACACAAGGAAGATGAATTTCAGAGTTTCAAGCAAGAAGGAAGAACAGTAGGACAATATGCTACCGAATTCACACGATTATCAAAATATTGCCCTCTATTAGTGCAATTCGAAGTTGATCATGTAAGGTAATTTGGGAAAGGTATTCACACCGAATTAAGGCGTGTATTATTGAGTATGGCACTATCTAGTTATAGTATGGTTGTGAAGATCGCTTCTAGGGTTAAAGGTGAAGATATTGAATAGGCAAAGTTGAAGAGTGAAAATGGTTTTAAGAAATCTAACAAGAGGAGATCGAAAGGTAAACTGCGGTAGAAAAAGAGGAAATTCTAAACGAAGACTAATCATAATAATAATGTGAAACAAATCATTAAATGTTATAACTGTGGAAAAGAAGGGCACAAGTAGGGATGGCAATGGGGCCGGACCGGGCCGGGGACTAGAAATCGCGGCCCCGTTCCCGCATATGTCCTCGTATCCCCATCCCCGACCCGTCCCCGCTATGGAGAAAGGCGGGATCCCCCCCCCGGCCCGGGAAAGCGGGGAAGCGGGAGCCCGTTTGGGCCCGAAAATAATTATAAATATTTTTTTTAAAAAAAATTTTGCCTCCAATATATTTTTATTCAAAATTTTTTAATCATATAGAAAACTTTTGTAGTAATTTCCAATAATTCACATATTTATCATATCACTACATTAGTAAGAGTAAAATTAATAATTTATAATTTATGATTTTTTTCTTTTTTATTTTTCCTCTTTTTTTCTATTTTATTTTATATACATATATA
Organism: Voacanga thouarsii; assembly: GCA_026120185.1. Lineage (NCBI taxonomy): Eukaryota > Viridiplantae > Streptophyta > Magnoliopsida > Gentianales > Apocynaceae > Voacanga > Voacanga thouarsii. The sequence goes on from JANUWF010000328.1 coordinate 898,257, forward strand.
ATTTACCTATAATTTATATAATGTGTATATATATTGGTATTGGTATGTATACATATAATATATATATATATATATGTATATATAAATATATATATATATATATATATATATAATATGTAAAGCGGGGCGGGGCGGGAATCATGCAATCCCCGTCCCCGATCCGCCCCGATTGGCGGGTCGAGGAATGAAGCCCGTGCCCGACCTATTTCCGCTTAAATCGGGGAATTTTCGGCCCAACCGAGCCGGGCCAAGCCGAGTCCCCGATTTAAATGGGGAAATTGCCATCCCTAGGCACAAGAGTTTTAAGTGCCCACATCTAAAGCAAACGCCAGGATGGACAAATCCGAAAGAAGAATACACTGGGCAAAGGTCGGGACAAACTAAAGGAAGACAAAGGCAACATTTATCCCTAAAGCCAGACCAACTAAGTCCTAAGTGAACACTTGGATCGATGCCTTGGATAAGGTGAACCTTGAATATGCTGTTGTAGAAACAGGTAAGCTTTCTGTTACAATAAAGAAATTAAATTGTTAAGTACTCTGGTTTATGCACTCATTCATTACATGCACTTTTCCTGAAAAATTGAGGGTCAAAGGAAGGAAGTCCCTTATAGAATGGTTGTTGATACCGTTTGGGGAAAACAATTGAAAGGTGATAGAATATAGTTGGATTGCAAAATCCTAGTGGGCGATTTAAGCTGATTATTTATAAAGGATTGTGACGCTATTTTGGAGACAGATATGTTATTCCAATATCATGTTCGGATTAACTATAAAAAGAAAGTAGTATAGTTTCACAAGTCTAGAGAAATTATGATAGAATTTGTCGGGGATACGGCCAAGACAAACAACTTGTTGATACAAAAGATTAAAACCTAAGAATTAATTTGAGCCTATCGGATAAAAAAAGCCAAATGAGACCAAGAAACCCAAAGGTATTCCTATGGTTTGTGAATTCTTAGGCGTATTTCCAGCTGAATTAAAAAAAAAAAAAATTGCCTTTAGACAGTAGGTGGAAGTCACTAACAGTTTAAATTCATATCATCAGTGTTTTAATCTCTTGTTAGATTAAAGTGTCAGAAAATTTTTGAAGTAGATTAGATTCACAATATCTTAAGGGTGTTGGTTGCTTTTGCATCTAGTATTCTTAAGGTGTGAACATGGTAGGGAGTTGGGTAACCAACTCTTGATTTCTTGCCACTTAAATCTATATCACTAATTTGAGCCTTCGTTTAAGTTGTTTGAAGCTTGAAAATCTCATCTTTTGAAGTGTAGATTAGTGGGATTCAAGGGGTGTGTTATCTGCTATTGTTCTTGTTAAAGATTTAGCAAACAAAACTCCTTGTTTTGGCATGCTCAAGAGTGACAAAAATCTTGCATTTGTGGCTTCAATTTGTGAGCTGAATTATGTGCTTCCCTGCTCATATCAAATACTATGTTTAGGACTTTAAAATATATAACAAAATATATTTAGGAAATGTTTGATAAGTTAATTAAATATTAAAATTAATTAATTAAATATTTATTTAACTAAATACATTTTGATAATTGATTATATTAATTATTTAATTATTTCAATGCATTTAATAAAAGATAGTTATTTTCACTTAATTAACTAAACATACTAAAGTCATATTATAAATTTTAAGGAGTAGTGGTAGTACTTATGTCTACTATTACTACTACTACTACTAATAATAATATTATTATTAGTATTATTATTAGTATCAAAATTATACTAATATAATCTTCAAATCTAAATTTCAGATTTTAAAATTCAATCTTTAAACTTTAATTTTTTATAATTTAATACTTAAAATTTCACACTTCAATGTTTAAATTTTAATTTTATCAAATGGCTATTTAATAATAATTTAATAATAATAGAGTCTAACAATCAAATCAAAGATAATATCATCCATTTTGAATACTTGTGAATATGTTGAATCAAACTTTTATTGTCTTTTCACAAATTGTTATTGATCCAAATCTTAAGCTTTAGCTGCATACTACACAGTGTAAGCAAAATCTCTTATGTCTCGCAAGCTAGAATATAAACCTACCCAAAGTAGGAATCAGACTCCAAATAATAGGAAATTATAAATACATATTCGATAAAATAAAAACGAGTAAATATTAAAATTAATAACTCTTCTAATTATAGGTTTGGTTTAATATACCAAAAAAATGCCTCCTTTGACACATTTATTCAAGCAACGAAATACCACACAAAAACCTTCGTCTCTTCATGGCCCACAATTTAAAAAACATCTTTGTGCAGATTATTATAGCACAAGTGAAGAGACAAAATCACCTGGACCCGTCGCAACATCCAAAATTGTACTCAAACACTAGTAGAAATGTTCACCAAAATTTTGAACATGAAACTCGAGGAATCTTGTATCAATGGACAAGTTTTCAATCGGCGGGCCTTCAAGGAATATCAATCCAATTGAGGCTGCCCATATGAACAATTGTTTGAAATAGGCTTGGCATCCCTTGGAACCTTAGAGTCTTACACATTCCAGACTCTGGATTGTAAGAAACTATAGCTTCACCTTTAAACTCGAGCAAGACTTCACCGTTCTTTAAAAGACAAAGGACTTTCACCAATCTCCCTTTACAAAATTCCTTTCGTAACTGCATTGAAAAGCGACAATCTGGTCCCATAATCCGTGGCAAGTAATCTCCAATGCTATATTGCTTAATCCAAGATTCTTTGATGCCATAATTTTCCATGACCCATATATCAAAACTGCAAAATTCATTTGAAGGTACAAACACAGCAGCTGAAAGGCACCCTCTAATGAGTAGAAGCTGACAATTGTACCAACGCTCCCCATCATGGAAATTTGGCTTTGGTACCTCTTTGAATATCTCATCGGACAGGTCAAACGAAACGATGATTCGATCATTGATTCCATAAGTCCATTCACTCAGCCAATGAATTCTTCCATTTGTAGAGACTCCTGACCTTTTCTCCAGCTGGTAGGGTACTTCTCCTAAATTTCTCCAAGTCTTGCTACCTACTGTGAGTATTTGAACCTCGGACCTTGGAGAATTTAAGTTATCAACTTTACATCTTTGAAGACGAAGGGGAATATAGGGATAGTAGGCTATTTTGATCACCTTCAACTCTTTGGTACTTGAGTGAAATCCAAATCCAAACACGCCTTCGAGTTTTTGGGACATGGTCAATTTGGGCAGCTGTTGGTAGTCCCTGCTAAACGGATTATATATGCATATTTCATCACAATAAGATGAATTGACTAAGCATAATAACCCATTACATGAGCCAACAACGGCAAAAACTGGCATGTTCTTGGAGAAAGGGCTTTTAATTTTCCTAACAACCGCTTCACCGTCTTCATGCCCAGAAAATTCAGCAAAATATAACTCGCTTTCGAGAGGACCACAGCAGTGAAGCATGAGACACGGATCAATATCAAGTGCTCGGGAATGATGCAAAGCCACGAGTAATGGATCTTGGGATAAAGATTTCCAGGTTTTGCAAACAAACCTTGATTTAACGAGGGATTTAATCGGCAATCTTGAGGCTATATCCGCGGCGATGTCCCACGGAATACAGATCATCCCTGCTTTTGGCCGATCTTCTTCAATCTTCCTGCCTTCAATGGAGTTCATTATAAGGAAACCAAAAAAAAAAAAAAAATTCAGAGCACACAAAAGATTAAGCAGCAGATAATGGCAGGTTATCCGGTTTCTTAACTATGGTAGACGACAACATCTCATGGAAAAAAGAAACGTTCCAATTGGGGACAATTTGAACGGGAAAGTTTTGGGCAATAATGCACATGGAGAAACGGGATGCAAAATATTAGGACAAATGCTTAGTTTGGACCACTGTTTGTGACGGTGCTTGTGGCTTCGAGATCCCTCCTCGTTTTAGTCCATTTTTAGGTGGTAGGCGTGAGAGTAATAGGATGTCCACACTACTTTTTAAATTTTTTTGAAAAACCTATACTACAATAAATATAATATTCACATGTTTTATTCGTTTTGGACTTTTAGACTACATTGATTTATTTATATAATATTTTGTTTACGGTGTAAAATCTTTTATTTATTGCACACAAGAACGTGTAGAAATTAGGCCCAGGAGCAAGTACGCCAAGGTGACGTCCTCATCATGCACGTGAATGATGGAGGGACATCATCCTATTCAAATTAAAAGGCCATTTAATTGAGAAGCAATATACTACAAGATGTGCAGTATATTATCAAACGGACTCGGGAGCTTCTTGAAGATTCGAGGGCCTAAAATTTCTAATATATATTGATTCCCAAGAGGGGAAAAAATCTTATATATCAGTTTAGCAAAATGAAAACAAAAAAACGAAAATATGATACCAGACAGATGTGAAAATTTTTGTTTCAGATTCACATCGGATTACAATTACCAGTTTCGAATTCAGTTTGTTTTTCTGACAGATCTGCCAAGTCATAGTTTGGGATCTAACCCTATAAAATTTCAGATCCGGATTCAAAATACCAGACCATCCCAATACCTAAAATATTGCTTTTCACCCAATCATGCAGCATCTAGTTTTAGTAATGCATGTGCTAATAAGTTACCATCACGAACCACTGGTCAGATTTAGAAATTTCCTAAAAAACCTTAGGGAATTAAACGTAGTTTAGGAAAGAACTAAAGAGAGAGAGAGAGCAAATTAATAACTTTTGGATTCACTAACAAAATTAAACTTAAATTAGGAAAGGAAATAATGATTTATATATAATAAGTCAAGACCGTTTTATTACTAATGATCCAACAGATGATAATAGACATATTATATATAAAAATAAATATGAAATGTTAACAAAATGTTAGGACTTATGTTGTTAGAACATCAACATGTCTCATTGACATACTGTGGCGCGGGGCCCTTTTAAGGAACAATTTTGTTGGCGCAATTTGATGCAATATGAATTTGATTGATAAAGGGATATTTGCAAAAGATTTTGGAAGAATATTCATCTAAAATCTTGCGAATATTTGAGAAAGATTTAATTAGAAGATCTTGGAGATAAATCAAGAAAATTTTGCAGAGGTTAACTTCAAGAAGAAAAGAAATTGCAATGTGTGATGAGTATATATTTTCTATCATATTTGTACTTTATTTGTGTCAAATCACTACCCACCACACATTTTTACCTTGTTTTTGTTAAGGAATTGAAAAAGACCAATTGGAGATTAACATGGATGAAAAGGAAGAAAGAAATGAGCAAAATTGAAGACTTAGGCCAAACGCAAGAGGCCCAGGCCTTTGGAACATCCCTGGGCCACCTAGAAGCACGTTTTTGGCTTCTTGGAGAGAAAGGTGCCAGCCCAAGCAAATGGAAATTCCCTCGGCTGCCTAGAGCATTTCTTTTGCTTAGGATTTCCAAGGACCTGGTGGCCCACGGAGGTTCCCAGGGTGGACCCTTCTTTGGATAACATGGCAGCCTAACTTGCACAAAAGGAGCACTATTTTGGGCTATTTTGAAGGCACGCGAGATTTTGGATATAAATACCTCTTTATAGCCTCCAAACAGAAAGGACAAGGACTAGGGGTTTTCTCTAAGAACCCTAGGGTTGAGAATTTGTACAGCAGAAGAGGAGGAAGACCAAGGGATTCAAGAGAGAAAAAGAGAAGATTGCAAGGAGATCTCAAGGAAGAGAAAGAAATGGCTTGTCTATGAGTGTTTGCTTAACTTTTCTTTGCAATCTTAACAATTTTTGCGCTAAACTTTAATTTTTAACTGTAATGAAGGATTGTACCTTATTTTTTGCTTTGGGTTAATGTATTTTACTTGGACCTATGATTTTATTCTATGGTATTTTGTTATTTGTGTTTATTGTGTTATTTTAGTTTAATTGGGTTTTAGTTGAAGTTCTTCAATTATTTGTTCTACCTTAATCATTTCAAGAGATAGAGTTAAGGTTAGAATACCCTCTTAACTAATTTAATGTTTGCCATCTTCAATTAGCCTCAGAGGGAGTTTGTGAATTAGGGTTAAATAACTAAAGGACTTATAAAATTGGCTAGAGATAGGGATTTTGTGGCTTCCGGATGATTTGGGTTTGTGAGTGGTAATTAATGCATCCTTGGGTTGAGTTGATTCGGTAGAGATACCAAGTAATTGAATTTAGGGATTAAAGATCTTATAACTTGAGAGAGTGTGAGATTAACTTTTGACTCACACCGGTGCCTAGGGTTAGAATTTGTGGATCCATGGGGTACTTAACTTTTAGGTGTTTTACTGGGGAATTCTTTTTTTTTTTTTTTACATGGCCTTTATCTCTTTCTAATTCCTTGATGAACTTGTGATTCTTTCTTGTGTAAGAACTTGATAGGTTTCCTAATGTACTTAGTTAATTATATATAATATATTTATTTGGCTAGACAATGAGATTAGAGTAAAGTAGTAGTAATTGCTAAGTTCCTATGGATTCGATATTTTCTATTTTCTATACTATATGATGGGTATATGATGGGTATATATACCCAATTGTGCGGTTTTAGTATTTGGCATTTTAATTAAAATTTAATTATTTGTGGCTTTTATTGATACTATTTCCAATACTAAAAAACATCCATCAAGCTTTTAGCGCCATTGCCTAGGATTAGCAATATCATGAAATCTTGAATTTTATTGACTTAGCTTTGTAATTTTGTTTATAGTTATATATAGCACTAACTTGACTGTTATGTTTGTTGTGAGTTTATTTCTTTTGGCCAAAATTGTACTTCAGAATTCTTTGGTTATTTTTTGTGTAAAGTTTATTCTTTTGGACTTTGAGTGATTTCATTGATTGATTGTTTTATTTCTAATTTATTCATTGAATGATTAAGGATTCTTATGGAGAATTTGTTGGACTGAGAAATATTAGCTATATTTTATTTTTGATGAATTGGTTTTGTTGACCATGGGAATTGGTTGGTGTTATGGAGATGATTTTTATTATGCTTGAAAAATGGGATTTTTGAATGTGGATAATTGGATATGATCTATGGAGTATAGTTTATTTTCAATTTTTGAAGTGCTTGAAGATGTTTTGCATGGAAAAATTTAATGCACTATCCTTACGTTTTATTTTGTGCATACTTTGATTCCCTTTTAGAATTAATTTTTTGCTTTATTTTTCCCTTTTTATAGGAACTTATAGCTTTGATTTAGTGTATATATCTATATATCTTTTTATATAAAAAATAATAAAAAGAAGAAGAAAAAGGACCGAATTGCTTGAGGAGAAGCCTGGGCAGCCTAGGGGAAATTCCCTAGGTTCGCAGGCTCCTAGAATTTACTTGTGGGAGACAAGCCTGGGCTGCCAAGGGACCCCCCTAGGTAGCCTAGTGTCATTCATCCCAGTTGTTTTTTTTTTTTTTGGGGTCAATGAATGTTGTTTTCTTTTGTCTTCAATTATTCATTTCTCTTGCACCTAATTTTTTCCTCCATTTTCTCCCTTCTTTGTGCTGCCTTCTTCCTCCCCTCACTCGTCTATTTTCTCCATAAATTCACCCAATTTTCCCACTAATTTTCAAACCCCCTTAACCTTAGTTTCTTTTCCTCCAACTTTCTTCTCCAAAAACTCATTTTCTTTGAATTTCCACCATTTCTGTTAACACCCACTTGACCAAAAATTATATTTATTGCACAAATTTGAAGCTTCAACGGAGTAATCACACCACATCAAGGCTAAGAAACAAGAGTTCCTTAAGATTTGTGCTTCAAGAAGTTCAAGAAATGAAGTTTCTCCAATTCCGTGATCATACACATTGGTGACTTCTTTTCCTTTCTTTTTAATTTTTCTTGAGGAATTTGAGCTAGAAAAATGCTTAAATGTTTTTTATGTTTATTTTGTGTGTTTTTCTAATTTTCATAATTTAATATTTTTTGTGCATTTATTTGAATATTTGCATTTTATTGAAAATATTAAATTGTGATAATTGAGGAATGAATTGTTATTATTGTGATTGAGCTTGAATTGTGGAATATTTTGCATTGTAGATTAGTTTGGGAATTATCATGATGATTTTGGATGAATGGTGAATTGGTGAAGTTGTAGTGGTGATTTGTGTTGAATTGTTGGAAGTGATTTTTGGAATTGTTTTTGGATAAGGATAATTAGCTTATTGTTAAATTTTTGGATTGAAAATGTGTGGGGCTTGTTGATGAAAATTTGAGAATTGCACTGTCTTGAGTTGATCACATTTCAATCCTACAAAAAAAAAAAAAAAAAGAAAAGAGATGTCACTTCCTCACATGCCCCTTCCTGAGGACCCAAACCCCACCCCTCAGATATTTTGTTAATGATGCTGATGCTACATGGTATTCCAAGAGTGTCTCGAATAAAATTAGGGTTGAGAAAACTATTGAAGTTGAGCTGGATAGGTCTTTAGATATTTCTTATATGTTTAGAAGATTGAATGGGAGGCTTATTCGTATGCTAGAGATCCTTTATTATCCCAACATGGTTAAGGAATTTTCCGCAAATATACTTGATAAGAAGCAAGGAAATTTCACCCATATCGATACCACAATCAAGAGGGTGCCTATCCATCTCATGAGGTAATTTTTGGCACAAACTTTAGAAATTTCATATGAGTGCAATTGGGTCACTGTAGACTCTTTTAATAAGCAAATCACCTTGGACACTGAGTGGGAGTTTAGAAAGGCAAAGGAAGAGACAGGTTTATATTACACTCGAACTACTTAATCCCTTATTTTTCACACTAAAGTCTTACACTTGAACTACTTAATGTTTGTCCAAAGGTGAGTGCTATAAATGAAGCTAGAGTGATTGATATCTATTATGCCCACAAAATGATGTATTCTGAGCTTATACCTTAAGCACCTATCCTCATTTCTTTAATGCGTGACGTGACGACTTATGGTAGCCCCTCCCTTGCTTTTTTCTTACCCTTGGTCATTACCTGTATATTGCTTTATTCTGGTGTAGATTTTTTTGTGGAGTTCGCCATTCTATCAAGGATATAGTTTCTGATCGAGCACTTGGGATATGTGTATGATGAAAATGCTCAAAAATAGCTAACACAAAAGGAAGCAAAGGACATGGACACAGAAGAGGAACTTGAAGCTAATGAACTTCCTTGTCCCTCGAGATCACAAGCTTCTGCCAAACTGGTCTAGAAGATTTTCAAGTTGAAATACAAATAGTAATAGCGCAATTGTAGATGGAGGTGGTAAACTTAAGAACTAGATAAAGTGATTTGTAGGCTACCTAACTCTGGCACAGTGACTGGTTTTCACAGCAAAGAAATTATATGGAGAATTAACAGCACTGGAAAATGAACTAAGAGGAGCAACTGCAAAGGCATTTTGAGTCCTTGGCATGTCTTGAGAATAGGATGGACCAATTATAGATAGGCCAGAGAATGATAAGAGGTCTTCAAGATGACATCAACTAGATAAAGCAAGGACAACAACACCATCTAGAGAATATTTGAGATATTGTATCAAGGACCGGGTGGAGGAGTTGGGCCATTGACCCCTGGAGGAGGTCATTTTTTATTTTGGCATTTTGGGATCCATTTTTATATTTGTTTTCTTAAGATTTAGCTTTGTTTATATTCTCTTTTCGTTATGTTATGTTTATTTCTTGCATTTCAAATTTATTGCACTTCATTTGTTTTTAGAAGGTTAGTCCCTCTCTTCTTCCAACAAAATATTCATGAATGACAAAAATTCCTCTCCTTCAAGGAGCTATAATCACTTGGGAAGTATTGCTTTCCCTTTCCCCTTTTATTCATGTTGGTCCTATTGGATGTATTTATTTTGATATTTGTGAATGAGGACATTTTTCAATTTAAGTGTGGGAGAGGAGTTATTTCATATTCTCTTCAAGTTTTAATTATGATTGTGAAATTTTCTTGTTCTTTTTTATGACTTGTATGCACTTTGAAAATTAGGTAAATTTTTTTTTTTTTATTTTTAGATAACTTTGGCTATGATGGTATTGTTATTGTATTTCTTTTGGCATGAGGATTTGGTTAAAAACCTTTTTGGATGAGTTTGTTTTTTAGTAAACTTGTACATTATATGTGAAATAATTACGTCTTGAAATTTGAATTAACCTTGTTCTGACTTTAGTAAAAGTGCTACTATGCTGTTTCTTGGGAATTGAGGTGGTGTTTGTAATGAAATATAAGTATGGAATTTTAAGTTAACATTTGTTCTATGATTACACGACAAGTCCTTATTCCAGATTTAAGTAAATGTGGATTGGGGTAAAAAAAATGAGAGAATAAAGCAAGATAATACAAAGCTAAAAAATCATTACTACATATCTTTATTTGGCATTTGTATTACCTTGCCAAAAGAAACAAAAGAAAATTTTTTAAAAAAATGAAGTAAGACGATACAAAAGCTGAAAAATCTTTACTACATATCTTTACTAGGCATTTGTATTACTTTACTAAAAGAAAAAGAAAATGAAAATGAATTGAAAAAAAGAATGAGTGTTTAAAGAGGGTAATGTAAGAGCTGAAAAATCTCTATTTATCTATCTTTATTAAGCATTTACATTACTCTGGAAAAGTGAGCTTATGGACCAATTTCTATTTACTACTGGGATTGTGGTGGTTAGGAAGTCATAGAACTTAGAATTAACTTATTAAGCTTAGCTTATATGAATTACATCATTTACTTTAGAAACTTAAAGATTCAGATGGAATATATTGGATGAGCATGAACTTGTTTAATTCAACTTCGATGACTTTAGTCATATTTATCTTGATATATTAGCTTACACAAAAATTTTCTTGACTAATTAGGTATTGGACCTAATTCTTAGATTAAAGGAGAAATAATACCTTTACCATTTTAGCTAAATTCTTCTAAATCTTATCTTTTGAAAATCTCTTTTTATGGGAAAAAGCTATTTGCTTGTGGTTCCTTGTGTTGTTTGCTTGAAGACAAGCAAAAATTTAAATATGAGGGTATTTGATAAGTGCTCACCATATATATATATATATATATATATATATATATATATATATATATATATATTATTGTATTTGTGCTTTAATTGTAATCAAATCTTGCTCAAATCACTACTTACCACACCCTTTTACCTTATTTTTGTTTAGGAATTAAAAGATACCAATGGGTGATTAACACATATGGAAAGGAAGAAAAAAGAAGCAAAATTGAAGAGTTAGACAGAAAGCTGGCAGCATAGGCCTTTGGAACTTTCCTGGGCCAAATAGAAGTATGTTTTTGGCTTCTTGGACAAAAGGTGACAGCCCAGGGAAATGGAAATTCCCTAGGCTATCTAGGGGATTTCTTTTACCAAAAATTTCCAGGGACCTTGGCGACCCCTTTTTTGGACAACCTGATTACCTAGGGAATCCCACTTGCATAGAAGGAGCACTGTTTGGGCTATTTTGAAAGGCACACGAGTGTTTGTCTATAAAAACCCCTTTATAGCCTCAAAACAAAAAGGACAAGGACTGGGGGTTTTCTCTAAGAACCCTAGGGTTGAGAGCTTGCACACAAAAAGAGGAGAAATACCAAAGGATTCAAGTGAGAAGAAAAGAAGATTGCAAGGAGATCTCAAGAAAAAAGAAGAAATAGCTTGTCTATGAGTATTTTCTTACATTTTCTTTGTAGTTTTGCTTTGAAATTTTTATGCTAAATTATGATTTTTAATTGTAATGAAGGATATTGTACCCTATTTTATGCTTTGGGTTAATATATTTTACTTGGATCTATGAGCTTTATTCTATGGTATTTGGTTATTTGTATTTATTGTGTTATTTTGGTTGAGTTTGGTTGAAGTTCTTTAATTATTTATTCTACCTTAATGATTTCAAGAGATAGGGTTAAGGTTAGAACACCTTCTTAATTGATTTAATGTTTACCATTTTCAATTAACCCGAGAAGGAGGTTGTGGATAGGGTTAAATAACTAAAGATCTTATAAGATTGCCTAGAGATAGGGATTTTGAAGCTTTTGGATTATTTGGGTTTGGGGGTGATGATTAATGCATCATTGGGTTAGGTTTTTTAGATAGAGATACTGATTAAACGAATTTAGCGATTAGAGATTTCATAACGCGAGCAAGGGTGAGATTGATTTTTTACTTACATCGGTGCATAGAGTTAGAATTTATGGATCTAACGGGTGCTCAACTTTTAGGTGTTTTATGGGCGAATTCTTTTAGTTAGCTAGCCTTTATCTCTTTATAATTTCTTGATGAACTTGTGACTCTTTCTTATGTAAGAACTTGATAAATTTCCTAGTGTAGTTAGTTAATTATACTTCACATATTTATTTGGCTAGATAATGAGACTAAAGCAAAGTAGTGGTAATTGCTAAGTTCCTGCAGATTCAATACTTTCTATTTCCTCTATTATACGCTGTGTATACTTGCCTAATTATGTGGTTTTAGTGTATAGTATTTTAATTAAAACTTGATTGTTTGTGATTTTTGTTGATACTATTTCCAACACTAAAAAACACACATCATTGTGCTTAGGCAATCTATGTAGATCATTAGGGTTTAGCGGTTTCCTATTTCAATAGCAATACTATATCTTTATCGTGTATAAATGTATACATAGCTCACTTCAAAGAAGACATTGTGTATAGTTCAGAATATATATATATATATATATATATATATATATGAATTCCATGTGGATCTAATAAATGGATTGGTATATCTTAGTTGAAATAGAGTATTCCCTATTCCAAATGGAGGGGTTCTCAACCGAGTTGCTCCTAGACCGTGTACCATTCCTATTTTATTTCTGAGAGGGTAAGAAGAGTACGGGAAATTAACAAGCGTAAGGGAAGCTGGTCCTGAAAGGGTAAGAAGAGTACGGGAAATTAACAAGGGTAAGGGAAGCTGGTCCTGAAAGGGTAAGAAGAGTACGGGAAATTAACAAAGGGGAGCAGGTTGCATACGAAATGCACAAATTAATAAAAGCAGTAAGTACACAAAAGAAATAAATGAGGCAGCTTAGCCAACCATATGCAGATGCAAGTAGAAAAAGAAGAAAAAGAAGAAATACAGAAAATAGATTTATTACAACGGAAAGAAAAATTACATATATGAAAATACTATTACATGTAATGAAAGTTAGAAAGGGAATTCTAACCACGGGGAAAGGGAGAGTACTCTTGGAGAGTTGTGTATTGATCTATGGCCAAGTGTCTTTTGAGTGGAGGTTGAGGTCTATATTTATAGACAATTTTTGCTGATGTCATGGGTGATGCCAATAGTTTTGTTGATGTCATGCTGATGTCACTTGTAATGTCATCAATAATGTCATCATAATAATTCTTTTTAGGTTTATTCGAAAAAATAATCTTCTTCTTCAAATCCTTCTTCGTCATTATTTTGGTCATCTGGAGGAGCGTCTTCAGCGGACTGTTTTGCAGATTGTTCAAAAAGTTCACTTTTCATTTGCTGTAAAAGGTTTTCTATAGCAGTTAGAAAACCTTCTTTGGAAGTTGCTACTGCAAGAGTTACTGCTGCAATTGATTTCTGCTGTAGAGATCCAGTTTTCTGATTGTCAGAGGGAGACAGATATTTTGGGTTAGCCTTAAGCCATTTGTCGATGGAGGGAATATAAGTGTTCTGGACATTCCAGTCCTTTCACCATTTACAATGTCCTTAAAGAGCAAAGTGAGGAAGACCTTGCTGATCTGCTTCTTTGAAGTTTGAAAACTTCAGGGAATATATCCAAGCGAGCTTGAATATACTGAAGAATTAGAGCAGTAGTGGAACTGCTGGCTGTTGATTAAAGTACACTGTTCCTTCCAGATTCTCTTCGACTTAAGAATCGACTTATATCAAAACTCCCAAAGTATACAAACTTCTACAAAGAGAATATGGGAGTTTTGATATAAGCCGGTTCTTGAGTCAAAGAGAATCTGGAAGGAACAGTGTACTTTAATCAACAGCTAACAATTCCACTACTGCTTCAATTCTTCAGTATATTCAACCTCGCTTGAATATATTCCCAGAAGTTTTCATACTTCAAAGAAGCAGATCAGTAAGGTCTTTCTCACCTTGTTCTTTAAGGACATTGTAAATGGTGGAAGGATTGGAATTTCCAGAACACTTATATTCCCTCCATCGACAAATGGTTTAAGGCTAACCTAAAATATCTGTCTCCTTCTGACAACCAGTAAACTAGATTTCTACAACAGAAATCAATTGCAGCAGTAACTTCCAAAGAAGGTTTTCTAACCTCCATAGAAAACCTTTTACAGCAAATGAAAAGTGAACTTTCTGAACCATCTACAAAATAGTCCTCTGAAGACACTTCTCCAGATGACCAAAACAACGACAAAGAAGGATTTAAAGAAGATTATTTTTACAAATAAATTTCTTTAAAAAAATTATTATTATGACATCACAAGTGACATCAGCATGACATCATTGATAATGTTAGCATGACATCAACAAAACTGTTGACATCACCCATGATATCAGCAAAAATTATCTATAAATATAGACCTCAATCTCCACACAAAAGACATTTGGTCATAGATCAATACACAACTCTCCAATAGTACTCTCCCTCTCCTTGTGGTTAGAATTCCATTTCTAACTTTCAATATATGTAATAGTATTTTTATATATGTAATTTTGTTTTCCGTTGCAATAAATCTATTTTCTGTATTTCTTTTTCTTCTACTACTTGTATCTGCATATGGTCAACTGAGTCGTTTCATTTATTTCTTTTGTGTACTAACTACTTTCATTAATTTGTGCATTCTGTATATGCATCTGCATATGGACGGCTAAGCCGCCTCATTTATTTCTTTTGTGTACTTACTGCTTTCATTAATTTATGCATTCCGTATGCGACTTGCTCCCATTTGTTAATTTCCCATACTTTTCTTACCCTTTCAGGACCAGCTTCCCTTACCCTTGTTGAATTGAGGCTGTTGATTGACTCGGGACTTGTATGAGATGAGAATTTATTCTCACGACCTTATCTTTCTTAGATCTGATATTTAACTCTAAAGATCTATCCTCTATTTACTGACTAATGTTCATATCTATTACGCTCACAAATAGATCTCCATGTTTTACATCATAACTAACTGAGAACTTGAATATCCTTCTTATAGAACTTGACGGTGATGATCACCAAGTTACGGGAAGTAAGTACATCCATCTATTTTTCGTGCATTTATTTATCTGCTTTTCTTAAAAATTTGCATCATGTCTTCCTTCCTCTGCCTCTTTTCCAGATCCACTTCGTCCTCTTCTTTCTCCAATACTTCTTCTCAAAATTTTTCAAAATTGAAGAAAGAGTTTAATTATTCTCACATTTAACAATCTATTGACAACTAAAAAATCCCCAAGTTTTCCCCCAATAAGATTTATAGATCTCCCAAATGGTCACTTACTAATGATTATGTCATCAGGACTGTTGAAGAAACAGTTCAAATTGATTCTGACTGCAAAGAAATTAGATTTCTTTCTGCTAGTGCAATCTAATGTTTCCAACAAAAATATAATTATCTCTATTTTGGACTTATCTAAATTCCTCTCCAGAGAAGGACTTGATACTTCTTTCCTCCTATGTCTCCAGGATACCAAATTCATAGATTTTAGTGATTCACTCTTAGGCATGATAGAAACTAGCCTTTGCAGTGGATCAGTTCATTTTGATTGTTTTCTAAACTTTACTATATCTCTTCGAGATCTAAATATATTAGATAGTCTGACTCTCAATGTCAAAATTGTCAATTACAAGATCAAAACAGGCTCTCTTCTTGTTGCTATCATTTATAGAATTCAATATAAGGCAATGACTTCTGCTTTTAATACTGGTGCTATGAAGACATCTAACAAAGGAGAAACTATTCTTTTTCAAACCAATATGCAAATTTCCCATCTTTCAATTCTCCAGCCTATCTCTTAGAATCAAGTAAGTCTTCCTTCTAATTGGCTTCTAACTGATGCAGCTCCTTTTGATAAACCAGAAAATTCTACTATATCAGCAATTAGACAATTCTCCTGTGCATCTGTAGAAATTTCTTTCCAAAGATCTCTCAACCAAATCAAATCTTCTATATCAAAATTAAAAATAGATAAAATAGCTTGCCATCTAGCAAATATCTGTTTTGAGGTAAGATTTTGAACATCTTTTTGCAAAATAGATTTTGCAGCTTGGCAATCAATGCAAAGTAAAAATTTCTGATTTATTAAATCAGCTTGAAATTTGGAAATGCATAAAATAATTGCCAAAATTTCTTTTTTTATGGTAGAATAGTTCTGTTAAGACTATTCCAACGCTTTAATGCAAATGCAACTATATGTGTTTTCCCATCTTTGACTTGTTTAAGAACAACACTATAGCCGATATTAGAAGTATCTATTTCAACTATTTTGGGGGTAGAAGGATCAGGAAGTACCAAACAAGGAAGAGTCTTGACTTTCATTTTGACCTGCCTGACTATGGAAGTATGGGCATTGATCCATAGAGGAGGAGGCTGCTTAAGTCTGTTGTGCAGGCGTTTGAGTCTTACATTTTAGATACATCATCATCCGAAACATGAGTCCAAAACATGGGTAAATTTAACAAAAAAATTATAGCCATTTTATAGCCGTTGGTACTTTACTTTATGGCTCTATATAAAGCCTCTAAATTTGATTTAACATAAGGTTTTTGTGGTATCCTTCTAAGAAACACTCTTACTCTATAGAAAATAAAAATCTCCTTTATCAAAGTGCTTCAAAATAAATTCAAATTGTGTCTAAAAGGTAAAAGTGTTTGTTCTTTTTCCTTGGTACACATTTGCTCAAACAAGTGAGTTTTTACTGTTCGATTGATATTTAATCTTTTTTGTATTACAAGGTTATGGTGTAAAACCCATTTGGGGTGAACCTTGATTTGATTATTTAATTGAGAGGTTTTGAAAAACCTAGTGTGGTGATCCTCTCATGTATTTAGTGCAGTTTGATTTTATTAAGTTGAGTAAATGAAATCTGGTTAAAAATTCTTAAGTATGAGCTTAAGGTAGTAGATATAGATCATGGTAGATCGAACCACTATACATTCTGTGTCTCATTTCTCTGCATACAACATTAACTGCATTGTATTTCTTACTTTAGTTTAAATCCGGATATTTCTCAAAGTTTCCTTAGATAACTTTATCTTTTGCCATGAAGTTGGTCCAAGAAACTTGAAGATCATCAATATTCTGTATATCAGACGACTTAAAAATTGTAGTTTGCCAAAAACCTTATTCAGCCCCCCCTCTAAGGTTTTTCATGAGATTTTGGAAAGTTGGTTTAGACAATGCTTACACCTATAGATGAAGAAAATTTTGTCACAAGAACACAATTACAAAAGAGCACAAACTACCCATATTCAAAGACCAGAATTAGAAATTTTATCCAAAACTAGGATATTATTACATGGAAAGCTGTTGAAACTAAATGGAAACCACCAACAAGAGTGAGTACTAATTCTGGAGTGTCTAAAGAGAAACTAATCGCAGAATGAACAAGTGAAGAATGTCAAATTGCCAAAATGCTAAAGCTTTAAATACTATCTTTTCTACATTCGGGCAAGAAGAATACATGTTGATCTCCACTTATGAAGTTGCTAAGGAAGCATGGGGCAAATTGCAAATAATACTCGTAGAAACCAACGCTGTTCGGATGTCAAAGAGGCATTATTGACAACTTAATTTGAGGAGCTAAAGATAGGTGAACATGAGACAGTTACCGTGTTTGGAAACAAATTTAGAGATATTGCAAACTAAGCATATCATCTCGGTGAAGTTTACTTAGAAGAGAGATTAATTTGGAAAATGCTAAGGTCTTTACATTTAAGGTTTCAAGCTAAAGTTGCTACCATTGAAGAATGCAGATATATGTCAACGACGTGTTAGGATGAGCTAATGGGTTCTTTATATACTTTTGAGATGAATCTTCAATCTCAAACCAAGACTAAAGCAAAAAGTATTTCATTGATAACTAAAAAGGAGTTTGATGATGATAAAACTTTTGATCAAGAAATAGACTTGTTAACTAGAAGGTTTAACAAGATGCTAAAAAGATAGAATTGGATGAATAAACCATTTTGCAAAACCTTTGACAAGAAATTCGAGGCTCCAAAGAAAATAATCACACATCAGAAATCTACAAAAGTTAAGAACACTCTGAAAGGTCTAAAATTCCATGAGTGTGGTAGAATTGATCATATTTGTATAGATTGTGTTAATCTAAAAAGGTAATTGAAAAATAAATCCTATAATACCACTTTAAGTGATGATAAGGATAATGTTCATGAATATCCTAAAGAGGTAAACTTTGGTGAAGGAAATGACTTTGGTCAAGCTAATAAACATTGTAGTCATAGAAGAAGCCGCAGATGATGTTGGGGAGACATCTAACAACAATGATGAGAAGATGACACTAGAAGCACTTTTGGATGAATGTGAATTATTGTACTCATAATGGTGAAAATGAGTAAAACAAATCAAACAATTGAAGAAATAGGTTGTAGAGCTCAATCAATTGCTCAGTGATCAACAACAAAAGTTGAGTGAGTATGAAAGTGAGCTTGATAAAAAAAAAGAAGGACTGGAGCTCAAAGATCAACAGTTGCAAACAACAAATTAGTTGTTAATAGATGCCGAATCAGTAATCAAGAGATTAAACATTGGAAAAGCTAAACTGGATGAAGTATTGTCATTTGGAAATCACTTTTAGGAAAGATAGGCTAGGGTTATGAGGTGTCCAACAAGAATGTTATTGCACATCATATGAATATGATAATTGCTGAGAAAAAAAGACAACTAATAAAATTTAAACAAAAGACCAAGAAGCCACCTGTTTATTGTGACTATTATTTTCTTGTAGGTCACAGGTGAAAAAAATGCATGAAGAGTTCAAAGATCTTCAATAAGGTTGGAAATCTATCAAACCTGAGTTTGACAAGGGTAAAAAAAATCTCCAAAGGTGAAGTGTGTTTGGATAAAAGAGGTTGAGCTTAAGGCACATATGGTTCACATGCCTCTAAAAGCCATGATGGAGGGCATTTGGTTTCTGCATAGTTGCTGCTCAAAATACATGATAGGAAGAAAGGAATTTCTAGTTGAGTACAAATCCAAAAGTGGTGGATTGGTCATGTTTGGTGATGGTTTTAAGAACAAAGTCATTAGAATAGATGTGCTAAATATTAAAGGTATGCTAAAGCTTAGAACTCTACATATAGATGGATTACAAGCTAATCTGATAAGCATTAGTCAACTATGTGATGATAACATGTTGGTCAACTTCGATAAAGTTAAGTGTCATGTTGTGGACGAAACTGGATACTGTAGGATTGCAAGAAACAATACATTTGGTAATTGCTATCGAATATGCATGTCAATTCACATAAGTGCATGATGTCTAAGTCTAGTGAAGTTAAATTTTGTCATTGGAAGTTAGGACATGTTAACTACAGTCAGTTGGAATTGTTGAGTTCAACAAGAGCTACTTGTGGATTACCTAAGATAGGTAAGGTTAATAGAAACATTTGTGCTATATGTTAGAACGACAAGCAAGTCAAGGCATCACATGTCGGAGTCCAACAAATTATTACAACATCTATTCTTGAACTTATTCACATGGATTTGTTTAGAGCAACTTAGATAGAAAGTATTAATGGAAAAAGGTATGTTATGGTATGTGTCGATGATTTTTCCAGGTTCATACGGGTAAGTTTCTTAAGATAGAAGTCAGACACTTTTGAAGTTTTTTAGAAATTATATTTGAGTGTGCAAACTTAGAAAAGTGTAAAGGTAAAAAGGATACGAAGTGATCATAGAAAGGAGTTTGATAATAATTTGTTCAATGATTTCTGTGTTAAGAGTGGAGTGCAACAAAGGTTTTCATCACCTAAGATATCTTAACAAAATAGTGTTTCTAAAAAGAAGAACCGAACCATTTAGGAAATGTCAAGAGTGATGTTAAATGCTAAGAAATTGCCACATAAACGGTGGGCAGAACCAGTAAATAGTGCAACACACATCATCAATCGAACATATTTTAGGCCACATACCAAAAAGACAGCCTATGAAATTTCGAATGGTTAAAAGCCACAGCTAAATTACTTCCATATATTTGGGAGTAAGTGTTATATTCTGAATGGTAGAGAACCGTTGGGAAAATTTAATGAAAGAAGTGATGAAGGAACCTTTCTTGGTTATTCTAACAATAGCAGAGCATTTTGAGTATACAATAAGAGAACTCAAGTTTTGTTATGGAATCAATCGATGTTGTTGTTGAGGATGTTTCACCAGAGAATATGCAAATCAGTACAGTAAGATAATGATGAGCTTATTCAAACCGCTGAAGAAGTTCCTATATTAAAATGCTCAAATATTGTAAGTCAAGACAATCCTGCTAAAGAACTAGTAGCAGTTCAACAAAAGGCACGAAGAAGAACCGTCCAATAGATTTGATTATTAGAAGTATGGATGAGTCAAGAAAGACAAGGAATAGACTAAAAGTTAATTACAAGGAGATGGTCAAGTATGCTTATTATACTTCAACACTGGAGTTGAAATATATTAAAGAAGCTTTGACAAACGAACATTGGATTGTTGCAGTGCAAGATGAACTGTAATAGTTTAAAAGAAACGATGTATGGGAACTTGTGCCAAGACTTAAGGATGTTAATGTGATTAATACCAAGTGGGTATTTTGAAACAAAATAGATAATCTTAGTAACATAAAAAAGAACAAAGCAAGGCTAGTAGTACAAGGATATACATAAGTTGAAAGGGTTGAGATAAAACATTTACACCTGTAGCCAGGCTGGAATCTGTCAGACTATTACTTACGGTAGCTTGTGCGAAGAACTTCACACTTTAATAGATGGAAGTAAAAAGTGCATTTTTTTTAATGGATTTCTACAGTAAGAAGTGTATATTCAATAACCCAAAGGTTTTGTCAATCCTGAGATTATGTGTACAGACTAAAGAAATTTCTATGTGGGTTGAAGTAGGCACTTAGAGCATGGTATAAAAGATTACAAGCTATCTGTTCAGAAGAGGATATTGTTGGATATCTTTCACGCATATCATATATGGCGCAGCGGAAAAATAAGAACGAGATACCAACCTAAGACTCACATACGTGTGAAAAACAAGACATAAAGAGAGTAAAGATAACAGTTTTACCTTTCTGGGGCATCTAAAAAATAAAATTTTTTCCTTCTTTAAGTTGAGGCGCGATCCAACAATCCTCTTGATCAAACACCACGAGAGTTAAATGTCCAACCACTATAATCATAGTGTGTGATTACTTTTAATAGAAATCCACACAGAGGATGACACTCAAGCACCAAGATTTTCTGTGCTAGTAGAAAAACAACAATGGTGGCTAGGGTTCTTCTTGTTTTTTAGAAAAACGAGAGAGAGAGAGAGAGAGAGAGAGAGAGAGAGAGAGAGAGAGAAGGAGAATGTTGTGTGTGCGCTAGGTTTTGGAGTTCTTTTCGTGTAAGTTGCTCACCCTGAGGAACCGTGCATATATCCTATATAATGCATGAAAAATCCTGATGAAAATCACTCCATCTGAGAATTCTAAAACAGTTAGAATTCCTTAATTGTAATTGAAAACATCAAATTCTCACAATTACAATTTGGACCATAAATTATAATTAATTATAATTTGGCCACAACAACTTCTTTTTCTCGCAATTAACCCCACTATATTATCAAATAACATCTTGAGTATATAATCTTCTATTGTGTGTGACCTATTAGATTTCTCAGTCAATTGGTAGCGAACATTAATTAATCCAAACGTTTTTAGATTAATAATTCTTAATTAATTAGAATTAATCATATCAATTCTAATCAGGATTGGTTTATTAATTCATCAATTAATAAATCCATATTCCTAGATCATGAGCGGTATTTAACAATACATCATGACCTCCCAAGAGTCCAGAAAGTCAAGTGGCTTGACATGAACCATTCAATAACAAACTACAGTGCAATTAACTCCTTTCACCATATAATATCTCATTCAATTTGAAGTACAAAATTAGTGCCAACTCCCTCCAGAATATATTAATTCTGGCCCAAATATAATAGTACTTGTACCTGGAACCCACTACTCTAAATGTGTATCAATTGGAACTGTTTCCAATACATAGTCGCCTTGGCCAATAACTTCTCGAGTAGTAATTCCTACAAGTGGCCGTGAGATATTCGCCCCTACTATTAGGAGTGGTGAATCCTTTATTGACCATTTCAACTACTTTCGTTCACCTCACAATGTACCCCAATATCCATCCCATAAGGGGCCCTCGATCTGGCTCCAGAGATTGGAATCAAAGCACACTATTCAGCAAACAAAGTACCTTGGAGATCTCAAGTCTAAGGATACTTGCACGTTTGCTATATTGAGATTATATCATTGGCACTAAATAGTTATCTATGTGATTATCTCATAACTAGGTCATCTAATGTAATTGTTCTATTAACAAGCATCCATGTGTTAACTTTGAGTATCTCAATACTCACGGATATGAGAACCATCACCTAATCAAATTAGGAAGTCTAACACATGTTAGTCTTAACGCATTAATGATGTCATGTCTCATTTATACTACGACTAGGGACTATTTAAGTACTAACAATATACAGTGTAGTAGGAATCTCATATCATGATCTCTATCATGATTTCCTTAACACAGTGTTGTACTAGGGATTTTATCTAACAGTTATATTACATATAAGTAAATAAAAGAAACTGTAAGATAAATAATGCCTTTTATTAAAATAAAATGTGTCATATACAACGTACAAGTGATTACCTCTAAGACATAATACTAACAGATACAAGTAAATGGGAGCTGATAAAACTATGTTTGTCAAGAAACTTGGACCAGATTTCATTGTTGCACAAATTTTTGTTGACGACATCGTATTTAGTTTAACATCAAAGTGGATGTCAAAAGATTTTGTTAAACTTATGCATACAAAATTTAAAATGAGTATGGTAAGTGAAGTAATATTTGTCCTTGGTCTGTAGATTAAATAGATGAAGAATAGGATCTTTATATCTCAAACAAAGAATGATAATAACTTGGTCAAAAAGTTCAACATGCATCAACATCTATCAGAACACCTATAAGTGTTGCATAAAAATTGATAAAGGATGATGAGGGACAACAGATAGACCAACATTTATATAGAAGCATGATTAGAGGATTTTTATATCTTATAGCAGGTCTTCTTGACATTAGCTATAGTGTTGATGTTGTGCAAAGTATCAAGACAGTCCTAAAGAATCACACTTAAAGGCAGTCAAGAGAATCTTGAAGTATGCGTGTTATACATCTGAGTATGGTTTTTACTTCAGCAAAGATTCAAGTTTACTGTTATTTGGATATAATAATACTAACTGGGTAAGTAATTGTAATGATCGAAAGAGTACATCTGGAGGCTGTTTTTATTTGGGAAACAACTTTGTGTTATGGTACAACAAGAAATCAAATTATATATCACTGTCAACAACAGAAGTTAACTATATTGCTGTAGGAAGTTGTTGCATTTAGTTATTGCAGATGAAACATATGTTAGAAGACTATAGTATTAATTAACAGGAGTTGATTGTTTATTGTGACAACACAAGTACCATTAACATTTCAAAAAATCTAATTTAACACAGCAGAATGATGCACATTGATATAAGACATCACTTTATTAGAGAGTTTCTTGAACAACAGATTATAAAAATTGAATAAGTTCAAACATAGAAACAACTTGCGGACATCTTAAAAAATCCACTTGATGTAATGTTATTTGAAGAATTGCGCAAAATCTTAGGACTTTGTTTATCTTGACGCACAATATTTTGTATTAAACTCTGTATAATTATTTTTATTTTGCTATATCAGAAAGTAGGTATGCAAGAGTCATGACATAACTATAACTCTACAAAAGCACTAGAGAATGTGCTTGTACCAATCAACTTCACGAAAAAATCATACCTCCTTCAAAACACATAGCAAAGCTTAAGGTGATTATTAGTCGTCCAAGAGTTGCAAAGTTTTATTTTAGTGAAAACTTTTCAACAGAAATGTCTATATCTAAAAACCATTATAAAAATCTTTCTTATCTCTACTGCCACAACAAACTATTCTCAAATGATTGAAAACCCTAGGCATGGCTGAGAAATCTCAAAGAAAATTATGAAGGGCTTTAGTTGCTGATGATTTTATTGAGGTTCAGCTATCTACTCAAGATGACTCAACATGGGCTATTGTTAGGTCTCTAGATATAGTTTTGTGGCTTCTATCTTAGATCCTGTTTCTGAACTTCATATTTCTATTGATTAATGCCATGAAATTACTATATCGTTTAGGGATATTCTTGATTTTATTAAGTATTATATCTATAAGGGTTATAGGTTTTCTATCCTAGAAATCGTTGTAAATAAATATAACAAAGGTAGAGTTGTGGGGTCAAGTAACGGACAACCTTTTATTGTGGACCTTTCTCTTGTTCAAATGTTTAAAGAAATTAATGCTGAAAAGGATATTTTAGATTCTCTGTTTGGAAATCATGCTAGTCTTGAAAAAACATAGTGCAAAACTTCTAAACCACCAGAAGAATCTTTGGACTTTGTGCATTTTGCTGATCCCATGTTAATCCATGCACTTAAATCTTGTCTAGCACTCAATCAATTGCAAAATATATTAGAAAGGAGACAAAAATGATTATTTGCCATTGGGCAATATAAGGCTGAGTATAGTGATACATGTACTTCTGTACAAAAATCTGTTACAACTATTTCTGTAGAACAGAAATAGCTAGAGTAAGTCAAGGATGATGCTACAGAGAGCTCTGATACTAAGGTTAAGGCTAGTGAAGATGTGAGTCAAGCCTAAAGAAAGACAATTCTTGAAGCAAATATGTGTCTTGATGACAAAAATGTTGACATTGAAGTTGTTGGAGTGAAGATTGCACTGAAAATGAGGAAAACAAGACAATCCCATAAAAATAAGAAAGAAGTCATGCCTGTCATGAAAGCAAAACCATTATAAGCTAATACCAAAGTGTACCTATTCTATGATGATGCTAGTCAGGCACAGTTTCAAGTCATCTATGCCAAAAGTGTGTTAGGAGAATATAAGATTGATCTGTCAAAGTTCAATCATCTTGGCCTAAGAAAAGCTCTGTTGGATGCTGGACTGCTGGGTACTATTGATTAGATTACTGAATACAATGATACTCTTGTAAGAGAGTTCTATTCAAATCTGAAGCTGTCAATCACAAATATTAATGGGCCTTTTCATCATTGTGTATTTGTGCGAGGAGCCCTCATAACTTTTAGTCCTAAATCTATATCTGAAATATTTAAGCTTCCTTCCTCAATAGATGTTGAAGGCTTAGGAGAAGAGTTTGACATGGTTGATGTGTGCAAATACCTAATAGATAGCAAGATCGATTGTTGGCCTACTGATGGCTACTTGAAGTCTTTACACCTAACCGGGTTTTATTTTTCACTTTATAAAATATCTTGCTACAACTAGATCCTTACTAATAATGTTTCTATTGTGCTAAAAGAATGTGTTATTTTACTCTACAAGATAGTGGATGAATGAAATTTAATTTTGGGGACCTAACCTTTCAGCAGATCATTCACTTTGCTGATATTTGTTTAGTCAACACTCTATTGTTGCCCTATTCCTATCTATTGACAGAGCATCTCCAGGCTTGTCCCAGTTACATACAGTTTTCCACTGACAAGATTGTCAGGGAATTGAATGTTCTTCATCTATCATTAAAGAAGCTATCTGTGCTAGTTCTTTTGCTAAAAAAAAAACACTTGTTAGAAAGTCTATCAGACTTGAAGGTTAAACCTTGCTGAAGTTTATGTTAGTGTTGTGCCCTAGAGGCAATCACTTGTACATTATATATGACACATTTTATTTTAATAAATGACATTATTTATCTTACAGTTTCTTTTGTTTACTTTAAGTAATATAACTATTCGATAAAGTCCCTAGTACAACACTATGTTAAGGAAATCATGATGGAGATCATGATATGAGATTCCTACCACACTAGATAGTGTTAGTACTTAAATAGTCACTAGTCATAGTATTAATGAGATATGACATCATTAATGCGTTAAGACTAGCATGTGTTAGACTTCCTGATTTGATTATGCAATGGTTTTCATAACCGTAAGTATTGAGATACTCAAAGTTAACACATGGATGCTTGTTAATGGAATAAGTTCATTGGATGACCTAACTTTGAGATAATCACATGGGTAACTATTTAGTGCCAGTGATATAATCTTAATATAGCAAACGTGCAAGTATCCTTAGACTTGAGATCTCCAAGGTACTTTGTTTGCTGAGCCTTGTACTTTGATTCCAATCTCCGGAGCTCGATTGAGGGCCGCCTATGGGATGGATATTGGGTACATGGTGAAGTAAATGAAAGTAGTTGAGAGAGTCAATAAAGGATTCACTACTCCTAATAGTAGGGGCGAATATCTCACGGCCACTTGTAGGAATTACTCGAAAGTCCTTGGCCAAGGCAATTGTGTATTGGAAACAGTTCCAATTGATACACATCTAGAGTAGTGGGTTCCTGATACAAGTACTATTGTATTCGGGCCAGAATTAATTCTAGAGGGAATTGGCACTAATGCCGTACTTCAAACCGAATGGGATATTGTATGGTGAAAGGAATTGATTGCACTGAAGTTTGTTATTGAAGGGTTCATGTCAAGCCACTTGACTTTCTGGACTCTTGGGTGGTCATGATGTGTTGCTAGATACCGCTCATGATATAGAAATATGGGTTTATTAATTGATGAATTAATAAACCAATCCTGATTAGAATTAATATGATTAATTCTAATTAATTATGGATTATTAATCTCAAAGACGTTTGAATTAATTCATGTTCTTTACCAATTGACTGGAAAACCTAATAGGTCACACATAATAGAGGATTGTATACTCAAGATGTTATTTGATAATATTGTGGGGTTAATTGAGAGAAAGAAAAATTATTATGGATAAATTATAATTAGTTATAATTTGTGGTACAAGTTGTAATTGTGAGAACTTGATGTTTCCAATTACAATTAGGGAATTCTAATAGGATTAGAATTCTCAGTTTTGGGAAGGGAATTTCGTGTGATATATAGTAGCTAATAACACATGAAAAACCCTAGCCAATAGCTGAACAACACACAAAAACAACAGCCACGAAAATCTTCTTCTTCTCTCTCTCGATTTTGATCTTGTACCCTAGCCGCCATCCTTTTTCTGCTAGTACAGAAATTTGGTGCTTGAGTATTTCTCCATGTGGATTACTGTTAGAGATAATCACACACTATGATTATAGTGGTTAGACGTTCAACTCACGTGGAGGTTGATCACGAGGATTGCTGGATCGCGCATCAACTTAAAGAAGAAATTTTTGTTCTTCAGACGATCACATAAAGGTAAAAGATGTTACATTTACCCTCATTATGTCTTGTTTTCCACACATAGATAGGTCTTGGGATGGTATCTCGTTTTATTTTCCGCTGCACCGTATAGGATACCAGCATGAGATATCCAACAGTTTATACCACCAAAGTCTGCTGCTACCACATCTGCTTCAATGTTAGCTCACCTGAGTTCCTCCATATCATCCCCTATAATAGCACAACTTAGTAAGCTACAAGCCTTTGTGGATAATCTCACTGGCCAGATTGTTGTATTGCTGAAAGAAGTTTAGTAGGTATAAATTGATCAAGTGACTTTTTACAATATCTTGACTCAAACTCAAGAGGAATCCAAAGACTTATGGTGCTTCACCCCGTTGTTCCAAAAAAGGGGAGAAGTGTCTATTGCTTTGATTGCCACTTGCTATTGGGTTACTCTGGCTGTCTAATCTGATTTGGTTTGAGTTGATTATTTCTACTGGTTGCTTATGGTTTGACATTAACATTTGGTTAATTTGTTGATTGTTGAACAAATAATTAAATTTGAACACTTTACTTATTTTGATTACTGCACATAACAAAATTTGGTTACTGTAATAGTAAGTAGGTTACCTTGGATATTAGTTGTTTACTATTCTGGATATTATCTTTTGAATTTATGCTTGGGCTATGTTTTGCTATATGTTTTGTTGTATGTTGTGTTGTTGTGTTATAGAGTTACAACAGACAATTTTATTTTTTTTTTGGCATTGAACAGTGCTAAATGGGCGAGATCATTAGGACGTACATTGTTGGAACATCAACACACCTCATTGAAATATTGTGACGCTAAGTCCTTTTAGGAAACAACTTTATTGGCACAATTTGATACGATATGAATTTGTTTTAGAAAGGGATATCTGCAAAAGATTTTAGAGGAATATTCATCTAAGATCTTGCAAATATTTGTGGAAATTTTAATTAGAAGATCTTGGAGAAAAATCAAGAAAAGATGTTGCAAAAGTTAACTTCAAGAAGGAAAGACACTACATTGTGCTTAGGCAATCTATGTAGATTATTTGGGTTTAGCAGTTTCCTATTTCAATAACAATATAATACCTCTATCGTGTATAAATGTATACACAACCGACTATGAATAAGACATTGTCTATGGTTGAAAAAAGGTATTATATTTTTTTGAGTGAGTCGTAAAGAACATAAATAGTGAGGTTCATGTTCATACTTTAGCGATGGAGATGCAAACAGTTGGTATGATATTACTATAATTCTTTATTGAGTGTTTGCTGAAGGAATTTGACATTTACAGAGCATGCTTCATTCACGGATGAATAAAAATGGAAGAACAATATAACAGAGTATTGACACAGCATGGTGGCATGAAAAACATACCTCTTGGAGCCTTAAAACTTGAAGAACGTTGAAGAATTGCTTGAAGCACAGAAACAGCTTCTTCTTCCTCCGTCCATGAACACCAGTGCACTACATCCTTTCTTCCTCCGGTGAATGCTTGCTTTCCAGTTCACAGAATATTCCACAGCCTAATTTTTCGGTTGGTGAGCACTCAATTTGGAATAGAAGGAGATGATCATTCTCAGTTTTTCCTTAGCCCTAACCATACATTTCCTAGGCATGGTTTCTTCTGTTATAGAAAACGTGAAGAAAACCAAAAGCCAGGAAAGCTAAACAGCCACAAGAGAGAGAGAAAGCCAAGAGCCTATGGAAAAAATAGTATTATTTTTTCCTTTTTCTTTTATTTTATTTTTCCACACAGAAAGCTAAGAGTCATGAAACCAAAAATAATTATTTTGATAAAAATAATATTCTTGGGATTTAATACCCGAATATTATTTACAAAATAAAATTTGGCTTCACCCTTAACTCTTCTGAACTGTGTCCGGAAAAATCCTATGGTCCAGGCTATTGGACCAAAATAATATTTATTATTTTTCTTGAACCCGAAAAGCCCAAAATAATAAACATTAATTATTTTTCTTGGGATTAAATAAATAACCCAATAAATAATTAATGAACCCAAATGAACAAAAAATAATTAAACTTTAATTATTTATTTCTTGGGATTTAATTAAATAAATAACCCAATAAATAATTAAGTAATAATTATTTTCCTCTAGTTTAAGTCCCGGTTAATTTTCTAATTATTCAAACTGGACCCAAGTCCTGAATAATTAATTAACCAATTAAACTAGATAATAAATTTCTCTCCATTTATTTTATTTCAGTCCAATAATAAATTAAACTTCCTGAATAAAATAAAACTCTCTCAACTGAGATCATTTTCTCAACCCAAAAATTAATTAAGACTTACGGGCTATTCCGAGGACCAAAAAGACACATCGCCTTGGCTACTAAAATGACCAAAATACCCCTACTATATAAATAGATGTATTTTGCATTTTAAATATTTCCTAATATCACCATAAGGAAATATTGATCTCAAGGACAATGCTGCATTAGCAAAGTCTCCGACCTACAAATGAAATGACTAAAATACCCCTCTACACATCGCCGTACATTTAGAGAGGAAGAAGTGTACTAATACCTCTCTAAATGACATCTACCATCCTTAGGCTTCTAGTCCAATGATCCACGACTTCCTGGAGTATTTTCGCTTTCCAAGGGAACTACCCTAAAGCAAACATCCAAGTCATGTTTCCCAGGGCCCTGGATATTTAGATCATCCGGACAACCACAAAGGGCGATATAGTGTAGAAACTATCTTGTACAAGTCTGTCTTAACTAACTAATCACACATACCCAACATGCAAGTATATTGGCCTTCCGATAGAACCTCAACTATAGCATATCAAAGCATATACTTCCAGCTTCACCAGACCACCAACTCATACTCAAGTCATAGAGTACTAGTCCGCGTTGTAGCGGTAGTAATCTAGGTTTCTACCATATAGTACTTTTTAGAAATCACTATACAGGTCTTGTTCTACGTATTCGAAATATGCTTATATCATGAAGTGAGTGGACTACGCACTGACTAAAGGTAAGTCATTCCCCATTTGGAATTCATAACATAATAACCTAAACATGAAGAGATTCCTATTCTCATTAATCGGTTAAGAACAACTGTTTATGTGTTTAAATAATCCATGATCTATACCTTACTGTGAAAGACCTCCATTCACATGGATCACTTATTTAAACACAATGGGTCTGTTCCAAACGAAAATGTACACAAATAAAGAAAATAAATTCACAAACGATTTCCTACAAATAAATTCTTTTATTAACATATTCGATATTTTCATCAGAAACCTAGTCTAAGAGGGCACATATTCCAACATTTGCATTATAAATTTAAGCTAAAATACTTATGTACTACACATTCATCAATGTGAAGCTTGAGTCATTCAAATCCTTCAAATCCATTAGCTTTCTAGTTGGAAAGGTTCAAGTCAAACAAAGACCCGTAGAGTTGCTACAACAATGCTTGATAAGTGATCGATCAAGTTGGGTTAAGTTCAACAATGGTTTTCTGCAAGTTTGACAAAAAGAGTACTGTATCGTATTCTGTTAGATTCCACTAGGGTCACTTGGTGATCTAATATAAGTGTTGCCATTGTAAATTTTTTTAAAGTTTATTGAATTCTTTTTACTGGTTGCGGACTCACTGATGTAGCCTCGTTTGTCGAACTGCATTATCAATTTGCTGTGTTTGTTAGACCTTTTATATTGTTATCTATCAACTAACTAGAAGTTTAACAAAATCACATGAGATCAAAAAGCCAAACCTAATACAAAAATAGAATTCAAAACATATGAACTCAAATATTTAGCATTTGTCCCAAGC
The DNA here is from genome assembly GCA_026120185.1 of Voacanga thouarsii. NCBI lineage: Eukaryota > Viridiplantae > Streptophyta > Magnoliopsida > Gentianales > Apocynaceae > Voacanga > Voacanga thouarsii. The sequence goes on from JANUWF010000328.1 coordinate 929,545, forward strand.
ATGTTACTAATAATATCTGAACGGCCTCCAAATAGCATAAAATTTTATACGATTTGGTGCTCCAGCATTGTTGCACTATGGAAAATTAATGGCTGATAATATTATCTGAGCTAACCTCTTTATGCTTGATCAATTTTTACTTAAATAGCATTGTCTAAATGCATAGATAACCATAGGCTTGCAATGCATAGATAATTTATTTCTTTTTACCTTTTCGCTGGCATCCTTATCAAGATAATAGCCTTTCTTTTTTTTTTTTTTTTTACTTTTCTTGATTCGTACTCCAAGTTCCATGTCCATTATCATTCATAGGATCCTTAAAATAATTTATCATTGCATGGATGGTTTTTCTACCATTCAAGAAAAGACAAAAAATTGAGTCTCAAATCCAGGCAATCTTACTATAGCAGGAAAAAGAGAGCAACATAGAACGAGATATCTAGATAATTTTTCAAGAATACATTTATGAAGAAGAGTTGAGCAAGAGAGAGATGCCAAACAATAATTAAATCCTTAACTAGGCAAAGAAATTTCAATTTCTTTAGTTTTAAATATTGTAAGAGAGCAGGTGAATCAATGGTGAATTGGTTGTTAAGCCATTTATTTATAGATGTTTAAAGAATTATTTGAGATTATAATATGTACTTTTATAATATCACAATAGAAATATAATATATTTCTTGATATTTTTATTTTTATTTTATTTTGCCAAAACTGTCAAAGATAGTGGGAATTATGGAGACTCTTATCATTACTCAAAAGTAGAATACATGTAATGAAGGAAAGGCTATGAAGTCATAACCTTCAAGAAAGGAAGACAATAAACACAAATTGTTAGAATTGTTTGTCATAGTTGATATTTGTCAAGATTATTAAACACGATTTATTAACAAACTGAAGACGTATGTTTGTGTAATATAAAAAATTGGCAATGTTTGATGCCGCACTATTTTAGTTTGGATAGGAAAAGGATTCTAGTATATCTAGGGAGTATCTTGGAGGCGATCTCATGAAGATCAGTGGAATTAGAATCTAAATAATTGTGGAACTGCAATAGTTTAGGAATTCTATGTATATCACTTTAACAATCTCTTAATTTAGCAAGGAAACAATTACTCTATTCACGAGTATAAAAAGTCAACTAAAAGCTACAAAACAGAGAGAGAGAGAGAGAGAGAGAGAGAGAGAGAGAGAGAGAGAGAGAGAGAGGGCTGAATGACTCTAAAAAAGGATTAGAGAGTTAGCCGAGTGACAAAGATTAGAACTCATGCTTATATTTTGAGTGTTACTAATGCATACGCTGCTAATGAAACTTCGTGATACTTGTTGTTAACGTATGCATAAGTGATTCAAGTTAATTGTTTTAACATTCATTATCTTTCTGAAGGACTTGGATTATTCGTCCTCAAATTGAATACCTTTCTGGTGGGAAGGTTTTTGGAGTTAAACGAAGATCCATTGAATTATAATAATGAAGTTTAAAAAGAGCTCAATCGAGGTAGTTGGGTACAACAAATGTCTTCTAAAAGATTGACAAAAGAATACTAGGTGACTTGGAAAATCATGTCTGGACCAATAGAAGAAGGAGCCTCTGTCACATGACTTCTATTGCTGAAAAGGACAAATTATGCCTATTAGAAAACTAGAATGAGAATCTTTATCACTACTCTTGATATTGTTACATGGAAAGCTATCCAGAAAGGATAGAAACCTTTGATGAATGTAAGCACTTGTTTCGGTGAAGTTGAATTGAAATTAATTAATGAATGGATAGATAAAGAATCTCATCTTGCTAATACTAATACTAAAGCATTAAACACAAATTTTGCTACCATTGGACCAGATGAATTTAAGTTAATTTCAACTTGTTGAACTGCTAAAGATGTATGGGAGAAATTACAAATAGTGTTTAAAGGTACAAGTGCTGTCCGAATGTCTAAATCTCAAATGCTAATGACCTAATTCGAGGAACTTGGGATAGGTGAACATGAAACAATTGATGTGTGTAGCAACAAGTTGAGAGATATTCAAGCCTTTCAACTTGGAGAACAATATTTTGAAGAAAACTTTATTCGTAAGACTTGGAGATCTTTACCACCAGGATTTCATGCTAAAGTTGCACCAATTGAAGAATGTTGGGATGTCTCTAAAATGTGCTTAAATGAATTGTATGGGATCTTTGCAAAAAATTGAAATGAGTTTTCAGTCGCAATCAAAGGCCAAAAAAAAAAAAAAAAAAAGGAGTTACTTTGAAAAAAAAAAAAAAGATTCTGATGAGAATAAAAATTCAGATTATGAAATTGGTTTGTTGACAAAGGTTGAACAAAATAGTAAGGAAGCGTAAGCAGATAAACAAGCCCTTTGGCAGAACATTCAACAGAAAATCTGAAATTCAATAGAAGGTTAACGCTAAGCAAAAATTCACAAATAACAAGAATATATCGAAAGGACCAAAATGTTATGAATGTTGTGGAATTAGTTATATTCAAATCGAGTGTGGAAATGTAACGAAAAAGATGAAAAATAAGTCTTACAGTATCACCTTGAGTGATGGTGATGATGAAACCCTAAATTATCCTGTTGAGTTTAGTTCTGATGGAGATGATGATTTGGGCCAACAAGTAATGTTGCGTTTAATGCTATAATTGCAAAGGACTTAATTGTACCATCTCTCATAATCATGCATTCAAATATATATAAAATGGTATTTCATGAGCATATTATTATTTGGGGACATATTTTAATATATTATATGAGAATATTTGCATTTTTTATAGAGAATTTATTTGAATAAATTACTTAACTACTTTTTATACTATTTTTTTTATAGTTGAAATATTTGTGCAAGAAATTTGGGTACACGTGTGAATATATATATATATATATATATATATATATATTATGATACTTTATAATGAATTATTTTATGTCTAGAATTAGAAATTATTTATTATAAAGTGTTTTATGCAATTTTCTGGTGAAAAATATTGTTTTTAGGGCAAATGTAAGAAATAGATTTTACTGTTGGTGAGGATAAGAGATTACGACATTTAAAATATGGTGCTTTTAAATACAGTCATCATGCACGCGCGCGCGCGCACACACACACACAAAGCCTCCTATAGATATAGCGTAGTATAGTAGTAAGTAGGGTGTTGAACCCACAGAGAACTCAAGAGAAATATACTCTTATATTCTCTTCTTTTACTAACCTTATGAACAACTCTTCTTCACAATTAACTTAAATGAATTTTTAGGATTTTTTGACACAAAGTAAATGGAGGGAAGCAAATAGGAAATTGCTAAATCTAAAGCATAAAAAAAATACGGAAACTAACAAAAACAAGAAAATAAATCTAGGCCAATTAGGAAACTAGCTTGTCTTAAGAAGATGCCTTGGGATTGAATTAGAAAACTTGTCATAGATTGGATTATCTTGAGCAATTGATTTTAGGAACTTGTCTTAATGACTTAAATTCCCTATCCTTGCAAAGATGAACTAACCCTTAGTTAACCTCGAAGTTAAAATCCCTGACTCCATTCTTTACCTAATCCAAATTGATTTACTTTTTCTTAATAACATTAATACTTCAATTAATCATCATAGATTAACAACAAAGTTGATAAGCTTACAAGGCATCACTAATGTCAAGTCACATACCTAGTTAGCCTTGAAAATATGCACTTGTACATTACATAATTCCTTATCACTAGTTAAGTGAGTTAATCTCCCTACTTATATAAATTAATCAAAGATCAATTATCTTAACAATACAACCATGCATGTAAAGCATGTTGATAAATCATAACAAACTTTGCACAATTTATAAGAAAAGAAGTTTAGAATTATATAAATACTCAAAAGACAATCATAGAACATAAAAGATAAAATCTTTGTTCAACGATCTCAAACTATCAAAGTCAAAACTCAAAACATAACTTAAGAATAAGAGAGAATGTTTATTGTCTTGAACATAAAAAAATAAAAAAACAAAATACAATCGAAAACAAGAAACAAATAAGAGAAAGTTTGAATGATAAAACTTGGTAAGCTTCCAATCTCAATCTCTTCTTACTTCCAAACTCCTTCCATCATTGAAAGCCTTCATGTGATAAAAGAAGAAGAAGAAGAAGAAGAAGAAGAAGAAGAAGAAGAAGAAGAAGAAGAAGAAGAAGAAGAAGAAGAAGAAAGATTGATGTATTTCCTTGTTATAATACTAAATTGGGATGTCATTTACCCTTACATAATGTCTCTAAACTGTCCTTGAATGAATTATGGAAGTTTGCACCACCATTGGACTTGTTTAGGACTTTCTGAAACCTTCAAAAAGCTTGCATGAAATGTATGCATGCAGGAAGTTTGCAATAATCCCGTGCATTTTGCAGAGCTGAAAATTTGTCACTGGCATGGCTTGATGCATAGCCGTGCATAACTTCTAAGAGTAGTCAATTTTGCTCTATTTTGCACACCTTGTTGCATACCATGCATCAAGCAGTACATATGTGAATGCTCGTGCATCAACCCATGAATATTCTATACACTTCCAAATATCTCCAAATTGCCTCCAACTCTACCTAAATCATTTGGCAATCTTTTTTAACTCAAAACTCATTCTTTAAACTCTTGTTTCACTCATTTTTCACCAAGATAACCTATAAACAGATAAAAATAGGAAATAACTAGATACTATCCAAAATTACACAAAAGACCATGCAAAAGCCAAGTAAAAAAGCTATAAAAATAAGACAGTTTCATGCCTAACAATACCCCCATACTTAATTTTGTGTACGTCCTCGGGCAAAATAATTTTTTAAAAATATTTAAGAAATTAAATTCCAATTTTAAAGGGGTATGGTGAAGATGACGTCTTTCCCTTTCACATTGAAAAACAATTTAACACTCATTCAATTAAGAAAGCTTAAGACAAACTCATATAATAGATCAAATATATCTAAAGCCATTGAAGTTGGTTTAAACAAGTTCATATCCATTCAACACATTCCACTCCTTTCTTTGATAAAACCATTTAAGTAACGCAAATCATATAAGGAATATATAACTAATTCAAGTCCTTGTACTTTGTACCTCTCTAAACTACTACAAATTCGTAGCAAATTAGGATTTCTCAAGCAATTGTTTTATATGCTTTTGAACTCAAAATTTTTTTTCTTGTGATTTATAGCCTTAAGTATGTGCATTTCGCTCTATCTCACCGTATTGACCCCCTTTCATATTTATTTTTCAACTCCCTTTATCTTCATATATATATATATATATATATATATATATATATATATATATATATATTGCCAAAGGACATGCGCTTTGCATACCTGGATCTTTTTTCTCCTCGCTTTTTTTTTTTTTCACTTTGTAGGTGCCATTTGGAAACCACCTACTCTATCCTACTTACTTAAACCCAAGTTTAGGACTAGTCTAGACAAATTTTCAACAAAAATTAATACATAAACCAAACTTATATATCATCACAAAATTTATATGAATCTCACAAAGTCAAAAGCTTTACATATCCAATAAGAAATAAATACAGTTAAACTAAATTCTTAAGACTTAGTTACCTTCAACCTAATATAAAAATTCAACAAAAATCAAGAAAAATTTCAAAGTAAAAGGAAAAAGAATTAAATCCACCAATTTTTATAAAAAAGTCCCAACGATTTTCAAATATTTCAAAAATTTTGCCCAATTTCACATAAAGACTTGGAAAAAGAATCTCAATTCCATACTCCTACACTTAAATCAGACATTGTCCTTAATGGACGAAAATAAACATTACAGTACAACCAAATGGACCAAGCAGATAAAGGGAGTAAACAAAATCAATGATTCCCAAGAGAGTGAGTGAATGCAATTATATTATTGCCAAATTCCCTAAATAAATAAGCTTCAGAAGTTGAGATAAAAAATGGGAAAAGAATTTGTAGCTCTAACCCCTCACACATAAATAGTACATTATCCTTAATGGAGAAAAATAGAACAAGAAAGTTTAGCTAAAAAGGATCAAGTAGATAAAGGGAGAGGAAAAATAAATACTTCCCAAGAACAATGGACTCATAAATTGCCATACGCTAATAAATAAATATGCTCCAGAAGTTGTATTGATTGCAAGCCAATAATAAAAGCTTCAAGGCTAGACAACAAAGATGTTAGAATTCAAAGCACATATCCAAAGAAAAGAGTCCTTAATAAAAATAATAAAATAAAGATTCTACCAAAACAATCCTAACCTAGACACAACAAAAATATTAAAAACAAAGAAAAACCAAGACACAACAAAACTAAGAGATGAAAGATCACAAAACTAGCAATGACCTCAAAGGGAAAAGAAATCAAGCATGCATATGATACTGCACGAGCATGCACAATCCCATGTAAATTTCAAAACCAAATCATTTATCGGTCAACAACATGTGGCACGAGCGAGCATTATGCTGCACATACCTATCATAGCTTTGAAAATTGAAAATTTGAAAGCATAACAAGGTTGCATGGCCATGAAAGGTGGCACAGCATGATGTACGGTTGTGCGACCTTACTGAAAAAATTTTCAAAACATTTTAAATGCAACTTGAAACTTTTTAAATTTCTTATCAATACCTAAAAGTTTAAGGCTTGTGAAAATTCATTTCCCTTACAGAGTTGACAAAAAAACAAAAATAATAATTAAGAAAAAAAAGTGATAAGATCACTTATTAAGGCACGAAAGACACAAAAGAAACTAAAGACTCCCCTAGCTGGTTGTTCCTTTAAGCATATGGCCAATTACATTTATAGGGCACCAATTGCAAAAAACTTAAATTTAGGTGAAGCATCTCTCGCGGCAACGGCGCCAATTTGTTGGTAATAGGATAGAATATTACAACATTCAAAATATAGATCTTTTAAATGCATTCGTCATACCAAAAAAAAAAAAAAAACCACCTCCTAAAGATATAGCAAAGTATAGCAATGAGTAGGGTATCGAACCTACAAGGAACTCAAGAAAAGTATAGTCTTATATTCTCGTCTTATCTTAACCTTATGAACCACTCTTGTTAATAATTAACTTAAATAAATTTTTAGGATGTTTTTGACATAATGTAAATGAGGAAAAAATAGGAAATTACTAAATCTAAAACATAAACAAATAAGGAAACTAACAAAAACAAGAAAACAACTCTAAGCCAATTAGGAAACTAACTTGTTTTAAGAAGACGCCTTAATATTAAATTAGAAAACTTATCATACATTAGATTATCTTGAGCAATTGATTTTAGGAACCTGTCTTAACAATTTAAATTCCCTATCCTTGCAAAAGTGGACTAACTCTTAGTTAACCTCTAAGTTAAAATCTCCAACTTCATTCTTTACCTAATCAAAATTGATCAACCTTTTCTTAAAGATACTAATACTTCATTTAATTAACTATCATAGATTAACAATAAAGTTGATAAGTATATAAGGCATCTCCAATATAGTACCCCACCTAGAACTACCCTTAGTCGTATAGAGGATCGGGCATTGCATGGCATGTTAATTGAGCATAGGATGTTTTAATGCACTTATATGTGTGTATTTGTTTATTGCGTTTATTTATATGTGTATTTACCTATGAATTTATAGTGATCCTATGGTTGTGTTAGTTGGGTTTATATTTTGGGGAGTTGAATTTGACATGAAGTATATAAAAAGCAATGGTTGAGAGTGCAAAGAAATTACAAGGGAGTATTTGAACAAAAGTTAATATGGCTTAGTGTTTAATTCCTAGAGACCCGAGCTCAGATCCTAACTCATGCTTATTTTTCTTTTGACTTATTTTTTCCTCCCTTGGTTGAAAATCCTAGCCCCATCTGTCTCTATTGGATTTTATCCCTAAAATCTAGGAGTTTGATTCTCTTGTAATTTTTTCTAGGAAAATTGACTTCTAGTTTTCTTCAAGTTGCAATTATCTTTTATAAGTTTATCTATGTAAGTATTTAAAACTTTATCTTCAAAATAACATCCATTTTCTTATTTTTATTTCCTATCAAAAGGATTATTTATCTTGGGGAAAAACCAACCACCATTTTGAAGAACAAAATCCCTACAATTTAGATGTTTGAAGTTTTAAAAATATTAGGACAAAAATGTAATTTTTATCTTTTGAAAATTGCTTCTTTTCTTTTCCAGAAAATTCACTTTAATATTTATATTTCCTTTTTAACCTAGCAGCCACTATGGTGAAGAAATCTCCTAAAATTTAGTTCAAAGGATATTGCTATTTTCTTTTCTAAAATTCCTTTTGAATTTGTTAATAAAACTTCAGCCATATTTTGATAAACCAACTGCAACTCTTAAGGGATTTTAAACCCTAGTAAAACTCCTAAGAAGCCTAGAAGCAGCCTGGCTAAAATTTAGGGATCAATCTTATCAAATTATCTCACCAAATTAACTCCTAAATCCAGAATTTTTCATTAAATCAAATTCTTCCCTTTCCCATGGAAGATTTGGACACACACTCTCTCATTTTTCTCCCATAGCTAGCTGACATAGCAGCATTTTCTCTTCTTCTTTTATTCAAGTAGACGAGACAAGAGAGAAACCTTCACTCTTTCAAATGTTCAAACTTTTATCGCATCTCTTTAGATAGATTTGTAGTCTATCTAAATTACTACTCATCAAAACACCATCTCACCCAAACCCTAGCATATTTTTGACCATCATCCACTCACACACACACACGAAACTAAGACACTAAAACAACACAAAATATCCAGCCTCTTGTTTGCTCTACCTGAAACACAAGCACTCACCAAAATTCTCTCTCTCTTAACCTCATTGCTTGCATTAAGAAATTGGTCACTTTCAAGTTTCTCTTGCTCACGCAAAATACACAAAACAACACTCTTTTGGTTTCTAATCAAAAGAGACCAAAAGTACTCTGTTGCACACATTTTTCTCACAAAACCCAAAACACCAAGAAAACCTCTTGGTTAGGCCAACACATACACACATCCTAAAACTATTTGGGTTTTTCCCCCCTCTTCATACAAATAATCTCTCTCTCTCTCTCTCTCTCTCTCTCTTTCTCTCATGACACCCTAGAATCTCTTCAAGGTAATTTATCTTTTCCTCTTCTTTTCCTTCTTAGACAAAAGCACTGTGACTGATCATCTGCTTTCTCTCAAACACACGAATCTTTTAGCTCTCTAGGCTAGGATCAGTCATTTTTTAGTTTGGGACATATCTTAGTTGCAAGAAGTTTGCTTTTTTCTTTTAAAGAATTTGCATCACTTATTCACCCAAGGTAAGTCGGGTACCCAAACTCCAGTTGCTAAATTTAGATCTTTGTTGTAATATTTAATATTCAGAATATGCGTTTATGCAAGGGAGTAAGATCTAAGTTAATACTGTTGAGTCTGAGGTTGTGGTTGGTGAAGTTTTATTATGATAGACATATAATGTTAATTTTAATTGATATAAGTTTGAAGCATGACTACTTCAAATCTTGGCTATGAAATGCATAGTTATAGCTGTTGAGTAATGATGATGGGACTAAACAGTATTTTACTCTTACAGGCATGAGTATTTCAACATCTTGGATATTTAGATCTCATATTATATGATGTCTTGAATCTTTGTAGTCTACTAGGATTTGTGTTAGAAATAAAGAAATATGTGTGTGTGTGTGTGCGCGCGCGCGCGCACTACATAGACATATGATTGAGTTGTTAAGTTTGGGATGAAATATGATATTTTTTACTAAGGAGACTGTGATGATTGCATAAGAAGTGGAGTTTGATAAGTTGTTGTACTTTAGCTGGATTAGTGGTTGATTTTAATTTTGTAATTTATTGCTAGACTGACGTAAGAGTTAAGGTTAGGAATGACCTAGTTTTTGAGTAAGCTGATTCATGTATATCCTTGCATGATTTTAAATATCAATGCTCTTATTTGCAAGTCATTATAATTTAATGCAAAATTAGAATGTGATTATTTGGGTTGCAATCATTGTTCATTTTTCTTACTAAAAGGTTTTGATTAGACAATGATTTCAAATAAAGCATAGCTTGTATTTACTAAACGATTTTAAGCAAACTATTCTAAAGCCATGCTTGCATTCCTAATGTATTGAAAATGGTTATTTGAGATTGATTCTTGAGCAGAATACTGATACATTGAATATCAATAAGGATAGGCTACTAGGACTAGCTTCTGATAGTTAGAGTAAGTCTTTTAGTTGGCAGCTACCTCTAAGAGATAAGCTTTGATTGGATGGGGCGTTAGTTCTAGTAAGTCAAGCCAGTCCGAGTTAGAAAATTAGTTTGAGTGGAGTGTTATCTAGAGATGGACAATCAGTAAGTTTGGGGCAGGAGATGGAGGACTATCCTACTTAGTTGGTCGATAACCCACTGCACTATCTCTGTTATGGTGCAGGGTTTCATGGCAAAGGATGTAAAACACCATTTATTATCTTTAAAAGGATTGTGATATAACTTGAAAACTACTTTATATAAATGTTTCAAATGTGCACACATGAAATTATTTTAAATGTACATATACACACAGGATTTACCGGGAAGTAATTCTCACACATTTTGTAACATGTTTTTATGAAACACCGACTTTGAAGGTTGAGAGCCCCTAGAGATTGAAGATTACATTCATTATCTTTGTATTTGACTTTAAGGTATTTATTTTAGAATGTTTTTTGAGACTTGTATTCAATATTTTTGGGATTGTAATAAGTTTTAGATGTTTTTTATTCTTTTGAGTTCATCCTTTTACATCGTTATAAAGATCATAAGTCCTTTGGACGGGGTAACATCCTTGCCATTTTAGGGTACATAGGTATTTAGGTGTTACAACCAATATCAAGTCACATACCTAGTTAACCTAAAAAATATGCACTTGAACATTACACAATTCCCTATCACTAGTTAGGCCAGTTAACCATGAAACCCAACCAAGTAATAGATCTACCTAGACAAATTAATCAAAGATCAATAATCTTAGCAATACAATTTTGCATGTAAAGTATGTTGATCAAGCACAACAAACTTAGCACAATTGATAAGATAAGAAATTTGAAATAAATACCTAAAAGACAATCTTAGAACTTAAAAGATAAAATCTTTGTTCAATAATCTCAAAGTTACTCAAAACATAACTTACGAACAAGATAGAATCTTTATTGTGTTAAACACAAAACAATATAAAAAAACAATAGGAAACAAGAAAGAAACAAATGAAAGTTTGAATAGTAAAACTTGATAAGCTCCTAAACTCGAGTTCTTCTTACCTTTAGACTCCTTCCCTCATTGAAAGCCTTCCTTTGATTAAAAAAAAAAAAGAAAGATTGATGTATTTCTTTATTATAATACTAAATTGAGACATCCTTCTATATATATATATATATATATATATATATATATATATATATATATATATAAAGTCTCTAGACTATCCTTAAATGAATTAGAGAAGTTTGCACTGCCATTGGACTTTCTAAAACTCTCAAAATGCTTGTACAACATGTATGCACAGCCACGCACTAATCCCGTGTATTTTGTAGAGTATAAAATCCATCACTAGCATAGCTTGGTGCATAGCCGTGCCAGAAGCCATGCGTAACTTCTGGAAGTAGTCAATTTTGCTCTATTCTGCACATCTTGTTTCAGGCCCATGCATCAAGTCATGAATATTCTACACATTTCCAAACAGCTCTAAATTACCTCCAACTTTATCCAAATCACTTGGCAATCTTCTTTAACTCAAAACTCATTATTTAGACCCTTGTTTCATTTATATTTCACCAAGATACCTATAAACAAATAAAAAATACCAAATGAGTAGAAACCATCCAAAATTACACAAAAGATCATGCGAAAGCAATGTAAAAGGGCTATAAAAATATGACAATTACATGCCTAACAATTACAAAGGAGCCAAAATTGATTGTTATTAAATAAAAGCCCTATTCAATATTTTAACAATTTTAATTTTTTACTTTAATTAATTTTGTTTTCCAATTGACCAAGACTTTGAATTCTTTAAACTCTTTAAACCTTTGCTTATTATTTTTATACAAACTAATTTATTTATTTTATTTCATTGAACCGTACTTTGCCTAAAATGAGTGAAATTACTATCACATTGATCTAGTAGCCACTGCCTCTAATTAAATCCAAACAATTGATGTGTTTAAATCTCTACCCTTGAATTTTATTAGATCCTAACCTTCTAAAATTATTTATTAAGCAAGCTAATCAATCTAAATCATCCTTTTAAGCTATAAAATCAAATTTTCTCTGAACCTTAGACCTTATTTTCAATCATAGCCTCTCCCTCACTTAGAAAAAAATTATTTTGTTCTCCTTATCTCTCATCCCAACCGGCTAACCCCTCTATCTCTGCTTCTTTGATTTTCTTCATACAAACTCTTTAAATCTTGTTTAATTACTGATTGAAGTTTTAAGAAGCTGCATATTGAAGTTTTTAAGAGTGTTTTTCAAGAATGTAAGAGTTTTATGCTCGTTTCTATTGCGAATCATGTTTTATAAATAAAGTCCTTGCTAGATAGATATTATGTTCTTGAGCAAAAATTAGTTTTAGTGGTTTTGATGTGGAGGAAATGCTGTGAAATTGATGGTAACATGTTTGAATTGAAGTTGTGTGGACGATTATGGGTGACTGGAGGTGAATTGATGGAGATTTAATGGTGGATTGTTGCTTAGGAGCTAAACTTGTGTGCTGGGTGTATTTGATCTATACACTTTTGGCCTCAGTACTAAAAGTATAGTTTGGGAATTTTGCTACATTCTATTTCTTTTGATTTTTAGTGTCTTAGGAGTATTTTTCCATTAGAATAGTATGATTTGCATATTTGGTTTGTTTTATATGAATTTTTGAAGTTGCTCTATGCAGTGACGAACAAAAGTTGATTTTATAGTGATTTTGGACCTTCGATTTAACGCCTTGCATTTTGAATCTTGAACTGAAATTTTTACACATACAACTATATTATTTTAGAGTAACTAGACACTAAAATCACTTGATTTGGCTATGTAGATTGTTCTCAATAATTTTTAAAAAATCATTGCTAAAACAAAATTTCAAAGTTATTATGTGTAGCATAACCTTTGAAATTTAAATTAACATACTTAGACACTTGATAATTTGATGAAATTTTTATAGTATCATTCTCACGTATTCAAGTTTTAGATTTTAAATTTTTGTTGCATTTGAAGTTAATTTGCTTAGTGATCTAATTAACCCAAATTGTGCTCTGTTTAGCCCTACTTTCATTAAAACATTGTTTTGATAAAACAATGAAAAAACATAATTTAACTATAAAATCTTCTTTATATCAATTTGATTTGTTATAATATTGATATAAGAATGCTATGAGATAATTATTTTAGTACTTTGATACTTATACGATAATGTGATTGTATTAACCTTTATATGATGACTATACTATGTTTAATAACTAGCTAATGTGCTCATACTTTGTGAAATTAAATGTTCTCTATGTTAATATTAATTTTTTGAGTATGTCTTGATTTCATATTATTTGAGTTTCAATTTTGAAGATTTTGTGTTGTTTGATATTGGGGAATAGTGAGAGTTAGATTTTAAGATTAGAATCGCTTAAGTTAAAATTATCTTGGAGGAAATTTATTTAGTATAAAACTTATTATAGAAAATTCATATATATTTATGTATGTGCTAGAATTTGTCAGTGATCAATGATACAATCCATAAACTTAAGTTGGATTTTGCTATTTTACTTGGACTTAAGGTAAGTCCCCACATTTCATAATTTCCTATATATAGGAATGCATGCATGATATTTCAATCATGTAAAATGACTATAAATCAATTTTTTTACTTGAAATTTGTTATTTATGAAATGATTTATTTATGCAAGTGACATTTTGTCTCTCTCTCTCTCTCTCACACACACACATATAATTTTTGTATGAAAATTATATATTGGAAGCATGTTACTCTATTATGAAGCGAATAGTGATTTATTGATTATGGAATATTTAAATACTCTTCATTATTTGGAAATTATATAAATATATGATATGTTGAGAATAAAATCTTGCATTATTTTTATTGAGCATATAGAATTGAAAATTCTCGTGCATAAATGAATTGCAAAATACATAGCATATTTTTTGAATTATTAGCTTCATATAATATAAAAGCTATTTATGATATTTATGTGCCATGTGTTTATGAAATCTTGGAACAAATAAAATCTTGTAATGTGATGTTGAATCTATGGAGTATATTATTTAAACTTAGGAGTATTTTGTGTATTGAATATTTTTGGGAATATTGTAAAATATTTTAAAGGTATTGAGCTTGTCTTTTAAAAAGGCATTGCATTAATTATTCATAAGGTTTTGCACTGTGATTGTGATTCTTGAGTGCTCAAAAGAACTTTGCACTTATACTAACTTGCATGGATTTGAGAATGCTATTTCATTGGAGGTCTTCTCCGGGTAGTAGTAGCTGTCTTAGCGGGGTATTACCATTTGATATTTAGTCTTCCTTAGCTAGCATCGTGATTCTAAGAGGAGCTGGAGGTTAGACGTGGGATATCCAGGTTTGTATAACTCATAAGTTAGGGAAGGTGGAATACCTCTCTTGGTAGGCGGTATACCTACTCGATATATCTGTTTAAGGTTAGAGAAGATGGAATACCTCTCTTAGTAGGTAGTAGACCTACCCGATAAGTTTATTTAAATAAAAGCTGGTAAAATACCTCTCTTGGTGGGTGATATACCTACCCAATAATGGTTTGCAATGTGCAACTTGAAGTTTGCTATGTGATATTTGAAAAGTGTTGCTATCGTATGTTGTGATCCTAATGGTAAAGCTCAACACAATTAATGTGGTTGTTGTGAATAATCTATGTGTTTGAGAAATGATTTCTTTTTCCAAAAATAAAGTAAAATGATGTTTATGTATATTGGTCATTAGAATCTCCAATACATTATTCTATGTACTATTTATTGAAAGCATGAAATATTGTTATTCTATATCTATTTTGAAAATGATCATGCATCATAAAAATGTTTATGCAAAAATTTTTATAATCACACATGAGACATACTGAGATTTTATCTCACAACCTTTCAATTCATATTTTGCAGGAGATTATGCTTTGAAGCAAGATTGAAGGAGTTTTATATGTATTATGTTTCAAAATTAATGTTTTGTATCTGGATATTATATTCTATAGTTGTTTTTTGAGGATTGAGTTGGATATTGAATTTTCTATTAATTGAGATGTTATCTTACTTTGGGATTTGATGTATTATTCAAAAGGCTTTGTAATGCTTTTATTTTAGAAATTTTTCTTAATTCTCAGATATTTTCTTTATTTAGTATTTATTATATAGACATCTTGTCATTTAAATAAGGCAACATTTGCAACTATTAGACCCTGTTGTTGTGGGTTGTTACAGTTGGTATCAGAGCATGGTTAGATGTATCTTTTGATTAATGGTGTAGATTCGAGATTTACGGAATTTGGATTTGTTAATTAAGTCTAGGTTGATTTGAGACTAGGATTGGGTATAACTTTGAATTCAATGATTTAGAATTTAAGAATGACTATGGTTACTTGAGTTTGAGCTCTTCTAATGATTATTTGAATGTGAAACCTTGATAAGTGTTGATGAGAACAGATTGGTATTTTGGAGAATTTGATAAGTTTGCTTATATGAGAATCCTTAGGTATAAGAAGAGTAGATAAGATCTTGATACTCTATCTAATCTTCTGATTTTGACTATCCTAGTTTCGAATTAGCAGATAGGATAGCAAGAGTTTTGAAATAATTATTCTTGTTCGGATTTAAGCTCTTGATATCTCTATTTTGGAGATGTGTAAATTTCTACTATGCTTGCTTATTATGTTTGTATGATGGGGACATTGTTTGAAAATGCCCCTATGGTTGCGTGTGGTGTATTCTATATGAAATATCTTTATATGTCTTCTATTTGACTAAGCATGTTGTATGGATTTACTTGTTTTTAGTACATGGCATATTTGCACTTTAATTTTGGGATAGAATAATCGAGTTGAAGGATACTTCAGTATGGGGAATTTGAATATCACATGGAAGTAAAATTAAGAGAAGTGATGATTATGGGAAGTAGATGCCATCTACATTTGAGGATGTAACTATAAAAATGGAGAACAAAGACTTAGATAAAATAACTTTGGAAATGATCCTGAAGACACGAGAATTCCATACTAAAAGACCAGAAAGCAACAATGAAAGAAGAAGGAAAACCAAACAAGGACTACTCCAGCAGAAGCTGCTCCAAAATTAATAATTTGTCATCATTACCAGAGGAACGGACAAATAGAAAAGAATAGTTATTTTGAGAAGTCGTATAAGAGGTGCTTTAAATATAGAGATTCTACACTTTTGAGGGAAAGTTGCTCGAGACTACTTCGACCTAAATAAGGAAACCCCACTCTACCACCATGTCTAACTATTTGACTAATGTAGCTGGAGTTAATGAAGATAACAACTCAATATTGCCACGAAGGCATAGGTGCTCGTTTTGAACCAAGGAAACTTGGGAATTGACGTAACTCGTGAACTACACGAAGATTAGAAAATTTTGCTACTACCTTTCATTTTGAGAATTACGATCCTTACGTCACCTCTGATTCGACTATAATGGAGATATGCACTGTATTGCAAAAAAAGAAAGAATGAAAAGAACTTTCAAAAGTCACAAGGAGACTAATATTTACACTTGTGCTTATCATGCCAGAAGAAGAACTTTAGACGCTATAGGCGAATGCATCAAAATGAAGAAGGGAAGCCATGTTGGTGAATTATTACGATGATGATCTAAATGTTCTTACCTCTTTCATCTTTCTTCTAAGCTCTCTCATGAGAACTCTTTTCTTCCATTTTTTCTTGTTATTGTGAACTTTCCCCAAAGACTTGACTATTTAAGGGCACTTCACTAATTTTTCGCAAATTTCTTTTTATCAAACATATCTACAATGTGCCCAATTTCTTCTATGATATTTTCATGTTAGTTTCTATTTCTTACCTCATCAGATCAAACTTATTACATTTCTTATTTTTCTTCATTCTTCTGATTTTGTACATCTTAGCAAGTCCATTTGATAATAAGGCATCTCCATAGAAAATACTATTTTTAGTAATGGAACAATTGTTATTTCGAATAACAAATTCAAAACCTTCCAAATCTAGATAAGAAACTAAAATAGTATTCTTACTCATAGTAGGAACATAAAAGCAATCATTTAGTTCAAAAACAAGCCCACTATGTAAGATTAATTCAAAAAATCCTACAACTACTGTAGTAACTTTTGCTCCATTTGCAATTGGTAAGTCCACCTCACCTTTTGCCAAGGATCTAGTCCTTTTTAGACCTTGCATATTTCTACGAATGTGAAATCCACAGCTAGTATCTAATACCTATGAATTTGAAGTAGATAGATTAATTTCTATAACATGAATACTTGAAATGGTAGTCTCACTATCCTTCTTTTTTTTCTCTTCCAAATAGAGCTTTTAATTTCTTAACCAATGACCTAGTTCCCCATAATAGTGGCAAGCTCCCTCCTTTAGTGTCTTGGCCTTAGTTCAACTTACCCATATTAGCCATAACTTTGTCCTTTCAATTATTCTTCTTCCCTTTACCCTTTTGAACAATTAGAACACTATTCTTCTTAATATTAGTTTGTTTCATCATCCTATGGAATTCAATTATAAATTTCTCTATGTTATGTATGTTAAAGTTCATGATAAATTAGTCATACTCATGAGGCAATGAGCTCAAGATCAAATATGTGGCCATGTTATGATTAACTAGAGTACTAAGCTTTTTAAGATGGTCAACATAGCCCTTCATGTTAAGGACATGAGCACTTACCGAGGTGCCAGGGACTATATTACAAACATTTAACCTCTTATAAGTTTTGAACCTTTCTTGGCGTGCTTGCTCTTGGAATTTTCATTATGGTGCACTATCATATCATATGCCTCTACTTCTTCAAACTGTTTTTGAAGTTTAGAGTTCATGGTAACTAATATGAGACAAGTGACATCATTAGAGTCATCTTTATGCTTACTATAAGCATCGTTTTCAGCTCTTGGGGTGTTATTTGTTAGTTTAGAAGGAATAGGTTTTTCAAGAATATAGAATTTTTTTTTCTTGCTTAAGAATAATTCTTATGTTACTTGCCGAATCAAGAAAATTAATACCACTAAGCTTATCTTTCTAGAGCACAAATTGCAATGAGTGTTATTTCAACTATTTGTTGTCATTATCTACATACAATAATATGCAAAGTAATTAATTTGGAGGCTTTAATGAAAACTCCCACTATAAGCTTTTAAACCTTTAAATCTTCAACATTTTGATTTTTATTAGTGGGTAAAAACCTTTTTTTAAAAATATTTTGTATTAATCATAAGTAAGCTTTGGTTTCAATCTTACAATTAAACAAAACTTGGGTTTAATGAAATTGACATCAAATGTCCAGCTATGAAATCTCATATAATGCCCTAGGCTCAAAACTATTTTGATAGCCCAGTTAAGTTAAACCATATCAAACATATGGAAAATCATTTTCCATCTTGTCTTACTTAGATAGTAAAAAACATCCTACTTTGGTAGAAATGTCAATATGATGATCCAAGTAATAATATGTGTTTGATTTTGGAAGGCATTTCAAAACTTAATTTTTAATTTTTTTTATAAAAAAAAAAGACTTGGATTGTAGTAAGCACAAAATAAACGTATCGAATATGTATATAAAACATAAATAAAAGTGGCATAGCATGACCCATAACCTATATTGATTTTCAAGAGCAAAGTGAGTATTAAAGTTGTAACACTCCACATATCCAGTCGTTGGGGGCCTTGTCTTCATGGGATGTCACCCTGTCTAAACTGCCAGACTAGGGCTCTTTATAACTAATTAATAAACTTAATACACATCAAAATCATTCTATAACCTAAAATGAATATGAAATTCATGTCATGATAATTTTGAAATTACATCTCAAGTATATTACAAAGTTACTCTATCTTATATCTCTGAGAAGATAATCCAATACTGGTTTCTACCTTATCACGCTTTCGTTGTGCATTTCTGATCACCAACCTGTGTGCTAGTCTGTTTTTCTTAGAAAACACATAAAAGGATTTTATTGTATTTTTTCACTAAAAAATAACTCTTTAAACATTGCAATTGAAAACCTCAACAACTATTGTTAAAGAGTTCATGCACATTTGGAAATCATGACTTATTGAAAACTGATCCCCTACACTTAAAGAAAATAAGTCTCCTTTTTTTTCAAAAGAAAAATGCCATATATTTAATATATATTAATTGATAGGATCATATCCCATCATTAAAATATTGGTCACAATTACCCAGATAGGATTTACAATCGTACTGCTGTTAATTGATCCCAATGACCCAAATACGATTTATAATCCTACCGCCTTTATTTGGTCTCAATGACCTAGGTGTCCCACTCCCACCCTCTATTTCCATAATAGAAAAATGTATTGCCAGTCAAGGACAACTAAACATCAAATACTGGCACCTTGTGAAGAAAGAGATAACTACTCAAAGGTGGCCACGAACTGGATAGCATTTTCAAGCCCCCATAAGTTAATATAAGTGAATAGTCCCTCTTGAGCACTCAAGAACCATACAACACAATGCCAAGAGATCATTACAATGTCTCAACATAGTTCAACACTTTTCACAACCAATTTCTTTTTCCACAATATTTGCTTACCAAAATACAAGCTCATTTCTGAAAACAAGGGAATCATGTTAGGAGGAAAATAACATTTTCCAAATATTTGTCATATTCCTTGCAATAATTTCGATGGTTCAACATGTATTTTATTTGCTGCACAAGATGCTTTAAAAGCAATTAGACAAAAATATCATAAGATCTTGTATTATTTAGTAAGAAAGCATCCATATCATGAACATATTCTTTACAAAATCATAACTGTTCATAATTCTCAAAACCCTTGAAGAAAAAGGTGTGTATGCAATATTATAGTAAACACCAGCAAAAATAGTACTTTTAAAATAGTAGGACTCACCTCGTATTTGGTAATTCCTCAAGTCAAACTTAAATAATTGAGCAAATCAATAGCACTACTTCTTCGTCTCTTTTCATTTTTCTTCTATTTCTTTTTCTCTTTTACCTTTTTTTCTCTTTCTTTTCTTTCTTCCTCCCTCTTCTCTCTCTCTTCTTCATTCATTCCTTTCTTTCTTTCTTCTTGTCGCTTCTCTCTTCCTTTCTCCTCTAAAATTTGGTCCTCTCTCCTCCTCTTGCTTTCTCTACTTCTCTTATATTTGTAATGGTTCTAGGAGGCTTATGAAAGAAGCTTTACGTAGGAAGCTTAGGTAAGCACTTATGCAAGAATCAGATAACTCAACATATTCTAGAAATCGTTAGGAGCTTATGGATGATGAGTCACTAAGTCTAGATTTCTAAAGAAGCTTATATAAGCTTTTGGAAGGTTATAAAAATCTTTAGAATATTGTACATATCTATGGAAATGAATAAAATAAATATAATAATCTAAAATAATTTTACTTTATTAAAAGTGTGGGTCTCACAAGTACACCTATCCTTACTTTATTAAAGGTATGGGCCCCATTAGTTAAGCGTTCAAATTGAACTTTGCTTCTTAATATAAAATAGTTTAAGAGGTTAATTTGAATTTGTCTTCCTAAAATATAATATAAAATATTTCGTATAATAAATATTAGGGATATGGCCTAAAATAATTTGTACTTATACTATTGTCGTTATGTATTATGAAATAATATGATGCATTTCTTTCCATGAATAATGCGTTTAATTTTGTGGTCATCAAGTACGTGACTTGATAGTAAAACTCTATAACAAATACAATAGCTATTCTAAAATTATCCTTGATTGATTATTATTAGTGGAACAATAAAAAATTAAGATTAGTATGTTTGTGACTTGATGGCTATGTTTTACTGGTCATGGATATATGGGATATCAAGTCAAAACATAAATAAATGTTAGAGAACATTGTATTGGATATAACCCACAATGAGAGTATTTCATCGGACATGTCATAAGTACTTTTTAGCCATAATGATATTAGAAGTCATTCGACCTGAATTCATCATAGTTTCCTACTTGATAAATTCTATATCTTAACATTGTCTAAAGTTATTTTTAACCAAATAATAAATTAGACCACTATTGGATATAGAATAAACCAGGGAGACAAATATGATTGATAGTGAAGGAATTTGTCCCTCTCATTCTTAGGAGAGATGTCTATGAGCCCCTTGATAAGTTAAATGTTAAAGTGCATGGTCGTACTCAAATATATTAAGAGATATTGATATTATTTGTTTGAATAATCTACTATGAGATCAAGAAATAGTTGATTAAGCTTAATAAGGATGACATACTCCGTGCCTTATACTTAATCTGAATATCGTGTGACAAAAAAACTAAGTATAAAGTTATGGTTTGGTTCAAAAAGATCACTGATCTTCATTTAACCTGGATAGTTATAATATTTTGCTAAAAATCGCTGATAACTTGTGGGCAATTTAAATGAGATTTAGGCACGCTGCCAGTGTTAAATGAACATATAGGGTCACACATTAAGCGAACACGTTAGATTATTTTTTGGTGACCTAGGTTCGATGCATCTGAAAATCTGTCTAGGTTCATCGAATCGAAAAAAATGACCAGATACAATGAATCTGGAAATATGTCCATATTTGATATATTTGGAGGATGTCCAGATTATAAGAATCTGACTCGATAAATTAATTAATTAAATTATTGAGATAATGGTAGAATCTTATCATATCCTTTTTCATTTAATTTGAACTTAAAATAAAATATGATAAGATATTATAAGAGCTAGACTCCAAGAAGTTCGTGTGGTTTTAAAAGAAAACCCTAGTCGTTTTCTTGTTATAGACTATTCATAAAATTTTTGGGCTTCTATAACTAGAAAATTTAGCCTCTTAAAACCCTAGGTGCTAGCACTTCCAGACAACGAACTGAGTTCGCCGTGTGTATCCGACAGAGGACGTTCGCGCATTGCAACGCCTGGTAATCATAAAAAATGCACATATGCCTAGGAATCTGAACGCAAAAGCCTTGCTTCCAGCAATTTAGAGGTAATTCTATAACCCTTAATCGACCTAAATCATTTGGCCTGGGTCCTAGGAAGGGATTCGTGGATATTTTTCGTATTTAGGAGTCCACAAAACCTAACAATAATTCTAGTAGTAATAATAATAGTAATAGTAATAATTATAATTATAATAAGAATAATATAATAATATATATAATATGGTATTTCTTATCAAATATAGTATATAGAAAATATAATAGTTCTTTTCAAATATAGCATAACACATATAAATATAATAATTCGTATAAACTACAATATTTTTTTACATAAAATATTTATTTCACGAATAAGGATTTTTCTTGAAAATAAGAAAGGCTAACATTATAAAATTCATGAAAATTCTCCTAAGATCACAAACATAGTAAAAATTTCTTATTTTAGGACGGTTCAAGAGGAGATGTTACAAAGTGGTTAGTCTAGGTATTGATAAATTAACTCCTTGAGTGTTTTCTAATGCCTCAACATACTTCTCTTAGTCGTAATGTGTAGTCTTCTATCTTTATTACATAAAAAACAACTAAGTCGACTAGGATAGGCTTTAGTACCTCAAAATTTTGTTGAATATAGTTCGTGTTACGGACCATATCACAAGCATTGCCTTTTCATGAACGGCCTCAATCAGATGCACACAGTGAACCTTGTTCTCGACTAGGGTCTGCTAGCTCCCTCAGTAGGAGGTTTCCTGGTGTTTTCTATGGTATTTGTTCCTAGAGAAACGAAATGGACAGAGACATCATCAGCCAACTAGCATTTTAGATATATATAAAACCTAAAAACATGTCTAAGACTTTAAAACATTTTAAAAGTCTTATTCTCCATCAATCTCTTTAGATATTATACCATATCTTTTTTTTTTTTTTCAAATTCGAATAGATATGGATATCTTCTTAGATAGTTTTGGTAGTTTACTGATTAATCTATCATGCCAAATTCAAAGAATCTAGACATTGTTTTTCAGATACATCGAATTTGGATGTCTTTCTAGATATAATAAATTTGGATGTTTTTCCAAATACGATGAATCCATACATATTTTCAAATACATCGAATCTGGTCACCAGATAAATAATATAAACTCTTCACTTAATGTGTGAACCTGTAGATTCATTTAACATTGGTATTATGCCCAAAACACATCTATTTAGCTCACACCAAATTAAAATGAGGATTAATGATCTATTTTAACAATACAATAATTTGATATTTAGTCTTTTTATCACACGGTATCCCGATTAAACATAAGGCACAAAAGATGTCATCCTTATAAATCTTAGTCAACTATTTCTTGATTTCTAAGTAAACTGTTCAAACAAATAATATCAATAACTAATTGATATATTTGAGGACGGCCATGCATTTCAATAGCTTAACTCATCAAGGGGTCAATTGATATCTTTCTCAAGAACGAGAGGGACAAAATTCCTTCACTATTCTTCATATTCCTCTCTCTGACTTATTCTATATCCAACAGTAGTCTTACTAATCAACTGCTTAAAGATAACTTAAGACCATGTCAAGATGTAGAATCCATCAACTAGGAAATTATAATGAATTCAGCTCAAAGAACTTATAATATCATTAATCCCTAAATCAAATGAAATCTTAGTCACTAAATTTTACCAAGCTTTCATTTTACACATAAAATTACCACATGATTTGAAATGGCCACTATTTTGATAATCCAAATTTTACAGTCCCTTATTCACCAAAGACTTGTGCTTTTAAGGTACTTGGGGGCCTATTCTGAGAGTCACCTTCTTTCTCTTTACAAAAAAAGGTTTGCTCACCCAACTAACTAATTGAAATATTAATTTGCTCCACATTACATAAAGAAATATTTTCAGTGGAACGTATATTTTTTTTTTGTGCCAATCTTGTAGATCATTCATACAAGCCAAAAGCACGCTTAATCTCTAAGTATTATTTTAAATTGTGATTTCTAGTAATAGATATTGAATCTTAATTATATTTATAATTTATATATCTTTTCTAATTAGTGTTTATTTATATATTAGAATAATTAACATCTTCTTTCATAAAATAAAAATATCTTATTGTACATTTTTAGTTGTTGATTTTATTGGTATAAAAAATTATTTTGCCGTATTATTCAATTGTTTCTATTGGAAAAATAAGAAATATATAAATATATAAGTGATATATATATATATATATATATATATTGAAAAAGTTAAAATTGTTATGGAAGAAATCTCATGAAGTTTATTTCAAGTGAAATAAATGTAATGTTTATTTTGAACATTTTACAATTCAAAGTTTTATATAAAATGAAATTACCAATCACATTTTAGCAATCGCTACTCACACCGACCTTTAATAGTTTTCCTACAGAATATAAGATGTATACCATAGGAAAAACTTGGTAGTACAGATCTCCATTACAGTTGTATATGAACGTTCATTAGCTTAAATATATGTAAGATATGATCTCCATTTAGTGATCTTTTGTGTGGCTCCATATTATTGCCTAATTCAATTAGGTATCTCTCATAATCTTTCAGATAAAGTAATATAATATTAACCTAATGAAATTAGGTTTTATGACATATTCCAAATCTTTTAAGTTTAGGTATGGTTGTGCTTTCCTATTTTTGTATCTTTGATGGAAAAAATTAGTACATGTGTGAACTCTTGGGTCCCTAGCCTAATTGTATATATGTTAATGGCATCCATCGGTCTAAGCATTCTAAAATGCATAGGTTAAAAGACTCAAAGAGAGATTCATGAGCTTTTTGTATTTTCTTGTGTGCTCATAAGTGCAGTAATAGAAAGGAAGAGTTATGTGTAAGGACCACAGTAACCATCAATTGTTGTCTTTGTCATTCATCGCTTAATTACTATGGTTGAAAGTAAATTCATATATATATGTTTCCACTATATGTATGTGTTAATATTTTTCAGGTGTGGTATCAGAGCCATCATTTAGCCATGTTAATAGGTGAATACTCATAATATGATCTTGCATAAATTCACACTTTAGATATTTTATGTGAACATAATTTATGATATGGATAATTTTTACAAATATGTTAATTTTATTTGAAAAAAAAAATTTATATGTAAAAGGCAAGATCTTTTATATCCATTCTTATTTTATTTTCGCTATTATCCATTCTTAGCAGATGATTACCTAACCTCACAGGGAGATGATCATTGCAATAAGAATAATTAGAATAAAATAAATAATTTCTTAATAAGAGAATTGTTCCATACCTAAAGGTGTGGATTATTTCTTGATATTATATTTTTTTACTAGTCATATTATAAAGTTTTTGTAAATTCTATGCACATGTTGCAACCAATACCTACAGGAAGGTTAGAATTTACATGAATCTACATTAGGGGATTCAATTTTGATGGTTTTGTACTTTATAGTTTAACCATTCTTTCATTCTTGGATTTGCAATTTTTTGCTACTGCTTTCTTTAATGAAAATGATTGTATTCTAATGCTTTGTGGTGACAACTATTTTGAATGGAAGGAGAAAATCTTTCTCACTTTGGGGTACATGGATAATGATTTAGCGCTCTGTGTGGATCAACCACCTGTTCCCGCAGAATTAAGTACGCTAGAAGAAAAAGTTGCTTACAAGTAGCGGGAGTGATTTAATTGCTTAAGTTTGATGCTCGTTAAAGCACATATCAACCCAAGCATTAGGAGTTCCATCTATAATTGCATTATGGTCAAAGCTTACATGCATGCAATTGACACTCAATTTGTAAGTTTTGACCAGGCATTAGCTAGCACCATGATGAAAAAGTTCTCAAGTATTACTTTGGACAAAAGTCGATCTATGCGTGAACATATTATGGAAATAAGAGGCATTGTTTCTAAGCTAAAGTCCCTTAAAATTGAGATATCCGAGTCATTTCTTGTGCATTTCATTCTTGACTCTCTTCCTATAGAATATGGTCCATTCAAAATTTCTTACAACACAAATAAATATAAATGGTCAATTAATGAACTTTTGACCATATGTGTTCAAGAGGGAGGGAGGTTGAAACTTGAGACATGTGAAATTGTTAATCTTGTGACTCATGATAAAGGAAATGTAAAGAAATAAAAGAGTGTCCCTATGAAGAAAAAAGACAATAAAAAAGATACTTGTCGTTTTTGCAAAAATGAGGGAACACTAGAAAAAGGATTGCCTAAAATATAAGAAGTGGCTCGAAATTTTAATTTTGTGTGTTATGAATCTAATTTCACTAAAGTTTTTTATAATACGTGGTGGATTGATTCTGGTACTACAATTCACATTACCAAAATTATATAGGGCTTTTTAACACCAAGGAAGCTAATGCAAAATGAACAACATATCTATTCTGGCAACCAGATGAGTTCATTTGTTGAAGGTGTGGGGACCAATAAGCTCATTTTAAAAAATGGTTTTCATTTTTTAAAGAACACCTTCTATTTTCTATTCTTTTGTAGAAATTTAGTTTCTATTTCAAAACTATCAGTTATTGAATATTGTTTTTTATTTCACTATTCTTCAATAAAACTTTTGAAAGGTAATAAAGTTATTGGTTTTGGAATTTTGGATGGAAGTTTATTCAAATTTGAGTTAGACCCCACATATAGCTGTAATGTTTTAATTTTGTATGATAAAAGAAATTTGCATTAAACATTGTTTAGTAAACAAGAACTCATTAAGTTTTTGGCAAAAGAGATTGGGACATATCTCTATTAATGGAATCAAAATGTTAATTAATGGTGGATTTTTAAAAACTCTTGATTTTTCTTACTTTAATACTTGTGTGGACTGCATTAAGGAAAAGTAAACCAACAAATCTACTAAAGGTGCCAAATGGAGTTCTTTTTTTTTTTTTTTTTTTGAGATCATATACATAGATATTTGTGGACCATTTCCTACCCCTTCCTTAAATAGTGAGAGATATTTCATCTCATTTATTGATGACTATTCAAAATATATATGTCTTTACTTTCTGTTTGACAAATCTAAAGTACTTAATGCTTTCAAGAATTTTAAAGTAGAAGTCGAGAAACAAAAGGAGATTAAGATCAAAATTGTAAGATCTGGTAGGGACGGAGAATATTATGATAGGTATACAGATAAGTCCCTAAAGGTTGAAGGTATCATTGCCCAATACAGCATACCTAAAACACCACAACAAAATAGTGTGCCAGAAAGAAGGAATCTTACTTTAATGGACATGGTCAAAAGCATAATTAGCATATCAAGTTACCATTATCCTTATGGAGTAAGGCCTTAAAAATTGTTGTGTATATTTTAAATAGGGTTCTATCCAAGTCTATCTCTAAGACACCATTTGAATTATGGAATGGATGGAAACCTAATTTAAAACATTTACACATTTAGGGAACTAAAGCAAGGGTTTATAACTAAGAAATAAAAAAGTTGGATGAATGCACAATTAGTGATTATTTTATAGGCTATGCGGTTAACTTTAAAGAATATATGTTCTATTATCTTTCTCATACACCTAAGGTTGTCAAGGCTGGAAATGCTAAATTTCTTGAGGAACATGAAGTGAATAGGAGTGGTTTAACTCACAAGGTGGAACTTGAAAAGGTAAGGGAACCACTTTCTGTGGCACCCCTACAAATTGACAATGTTCCTCAATGTAATTCTCAATAATTGGTTAAAGAAAAACGAGTTCAAGAACCACCACCAGTTGAGGAATCGCATTGAGAACAACCTATTTTTCCTAAACCTACTGGTGAAGAAACATCTGAATCAGTGGGAGTGAGAAGAAAGCTAACAATTTCTAGTGACTACATGGTATACCTTTAAGAGTTGACTATGATGTTGGAATAAATGATGACCCAAAATCATTTTCACAAGCTATGAGTGGTGAAAATTCCACATTTTGGTATAATACCATGAAAGATGAAATGGAATCAATGGCAAAAAATAAAGTTTGGGATCTTATTGAGTTACCAAAGAGGCCTCTACTATAAGATCCAAATAGGTTTTTAGAACAAAAAGGGATTTATTTGGGAACATTGAACGATATAAAGCCAGACCTGTAGCTAAAGGCTCCAGTCAAAGAGCTGGCATTTATTCTCATGAAACCTTCTCTACAGTATCTTAAAAGGATTCATTGAAGATAATCATGGCACTAATAGCTCATTTCAACTTAATATTACATTAAATAGATGTGAAAACAGTCTTTTTGAATTAGGATCTTGAAAAAGATGTAAATTTGTGTTTGCCTAAGGGATTTTGTGATAAAGATAAAACTCACCTAGTTTACAAGTTAAAGAAGTCCATCTTTGGACTTAAACAGGCTTCCTGTCAATGGTATATTAAACCCGATCATGTTGTCTCTTCTTTTGGATTAAAAAAGAATATTGTTGATTAATCCATATCCCTTAAGGTAAGTAAGAGCGAGTAAATTTTTTTGGTCTTATATATGCATAATATTTTACTTTCAAGCAGTGATTTAGGTTTACTGCAAGAAACTAAAAAGTTCCTTATCTAGAATTTTGAAATGAAGAATATGGGTAAAGCCTGATATGTCATTGGCATAAAGATTCATAAAGATAGGTCCCAAAGAAAACTTAGGTTATTTCAAAAGGCCTACATTGAAAGAATTCTGGAACGTTTTGAAATGAAGAGCTACTCTTCTATTGCAACACCTACTATCAAGTGTGATAAATTCTATTTAAAATAACATCATCAAAATGCGTTGGAACAAGTGCAAATGAAAGGCATCCCTTTTGCTTCTCTTGTTGGAAGCCTTATGTGTGCTCAAGCTTGCACTAGACTTAACATTACTTGCAGTAGGGAAGCTTAGCAAATATCAAAGTTACCCTGATCTTGATCATTGGGAAGTAGGTAAAAGGGTTTTCAGATATTTGCAAAGAACCAAGGATTTTAAGCTCACAAACAAGCACACCTATGTGTTGGAAATGGTTAGATATTTAGATTCTAACTTAAGTGGATGCAAAGGCATTAGTAAATCTACTTCAAGATGCTCCTTTCTTCTATCTAAAGTTGCCATATCATGGAGAAGTACCAAGAAAATAATTCTTGGGACATCCAAAGTGGAAACTGAATTTGTAGCATTCTATAAGCTAACATCAAAGGCATTATGGTTAAGGAATTTTATTTTTGGCCTTAGAGTTGTTGTCTCTATTTCAAGGCTATTGAAGATCTTTTGTGATCATTTGGTTGCTGTATACTTTTCTAAGAACAATAAAAGTGGCAGTCAAAGTAAACACATTGATATAAAGTATTTAATTATCAAAGATTACATCCAGAGGCAAGATATTTCTCTTGAGCATATTAGTACAAATTTAATGATTGTGGATCCTATGACCAGAGGATTACCAGTTAATGCTTTTAAGGATCATGTAACCCATATGGGACTTGCTAGCTCAATTTAGAGTTGCCTTATATTTTTCTAACTACTTATGTAGACATTTTTTATTCTTCATTTTGCAAGATAATGTGCATTTTGTATTAAGTATATGATCATTGGATCAATAAAGCTGGTCCTAGAATGACTTAAATTAAGTTCATTCATAAAGTTTACATGCATGATTAGAATGCATTGTGCATTGTAATACATAGAAGGGGAGTGTCTTTTAATTAAGGCATAACAACATTCAAATTAAGTGATTGTTGCACAAACAAGTAGGTTTTTTAGTGAGTCATATAAAGTTCATTGCCATATTATTGATGTTTTTGTCACTCGTAGATATTACCTAAAATAATGTGTGGCCAAGTGAAAATATAAGATATGATCTCCTTTTAGAAATCTTTCATGTGGCCCTAAATTATTGCCTAATTCAATTAAGTATCTTCCATAATCTTTCAGATAATGTAATATAATATTAACCTAATTAAATTAGGTTATATGACATATCCCAAATCTTTTGAGATTAGGTAGCTATTGGTTGTGTTGCATTATTTTTGTTGCTTTCATAGAAAGAAATTAATATACGTACGAACTCTTGGGTCCCTAACTTAACTATATATATGCATGTGACATCCATTGGTCTAAGCATTCTAATAGACATATGCTAGTAGACTTAAAGAGAGATTTGTGAGTTTTCTGTGTTTTCTTATGTGCTCGTGGGTGCGGTAATAGAAAGGAAGGGTTACGTGGAAGGACCATAATAACCATCAATTGCTCTCTCTCTCTTCCATAATCTTTCAAATAAAGTAATATACTATTAACCTAATCAAATTAGGTAATATGACAAATCCCAAATCTTTCGAGATTAAGTTACTATTGGTTGTGTTGACTTATTTTTGTTTCTTTGATAGAAATAAATTGGTACACCTATGAACTCTTAGGTCCTTAACCTAACTATATATATGCATGTGATATCCATCGATCTAAGCATTCTGATAGGCATAGGATAGAAGACTCAAATAGATATTTGTGAATTTTCTGTATTTTATTGTGTGCTTGTGGGTGCAGTAATATAAAGGAAGAGTTATGTGTAAGGACCATAATAACCATCAATTGCTCTCTTTCTCGTTTATCCCTTAATTACTATGACAGAAGGTAAGTTCTTATATATACATTTCCGCTACATGTATGTGTTAATATTTTTCACATATATAACCATTATTTTAACATATACATTGTAAAATTTGTAACTACTTAATAATAAAACTTTGTTTCTAGCATAATCCTTTAAAATATTATCATTTGTGCAAAATAAAATAGTATAATTATCTCACTATTTGGGTCAAAAAATTAAGAAAAATAATCAGAATTTTAACTTTTGTCTTCCAACTAAAAAAAAAAAAAAAGGTCAACTAACAATTCAGTTAATTTTTAGAAATATTTCAATAATTTTAAAATTTTAATTAAAAATATATTATTATCTTATTTTTATTCATTTTAAAAGAATCTTTACCTTTATTTTTTTTTCCTTTCGTTTCTTCTTCCTCTTTTCTAATTTTCTCCTTCTTCCTTCCTTGTCACTGCAATTCCACTAGATTTATCTTTATTATATCATGTCCTCTGTATCATGTCCACTACAGAACCCATTTTATTACATGAGGACAAGATTACAAATAGATTCTTGGAAATCTGCACAGGAAATCACTCAGTACAAGAGAAAAGTAGAACAATAATGGTATATGTTACAACCCATTTCTCAGCATTTGTTTTCCTTATCCTAATAGGCTTTCACGATCTTCATTGCTCGTTCTCTCTATTTTTCTAAATAATCCAACGCAATACAGATCAAAATCTTGGTATTTATCAGAGCCCAAATGGAAAATCTTTTATTGTTGGGTATCTCAGGCTCATATCCTATACGGCGCAGCGGAAAATAAAACGAGATACCCTCCCAGGACCTATATATGTGTGGAAAACAAGACATAATGATAATAAAGGTAACAACTTTTACCTTTGGGTGATCGTTTGAAGAACAAAATTGATCTTCTTCAAGTCGAGAAGCGATCCAGCAATCCTTTAGATCTAACTTCACGAGAGTGGAACGTCTAACCACTATAATCGCAGTGTGTGATTATCTCTAACAGTAATCCACACAGAGGAATACTCAAGTACCAAAATTTCCTATGCTAGCAGAAAAAGATGGCGGCTAGGGCTCTTCACAAGAACGATCGAGAGAGAGAGAGAGAGAGAGAGAGAGAAAGTCGTGTGTTACTAGGGTTGGAATTGTATCGTATATCTTACACAAGAATAGGTATCGTATGTCATCCTATGACTCACGAAAAACCCCTACTTAAAACACTCCAGCTGAAAATTCTAAAACAGTTAGAATTCCCTAATTGTAATTAGAAATATCAAGTTTTCACAATTACAATTTAGACCAAAATTATAACTAATTATAATTTGTCTACAATAACTTTTCTTTCTCACAATTAACCATACTATGTTATCAAATAACATCTTAATTATATAATCTTATATTGTGTATGACCTATTTGGTTTCCCGGTCAATTGATAGCGAACATGAATTAATCCAAACATCTTTGAAATTAATAATCCATAACTAATTAGAATTAATCCTATTAATTCTAATCAGGATTGGTTTATTAATTCATTAATTAATAAATCCATATTCCCAGATCATGAGTGGTATCATGAGTGGTATCTAGCAACACATCATGCCCACCCAAGAGTCCAGGAAGTCAAGTGGCTCGATATAAACCCTTCAATAACAAACTTCAGTGCAATTAACTTATTTCACCATACAATATCTCATTCGGTTTGGAGTACGGAATTAGTGCCAACTCCCTCCAGAATTAATTCTGACCCGAATACAATAGTACTTGTACCAGGAACTCACTACTCTAGATGTGTATCAATTGAAACTGTTTTCAATGCACAATCGCCTTGGCCAAGGACTTTTTGAGTAGTAATTCCTACAAGTGGCCGTAAGATATTCGCCCTTACTATTAGGAGTGGTGAATCCTTTATTGACCCTCTCAACTACTTTCGTTTACCTCACAATATACCCAATATCCATCCCATAGGCGGCCCTCGATCGAGTTCTGGAGATTAGAATCAAAGTATAAAGCTCAGCAAACAAAATACCTTGGAGATCTCAAGTCTAAGGATACTTACACATGTGTTATATTGAAATTATATCACTGGCACTAAATAGTTATCCATGTGATTATTTCAAAGTTAGGTCATCCAATGAACTTGTTCTATTAACAAGCATCCATGTGTTAACTTTGAGTATCTCCATACTCACGGTTATGAGAACTACCACTTGATTAAATCAGGAAGTCTAACACATTGTAGTCTTAATGCATTAATGATGTCCTGTCTTATTAATACTTTGACTAGGGACTATTTAAGTACTAACACCATCTAGTGTAGTAGGAATCTCATATCATGATTTTCTTAACACAGTGTTGTTCTAGGGACTTTATCGAATAATAATATTACTTAAAGTAAACAAAAGAAATTGTAGGATAAATAATGCCTTTTATTAAAATAAAATGTGTCATATACAATGTACAAATGATTGCCTCTATGGCACAACACTAACATTTATTTCTATTTTCTTCTCATACCTCTTCCTATTGCTTCATTCTGTAATATTCTTTTCTTCCTTGCAGTTTCAGGCCGCCCAACTTATAGATTTCACTTTTGTAACAATCTTTACTAATTTCCCTCTCTGGGCTCTCTTAATTCTTATAATTTCAAAGGGAAGTTTGGATCTTTTGTTTGTGCCAGAGTGTTTTGTGTTTATATGTGGTGGGTTGCATTTCTTTTTGAGTAAAAGATGAATGGAATTGGAATTGTGGGTCTTTTTGCTATCAATTATGAAATTTTAGGTGGATTAGCACTTGTTTCTACCGCTTGCTACTTATATTTGTCTATTTGGCTATCATCATCTTTTGATGAGTTTTTCTTATCTTTTGGGATTGTTTTGAAGAGAACTTAGGTGATGTGATCCATTATGGCCATGAAGGACTATTCAAAGAAGGAAGATGGATAGTTAAGACTCGCTTCAAGGTTCCTTAGAAAGATTCAACATTTAAGATCAAGGTGATTTTCATGCTATCTAAGCTTACAAGCCAAGAATCAAGAAGATAGTCAAGAAATAGGTGCCAAAATGGGAGATTAAAGAAGCTCAAATTCAACACAATCACATATAGAAAATCAAGAATCCTTCGAAGCCAATTGAGGAGCCAAAAAGAGGTTAAAGAGAAGTTGATTCATGTGAAAGATCAAAGAATGGCTAAAAAAATCAAAGAAGAAGTGTTTAATTAAGTTTGGAAGAGTGCAATAGGGGATGCACAACTTGAATGCACGACCATGCATCAAGTCGTGCAAATTTCAGAAGAAAATTGCTCCAAAAAGTTGGATGCGCAATTGTGCATGAAGCCATGCACATTGCATGGTCGTGCACAGCTTGTTTTTGTGAAGCCCAATGGTGGCATGGCAGTGCAACCATTATACATGGCTGTGCAAACTTCCTGAAGACATTTTCATGTTTTGTTTGATATTATTTCAGTTGTATTTCTCTTATCCTCTATTCGTAATAATTTTAAAGGCAAAAATTGATTTATTTTAGGCCACTTTTTTCCTAGCTTAGGTTAGGAGTTCTATATATACCCCATTATAACTCTTGTAGAAAAAAAAAAAACTTGGAGACATTAGACATTTTTTAATTCAAGAAACTCTTTAAGAGAGTTGTGAGAGTGATCCTCTTGGGTGATTCCCAAATCAATCAAGACTTCTCATATGAACTACTCTATCCTAAGAATCTAGCCTTTAATCCTCCTAGGATAATTCAATTAGTTCTCTAGAATTGGGTCTTGGTTGATTGTTCATCTAAGGTTCTTTCTAGGTTTTAAATTAGATGCCTAATTCTTCCCGTCCCATTTGTTCTTAATCCTTCTTGAGTTAAGGGTGTTTGGTTGTTGATTTAGTTAGCCTAGTTCAATAGATTACAGGGTTCTAGGTGTCTTATTTTACCTAGGGTTCTTGTCTTTAGGTTGGCTTCTTGAATTTCTTGAGCAACAAATCTTAAGGTGCTTCCGAGCTCGCATCAAAGTGGTATCAGAGCAAGATTGTGTTAATTCTAATTAACACGGCTTTCTTTGGGCAAAGTTACAATCTTCTTCAAGCATTTGTGAAAAAATAATTTTTAGACTTTCGTCACCTTATTTGATGTCATTTTTGAATGATTAGAACTCAAAATAATTCCATGAAGTTGATGTTAAATTAATCTTGTATGTTGGTATGATGTTTGGGGAATCATTTAGCATAAAGATTTGTTGATTTGGAGCTCAAAACAAGTAGAAGATATTGTTACAAAATTTCTATTCCCGTAACTCATATTGGTGTTGTCTTTTGTGATATATAAAACTAAAATTTGTCCACATTCTTTCTTTGAAATTGTTCCTTAAAGTTAGTATAATTATTAGGGATTGATTTTATTGTGAATTTTGAGTTTTTTGGGTAGCTATACAGGTGGAAAATTTTGCAATAGCTTAAGTTACGAGTTTACATTCAATGTGCTTGATGTATTGCTTCCATGACTCTTAAGTGTGCCTACATAACTATCAAATGCTTCCTATGATGAATTTCTATGATCATCTATCTTAGTAACTTGTTTTTAAGTGAGATTTATTCTTGTGTTTCTAGTAAGAATTTGCATTAGTTATTTATGTCATAACTTAGAAAGTTATTAAGTGAATTCTTGATTCATATCAAATTATCTTCTTAAGTCTTGAACTTCTTATGCTATTGTTACTTTGAATAAGTTAATTGAGCATCAAAATTGTGTCCTTGAGGTTTTAGTACCATCCAAACAATTGAAAATCCTTCATTTGGATAGTTACCTATTATATGTTTGATAAAATGCTTAGGTGACTATACAATGCTTTGTATAGGTTCTTAGCTAGCCTCCTCCACTTCCAATGGACTTCATTAAAATATTTCTTATCATTGGTGGGTTGAAAACTTGGTTTTAAATTCTCTTGAGATACTTGGAGTTGCTTTGGACTTGTCTTACCTTAAATTCTTGTGGTGATTGCTTAGTGAGTTCTTTCATAAATCATTCTTAAAATCTTTAGTTTGTTAAGCCCATATTTATTTAAACTCTTACTTGAACTTGTCTTGTTGTTTAGTAAACATTAAGTGTCATTTGAATTCCCTAAGACCCCCAGTTGATTGTCCTTAGACAGTTGGCTTGACTTGTCTAATTGGACTAATTCCTAAGCAATTAGGGAGATTGTTTGGAGAAGAAATCTTTGAGGAATTGAGTGTTGAAAAAAGAAAAAATGTGAACTTTTTGAGATAAAAGCCGAGGAGAGTGCAAACACCAGTGAATAGTGACCACTAAAATTGAGTGTAAACACGTAAATGAGTAAAGTGAGGAATTTCTCTTGGATTTTCTACTTAAATTTGGATACTTCTCTTGAAAGCAAAGCTCACAATGGCTAGTTGGAGCGATAATGAAAGTGAAAGGTATAACTATGATGAAGAATCTTGCCTGAGTAGAAGCAGTTATGAGGGATATGATGACTATGAGCAAGTATATGAAGAGGATGAATATGGGGATATAAATTTTTGGGATGATAGTGCTGAAGAAGCAAGTACAAACAAAAGGGGATATGATGGAAATGAGGAAGAATCTTATGAGAATAGCTATGATGAAAGGTCATACATAAGTGGAGAAAGATATAGGGATATGATGAGTCTTGTCCAAGTAGTGGGAAAAACTGTAGCATGAATAGAAAGGGATATTGGAAACATGAAGAGGAAGAACATGAAGGATTTTATGTGGAAGGAGCACAAAAACATTCAAAGGATAGTTTACAAAGAAGAAGGGATGAGTTGCAAATAAATGTTGTGAATCTTTGTGTAACATTGTTATAGTTATAAACATACTTCACTTTATTGTCATTTGAATTCACTTGACTTACAAACAATTGCAACAAGCAATTGAGTTGATGTTGAAATAATGTGGTGAAAATGAGGAGCAAAAGGCATCTATTGAGCTAAAATATGAGAAGAAGTTTGATGGTAACATATTTATTGAACGGCAAAGGAAAATAGTGAGTGATGCAGAGAAGATTGCCTTGATCAATCATAACTTGGGTGAGAGCTCACATCAAACAATAGAACGAATATATATTGCAAGAAAAAGAGAAAAAGTTTGAGGAAGTTGAATAAAAAGGGACATTAGAATTAGAAGAAGAAAAAAGAGGAGTCTAATGATGATGAAGAGATGAGGAGCTAATGTGTACAACTCAAAATGTGACTAAGGAGTACTACAATATACTATTCTTTCTAGATGACGAGTCACATCTATTAGGAGTGTTGAAGGAGACCGAGCAAGAAGAGATTAAACAAAATGGCATAAAATTTGTTGAAGAGAAAATAAATTCAAGGGATGAGATGGAGGAGGAGCAAAAACGTGCTATGGAAGAAAGTACCAAAAATACTTCATGTACTTATGAAGTAGGAGAAACATCACATCCACAAGAGGAGAAAAAGAAGAATTGGCTATAAGTGTTGCAAAAACAAATGAGGAGGAGTATGATTAGTAAGAAAGAGCCATCTAGCTTAACTTCACAAAAGGACACCAAATCTAGTAGAGAAGTCAAAGTGATTGGAAAAGATAGGGATGCACTTGAGAGAACATGCTCATTAATTGGTGTTATAGAAAGGTTCTAGCTGAGTGTGTAGTGGAAAGAGAATGAGCTTTACAAAGGGAGAATATAATTCTATTCAAGTTGTCAAATCAATCAAAAACCATGTAGCTTGATTATTGATAGAGGGAGTTATAAGAATGTGATTAGTGCTACATTAGTAGAGGATTTGAAAATGGAGACCTTGAAATATCCTAGACTTTACAAGCTTCAATGGTTGAACAATTGTAATGAAGTGAAAATGAATAAACAAGTTAAGGTGAAATTTGCCATAGGGAATTACAAGGATGAAATTGTGTGTGATGTTTTTCCCATGCATATTGGACATTTGTTGTTGGGAAGACCTTGTCTATATGATAGGGATATGGTTCACCAATGGAGGAAAAAATACCTACACTTTGTGTAAAGATAGAAGGAAGTTTACAATTTATCCTATGTCTCCTAGTGAGATCTTGAGATTTCAAAATTTCTTGAGGGAGGAATATAAAAAGAAAAGAGAGCGAAAGGAGAAAGAAAAACAAGAGAGGGCAAAACAAGAATATGAGATGTGAGAAAATGAGAGGAGAGAAAAGTAGGAGAAAGAGAATAGAAATCCAAAAGCAAACACAACCAAAGAAGGAGTATCGTGGTAAAATAAGAGTACTTCATTGGGTTTTGAGTGGGGAAAACAATAAGAGTGTGGAAAAAGAGAGAGGATGTAAAATGAGAATGAAAATTTGGGTTACAAAGAGAGAAAACAAGGAAATTGGTGTGGCCCAAAAGCCTAAAGTTATATCTTCATACCAAACTTCTTGTTTGCATTCTTATGTAGGGAAAACCACTCGAGCAACATGGCACATTAATTCAAAGAAAAATCTACTTCAAGAAGGGGAAAATGATGTGATCTATCATGGGCATGAAGGACTATTCAAAGAAGGGCAATGGATAGCCAAGATTCACTTTAAGGTTCGTTGAAAAAATTCGATATTTAAGAGGTCTCAAGGTGATTTTCAAACCATCCAAGCTTACAAGCCAAGAACCGAGAAGATAGTCAAGAAATGGGCACCAAAATGGGAGATTAAATGAGATCAAATTCAACACAATCACATATGTAAAATTAGGAATCCTAGGAAGTCAATCGAGGAGCCAAAAAGAGTTTAAAGAAGTTAATTAATATGGAAGATCAAGGAATAGCTAAGGAAATCTAAGGAGAAGTGTTCGATCAAATTTGCAGGAGTGCAACAGGGGATGCACGGCTATGCATCAAGCCGTGCAGATTGTAGAAGAAAGTTGCTCCCAAAAGTTGGATGCACGACTAGCAGCACAACTGTGCATGAAGCCGGGCACCATGCACGGCCAGTTGCTCATGCATCTGCCCGTGTACAGCTTGTTTTTGTAAAACCCGATGGTAGCACGGCCGTGCAACCATTATGCATGCTCGTACAAACTTTCTGAAGACATTTTCATATTTTGTTTGTCATTATTTCAGTTGTATTTCACTTATTCTCAATTTGTAATAGTTTTAAAGGCCAAAATTAACTTATTTTAGGCCTCTTTTTACTAGCTTAGGTTAGGGGTTCTATATATACCCCATTATAACTCTTGTGAAAAAAAAAAAAAATTGGAGACATTAGATATTTTTTAATTCAAGAAACTCTTTTAGAGAGTTGTGAGGGTAATCCTCTTGGGTGATTCCCAAATCAATCAAGACATCTCTTAGGAACTACTCTATCCTAAGAATCTAGTCTCTAATCTTCTTAAGATAATTCAATTAGTTTTCTAGAATTAGGTTTTTGTTGATTGTTCATCTAAGGTTCTTTCTAGGTTCCAAATTGGGTACCTAAATCTTCCCATCCCATTTATTCTTGATCCTTCTTAGGTTAGGTGTGTTTGGGTGTTGATTTAGTTAGCCTAGTTCAATAGATTACATGGTTCTATGTGTCTTGTTTTACCTAGGGTTCTTGTCTTGGCACTGGCTTTTTAAATTTCTTGACCAACAAATCTTAAGATGCTTCTGAGCTTGCATAACTAGGTTTTGCAAGTAGGGTTAACTTTTAATATTGATGCATTTGTTCTAAGAGAGTGCGGCAATATTGTTGTAGTCAATGGCCATGGGATGATTGATGTTATCTGTGACTATAAAGAAGACGAATTGAGAGGTATGGCATTGGTGACACTACAAGAAAATATGGAATTAGATAGAATAGCTGATGCGTAAATTTTGAGTGTCTAAAAATTATCAAATTTAAATCCATCTCTTAGTCAAGTTTTAATTAAAACATTAATCCCAAAATGCACATACGAACAAGTATACTCATTGCAGGCATAGTATAGGGAATTAACGAGTATCGATTTTCAAAAGAACAAATACACACTAATCACTCTTCATTCATTGTTTAATTGGCCCAATAAGGTGAGAAAATAATAAATAAGAAAAATAAATAAATATATACAACTCAAGGATGTAGATTTGTGCAATTTAAACAATTACCCTAGAAAACGTAATAATGAACTAACTAGCAATTCTCTCAATTAATTATCATCTTGGCATCATGAAGGAATATAAAGTAAAATTCAATTGTTTCCCAAGTCATGAATCTACTTAGATAAGTTACACTTCGATTGTCAATCCATGGAATCACTATATTTTGATTCACATTAATAGATTTATCAATCAAGTTAACGTAATCAAAACATAAATTAAGCTTAATTCCTTATAAGTATGAAATTAGATAACAACCCTTTGGTTGAGGTGGAATCAACTAATCTTTGATTACTTCAATCCTATAATCTTAACTTTGTCCTTTAAGTCTATTAAGATTTAACAAATACGAAATCAATGCAATGAAACTCCTAACATCATTTTGTCGAGTCAATTAGAAGAACTCGCATCAATAACCAATTATAACAAATAATCAAACACCAAAGATGATAAAGAATTGATCAAATAATTAAATCAACATAAAATCATAAATCTAAAATAATGTTAAATTACAATAAAAACATTGAATACATTATTAAGGAAAAGAAAACAAAGATAAAAGAACGTACTCATAGATAAGTGTCTTTCTTCACCCTTGAAGACTCTCTTGAACAACCCTCATTGATTTGGTGAATTCCTCCTTCAATGAGTGTTTTCACATTAAATTCCTCCTAGAAAGTTTTTTCAAATGATTAAATAGCCATCGCTAAACCCCAGTAATCGGTGAGAGTTTAGCTATGACCTATTCATTTTATATTTCCACTAAAATTTATTGATAAAAATTTGCATGGCCCTTGAAAAACCTTCGCAATTTTGCAAGGGAACTATCACTACTCGTCTTTTGGCACTTAGACTAACCGTGATGCCTGTAACTCGTCTAGGCCCAAGTCAACATCACATCGGCCTTATCTAACTTCATTTGAATGCTTTTAAGTGAGCTTGAATGGATTCACAGTGGTTTGTTATGTAAACAATGGAAAACGGCACTGAACGTTCTGAAAATGATAGAAATCGACACTTAACTGACACATGATTGCTTGAAAAAACTCATTTCATGAAGGACCAGAACGGAAAACATCAAAGAAGACACAGCGAAAATTTTTTAATTTTCTGAGCCACATCTAGGAAAAAGTACTTACTTTTCTTTATTGCTCGCCGATTAACCAATAAGGAGTCAGGTTGTACTAGAACTTACATGGAAGTGGAGAAGGAGGTGTCTGCAGTTCAACCGGTATTCCTGCCAATCTTCTACTCCTACGCATCAAACATCTCCAAGCTTTCTCTCTTCGTCTTCTGGAGTATGACTCTACTTTACTCTTAGGTTAACTTGGTGAAAGCTCCTTCTTTAGATATTCAAGATACTCTCCAAGAGAGAAATAAGAGAAGAACATGGAACAGAGAGAGAGAGGAAGAGATGACACACTCTCTTTCACCAGAATAACATTTGTTTTTTTTTTCTTTGCATATTTCGGCTAGCCCTAGGGCTTCCAAAGCCCTAATGGTAGAAATCACCAAGCCCAATTAGGCTAGGTGTTGTGCTAAAACAAAAACAGCGCAAGATTGGCCCAATCTTCTTAATTAATTAATTATCATTTCTGAGCTTTATCAAATACCCAAGACTAATTAATTAATTCTAATTGGACTTTTAATACATGTCAACATATATCAGCCCAATTAATTAATTTATTCCAGCCCAATCTTCTTAATTAATTAATTATCTTTTATGGACCTTATTAAAACCCAAGACTAATTAATTAATTCTAATTGGACTCTAAGAATAAATTTTATTTCTCTTCCAAAAAATTATCCATCAAGCTCAGAATGTGTTTAAACAACACTAAGGTAACTTGAGGTACTCCGGAGACTAAGAGACATATTATTCATGGCTACTAGAATGACCAAAATGACCTTACATTAAAAAGCTGCATTTTACCATTTTAAATGTTTTCATTTATTACTATATGAAAATATTGACCCCAAGAATAATATTGCTAAAGTAATGTCTCCAACCTACAGGTGAAATGGTGAAAATGCCCTTCTATGTAACACCTATTAATGAGACAGGATAAATGTACTAACACCCATCTCAAAGACATCTACTATCCTTAGATCTCTAGTTCGATAATCCATGACTCACTTGAATGTACTTGCTTATCATTAGAAGCTACCCAAAAGCACACATTCTAGAGACACTTTTTCAAGACCCTGGATCATTAGATTATCCCAGACAGTCATAAGGAGGTGATTTAACTTCACTAAGTGAAGCATAGATACTCTGTTACATGAGTCTGTCTTAACTAATTAGAGTAATTCGCCCAACGTACAAGGATATTAATCTTACAAAAGAAATCTCACCTAACATACATCAAAGTATAAAACCTTGGCTTTACCAGACCACCAACTCACAATCAAGTATGAAGGTATTTGTCCATGTTGTAGCAGTAATAGTTTAGTCTCTATAATTATAGTACTTTAAAAGAGATCACTACTGTAAGTCCAATTCTACGTAGTCAAAATATGTTTATGCCTATAATGTGAGTGAACTAATCACTGATTCAAGACAAACCATTCCTCATTGAAATTCATGGCATAATAGTCTTACCTTGATGAAATGCCCAGTTCCATCAAATGACTAAGAACTTAATTTTACTTATTTGATAAGTACTAATGGTCTATACCTTACAGTGAAGAACGACCCAACACATAGACCATTACTTGTTATATTTAGACCTTAAATGTGCAATAATATAAAAAACAAACTAAATTGAATAAATAAATATTTTGTTACAATATATTTACACAAAATACATAGTCTTTGATGGCATACTTTCTAACAATCTCCCACTTACACTACAAAGACTAAGAAAATCCACGAGTGCCTACCCCTATGACATCTAAGTGTCTGCGAAACACCTTTTCTGTCAAAATCTTAGTAAAGGGATTTGCCAGATTGTTAACAGAAGAAATTTGATCGACCATGATCTCCTGTTTCTAGATGAATTCCTAGATAAGGTGATACTTCCTCTCTATTTGCTTGCCCTTCCTATGGTTTCGAGGTTTCTTGTATCGTGACACCACTCCAATGTTGTTACAATAAATCATGACAGGCCTATCCATGTACGGTACTTCTCCAAGTTCTGTGAGGAACTTCCAGAGCTACATAGCTTCTTTAGAAGATTCTGAAGTAGTAACGTACTCAGCTTCCATAGTAGAATCAGCAATGCAGGATTACTTGATACTTTTCCATGAGATAGCTCCTCCAAACAAAGTGAAGACATATCCATTAGTAGATTTTCTTTCATTTTTATCTGCCTAGAAGTCTGAGTCTTTGTAACCGGTAGGATCCAAATCATCAGCACGATACACAAGCATATAATATCTCATTTCCTTGATATATTTGAGTATATGCTTTACGGCTCGTCAATAAGCTTCCCCTGAGTTTGATTGATATCTACTAACCATACCTATTGCAAAGTAGATATCTGGCTTAGTATAAAACTTGGCATATAAGAGACTTCCAACCGTCAAAGCATAGGGGATCCTGTTCATTTTCTACTTGTCTTCTTGTGTCTGAGGACATTGCTTGAAAAATAAGGATAATCCATGTCTAAAGGGTATAATAGCCCTTTTACATTGATTTATGTTATACTTGACCAATATCTTGTCATTATAAGTAGATTGAGATAAGCCTAGCATTCTCTGTTTCCTATCTCTAATAAGCTTAATACCTAGAATATAACTAGCTTCTCCCATATCTTTCATACTAAATTGACTAGATAACAAAACACAACATATGATAATGTCCCTATACTATTTTCAATAAGTAGAATGTCATCTACATAAAGTACTACAGAAATCACTTTGCCACTGTTTGATTTTCTATACACACATAGTTCATCTTTGAATGAAACTATAAGCATTCACAGTTTTATCAAAACGTATGTTCTATCCTCATGATGTTTGCTTAAGTCTATAGATAGACTTCTTAAGCTTACAGACCATTTGTTCTTGACTTCTAGCAACAAAACCTTCTGGCTGATACATATAGATGTCTTCGCTAAGATAGCCATTTAAAAAGGCCATCTTGACATCCTTTTGTCGTATCTCATAGTCATAATGACATGCGATGACTAAGAGAATTTAGATAGACTTAAACATGGCTACTGGTGAAAATGTTTCTTCATGATCGATCCCTTCTTTTTTAGTATAATCTTTAGCAACCAATCTTTCTTTATAGGTTTTAACCTTTCCATTCGCATCTCTCTTTTTCTTGTATACCCACTTATACCTAATAGATTTTATCTCATTAGGTATAGTGATAAGATTCCAAACCTGATTGAGGTACATGGACTCAATCTCAACATTTACGGCTAGCTGCCATTTGTCTGCATCAGTATCAACAATGGCCTCCTTGTATCTAGTGGGATCTTGTTCTTGGTGATTAGAGACTAGATCATAGATCTTTCCACCTTTCTGGAACTCTTGTTATCTTCCTACTACGATGAGGCTCAGTTTGTATAGGAACATCCAGTAGTGTTTCTCTTGGTTCCTCGATCGGGGTGTTAGAAATACCTGAAATTGAATCAATGACCAACTTCTCTTTAACTCTATTCTACTTGAACCCATGGTAAAAGTAACTTATTCATTCTCTAAGTATCTAGAATTAGTACTAACAAGTACTTTATGCTCTTGAGGATAATAGAAATATCCACCTCTTGTTCCTTTTGGGTACCTAACGAAGTAGTATAACTCTGATCTTAGTTCCAACTTACTTCCTTTTGTCAGCA
This sequence comes from Voacanga thouarsii, assembly GCA_026120185.1. Classification (NCBI taxonomy): domain Eukaryota; kingdom Viridiplantae; phylum Streptophyta; class Magnoliopsida; order Gentianales; family Apocynaceae; genus Voacanga; species Voacanga thouarsii. The sequence goes on from JANUWF010000328.1 coordinate 974,145, forward strand.
CATTAGCATGACAACTTCATATCTTGAGATGGTTCAAACTAGGCTTTCGTCCAGTCCAAATCTCATAGGGTGTTCTAGGTACTGATTTAGAAGGTATCAAGTTCAAAACATATGCCGCTGTTTTTAAGGAATACCCCGAAAAAGAAATAGGAAGGGACGCATGACTCATCATGCTTCTGACCATTTCCATCAAAATTCTATTTCTTCTCTCAGCTACTCTATTATGTTAGAGAATCCTAGGCATAATTAACTGAGATACTATGTTGTGATGTACCAAGTAATTCCTAAACTTACCGAGGAGGTAGTCTCCACTATGATCCGATCTCAAAATTTTAATTAATTTACTTGTTTGACCCTCCACTTTAGCCTTAAACTCCTTAAATTTATCAAAAGAGTCGGACTTGTGCCTCATCAGATAAATATAACCAAAATGAGTGTGATAATCTATGTAAGTGATGAAGTACTCGTAGCCTCCCCTAGCTGGTGTAGTCATCGGACCATAAACATCCGTATGAACTAATGCTAGTATTTCCATAGCTCCATCCGCCTTTTTGGTAAAGGACTTTTGGACATTTTACCATTAAGGCAAGATTCACATTAAGGCCATTCTTCCAATCTCAATAAACCTAAAGGCCCATCATGGATTAGTCTCTGAATCTAATTGGGATCCAATCTTAGATGCCACAAATACGAGTCATTTGATATGGCCTTTCTTTTTTTATTATCAAGTTCAGTTTGAATATTGTTTACTTAATTTCTAATAGAATGTATGTAAAAGAGATTTTCATACATGTTTCCTGTACAAATTAAATGGCCATCTCTATTGATGGAAACATCAGAATGGAAAGAAATAAAATATCCTTGATTCATCAATTTAGAAACTAAAATCAAATTCTGTTTAAAAAAAGAAACATATAAAATATCTTTTAAAATTACCTTCCTATTATAATAAAAAATAAGCTTAAGATCTCTTACTACTTCAGCCCATATTCTTTTTCCATTGCCTACTTAAAGTCCATGCTCACCCTTGTTGAGTCTCCTTGTCCTTCTAAACCCCTGCAAATAGTTATAGATATGGTCAGTGCCTCCAGAATCAACTATCCAGAAAGATGTTGATCTAACCATCAAAATAAACTCTAGGTATAGAGCAATACGCCTTCTTTCTTCCAATACCCCTTCTTGCCACACTTTAAGTATTTGCCTTTGCGCTTCCCATTGGATTTGGCCTGACCAGATGCTTTGAGTTGGGCCCCTGAGTTGTTCTGGACCTTCCTCTTTTTGAATTTCTTAGGCTTTGCCTTAATTCCAAAAGAAGAAGTAGAACAAAAGACCAAAACCTTTGACATGGGCTTCATGATCTTCTTTGCCGCCTGGAGCTCTTTCATAAGCTCTGTGAGATTCATATCCAACTTGTTCAAGTTGTAATTCAACTTGAACTAAGAATATGAATCAGACAGAGTTTCAAGATCGATGTTAATTTGGCTATCGGGATCTATCGTTGCGCCTAGAACCTCGGCCTTCTTGAAGTAGGCAATCATCTTAAACAAATGCTCTTGAACTGATGCCCCCTCAGCCGTCCTAGTATTCATGATTGCCCTAAGAGCTTCCTGCCTTACAGGTCAGCTCTTATCAGCAAACATGGTATGCAATGACAAATCCATGTTATACGCAGTGACTATGTACTCATGTTTAGATTAGAGCGCGCTAGAAATAGAAGCCAACATATAGCACTTAGCCATCTCATCAGCTTTCTTCCATGCCTTCTCAGCCTCTCGCTTTTGATCAGTGGATTCTTCCACAATCTCAGGACAGGGATCTGTAAGAACATACTTATGTTCCTCGATAGTGAGTAATATATTTAGATTCCTCTTCCAATCCACATAATTTAGGCCTATCAATTTATTCTTCTTGAGAATGATTGGCAATAGACTGAAACTAGACACTTCTAAAATATTGCGAAAAACATTCATTTAGTTTGTAAGAAAAAAAATACACACTTCTTTAGATTATTTCTTTGATTGTAGATAACTCTTAAAATCATTATCAAGAATATAAATAGTTTGGCTCTTAGAAAAGCTAACAGTGCTTTATAGGAAGATTAATAACATTCTAAGTTAAGTGTATAACCATCACGAATCAAAACTTCCTAAATAGGTAATGGTCTAGAAAAAGTTCCACTGATAAGATTGCCATTGATTCACACCACCTACGGGCAATCAAATGCTAAAAACCCCCCAACATAGGTTAGTCAATCCTAACAAATACCCTAGGCTTTCAATTTTACTCTTCCATTAGTTCTAGATACTTGTGAAAATCCATCCTATAAGGGACCATGCTCAGAATGACACGAAAAAATTCACTATCTCTAATAAGAGTTGTGATGGAAGCCATGGGATCGTTGGAACCCCTCTCCCACTTAATCTTTTATTGAAAATAGAGTTTTAGGCCTAAAAACGTTTTCTATAATCTTATGGTTTCATTAACATTAGTAAAAAACTAAAATTCAATATTATTCTCTACGTCAAGGATTAAATCTTTTAAGAGAATAAGCTATAAATTTATTTTACTATTCTAAGTTAATAACCAAGTAAAACTTTATTAAATAACCTTAAGTTTAACATTATTCTCTATGTCAAGGATTAAACCCTCTAAGAGAATTTACCATGAACTTTTTTATTTTTTAAAGTATTTAGATTAAAACATTTTATCAAAAATTGTTCTATCTAGTGAAACTTTGCTCTCACAAGAACTTGCGCATTTTATCACAAAAATAAAATAAGCATGATAACAAGCGTAAACCTTTTTATGCTCAAACTATTCATTTATTCCTAAGTAACCAAACGATGGATTTAACATTATGAATTAAAAAATTAATGATCATGTTTAATCCTAAGGTGGTTCCATCATTTGCTACTCATTTTCATGCAAATTATTCATCCATAGATAAATAAAACTATTGCAGGAAATTAACCTCATACAATGATTTCAAAACATAATTACATCAACAAAAAATTGAGGTACAGAATTTCAGCTGTGCTCTCCTTTTCTTAGACAAATTGCGCACATCCGCCTCTGGGTAGAGTGCACCTAGCGCCTGGTCCATCGAGCACTCCTGGTGTCGGGTTTGCTATGTTTCTCCAAATCCTTTGGCTAGATAGAGTGGACCTGGCACCGAGTCCGTTCTGGAGTTCGCTGATTTCTGGAAAAATCCCGCTTTTCGGCCATTTTTCACCCCTCAACAATTCCAGCAATCACGTTCTTCAGTCCCCAAAATTTACAAGTTAAAAGAAATGCAAAACCAGGCATAAAAATATGCCTTTACAAGCGCCTATGCCTCTAACCACGAGGCATACAACGAAACTACTTAAAACTAAAAAAACGATTGAAAAACCATTAGAGTACATGATCTTATGCCTCTAACCGCAAGACGTACATGAACTCTAGAAACCAATGTATGAGGAATCACATGAAATCACAAAAGATTCATTTTTAATAGTAAATGAACCGCCTTTTTTAGTTTTTAACCCTAGTACATGCTCCTAGATGAAAACTGTGTCTCTGATGCCACTTGAAGGACCAGAACAGAAAACATCAAAGAAGACGCAGCGGAAAATTTTCAGTTTTCTAAGCTACATCTAGGAGAGAGTACTTACTTTTCTTTATTGGTCATGAATTAACCAATAAGGGGTCGAGTTGTACTGGAACTTGCGCTGGAATGGGAGAAGGAAGCCCCCACAATTCGACCAGTACTCCCGCCAATCTTCTACTCCTACACATCAAGCGTCTCCAAACTTTCTCTCTTCGTCTTCTAGAGTATGACTTTACCTTACTCTTGGGTTAACTTGGTGAAAGCTCCTTCTTTGGATATTCAAGATACTCTCCAAGAGAGAAAGAAGAGAAGAACGTGGAATAAAGAAAAAAAGGAAGAGATGGCACACTCTCTTTCACCGGAATAACGTCTGTTTGTTTTCCTTGTATATTTTTGCCAGCCCTAGGGCTTCCAAAGCCCTAATGGCAGAAATCACCATGCCCAATTGGGCTAGGTGTTGTGCTAAAAAAAAAAAAAACAGCGCAAGACTAGCCTAATCTTCTTAATTAATTAATTATCAATTATGAGCTTTATTAAATATCCAAGACTAATTAATTAATTCTAATTAGACTCTTAATATATGTCAACATATATCAACCCAATTAATTAATTTATTCCAACCCAATCTTCTTAATTAATTAATTATCTTTATTGGACCTTATTAAAACCTAAGACTAATTAATCAATTCTAATTAGATTCTAAGAATAAATTTTATTTCTCTTCCAAATAATTATCCATCAAGCCCAGATTGTGTCTAAACAACACCAAGGTAACTTGAGCTACTCCGGAGAACAAGAGGTATATTACTCATGGCTATTAAAATGATCAAAATGCCATTATTATTAAATAGCTATATTTGACCATTTTAAATATTTTCATTTATCACTATATGAAAATATTAACCCCAAGAATAATATTGCTAAAGCAATATCTCCGACCTATAGGTGAAATGATGAAAATACCCCTTTATGTAACATCCATCAATAAGACAGGATAAATGTACTAACATCCATCTCAAAGACATCTACTATCCTTAGATCTCTATTCTGATAATTCATGCCTCACTTGAATGTACTTGCTTATCATTGGAAGCTACCCAAAAGTACACATTCTAAAGTCACTTTTCCAGGGTCCTGGATCATTAGATTATCCTAGATAATTACAAATGGGTGATTTAACTTCACTATGTGAAGCACAGAAACTCTGTTGCATGAGTCTGTCTTAACTAACTAGAGTAATATGCCCAACGTACAAGAATATTGATCTCACAAAAGTAATCTCACCCAACATACATCAAAGTATAAAACCTTGACTTTGCCAGACCACCAAATCACACTTAAGTATGAAGGTATCCGTCCACGTTGTAATAGTAATAGTCTAGTCTCTATAATTATAGTACTTTAAGAGAGACCACTACTACAAGTCTAGTTCTACATATTCGAAGTACATGTATGCCTATGATGAGAGTGAACTACTCACTGATTCAAGGTAAACTATTCCTCATTAGAATTCATGGCATAATAGTTTTACCTTGATGAAATGCCTAGTTCCATCAAACGACTAAGAACTCAATTTTACTTGTATGATAAGTACTCATGGTCTATACCTTACTATGAAGAATTATCCAACACAGACAATTATTTGTCATACTTGGACCTTCAATATGCAATAATATAAGAAACAAACTAAATTAAATGAATAAATATTTTATTGCAATATATTTACATAGAATATATAGTCTTTGAGGGTCTACTTTCTAACATTTCATTCATAAGAATGCTTGTACAAAGTATTTACAATGAGTATTGGTGAGGGGGAATACCAATCATTACAACCAACTTCATTTGCTTCTACCCGATCTTATTTTTGTACACCCCTTATAATTGATATAGTAAACTTTTCCCTTGTTATAGCAGTAGACACTGTTTTTCCAAAGAGATGGGAAAAGTTTGTTAATTTTCTAGAGAACTAAGTACAAAGAATCTACCTATGAAAATTTACATGAATGGCCTTCAAGGCCTTAGAAAAATTACAAAAATATAATAAAAGACTAACTAAGTATTTATATAAGAAAACGGAGGGGCCGACAGTTCTAGTCCTCAGTCGGTCGTCATCTCCTACTGGGCGCATGCACAGCACGGGCTAGCACTGGGTGTGCAAACACACTATATTACTTAGCACTACGCACGCAGGCATGCAGTATGGTCTCAACACAAACATTGGTTGCTTGGGCACACAGTAGGGCGATACTAGGTACGATGCATGCATCACAAGTTGGTCATCAGGCACACTGCACAGTCTCACGCTTGGTGTCAGGCACTGGCATAGAAACTCAGCACTTGACATGGCCTTTTGGTTGGGCCGTTGGTTTGGGACGTTTGGGTGTCTTCAAACTTGGTTAGGCACTTCGTGGCATGGGCACAAACATTCATAGAAGCATACGACCTGACCATAGTTGGTCGCTAAGTACGTTTAAGAATGTTTACTTCTTCCAGTTTCTGAGAGAAGTCCAAGGACATATGAGCACTCCATTTCCACCTTGGGCTTTAAGATTGGCCGTGGTTAAGGTCATGCCTATGCAAACGGCACATCATAGGTCGGCCTATGACATCTTTCCCTACCTTGCTCTTCGTGACATCCTCGACACCTCGACTTTGATGGTTGGCATCAATCAGAGGTTCAAACACCTTGAGATTGGTCATTCGTTCCCAGATGTTCTCCGCTGAGCTTTGGCCTTGCCATTTCACCAAGTACTCTTTGTGTCGTCTTTTTGGTTTTCCCACTATCCGATCACCCACAATGGCTTCCGTAACTCTCTTCCAAGCTTAATCTTGTTTAGTGTCTCACAATTCCTCATCTTGGCTATTATGGTATGGTTTTAGTAAGTTGACATGGAAGATAAGATGCATCCCCAACTCTCGAGTGAGTGGGACCTTGTAGGCCACTTTTCCAATTCACTTTATTATAGGCACGGGTCCGAGGTATTCTGGTATAAGTCAAGGATCCTTTCTCGTAGTCTTCTTCTATTCTCGCTTGAGCTACCTTTTCACCATTACTAGATCTCCAATCTGGAACTCAATAAGGTAGTGTTTCTTATCTGCTTATTCCTTCATCCGTCTCTCCACCTTTTCCAGGTATCCTCAATTAATCTCGATATTCAATCTCCATTCTCTTGAGGAATTTTCAACTCTGGTGGGTTTATGGCTTGTGGGAACGTCCGCTACATGAGGAAGCAAGGGCTGTTGTCCTGTCACGATCTCAAAGGGGCTCTTGTTGTTAGAAAAACTCTTCTGTGCATTGAAACATAGCTATGCAACATTCAAGAGGTCCACCTAATTCTTTTGGTTCCTGGTTACGATATGGCGAAGGTATTCCTCTAGCATTCTATTGAACCGCTCTGTTTGCCCATTGAACTCGGGGTGTGAGGATGAACTCATGCTTAGCTTGGAACTGAATAACTTAAAAAGTTTTATCCAAAAATTTCCAATGAATTGGGAGTCATGGTCACTAATGATGTCTCTTAGTACTCCCTAATATTTTACAACATGCTTAAAGAAGTGCTGAGCAGTTCCTCGGCTGACAAATACTTAAGTGTAGGAATAAAAGTAACATAATTTGAGGAGTGATCTACCACCACCAGAATAGTTGCAATCTCCCTAACTCTCGGTAAACAAGCAATAAAGTCCAGTGAGATGCTCTCCTAGAATTTTTAAGGTATTTGTAATGGCTGTAGAAGTCCATCTTTTGCTTGTTAATATATCTTGTCTTGCTTACAGATAAGACATGTCCTTATAAATTCCACCACGTCTGTTTATATTAATGACAAATAATAGCCCCACTACACTAGGGCTAAGGTGCTTTCCCCTCTTTAACGATTGGCCCATTTTGTGCTATGGCATTCACGAATAATGATCCGATACAATTCCCCTCATTTCAGCACGTATAGGCTATTTTCTTGGGTAACTGGGAGACCGTTATCCATCCAAAATCTTCGGGTTGTCCTTTGATCCACCAAGTCTATCAAATGTTTGGCTGAGGAATCTTTAGGTAGTCATTCTTAACTTTAAGTCCTTATGCAAAAAGTGACTTCACTTGCCGCAAGACTTGCTAAACAATGTACGGTTGCCAACTCTGGCTTCCGACTTAAAGTATCTACTACCTAGTTGGTTGCACCTGACCAATATTCCAACATAAAGTTGAATTTGGCCAATAGTTCTTACCACTGAGCTTGGCATCCTCTCAACTTGAGTTGGGTTATGAAATGACTGACTGCAGTGTTGTCCATCTTTACAATAAAAGGTGTTCCTAGTAGGTAGTGTCTCCAGACTCTGAGACAGTGAACAATTGCTAGAATTTCCTTTTCGTGGGCAGAATACTGTCTCTCCGCATCATTTGGCTTTCTACTCTTAAATGACATAGGATGGCAATCTTATAATAGTACCCTACCTAAAGCAAATTCAAGGCATCTGTGTATACCTCAAAATGCTTTGAGTGGTCTAGCAGGGCTAACACTAGGTTCATAGAAATACACCGCTTTAGCTCTTCAAAAGCAAATTGGAAATTTTAATCCCAACTCTAAGTTTTTTACTTCTTGAGCAAGTTGATGAGTGGTAGGACTATCTTGGAGTAATCCTTAATGAATCTCTAATAAGTTTGCCAACCCCAACAAAGACCTTAGATCCAAAATATTCTTAGGGGCTTGCCATGCTTCCATGGTTTGCACCATTTCCGGGTCTATCCGGATACGCCCTAGTTCAATGATGTGCCCTAAAAAGTGGATCTTCTGCTGGGAAAAAGAACACTTTGGAAGCTTCTCGTGGAGTTTATTTTTCCTCAACCTAGTCAGAACCTTCCGCAGGTACTCTATGTGCTTCTCTGAACTACCACTATAGATCACTATATCATCAAGATACACCATCACAAATTAATCCAAAAAGTCCTACAGTACTTTGTTATAAGGGTGCAAAAAATGATTGGAGCAATAGTTAGCCTAAATGGCATGGCCAAAAACTTAAAAGCTCCGTATCGAGTGATACAAGTAGTCTTATACTCGTCCCCTTCCTTTATTCATACTTGGCAACATCCTGAATGAAGGTCAATTTTGGAGTAGTATTTCGCTTGCTCAACTAATCAAAACAATCTGCAGGTAGGGGGATCAAATATTTATTCCTAATTGTGATCTTGTTAAGAGCCCGACAGTCTACACACATTCGAATGAAACCATCTGCTTTCATCTAGAATAAGACCGAAGCTGCATATGGGGATCTAGCTGGCACTACGATATCAGATTCCAACATCTCGATAACTGCTTCCGAAGTTCTGGAAGCTCGGGTTGAGACATCCGATATGTACTACTAAAAAAAGGCTGATTACCAACAGACCATTCTCAACAAACCAAGTTCAGTTGGTAATTACCAACAAATTACCAACAGATTCCCAACAAATATAGAATGTGTTGCATTTCAGGTACTTACCAACAAATTACCAATTGTGTATATTCTGTTGGTGATTTTACTAGTGGTAATTGGTTGGTAATGTGTTGGTAAACGGGCGAAAAAATATTTACCAACCGATTATCAACAAAATATAATATGTTGGTAACTGTGTTGGATGGTAATCTATTGGTAATAGGGAGGGAATATTGTTCCCGCCAATTTACCAACGGAATACCACTAGAAATGGGTAGTTGGTAGCTAATTTAGTTGGTAATATAATGGTTTATTTTTACCAATAATATTACCAACCAATATATCCGTTGGAAATATAGTAAATCAATCTCCAATAAACTACAAATAGAATTACCAACCATGCGTATTTAATTGTTAATATTTGTGTGGTAATCTATTAGTAATATGTTGGTAAGCATATAAGAAAATAGTTACCAACCGATTACCAATTAAATATGCGTAGTTGTTAACTATGTCTGATGGGAATCTGTTAGTAAAGGGAAGAAGAATGTTTTTTCTCTGTCGATGTTCCAACGAAATACCAACTAAAGTGGGTAATTGGCAAAAGTTTAAGTAGAAGAAAAATAGATTTGTCAAAGATAAGCACGTCAAATTGACGATCTACTTTAGATTTGTTACAATTACTGAAAAAAATATTGTGACCAAATTTGAAGATAATCGGATATATTTAGCTACACAATCTAGCATAATCTCTATATAACAGCCTAAAACTTAACTTGTTCATAAAGATAAACATGTCAAATTGATGATCTACTTTAGATTTGTTACAATTACTAAAAAAAAAATTGTGACCAAATTTCAAGGTAATCTGATATATTTAGCTATACAATCTAGCATAATCTCTATATAATGGCCTAAAACTTAACTTGTTCATAAAGATACGCATGTCAAATTGATGATCCAACCGTTAAATTTATTAAAATTACTAAAAAAAAGTATTGTGACGAAATTTAAAGGTAATCAGATATATTTAGCTACACAATCTAGTATAATCTCTATATAAAGATAAGCATGTCAAATTGATGATCCAACCGTTATATTTGTGAAAATTACTAAAAAAACATATTACGACCAAATTTGAAGGTAATCGGATATATTTAGCTACACAATCTAACATAATATCTATATAACGGCCTAAAACCCAACTCGTTCATAAAGATAAGCACGTCAAATTGACGATCGAACCGTTATATTTGTTAAAATTACTAAAAAAAGGTATTGTGACCAAATTTAAAGATAATCGGATAGACTACACAATCTAGCATAATCTCTATATAACGGCCTAAAACTTAACTCGTTTATAAATATGTCAAATTGATGATCCAACCATTAGATATGTTAAATTTGCTAAAAAAAAAAAAGATATTATGACCAAATTTGATGGTATTCGGATATATTTTACTACATAATCTTGTATAATCTCTATATAACAACCTAAACCCAAATGCATTTATGAAGACAAGTATGTCAAATTAACAATCCAACCATTAGATTTGTTAAAATTGTTAAAAAAATTATTGTGACCAAATTTGAAGGTAATCGGATATATTTTGCTATATAATCTAATATAATCTCTATATAATAAGTTAAAAGCTAACACATTTATAAGATTAGTATAATCTCTATATTTTGCTAAATCATTTTTAAGACTATTTTATAAATTCAATTGAAAATAATCCTTATTCCTTCTCTCTCATCTCATACATAAAAAAAAAAATATACATAGATACCAAGTTCAAGATTTAAACTTTGAATAGTAGATTAATTTTTAACTACTTTTTTTCATCTTAAAAAACCTTTAATTTCCTAAGTTTTGTCATTTGATAAGAAAAAGAAATTTGGTGACCAATTAATAATTCAATTGATTAAAATGCCTTGGGATCCTAAACTCTACATTGGGGCTTCTATTTTTTTTTTTTTTTAACCCTTTTTTACACCCTCTTAGTTGATTTTTTTTTTAAAAAAAAATGAGTCAAATTTTTTTGCTTTCTATTTTGATAATGCATGCATTCCTTCTAAAATGGACCTTTCTATTTTACACTCTCTTTTTCAGTATCTTTATAGCCTAAATTTTTTTCTTTCCATTTTGATAATGGATATATGGTAACAAATATCTAAATAATGAAAAAATATAAAGAGAATAAACACATAATCTATTTTTATTTTGATACTGGATAATTAGTACCAAAGTTCACATCTAGTTTCATTATATTAAGAAAAAAAATTGTGTTACACTTGTGACTAATTTGTTTAACCTAATTCATTATGGATAAACTTGTATTCTTCACCTAAGAACAATCGTATAATGTAAATGTACTATATAATATTTTTTAATTATTTTATATAAATCTACTATATAGTGACAAAGAAACTTTTATAGTTCTCAATGTTTTGCAAATTATAGTTTAGAAACTTTTTTTTTTTAATAGAAATGTACAATACAGTATTTTATAATGTGCACTTTCGTTTTTGTACATTTTAAAACAAAAAATTATTTATTATAGCTTAGAAATATTATTAAATACACAATATTATTAGATAATTTTTTATTTTAAAATATTTATATAATTTTAAAAAGATGATTTTTTTTTTCTCTTTTTCCTTTTGTTTCTTATTCTGAATTTTAGAACCCCCCTGCGATTCCCTTTTCAACTTTCCCTTCTCTGCTGAACCAATCCTTATTTGCCGTTTCAAAACCTACTTGTGCTTCCCTTCGAGCCTCAAAGAGAACCCGCCCGCCCTTCCCTTTATAGCTTTCCCTTCTCCGCTGAACACTAATCGAGCCTCAGAGTTGCCACTGCTTGACCACCGCCGAAGATCTTAATCTGCTACAGTTGGACCACTGCTGGAGATCTTCTGCCACTACTGGACCATGATTGGAGATCTGTAGGCTTATTTGGGTTTGTCGTGAGAGGTTTGTTCACCCAATTTTTTCAGAACATCTTATTGCTCTTTTCTTCCTTTTCTAATATTTGTACGAATAAGTTAAAATTATTTCTTCTACTTATGAAATAGTATTTGTATGAATGAGCTAAAATTATTCCTTTTCCAATCTCAGAGAATATTGGCTTGATTTTGGGGTGTTAATGTAAAATAATGTGTCGATGAAGGGAATCTGGAAGTAGTGTAAGAATAATGTGTCATGTGAAGATATCTGGAAGTAGCAGGAATAAAGACAAAAAGAAAGGTAAATGATTTGGGTTGGGGTTTTCTACACTGTGAAGGGAATCTGTTGGAATCCAAAGAATAATTAGTGAGGCTAATCATCCAATACCGATGTCGCTTTTCAGTTTCTCTCCATTGCTAAAAGTAGGGTCAAATTTAGTTGATGAATAAGAATTCAAGTGGGAATGTATGTAACTGTAATGAATGAAATTTGTTAGTTTGGCTTGCTAAGTTACATAAGTTTAGTTGGAGGAATTTGACTACATTCTTATATGGAAATATGACCCTATTCTCCCTTAAGGAACTCTTCATTCTTGGTTTATGAGAAGTATTGAGAAAACACATATGGCAGAAGAAGTTATTTTGTATATCTTGTTTTAAAGTAATAAGGCAATATTTAACCTTGAGGTTGTCATATCTTTTTGAAGCTACAAACGCATAGAAAGGAATGTACAAACACATATAGCAATAAGGCAGTTTTGCTTTATTTATCCACACATGCTAATGATTAATCATTTGTAGGCGGCATGTTAAAGTTAAAAAGTTATAAGATGGTGCAAATTATCATCTACTAAAAAGTTATTTGATGGTTCATATCATCATCTACCTTTCTTTTCCTCATAAAGTCATGATGAGCTTTTTAGGACAATGTGTTAGAAAATATTTGTGATTGCTTTAGAAAATAAGGAAAGCCTCGAATGTCTCTTGTGAAGTGAGCTTATTGTAATTACTAGTATATGGCTATATGGTTGTAATTTACTCACAGTATCTTATTTTTTTTCTTGCTATGAACAATCCACCTTAATACTTACTTTCTCTGGTTGATGTCAGTTCTAACAAAAACAATGGATATTTCTATTAGGTATTGTATGATCTTAAAGCTGGCATCCTTCTATTCTATCTTTTTTTTCTTTTTGTTCCTTTGTGGTGGTATAATCCATTATCAATTTGACCTTCATTTGTATATGTGTGTATATGCATGGGAAATGTGTAAAAGCTTGTGTGTATTTAGGGTGAATGGGTGATATAGCTTGTCTCCAAACGTAGATTAATACGATGACAGAAACTAGTAAAGACAATTTAATAGCTAAAAGGGTCTTTACAAAGTGTTTAAAGAAAATACAAAGAAAATAGTAAAAATTAGCAAAACAAGGGGTCCTGCCTGACTAGACCCGGCGCTAGAAGCAGTGCTGGACCTGGCGCCAAGTCAGCACTGTAATTCCAACCTTGTGTCCGACTGGACCCGACGCCAGGTGTAGGTGCTGGACCTGGAGATAGGTCAGAACTAAAATTCCAATGTTTTGGTTGGCAGAGTGCACTTGGCGCCAGGTATGCCTTGGGGCCGGCGCCAGGTTGAAGCTGGAAGCTGGAATTCAGCGTTTTCTCCCTCTTTCGCTCCCTCTGTTGGTGTAGGCATGGACTGTTGTTGGGATTCCACTTGGATTTTTATCAAATTGAGTTCATGGTCACCAAATCCCTTCCATCATCAAGTATAGTTGTAGGAGCAACTGGATATTACCTTGGAGTCTTTTGGTCCTTGCCCATGTCATTGGCCCTTACATTGTTGCTCCCCCTTCTTGAGTTTTACTGGCTTGGTTGGCTTGATTCCCATCATTTTTCCCTTCTTATAGTTGATTCTTCCACGAATCATCACCTACATCAAAAGGAGTTAAGCCACTAATATTGAATGTAGCACTGACTTTATACTCACTAGGCAAGTTAATCTTGTAGGCATTATCTCCAACTGAGCCAATGACTTGAAATAGTCCATCACCTCTTGGGTCCAACTTGCTTTTCCTCTGGGTAGGAAACCTCTCCTTGTAAAGGTACACCCAAACCCAATCGCCGGGCTGAAATGAAATCGATTTCCTCCCTTAGTTGCGCTTATAGGTAATATCTTCATTTCGCTTTGTGATGGCTGCCTTTACTTTTTCTTGGAGTGCTTTCACTAATTCTGCTTTCTTGGCTCCGTCAAGATTCATGTGTTCTCTTACAGGCAAAGGAATAAAGTCCAGAGGCATTAGAGGATTAAAACCAAATACAACTTCAAAAGGAGAATAAGAAGTAGTGGAATAGATAGCCCAATTGTAAGCAAACTCAATATGGGGCAAGCACTCTTCCCAATTCTTCAAGTTTTTCTTGATAATGGTCCTCAAGAGTTGGGTGAGTGTTCAGTTGATCACCTCCATTTACCCATCCGTTTGGGGGTAATAAGCTGTGAAAAATAAAAGATTAGTACCAAATATATTCCACAAGACCCTCCAAAAATGGCTGAAAATTTTCGCGTCCCTATCAGACACAATAGTCATTGGGATTCCATGCATCCTTACTACCTCCTTAAAGAATCAATTTGTAATATATAAAGCATCATTAGTTTTGTAGCAAGCCACAAAATAAGCCATTTTTTAAAACCTATCAACAACCACAAATATAAAGTCCTTGCCCCATTTGGATCTAGACAATCCTAAAATAAAATCCATGGAAATAACAACTCAAGGGGCATTTGGAACGGGCAAATGAGTGTACAGTCCATATGGAAGTGACTTAGATTTAGCTCACCTACATGTTATGCATTAGGCACAATATTTTTCTACATTCCTTCTCATTTTAGACCAAAATAAGTTTCTTTAAGTATGCCTAAGGTTTTTGCAATACTAAAATGTCCCATTAGTCCCCTACTATAAGCCTCATTGACTAGCAATTCCCTAATGGACCCTTTTAGCACAGTCTTGACTCTCTAAAAAATAATAATAATAATAATCCATCATCCATATAGTATTTAGCAAATGCACATTTTTCAAAAGCATGAAAGATTTTTCCAAACTCATCATCATGTTCATACAACCCCTTCACAAGTTTAAAACCTAAAATTTTAGCAACCAAAGAGTTTAAAAGTGCATACCTTCAAGATAGTGCATATGCAACCGCATTGTCCTTACCCTTTCTATATTAAATGACATAAGGAAATATCCCAATGAACTCCACCCACCTTGCATGCCTTTTGTTCAAGTTTTGCTAGCTTTTGAGGTGCTTAAGGGTTTCATGGTCGGTGTGGATCACAAATTCTCTTGGCAATAGGTAATGTTGTCAATATTCTAAGGTCCTCACCAAGGCAAAAAGTTCTTTGTCATAGATGGAGTAATTGGTGGTTGACCCAAACAATTTCTAACTAAAATAAGCAATGAGTTTTCGATTGCGGGTTAGAACCGCACATATCCCCACCCTACTTGCATCACACTCTATCTCAAATATTTTTTCAAAGTTTGGTAGGATGAGAATTGGGGCTTGGCTCAATTGGTCTTTAATGATTTGAAAGGCTTGTTATTAGGCTTCCCCTATTTGAATCCCATATTTTTCTTCACTACTTCCGTTAGAGGGGTTGCTAAGGTGCTAAAGTTTTTGATGAATCTTCTATAAAAGCTTGCTAGCCCATAGAAGCTACGAACTTGGATAATACTGGTAGGAGTGGACCAATCTTGGATGGCTTTCACTTTTCCCTCATCAACCTCAATCTCCTTGGCACTTACAACATACCCAAGAAATGTAATCCTTTCCAAACAAAAAGAGAAATTTTCTAAGTTAGCATACAATCTTTCCCTTCTAAGAGCAACAAGCTTACATTGAAGATGATTTAAATGATCCACATATGACTTGCTATAAATTAAAATATCATCAAAATACACAACAATAAATTTCCCAATGAATTCTCTTAAAATATGATGCATTAAACACATGAAAGTACTAAGAGCATTAGACAACTCAAATGGCATAACAAGCCATTCATACAATCCATATTTGGTTTTGAAAGTCGTTTTTCATTTATCCCTCGCCCTAATCCTAATTTGGTGATAACTGAATTTTAAATCAATTTTAGAGAAAATGCTTGCACCAAACAATTCATCAAGCAAGTCATCTAGCCTAAAAATAGGATAGCGATACTTAATCGTGATATTGTTGATGGCATGACAATCCACACACGTGTGCCAAGTCCCATCCTTTTTAGGAACCAATAGAACCGAAACCGCATAAGGGCTTAGGCTCTCTCTCACATGTCCCTTCTCAAGCAACTCCTCAACTTACTTCTGTAATTCTTTGGCCTCCTCTGGATTAGTTCTATAGGATGGTCAGTTTGCAATGATGGCTCCGAGCATGAAGTCTATTTGGTGCTCGATTCTTCTTATGAGTGACAATCTTCTAGGCACCTCCGTTAGGAGAACATCACCAATTTTTGGAGAATAGCTGCAATTTCACTTGGCAAAGACAAAGTAAAGTCATTGGTAGTAACATAAGATCCTTTGCAAATAAAAAGAATAATCGGTTCTTTAGCCTTTATTG
The DNA here is from genome assembly GCA_026120185.1 of Voacanga thouarsii. Classification (NCBI taxonomy): domain Eukaryota; kingdom Viridiplantae; phylum Streptophyta; class Magnoliopsida; order Gentianales; family Apocynaceae; genus Voacanga; species Voacanga thouarsii. The sequence continues at coordinate 990,703 of JANUWF010000328.1, forward strand.
CTTCTATGATCTCACTCCTTTTTGCAAAATAGTTCACTCTTCTTTTACCTCCTTTTTTTGTCCTTGATCACTCCCATCCGTGATGGTCAATAGCACTTGTTTTCTCATTCTCTCCCTTAACTCTTTCTCTTTCCTCTCTTGTTCTTTTCTCTCTAACTCTTATTTTTGCTTGGCATCTTTACTCCCTTTTTCTTTTCTCTTTCCCTCATGATCTTTTGGTCTTTATTCATCTCACTTAGGGGTATGGGGTAAGAGTGAATTTGGATCCCACCTTAACAATAGAGTAAGTGTTCTTCCTCTCATCATACTTTACATTCCTATCATATTGTCAAGGTCTCCCTAAAAGTAAATGACCTTCTTGTATAGGCACCACATCATATAGTACATCATCTTTGTAGTTCCCTATCTCAAAAAACACCAAGACTTGTTTGTTTACCCTCAATACTCCACTATCATTTAACCATTGTAGCTTGTAGGGCTTGGGATATTTAATCCATTTCATTCCCAACTCATTAACCAAGTTTGTACTAATCACATTGGTACAACTTTCACTATCCACAATGACACTACAAAGGGTCTTGTTGATTAGACACCTTGTGTAGAATATGTTCTCCCTTTATTGATGGTCTTAGTCTTCAATGGCTTGGAAGTTCAATAATTTCCTTGTGACTCCAACCAAGGAATACTCTTGGCCAACCACTTCCCCTTAATCACTTTCCTCTTTCATATTTTTTTCTTAGTCTCCTTGGTATCGTTCTTTCTCCTCTTCTTCATCAGTTATAACTTCTCCATAGGGGTTAGTGTACACAGCCCTTTTACTTGGACACTCATAAGAAGTATGCCCATAACCAAGACATTTGAAGTACTTGATATCTCTATTTCATTGTGATCTTTCCATAGCTTTTCCATTAACCTTGTTCCACCCTTCCCTAGGTTTCCAATCTTCTCTAGGTTTTTATCCTTCCTTTGGCTTGTTGTACTCCCTTTGGAAAGGTTTAGGAGCATCCTCCTTCTTGATTGGCATCTTACTAGTGGTGTTTATACTTTGAAATGTAGGCTTAGCAAAAGTCCTCCTCTTTAGTTGCTTTTCAATCTTGGCGGCGGCATGGACCATGTCCTCAAGCTGGTTATAAGAGTGTGACTCTACCAAATTAGCTAGTTTCCTATTCAATTTGCCCAAGAATCTAGCCTTTGTTGCCCTAGGATCTTCTTGGATTTGAGCTATCATCAACATCATCTCCATTTCCTTATGATAGTCCTATACCCTTTATTATCTTGTTTAAGGGATTAAATCTTTTGGTAGAGATTTTGATAGTAGTGGTGTGGGACAAACCTAACCCTATCATGTCTTTTAACAAGTTCCAATTGCCTATGTCTTCTACTCTTATTTGCCTCTTTTGATTACCAACTTGTTCCCACCAAACCAATGCATACTCCGCAAACCCCAAGATAGCTAACCTCACATTGGATCTTTCACTATAAGTATGGCATTAAAAGTATATCTCCATTTTTCTCTTATTCAAAATAGGTTTCAGGATTACTCTTCCCATAGAATATTAGTGGCTTCAACTTGATATGGTTCAACTTCCTATCCTCATTATTTCCTTCTCTCCTACCTCCTCTATTGCCCCATCCTCTATTGGGTTCCCTATATGCATCACCATGTTCTCCCTCATACTATTCATCAACTTCATCAAATTCTCTTTCCAAACCTCTTGGATTGTTTCCCCTATTCCTTCCATGACCCCTATATCGTTCTCCTCTCATACCATGCCTACCCATTCTCATGGGAGCTTATTGAAATCTTTCAATTGAATACTCATCCCAATTTTCACTTTGTTGAACATTGAGTGGAGGAGTGTGGGCATCACCTTCCATTATTCTAGGGCTTGGAGCTTCAAACCTCTCTTGACCTCTTCTTTGTGCAATTGTAGAAAAGGTACCAAGTTGATTCCTCAACTCCGTTAGCTCCCTTGTCATGTGTTGAAACTCAATTTATATAGTTCTCATCATAACTTGCAAATCATCTCGCAAACCACTAGTATCAAGTGGTTCTTCTTGGAGTCTACTATAACCACTTGGATTAGGTCTAGAAAGTTCTTGTTCATAGGCCATGGCAATAGAAGTACTTAAGGAGTTATACCTACAAAAGAGATTAATAAAAAAAAAAAGAAAAAAAAAAGTAGTTCCTTTCTTCACTCATTTGTGTGTTTACTCTCAATAGTTTTCACTCTACACTCATATTTACCCTATTTGCCTCTTTTGATGTTAATCTCTCTCTCTTACCTTTTTCTCAACATTCAAATCTTCTTGTTCAATCCAATTCTCCCCAATAGCCAAAGATTTATTCCAACCAAGTGAATCAGCAAAATTTAATGGAATTTTCAATTAGGGGGTCTTAGAAAAATTTCAACAAATACTTCTTGGGCACCCTAAGCAAACAAGTTTTCCAAGCAAGAATTTCAAATAACAAGTGTTAGCCCTAAGGGCCTTCTTTTATGTTTTGATTTATGACAAACGTTGATATGGACTAACGTGTCAATTTATTGTGATAGGACATGATTGACCTTTGTTCTTCTAAAGTCTTCAGATAAGAATTGTTGGCGACTCCTTCATCACCGATTTCAAGAATGGAAGATCAATTGAAAAATCAAGTATAAGGAGTTATACATCAAGAAGACTTTTTATGAAGAATATTAGACTAGGAAGTGTTCATTAAGGTATACTTATTATTTCCTATGTCCTTTTATCTTTTGATTCATTTGGCTTTATCTTGAAGCTTCAAATGAGATGATTTTCAAAGTGTTTAAAATTCATAGAATTTTAGATGGTACAGTTTGAATCCAAAAGGTTCATCCAAAATCCTATAAACCGGATTGAAAAATTGTCCGTCAAGGATGTTCCTTTTTGGACTTAACTTTTGAATGCATTTTCGTCCAAAACCCGAGTCCAAAATTCAGATGAGTTTAAATAGAAAAATTTATAGCCGTTTTTTTATGACCGTTGGCACTCCACTTTTTGGCTCTATAAATAGCCCTTAAAGCCATATTACAAGCAAGATTTTTGAAACATCCATCTTAGAAACACTATTGCTCAATATCTTTAAAAATCTCATTTTATCTTAGCTTCAAAGTGAGTTCATTATGTATCAAAGATAAAAGTATTTTATGCTTGTATCCGAGAGAATATCTGCTCAAGTAAGTGAGCTTATCTCTGTTCTATTAATTTTCAATTCTCAGCTTGTAATAGCAAGGTTGTGTGGTAAAACCCATAGGGGTGATCCTTGTTGTATGTATGTTCAAGGTTGTGTGGTAAAACCCATAGGGGTGATCCTTGTTGTGTGATTGTTCAAGGTTGTGTTGTAAAACCCATAGGGGTGAGTCTTGATGTGTTTGAGAGGTTGTGTAAAACCTAGTGTGGTGATCCTCTCTTGTATGTGGTTGTTGTTGGGGATATGCCCTAGAGTCAATTTTTACTTATACAATTTTCATTATGTTTTATATAATAATATGATGCTTTCCTTTCCATGAATAGTGAGTTTTGTTTTGTTGGTCATCAAGTACGTGACTTGATAGTAAAACCCTACAATGAATACAATGACTATTCTAAAACTGTCCCTGATCGATTATTATTATTATTGGAATAATAATAAATTAAAATTAGTATGTTTGTGACTTGATGGCTATGTTTTACTGGCCATGGATATTTGTGATATCGAGTTAAGACATAAATAAATGTTAGAGAACATTGTATTGGACATGACCCACTGTGAGAGTACTTCATGGAATATGTCATAAGTACTTTCTAGCCATAATAATATTGAAAGTCCTTCGACCTAAATTCATCATAGTTTCTTACTTGATAAATTCTATATTTTGACATTGTCTAAAGTTGTCTTTAACCAGATAATAAATTAGACTACTGTTGGATATAGAATAAATCAAGGAGAGGAATATGATTGATTGTGAAGGAATTTGTCCCTCTCAGTTATGGGAGAGATATCCATGGGCCCCTTGATAAGTTAGACTGTTAAAATGCATGGCCGTGCTCAAATATATCAATCTAAGATATTGATATCATTTGTTTGAACAGTCTACTATGAAATCAAGAAATAATTGATTAAGCTTAATAAGGATGACATGCTCCGTGCCTTATGCTTCATCTGGATATCGTGTGACAAAAGGACTAAATATAAAATTATGATTTGGTTCAAAGAGATCACCGATCTTCATTTAACCTGGATATTTATAATGTTTTGCTAGAAACCGCTTATAACTTGTGGGCCATTTAAATATGATTTAGACACGCTGCCAGTGTTAAATGAACCTATAGGGTCACACAATAAGCGAACTTGTTAGGTTATTTTTCTGGTGACCAGGTTCGATGAATCTGGATGATATCCAGATTATAAGAATCTGACTCGGTAAAATAATTAGTTAAATTACCGAGATAATGGCAAAATCTTATCATATCAGTTTTAATTTAATTTGAATTTGAATTAGAATATGATAAGATACTATTAGGGTTGGACTCTAAGAGGTTCGAGGGTTTTTTTTAAGAAAACCCTAGCCGTCTTTTCAATAGTCCAATTTTTCGGTTGAGAACATTCGTGCCATTCTCTACCAGAAAAAAAACCTCTCAAACCCTAGGCGCTAGCACTCCCCGGATATCGAGTGAGTTCGCGGTGTGTATCCGATAGAGGACGTTCGCATACTGCAGCGTCTGGTGATTGTTCGGGTTGAACGTACAACAGCGCAACCGGAATCGAAGGATTTCGATTACAGCAACCAGAGGTAATTCTTAAAGCTTAGATCTTCTTAATCATTTACTTGGGTCCTTGGGAGGGATTCGTAGATGTTTTCCGCGTTTAGGAGTCCACGAATCCCAACAGTTGTTTCATTAAGTGAGGTTAATGAAATATGGTTGAAAATCCTTAAGTGTGAGGCTTAAGGTAGTGGACGTAGATCATTGTTGATCGAACCACTATACATCTCTTGTCTCATTTTATTTCAGTGGTTCATGTATATTGTTTTTATGATCTTTCACTGTCTAAATCTGAATACACATCTACGAGTGCTGGGACATCTTTCAATGCATCAATAAAGTCAGTCCAAGTATCTTTGTGATAATCCTTGTTCAGCATTTTAGACTCTTCAAAAAAAATTATTTTTGCTTGCCAAAAACCTTATTCACCCCCCCCCCCTCCCCTAAGGTTTTTCATTTGGTATCAGAGCCAGGTCTACATGCTTTTGGTTTAACAGCTTTGTAGAATAGATCTTGATGGCAAGCTCATCTTCTCTTCCATATGTTGAAGGATCTTCAGCAAATCGTCCACCTTTGTTTAATGAAAGCAACTATACCTTCTGGAAAAATAGAATAAAGATATATGTGTATTCTATTAACTTTGAGTTATGGAGTTTAATAGAGAATGGTCCTTTTATTCCATCAAAGATGATTGATGGCATAAAAATACCTAAACAGAATGATGAGTATAGTGTAGAAGACAATGCAAAAATGACTCTAAACGTTCAAGCTATGAATATTTTATGTTGTGCACTAGATGCGACTGAATACAACCGTGTTAATAGTTGTGATTCAGCTCATGATATGTGGAGATTGCTAGAAGTCACCTATGAGGGGACAAATTAAGTCAAAGAATCAAAACTAGGGCTTCTTATTCATGATTATGAATTATTTACTATGAAGCCAAACGAAAGCATCACTGACATGTTCACAAGATTTACTAATATCTCAAATGGTCTGAAAGCTTACGGAAAGGTTTATTCCCTTGGGGAACAAAATTGAAAAATTCTTGATGCTTTACCAAAAAGCTGGGAGCCTAAAACTCTTGCTGTTGAAGAATCCAAGGATTTGAAATCCTTACCTACTAAAGAGTTGGTCGGATCTCTTTTAACTCATGAGATGAAGCTTAAAAGGTTTCATGAATCTGATGATCATGAAAAAGACAGAAAAGAGATTGCTCTAAAAGCTGAAAGTGAAGATGAAGAAACAAACCCTTCAGAAAGTAGTGAAGGCATGGACGGTGATGACTTACAATGATAGCAAAAAAATTCAGAAGGATGTTCAAAGGAAACTACACACGAGGAAGGATGCTTATAAGAAAGAAAGGATAAACCTCCAACTTCAAACCTTAATGCTTTGAATATAAAAGCACGGATCACTTCATTGCAGACTGTCCGGTTGCAAAAGGAAATGAAGGAAAGTATCTAAGAAAAGGAAAGACCAGAAAATTAAGAAAGGTAAAGGATTGATGGGAGCTTGGGACTTAAATGATGAATCTGGAGATGAAGAATCTGAGGAAGAAACTGCCAACATTTACTTCATGGCTTTGGAAAATGAGGTAAACTTTTCAACATCAGAATGCATGTCTATTTCGCATACATCTATGACTGAAAAGCATGTTGATCCTAATGAGTTGTTATGTGATATGCTTTGTGAATTAAAAAACTGTCCAGAAAAAATAAAGATTTAAAGTTGAAGGTAAATTGTCTGATGAAAGAAAATGAAGCTTTGTTGAATAGCTACGAAATGTCTCTTGAAATATATGTGTGTGCTGAAATTGAAAAAGATGTGATCATGACAGCATTACATCATGCATCTCTGGAAAATAGAAAGTTGTGTGATAAAATTCGAATTCTTGAATTCATGGTTAGCACCTTCAATGATATGAAAATTAGAGTAAATGATCTTACCAATTGCATTGAAAAATTTACAAATGGTAAAAGCAATCTAGAAAAACTTCTCGGAACTCAACATCATTTTGGTAATCGAAGTGGATTAGGATATAACCATGAGGATAATAACAAAACTTGCATGCCCAGATTTGTTTATGCTGGAAATCAAAGTGGCTTAGAATATAACCAGGAGGATAAAGACAAACCTTGCATGCCCAGATTTGTTTATTCTGGAAATCGAAGTAGCTTAGAATATAAACATGAGGATAAAGACAAAACTTGCATGCCCAGATTTAGCTTAGCCGAAAATCAAAGTGGCTTAGGATATGAACATAAGAATAACTACAAAAAGAACAAGTTTCAGCATGCTAAACCTACTCCTTCTCACAGCACATACAAGGCATGCACGTATTATGAAAAACCTGGACATATTATTTCAAGATGTCTTATTAGAAAAAAAGTGGAATCCGGTGAAGCTACTTTTTGAAAAATCAAAGAAAATGTTACTAACCTTCATAGACCCAAGAAAGTGTGGGTACCAAAAATCATCTATTCTTCTCATGTATAGGCACGGTCTTTAAGCTTTACCAAGTAGTTCTTGGACAGCGATTGTTCAAGACACATGACTGGAAATGCAATATTGCTAGAAGATATTCAGACAACAAATGAAGGATTTGTTACATTTAGAGACAAGAAAAAGGGAAGATTCTCGGCATTGGTAATATTGGTAAAGGTTCATTAACATTTATAAAGCAAGTCTTACTTATTGATGATTTGAAATATAACCTACTCAGCATTAGCCAATTTTGTGACAATGGTTGCAAAGTTATTTTTGAAAAAGATTCTTGCTCTATACTTGACAGTGGAAATCTCGAAATCATCTTTACTGCCAAACGCATGGGAAATGTATATGTGTTTTATCTTAATGACCTTGTAGCTAAAGGAATTAGATGTCTATCCGTTCATGATAATGATGGTTATCTTTGGCATAGGAGACTAGGTCATGTATCCTTTGATTTGTTAAACAAACTATCCTCAAAAGAACTTGTTAGAGGGCTTCCAAAAATGAAATTTGATAAATACAAAATCTGTGATGCATGTCAATTTGGAAAGCAAATCAAAACTGCTTTTAAACCAAAGAAAATGATCTCTACCCTCAAAACCTCTTGAATTAGTTCATATGGATTTATTTGGACCTATGAGGACTGCTAGTCTTGGTGGTAAACGCATGTGTAATTGTTGATGATTTTTCTAGATTTACCTGGACATTATTTGTTGGACAAAAAGATGAAGCCTTTACTGAATTTTCAAAACTAATTAAGCACGTCCAAAACTCGATTGGATGCAAATTGGTCTATATCAGAAGTGACAATGGAAAAGAATTTTGTAACAGCGAATTCATTCTCTTCTATGATGAAAATGGAATCTTTCATCATTTCTCAGTAGCTAAAACTCCTCAACAGAATGGTGTTGTTGAAAAGAAAAATCGGGCCTTATAAGAAATGGCTAGATCAATACGTTATGAAAATGTTATTCCAAAATACTTTTGGGTGGAAGCTGTTAACATAGCATGCTATACAATAAATTAAGTTATGTTAAGACCATTTTTAAGAAAAACTCTTTTTGAACTTATGTTTGACAAAACTCCTTCTATCTCTTATTTTAAAGTTTTTGTATGCAAATGTTTTGTTCTAAATACAAGAAATAATCTTGGAAAATTTGATAGCAAGTCCGATGAGGCTATCTTTCTTGGATATTCTTCCAACAAGAAAGCTTATAGAGTATACAATAAAAGAACACTTTGTGTGGAAGAATCTGTGCATGTTGTATTTGATGAATCTAACATTTATACATCAAAAAGAGATGATGATGATGTAAGAAATTCAAATGAAGCTAAGTTAGATTAAGTAAATGCTCTATCATTAGATACTCATGCAAAAGAGGAGGAGATCGAAGAATTACAGAATGAACAAGAGAAAGATCAAACTAAAGATTCTGCAAATCATCAATTGCCAAAGGATTGGAAATTCAAATCAGGCCATCCAAAGGAGCAAATCATTGGAGATCCAAACCAATGAGTTAAAACTCGACGGTATTTTATCGAAAACTTTACTCTTTTTTCAAATATTGAACCTAACAGCATTGATATTGCATTACATGATGAATTTTGGATTATTGCCATGCAAGAAGAGTTGAATCAACTCGAAAGAAATCAAGTTTGGAAACTTGTTCCTACACCGCATGATCATCCTGTTATTGGAACAAAATGGGTTTTTAGAAACAAACTTCATGAAAACGAAGCTGTAATTAGAAACAAAACTAGATTGGTAGCTTAAGGATTTAATCAAGAGGAAGGCATTAACTACGATGAAACATTTACTCATGTTGCTAGATTAGAATCTATTAGAATGTTACTTGCTTTTGCATCTTTTAAAAATTTTATACTCTATCAAATGGATGTCAAAAGTGCTTTCTTAAATGGATTTATTGAAGAAGAAGTGTACGTTGAGCAGCCACCTGGTTTTTCTCATGAGCTCTATCCAAATCATGTTTTCAAACTATCTAAAGCTCTTTATGGATTAAAGCAAGCTCCTAGAGCTTGGTATGAAAGGCTTAGTGGTTTTCTAATCTCAAAAGGATTTTCTAGAAGCTTAATTGATAATACCTTGTTTATCAAATCTGATTGCTCTGGTGACTTACTAATCGTCCAAATCTATATTGATGATATTATATTTGGCGCTACTAATGACTCCTTGTGCAAGATGTTTGCTAAAACTATGCAGCAAGAATTTGAAATGAGTATGATGGGAGAATTGAACTTCTTTCTCGGACTACAAATTAAGCAAACTAAAGATGGAATCTTCATTAACCAAGCAAAGTATGCCAAAGAGTTGATCAAAAGGTTTAGAATGAATGAAGCAAAAGAAATCGGCACACCCATGAGCACATCCATAAAACATGACCAAGATGAAAAGGGTAAGGAGGTAGATGAACGAAAATATAGACGTATGATTGGAAGTCTACTATATCTTACTGCTAGTCGACCAGATATCATGTTTTCAGTATGTCTTTATACTCGATTTCAATCTTATCCGAAGGAATCTCATTTAAGTGCAGCACTCGAGAACAAAGCACATTGAAGTTAAACATCACTCCATCCGAGACCATGTACTCAAAGGAGATGTGTGTGTTGAATATGTTTCAACGGATGAACAACTTGCAGATATCTTCACTAAACCTCTAGCTGAGGACAGGTTCAACAACTTGAGAAGAGGTTTGGGTATTACAAAAATTTGATAAATAATTTTTTTTTTTTTTGTGTAAGTTCTTCTTGTGCAGGAATTGTGAAGAAAAAGGTTTTGGAAACAAAACTCTACATCTAAAATACCTTGTTCTTGTTTTGGACGTAGCACTAGAATCTAATTCCTACATCCAAAATGCATTTTAGGGAAACACTCTTTTTGGACAATGATTTCGGACCTGGTCTTGTTCCAAAATCAATGCATGATATTCTTTTATTCCAAATTTCGTGTTTTAAAAAATTGGTTTGCACGTTTTTCAAAACTCCTCAGAAAAACACATGTTTCCAAGGCACATTGTTCTCACACTATCCTAGACATTCAAAACTATTTGATTTTCTCTTTCTCAAAACCCTTGAAATCGTCATTCTTCCAAAACAATTCCTCCGTGTTCTTCTTCTCTGAAAACCCAAAAAGCTCTGTAAAAGCTTGAATCCTTCAATGGCCAAGATAAAATCCACCGTTCCACAACCTAAAAAGGAGCAAAAATCTTCTCCGGTGTTAATGAAAAAGGTTTTGGGTTCAACAAAGGGCAAAGTGAAAGCAAAGGAAGCTTCTCCTTAGCCTCACTTCTCGGCCTCTCATTATGATTCGTCTGAATCTTCCTCCGAACAATTGAGTTCTGCAAATCAGATACCTCGATTTCTCGACTCCAAATGTGAATCTGAATACAATGACTAGGTCTCTAGAAATCGAACTATTATTTCTGGCTATCGAGTGAACCACTCTGCTTTTCTGAACTTGTCAAATATTCTGGATATGTTTGATCATGTCGGGTGGGGGAGTTTGCTATTAGTTGATGAGAAAATCTACACTCCTTTAGTCTGGGAATTTTATGCAAATTTGAGAAAGGGCAAACTGGAAGAAACAGAGGGAGGATTCATGATTAGGTGGTATGTGACACGAGTGAAAGGAAAAGATTTTGAATTTGACCATAGAATGCTGAACAGAATCTGTGATGTTCGTGATGCTGGTTTTCAGTATTTTAGGTTGAACAAATTTCCTGAAGGAAATGAAATTTTTATTTTGAAAAATTTTGAGAAGTTGTTTACTGGTGGAAAAAGCTTTGAGATCTCTAGAAATCGTAGTTCTAAATGGCTGAATGGATTGGGTAGAATCCTTCATCATAGGGTTTCTACCATTGTTGTACCCAATTACAGTCATAAGACTTCTATTAGCATACTTCAAATGGTGGTCATGCTTGCTTAGCTGAGGGGAGACAGATTAACTTTGGATTTCTGGCAACAAAGTTAATGTTGCAGTCTAGAAATACTTCTAGAAAGGCTCTTCCGTTTGGAAATTTATTGACCAAAGTCTTCAGATTTTTCAATATTGATTTAAATTCTATTACTTCTGATCCCTCAAAAATAAATGTTTATAGCTATGACTCATTTGAAAAGATAGGATATGTAAGGGAGAATAATTCTTGGAAATTGCTTAGAGAAACTGCTGGAAAAGAAAGAGAGAACCTGATGAAAATTAAGGACGAAGGAAAGACTGTCTCTGGTTCTAAAAGAAAATTTGATGAAGGCAATGTTCATGACATGGGTTTGTCTGAGAATATTCTGAGTGCAATCAGCTCCTTTGCAGAGAAATTGGAATCTCTTAGCTCAGAAATCAAGAACTTAGGGAACAGAATTTCTGTCATTGAGCAATCTGCTAAGCCTTCCGCCTCTATATCTGACCATGAAAAGGATGAACAATCTTCAGAGGACAAGAATGAACCACCTACAGATATCAAGGTTCCCTCTCCTGAACCCTCACCTGAACCATCTCCATAGCCTTCTCCTGTCCACAAAAAAGATATTCCTCCTCCTTCTCCCAAACCCAAAGGAAAAAGACAGAAGCATGTGGTTGTAAAGGGAAAATCCAACAGAATAGCTGGTCAGTTTTCCAAGAAGGGTACTGGATCTAAGGGTGAAACCATTAATATTTTCTAAACTGTTTTCTTAGGTAACACCGTGGGCTGATGAACAACTTACATTCTACCACAGTTGAACAATTTACTTTTTCAGTCATTTATATTCTGTCTTTGGATAGTTTCTTATACTTTTTTAAGTTTAATTCTCTGTCATGCCTATTATCTATCTGATGACTGTTAAGTGCATATTACTTCTCCTTCTACTATGCTTCTTTTTTATTGATGACAAAGGGGGAGAAAGAAAATGGCAGTGAATATGAGAGAGATGACAGTTATTATGGGGGAGAAAGAAAATGTTAGATAGATCCACATGTTGATAAGGACAAAATGAAAAAATGAAACTGTTGTGAAAATGTTGAATGTTGGTCTGCATGACTGTCGGCATGATGTTGTTTGCAAGACATATGCTAATCTGAAAATGTTATAGTATGCAATATAAGTTGTATGAAATTGTTGGTATGCAGTAATTGATAGAAAATGTAAAGTTTGCATGTTACGACTGCATATGAATTTGATCTACATGTTGATATCCAAAAATAAAATGTTATGAGTTCTACATGGATTTTACATTGGACTATTAATGTTTGGTTTTTTGTTCAGCAAAGTAACTGCTATGGAAGTTGAAACCCTTTGAAAAACTAAAACTGTTGTACGAACAGTCATTGAATTCCGAAGTAACTGCATGAACTGTTATGAACTATATGAACCATTTATGATATGAACAATTGCGCAGGTAAATCAAAACCGTGATGAAAATTTTTTATTCACTATTCACAAATTTTTCTGAAAAATTCCTCAGTTTGTGAAAGTTCAATTTTATAACACAGAATTCTGAATGATAATTGGATCCTTGAAACAAAAATTCTGTGATAAATTGTTGGTGCATCGAATCAGGGAGAGTTTTGGACTCAGAAACTTTGTATCCAAAACAAATATTCTTATAAGCAGTTTTTGAAAAATGTTTTGGACATCCAAAAGTCCTATCCAAAAGATATTCTGAAAACACAAGTTCTTCCAATACGATTTTGGATACACTTTCTGGATGAAGAAATCGTTACTTCTTCTATTCCCTCTTATGTTCAAAATTATCACATAAGCATATATTTAGGGGGAGCTTTTAGCATTTTATCTCTATCAAATTACTTTGAATATTTATATAGAGATATGATATGCTTTAGGATCACTGAGATATGATTTCTCATAAGATCTCTATGAGACTTGTTACAATTATTTGCACATTTTGCTCATCATGTTATCTCTATCTACATATCAAATGTGTCATGTTTGTAATCACTTAAAAATGGGGAGATTGTTAGCCCTAAGGGCCTTCTTTTATGTTTTGATTTATGACAAACGTTTATATGGACTAACGTGTCAATTTATTGTGATAGGACATGATTGACCTTTATGCTTCTAAAGTCTTCAGATAAGAATTGTTGGCGACTCCTTCATCACCGATTTCAAGAATGGAAGATCAATTGGAAAATCAAGTATAAGGAGTTATACATCAAGAAGACTTTTTATGAAGAATATTAGATTAGGAAGTGTTCATTAAGGTATACTTATTATTTCCTATGTCCTCTTATCTTTTGATTCATTTGGCTTTACCTTGAAGCTTCAAATAAGATGATTTTCAAAGTTTTTAGAATTTACAGAATTTTGGATGGTACAGTTTGAATCCAAATGGTTCATCCAAAATCTTGTAAACCGGGTTGAAAAATTGTCCGTCAGGGATGTGCCATTTTGGACTTAACTTTTGGATGCATCTTCGTCCAAAACCCGAGTCCAAAACTTGGATAAGTTTAAACAGAAAAATTTATAGCCGTTTTTTTATGACCGTTGGCACTCTACTTTTTGGCTCTTTAAATAGCCCTTAAAGCCATATTACAAGCACAATTTTTGAAACATCCATCTTAGAAACACTATTGCTCAATATCTTCAAAAATCTCGTTTGATCTTAGCTTCAAAGTGAGTTCATTGTGTATCAAAGATAAAAGTATTTTATGCTTGTATCCGAGAGAATATCTGCTCAAGTAAGTGAGCTTATCTCTGTTATATTGATTTTCAATTCTCAGCTTGTAATTGCAAGGTTGTGTGGTAAAACCCATAGGCGTGATCCTTGTTGTGTGATTGTTCAAGGTTGTGGTGTAAAACCTATAGGGGTGAGCCTTGATGTGTTTGAGAGGTTGTGTAAAACCTAGTGTGGTGATCCTCTCTTGTATGTGGCTGTTTCATTAAGTAAGGTTACTGAAATAGGGTTGAAAATCCTTAAGTGTGAGGCTTAAGGTAGTGGACATAGATTATTGTTGATCGAACCACAATACATCTCTTGTCTCATTTTATTTCAGTGGTTCATGTATATTATTTTTATGATCTTTCACTGTCTAAATCTGAATACACATCTACGAGTGCTTGGACAGCTTTCAGTGCATCAATAAAGTCAGTCCAAGTATCTTTGTGATCATCCTTGTTCAGCATTTTAGACTCTTCGAAAAAATTATTTTTGCTTGCCAAAAACCTTATTCACCCTCCCCCCCCCCCCCCCTCTAAGGTTTTTCAACAAGGATTCAAATAGTCCAAGAATAATCACTAAAATATAAGAAAGAAATTTTAAACAAGAAACGAATAAGAATTAGTAAGAAACGAGAAAGGTAGTAGATAGGAATAGGAAGAACAAGATTACCACAAATGTGTAATGGCAAAGATAAGTTCAATAAGCATGGATTTCAACAATAGAGTGATATGTCAAGTCACAATATCCCAATGAATGAAAATTATAAATCAAAACCTACAATTATAGCCACAAATATCCTCATAGAATATTTTACAAACACCTTAGTTGCTATCCCGTCACTTAAGAACAACGAATATTTTCACCAATATTCAAGCCCACTTTCACCACAAACACAAGACAAATTTGTTCTCAAAGATTATATTAAAATCAAAGAGCAATTTTCCCAAAGAAAAATCAAGATATAACAAAGATTTCATGACCTTTTTGGAACATATTTTTGAGTTATGGGATTTCCCTTTTTTTTTTTTTCTTCAACTTGCAGGGTTTCTTTTCTTGATATCAAGCTTTGATTGAAATCAAGGATAACTAGACTCTGATACCAAACTCTTTGATATTATCTTATGTGAATAAATTTGTGGAATAAAGGCAAACGAATGGGTAAATGTAACACCCCACTACTTAGACCCATTAGGGCCGGGGATGTCGCCCCGTCCATGGGACAAGGGGTCTTTATAACTAGGTCACATAAAATAAAATAAAAGAAACACTTCGAAAAATAAACTTATTACAATCCAGCAACATATGAACAAATTCAAAATAATTGTCTGCTACAATCTCTTAAAAACATTACATAAGAAAAATAATAAAGAGTCTTCAAAATCATAAGCAACAATCTAGCTAATGACCTTCACAGTAGAATCGACCTGAAAACATGGCATAAAAGGTGATGAGATAAAAATCTCAATAAGCCTATGTGTGCTTTGAGTGTTTCAGGTAAAACAGTTCATGTATGCAAGTTATAAAAATTTCATAAGAGAAAGTGCTGGCAAGCATTAAATAAATGTTATAAATGAAGAATGGTGTTTTGTTTTCCAAACCATACATGTGCACAATAAATACAACCACCCAAAGAGGTAGCCATGGCACCACACATTGGGTCCCATGATAATATAATGGTCAGTATGCCTCACGTTGAGCATGCCGATCAGATTGCCACACGTTGAGCCTGCTGACAAAAGGTATGTGTATGGCCTACCGGGTGAGATACTCCTCCATCTTTACACCCAAACTTACCGATTGTCCACTCCAGAAACACACAATCCATTTAACTGAAACTTGCTAGCTCGGACCGATATGACCTACCGGATTGGCATCCTATCCGGAAAGGATTCACCCCTCAGAGGTAGCCACCTATTGAAAGACTTACCCTAACCCTTCAAAGACTAGTCTTAGTAATCTACCCTTATTAAGTACTCAACGTTGATTGTCCCACTTGGGAGAAAATTGATCATACATTAATTTACTTGGAAATGGCAATTAAGGTTTCTAAAATTCTTGTCAAAGTTGGGTTTTAGAAAGAGTTTAGCATTTTGTGTAAAATTGCTTGTTTAATTTTCAAACGATTTACTTGACTGAAATAAAAAGGAAATATAGTCCTTAATTGCCTTTACAAATGAATGATCATACACATTAAATTTGGCTTGCCACAATAATTTTTTGTCTTCAAATGACTGCATGCAAGAGCTTACCTGATCCTTGGCTCTTCTTGAATTCAAAAATCTTCCAAGGTCAACTTAACCCCGCCTGGGGTAAACACAAGGCATAAGGTTATATTCGGACTATATCTATCTTACATAAATAATTCCTAATTCAACTAATTACAACCATGACTAACCATGACCTTAATGTCCTAAGTTTTAAGGCTAGATAATAAATTATTTTATAAAATAAATCTAGCTTGATAAGTTAAAATAACTAGGGGTTCTAAAATAATTATTAATAAGTTATAGGTTCAAATAATAAATTTTTAGTATTATTACTAATAAATAAACTAGTGTTTAAATATTGAATAATACTAAGTCCTAAATAATATTAGTAAATGGTAATATTTAAATAGTATTATTATAAATAAATAAATAATAAATTACACTTAATTTTTAATTAATAATTAATAGATAATAAATAATTAGTAATAAATAATAAAATTAATAATAAATGAATAATTTTTAATTTTTAATTAAATAAAAAATAAATTCTTATATAGATAATATTTATGGATATAGGTAAAAATTTTAACTAGGGTCTACAAAGTCATTAATTTAATTCTAATAATTTATTTATTATTATTTATATAAAAGATTTTATTTATTATTATACATATATATATATACTATTTTTAATAAAAGATATCATTTATTTTACTAATAAAATATTAATATTCCATTTCCAAATTTCCCTAGGAATTTCAAAACTCTTAGGAAAAATATAGTAATAATTCTAATTTAGGTAATAAAATTTGTTAATAAAAATAACCTAAGATTAACATGAAAATAATCATGATTTTCCTATTACTAGAAAAGATTCATGAACACATTCTCCAACATCAAACAATAACCTAAGCCATTCATGAACATATGCTTAAATCAACACATACTATCACATGGCTAAATCCCTACTAGGCATAATCATCAATCATGGCTTCAATGGAAAATAAGAATACAAGAGCCTAATCACTTTTGGTGACATAATATCTAACATGCTTCAAACATCCATAAATTTCATTAAGCATGATGAACATACATAGATTCAAAAGGAAAATCCATATAGCTTAGTCATATACACTAATCCTCATGTCCTAATCCCAACCCTTTCATCCACATGCATACACTCAATCCCCCATTCATATTCTATCTCCCTTTCAACATCTAAGAGACATGAATTCCAAGAATAAAAAGAAATATTAAGGAAAAATACTTGATAGTCGATTATTTTGATGAAGGCTAAAGAAGGTCCACGCGCGATTGAGAGTCTTGAGTAGTCCAAAGGAAAATCAGGCATGGTTGATGGTTGACCAACCATTCTGAGTGAGAGAGAGAGTGAGAGAGAGAGAGAGAGAGAGAGAGAGCATTAGTACGGTCCATTGAAGATTGAATGAAAGAGGGTGAACAAGAAGGTTGTTTTTTATTTACTTTGATGATGTTCTTGAGACCTTTAAGAAAAAGTTGATTTTGATCCGATAGAAAATTCTTGTTTACGTGATTTTGTGTTATAAAGACCAGAAATGAACACTAGGGATTAAGTAGAAGTAATCTGGAGTATTTGAAAGTGATTTGAGGTGTTTAGGATAGGTTTTCACTTGAATAAGTGTAGTGTGTGTTCTTGGTGAGAATTGAGAGAATTGAGAGAATTTGTGAGAAAAGCTATACGAAATCTGGAATGATGTTAACCGAATGGTCTAGGGTTATTAGGATTTTTGGTTTTCAGCTAGAAGGAGAGAGAATGATCAGATCTTATTTGAAATTCAAATGGAGAGAATTGTGGCGTTGTTTGGGTTGGAGATTAGCTTATGGTGTTTAATTAAGGGAGGTTTCTTTGCTCTTCAATGGTGCCGGCTAGACTAGCTAACTTTACTGAAATGAATGAAGGCTGTTCAGGTTATAAGGCTGGCCAAAATGCAGTCATCAATGGTAGGGAAAATTCTGGTTTGCTAGCTTAATACAAGAGTGTTTTCATGGAACAAGATTCTGGAATTTTTTTGAAGTTCAAATGTGTTTTGGATAGAATGATCTTAGGAGATTTTTGAGGTATGATTATGGAATCCAAGTACTCAACGTAAGTGTGGAGGTTAATAGTGTTCAGTCCATGGCTAAACAAGGTCCAATTTACAGAGGTTTGGAGGTGTTTTTTCGGCCTAGGCTTTGAGAGACAAAACTGGAATTTTTCTAGTTTTCATTGTTGTTCAAAGCTTTAAAGGTTGCTGATTTTTCTATGCAGAATTTTTACATTTCTTCAGCCCGATTTGCAGCTGGCTTTGAGGAGTGTTTGAAGGTCTTTGAAAGGGGATTTTCCAGCCTTCTTTTTGGAGAAAAACAGAGGAGGTTTTGCTAGATTGATGACAAAAAAAATAGCTTCAATCTCAGCTTAGAGTGCAGCGAATTTGTACAAGAAATTTTCTGGTTTTGTGTAGTTTGTGCAGTCCAAATTTTGCATAGAATTTTCAATCTTCAAGCTACATGAAATGACCATTTTTTCTGGCAGCAAATGAGCAACAGCACTGGCTGAATTTTTTGAAAGCTAACTGTCCAAAATTCTGGAAAATTTCCAAATTTTCTTCATTAAAACATGAATAACATGAAGATAGAATTGAAAGTTCTACCATGGTGATTTATTTCTCTTAGGAACCCTTCTTAACTTCCCTCCTATTTTCAGCCAATCCTCTAACTGCCAAGATTGATTTTCGAAATTCAAGGGTAAGGAATTATCACAGAATTTTTGGAATTAAAAGAAAATATTTAATGCATTTTGAATAATTTAAATTATGAAGATGTTAGAACAAAGCTAGAGGTAATAAAAATGACAAGAATTCCTCTAGAATTCTTTTTAGGACATGATTATATGATCAAGACATTCTCTTCATGTCTCTCCAAAGGCAACATTCCTATCTTTAAGGAATGTAAAAAAATCTAAAATTCAAACATAGCTAAAATAATTATGAATAAAACATAAGTGATGGGATTTGAGCTCGTGACCTTAGAGATTAATTCACAAAGCTCTAACCACTTAACCACACTAACTCTTGTTCTTAATTTCTCACCAAAATATTCTTCTTATCTAAACCTCAAGCCATCTTCATATTTTGACCTCAAGCAAAATTATCGTTTTACCCTTCCTACTCAATAAGCACAGCTAAACCTTCTAACCTATAAACCACAATTCTAAAGCACATAAAGTCATTCAAAAATATATTTTTTTATGCAGAATAATATGATATACATCCCAACCCCCTTACTCTCAGGTTGGCTTTAGGTAGGGTTTCACAGTAAAACTCTTGGCTAAACAAAAGTGGCCCAAACAGTGGAAATTTGCGGCAAAGAAGAAAGAAAACTATCTAACTATTCCTTAGCAAATCTTTGAGGAACAAAGCATCGAAGACCCATAAGAAATATAGTAAGACCCACTATAGATTCACCCAAATATCCTTGACACAACAAAGGAAATCAAGAATGAGAGAAGTAGAACTATAGGCACCCAAGCAATGGAATTCAAGATAAAACCTTAGAAGAACAAAGCAACTAAGACACAATCAAGAGAAACCACATTAGATTATCCATAGATTTTAGAGACTCATACATAGGGAGGACTAAACCCTAAGTAAGGTCTTGAAGAAGATGAAGAAGGAGGTTAAACCTCTCAAAACTCTCTTTTCACAATTTGAAATAAAGTATGATCAATTGAATTCTCAAATCACAAAAGATGTATTTATACTACCCTAACCCTAGCTAAGTAACTACTAAGGCCTTAAGAAAATTTAATGGCTAAAAAGGTCTTTACAAAGTGTTTAAAATAAAGAAAATACAGAGAAAATAGTAAAAATTAGCAAAACTGGGGGTCCTGCCCGACTAGACCCGGCACTAAGTCTGCACTGAAATTCCAGTGTTTTGGCTAGAAAAATGCACTTGGAGCCAGGTATGCCTTGGGGCCGGTGCCAGGTTGAAGCTGGAAGCTAGAATTCAGCGTTTTCTACTTCTTTCGCTCTCTATGTTGGTGCAAGCATGGGCTATTGTTGGGATTCCACTTGGATGTTCATCAAATTAAGTTCACGGCTGCCTTCTTCACTCCAAATCCCTTCCATCATCAAGTATGGTTGTAGGAGCAATTGGATATCGTCTTAGAGTCTCTTAGTCCTTACCCTTGTCATTGGCCCTTACATTGTTGCTCCCTCTTCTTAAGTTTTAGCGACTTGGTTGGTTTGATTCCTATCACTATCCCAACAACTGTACACAAGAGAAAGCTTGTATAACACATAGAATTTTCTTTTAATTCATCATTTGAAATATATTTGTAATTATTGTTGTTATGTATAATATATTACAACTTCCATTTTATGACGATTTCGTATGAGGAGAAATACCATAAAGAATATTCGTAGATGGACATCTGTTTCTTCACTCACACAACAAACACTGAAAATGAGGTTGAACAAGTGCTAAAAAGAGAAAGGTTAATGTTAGAGGGGAAAGAAGAGCTACTAGAGGCAGTAAAACTTATCTTTATTGACAAGCGATCTAAGGACATATACGTAAGTGTCATATCTAATGAAATACAAGATCAACATATTTATACTTTTGGTTTTATAAGATCTAATATGATTGTGGTGTTATTTTAATGGGGATCCACTGAAATTATTGTTTCCACAATATTAACTAGTAATCTATGCTTTATTACTCAAAACATATAAATATTCAGCTTTAACCTATAGCAATTTGAATTGTTGATTGTTAAGGATTGGTGTTATAAGTAGACAGAGAATTTAATTGGCATTGTGTGATTAGACTTAAACTACTAGGGACTAGATTGTGCAATTGGTATTGAAATTAGCCACTGAAATTTGAATTGAATTAAGTTGACTGTATTCAGCTACATTTTGATTTTGCCTGCTAAGTTTAAACTGATATATGATTGAGCTACCTTTGATGTGAAATGTTAAGCTTGAGTTATAGTTGACTAGATACTGGTTTTATACTACTAAACTTGAGAAAAGAAGTTAAGTTTTATTGGTTGATTTGTGTTGGTTAATTATTGCATTTGTGTTGGTTGGCTAGTGATTTGAGCTTTGAAATGTGGATTATTGAGTTTCTGTTGTGGCAATTATAAGGAGGAGTATGTCAATTGTTTGATTGAGTTATGAAGTGTGGGTTGCAATAGTGTTGGGTATATTGAAACCTGTGTTGGAACAATTGGTTTAATTTTGGTAGAGTTGTGACTTGATTGTGGTTCATTGAGGAGAGTTGATTTTTGATTGGTGAATTGAGTGGTAATATAGTACTACATGGAAAAATTTGAGTGAAGTGGCTACAGTGAGAGGGATTGTTGTTGTCTTGTTTAGGGCTGGAAATATGTGACTGAAGTGGCTATAGTGAGAGGGGATTTTTGTCCTCTTGTTTTGGGCTAGAAAAATGTGAGTCAGTGGTTGAAAAAATGTGAGTGAAGTTGTTGTTCCTACAAGCTCTAAAACAACCCCTCTATCTTCCCTTTTCTCTGTTTACTTTTCTCTGGAAACTTGTTCTTGGTTGGGGCTATTTTTTTGGGAGGCTGCTTTGTTTGGATTATTTTACTAGCACGTATAAATTTTGTTATTGGGTTATTATCATTGTCACAGGTAAGGTACCAAGAAGAATTGCAAAAAGAGATGGAGCTAATAACAAATCAAACACCTGGAGGAGATCAACCAAAACTAGTTAACAAGGTTGATGTTTGGTTGTGATTTGTAGGACCACCAAAAAAGGGTAATACAGTCTACAGCATAAGATCTCTTAGTTTAAGCTGCTTAGAGAAATCTATTGCATACAAGTCATCCTATGTCCAAAGGTCAGAATTGCAAAGTGTTGACGAATCATTATACAAGGCTATTCAAGAACTACGAGAAGTGAATGAATAATTGCAATCCGAGGTGAAATCCTTAACATCAAAAGTCAAGGAACTCAAGGGAGAGGATGCTTCACGAGCTAGTTCTTGAATTTATTTCATATTTTGGACTAATGAAGTAAAATATTGTTTTAAGCTCATAACAAATTTACTTTATCTGTTTTTTGTTCCACACCAGAGTTTGATGTACTTGCAATATGGATATATGACTTTTGGTATGAATATACTTTTAATATTATGTAGGATTGCTTCATTAAATATGTATATAGATTATATAGTGATAATATAGTTCTACTTACCAATGGAAAATCAATTGGTACTTACCAACAAATAATCTGTCGGTACATATCAAACGAAATTTACAGGTGTTACCAACACACAATCTGTTGCTATTTACCACCACATATTTGCAAATGCTTACTAGTAGATTTACCTGTTGCTGCATACCAACAAAAATCACCAACACAAATTTGCAAATGTTTACCAACTGATTTATCAATTGGTACATACCAACAGCAATCTGTAAGTGCTTTCCAACAGATCGCTATTGGTAAGTAACAACAACAACTTGCAACTGCTTACCAACAGATTTATCTATTAGTATATACCAACAAAGTATGTTTGCAATACCAACTAAATTGTAGTTGGTAAGCTATCAATACGCATTTTCTTTTTCGACATTTACCAACTAAATCGTTTGTTGGTAATGAATAATAATTAGCAACACCATAAATATACCAACTAAGGAATTATTGGCAAATTACCAACAACATTACCAACTATACAATCAATTGAAAAAAATACCAACAAAATAAACAATTCAAAAATTTCTAACAACTTTACCAATGACGTAGTTAGTTTGTTGGTAACATAATAAAACTACCAACAGAAAATACTTAACTCCAAAGAAATCATTATCAACTAAAATATAATGTTACTAACAGTGAAATCTGTTGGTAATTACCAACAGACTTAAAAATCTCTTGTTGGTAACACTTTTCAACAAGTGTTTTACCCACGAACCAAATTTTGTTGGTAATCTATTGATAAACTAGTATTACCTACAAAAATTGGACACCTACCAACAGAAGTTGATAGTTTGTAATTAGCCTTTTCTAGTAGTGATGGCGCGCGTTTCGAGGGCTTAGTGCCCGGCACTAATTCAATCTTATGGTCCATAGTCCTTTGAGGTGGAAGTTCTTGTGGGAGCTCATCGAGTATCACATCCTGATACTCCCCCAACAGGCATTTCACAGCTTCCGGTACAGGTCCCAATGTCTCCTCTACTTCTTCCCACTTTATGTGTGCTAGGTACGTGGCTTCCTTGCGCTTAAAACCCTTCTTTAGTTGGAAGGCAGATAAATTTTTGGTCGAGGCTCTCTCAATCATTGATGGTATGATGCACGGTTTGTTTCCCATTATTAAGAGGGAGTCACCATAGAGTAAAATCGCAGTTTTTGTGTCTCGTAGGCATTCGAGCCCTAGGATCAGTTTGAAGTCATCCATCTGTACTACGGTGAGATTGGTCCT
This sequence comes from Voacanga thouarsii, assembly GCA_026120185.1. NCBI lineage: Eukaryota > Viridiplantae > Streptophyta > Magnoliopsida > Gentianales > Apocynaceae > Voacanga > Voacanga thouarsii. The sequence goes on from JANUWF010000328.1 coordinate 1,014,307, forward strand.
CCCTTTAAAGTGCCCAATCTTCATGTTCTCTGCCCTAGCAACACCAACAATAGGCTGTAGGGCCAAGTTAATGGCTTTTACTTGACTGGTACCTTTTTCTAGCACCAAGCCTAGCCTTTCCACCTCTGTGCTAGCCAAGTAGTTGTATGTAGCCCCAGTGTCTACCATCGCACGGATAGGTCTCCCATTTACCATGAGGTTAACATATATAAGCCCTATTCGTTTACAGATTTTTATGTTTTGATCCTCTGAAATAGATTTCAGCTTTTTTTCCATGGTCACTAGAGTGGCTACTTCAAGCCCTTCTTGAGAAAGAGCATTGCAGCTAAAAGCGAATACCCCCAAAACGTCTCCCTCTTTGGAGACTTCGTCCGCCTTTGGAGAGTTTCGTGCCCCGGAGGTGAAAGGAGTTGCTTCGAGTGCTTTGGATTTATAGATAACATTCACCAAGGCTCTTCTCGAGTAATTCTAGATTAGATGAGGGCCGTTACATAGAAAATAACCAAAGGGTTTGCCAACTTCGGTCTTCTTTTGTCCATGGTCCTCTTTGTTTGGCGGGAAGGGAATCCTTCTCTTGCAGTGGGAACTCTATCTCCCCCACCATTCTCAAAGCCAGGCCGGAAAGGCCTGTTGTTTCCTCCTTTCACTTGAGGAAGGGTAGTTCGTTCTCTATCTTTTCTGGCCTCCATCTGAAAATCGACTAGTTCTTTGGCTATCATGATAGCATAGGGTAGCCATTGTCCCCTCCGCCTTTGAAGCTCACTTCTAGCTCAAGGTTTTAATACCGCCATAAAAGTGAAAAGGTTGTCTTTTTCTGACATTTCCATTATTTGAAGTAAGCATGCTAAGAAATTCTTCATGTGGTCATGCATTAATCTAGTATGCTTTAGTTCTCTCAATTTTTGACGGGCTTGAAGGATCATGAAAAAATAAAAATGTAGCAAAAAATAGCAATTTAAAATTTTTTCCGAACTAAAGTCTAGGAATACTTACTTTTAGGCCGCTTAGATTGAATAACCGGAGGATTTGAATTTAATGGAACGCTTTGATTTGTCATGACTACTTGTTCCACATGAATACCAGCCAAACGTCAACTCCTTCGTATCAAATACGTGCACCGAAATTGCTAACTTTTAATCTTCCAAAGTATTCTCAAACGTCCTATAAGCTATCTACCGGTACAAGTAAAATAATAGGTGAAAGAATAATTTTCTTAAAAGAATATTGATAGAGCTTTTTTTTTTTTTTTTTTCAAAAGGAAAAACTAAAGAAAAAAAACCAGCATATATTTAAAAACCATCGAATTTTGCAAACCAATTTTATGCTATCAATATAGCACCTAATTTCAAAACCACCGAATTTCACAATCCAATTTTATGCTATCAATATAGCATACACGAAAAGCACTATGTTATTCTTTTTTTATTTGGTTGATCAAAATCATCATGAATCAAAAAGTCAACAATTGCTATCAAATAGGAATGCAAATTGGAAAACCAAATTGGAAAGTTACAATTTCGTGTACATCAAATACACAAAAACTGAAACTTTCTAAATATATATATATATTCCTTTCACTTGTAACGGCTATCCTTTATTTCCAAAATAATAAAAATCATCACATAAAATCCTAATTGGCCAAGGTATAATTTTAATTAGCCCAAGACTAATTAAATAATTCTTTTATTAATTAATTGATCTTCTTAAGCCCAATATAAAATTATCCAATACAATTAATCAATAAACCAATTAAATTGAATTGGCTCAATAAATTATATTAATTAATTAATCCACTTGGGTCCAATATAAAATTACCCAAGATAATTAATTAATAAGCCAATTTAATTAAGTTGGCCCAATAAATTATTTTAGCCCAAATAAATAATTATTGAATTCTTAAAATAATTATTTCAATATTAATTTCACCCAACAAGCCTATATAGTAAATAAAATTTATTAAGGTTACTTGAGCTACTTTAAGGATCAAAAGATATATTATTCTTGGCTACTAAAATGACCAAAATATCCTTACTAAGAAATAGGTGTATTTTAATCATCTTAAATACTCTATTTATCACCATATAAAAATATTGACTTCGAGAATAATATTGCAAGTGCAGTATCTTTTATTTACAGATGTAATGACAAAAATACCCCTCTACGTAACACCCGTCATTAAGATAAGAAATATAGTACTGACACTTTTCTCAATGACATCTATCATCCTTTGATAGCTAGTCCGATAATCCATGACTTTCAGTATGTGCCAACTTATCTCAGGGAGCTACCCATAAAAAATATATACTTAGTCACGTTTCCCAAGGCCCTAAATTATTAGATTATCCCGAATAATCACAATGGGGTGATTTCTTCACGTAATGAAGTATAGAAACTCTATTGTATAAGTATGTCTTAATTAACTAGAGTCATATACCCAACATACAATGTTATTGGCTTTGCGATTAAACTTCATCCAATATACATCAAAGTGTACAAGTCTTGCTTCATTAAATCACCAATTTACACTCAAGTCTTAGAGTACTCGTTTACACAGTAGCTACAATAAACTAATATTTATTTATTTTATTACTTTTATAAAACTTATTATCGCATGGTCCAATTCTACATATTCCAAATACACTTACACTATTGGTGTGAGTGGACTACTCACTGGTTAAAGGTAAACCATTCCCTATTTAGAAACCATAGTATAATGATCTAAAACTTGACGAAGTACCCAGCTTCATCAATCGATCAAGAATAATTTTTCGCTTATGTGTTAATAGCCAATAATCTACACCTTACTGTGAAAGCACGACCTAATTATGTAAATTACTTACTAACACACTTAGACCTTAATCTGCAATACATGTAAACAAAACAACCATTAATGAATAAATATTTTATTAATTTTCAAAATACAAAAATACATAATACATTTTGGGCATACATTCAAACAATTTTTCACTTGCACCAAATTGACTATGATAGTTCATATGTGCGTACCCCTATGATATCTCAGTGTCTTCGAAACACCTTCTCTGTCAAAGGCTTGGTATATTGGTCAGCCAAATTGTTTGATGAAGAAATCTGGTCAACCACTATTTCTCGTTTCTAGATGAACTCCCGAATTAAGTGATACTTTCTCTCGATGTGCTTGCCATTTCTATAGTTCCTTGGCTCCTTACATTGTGATATAGTTCCAATATTGTCACAATATATTGTTATGGGCCTCTCCATCTATGGCACAACTCCAAGTTCTGTGAGAAACTTTCGGAGCCAAGCCGCTTCATTAGAAGCTTCTGAAGCTACCACATACTCAGCTTCAAAAGTAGAATCAGCAATACATGATTGCTTGACATTCTTCCATGAAATAGCCCCTCCAAACAAAGTGAAAATGTATCCACTAGTGGTTTTCCTTTCATCGTTATCCGCCTGGAAGTCTGAGTCCGTGTTAACAATAGAAAGCAAGTCATTAGCTCTATAAACTAACATATAATCCCTCGTTCCCTTTAGGTACTTGAGTATATGTTTCACAACTTGCCAATGTTCTTCCCCAGGGTTTGACTAATACCTTCTAACTATACCTACTACAAAGTAGATATCTGGCCTAGTACATAGCATGGCATACATGAGACTTTCCACTACCGAAGCATAGGGAATCATACTCGTCCTCTCCTTTTCTTCTTGTATCTTAGGATACTGCTTGGAAGATACGGTCAATCCATGCCTAAAGGGTATGATTGCCCATTTGTACTAATCCATGCTAAACCTAGTCAATATCTTATCAATATAAACAAATTGGGATAAGTCTAACATTCTTTGCTTCCTATCTCTAAAAAGCTTAATACCAAGAATATAGTTAGCTTCTCTCATATCCTTCATGCAAAATTGACTTGATAGCCAGATCTTTATAGATGACAATGTCCCTACGTTATTTTCAATGAGTAGAATGTTATCCATATAAAGTGCCATAAATAGCACATTATTCCTATCTGACTTTCTATATACACATGGTTCTTCCACATTTTTTATGAAACCATAAGATTTTACAGTCTCATCAAAGTGCATGTTTCATACTCTTGATACTTGCTTAAATCTATAAATGAACTTTTTAACCTTACAGACTAAAGCCTTCAGGTTGGGACATACAGATGTCTTCGCTGAGATAGCCATTAAGAAAAGTTGTCTTGGCATCCATTTGCCATACCTTATAGTCATAGTGGTATGCAATGGTCAAGAGAATGCATATGGACTTAAGCATGACAACTGGTAAAAAGGTATCCCCATATTCAATCTCTTCTTTATGAGTATAACCTTTTGCAACCAACCTTGGTTTAAAGATTTTCACATTTCCATCAGCACCTCTCTTTCTCTTGTATACCCACTTACACCCTATGAGTTTAATCCCTTCAAGTGCAGTGATAAGATCCCAGACTTGATTGAGGTACATAGACTCAATCGCAGTATCCATTGTAGTTTGCCATTTGTCCGCATCAATATCAACAATGGCCTCATCATATCTCACGGGATCTTGTTTTAGATGGTCAGAGATGACCTCAAAAGCATCTCCAATCCATCTCCCAGGACCCCTAGATATCCTCCTACTAAGACGTGGCTCAGTCTTTATAGGAATATCTGGTTGTGTCTCTTTTGGGTCATTAACTAGGGTACTAGAAGTTGAGGTGTCAATCAACTTCTCGTCCAATTCCACGTTACTCTAAACCTTAATGGATACATTTTGTTTATCTCCCAAGTATCTAGCATGAGTACTAATAAGTAATTTTTTATCTTGGGGATGATAAAAGTTTCCACCCATTATTCCTTTTGGATACTCTACAAAATAGCACAATTCTAATCTTGGGTTTAGCTTACTTCGTTTTGTTAATATATAAGTTGGACAACACCATACTTTGAGATGATTCATACTGGGCTTTCATTTAGTCCACATCTCATAGGGTGTCCTAGGCACTGACTTAGAAGGCACCAAATTCAGCATATATGCTGATGTTTCTAGAGGATATCCCAAAAAAAAAAAATAGGAAGAGTCATATGACTCTTCATACTTCTGACTATTTCCATCAATACTCTATTTCTTTTCTCAACTACTTCATTCTGCTACGGAGTCCCAAGTGTAGTTAACTAAGATACTATACCCTGATGTGTCAAGTAGTCCTTGAATTCACTAAAGAGATACTATTTATCATGATTCGATCTTAACTTTTTTATTAGTTTAGCTGTTTGGTGCTCCATCTCAGCCTTAAACTCCTTGAATATATCAAAGGATTCAGACTTGCGCCTTATCAAGTAAATAGAATCAAAATGCGAGTGATCATCTATGACCATGATAAAGTAATTATAACCTTCTCTAGCCGATGAAGACATAGGACCACAAACATCAGTATAAACTAACTCTAATATTTCCTTGGCCCTTTCCGCTTTTTGAGTAAAAAACCTTTTAGTCATTTTATCCTTAAAACAAGATTCACACTGAGGTCATTTCTCCAATTCCAATGAGTCAAAAGTCCCATTTTGGATTAACCTCTGAATCTGATTAGGATTTATATATTCTAATCTCGAGTGCCATAAATAAGAGTTGTTTGATGTGGCCTTTCTCTTCTTATTATTAGGTTTCGTCCGAGTATTATTTATTTGACAATTAATAGAATTAATATAGAGAAAGATTCTCATACATGTTTCCAGAACAAATAATATTTCCATTTCTATTGATTGAAATACCAAAATGGAAAGAAACAGAATATCCTTGATTAATCAACTTAGAAACTGAAACCAAATTCTGTTTAAAACTATAAAACATATAAAATACTCTTTTAAAATTAAAACCCTATTACAATCAAATAATAGCTCTAGTCTCCCACTACTTCGGTCCACACTTGTGCTCCGTTACCCACTTTAAGTCCATACTCTCCTCTACTGAGTCGTCTTATCTTGTTGAACCCCTATAATAAATTACAGATATGGTCAGTGGCTCCAAAATCAACAATCCAAGTGGATGATGATCCAACTATCAAAATAGATTCTAAGTAAAAAGTAATACCTGAGAAGGACTTGGCCAAGAAGTCCAGACAATCCTTTTTGAAGTGCCCTTTCTTACCACATTTGAAACACTTACCCTTGGGCTTGTCGCTAGGCTTAGATGGACTGGGCTTGGATGCCTTGGGCTAGGCCCCTGTATTATTCTGGGCCTTCTTCTTTTTGCACTTGTTAGGCTTAGGCCCAATTCTAGAAGATGAACCAGAACGAGTAACCAAAATCTTTGAGTCAAGCTTCATAATTTTTTTTGCAGCCTAAAGTTCCTTCATCAACTCTGGCGAAGACATACTCAACTTGTTCATGCTATAATTTAACTTGAATTGAAAGTACAATTTTAACAAAGTCTCAAGAACCATATCAATTTGGCTTTCGAGCTCGATTGTTGCCCCTAGGACCTTGACCTCTTCAAAATGAGCAATCATCTTGAGCATATTCTCGTGAACTGATGCCCCCTCAACCATCCTAGTGTTCATGATTACTCTAAGAGATTCTTGCCTTGCTGGCCGGCTCTTGTTAGTAAACATGATACTTAACGAAACATCGATGTCATACACAGTAGGCATGTTCTCGTGGTTAGACTGGAGAACATTAGACATGAAAGCCAACATATAGCATCGAGTCATTTCATCAGCTTTCCTCCATGCCTTCTTCGTCTCACGATCCTGGTTCATAGAATCTTCCCCAATTTCAGGATAGGGGTCAGTCAAAACATACTTGTACTCCTCCGCAGTAAGTACTATGTTAAGATTCCTTTTCCAATCCACGTAGTTAGATCTATTTAACTTATTCTCCTTGAGAATAAATGATAACTAACTAAAACCAAATATTTCTGTTGATTGGGAAAAAAAATTTCATTCAGAAAAATGTTTGTTTTGAAAAACACATTTAAAAAATACACATTTAAAACATCATATTATTTCTATGATATGGTTGACCTATTAAAACCATTACCAAAAATATGAATAATTTGGCTCTTAAAAAAAATCGATAGAGCTTCATAGGAAGGTTAACAATTTTCTAAATTAAGTGTATAACCATCACAAATTAAACTTCCTTAATAGATAATGATTTAGAAATAGTTCCATCGATAGGATGGCCACTATTCTCACCACCTACGGATAATCCAGCATTAATGCTTCCAATGATAGGTTGGTTGACACTAACACTTATCTTAGGATTTAATTATAATTCCTCTGTTGGTTCTATATTCTCATGGAAATCCATCCTATAGGGGTTCTTGCTTAGAATGACGCGAGGATAACCACAATCTTTAACAGAAACCCGTAATGAAAGCCATAGGGCCGTTGAAATCCTCTCCCACTTAATCTTTTGAGAAAAATAGGTTTTTAGGAAAAACATTTCTTTAAAGTTATTTGGTTTTTATTAACTTTAGTGAAAATCCAAAAAATTCAACTATTATTTTCTATGTCAAGGATAAAACCCTTTAAGAAAATAAATTATGATTTTTTAATTTCACTACTTAAGTTAAAACTATTTTCTAGGAACTAAATTTAAAATATTTAAATTCAAAATTATTCTCTATGTCAAGGATAAAAACTTTTGGAAGAATAAACCATGAATTTATTTTTAAATTACATAGTTCCAATTTAAAACATTTTCCTTAATTTTTTATCTATAGAAAAAATTAATTTCTCAAAAAAATTTGTACATTTGATCACAAGATTAAATATAATAGACACGCTCCAAAAATAAAATTTTTACATGCTATTTCTAACCTTTAATTCTTATGTGACCAAATAATGGACTGAATATCATAATAATATTAAAATTAAAATAGTCCTAAAGTGGTTCCCCTTTATAACCATTTTCATGCAAAATTATTTATCACAATAAATAAAACATTGCAAGAAAATAACTTCATGTGATATGGGCCCGGAAAAAAAAAAGAAAATTACAAGAAAAAATTAAATGGAAAAAGTTAAAAGCTCAAACCGCACGAACCGTGATCAAATCGCCTTAGAAAAACGAGTCCATGCTTGCTCCAAAATCATCAACAATTTTCCTTTTTTTTTTCTTCAAGCTTTGATGTTGTTCAGGCACCAATATTATCACAAAAATTCCCATAGATGAATTTAAATACAATATCAATCACCTATGCCTTTCAGAACGAGGCGTATACGAATTTTACAAATAACAAAAAATACAAGTGCCTTTGTCTCCATATGCGAGACGTACACAATATCTACCCATATCTAAAAACAGGAGGGATCCATACAATAACAAAAATTGATTTTTTTTAATTAGTAAAGCAACCACTTTTTCTGGTTATTAATCCTAAACATACTTCTAGATTTAACCTGGCTCTGATACCACTTGAAGGATAACGGAAAATAGTAATTTAAAATTTTTTTCGTGCCAAAGTCTTGAAATATTTACTTTTAGGCCACTTAGATTGAATAACCAAAGGATTTGGATTTGATGGAATACTTTGATTTGTTACAACTACTTGTTCCGCATGAATACCGCCCAAACATCGACTTTTTCACATTAAACACACGCACCAAAATTACTAATTTTTAATCTTCAAAAGTATTCTCAAACCTCCTATAAGCTATTTATCAGTGAAAGTAGAATAATAGATGAAAGAATAATTTTCTTGGAAGAATATTGAGAGAGTTATTATTTTTTTTTTTCAAAAGGAAAAACAAAACAAAAAAAAAAACAACTAGCATATATTTAAAAACCACCGAATTTCACAAACCGATTTTATGCTATCAATATAGCATGTAATTTCAAAGCCACCGAATTTCGCAATCCAATTTTATGCTATCAATATAGCGTACACGAAAAGCAGTATTTTATCCTTTTTTTATTTGGTTGATCAAAATCAATATGAATAAAAAATTCAACAATTGCTATCAAATTGGAATGCAAATTGGAAAACCAAATTGGAAAGTAACAATTTTGTGTCCATCAAATGCACGAAATTATATTTATATATATATATATATATATATATATATATATATATATATATATATATTATTTCATTTTTCCTTTCACTTGTGATGACTATCTTTTATTTTCAAAATAACAAAAATTATCACACAAAATTCTAATGGGCCAAGGTATATTTCTAATTAGCCCAAGACTAACTAAATAACTCCCTTATTAATTAATTGATCTTCTTGGGTTCAATTTAAAATTACTCAATACAATTAATTAATAAACTAATTAAATTAAATTGGCCCAATAAATTATATTAATTAATTAATCTACTTAGGCCCAATATAAAATTACCAGAGATAATTAGTTAATAAACTAATTTTAATTAAGTTGGCTCAATAAATCATTCTAGCCTAAATAAATAATTATTGGACACCTAGAATAATTTCTTCCAATATTAATTTCACCCAATAAGCGCATACAGTAAATAAAATTTACTAAAGTTACTTGAGTTACTTTGAGAACCAAAAGACATATTATTCTTGGCTACTAAAATAATCAAAATACCCCTACTAACAAATAACAGTATTTTAATCATCTTAAATATTTTATTTATCACCATATAAAAATATTAATTCCGAAAATAACATTGCAAATGCAGTGTCTTCGACCTACAAGTGTAATAACGAAAATACCCCTCTACGTAACACCTATCATTGAGATAGGGAATATAGTACTGACACATTTCTCAATGACATTTACCATCCTTTGATAGCTAGTTCGATAATTCATGACTTCCAGTATGTACCAACTTATCTCAGGGAGCTACCCATAAAGTATACATACTTAGTGGAACATTGCCGCCACCTTCCTCGTTGATGATGCAAAGCTATGGTGGACGGTTTAGGTTGCTGAAATTGAGGTAGGACATCTAGTCATTGACACTTAGGAATAGATGAAGGAAGCTATAAAGAAACAATTCTTCCCACAAAACGTGGAGTAGAAGTGTTGGAATATATGCCCAAAATATACTTAGTCGAACCCTTCATCTGTTATCCCAATAGTTTTGAAGTATTGAGAAAGATCGTAGAAGAAGTTGTCAATCTCTCGAGCGTCCTGACTCCTTTTGAAGGCCTTTGGTTCTCTAACCATTGGCTTTTTAGTGGGTATGGTATTAATCGGGATGTCATTCCTTCCATCGGTAACTTGCCCAATTGCCAACGACAAGGTTCTTAACTCAGCCCAAACATCTTCCAACATGGCCCGCAGCTCAACAATAGCCGTGGAGTTGTCCTCCACTTCCACCTCGTTTCGTCCAAGTCTCTCCTCGTAAGACTGAACCTCTTACACTACGTACCTCATCTTAGAACTAGTTGCCTCTAGTTCTTCACTTTGTCTCACGATATCTCCCTCCACAAGGGATAATCGTCTAATCATAGAATCACCATCCACTTCACTTTCTCCATAGCACAAGAGATAAATTTATTTATAGCGACCTCAAGGACTTGCAATCGATCCTTGCTGCTTCCCATGCCTTGCAACGGGCCAACATATTCTGAACTCGATGCCATGCTCTAATACCAACTATCGCGGGTCGTCTTTTGGCACTTAGACTAGCCATGCTGCTTGTGACTTGGTTAGGCCCGAGCCAATGTCACACCAGCTTTATCTAACTTCATTTGAATGCTTTTAAGTGTGCTTGAATGGATTCACAATAGTTTGTTATGTAAACGATGAAAAACGGCAATAAACGATGCGAAAACGACAGAAAACGGCACTTAACCGATACATGATCGCTTGAAAGAACTCATTTCATTCATAAGAAAGCTTGCACAAAGTATTTACAATGAGTATTGGTGAGGGGGAACACCAACGATTCCGACTTCATTTACTTCTACCCGATCTCATTTTTGTACGCCTTCTATAATAGACATGGTAAATTTTTCCCACATTATAGCAGTAGCCACCATTTTTCTGAGAAGGTGGGAAAAGTTTGTTGATTTTATAGAGAACTAAATATAAGGAATCTACCTATGAAAATTTACATAAATGGCCTTCAAGGCCTCAGAAAAATTATAAAAATATAATAAAAGTAACTAAGTATTTACATAAGAAAAAGGAGGGGTCACCACTTCTGGCCGTCGGTCGGTCGTCGTCTCCTGTTGGGCACCCACACGGCACGGACTGGTACTAGGCACGTAGGCGCACGGTATTGCCTAGCGCTAGACACACAAGTGCGCAACAAGGTCTCGGCATGAACATTGGCTACTTGGGTGCATAGTATGGATTGATGCTAGGCACTAGCACTGGGCATGATGCATGCGGCACGGGCTAGTCATCAGGCACACTGCACAATCTCACCCTGGGCATTGGGCACTAGCACGGGCACTCGACACTTGACATGGCCGTTTGGTTGGGCTATTGGTTTGGGACGTTCGGGTGTCTTCAAGTTTGGCTAAACACTCCGTGGCATGAAGTAGACAAGTCTAATGATGGCCAAGTGTACTTGGCCAACGTTCGTAGGAGTATTCGACCCAACCATAGACGATGGCCAAGTACACTTAGGAATGTTTAGTCTTTGCAGTTTCCTAGACAAGTCTAATGACACACAAACACTCCGTTATCACCTTGGGCATTAAGATTAGGCGTGAATAAGGTCATGCCCACGCGAATGGCCCGTCACAGGTCAGCCTGTGACAGTACCCTTGACATTCTCAATGCCATCACTAAGCTACGGTTGGTCAACTTCTTGGTAAATTGTCTCTTTCCTTACCTGCCCTCATGAAACTCTCGTAAAACAGTAACGGCTAAACTATTCCCTTTTTTCTTGTAGTGTTAATTTGTTGTTCATTGGACATGCTATTGTGATCTTATATGAATGAAATGGATTTATAGCTAGAGTATCTGATCCCGAATTCTTGAATTTTGTAAATTGCAGTAGCAAGGAGTAGGGAGAAGAAGAAGATGAAGACGAGAAGATTAGAAAAGAGGAGAAAAAAAGAAAGAAAAAGAAAAAATTAAAGAAAAAAAATAAGATAATGATATATTTTAATTAAAAAAATAAAATTACCCAAATATCTTTAAATTATCAACTAAAATAACAATTTTACAGTTAATTTTTTACGGATGGAAGGGTTAACCATTGGAAAATTAATGAAAGAGTAAGATCTGGATGTTTAGAAATGAGGAACTATTTTGCGCTTTTTTTAGTTGGAGTACAAAAGTTAGAATTCGAAATAGTTGGAAGGTCACTAGGATTGTTTGCTCAAAAACTTATAATTTTCTTATAATCAGTACTTTAATGGTTGTGGCAATCAAAACTTTCTTGATTTCAAGAATTTTCTAACATAACTAGGGTTATTCACGGGATTGAAGAATAACCAATTCAATCAGAATAATCGGACTGAAAAGAACCAAAAATGAAAACAAATAGTTGACTTTTGACTTTTTCCGGCTCAAACTATTTCATTTTTTTTTTTTTTGGTAATATCCGTATCGAAATCCATCCTGAATCGTACCAAACCGAAGAACTGAAACTAGTATCGAATATATGTAGTCATAACTCATATATAAATATATATATATATATGTGTATATATATATATGTATATATATATATATGTATATATATATTTCAAAAGAAAGATAAGGAATTCTAATTTTTTTCCCTAAGGAATAAAAGAATAGAAATAATAGAATCAATTCTAATTTTTCCTAAATGATAAAAAAAAAATTAAGATTTATGACTAAATCATAAAAGTATATTGAAATTTAATATTCATATTTTTAGATTGATAATATTTCGTTCAATATAGTCGATGAAAATCAATCTATTTTTTCATTATAAAACATTTTAAAAACTTTATATATTATTTTCAATTGTATCATTTGCAAGATGAGAACATTAATATTCTTAATTCATTTATTTTATTTAAGTGCAAAGTTCTTTTTTATAATTTTTATTCAAAAATTAATTTTTATCATTTTGGCCAAAAAATAAAAAATCCATTATTCTAATAAATTTTTTAAAATATAATATTAAAAATTAGTTTTTTTTCAATGAAGAAATTAATTTTATTTCACTTAATATTTATAAGTCGATAACAACAATAATGTTAAAAATAAATAAGTAAATTGATTATCAAATATAATGTTTCAAGTTTTAATATGTATAATACATATATATATGAAATATTATATATATATATATATATATATATTATTAAATATGAGCCTATTAATATCGGATATTTAAGTATTCCTTTAGATAGATATATCTTTTTTAGTGGTAAATTTGTAAAATATATTGATAGATATATGTGCTAATGAAATTACGTTAACAAGCACTTGTGTTTAAATTTATAAAGATATAAAATTGATTTATACTAAACCTTCCTGGATCTTCTTTTAATCCCTCACAGCCCAGCAAGGTATGTATGTGTGTGTGTGCGGGCACACACGCGCATGTGTGTGTCTATACTTTTTAGGACAATGTTTTAAGATTAAATTGTGCATTTTATTTATCATGACTAAATTTTATAATAAGATTGTGATTGGTCAGTGTCATAGAAGTTGTTTCAATTTAATTTATAAATTATATTTTATATTAAGATTTGAGAATTGTTAACATTTATTTTTCGAATTTGTGGATAATAGCATTTTTTGTGAAAAATGTTCAAAAATATCCAAAAACAGAACTGGAACTGTCTTTATTCTGTTAGAACTAAAGATCTGAATATCAGTCCTGTCTCATTACGAAATTAAAAATCTTTGTCCTGTCTCGCCCGGAAATTATAGTTTGAGACTAGTACTAATAAAATGAAAAAACCGAAACTTAGAAATAGTATTAAAAATTTCTAAATCTCTAAACTGTCTTGACCCGTTAGCACCCCTAAACATAACTAGATAAGGAGTTTAAATTGGTGAGGATGATCTTGAGTAGGAAAGGAACTTATATTCTTCAATAATAGCCAACCACCACACACACACACACACACTCTCTCTCTCTCTCTCTCTTTGTGGTGAAATTAAGGCATTTGGTTAGCGTTTAAAAAAAATAAAAACTAAAGCAATTCAAACTTTTAAGATAAACCAAACGTATTCCTAACAAGTACTGTTGGATAAATTATTGAAGTAACATAACATCAAAATCACCAAAACGGATATGATGAGGCTAAGTTTGCATGCCTTGTATTTACTGCATACGATTTTCAACCTTATCACCTTCGTCTAGAGAAGGTAACACGCCTACATGAGTTAGGGTTACACAAGATGAAATTTCCCTAAGTGAGACCTTCTAACGCAATGTACGATTATTCCTCTAAAGTTATGGGGGTACTTGTAATGCTAAAGCCATCAACCAGATGCTTTCCTCATCATCACTATAATGTCACCCACTATCAAGTGTTAAGTACTGACACCTCTTATAATGATTTAATAGGCCCTGATGCAAGTGATTAGCCGTGAATTGTATTTTTCCCATTGTAGCTAGTACCCAAACAAGCCATATGAATATCATGTGCCATGTAATTAAGAAAGTTATTGTGAATAAAAAATATACAATTTTTACAAATTCCTTTTAATTAGGTACTTAAAAAATATAATCAAATACAAGAATCAAGTTTTGTAGGAAAATATAGCAAATTATATGAAAGACAAGTACTTCAAGGTTTTTCTAAACAACTAAAGTAACAAGATTTCCAAGAATAATTTTCAATACAACAATTATGTTTTGAAGTTGCAATTGTCCCTTGAGGAATACCATTAAAATCAAGAAAAATACTTTTGATGAAATATAAGTAAGAGATTTTGCAGAAAATCATCTATGGTAAGCTTCATATATACTATTAAAATACTACATTGATTTAATCATATTGTTGGGTTATTTTATTGTTTCTTGGTGCTAGGCTGACCCATTACTGGGTTAGCAAATCCAGCAGCCAAATGGAGTAGCCCAATGACTGGGTTGGCCTTGTGGCGCTAGTGTAGCCTAGCCGCAACCTAGTGACTGGACTGGCCTGGTGGGTGCTGGCGTGGCCCAGCCACAGTGCCCGCGGCCCAGTGGCTAGGCTGGCCTGGTGGGCCACGCACCAATGGCCTAGTGGCTAGCCTGATGCCTGCAGATCCAGAGGCCCAGTGGCTGGCTTGATGCCTGCAGAGGCCATTCCTTTTAATAAAAAAATAAAAAAAAAAAGAAGAAGAAGGAAGTGCCAAAGTTGGGATTTGATCCCAAGATCACCAATATGAAGCCACGGCATTCTATCCAATATTCCATAGAAGACTTTGTGTTGTTACGTTGTTTCACCAAACTAATATTGCAGAAGATAGAAGGTTGGCTATTTTTTTAGCTAATTAATTTTTCAATTGTAATTTTGCAATATTATTTCTTGTGTCTAGGTTGGCCATAAAATTATTTTTATTTTATAGTTTTTACTATTTAATTTTGATTGAATTATATATCATTCATGTTAACATGCCATATAATTTGCATTAACACCGTTCTAGGTACTATTTAGTTATGCATAAATGAATACATAAATATTTTTATTATTAAATTTAAAAAATTAAGTGTAAAATGATTAATTTTAATTAACCTTAGGCCTCCTCTGTTAGACCATTAGTAAAATTAACATTTGTTTTGTACCATTTTAAATGGTCTCTCTATAGGAATGTTACGTTATATTGATTACTAGATTGGGCATCAACTTTTTTAATTATTATTTTTATTTTTATTAAGTTTAATTCATTCATAATTACCTTATAGGTGATGTGATTGGATTGGAAACTTTGTTTTAAAAAAATTGAATATAGGGATTACACTTAAATCAAAGACATTATAAGGACTTTCTATAGAATATCCAAAAAATGTCTATGATGGCCAAAATATTAACGACACTAAAATTAATGTTGCATTTAGATGAAAGGTATATCAATTTTAGTGGGATGATCCAGACCTAACTATAAATTATATTGTTATCTCCTATAGAAGTGCATATTACTTTAGAGTTTTAGGTTGTGGATCCTAGTCTAACTATAAGTTACATTATTATCTCCTATAGAGGTGCATATTACTATAAAATTTTAAGTTATTGTATTTTGATAGTAATTTTTTATTACTACTTAAAATATTATCATATTGATGATGCATCATGCTATAATGTTTTATATTGATCATGCATCATGATATGATGAATGGCTTATATATTTTATTTTATTTCAAAAAATAACTTCCAACACTTTATCCCTAATTTTAACAAAGAACCAACTGGTTTGAAAAAATTTTATTGATTGGAAACGGAACCTTATAATTGTACTCACTGCTGAGAAGCTCAAATACGTGCTAACTGAACCGTATCTTGCTAAGCCTACTAAACAGTCCATGCGTGAATAAAATGAGGCTTATGATAAATAGTTGAGTTCTGATGAGATAGCTCACTGCTACATTTTGGAATCTATCTCAAATGTGTTACATCCGAAACATGAGAACATGACAACACTACAAAAATCATGAGAAGCCTCCAAGAAATGTTTGAGCACAAAGGACGTTAGGCCTACCAATCAGCAATGAGGCGATAATGAATATGCGCATAAAACCTGGAACGCCCGTGAAGGATCATATGTTAAAATTGATTGTTCAGTTTAACGTGGCAGAGGTCTTAGGGGTTGAAATTAAGCTTGAGACTCAAGTTGACATAGCTTTAGAAACTTTCCTAGAGATGTTCTTGTAGTTCAAAGTTAATTATAACATGAACAAGATGGAAATATCTCTTACAGAGTTAATGTAGGAGCTTGAGAGCGCCGAGACTACTCTAAAAGTGGAAAGTGGCAACGTTCTTGTTCTAACTCATGTTGGATCTTCCTTTTCCAAGCCTAAGAGCAAATGAGGAAATAAAATGAAGCAAAATAATAAAAAGGGGCCTAAGCAACAGGTTAAGAAAGTAAAAGTTGATGAAAAGCCCATAGGTAAATGTTTCCTCTGCAAGCAAAAAGGATATTGGAAGACACAGTACCTAGATTACTTATCTAAAACATAAGTAAGGTACTGGTGAATTATCCTACATTGAAACTTGTTTAGTGGTTGATTCTACAAATACGTGGATAGTAGATTCTGAAGCCACTAATCATGTGTTACAATTCATTGCAAGGGTTCCAAATTGTTGGGGATATGCCCTAGAGTCAATTTTTACTTATACAATTGTCATTATGTTTTATATAATAATATGAGGCTTTCCTTTCCATGAATAGTGAGTTTTGTTTTGTTGGTCATCAAGTACGTGACTTGATAGTAAAACCCTACAATGAATACAATGACTATTCTAAAACTGTCCCTGATCGATTATTATTATTGAAATAATAATAAATTAAGATTAGTATGTTTGTGACTTGATGGCTATGTTTTACTGGCCATGGATATTTGTGATATCGAGTCAAGACATAAATAAATGTTAGAGAACATTGTATTGGACATGACCCACTGTGAGAGTACTTCATGGAGTATGTCATAAGTACTTTCTAGCCATAATAATATTGAAAGACCTTCGACCTAAATTCATCATAATTTCTTACTTGATAAATTCTATATTTTGACATTGTCTAAAGTTGTCTTTAACCAGATAATAAATTAGACTACTGTTGGATATAGAATAAATCAAGGAGAGGAATATGATTGATTGTGAAGGAATTTGTCCCTCTCAGTTATGGGAGAGATATCCATGGGCCCCTTGATAAGTTAGACTGTTAAAATGCATGGCCGTGCTCAAATATATCAATCTAAGATATTGATATCATTTGTTTGAACAGTCTACTATAAAATCAAGAAATAATTGATTAAGCTTAATAAAGATGACATGCTTCGTGCCTTATGCTTAATCTGGATATCGTGTGACAAAAGGACTAAATATAAAATTATGGTTTGGTTCAAAGAGATCACCGATCTTCATTTAACCTGGATAGTTATAATGTTTTGCTAGAAACCGCTTATAACTTGTGGGCCATTTAAATATGATTTAGGCATGCTGCCAGTGTTAAATGAACCTATAGGGTCACACAATAAGCGAACTTGTTAGGTTATTTTTACGGTGACCGAGTTCGATGAATCCGGATGATATCCAGATTATAAGAATCGACTCGGTAAAATAATTAGTTAAA
This sequence comes from Voacanga thouarsii, assembly GCA_026120185.1. Classification (NCBI taxonomy): domain Eukaryota; kingdom Viridiplantae; phylum Streptophyta; class Magnoliopsida; order Gentianales; family Apocynaceae; genus Voacanga; species Voacanga thouarsii. Next base: position 1,032,415 of record JANUWF010000328.1, read on the forward strand.
TTACCGAGATAATGGCGGAATCTTATCATATCAGTTTTAATTTAATTTGAATTTAAATTAGAATATGATAAGATATTATTAGGGTTGGACTCTAAGAGGTTCGAGGGTTTTTTTAAGAAAACCCTAGTCGTCTTTCAATAGTCCAATTTTTCGGTTGAGAACATTCGTGCCATTCTCTACCAGAGGAAAAAAAAACCTCTCAAACCCTAGGCGCTAGCACTCCCCGGGTATCGAGTGAGTTCGCGGTGTATATCCGATAGAGGACGTTCGCATACTGCAGCGTCTGGTGATTGTTCGGGTTGAACGTACAACAGCGCAACCAGAATCGAAGGATTTCGATTACAGCAACCAGAGGTAATTCTTAAAGCTTAGATCTTCTTAATCGTTTACTTGGGTCCTCGGGAGGGATTCGTAGATATTTTCTGCGTTTAGGAGTCCACGAATCCCAACACAAATAACCAGACATCTCAATAAAGGAGAGCATACTCTAAAGGTTAACACAGAATCAGTGATATCTGCAAGAGCTATTAGAGATGTTTATCTTTATTTTGATAATAAACATTTAGTTTTGAAAGATTGTTATTATGTTCCCAACATTTATCGAAATTTGATTTCGGTTTCTTTGTTATTGAAACAAAAATATTTTGTTATATTTTATAAATTATCAGTAAAGATATTTTTGAATAACTCTTTGATATGTCGTGGATATTTAAATAATGATATGTATGTTTTGAAACCTATCAACATTTTATTATATCATATTGAATCTAACAAACGCATTAAGTTATCTCCCACTAATGAGACTCTCTTATGGCATCTTAGACTTAGTCATATTAATCTAAATAGAATTCAAAAGCTTGTAAAAGAAGGTCCTTTAAGTGACTTAAAAGTGGAACCTTTTCAAGTTTGTGAATTTTATTTGGAAGGTAAAATGACTAAAAGATCATTTCCTTCCAAAGAAAATAGAGCCAAGGAAGTTTTAGAATTAGTGCATTCTAATGTATGTGGACCAATTAATGTCCAAGCTAGAGGTGGGTATAAGTATTTCATTACTTTTACGGATGATTACTCAAGATACGGATATATTTACCTAATAACTCATAAGTTTGATGCCGTAGAAAAATTCAAAGAATTTAAGGCTGAAGCTGAGAAGTAGTTAGGAAAGAGAATTAAAACACTTCGATTAGATCGAGGTGGAGAATATCTATCCCATGACTTTAGATCTTACTTGTTAAAAAATGAAATTTTATTCCAACTAAGCGTACCTAACACTTCTCAACAAAATTAAGTTGCAGAAAGGAGAAACAAAACTTTGTTAGACATGGTCAGAACAATGTTAGGCTTCTCTACACTTAGTACATCATTTTGGGAATATACTATATAAACTGCAACATATATATTAAATATGATTCCATCGAAGTCTATCCCTAAGACTCCATTAGAATTATGGAATGGGCGGAAGTCTAATTTGACACATATCCGTATTTAGGGTTGTATATGTCATATGTATTGACATTCACCCATAAGGGTGATGATTGTTCATAAGGCAGTTCAAGGAGATGGGTGATAAATCCACCGTCACAGAACGTGCATAGAAACGTTTAGCAAATTCCAGACATCCATTATCAGATATCAGAGATTAATGATTTGGATATTGATATTGGAATATAAACCTCTGACAGGAGTAGGAAAGATGGATAAATTGGAATCAAGATCAAATTTTTGTCTATTTGTTGGGTATTCAAAAGGAATAAGGGGATATTATTTCAATAGTTCTCAAGATAAGAAAATATTTGTACATACAAATGTAATTTTTTTAGAGGACAAATATATAGAATGACATGGATCCAAGAGTAGGGTTATTTTGGAAGAAACCAAGTGAGATAATCCCAAGCAAATGGTTACAGAAACTCATGCTCAAGATTCATGTGGTGGATTCGTATCTATGCCACTAAACATGTCAGATTTTAGTGGGAAAGAAATAGATATTACGCCTTCAATACCTATTGGCTCTTCGACACATAGAGTGGAAAAACCTCCTACCCCTGTTCAACTTCCAGTCGTTGAGAAATCAGCAAATCTGATTCTAGCCAACGAGGAGGAAGAAAGTCCAATCATCCAAGAACCTCCACAGCTTAGACGTAGTGGGAGAGTTATTCGACGTTCCTCTAGATACTATTAGGGATATGCCCTAGAGTCAATTTGTACTTATACTATTGTCGTTAAGTTTTATATAATACTATGATATTTTCCTTTCCATGAATAGTGCATTTTGTTTTGTGGTGATCAAGTACGTGACTTGATAGTAAAACCTTACAATGAATGCAATGACTATTCTAAAACTGTCCCTGATCGATTCTTATTATTAGAACAATAATAAATTAAGATTAGTATGTTTGTGACTTGATGGCTATGTTTTACTGGTCATGGATATTTGTGATATGAAGTCAAAACATAAATAAATATTAAAGAACATTGTATTGGACATGACCCACTGTTAAAGTACTTTATGGAACATGTCATAAGTACTTCCTAGCCATAATGATATTGAAAGTCATTCGACCTAAATTCATTATAGTTTCCTACTTGATAAATTCTATATTTTGACGTTGTCTAAAGTTGTCTTTAACCAGATAATAAATTAGACTACTGTTGGATATTGAATAAATCAAGGACAGGAATATAATTGATAGTGAAGGAATTTGTCCCTTTCAATTATGAGAGAGATATCTATGGGCCTCTTGATAAGTTAGACTGTTAAAATGTATGGTCGTGCTCAAATATATCAATCTAAGATGTTAATATCATTTGTTTGAACAGTCTACTATGAAATCAAGAAATAATTGATTAAATTTAATAAGAATGACATGCTCCGTGCCTTATGCTTAATTTGGATATCGTGTGACAAAATAACTAAATATAAAATTATGGTTTGGTTCAAAGATATCACTGATCTTCATTTAACTTGGATAGTTATAATGTTTTGCTATGAATTGCTTATAACTTGTGGGCCATTTAAATATGATTTGGGCACACTGCCATTGTTAAATGAACCTATAAAGGTCACACAATAAACGAACTTGTTAGGTTATTTTTCTGGTAACCAGATACAATGAATCTGGAAATATGTCCACATTCAATGTATCTGGATGATGTCCAAATTATAAGAATCTAACTCGGTAAATTAATTAGTTAAATTACCGAGATAATGACAGAATCTTATCATATCAGTTTTAATTTAATTTGAATTTAAATTAAAATATGATAGGATATTATCATAGTTGGACTCTAAGAGGTTCGGAGGGGTTTTTAAGAAAACCCTAACCGTCTTCTCAAGAGCTCAGATCTGTTAAAAATATTCGTGTCTCCATTCACTAGAAAAATAAGTCTCTCAAACCTTAGGCACTAGCACTCTCGGGGTAACGAGTTAGTTCGATGTGTATATCCGATAAAGGAAGTTCGCACACTGCAGCATCTGGTGATCGTTCGGGTTGCACGTACGACAGCACAATCATAATCGAAAGATCTCAATTACGCTGAATAAAGGTAATTCTGCAAACCTTTAGATCTTCTTACTCGCTTATTTGGGTCCTCAGAAGGGATTCGTGGATGTTTTCCGCGTTTAGGAGTCCACGAATCCTAACAGATACTTACTCTATGGAGAGGTTTTTCAAGCAATCTCTTTTGAGGAAGAAGAGGATCATACTACGTATAAAGAAGTAGTAGAGGATATAGACGCAGACCATTGGAAGAGTGGAATGGATTCAGAAATGAAATCCATGTACACTAACTCCGTCTGCAAACTTGTGGACTTACCTAATGGGGTAAAACCTATTAGGTGCAAATGGGTCTACAAAAGAAAGAGAGGAGTAGACGGGAAATTGAAAACTTTTAAAACTAGATTGGTTGTTAAAGGTTATACCCAACGAGAATGTATTAACTATGAGGAAACCTTTTCACTTGTGGTCATGCTAAAGTCCATAAGAATTCTCTTATTCATTGCAGCTCACTTCAACTGTGAAGTATGGAAAATGGACATCAAGACAACATTCTTTAATATAGATCTTAACGAATGTATCTACATGGTATAACCAAATGGTTTTATCTAGGAAGGTCAATAACAAAAAGTCTACAAATTGAATAGGTTCATGTACGGGCTTAAACAAGCGACTAGATCTTGGAATATCAGGTTTGATCAAACCATTAAATCTTGTGGTTTTAGTCAGCATCCTGACAAACTTTATGTATATAAGGGAATTATAGATGGTAAGGTGATTTTTCTTATACTGTACGTTGATGACATCATTCTCATTGGAAATGATGTAGGGACATTAACATTGGTGAAAAACTAGTTGGGTAAACAATTTGATATGAAGGACTTGAGAGAAGTAAGATATGTTCTGGGCATTTAGATTCTTTGGGATAGAAAGAATATACAGATAGCTTTATCCCAAGTTTCATATATTAACAAAATATTTGCAAGATTTTCAATGCATAATTTCAAGAAAGATCAATTGCCTTTCAAACATGAAATCCAGTTATCTCAAAAGTATAGTCCTAAAACTCTTAATTAAGTTGAGTACATGAAATAAGTTCCTTATGCATTAGCTACAGGAAGTCTCATGTATTTTATAATTTGTACTCGTCCAGATATTTATCATGCTGTTGGAATGGTCAGTAGATATCAGTCAAACCCAGGACTGAAACATTGGACAGCAGTGAAGCATATATTCAAGTATCTTCACAGAACTTGAGGATATATGCTGGTTTAGTCAACTCCAGAATTGGTATTTATAAGTTATACTGATTATGATTTTTAAACTGATAGATATCTCCGCAAGTCCACTTCAAGCTTTATTTTCACCTTAGGTGGTGGTGCAGTCGTGTGGAGAAATATCAGACAATCTTATATTACTGAGTCTACAATGGAAACTGAATATGTGGCAACTTGTGAGGCAGCTAAAGAGGCAATATGGTTGAAGAAGTTCTTAATAGAACTTGAGGTGGTTCCTTCTACATCTCAAGCCATTAGTTTGTACTGTGACAACAGTGGTACAGTGGCAAATGCAAAAGAACCACGCATCCATCAGCGTGGTAAATACATTAAACGTAAATATCACATACTCAGGGAGATTATTCAACGGAGAGATGTAGAAGTATGCAAGATTTCTTTTGCTAAAAATTTTGCTGATCCTTTTACTAAAAGTTTATTTGTAACTGTTTTTGAAAGTCATATAGAAAGTATGGGTATTTCTGACATGTCTCATTTACTCTAGGACAAGTGGGGAAATTTTGTTAGATATGCCCATTGAGTAAATACAATATTTGTATTTTGAAATAAAATAAAGTATGTTTTTATATATTTATATGTATGAGCTTATTTTATCCACGAATTATTTAGATGTTATAAATCAAATATTTATTTGTTAAATACAGAAAAACTTAATTAATAATTTAATTCAAAATAAATTATTCGCGATCTAAAATAAATTTGGACAATTTATTTTCGTGAGATTGTCTTAATTTTATTGAAGTTTGTATTTGACTTTGATAGTAAAATTAATGATATATTTTGATATATTAGATGGACCATCAATGTTTATTTGTGGAATAGACCATACAAATAAAACATTAAAAGATTGTCGTACATAATACCTTAATCCTGAACAAACAATTATTTATATTTACTAACTTGAAATTCTTTGAATTACCAAAGAGTGAGATTAATTCAATAATTAATATCTCAGTATCTTATGAATTAAAGTAAGATAAATATGAAATAAATAGTATGCAATATGGAATATGTCACATTTAATAGGCAAGATTATTTCCTCATGAGTTATTCTAAGGGATAGTTAAATTTGAGCTCAACAATTTAATAGTATCTATTGAATTTAATTTGTAAATGTAACGTAATCACATGGTACTGTCAAATTGAAGATCAAAGATAATTTATTAGATCGATCAATCATAAGGATATGATTATTGACTCCAGTAATTGTAATTAATCTAAGCATGCAATTATGTTCTTTTAGTGGAGTAGAACGTAATTTATAAATTCTTTTTGGTTGACAAAATAATTTATTAGAGCTTTGTCTAACTGTATCCAGTCAGGTCCCTTCAGTGGCTCTTAATTATGGGACAATAATAAATTATAAATATTTATAATTTATTAATGAAAATTACAGGAAACTAAAAATCGTATTTGAAGTAGAGTAGGATAAGTAGAGATAGTTATATCCAATTATACTTATCTTATTCTATTAGGTTTTGTACTTGAGATAGAGTTAAATATGTAGAGAGTGTTGGAAATAACCAACTATTTATGACTCTATTTTCTAAATACGTGAAAAACAATATTCTCTCAATTTTTATGTAAGTCCACCCCTTACAAAGAGAGAAAAATATACGACGGGCGATTTTCTGATCCTGAAAATTATATTGAAGAAGATTTGGGAGTTTGGAGCATTAGAAGGCCAAAGATTTCAAGAATTATATTATTGAAGACGATATTCACAAATGTATTATTCGTTTTTCACGTACTCATAGGATTTAATCTGGTTGATACAAAAATATATCGATCATATTCCTAACTGACAACTCTTAAAATGATTTAATAGGCCCTGGTGTAAGTGATTAGCCGCGAATACTATTTTTCCCGTTGTAGCTAGTACTCAAACAAGCCATATGAATATCATGTACCATGTAATTATGCAAGTTATTGTGAATAAAAAATATAAAATTTTCTCAAATTCTTTTTAATTAGGTACTTAAAAAATATAATCACATACAAGAAGCAAGTTTTGTAGATACTTGGAAAATATAGCAAATTATGTGAAAGACAGGTACTTCAAGGTTCGTCTAAACAACTAAAATAACAAGATTTCCAAGAATAATTGTCAATACGACAATTATGTTTCGAAGTTGAAACCGTCCCTTGAGGAATACCAATAAAATCAAGAAAAATACTTTTCATGAAACATGAATAAGAGATTTTGCAGAAAATCATCTATGGTAAGCTTCATATATAGTATTAAAATACTACATTGTTTTCTGGAAAGCAACATTTTTGGACAAAAAAAAAAAAAGGAAAAATTCCCTTCACCGAGTGACCATCTCCACACCACTAAATAGTAATCTGTTATGCTTTTAAGGAGATTGAGGGACCACTATGTCACACACTATTCTTTTTCTATACCGGGGGGGGGGGTAAAAAGGAAGGGCTTTGCCCACCCAACTAAAGAAAGTGATTATTTGGTTATGGCCATCCATGGGAACTCTATCAGATGATCAACACATAGCCTTTTTCCATATGATTAAGATAGAATGCGCCTTTTTCATATCATTAAAGAATGAAAATCTCTATGGAAAGAAAGATCATCCATTGTGTCCTTCAAAATTCCCAAGAGAGAATAGGGCCTCCAATTTCGGGACCAATCATCTACATGAAAAACAAGAGAGGAGGACCATTTGGGTTTTTAAAACTTTTTCTTTTGTTATTTTAAGTATATTTAAAGGATCTAATTCTAGTTTCTTATCCAACAGGTGACCTGGTGAGGTTCTAGGCACTTGAGATCCACTAATAGGGTCACAGAAAGCTTAGGATTTTCTTATAATTAGTTCTTAATCGTTTTTGGCATATTTGAACCCTCGAATGTCAAAACTTTCTTCATTTCAAGACTTTCCTAACCAAACCTAGTTAAGAAGTTTAAATTGGTTAAGATAAGGAGTTTAAATTGATTCAGATTATCTTGACCAATAAAGGAACTTATATCCAACTGGCAATATTGCTAGACCTCTTTTCCTCTTACCAGCACAATTCTTATCTAAATTATCTTTCTACCCTTCTTATAATCAATTTCTTCACATTCTCTCATCAACCTTCAATTTCTTCACATTCTCTCATCAACCTTCTCTCCTCTTCCACATCACATAGAATTATCCCCTTTTCTCTCCTTTCTCTTCTCTGTCCCCTCTTCTTCTCATTAATAATTCATCTACTTTCTTGGTCAATCAATCTCTGCTCATTCTCTCACCAATCTTATCTCTCTCAACCACATCCCGTGGAACTTTTAATTTTTCCCTCTTCTCTCCTATTTCGTCACCTTCCCCTCTCCTCCCATACCTATCACTGATATATCTCACCGCCCCCTTCTTCTTCTTCAATCTTCTTCCCTTAACCAACAATTCATCCACCTTAGTAAAACCATTGCAACCCTCCAAGAAAACCAATCTGCACTAGCATTGTCTATTTTCCTTCTTTTTTTTTTTTTCCCTTCTTCTTGGCTGCACTAGGGATATTTGAGTTTTATATTCTGTTTAAAGTGGAGAGTGAAGGAAACAAAACGTAACATAAACATTGCATGTTTATATGAGTTAAAGTCAAAATTATACAAGAAATACACTATTATGGATATGTGCAAAAAATTAAACTAGTCTTTTTTGCATTATTCCTCTTTTTTTTTTTTTTTGGTTTAAATATCTGTATTGTTTCTTAAAACAAATTTGACAAATTTGGAATCCAAATGATTACAAACAAAATCCAGAATCCCATCTTCTGGTAGAATCGTTTTTAAGTGTTGGAAAGGACTGAAGCTTGAGCCTGTTCAATCCCTTCTCCTTTCCATCTTAAATTGCTACATCAAAACAACTTGTGTCTATCTAAGCTTGCCCAGGTATGTTTGTGCGCTCGGATTCCTTAGCAAAGCTCTTTGTACGTTGAATTTTACTGTGATATCCTTTGATTAGTACACGAAAAAGTAATATTGTATAACTTAAATTTTAAGTAAAAAAGTAAATTCATAAAATATGATTCTAAATTAATTATATTTATTTGTTTGGAAGATTCAAAAAATATTTAATGTGAAATTTTCAAATGCACAAATATCAAATAAGTAATAAGGTAATGAGTACAAGTCGTCCCCGATGAGTATTGCTACCTAATTGTAAAATTCTTTTGCTTATAACCTAATTCAAACCAAAATAAAAGTGGTTTAATTTAAAAACTAATTACTAAAGAAATTAAAAAAATAAAAGTTAACAAAGCAAATTATATTAATTAAATCACAAAAAAATAATAGACCGAGAAGCTTCAAATCTAGCTTACTCCTTTTATGAAGAATCGGTCGATTAATTCTCGAATTGGTTAATGGTAGAACTCCGAAATATAAGTTAGATCCAATTTCTTGCTGAAAAACTCCTAACCTTAATTAATAAATCAGTCATATTTTTACGTGATTTTAATTAATAAAGCCGCATAAAATTCTATGAATTTTTCTTACTTTTCTTTCCTACTCGTTACAAACTATACAAAGAAATCAAATTTATCTCTGGTCAATTTTATGATGTGTTATTATCTCGATCTAATTTAATATAGCACATTTCTCAAACTAGAATAAATTTAAGTTCACACAATAATTGGTCAAAAAATTACAAAATTTAAGTTCATGCAATAATTACAAATTTGAAGAACTATAATAACAATTAACTAAAAACGAGATTAAAAAAATAATTTTTAATTGAAATTAACACATCCCATAAAAAGTTTCAACTTTCTTCAAAGGTATTAATCTCGAAAAAATCAGCTATACATAATCTCAATAGTCAAATTCATATATTTAATTAATATAAAATATAAATATAAATAAAGTAGAGAAGACGCTGATTGAAGCTTTTGTTTCCATTTCCGCCTGCGCCTCTGTTCCGTTTTTTCCATCTCTGTTTCCTTCTGTTTCTGCTCCTTTTTCTTCTTTCCACACCCACCGAGACTCCTCTCCTCTTTTACTCTGCCGTCACCTTTAAATAGCCCTTAGCATCCAAATCCAGCTCAAATTAAGTTTCCTTATGTGGGTTGACTCTCGTTTCCACCGTCGCCCAGTCCTTTATTCTTCTTATTCATTTTTTTCTTCTTTCCCTACAAGTTTTTGTCTTCTTGCCAATTCTATCTTCTTTTGCGGGCTGCCAGCTTTATTTTCTTTTCTTCTTATTGTTTTACGGACTTTTTCCCTTTGCACCCATGTGCCTTGTGAATTCTATTGGCCAACTATGAAGAAGTTCTACGGGATACAATACTATAAATATAAATATAAATCATCTCAATTAATCTTATTCTATTTAAATTATATTTTATAAATAAAAATATCTCAATTAATTCCTACTAAATATAATATTATCTAATCCACTAAGACAAATTAAATTCGTAATAATTTAATCAATTCCAATTTAAGTAAAAAAATAGTAGTAAAAAAAGTAAAAATATAACCCATCAATATTAAAAGAAAATAATATAAAATAATCTTATATATACAAAAAATTAAAATTATTTTAAAATATTTCTTTTCTTATTTTGCAATTTTTTTATATATGTTTTTCTTTCAAATGGATATACAAATGAAAATCACATAAACACTGTTCTTATGTCTTTGAATACAAACTTTACTTTATTTTATTCAGTATTATAATTATTTTTTATATTGAGTTCAAATTTTAATATTAATAAACAAGCATTTAATTATTATCAAATTAAAAACATTTGCAAAAAAGTTTGATAAATTTTCTTTTCATATAAGTTATACAATCATGATATAATTTTTAAATTAAAATTTTATGATTATTTTACTCAAAGTGTTGAGCCTTTTAATTTTTTTAAAAATATTGTAGTTGGAAATATAGAAAATTATAGTACTACTAGGTTAGAAGAGGTATAATAGTAGAAAGATAAGTGACTATATATATATATATATATATATATATATATATATGTGTGTGTGTGTCTTCTATTTATCTTTTTTTTTTAGAATTATATTTATTTTTCATTGCAAAAATCTTAGAAAATGAATCACAATATTACCGTTCAGAAAGGGTTCATTTTTTTTTTTAATATTTTGCATTTATTTTTTTTAAATATCAAGAATCATAGTCCTTTTCTTAGAATATAAGCAACGAATCAAACATTAAATTTTAAAAAGAAAAAATATGATTATTTTCTTACTTCATTTTCTTTGACAATCAAAAGGAGTCTAATAGTAATCTATAGAGATTGATGAGAGAATGCAAACATATAGACTTATCAAGAACAGTAGAGGGGTAATTTGAATCAGAATTACTGTAACAGGAGGGAAAGAGCTCCCGTATATCACTGGCCTTTATATCCTCAAAAAAAGTAACCATAGCGCACATTCTTCCTGTGTTTCCCTTTGTCATTTGTATAAAATATGTCGCACATTTTCAATAAATTTCTCTTCCTAATATAAAATATCTAGTTCTTAATTAGGAAGGAGAAGGAGAAAGAAAAAATTTCCTCTCCAACTCAAACTTTAATTGGCAAGCAAAAGGGTACACTTTATTTTTATATATGGGGAAAATATTTTTTTATTAACTCAACATTAGATGAAGTTTAGGCGATAAAAAATATATTATTTAATATACAAGACATCATGCTTTAGAAAGTTTAAGTTTGAATATTAAAATATGAATGTTAGTGCTTGAGTTTTAAAATTGAATTATAAAATTCAAATTTTGAATGTAAAAATATAATTAATTATAATTATTTTTATATTAGATTTTATTATACTTTAAATTAAATGAAAAATAACAACAATAAAATAAAATATGTAGTGTAATCAAATTTCAAAATTAATTAACTTTAATTAGATTATTTTTGTTACGTCATTGTACCTCTCATTTTCACTCTAAAATCTCATCCCCTGCGTATAAAAGGTTCTGCATAGCCAACGTATAATTGGAATATAAGGTGCTTGGTAGGTAACTATTAGACCTCTATTATTTATTGACAAGCACATATGATAGAGTGTTAAATTCGAGACGGAATTAAAACTTTGATCTTTGATAGAAAAAAATTATAATTAAAAAATATCTAAAATTAAAATAAAAGTATTAAATAAAATAAATGAGTTGGTTAGAGTGTATAAAAAAAGCAATCCTTTAAACACCAAAAAAAAAAAAAAAAAATCGGTTCTGTACTTGTATAAATGATACTTGATTTTTAATTAATTAAACAGCTCATATTTAGTCCAAAAAAAGAACTTGTAGTTAAAGTTTGCTAATCCACTTAGTCCTTTATTTTGGTATTTCTAAGAGAGGTTAATTCATATCTTTTTTAAATTTAAAAAGTAATATTTTTATTTATTTTGCTGTTGGTATTATGGTTTTCGCTCACATCAGTATAATCCTCTGGAATTGGTAGAGAGATTAGAGTAAATAAACCATCATGCAAAAGTACGATCTCACATTTTAAACGATATGATCATATCCTCCTACAAACCAAATGTAATAACAATTACTATTTATTATTCCTATGATTTTGTCCAATGCATTTTGCCTTCCAAAGCTTCTACTTTACAAAATTTTTAATTCAAGAAAAAAAGGCCTGGTAGAAATTTAAAATACTTTCGATATCTTCTTTTTTTTTTTTCAAATTTAATATCAAATCAAATAGACTCAAATTCAATTTTAAGCCTAAAATTATGGAACCCATGAAATACTATTTAGAGGAGAGGGAAGGAGAGTTGGAGTATTTTCTATGTTTGGATGATTGATAGGAAGGAGTAGAAGGATAAAGTATTAATTTATATCCTTAGGTATAAATATTTAAATAGAGATATTTTTCTTAGTAAAAAAAATATTTATTAAAGTTGATTTCTTATTCCTCCATTTCCATTCGTTTTGGACGAAAACAAAGTTAGAATTTTTCAACTTAATGTAACCCCTCAATTTTCCTTTCTTTCCTTTTCTTTCCCTTCATAAAATTCAATTCAAAAACCAAAAATTATTCCTTCTCCTTTCCTTTCCTTCTAAATCCTTCAATCCAAAAATCCTCTTAAAAAAGGCGAGGGAATATTTGGTCGTTGAGTAAAAAAAAAAAAAAAAAATCGTCCATGGAATTGCCAAATTTTTTAACCAAAAATTAGAAAAAGAAATTTCCTTAAAAAAAAAAAAAAAAAAACAATATGGTGTGATCAACCGACCTATTGTGGACCGGCCAATTGAGCTAGCCCGCGAGCCCAACTCTGGTGCACGTATAACACTTTCAACAATTTATTAAAAAAAGTCAACTTAATTTTTGTTTTTAAAAAAAAAATAGTAGAGCTCTGGTCCGACCCAACTCGATCTAGACCAGCTAACTAGGCTAGCCGGCAAGCTCATGCTCCTCCGACCCACTGCCTATTGGCATTGGATATACCTACCGTCATGGATTTCTTTTAAAAAGATTAAACCAAAAAGGCTTTTTCAAAAAGAGCGAGGGAATATTTCGTCATTATTATTTTTTTTTGGTAAATTGACACTTTTGGGTCCTTAACTTTTTTGGTTTGATAATTTAGGTCACTAATCTTTATTTTCAAAGTTTTAGGTCCTTCATCTTTTTTCTATTAAATTTTTAGGTCCCTTCGTCAGGCTTCTCACGGTCAACGATGGTCAATGTCAATTTTTGGCAGTTGTTTACAAATTCAGAGGAGTATTTTTGGAAGAGTAAAATTTCTTTGCTTATAACCCAAATCACATACCAAAATTATTGATTGTGCCTTTCTCTTCCAACGGCATTGAGTAGTGGCTAAATCGAAGAAGAAAGATACTCAATGGCAACTGATCCCAAGAAGAAAGGTAGCCAAATTAGAGCAGCAAATTTGGAGAACAATGAGGAATGCAATCGATGAAAACTATGAATCTCATCTGTCGAATTCAAAGTCTCAAGGCAGAAGCAAGATCTATGGCAACCCCCCATCAAAATGCTATTGTGGAATTCCAACTATGATCCAGACATCGTGAACAGATCTAAACCCAACAAAACGATTTGTTAGTTGTGAAAATAGCCAGGTAAGTTTAATTTTACAATGCTAATTTCTGATGTCTTTTCTCCCTATCTTAGGTTTAAGTAGATGGAAAATATGTTTGTAGGTTGTTGGAAAATGCATTTTATTTGTTTAGGTTGACCTTGAAATTTGTCCAAGAGTAGAGGCTATGATCCGAGATTTATTGAGGAAGATTCAAAAATTGGTAGAAGAAAGAGCATCTCACAAGAGAAAAATGAAGGTTTTCTGGATTGTGTTGATAGCATTGCTAATTGTAAGGTCGTTGATGAAAAATTAGGTAGGAGAAAATAGGTCATTGTTGCTGGAATGAGCAACTAATTTTGTGCTCTAACATGAAGGTGTTTTGGAAAGTAAAAGAAAACATGTAGTGTTGAAAGGATAGTTGCAGGGTCTTCATAGCCATTGTTGTATTAGATATGGGAGGTGTAGGATTGTGCTCTCGGTTGTAATATAAAATGCTAGCCATTTGGTACAGTTTGTTAGCTATATTACAACTTCTTAAGCCATTTGGTATAGTTTGTTTCTTTATGCCTTTTAGAAATTCTCTACTTATTTTACACTACTTGTATAGATGGTGATTGTTGCATTTATGTTGTAAGACTCCATATTTCCATATCGTAGTGGGTTATAACTTTGTAGGATGTCGCCCCGTCTGATTGCTCAGACAAGAGGTCTTTATAAAAAACTTTAATCAAAAGGCAGCAAAATTTTTTTTTCCAACATAGAAAAGTACAAGAATTTGGCTTCTGATACATACGCTCATAGGTATAATAGGTTCAAGATGTAGCATGAGCCTCTGGGAGTCCACCGTGCTTTCGCTGTGCCTCTGATTCTAAATTTTTCAAAAGAGATGACACACGTGTGAGCATAATGCTCATTACATGTGAGCGTAACACTCAATAAGTCCCGTGTGTGCTAGTGCTTTAGTAAATAGACAGAGTACATAAAACCCTTATGGGAAAAACATATCATTTGTTTACTAGAAATAATTCCAAAACTCTCTAAAGAAGAGTATATTCAAAACTCAATCATTTTGAAAAGCTGTGTTTCAATTTCAAATTATTGCCCTGATTTTCACATCACAGGCATTCCTTCAACAGAAGGTCGGCCTGTATACAAAGCTCACAAGGCTTTGCCTTTGGCTCCACCTGTTATTGTGCTTAGACCGCAACCTATAACACTCAACAGTGCATCGCCGGAAAGGTAAGCACACCGTAGCGTACTACCGAGAATCAAGTTAGTGCTTACACTAAGTATTTAAGTTAGTGCATATGCCAAGTATTCAAGTTAGTGCAACGACAAGTAAGTTAGTGCAACGACAAGTAAGTTAGTGCTTAGGCCAAGTATTCCAATTAGTACATACGCTAAGTATTCAAGTTAGTGCATACGCCAAGTATTCAAGTTAGTGCATACGCCAAGTATTCAAGTTAGTCATGTTTTGGAGATAAGGGTTAACAAGTTCAAGAAATCAAGAATTCAAGATTCATATTATTCATCGTGTTTCCAAATTCATAAAAAGGCTCGTACTTGAGCATATCAGGAAACATTTTCCATATCAAGAAAACCATTTTTAGGGCAAAATATCATTTTTCAGAATTTGATTCCACTGACTCGCAAGTTAGATAATAATTCTTATAGGCTCCGTAGGGCCAATCAGTTCATTCCATAGGCACATCAGGCCAATAAATAGTTTTCGGGATCAAAATGTTGTTTTCTAAAAGTAAATCTCATATTGAGAGATCATTTTCCAAAATCATGTCAAAACAGGATAAAATAGTTCTTTTCATATATCAAAACAAGTTTTTAAGAGTATTCGGGCCATTTTGTCCATACTCACTTACAAAAAGTCATTTTCAAGGGCATTCGGCTCATTTTACTCATACCTGATTCCAAAAGACTTTTTGAGGGTATTCAAGTCATTTTACTTTTTTCCAATTTGAAAAGTATTCACAAAAGTTTCAATGAGGATATTTTGGTCATTTACTGAATACCCGATTCTAAAGGTTTTCATAAAACATTCCAATAAGGACATTTGAATCATTTTTTAAATACCCGATTCCAAAAAGAACTTTTTCCAAGAATCCAAAATTCTAATCCTAAAAGAAGATTAAATTCAAAGTTTCCAAACATATTTCCACAAAATGTTTCAATAAGGGCATTCAAGTCAATTTATGAATCTTCGATTCTAAAATTTACCATTTTTTGAAAATCCCAAATATTTAATCCAAAAAGGACTAGATTCACAAAATTCATACTTTAATAATCCATTAAGGTTTCTAAACCAAATATGAAGTTCATTCAAGCCTAAAATGGCATAAAATAAACCTTGCTCAGATAAACCTTAAACATATTCAGGGATTTTCAAAATAGTATAAGACATAGTATTTCATGGAAAAGGGAAGTACACTAGCTTTCAAAAGGTTTTAGAAATCAAAGGGACTCACCTCACATCCTAATTAACTTTTCTCGTTTATGGCTGTTCGACCACCGTTTCCACTATTTCCAACGTACTATTGGTCGTTTATTAATAAACCTACACCAAACATCATTTTTAGGCCAAATCGTGTTTGGTCGAAAAGTAGCCAACAGTTAGCTGACGTCCAGTTGACGTGCCTGACGGGTAGCCGACATCTAGCCGACGTGCCTAATGTTTAACCGATGTCCTACCGACGTTTAGCGGACGATTAAGTAAAACGTTCAACTTTTGTTCATGTCGTTTTTTCGTCTTTTGTTCAATTCATTCGTTTTTCTTTTTCCATATCCTTCCTCCCTTCATGCACAATGGATTCACTCCATATTTCTTATTCATTTCATGCAAAATCACACAATTATTCTTCCTTAAGTTCATTTATTTTCCAAGCAAAATCCTGAAATTTTACTACTTTGACACACGATTTTGTTTCGTACTTAACTTTCAATTCACAACTCCGATTTGGCTTTATGATATACCAAAATGACTATAAGACTCTCAACTTTAATTATATGTAAGCCATTTTCTGAGTTCTAGTTACTGTGACACAATACAGGGCAAAAACAACGTTAATGCTTCCCTTTGTTTTCCTTTAGCCTTTAACACCTTGAGAACATTAATTCATTCAATTTCCCTTCAAATAATCTTTGATTATGTAATTTTCAGATTCCAATAGCTCACAAGAGTCATGCTTATTCAACACAAATTCACTTCTTCTAATCAAAAGCTAGTACAATTCATTTTCCAACCAAGTAACTTCTATTTTCATTCTACTTTGGTCATCATTTCATCAACCAAAAGCAATCCTTCACACTACCATGAATATTCAGTTTTTCCTCACACAAAACGTTATACCTAAACCTCCTAGGCAGCCATCACACATAAACATACATAGGTTCATACATAAAGTTTACAAACCCTAACTTTTGATCTAAAATCAAGACATGAAAAATCATGTTTTCATATTAAAACTCATAGCAAAATAATCACCGTAATGAGATCTATGACTTTAATTCTTCAAGCATAGACTTTTACCTTGTATGTGGGATCTCTTGGCTTGATTTTGCTCCAAGAACACACGCACTTCTTTCTTTCTCTCTCCTTTTTCTTTTTCTCCCTATTTTTCTCTAGCTTTTCTTTCCTTTTCTTTCTCTCTTCTTTCTCTATTCCTTATGGATGAATTTCCTGCTGAAATTCAGCTCTTCAACTGCCATTCTTGGTAAAATATTGGCCATTCATTTCTCATTTTCATTAATTATATGGTGGTTAAAACATAGGTGTGTTCCAATGAAAATCTTACACACCAACCACTTATTTCCTTCATTTCTCTTGTATGGTTGCCAGTTTTCTTGGCCAATTTCAGCCATTAACCACCTTCTCATGGTCCAAGTATTGGCTAATCACATTGCACAATACATTAATTAAAAGGGCCCACAAATGATGTGTTCCAATCACAACAATACATATAATTTTTTATTTATTTTGTAATTTTTTAATTCCATACATTTTGCATGAATTCTTCATGCAACCTCTCATAAGTTGACACATGTCCAATGCTACTAATCACAAAATGCCACACGTCCAAAATTTTGACTGCATTTTCTAATTTTTTTTCTCAGAAATGACCAAAATCAGATCCGAATTGAAAAAATATTTTATTTCACTATTCAACTCCAAAAATTCTACCGAATTCATTGGTAATACTTAAATTCTTCAATTCCTTCTTATTTTGGTCAAATTCGCGGTCAAAGTCGCCAGTGAGGTCAAAATAACGAAAATGCCCCCGATAACCCAAATAACATAATTCACACTAAAACATGCGCCTCATTGCGCTGATCAATTTCCCTTCTCACTAAACCCTCAAATTCTTATTTTATTGAAAATAATAGCCTTTCAAATATTTAGGGCACGGGTGGAACAATTTTAATAATTCCATTTAGGTCTTGACAAAATATTATTTTACCAAAATATTCGTTTCATTACATTGATCATCTTTTGTTCTGGCCATTAATATAAATTTTTATCCTATTACAAGTAGTAGCCAATTCAAGGTAAAATACAGGTATTACACATGTTCCTTAGATGTGATAAAGGAATCTTGGCCTAATTTGTATAGCGTTTGTAGATGCCTAAACCACTAAACTTGAGTACAAAAGCAATTTTCCATCAAACCATCCACCACAGCTGCCCAAATTCTTCACCAAATCACCATCTGTAGCCCTTCTATATAATAAGTGATTGAATAAAAATCACAAGATTAGTGAAAAAAATGAGATTCTGGGACTCAATGCAATCCATTTGAATTATTTCGGTTCCTCATCATACATTTGTATCATGCAATTACAAGTCAAGAATGGAACGTCCTTCCATAGTCATCTATGCCAAGAATGAAACAAACTAGCTAAAATACTCTATTGAATATATAAAGATTACTAGATAATAGTACTTGAAAAAGTTACAAGATAGAACCTCAATATGATTGGATAATACTTAGAAATTTTCAATAACTTTATGTAGTATATTATTGCCTTTGCTCTGCTACCATATTGAATTGCAGAGCAAAAATACGGACAATGAATCGGTAAAATCTAGAAAAAAGGTTACCTCTGTTTTAGTTGTGTCATGATGCTATAATTTCAAAGCAAAAATATGGACAACAAACACATCAGTTTCTAGAGCTATTGCTCAAGAATGGAAACTAAAAAATTTGAGAAAACAGTGAACCAATAATTGTAACATGACCAAACTTAATTCGAAACACAATTTAATTATAAACACATCAATTCTATTCTCCTCTCTATGCAATGTTCATCATGGAATAACATCCAAACACAGTTCAATTCCAAAATGAGCTTTAAAGTATTTCCATTTCCATAAACTCCTTCCTGAAATAACCCACCTATTGTCAATATCGAAAAAAACCTGTCAGCCTAAGAGATGGGAATTTCCCCTTAAATAGTTACCACAAAAATTATCACAAATTATTACAAACTATTAGCCCAAAGGGCATTCTCCTGTGTTTTGATTTATGACAAATGTTGATGTGGACTAACGTGTTTAATCTATATGTGATAGAACATGTTCAAGCTCAATTCTTTCACAACATGCAAAAAAGACTACTAAATAGCTCTTAAGCAAATAGAGTCTAAAAAACTAGTTGATTAGTATAACTCCAACTTGAGAGCTAGCATACCGTGAAAGCTTTTGTGAAAGAACTATAGACTAGGAATCATTGTTTTACCTTGAAGCACTTACAATTGTTTTCGAAAAGGAATATTTCTACATTTGGACTTTTGGTTGAAGTAGTTTTGGATGAACCTTTGAATCCAAAGTATCATCCAATGATCTGTAGCATGTTTTCCTAAAATATATCTTTCAGCTATAGTGTCATTTTGGACTCACCTTTTGGACGGACAGCCTTCCACTTTGTGAATCCAAAACCTTGAAAAT
The DNA here is from genome assembly GCA_026120185.1 of Voacanga thouarsii. Lineage (NCBI taxonomy): Eukaryota > Viridiplantae > Streptophyta > Magnoliopsida > Gentianales > Apocynaceae > Voacanga > Voacanga thouarsii. The sequence goes on from JANUWF010000328.1 coordinate 1,052,164, forward strand.
CCCGACAAAAAGTAACTTGCCGTTGAGACTTCGGGTTTAGCTCCTATAAAAGCTTCTAAAACTCGATTTTGAAGCAATTTTTTTTTATATCTTTCTCAGAAATACTCTTATACTTTAAAATAAAAAAACCTCCCTTTTTATTGCTGCTTTAAAGTGAAATAAAATGATTCCAAAGGTAAAAGGTTATGGTGCTTAGTTGTTTACATTCTGCTCAATATGTGAGCTATCTCTGTACTCTCTTTCAAATCTGCTTTGTATCAAGGTTAAGGAGGTAAAAACCAATTGGTGTGAGTCTTGATTATTGTATTTGAAGAGGTTGGGTGTAAAACCAAGTGTGATAATCCTTGTGTAAGATTGGTGTCAACTACCACCATTGATTTGGGAAAATATTTTAGTGAGTGGTATTGAAATCCTTAAGTGAGATCTTAAGGTAGTGGATATAGATCATTTAAGGATCAAACCACTATAAATCCTTCAATCTTTTCTTGTGCTATTTGCCTATATCTCTTCACTGCATTTTCACTATCTTCAAATCTTGAATGCTATATTTTTTTTCTCTAAAATCAGTGGCTTATTTATGACCTTTTCATTCTGATTTAAACTTTCCCTTGATACCTCAACTACTTATCTATATTTCATACCATTCCCTCATCATTTTGTGCTAATTTAAAAGACCCCTGCCCGCACTCTTGAAGCTGCAAAGGATCTCTTCTATTCAGTTCATTCATTTTTAGAGGGACCAATTTTTTTTTAATCTGTATTTGTTTGCCATAAATCTTGTTCACCCTCTTTCTAAGGTTTATCCATTGGTATTAGAGCACTGGTCTACACTATTCTTGGTTTAACAGCCTTGTAGCAAAAATCCATATGGCAAGAACATCTACTCTGCTTTACATCGAAGGTGTTCCACAGATAGACCTCATTTGCTTAATGGAAGCAAATACACATCTTGGAAAAATAGGATGAAAATATATGTTTGCTCAATAAACTCTGGGCTGTGGAATTTAATTGAAAAGGGACCATTTGTCCCAACCAAAATAGCTGAGGGTGAAATAGTACCTAAAGGAAGTGATGAATACAACATTGATGACATTACAAAAATGACTTTAAACTACCAGGCAATGAACATTCTATGTTGTGCTCTTGATGCGAACGAATATAACCAAGTAAGTGGTTTTGATTTCTGCTCATGACATATAGAAATTACTTGAGGTCACCTATGAGGGGACTAATCAAGTGATGGAATTGAAGTTAGGACTTTTAGTCCGAGACTATGAACTATTCACTATAAAGCCAAGTGAGAACATAAGTGATATGTTCACTCAATTCACAAATATCATAAATGGGCTAAAGGCTTATGGGAAAATTTATTCTCACGGTGAGCAAAATAGAAAACTACTTGATGCTTTGCCAAAAAGTTGGTAGCCAAAAACCTTAGCCATAGAGGAATCTAAAAACTTAAATAGCTTTCCAACTGAAGAGCTAATCGGCTTTCTCTTGACCTATAAAATGAAACTCAAAAGGTTTCAAGGGAATGATAATGATGACAAAGGGAAATGAGGAACGACCTTAAAAGCAACTTATGAGGAAATTAACAGTGATCAAACCGATATTGATGGTGGTACTGATTTGGATACAGAAGAGTTGGCAATGGTTGCCAGAAAGTTTAAAAAAATATTCAGAAAAGGCCACTTCAAAAAGGGTAAGAAGTTTATCAAAAAGAAGGGACAAACTTCTTCCTTTAAGCCTTAATGTTTTGAATGCAAAAGCATGGAGCATGTCATCGCGGATTGTCCAGTAGCAAAAGAAAAGGAGGCTAAGCAATTCAAAAAGAAGAAGAAGGACACCAAGATGAAGAAAGGAAAATGGTTGATTAGAACTTGGGATTAAGCTGAATCCAAGACTGAAGAAAGATGTGATTCTGAAAATGAAAAATCAAACATTTGCTTTATGGTTATGGAGGATAAGGTAAATCCTACTTCTCTAGATTTGATATCCGAATTGTATGATTTTGATTATGAAAAGATTGATGATTCGAATGAGTTGTTGTTTGACATGTTTCATGAGCTTAAAAAGTTGTCTAGAAGAAATAAAGAAATGAAAATGAAAATTAATTCTTTGTTAAATGAGAATGCAAAGCTGTCAAATGAAAACAAGGTCTCACTTGAGTTATATATCATCAAAAAGGATGTTATTATAACTTCCTTGCATCATATGTCTCTAGAAAATAAATGCTTGTGTGACAAAATTCGTTCTCTTAAAATTATGATTAGCAATTTTGATGATATGAAAAATAGAGTCGATGATCTCAACACATGTATTGAAAAGTTTACAAATGATAAAACAATTTGAAAAAATTACTTGGTGCACAACACATAGTTGGAAACCGAAATGATCTAGGTTATAGGCAAAAGATCAAAGCTGAAAATTATAAATCTCACTTTGTAAAAGCTGCTTCATCATATATGACACAATTTTTGCATATACTGTGAAAAATTTGGACACAAAGCATCTAAGTGTTATGTTAAGAATAATGTGGAATCTGGTATAAAAACAGTTTGGAAGGTAAAAGGAACTATCACTAACCTCTATGGACTTAAGAAGGTATGGGTACCAAAATCACTCTTCCATCATATGTATAAGAACATTTGTCGGACAAGATGAGCTCCACAAAATAGTTTTTGGATAGCGGAGGCTCAAGGCACATGAGTGGAAATGCCGGATTATTGAAAAATATTCAAGCTACAAGTGATGGATTTGTCACATTTAGAGATAAAAAGAAAGGAAAGATACTTGGCATAGGTTACATTGGTAAGAAATCTTCAACTATCACCAAACAAGTACTATTAATTGATGAATTAAAGTACAATTTGCTTAGCATAAGCCAACTATGTGATAATAGCTACAAAGTTGTGTTTGAAAAAAGGTTCTTGCATCATCATGGATAGTTCCAGTAATAAGACTATTTTTGTTGCTAATCGTGTTGGAAATGTATATGTACTTTAACTTGATGATCTTGTGACTTATGATATTAGATGCCTCTCTGTAAATGATGATGACAGTTATTTTTGGCATAAAGGGCTAGGTCATGTATTTATTGATTTGCTAAACAAATTATTTTCAAAAGAACTTATTAGAGGACTGCCAAAAATGAGATTTGATAGAAACCAGGTTTGTGATGCTTGCCAACTTAGAAAACAAACCAAAATCTCCTTTAAACCTAAGAAAATGATTTCAATATCAAAATCTCTTGAACTCATACACATGGATTTGTTTGGACCAATGAGGACCACTAGTCTTGGTGGTAAGAGGTATGCCTATGTAATTATAGATGACTTCTCAAGATTCACTTGGATCTTATTTCTTGCTCAAAAGGATGAAGCCTTCTCCAAATTTTTAAAACTGCTCAAATGAGTCCAAAACTTTCTTGGTTGCAAGTTAATTTTAATAAGGATTGACAATGGTAGATAATTTTGCAACCATGACTTCTCAAAATTTTGTGATGAAAGTGGTATTTCACACAAATTTTCAGCAGCTAAAACACCTCAACAAAATAGTGTGGTTGAGAGGAAAAATAGAACATTGCAAGAAATGGCAAGATCAATGCTTTGTGAAAATTCTCTTCCAAAATATTTTTTGGCTGAGGCTGTGCATACAGGCTGCTATATTGTCCACCGTGTTATACTAAGACCTTTTCTAAAAAAAACTCCTTTTGAACTCATATTTGACAAGGTTCCATCCATTTCATACTTAAAGTTTTTGGATACAAATGTTTTGTCCTCAATACTTGCAACAACCTTGAAAAATTTGATAGCAAATATGATGAGGCTATATTTCTTGGATAGTCTTCCAACAATAAGGCATTAGAGTGTACAATAAAAGAACTCTATGTGTGAAAAATTCTTTACGTATTGTGTTTGATGAATCAAATATATATTCTTCTAGAAATGATGATGATGATATAGGTATATCAAAAGAAAAGGGCAGTTAGCAACATATGGCTCCTCCACTTGACATTCATACTAAAGAAGACGAATTAGAAGAACAAAAAGCTGAAGAAAATAAGCAAAGAACTGAAGAACCCACGAATCAAGATCTTCCAAGAGATTGGAAGTACAAAACCGTCCATCTAAAAGAACAGATAATTGGTGATCCTAGCTACGGAGTTAACTATTTTCTAGCACTGAACCTAATTGTATTGATGCAGCCTTATATGATGAATTTTGGATTATGGCCAGGTAAAAAGAGTTGAACCAATTTGAAAGAAATCAAGTTTGGAATCTTGTCCCTAGACCACTTGATCATCCTGTAATTGGTACCAAGTGGGTTTTTAGAAATAAACTTGATGAGCATGGTGTTATTATTAGAAATAAAGCTAGATTAGTTGCCCAAGGATTCAACCAAGAAGAAAGCATTGATTATGATGAAATTTTTGCTCCTGTTTCTTGGTTAGAGTCAATAAGAATGTTGATTGCATTTGCATCTTTCAAAGATTTGATGCTCTATCAAATAGATATCAAAAGTGCTTTCTTAAATGGTTTTATTAAAGAAGTGTACGTGGAGCAACCTCCTAGTTTTACTCATGACGTTTTTCAAACCATGTCTTTAAACTTTCTAAAGGCTTTTATGGCTTAAAACAATCTCCAAGAGCATGGTATGAAAGGTTTAATGGTTTTTTCTTCTTTTAAAAGGTTTTTCAAGAGGCTTAATTGATACCACATTATTTATCAAAACTGAAAATTCTGATGGCATCTTAATTATGCAAATATATGTTTGAACAACCTTAGAGGGGGGGAGGTGAATAAGGTTTTTGGCAAGAAAAAATAATTTTTCTGAATTGTCTAAAATGCTGAACAAAAATGATCACCAAGATACTTGGATTGACTTTATAGATGCATAGAAAGCTATCCAAGTACTCGTAGATGTATATCCAGATTTAGATAGAGAAAAATCATAAAAAGACAGTACATAAACTACTGAATAAAATGAGACAAGAGATGTATAGCGGTTCGATCAATAATGATCTACGTCCACTACCTTAAGCCTCACACTTAAAAGGATTTTCAACCATATTTCATTAACTTTACTTAATGAAACCGATTCACATATAAGAAAGGATTACCACACTAGGTTTTCCACGACCTCTCAAACACATCAAGAATCATCTCACTAGGTTTTACCACATAACCTTGAAAATACACAAAATAAGGATCACCCCTATGGGCTTTACCACACAACCTTGCACATACACAAAACACAAGGCTCACCCCTATGGGTTTTACACCACAACCTTGCACTACAATAGAGATTTGAAAATTAATAGAACAGAGATAAGCTTACTTACTTGAGCAGAGGTTTTCTCGGATACAAGCCACAAATTACTTTTATATTTGATACACAATGAACTCACTTTGAAGCTAGATAAAAGGAGATTTTTGAAAGTATTGAGCAATAAGGTTTCTAAGATGAATGTTTTAAAAATCCTACTTCTAATCTTACTTTAAGGGCTATTTATAGAGACAAAAAGTGGAATGCCAATGGTCATAAAAAAACGGCTATAAATTTTTCTGTTTAAACTCATCTGAGTTTTGGATGAAGATGCATCCAAAAGGTAAGTCCAAAATGGTACATTCCCGACCGAAATTTTTCAACCCGGTTTACAGGATTTTAGATGAACCTTTTGGATTAAAACTGTTCTATCCAAAATTCTGTGAATTTTAAAAACTTTGAAAATCATCTCCTTTGAAGCTTCAAGGTAAAGTCAAATGAATCAAAAGATAAGAAGACATAGGAATTAATAAATATACCTTAATAACACTTCCTAATCTATCATTCTTCATAAAGAGCTTCCATGATATATAACTTCTCATACTCTAATTTTCTCATTTGATTTTCTAATCTTGAAATCAGCGATGAAGAGGTTGTCAACAATTCTTATCTGAAGACTTTAGAAGAATAAAGATTAAACATGTCCTATCACAGGAAATTAATAAGTTAGTCCATATCAACGTTTGTCATAAATTAAAACATAAAAGAAAGCCCTTAGGGCTAACAATTTCCCTCCTTTTGAGTGATGACAAACATGACACATTTGATATGTAAATAGAGAGAACATGTTGAACAAATAAATGTAATCTTACAGTATAGGCCTCATAGAGATCTTTATGATAAAAAATTTGTAAACATATCTCAATGATCCTAAAGCATATCATATCTCTATATAAATATTCAGAGTAATTTGATAGAGATAAAATACTAAAATGCTCCCCCTAAATATATGCTTATGTGACTATTTTGAACATAAGAGGGATGAGATGAAGTAACAGTTTATTCATCCAGAAAGTGTATCCAAAATGGTTTTGGAAGAACGTGTGTTTTCAGAATTTCATTTGCATAGGGCTTTTGGATGTCCAAAATATTTTTCAGTTCAGTAAATCTACTTATAAGAACATTTGTTTTGGATACGAAGTTTCTGAGTCCAAAAACTCCCCCTGACTTAATGCACCAAAAAATCTTATAATAGAATTTTGTTTCAAAGATACAATTATCATCCAGAAATATATTTTTTTAAATAAAATTGAATGTCATAAACTGAGGGGTTTTTCAAAAAAATTATAGTGAACAGTGAATTAGTGATTTTCATCTCAGTTTTGATTTTAATGCATAACTGTTCATATCAGAAATGGTTTATGCAGTTACTTAGAATTCAATAACTATTCATACAATAGTCTTTTCTCTTTTATAAATAGTTTCAGTTTTTCAAAATGGTTTTAACTTCCATGGCAGTTATTTCGTGGATAAAAAAAAATCATACATTAACAGTCCAATTTTAGATGAAAGTTATGTTCAAAAATTTAGTTCATACATATAACATCAATCATGTAGAATCCATATCAGATTATTATGCAGAACTCATAACATTTTGTATATTAACATGTAGATCTAACATGTAAACCTAACTTTTTCTCCTTATCAGTTATTCGATGCCGACAATTTTATACAACAGCATAGATGTAGACTATATCATTTTCAGACCGACATATTTCTTCCAAACAACATCATGCCGACAGTCATGATCATGCCGACAGTCATGCAGACCATAATAGTCACATACCAACATTCAACATTTTCATTGCAGTCTCATTTTTTTTTCTTTCTCCCCTATAATAACAGTCATATTCAATGTCATTTTCTTTCTCCCCTTTTGTCATCAATAAAAAAGAAGCATAGTGAAGGAGAAGTAATATGCAATCAACAGTCATCAGATAGATAATAGGCATGACAGAGAATGAAACAAGTATCAGAAATTATCCAAAAATAGAACGTAAATGACTGAAAAAGTAAATTGTTCAACTGTTGCAAAAGGTAAATTGGTCATCAGCCCATTGTACTGCCCAAGAAAATAGTATAGGAAATATTGATCGTTTCAAATTTGGATCTAGCCCCCTTCTTTGAAAACTGACCAGCAATTCTGTTAAACTTTCTTTTTACAACCACATACTTCTATCTTTTGCCAGATAGTTTGGGCTTGGGAGAAGGAGTAGGAATATCTATCTTCTGTACAGGAGAAGGCTGTGGAGATGGTTCAGGAGAGGGTTTAGGAGAGGAAACCTTGACATCTGTAGGCAGTTCAGCCTTGTCCTCTAAAGATTGTTCATCTTTTTCATGATCAGATATAGAGGCGGAAGGCTTAGCAGTTTGCTCAATGACAGATAGTCTATTTCCAAGACTCTTAATTTCTGAATTAAGAGATTCCAATTTCTCTGCAAAGGAGTTGATTGCACTCAGAATAGTCTCAGATAGGCCGGAGTCCGGAACAGTTCGTTCTTCATCAATTTTTCTTTTAGTTCTTGACTTCACTTCTTCCTTGATCTTTATCAAATTTTCTCTCTCTTTTCCAGCAGATTCTCTTAACAATTTCCATGAATTTCCCTTCCTTACGTACCCCATCTTTTCAAAGGAGTCAAAGCTGTAGACATTTGTTCTTGAGGGATCATAAGTAACAAAATTTAAATCAACATTGAAAAATCTAAAAACTTTGGTCAACAAATTTCCAAATGGTAGAGCCTTGCTAGAAGTATTTCTAGATTGCAACATTAACTTAGTTGCCAGAAACCTAAAGTTAATCTGTCTCCCCTCTGCTAAGGCTAACATGACTATCATTTGAAGTATACTGATAGAGGTCTTATGGCCGGAACTAGGAACAACAATGGTAGACACCATATGATGCAGAATTTTGCCCAATTCATTCAGCCATTTGGAACTACGATTTCTAGAGTTCTCAAAACTTTTTCCACCAAGAAATAACTTCTCAAATTTTCCAGAACAAAATTTTCATTTCCATCAGGAAATTTGTTCAACTCAAAATACTAAAAACCAGCATCTCGAACATCACAGATTCTATTCAGCATTCTATGGTCAAATTCAAAATCTTTTCATTTTACTCTTGTTACATACCATCGAATTATAAACTCTCCCCCAGTTTCTTCCAGTTTGCCCTTTTTCAAATTTGCATAAAATTCCCAGACTAAAGGAGTATAGATTTTCTCATCAATGAATAACAAACTCCCCCACCTGACATGATCAAACATATCCAGAATATTTGACAAGTTCAGAAAAGTAGAGTGGTTCACTCGATAACCAGAAATAACAGTTCGATTTCCTGGAGACCTAGTCATTGTATTCATATTCACATTTTGAGTCAAGAAATTAGGGTACCTGATTTGCAGAACTCACTTGATTTGAAGAAGATTCAAATGAATCATAATGAGAGGCCGAGAAGTGAGGTTGAGGAGAAGCTTCCTTTGCTTTAGCCTTGCCCTTAGTTGAACCTAAAAATTTTTTCTTTAACACTGGAGAAGATTTTTTCTCTTTCTTAGGTTTTGAAACAGTGGATTTTGTCTTGGCCATTGAAAGATTGAAGCTTTTTTTGGGGGGGGGGGGGGCTTTTTGTTTTTTAGAGAAGAAGAGCACAGAGGAATTGTTTTTGGAAGAAGAATGGTTTCAAGGGTTTCGAATGAGAGAGAAAAAAAAAAAAAACAGATAGCTTTGAATGTCTAGGATAGTGTGAGAGTAAAGTGCATTGAAAACATATGTTTTTCTGAGGATTTTTGAAAAACGCGCAAACCAATTTTTTGAAACTCGAAATTTGAATAAGAGAATATTAAGTATTGATTTTGGAACAAGATCAGGTCCGAAATCATCATCCAAAAGAATGTTTTCCCGAAATGCATTTTGGATGTAGGAATTGGATTCAAATACTATGTCCAAAACAAAGACGAGGTATTTCGGATGTAGTGTTTTGTCTCCAAAGCATTTTCTTCACAAATCCTGCACAAGAAAGATTTATACCACACGGTTAGTTTTCAAATTCTTGTAATTCTCAAAACTTTTCTTAAGTTGTTGAATCTATCCTCAACTAGAGATTTAGTGAAAATATTTGCAAGTTGTTCATCCGTTGAGACATATTCAACACACACATCTCCTTTGAGTACATGGTCTAGGATGAAGTGGTGTTTAATTTCAATATGCTTTGTTCTCGAATGTTGCATTGGATTTTTTGTTAGATTGATAGCACTTGTATTATCACACATTATAGGTACACAATTAAAATTTAGATTAAAATCTAGAAAAGTATTCTTTATCCATAAGATTTGAGCACAACAACTTCCTACTGCAATATATTCAGCTTCAGTGGTGGATAATGATACGCATGCTTATTTTTTACTGTGCCATAATTCCAATGAATGTCCAAGAAATTGACAATGGCCACTAGTACTTTTTCTTTCAACTTTACATCTTGCATAATCTGTATTAGTATATCCTATAAGATGAAAAGTATTAGTACGTGGATACTATAATCCATAATCATGTGTGCCAATTAGATATCGAAGTATGCATTTAACTACACTTAAATATGATTCATTCGGACAAGATTGAAATCGAGTACAAAGACATATTGAAAACATGATATCTGGTCTACTAGCAGTAAGATATAGTAGACTTTCAATCATACCTCTATATTTATGTTCATCTACCTTCTTACCCTTTTCATCTTGGTCAAGTTTTATGGATGTACTATAGGTGTACTGATTTCTTTTGCTTCATTCATTCCAAATCTTTTGAGCAACTCTTTGGCATACTTAGCTTGGTTTATGAAGATTCCATCCTTGATTTGCTTAATTTGCAGTCCGAGAAAGAAGTTCAATTCTCCCATCATACTCATTTCAAATTCTTGCTACATAGTCTTAGCAAACATCTTGCACAAAGAGTCGTTTGTAGCGCCAAGAATAATATCATCAACATAGATTTGGAAAATTAGTAAGTCACTAGAAGTATCAAATTTGATGAACAAGGTATTATCAATTAAGCCTCTAGAAAATCCTTTTGAGATTAGGAAACCACTAAGCTTTTCATACTAAGCTCTTGGAGCTTGCTTTAATCTATAGAGAGCTTTAGAGAGGTTGAAAACATGATTTGAAAAAAGCTCATGAGTAAAACCAAGTGGCTGATCAACGTACACTTCCTCTTCAATAAAGCCATTTAGAAAGGCACTTTTGACATTCATTTGATAAAGCATGAAATTTTTAAAGGATGCAAAGGCAAGAACATTTGAATTGATTCTAGTCTAGCAACAGGAGTGAATGTTTCATCATAGTCAATGCCTTTTTCTTGATTAAATCCTTGAGCCACCAATCTAGCTCTGTTTCTAATTACAACTCCATTTTCATCAAGTTTATTTCTAAAAACCCATTTTGTCCTAATAACAGGATGATCATGCGGTTTAGGAACAAGTTTCCAAACCTGATTTCTTTCGAATTGATTTAACTCTTCTTGCATGGCAATAATCCAAAATTTATCATGTAATGTAATATCAATGCTGCTGGGTTCAATATTTGAAAAAAGAGCAAAGTTGTCAATAAAATACCGTCGAGTTTTAACTCCTTGGTTTGGATCTCCAATAATTTGCTCATTTGGATGGCCTGATTTGTATTTCCAGTCCTTTGGCAATTGATGATTTGCAGCATCTTCAGTTTATTCTTTCTTTTGTTCAATATGCAATTCTTCAATCTCTTCTTCTTTTGCATGAGTATCTAACGTTGGAGTTTTAACATGATCTAACTTAACTTCATTTGAATTTCCTACATCATCGTCATCTCTTTTTGAAGTATAAATGTTAGATTCATCAAATACAACATGCACAGATTCTTCCACAAAAAAGTGTTCTTTTATTGTATACTCTATAAGCTTTCTTGTTAGAAGAATATCCAAGAAATATGGCCTCATCGAACTTATTATCAAAATTTCCAAGATTATCACTTGTATTTAGAATAAAACATTTACATCCAAAAACTTTAAAATAAGAGATAGAAGCAGTTTTGTCAAAAATAAGTTCAAATGGAGTTTTTCTTAAAAATGGTCTTAACATAACTCGGTGTATTGTATAGCATGCTGTGTTTACAGCTTCCGCCCAAAAGTATTTTGGAAGAGCATTTTCACAAAGCATTGATCTAGCCATTTTTTGCAAGGTCCGATTTTTCCTTTCAACAACACCATTTTGTTGAGGAGTTTTAGCTATTGAAAAATTATGAAAGACTCCATTTTCATCACAGAAGTGAGTAAATTCGCTGTTACAAAATTCTTTGCCATTGTCACTTCTAATAGAAATTAGTTTTCATCCAATCAAGTTTTGGACATGCTTAATCAGTTTTGAAAATTCAGTAAAGGCTTCATCCTTTTGACCAAGAAATAAGGTCCAGATAAATCTAGAGAAATCATCAACAATTACATATGTATATTTTTTACCTCGAAGACTAGCAATCCTTATGAGTCCAAATAAATTCATATGAACTAATTCAAGAGGTTTTGAGGTAGAAATTATTTTCTTTGGTTTAAAAGAGGTTTTGATTTGGTTCCCAAATTGACATGCATAACATATTTTGTGTTTATCAAATTTTATTTTTGGAAGCCCCCTAACAAGTTCTTTTGAGGACAGTTTGTTTAACAAATCAAAGGATACATGACCTAATCTTCTATGCCAAAGATAACCATCATTGTCATGAACGGATAGGCATCTAATTTTATTAGCTACAAGGTCATTGAGATAAAACACATATACATTTCTCATGCGTTTGGCAGTAAAGATGATTTTGAGATTTCCACTATCAAGTATAGAGCAAGAATCTTTTTCAAAAATAACTTTGCAACCATTGTCATCAAGTTGGCTAATGCTGAACAGGTTATATTTCAAATCATCAATAAGTAAGACTTGCTTTATAAATGTTAAGGAACCTTTACCAATATTACCAATGCTAAGAATATTTCCTTTTTTTTGTCTCCAAATGTAACAAATTCTTCATTTATGGTCTGAATATCTTCTAACAAAGCTGAACAACCACTGTCCAAGAACCACTTGGTGAAGTTTAAAGACCGTGCCGATACATGAGAAGAAGAAATGATTTTTGGTACCCACACTTTCTTATGAAGGTTAGTAACATTTTCTTTGATTTTTCAGAAAGTAACTCCACTGGATTCCACTTTTCTTTTAACAAGACATCTTGAAACTATATGTCTAGGTTTTTCACAATACATGCATGCCTTGTATGTGCTGTGAGAAGAAGTAGGTTTAACATATTAAAACTTGTTCTCTTTGTAGTTATTCTTATGTTCATATCCTAAGCCACCTTGATTTACCGCTAAAATAAATCTGGGCTTACAGATTTTGTCTTTATCCTTATGTTTATATCCTAAGCCACTTCGATTTCCAGCATAAACAAATTTAGGCTTGTAAATTTTGTTTTTATCCTCATATTTATATCCTAAGTCACTTCGATTTCCAGCATAAATAAATCCGGGCTTGCAAATTTTGTCTTTATCCTCATGTTTATATCCTAAGCCACTTCGATTACCAAAATGATGTTGAGTTCCGAGTAGTTTTTCCAGATTGCTTTTACCATTTGTAAATTTCTCAATGCAATTGGTAAGATCATTTACTCTAATTTTCATATCATCAAAGGTGCTAACCATGCATTCAAGAGTTTGAACTTTATCACACAGGTTTTTATTTTCCAGAGATGCATGATGCAAAGTTGTCATAATCACATCATTTTCAATTTTTGCACATATATTTGTTTCAAAAGACATTTTGTTGTTATTCAACAAGGCTTCATTTTCTTTCATCAGACAATTAACCTTCAACTTTAACTCTTTATTTTTTCTGGACAGTTTTTTTTAATTCATAAAACATATCACAAAAAAACTCATTAGGATCAACATGCTTTTCAGTCATAGATATATGCGAATTAGACATGCAATCTGATGTTCAAAAGTTTACCTCATTTTCCAAGGCCATGAAGCAAATGTTGGTAGTTTCTTCCTCAAATTCCTCATCTTCAGACTTAACTTCATTTAAGTCCTAAGCTCCCATCAATCCTTTACCTTTTTTGACCTTCATGTTTTTCTTTTTCTTAGACGTTTTTTCTTCCTTGCCTTTTGCAATCGGATAGTCTGCAATGAAGTAATCTGTGCTGTTGCATTCAAAGTATTGAGGTTTGAAGCCGGAGGTTTGTCCTTTCTTTCTTATAAACTTCCTTCCTCGTTTGTAGTTTTCTTTGTTGAACATCCTTCTGAATTTCTTTGCTATCATTGCCAAGTCATCACTGTCCATTTCCATGCCTTCACTACTTTTCGAAAGACTTGTTTCTCCATCTTCATTTTCAGCCTTTAGAGCAATCCCTTTTCTGCCTCTATCATCCTTTTCTGCCTCTATCATGATCATCAGATTCATGAAATCTTTTAAGCTTTATCTCATGAGTTAAAAGAGATCCGATCAACTCTTCAGTAGGTAGAGATTTTAAATCCTTGGATTCTTCTACAACAAGAGTTTTAGGCTGCCATCTTTTTGGTAGAGTATCAAGAATTTTTTGATTTTGTTCCCCAAGGGAATAAACCTTTCTGTAAGCTTTCAGACCATTTAAGATATTAGTAAATCTTGTGAACATGTTTGTGATGCTTTCATTTGGCCTCATAGTAAATAATTCATAATCATGAATAAGAAGCCCTAGTTTCGAATCTTTGACTTGGTTAGTCCCCTCATGGGTGACTTCAAGCATTCTCCACATATCATGGGCTAAACCACAACCACTAACACGGTTGTATTCAGTCGCATCTAGTGCACAGCACAAAATGTTCATAGCTTGAAAATTTAGAGTCATTTTCGCAGTGTCTTCCACACTATATTCATCATTTTATTTAGGTATTTTTATGCCATCAATCATCATCAAAAGGACCATTCTCTATTAAACTCCACAGCTTGAAGTTAATAGAGCACACATTAATTTTCATCCTATTTTTCTAGAAAGTATAGTTGCTTCCATTAAACAAAGAAGGACAATTTGTTGAAGACCTTTCAACATATGGAAGAGAGGATGAGCTTGCCATTAAGATCTTTTCTACAAGGCTATTAAACCAAGAGTATGTAGACCTTGCTTTGATACCAAATGAAAAACCTTAGTGGTGGGGTGAATAAGGTTTCTGGCAAGCAAAAATAAAATTTTCAAATTGTCTAAAATGCTGAACAAGAATGATCACCAAGATACTTAGACTGACTTTATAGATACATAGAAAGCTATTCAAGTACTCGTAGATGTATATCCAGATTTAGACAGAGAAAGATCATAAAAACACAGTACATGAACCACTGAATAAAATGAGACAAGAGATGTATAGTGGTTTGATCAACAATGATCTACGTCCACTACCTTAAGCCTCACACTTAAGGATTTTCAACCCTATTTCATTAACCTTACTTAATGAAACCGATTAATATATAAGAGAGGATCACCACACTAGGTTTTCCACAACCTCTCAAATACATCAAGAATCACCTCACTAGGTTTTACCACGCAACCTTGAAAATACACAAAACAAGGATCACCCCTATGGGTTTTACCACACAACGTTGCACATACACAAAACACAAGGCTCACCCCTATGGGTTTTACACCACAACCTTGCACTACAATAGAGATTTGAAAATTAATAGAACAGAGATAAACTCACTTACTTGAGCAAATGTTTTTCCGGATACAAGCCACAAATTACTTTTATATTTGATACACAATGAACTCACTTTGAAACTAGATAAAAGGAGATTTTTGAAAGTATTGAGCAATAAGGTTTCTAAGATGAATGTTTTAAAAATCCTGCTTCTAATCTTGCTTTAAGGGCTATTTATAGAGCCAAAAAGTGGAGTGCCAACGGTCATAAAAAAAACAGCTACAGATTTTTCTATTTAAACTCATCTGAGTTTTGGACGAAGATGCATCCAAAAGGTAAGTCCAAAATGGCACATTTCTGACAGAAAATTTTCAACATGGTTTACAGGATTTTGGATGAACCTTTTGGATTTAAACTGTTCCATCCAAAATTCTGTGAATTTTAAAAATTTTGAAAATCATCTCCTTTGAAGCTTCATGGTAAAGTCAAATGAATCAAAAGATAAGAAGACATAGGAATTAATAAATATACCTTAATAACACTTCCTAGTCTATCATTCTTTATAAAGAGCTTCCATGATATATAACTTCTCATACTCTGATTTTCTCATTTGATCTTCTAATCTTGAAATCAACGATGAAGAGGTTGTCAATAATTCTTATCTGAAGGCTTTAGAAGAATAAAGATTAAACATGTCCTATCACAGGAAATTAATAAGTTAGTCCATATCAACGTTTGTCATAAATCAAAACATAAAAGAAAGCCCTTAGGGCTAACAATGTTGATGATATTATTTTTGGAGCTACTAATGATTCCTTATGCAAGAAATTTGCTAAGATAATGTAGCAATAATTTGAGATAAGCATGATAGGAGAATTTAATTTCTTCCACGGTCTACAAATCAAGCAAACCAAAGATAGGATCTTCTTAAATCAAGCTAAATATATGAAGGAACTACTCAAAAGATTTAGTATAAATGAAGCAAAAGAAATAGGTATACCACATCGTTAAAATTTGATAAAGATGAGAAAAGTAAGAAAGTAAATGAATCAAAATATAGAAGTATGATTGGAAGTCTTCTTTATCTTACTACCAGTTAACCTAACATTTTGTTCTCAGTATGTCTTTGTGCTCAATTTCAATCATGTCCAAAGAAATCTCATCTATGTGCTGTAAAATGTATCCTTTTGATATTTAATTAGAACACATGATTATGGCTTGTAGTATCCTCGAACTAATTTATTTGAACTTATAGGAGATACAGATGCCGACTATGCAGGGTGTAAAGTTGAGAGAAAAAGTACCAGTGAACATTGTCACTTTCTTGGACACTTTCTTGTCTCTTGGTATAGCAAAAAGTAAGCATGTGTATCTCTCTCAATAGCCGAAGCGAAATACATTACTGCGAGGAGCTACTGTGCACAAATTTTGTGGATGAAAAACACTTTGTTTGACTTTAGTTTAAATTTTAATTGCATGCCTATTGATAGGGGCTAAAATCACTATTCTTTTTCTAGTTATTTGAGGTTGTTTTAAGATACATTTGTTATAATAACTAGGCATATTCCTTCCTATTTAATATTTTTCTTGTAAAAGGTATTTTTGACAAATATGTGCAGATTTAAGTTAAAATTGAGCAGAAAGTGAAAGATTCCAAAATGTACCTGGCGACAAGCCCAACCAATGGACCATGCGCCGGGTCCATTGATGTGTATGTATTTGGGTATAAAAATCATATAAATATAAGCACATTCCCAATTAAGTTTAAATTAAAATGTTAACCCCAAATTACACATGAGCAAGCATAAGGTTTAAAACGAGTGTCAATCCTCAAGGAACAAGTATGCCTTAATAATTTTTCTTTCATTGTTTAACCGACTCAATGAAGTGAAAAAGAATAAAAAAGAAAATAAAATAAAATAAAATAATATATACATGTCAAGGATGGAGAATTTTGTAACTCAAACCATTATTTTGACAAATATGACCTTAAAGTATCCAATCATTATCATAACTAATCATTCTCTTGGCATCATGAAGGATTAAGATAGATTCACTTCTTTTCCAATCCATGAAATCACTATCTTCTAGACAAATTAGCATCACATATCCTGTCTTAACTAATTCACCCAAAAGATGCATTAAACATAATCCTTGATTAAATCCCCATATCTTGGCAAATTTAAAACATGAAATTAACCAATGAATCCATATCCTGACAGACATCAATTAACCTTTAATTACCTAATTCTTAGCAATTAACTCATTTTCCAAGTAAGTTAATAGAAAACAAATATGAAATTGATGAATTGAGACCACCATCAATCCTTTTTCCAAGCAAGTTAATACGAAGAAATAATAAATTAATCTCGTAATTAGCATAAGTAATTAAATACCAAGAATAAGAATCAATTAATTAAAAGATCAAAGTAACTCTAAAAATCATAAATACCGAAAATAATGTCAAATTATAATAAAACAATTAATACATCATTGTTCAAGAAAAGAAAACAAAGTTAAAAGAAAGCACTCATAGACAAGCCTAGTTCTTCTTCCTTCATAGACCCTCTTGCACAATTCTCCTTGAGTTGATGAATTCCTTCTTAATTTTGAGTGATTTTATATTTTGATCCGTGAAATCCTCTCCATGACTTATGTTTTCCCCTCTATTTATAAGCTTTAAAAGTCCTAAATTCGTCCTTCTAGGGTTTCTTGCTAAATAGAAGTATGAAAATACTAAAACTCTACAAATTGCCAAAAAATACGCACAAAAATCAAGGCACCACCTCAGTCCTAGTGCACAGCTGGTGCCGCCTGTGCTGCCTAGGGCTGGCGCCGGTTGTGTTTTGCCTCTCTGCTCGTTCACTGATTTTTCTTGATTTTCGTGCCAAGTCTTCTAGATTGCAGCCGACGCTATCTCCGGGCTTCCAACCAGCACCAGCTCTGTTTTTTTTTTTTTTGTTTTTGCCTTATTTTAATTACCCCTAAAATATGAAATAATGCACAAAATACCTTTCCAAGGGTTAAATCTCAAATATAAAGGAATATGATCAGTTATTGCACAAAATGTATCACAAAATGGTTTCAAATAACTAGAAAATATATAACTAATTTAGGCCATATCATCCATTCTGGTCCAATAGAAGAATTCAAGCCAAGTTTCAGGGGAAATTCTAGAACAGACCTGGCACTGGGTTTAGTAAATGTACCTAGTGCCGGGTCTATTCTGTTTACAGACAAAAAATAGAGCAAAACTTCAGAGGAAGAACAGAGTGCACTTGGCGCCGGGAGCCCTGAAGCTACCCAGTACCAAGTTTGCTTTGGAAATATTTTGTGCACGAAATTAGGAATTATCCAATGATTTTGGTATTTTCTTAGTCTTACTTGGCCAAGATTTTTTCAGCCACAAATTTAGTATCCAAGAGGCCTATAAAAGCACAAGAAAATGCAAGGGTTAAGGGGGATATACCTAGATACATAGAGAGAGGTGGATTCATAAATAAAAATTCTGAATCTTTCATTGAAGGAAGAGTTCACCTAAGTCAAGGAGAATTGTTCAAGTGAGTCTTCAAGGATGAAGAAAGAGGCTTGTTCACCTAAATAAAAATTCTGAATCTTTCATTGAAGGAAGAGTTCACCTAAGTCAAGGAGAATTGTTCAAGTGAGTCTTCAAGGATGAAGAAAGAGGCTTGTTTATGAGTACTTTCTTTTATCTTTGTCTTCTTTTTCTTTAACAATGATGTATTCAATGTTTGTATTGTAATTTTACATTATTTTGGTGATAGGGCCTAAATTAGTCATATTTTTCTTAATTATTTGAGGCTCTTTTGTGATATATTTTGTTCATTACTGGTCATATTCCTTTATATTTAAGATTTTACCCTTGAAAATGTATTTTGTGCATTATTTCAGATTTTAGGGGTAAAATAAGATAAAAATATCACAAAACAGAATGTAGGCGGCGCCAGCCCGAGAAGGACAACCGACGTCGGTCTTCCACTGGAAAAGCATGGAGAAATTGAGAAGAAAATAGAGGAACAATTGCAATTGATGCTAGAAAAGAAAAGGGATTTCGGTCTTCAATTGGTGGCTCAATCGAGCCAATGCAACAAAGCCAAGAGCAAAATAGCAACAAAGAAAAGAAAGACAGATTTCGGTGGGCGAAGAAGAACGAAAAGTCAAGAATGTCAGGCTGTGCAATTAAGTCGATGCAAACGAAGAAAGAAGGAAAAAGAAAGCAGCTTGGTCAGTGATCAATAAGGCAAGAATTTCGGTGGGTTTGTATGGTATGCGGCTCAATTAAGCCGAGGTAAGGAAAGTTGCTCAATTAAGCCAACGCAGTAATAGATAAGAAGAAACAGCTTTGTGCGGCACATCAGTTTTAGATAGTGGCTCAATTTAGCCGACGTCAATGGGAAGTTAGCTTCAGCAAATTTCGGTTGACCGCACATCAAATTGGAATCCAATTTCAGCACCATTCCAATTCAACATCAAAGTCATTAGCACAAAACGACAAAACCAAATTGAAATCCAATTGTTTTCAAATTCTCAAGGCGATGGACCCTTAATTTTAGTTAGGTTTTTATTTTATAATTTTAGTTATTACTCCTTTTTGAATTTTGAATTATTTTTTAGTAATTACTTTTTCTTTACTTAGGACTCTTTTAGGAACTTTGTGAGCCTATAAATAGAGGCCAATTTACCCTAGGAAAGGGAGGTGCACAATGTAGGGACTTAGATTTATTTTAGAGTGCATCACCAATATTTTCTGGAGACGAATAATTCAAGGAGAATTGTACAAGAGGGTCTAT
The DNA here is from genome assembly GCA_026120185.1 of Voacanga thouarsii. Taxonomy (NCBI): domain Eukaryota; kingdom Viridiplantae; phylum Streptophyta; class Magnoliopsida; order Gentianales; family Apocynaceae; genus Voacanga; species Voacanga thouarsii. Next base: position 1,071,972 of record JANUWF010000328.1, read on the forward strand.
GAAGGAAGAAGAAGAAGGCTTATCTATGAGTATCTATTTCTTTCCTTTGTTTTCTTTTTCTTGAACAATGATATGTTAATTGTTTTATTGTAATTTGACATTGTTTTAGATATTCATGATATTTAGATTTATTTGATCTTTTGATTAATTGATTGTTCCTTTTGGTATTTAATTACTTGTGTCTATTATGAGATTAATTGATTATTTCTTTCTATTAACTTGCTTGAAAAAGAGGTTGATGGTAGTTTCAATTCATTGGTTTCATATTTGTTGTCTCTTAACTTGCTTGAAAAAGAGGTTAATTGCGAAGAAGTAGGTAGTTAAAGGTTGATTGATGTCTGCCAGAATATGGATTCATTAGTTAGTTTCATGTTTTAAGTTTGCCAGAATATGAAAATTTAATCAAGGATTGTATTTAATACATCTTTTGGGTAAGACTGGTTGAGACAGAACATGTGATACTAAGTTACCTAGAAGATAGGGATTTATGGATTGAAAAAAGAAGTGAGTCTATCTTAATCCTTCATGATGCCAATGGAATAATTAGTTATGATAATGGTTGAGTTCTTTAAGGTCATGTTTGTCTAAACAATGGTTTGAGTTACATACTTCTCCATCTTTGCCATGTATATATTCTTTTGCTTTCTTTTATTTTCTTTTATTTTCCTTTTTATTTCATTTTCACTTTATTGAGTCGGTTAAACAATGAAAGAAATGTGACTAATGTATACTTGTTCCTTGAGGATTGACACTCGTTTGAACCCTATGCTCGGTTAATAATGAGTACGCTTGCTCATATGTGTGATTTGGGTTGACCGTTTTAATTTAAACTTGATTTGGAATGTGCTTAGTTTTTGTATGATTTTTACACCCAAGTCTGGACACATCATTTGGGATTCATGATTTTGTGTTAATAAATAATTTCAATCTTAGCTCTGTCAACTTCCAAATCGTTACTTGAGATTTCATGTCCTAGAATGATACCTTCCTTGACCATGCAATGACATTTTTTTTTGCAATTTAATATCAAGTTATTCACTTCACATCATTGGAGCACTTGTCCCAAATTTTGCAAACATAGCTTAAATGAGCCCTCAAAAACAAAGAAGTCATCCATGAAAACCTCCATTATATCACCAAAGAATCCCTCAAATATAGCCATCATGCACCTCTGAAATGTGCCTAGACTATTGCAAAGATAAAAAGTTTTCATTCGATATGCCAAAGTACCAAAGGGGCATGTGAAAATAGTCTTGGTTTTTTGGAGCTATTAGAATTTGAAAATACCATGAGAATTCATCAAAGAAGCAATAACACATATGGCCAGCTAATCTCTCTAGCATTTGATTAATGAAAAGAATAGGGAAGTTGCCTTTTCTTGTGGCTTCATTTAGCTTCTTGTAGTTAGTGCACATTCTCCAACCTATTACTAGTCTAGTGGAAATTAGCTTATTTCTCTCGTTATGAACCATAGTCATACCGCCTTTCTTAGGAACCACTTGGGTTCGGCTCACTCACATGCTATCTGATATAGGATAAGTAATTCCTACATCAAGAAGATTAATCACTTCACTCTTGACTACCTCTTTCATGTTTGGATTTAACCTTCTTTGGGGTTAAATTATAGGAATTGCATTTTCCTCTAATAAGATCTTATGTGTGCTGAAAGAAGGACTAATCCTTTTTATATCTATGAGCTTCCATATGATGGACTTCTTGTGTTTTTGCATAAATTGAACCAACTGTAGCTTTTGGTCTTCTTTTAAATCTTTTGCAATGATCACTGGTAGTTTGTTTTCTTCTACTAAAAATGCATACTCCAAATAATTAGGCAACTTTTCAACTCCAATTCTAGTAGACCCTCAATAGATGGCTTCATCATTCCAAGACTTGACTTCTCAAAACTTCTAGTTCAGGAGTATCCTTAGAGCACTCCATATATGTTATAAGTTCTTGTATCGATTGCTATTTTTCTTCAAATTCATCATCCCTTATCCATTTTGTAGCCCATAATTTTTCAATAAAATACTTCTGCACAAAATCACCAATATATTCACCAAAAGTATTAACCATAAAATAGGAATCATCTTGCATTGATGAATGCTTCATGCTCTTAGAAATTCTAATGATCACTTCTTCATCCTCTACTTTTAATGTCAACTTTATTCCATGCACATCTATAATGGTTCTAGTAGTAGCAAGGAAAAGACATCCTAAAATCAAAGGAACTTTAGAATCTTCAGCCATGTTAAAAATAAAAAAATCCATAAGAAAAATGAATTTGTCTACTTTTATAAGTCTATCTTCAACAATTCCTCTAGAATGCTTTATAAATCTATCTACAAATTGTATACTCATCCTAGTGGGTGTTGGTTTACCTAGGCCTAACTTTTTAAAAGTGACATAAGGTAACAAGTTTATACTAGCTCCTAGATCAACCAACGTAGTACCAAAAGTAACATTTCCAATCATGCAAGGGATATACAAACTTCTTGAATACTTCAATTTCTTTGATAATTCCTTTTTACATTGTAAAATGGTAGAACACTCTTTATTTAAGATAACAAGAGACTGCTCTTCAAGCTTTCTTTTGTTTGACATGATATCCTTGAAAAACTTAGCATATTTGGACATTTGTACTAGAGCTTCAACCAATGAACCAATTAGCAATTCTCTTAACTAATTATTATCTTGGTATTATGAAGGAATATGAAGTAAAATCCAATCGTTTCACAAGTCATGAATCCACTTAAATAAATCCTACTTTGTTTTCCAATCAATGAAATCTTATATTTTGATCAAATTAACAGATTTGCCAATCAAGCTAACATAATCAAAACATGCATTAAGCTCAATTCCTTATAAACATGAAACTAGCTAGTAGCCCTTTGCTAGAGATGAAATCAACTAATATTTGATTACCTAGTCCTATAATCTTAACTTCTTCACTAAAGTCTATTAACATTAGACAAATACAAAATCAATGCAATGAAACTCCTAACATCATTGTCTTAAGTCAATTAGAAAAACTCACTTCAATAACCAATGAAATCAAGTAATCAAACACCAAAGATAGCAAAGAATTGAACTGAATTAACATAAAATCATAAATGCAAAAATAATATAAAATTACAATACAAACATTGAATACATCATTGTTAAAGAAAAAGAAGATAACGATAAAAGAAAGCACTCATAGACAAGCCTCTTTCTTCACCATTGAAGACTCACTTGAACAATTCTCTTTGATTTGGGTGAAATCCTTTTTCAATAAGAGATTCAAAATTTTTGCTTATGAATCCACCTCTCTCTATGTATCTAGGTATATCCCCCTTAACCCTTGCATTTTCTTATGCTTTTATCAGCTTCTTGGATGCTAAATTCGTGACTGAGGAAGTTTTGGCCGAGTAGGACTAAGAAAATATCAAAATCATTGGATAATTCTTAATTTTGTGAACATAATATTTGCCCTTCAGAGCGTACCTAGCGCAGGGTACATTCGGGCCTCTCGGCGCTAGGTGCACTCTGTTTTTCCTCTGGAGTTTTGCTCTATTTTTGGTCTGCAGACAGAATGGACTCGACGCCAGGTCTATTCTAAAAATTTTCCTGAAGCTTGGCTTAAATTCTTTTACTGAACCAAAATGGACCCGGTGCCTGATCCATTAGTTGGGCCTGGTGCCAGGTACATTCTGGAATCTTTCATTTTCTACTCAATTTTAACTTAAATCTGTATATATTTTCCAAAATGACATTTACAAGAAAAATATCAAATAAGAAGGAATATGCCTAATTATTACAACAAATGTATCTTAAAATAATCTCAAATAACTAGAAAAAGAATGGTGATTTTAGCCCCTATCGCATACCCCTACACTTGAACATTTGTTTGTCCTCAATTAAAACAATTTAATCTAAGAAAAATTATTAAGAAAACACAAGTTCTTATTCATTCAAAAATTTCTTTACCATAGCAAAGATTATGTCTTCCCTTCAACCTTTAAATACAACTCTTGTCATTCATACCATTTTGAAAACAATACAAACTTTGAAATATTGGACAAGACACAAAGCTCTTGAAATCAAATTAATTAAGGGTATTCCATAGTCTAAGAAAATTATTTCACTCTTCAAGTAAAAATATAGATAATATGAATCACATAAGTCAAGCCATCTACCAACTCAAGCATTATAAATCCAAAAATTGCATAACTCAAGTCATGATGTAAGGAAATCACTCTAATTTTTTTTCTCTCCAAATTTTTTTTCAATGACTTAGAGAATTGATAGCCTCAAGTGCATAGATTTCTCTTCACACACCGTATTGGCTCCCTTTACAATAATCACTTATCATTTTTTTTCAAAAAATTCTTCTTTTCTTTCTTTGCTCTTTCTTGTCTTTTTGCCTTCGGGATAGCCTTAAGAGAGTGCACCAAATTCGCTTGCTACTTTTTTCTATATTGACCCCCTTTTCAGCCAAAGGTCTTCAACATTCATTAAGAAGAGTTTTTTTTTTCAATTCACACAACAATAGTGTTGTTTCCATTCATTATTTTTTTCAACTCAACAAAATTCTTTTTTCATAATTCTCCACAATTTTTCCTCTCAAAGATCTTTTATCAACTCACATTATTCATCATAACTCAAAGCTAGCAAAAGTTTAACTTATAATACAAGAGTTAGCCAATAAACTCTTCCAATATTCATCATATCCTCCATATTCAAACTAGATGAGTCAAATAATATTCAAACACCAATGCATAAACAAGATTAATCAAAATTCTTAAGTCTTAACAAATATCCTATCCAACAAAACCAATTTCATAAAAATCCACCACATGAATGACAAAACTCATATCCAAATAAGAAAAAGAATTACAACCTTACTGAACAATGACAACCACTGAAATTTTCAAAAAAAATTTCACAAAATGATATGGAAAAATACTTCTTCAACCCTATTCTCCCCTCCCCCCCTCCTCCCCCCACATTTAAACTGGACATTGTCCTCAATAGCCAATGATAGAATAATAGAAGTACAACCAAGAAGACCAAGATAAATAAAGAAGAAGAATAAAGTGAAGAAGATACTTCCATTACATCATAGTGCTACCATGTTTGAATCCACCACAAGGAAAAGTTACAAGGGTACCTACTAAAAAAAGAAAAAAGAAACATACCAAAGAAAAACATAAAGCTAGAAAAAAAAAGGGAAAAGAAAATAACATGAAAGACACCTAAAAGCTAGTACAGGGCATTAAAATTCAAAAGAAAAATAAATAACATAAAATAAAATAACATAAAATACAAGAAAGTAAGTCCAGAGTCATCCTCATCATCATCATTGTCATCATCGTCAGTTGTGCGACTGGAAGATGCACCAATAAATTGTTGGAACAAAGTGGCCAACCATTGATCTTGAACCTCCTGGTGGTGACGAATGTCGGCAATGGAATCGCAAAGCTGGAGGAGGAGAGTCATTTGGCTCTCCATTTGAGCCTCTATGCATGCCTCAAAATTAGTCCGTGAATGAGAGCTAGTGCCACGAGGGTTAGCCAAAAATGCATAGAAAACTACCCAAAATTCATAAGAAAAAATTTAACCGTAGAAAGTGTAGAAAATTCATACCACAATGATCTCTAATTCATGGGCAACAATTCTAAGGAAAAAGTTTGAAGAAATCATGCTCCTAATAGAAGGATTGAAAAATGAGTTTTGGGTGAAAAGATTGGATTTTTCATTGTTTTGATCCAAACTTTCAAAAACAAAGTTAGGATTTTGTGTTTTGAAAGTGTTTTGGAGGTATATAAAATGATCCGGTAGTGTTTTGAAGATGAACTCGATGATGGGTTGAGAGAAAATTTGAGAGGGATGAAAGAAAGTTTGAGCAAAATGGCCAAGAAGGCTGATTTTAAGTGTTGCGGAGGAACGGGCCTGGCATCGGGCCCAAGGACTAGGCTTGTTCTATTCGCACTTTATTGTTGGGTTGTGCTAGCGCCGGGCCACGGGTTAGGCCCGGCGCCGGGTCAGCTCTGGCCAAAAATAATTTTTTTATTTTTTTATTTTATTGTAATTTCATGGAAGTAAAGAAAAAAGAACATGAAATCATAAGAAGCGTATAGTCTCACAACCAAATAAATGAAAACAAACGAAAATTAAAAAGATTGTTTAGCAAAAAACTAAAGCAGTTCAAAATCAGTGTTTCCCCTGGTCTTGGTCACATGAGTTGGTCTCCGTGTTGCTTGGAAGTGATCCCAGTTGATGATCACCTAGGAGTTAAGTTAACTGTCTAATTTAACCATTAAGATTGCGCATGGACGCCTCCAAGTTTCTCGTGGTCGCATCGATTCCCTGGAACCGTGTTTTTGTTCCACTTACCAGTTGGGTGATCAATTCCTCCAAGGATGGTTTAGTTGGTGGGGCATTGTACGGTAGAGGTAGTTGAGTCCTTTACATTCCAAAGTTTGAAAAAGCTTGCTGAGGTTGGTTTTGATTATTCTAAGAAAAATTAGGGTGATTCCTTTAATTTGGGTTGTAAATATTGCTATAAGAATTATTACCTTGCCAACCATTACCTACTTACGCCGCTTGTTCCAATACTTCTTGTGAAGACTCCATATTTTGACACTTATAGTTTGGATGCCCTTCCCAATAAAAATAACAATTTGCACTCATTAGCTACGCTTGAGAAGGAGGCATTACCAATTGATCCATTTTCTGTGTGAGTGCTTCCACCTTTACCTCTAATGCAGCTATTGCATCAACCTTGTGTACTCCATGTACACAAGCTCTAGACCATGAACTCTCCCAGACATAGTTTTTGGTAGCTAGATTTTCAATCAAATCAAATACCTCTTTCAGAGTTTTGAAATTGATAGAGCCTCCTGCAGATGTATCGACTAATTGCTTCGTAGCAAAACTCAACCCACTGTGAAAGATCTCCATTTGCATTCCTAACTCGAATCCATGGTGAGGACATTTTCTCAACATTTCTTTAAACCTCTCCTAACACTCATAAAGGTTTTTGGCCTCTAATTGTTGGAAAGCAAAAATGTCAGTCCTAAGTTTGGAAGTTTCTAGCTGGTGGGAAATATTTGACCAAGAATTTTTCAGCTAACACGTTTCAAGTAGTAATGGATCCGGTGGGCAAAGATTTTAACCATTATTTTGTTCTATCTCTCAAGGAAAAGGAGAAGAGTCTTAGTTTGATGGCATTCTTAGAAACACCATTCATCTTAAATATATCATATATTTCTAGAAAGCTCGCAAGGTGGGCATTGGGATCTTTCTCAGGCAACCCATCAAATTAGACCATATTCTTGATCATTTGGATTACATTGGGTTTTATCTCAAAATTGTTGGCCTCTATCCTAGATCGTGTGATACTTGAGCTCATACCTAAGATTGTGGGTTTTACAAAATCATTTATAATCTGTCGGTTAGCTCCATCATTACTACCATTGTTGGGCTAATTTACCTCCATCTCTTTCCTTACCCTTTCACTTATAATTTTTCGGACCTTAGTGAGAGTTCTCTCAATTTTTGAATCAAGGTCGATTATCTCGGTTTTGGATCATTGGGTCATAAACTAAGAGTAAAGTCTACACAAGACAAAAAATTGGGAGATTAAAGAATTTACAAGTTAGATAGTTAGGATATGTTTACAAATTAAGTTACAAGGAATTACAACGTCTAGAAACATTAAAGTACAAGTATACAAGAAAACACACTATGGCACCTAGTCATACAAGGAACATAATTACATATTCACCTATTTATTTATAGATATATAAACATATAAACATATAAATATGGTCAAATCAACAAAATTCAAGTTTTCATGATATCGTTCCCTGACAACGGCGCCACAAACTTGATGCATAAATTTTGGGTGTATAAAAATCATCAAATTTAAATCCATCCCTTAGTCAAGTTTTAATTAAAACATTAATCCCAAAATATACATATGAGTAAGTATACTCAACGCAAGCATAGTATAGGGAATTAACAAGCATCGATCCTCAAAAGAACAAGTACACACTAATTAATTTTCATTCAATATTTAACCAATCCAAATAAAGTGAGAAAATAATAAAAAGAAAAATAAAAAAATATATACAACTCAAGGATGTAGATTTATGCAATTTAGACAATTATCCTAGAAAACATGACAATGAACCAACTAGCAATTCTCTCAACTAATTATCATCTTAGCATCATGAATGAATATAAAGTAAAATCCAATCATTTCACAAGTGATGAATCTACTAAAATAAATCCTACTTTGTTTCCCAAAACATGGAATCCTATATTTTGATCAAATTAACAGATTTGCCAATCAAGCTAACATAACCAAAACATGCATTAAGCTCAATTCCTTATAAACATGAAACTAGCTAATAGCCCTTTGCTCGAGTTGAAATAAACTAATCTTTGATTACCTAGTCCTATAATCTTAGCATTGTCTCTCAAGTCCATTAAGATGAGATAAATACGAAATCAATACAATGAAACTCCTAACATTGTTGTCTCAAGTCAATTAGAAGAACTCGTATCAATAACAAATGAAATCAAGTAATCAAACACCAAAGATGACAAAGAATTGATCATTCCTCTGTGAAAGCGATACGAAGTTTTCTGGATCATACAGGTTTCTACATGGGGTTTATCAAGGACTTTTCAAAAATTTCCAAACCTCTCACTTCTTTATTAAAAAAGATGCCCCTTTCAACTTTAATGAAAAATGTCTTCGGTTTTCGGCATTTCAATAAAACGAAGTTTTAGTTGACTAACTCTCTTATTTTAGTTACTCTTAATTAAATAACAACAACGAAATATTTTGTAAGTATCTTGATTTATTTATTTTATAATGTGTTCATTCTTGAAATGGATTTGAAAATAAGATGAATTATTTTTGAGTATCGAAATAGACGTTTGTATTAAAACTAAAAATTTTAAAGAAACGATATAATTTTATTTTATTTCGACTGTAAAAGCCATTGAAAATTGTTTTGAATGACTGTATTATCATTGAGAGTACAAAAAAAAGTATGTTACGTAAAGTAATGATAAAAAGAAATGACTAAATTTTTGTTGTGTATTCCGTAGCAAATCCGTGGCTATTACAAAATTACTACTAATCCGTGGCAGATTGACATGGATTTGTCACGTAATTTATTTTTTCCATTTTTTTTCTAATTTATTAGTTGTATTGGTTTGTATTAATTTTTGTTCCATACTTTTTAAATAACAACGACGAAATATTTTGTAAGTATCTTGATTTATTTATTTTCTAATGCGTTCATTCTTGAAATGGAATTAAAAATAAGATGTATTATTTTTTTTGAGTATTGAAATATACGTTTGTATTAAAATTAAAAATTTTAAAGAAACGATATAAATTTATTTTATTTCGACTGTAAAATCGAATGAAAATTGTTGTGAGAAACTATATAATAATTGAGAGTATAAAAAAGAGTATATTACGTAAAGTAGTGATAAAAAGAAAGGGTTAAATTTTTGTTGTGTATTCCGTAGCAAATCCGTGGCTGTTTGCCATGGATTTGTCACGGAATCACAAAATTGCCACTAATTTCGTGGCAATTCCGTGGCAGATTGCCACGGATTTGCCACAGAATTTTTTCCTTTTTTGCTCTTGCATTAATTTTTATTATATTTATTTTTTCCATACATTTTTATTAAAATAGGCAAAATATTTTACAAACCTTTTGTTTTTAATGTCTAAATTATTTATTCTTGAAAAAGAATTGATACAAATTTAAAATAGAATGTAATATTTTGTGTGTAGAAATATATGTGTGTATTAAAATAAATTTTTTTAATAATATGATATGATTTTTTTTTACAGCAAAATCCATTGAAAATATCAGTACAATTAACTGTATTACCATTTAGAATATACAAAAAGTATGTTAGGTATAAAATAGTGAAAAAAAGAATAAGAAAATTTCATTAATTATTTTCCGTGGCAAATCCCTTGCAATTTGCCACGGATTATATTAAATCCGTGGCAAATTGCCAGGGATTTGCCACGGATTTATTCTTTTTCTTTTCTATTCTAAATTTTATTATATTTATTTTTATTCCATACATTTTGATTAAAATGGTCAAATATTTTTTAAACATTTTATTTTTTTATCTCTATCTTATTTATTCTTAAAAAAGAAGTGATACGAATTTAAAATAGAACGTAATATTTTTGTGTAGAAATATATGTGTGTATTAACAAAAAATTAAAGATATGATATATATTTTTTCTTTTTTTTTCAACAAAAGCCATTGGAAATATCAGTGCAATTAACTAAATTACAGTGGCATTAATTAATAAGAAAATTTTATTAATTATGTGTGTGAGTGTGTGTGTGTGTGTGTATATGTATATATATATATATATATATATATATATAATATTTATATATGTATATGAATGTGTGTGTGTGTGTGTGCGTGTGTGTGTGTATTTATGTTTGTTCATGTATATTTATGATTATGATTGTATATGTGTGTGTGTGTGTTATATTGTGTATGGATTTATGCATATATATGTATATATATTTATACATAATATGTATAAATCATTTAATAAAAAAGATAGTATAATTGATAGTATATAAATTTTTAAAATTATAAAATATACAAAATAATTTTTTATATTGAATAATATAGTTTTATATTGAAAATATACAAAATTTTGTTGTGTGTTCCATGGCTAATCCGTGGCTATTTGCCACGGATTTGTCACAGAATCACAAAATTACTACTAATCCCTGGCATATCCGTAGCAGATTGCCGCGAATTTGCTGTGGCATTTTTTCATTTTTTTGTTCCAATTTTTTTGGGGATAATCTACCAAAAAAAAAAAAAAAACCCTTCATTTTTTATTTCAAACACTTAGAAAATTTTTTGTCACATTTCCCAATTTCTTCTTCTTCCTAGTCCCTCCTCCTACCTTCTGGCTACCCCCGCAGCTGGTGTTCCCTGTCCTGACTTCCTCTCCCCTCGGCGGCCCCCTGTCCTGACTTCCCCTTCCCCTGGCACCCCTGCAGCTCACCCACCCATCGCCCAACCACCCGGAGCCACCCATCCCGCAGTACCCCACTGGTAGCCTAGCCACCTACCCCGTGATAGCCCACCAGCCCCACCCACGTTGTTTCCCTATCTATCAGCCGCAACGGCCAGCACCCCTGCCGCGGCCAGTCCCCCCCTCCTGCGGTAGCTAGCCCCCTCCCATACCAGATCTGAAAAAATCTCCCCCACCAGATCTAAGCCAGCCCCCTCCCCGCCTTCTGCCAACCCCCGCCGCCCCCCACCCCCTTCTCTCTTCCCCCACCCAGCGCAACCCCTTAGTACTTCTTTTTCATTTCGCAAACTCTACAAATCTAAATGGAACCTTTCAATAGGCATTATTTCTTTGTTAACTTTGGGGACATATATTTATTAGTTTTTCATGTACAAGTGTGTGTGAGAAAGAACCTGAATAGTCTTGATTAGGGTTTCCAAGCTCATAAACTTTCTGTAAGGCTATCGACGAATTCCCAACTCCCTACATCTTTCTTGAGACCGGTTCGGTAAACATTCAATTCTTTGGCCGTTCAAGTGATTGTCATGTAAAAGTACTTCGAAATGGTTGCTATTGATAGTGTCTTGGAGCTAATGCCCTCTCCTTTCGCTGCCTCCTGATTACCTTCTTTTTCACAGGAACTTCGTTTGAAGTGATACCTTCAATAGGCATTTCCTCTATAGTAGCATGTTCATAACTTTCACTAATTCATAACATAACAAACCAAACTAGATGAAGAAGACGGGTGAAAACCCCACCCTCCCCCCCAAAAAAAGTCTTAAAAGTATCTCACCTTAAATCAAGAGGAAGTGGTTGGCTCGGAAAGGAAAACACATCAAAATCTTCTTGATTGGAAGTTATTTCAAAATTTGACCACATCTTAAACGAATTACAACTATTCATCAGAAGAACAACATAAAAAATAGTCTCTTGAATAGGTAGATCAAATTGGAAATCCAAAGCAGCATGTTCATAACCTTCACTAATTCATAACATAACAAATCAAACCAGATGAAGAAGACGGGTGAAAATTGCCTAAAAAAAAAAAGCCTTAAAACTATCTCACCTTAAAGCATGTTTGAGATGTTTGACCATATCTCAAACAAATTACAACTATCCATAAGAGGAACAGTATAAAAAATAGTCTCTTGAATAGGTAGATCAAATTGGAAATCCAAAGCAATATGTTCATAACTTTCACTGATTCATAACACAACAAATCAAACCAGATGAAGAAGACGGGTGAAAACTCCCTAAAAAAAAAGCCTTAAAAGTATCTCACTTTAAATCAAGAGGAAGTGGCTGGCTCAGAAAGGAAAACACATCAAAATCTTCTTGATTGGAAGCTATTTCAAAATTTGACCACCTCTCAAACGAATTACAACTATCTATCTTTGAGAAAGAAAACCAAATAAGAAATCTCGGTGACTTTGTGGTTTCCACTAATGCCTGATGACTAAGATATATATATATATATATATATATATATATGTGTGTGTGTGTGTGTGTGTGTGTGTGTGTGTGTGCGCGCGTGCGCGTGCGGGAAGAGGGGAGGGAGGGCTGGAGGAGGAGAGAAAAAGATAAGGAGGAATGTGAAGAGACAAGGAGAGAAAGAGATAAGGAGGAAGATGAAGAGACAATGAGAGAAAGAGATAAGGAGAAAGATGAAAGGTTAATTTTTTAGAAAAAGACAAGGAGGAAGGGGGAAAGTCAATTTTTGAGTTCTCATCTTATTGAGTTCTTTGTTCAATTCTCTATTCAGCTGTCAAATTCGTGCTTGGAGGTTTTGCTTGTTTCAGTCCAAATTTGAAATAATAACAGACATGAAGAAACTATCTTTATAAATTGCATTATTATATTTCCTGTATTTTAGTGTTTACCATGAACAGAGTACTGCAATTATTTTCTGTTCAAGAGAAGCTTGAAGTTGTTAACATTGTGGATGACAATTGTGGGTGTATGTTAGATATATAGTCATTTCTGTGGCTTTTCTACTGATCATTACAAGTTCCATACAAAATGTTAGTCCTCATTCTATCTCACATAATCTTACTCAAACTGGATCAGGATGAAGGTTTAGATGTCATCTTTGATAGGCTGGATACACAGAGAAAACCCTCCCCCGGGGATACCCATTGCATCTTTTTTTCTCTTGATTTTTACTTATATGAATGGATCCTCGTGAGTGATGGGTTATTATTCCTTGTGAGTGATGGGTGATCATTTCCCATGGGTAATGGGATGATTACTCTTACATTAGTTCTATTGAATAATTGCTGTGATAGTTAATGTCTTTTTTTTTTTTTTTTAATGTTGTTGATTTTGTGGTGGCTTTGTGCCTAGAAACGTCTAGTATATAGGGGAAACTCTGCCGATTTTTTTTTTCAAGTCATTTTCATATTACTTTTCTTTCTTTACCTAACTCATTGATGATGTATTTCATTTCTTCTTGCAGTATTTTCCTATGAAGCTCAGGTGGTGAAGCAATTTGTGACGAACACAAAGATGTTGGGAAGTTTGCATGTTTTACGAGGCTAATGGGTGTAGATATAAGGGCTTCCATATTAGTCATGTAGTTCTACTGGAAAAGTAGTTCTATACAATTGTGGGTGTATGTTACATATGTAGTCAATTGACTTTAGTAATTGACTTCAAATGAGAAAATTGTGCTTTATTATATTTGGTATTGAATGAGTTGATTCTATTGTGTTTGGTAGGAAATTGTACGTGTGTAACACCCCACACCCTAGGTACCTAGATAGGGTAGGATGTCGCCCCGTCCAAAGGACCAGGGGTTTTTATAACGAGATATAAAATAAACAAAAACTGTTAAATAAAATTAAAAGAATAATTCCATTACATCCGAAAGCAAAACTTATACAAGTCTGGAAAACCAAAACTAACAAGCGTCTCTTGAAATTAATTCAAAACACAACTAAAGAAATAAATTGGAGCTCAACCCTAGCTTCGCCCCGCTCACTGAAAGCAATCCCCTGAAATCATGATATAAAAGGTGTGAGATTGACATCTCAGTAAGTCCCATGTTTGCAAATGTCAGTTATAACCATTTCATGTATGCAGGTTTATCAAAACCACAAAATCGTGTTTGCAAGCCAATCTCATCGATAACAGTCATACAAAGGAGCCTTACTCAATCAATCCAAAACAGTTCACAATAAATCATTGTTTCATCATATTCACAATTCATTAAATAGGGATTAGCAAATGATTCAACAATATAGTAACACAATCCATATTATGGTTATCACCATGATAGCTTCCCAATGTATTCTTTCTACAAAAGGGCAGTAGGAAATTCACCTACTAGGTGAGATACTCCTCCATCTCTACACCAAACATTCCGGTTGTCCAATTTGGATCAACAATCTCCACATAGACCAATACGCTAGCTTGGACCAGTCTGACTAAGTAGTACTGTCGCCTCTCCAAGTTGAGTTCATCTTCTGGAGGTGGCCACCTGCCGGAAGACTCACTCTTGCTCTCCAAGACTAGTATTAGTAGCCTACCCCCGCTGAGTACTCAACGCTCCCCATTTAGGGGCAGAATCATTTTTTCCTTTTTCGAAAGTCTTTGATTAGTTTGATTGCAAAACATTATTTTCGTAACAGCATTTTCAAATCGTTTGACAATAGTGTAAGAAATCGCTTTTGAGTTTGAATAAATAAAATTTAGTAAATTTGTTTTGAAAATAAAACATCCACGTTTCCAATCCAAATCTCACAACAATCCAGCATAACTCATCATTTTTAGTCAAGGCTCAATCCTTGTGTCAAAATATCATATTAACATCAATTCCAAATAACATTGTAAAAATTGCTTGCAAACAAGTAACATTTATCAAAACAGTTATGCAGGGACTTATTTGAATATTCTCAGCAATTAACCACAGCAATGTTCGTCTTCTCTTTCACTTTCTTCCTTATCTAGAATCAAGGATTCTATAATTAGGATCCAAAGGTTATTCCACTATCATCATACATCATGAATCCAAATGATCATATTAATCCTCTAAGTCATTTATGGCAACTAGATAGACTATTTCATTAAATCATCACCATAGCTACCCAGGATCATACATCTCATCATTATGCATGCTTATAGACAAATCAAACCATCTACATAACGACTTCCATACTCAATTACGATTAACTTCTTTTATGAACTCTAATTGCATCAAAAGATCTCATCTTTGTTCCACAAACATGAGATCTAGACCATCATGACAATATTTATCCATGTTTAATGCTATATATGCCTAGTTCATCATATTGCACTATTAAACTCAGCAATCTAATCAAATCATGCTTCCATGCTAGGCTTCATGTATATTATTCCCTCCATACATTCCATCCTAATCTAATTTAAAGGGGTTAAGCCTCAATTACCTCTTAGGCGGCACAACAAGAGCAAATGTGGCGCCTTTGGTGCTTGCTTGGGTTCGCTTGAGGGAGAGAGTCGATTGCTCCCCTTTTGGCTTCCTTAGTTTGAAGGTTACTAGAGATAGGGTAAATCAGTCCATTTTGATCGAGATTTAGGAGAAGAAGATGAGAAGAATTGAAAAGGAGTTGATGAGGAGTTGAGGAGTTGCTTACCTTAGAGTTGGTTTTCAACTTTGATGGAGTTTTGGGTGCTGTTTTGACCTAGCTGTGGTGGAGGGCTGGCGGCTGGAATTTTTGAGCTGAAGAGGGTGGTTAGGGTTTATTTGAGGCTGATTATTGAAGGAGGTAGGTTAGGCTGAGGTGCTTTAGGGTTTAGGTGTTTGAAGGAGTTTTGGTCGTACTAGGGTTTTTTGATCATAAGAGGAAATTGTTCAGCTTTGGTGTTCCCTATGGTTGCCAAAATAAAGGAGGGGAATTAGGGTTGATTGCTGCTATTTTTGAGAAGCTGAGGGTGCCGAGATTTTGGACAAAAAAAGACGAAAAATCTGATTAGTTTTGGGTCCCTATAATAGTGAAAATAGGAAAGGAAGAATGGGCCTTTGTGCAACTGTTTTTCTGCTTGATAGCTAGGGAACTTTTGTGCAGATTTTGTACTGGAATTTATGGGTGAATTAGGGCTAAAGGTGGCCGAACATCTGGAGGAAAAGGATAAGGAAAGATGTTGATTCTCTGGCTGCTTCTTGGACGAGATTAGGAAAGGAAAGATTAGGGTTTGTGCAGCTGTTTTTGCTGGACTGCTGGAGGGGTTTTTGATGTAGGTTTTGTGGCTGAAAATTTCAGGCAGAATGGGTTAGTGAACAGTGGCAAAAATTCTAAGGAGCTGAAATTCTGGTTTCCTTTTGGCTGAAAACAAGTCATAATTGGTTAGGGTTTTCTTGGCCAATCCTAGCTAGGTTTTGGGAGTGTTTTAGGTAAGTTGTCTTTATCTTAAGTGGCGGCTGCTAAGAGGGAGTTTTTCCAGAAAACCCTAGAGAGGAATTATGTTATCTATTTAGGGAATAGATTAATTAATCCCCTACCTTAATTTGAGCACTTTTTAAACAGCCATTAAATAGCTATTTGGTAAGGAAATTTTTGGTTTCCTAATCCTTGAACTACTGAATTTTCCCCTTCCTTTTTCCCCTTCAATATTTCGAAACCCTTGCTTAATCCAAAGGCCAAACATCTCATTTAAATCAGCTCTTGGCCTTCTATTTTCTTAAAAAAAAAAAAAGATTATGCTAGAATATTAGAATCAAAATTTTAATTTACTAATTTATAAAATAATTTTCAGGATAAAGCACACCCCAAATTTTTAAGAAATTGATTTCCAAAACCTTAAGAATTTCATCCAAGGCTAGGGAAAATTAGGGTAGAAGGAAAATAAAAGAAAGGAAAGAATTTGAGATAGTTAGGATTCGAACTCAAGCCCACCAAAGAACACACACCAAGCTCTATCCACTAAACCACCTTAATTCTTGGCATATATTCTCTTAATAAATTCCTTTAATGCTTATTCATTTACTCCACCCCTTTTTCTAATAAATCCCCTTCAATAAAATAAAACTCTACTATCACAACTACATTAAGAGCAAATTAATTCGTGCAACAACAAATTAATATTTTCTTGAAAAATAATTCAAATCATCAAATGTGGTATAACTGAATATGACATGCATGACTTTTTCCCCACTTACCAAAGATGGTTTAACATGAGGTATTACAACGTGTGTAGGGTCAAATATAAAATAATAATAATAATAAAGTGTGCAGGGTCAAATTTAAAAAATTTTAATTTTTAATAAATTTTAAATTAAAATGCATTTTAATTTTTAATAATCTGTGGCAAATCCGTAACAATTTACTATGAAAAAAATAATGTTTCCGTGGCAAATTTGTGACAAAGTATCACGAATTTGCCATGGACAACTTATATTCTGTAATGTGTTCGTGGCAAATCCGTGGCAGATTGCTATAGATTTGCCACGAACGGTACCTACTTGAGAAACGCTCCTGACAAATCTGTGGTAATCTGTCACGGATTTGCCACGGACATCATATGCTCCATACCATTTCCATGGTAAATCTGTGGCAGATTGCCAAAGATTTGCCACCGACTGTATCTACTTAAGAAATGTTCGTGGCAAATCTGTGGCAGATTGTCACGGATGGTACCTGCTTGAGAAACATTCGTGGAAAAGCCTTGACAATCTGTCACGGATTTGCCATGGATTGTATCTGCTTGAGAAATGTTCGTGGCAAATCCGTGGCAATCTACCACGGACAGCCTATATTCCATATTGTGTCCATGGCAAATCTGTGGCAATTTGTCATGGATTTGCCACGGTTCCTTCACAATATTTCTCACCAAATGTGATTCCAATTTGAATAATCTATGGCAAATTGCCACGAAAAGAAATTTCATCGCAAAAAATGCTTAGCAATGAAGGTATTTGCCACGAACCAATTCCGTCACAAATCTATGGCAAATTCCAATTTAGCCACGGATTTGTCCGTGGTAAATTATCAAATTTCTTGTAGTGTAAGCTCGTATTATTCATCTTCCTTGGCAAGACAATCAACCCCACAATTTTGAAATTGCTAGGCGTGGATTGATTGTCATTTGCTAGCCATTCAGTGAGGATGGCGACTGAAGGGAAGATAACACTTCTCTTCCTTAGTGCACTTCTTCTTTTTGCAGCCCTTGGTCGAAATGCTGCCGAAGTAACATGGATCAGCAATGGAGCTCTTAATAATGATGGAAAATTATGTGATAGGAGAAGCGGCTTCCAATCAAATTGCAAACCAGTGGAAGAATATAATAGAGGATGCAACAAAAATACTCGATGCCATAGTCGAAAGTTGCTTGGTTTCTCTTCTAAGAAACCACTAATTTGAGCTTTATTTGTTATGCATGTGTAGAGGGGAAATTTGGTGCACCTAAGAATTTCCTTATGTAGAGAAGATTTGGATTAGGGTCACAATCCTGAGAGAATCTCAAATAAAAATGGTCTACACGAAGACCCGATGCTTTTTTCTTTTTTTTTTAAACAATTACAATGTAAAGATTCATTTTAAAAATTATTCAATACGTTATATTTATTCCAATGGCGTAGGACTATTATAAGTTTTGAAGGTTCACTTTTTGCCACTCTAATCATAGCTAACCTTTGGACTTTTGAAGAGTTCCACTCTTACCCTAACATCAATTGATTAACTGTTATTGGATATCTTTAGTAATGATACACATATAACAACTTTAGTGGCATTTAGTAAATTTGCATCAACTTCCAAATTACTATTATTCCCTCTTCCGTCCTCCAACCCTTCCGCCTATGCGGGCTGGTCGTTGTGGCCTTGGATCTTTTTCTTCAATCTCGTACATCTTAACAGTATAACTGAAGAAATTAGAGTCAATGAAAACATAAAGCCATCCAAAATGATGGAAATTCCAAGCTCAATTAAGTAGTAAAATTTCCTCCTAGATTGCAATAATCTTACTTGTGTCGCCGAACTAGCCCATTATCATCAAGCCACTTTTCAAGATATCCAGGTTGAATTTAAAGACATGATATCGGCAACACCTTTATAGAGGTGAAGATCTTATACGAGCAAATCTTTAAAGGTTTAGGGCATCGTGCTGCATAATCCTTTTTCCTTTGGAAAGCCATGCTTCTCGTGAGCTATCGATTAATCCTACTTCTAAAGTTGGAATTTACTACTCGACTCAGCATGTAATCAGCTTCAAGGATTTAATTTGTAATAACAAAAAATAAAATAAAATAAAATAAAATCCGATGCTTCATCTATTTATTCCTGCTGAAGAATTCCCATGTTAGTCCTAGTAGGTTCACTTTTTTTGTTTTTGTTTTTTTTTTTGGTAAAGCCACCAACAAAATAGTAGGATCTTAGGCATACTCCTACATGTTTATTGATATAAAAGGGATTCAGGGCCGACCAATTTCAGTACTCAACTTGCGCGGCTATTTTGCGGCTAAGATATGCTAATAGTGGTTCTTGCGGTTGGGGAGAAGCCATGGTTCATCTCATAAAAATAAGGCAAAATGACGTTATCTTAAGCACTCTTTAAATTTGGCTCTGCAATGGCTAAAGCCAAGCCGGTTCTTTTCGTCACCATTGGCATTGATGTGATGACATTTGCAAAGGTTTTTCCAATTGTTGAGGATCAATTTCTTCACACCATTACCAACCTAAAAATCACCACCTCTGGAAAACTAAATTATCACCGTTCTTTACCTCTTTTACCACTAAAACTCCAGTCGTGAGTTTTCATAAGAATAGACTTGGAAGCCTCTATAGATTTCGGGTAGTGGTTTTGGAAATATCCTTCCAAAAGAAACGAAAAAGTCTACCTTTTCTTTGGGCAAAAAATTGAGGCTAGTTATCTCCATTACCGCGGGCAACATCAACCTTTTTTTGGTTCAAAAAATCACTGCTATTCACCTCTTTTACCTCTTTCTAAACTACCATCCATTCTAGAAGAAAAGAAAATATCTTTCTCTATTGCCTGGAAAAAATTTCAAAAACAAGTTGTGGTAATCAAGGGCTATTTTACACCTTAGGATCTTAGTGTATGACAAGGGCTTTGCTACTGAAAAAATACCGCCACCTATTATATACCTTTTCAATTTTATTCTTGTGTTTGTGTTTTCTATTTAGACATATGGATCTCGTTGGTTATAGATTTATGTACTTAAGGTATGATTCTTTTGAATAGAGATCTTATTGTTAATTAGGTTTTGTTCATTTCTTGTATTTAGATTGGTGAAAAAAAGATTCGTGGGCTGTTTTAAATTTTGGGTTCTTCATAGCTTTGTAGTCCCATATATACCAATATTTGAATTCTGTATGTCATTGTATGTTATTCTAGCAATTTTGAAAATTCTTGTGATTGTGTTGGCATTGTTTTCTCTTTTTACTATGTTTGCAATGATTGTTTAGATTGGTAAAAATGTTGGGCAAAGTAAAATGGTACAAGTCCTCGTCAAGTATGCTATTGAATGAATCAGTAGATCAACCTAATTTTAGTTATTTTTTTTGTACTTATCTGTAGCATTTCGTGTTTTTATTTTATATTCCTGTTAATGTTGATTGCTCTACCCAAATTTGGCTAACGATATTTCTTAGATTATTATCATTCATGGGATCTAAATCATCTATTTATGGCTTGCAGATATTGATTTTCTAGCACTGTTGTGCACGACATTTAATGTTGTTATTCCTTTATGCTTTCTACTGGTATTGCCATTGTTGTTTCGTCAAGAAGCCTGACTGGACTACTTTCCACATTTTGCTTCCTTCATGCTTTTTAGGAGATCTAGTTTTTCGATAATTTCTTTTAGCATCAATTAGCAGAAGGACAAATAAAAGCCTAGGAACTCTCCCTTCAAATTTACTTCTATTTAGCATATTTAGTTCTATATTCTTCAACCCTTTCATCGTTTGCATCTATTCATTTAACTTACATTTATCTTTATATTTGATAATTGGCTCTAGAAATATCACTATTCTTGACATCACATTACATTTAGAAAAGAAAAATTTATTCTTCTCATATCTTCAGTAAATATGCATACTTGGATAACTCACAATGTCCCATTGAGGAGACAGTCTATATGAACCCTGCAAAGTTTAAGATAGGGACATGAACTTGTAAACTAGAATCACAATGGCTTTGTTTAGATTGCTGAATAATGATCTCAATATCCAAATTCTCTTCTTTTATTTATTTATTTATTTGGATTTAATATCTTTGGAAGTCGGAAACATTCAATGTTTCATAGAAATATGAAATTACTTTGGAAAGCAAAGCAGAATCATGGAAACATAAAAGTTGACACAATTAATGAATGCATAAGAGTATTTCATAAAGGACTCTTTCATAACTGGTTCCTATTTCATCCTCCTTGGAATGTATGTTTTGCACTACTTTCAATTTTTCATACCAATTTGGCTACCATGTAGAATGAAACAATGAAATAAAGTATAAGCATGTGATAAAATCAGTACAAGGAAATATTTTGCCATGATAGGTGCCAATTTTGTGGTTCGCTTGTCATTTTTAATTTCCTGGACATATATGTTTCTTGAATTTTTATTTTGACCTGGTGATTTTGAGGATGCTATTGTGAAAAGGCATTGAATCCATTTGATACTAGGCTCATATTTTTGTTTATTGATAATTTAAGGTTAATATTTGGTTGGAGTTTCCATGTATGTGTCTCCCAAATTCTTTCCAATGTGTTCTATTAATGGTTCATCATGCTTCCCATTTGATTTTAGATCTTGCTCTCTTTTTCATGCTAACATTGTGGGTCTATGACAACCTCCTGTTTTTGTACCCTTAGCAAAAGTTTGTATTGGTCCAAGTAGGAGATAATTAGTCATTGATAACTTATTTTTCCTTTAACTCTTTTTGCAGTTATCAACAATCTAAAGCATGCTAACACTTATGAAAGGGTGAAAATTAATGGTAACTCTGCTACAATAGTCATTATAGACCGTGCTCGAGATCATTTGGGTGATGTTGTGGATGTTGAATTACCTAATATGAGGGACTCTATAATATAGGGGGAGGGTTTTGGTCCTGTCGAAAGTGTCAAAGCTATTAGTGATGTCTACTTTCCTATTTCTAGGAACATGGTTCAAGTTAACGAAGAACTTAATTCCTCTCCTATCTTGGTAACTCCTCGAAGCTCTATTCTCTTGAGATTATATACCAAATTAGTTGTTTCATTTTGTTTGCTTATGTTATTGATACCATTTGAAGAAAATATTCTTGTACATTACAAGAAAACTGTCAATTTGTTACGGATGATGTAACAAGCAACCACATTCGTTGTTAAGATATGTTTGTGATGGAACTATGTATCCGTCGCAAACAACCACAAATTTGTGAGAAAATTTAATATAGGTAGCAATAAAAATTTACGTAAACGAAAAAAATTTATGACTGATTTGGCTTATACGTGGCAAATTCGTGGTAGTTTGCTAGGATTTGCTATGGACAGATCACAAACAGTTCGCATTCGTGGCACACAAAAAATATAAAAAAAATTATCTGTGGAAAATCTGTGGCAAATTGCCAAGGATTTGCTATGGATTACATCCATTGGTACTATTTTCCGTGGTAAATCCGTGGCAATCTGCCACAGATTTGGTACGGAAACGATATGCAAATAATTTTCAATGGCAAATCCGTGGTAGATTGCTATAGATTTGCCACGAAAGCTAGTATCAATAGATGTAATCCGTGGCAAATTATGGCAATCTGCCACGAATTTGCCGCGGAAGCAATGAAATAAATAATAATCCGTGGTAAAGTCATGGCAGATTGCCACATATTTGCCACGGAAGCTAGTATCAATAGATGTACTCCGTGGTAAATCTATGACAATCTGCCATAGAGTTGCCACAAAAAACAGTGCATTAAATAATGATATGTGGTAGATTGCTATGGATTTGCCACTGAAGCTAGTGTTAATAGGTGTAATCTGTGGCAATTTGCCATGGATTTACCGTGGAAATAATACAATAAATATTGATCCGTGATAAATTGCTACGGATTTGCCACGAAAACTAGTAGCAGTCGAAGTAATCAGTGGCAAATCTATAGCAATCTACTACGAATTTGCTATGGAAACTAGTAGCCATGTGATAAATTTATGGCAATTCCATAGCAGCTTGTCACAGATTTGCCAAGGAATTTTACTTATAGTGGTAATTCTATGGCATACTGTGTACAATTTCATCTTTCAAAACCTGTTAAATTCCCTATTCACAATTCCATAGCCACCAGTATGCACAACGCACATGCACATTCTCTATCACTCCCTGCCTACAATGTTTCCAATCACATTCTTGAGACATATACACAACAAACAACCTATAATATTTATAATGCATTATCGCTACCCACAAATGCACTATACATAACCTAAAACTTTGAAATATCACATTCCCTGGACACACGCACAACACACAGCCTACAATGTCTCAAATCATATTCCTAGCTTATAATGTACAACAGCAAAACACATTCACCACAATTGTTTTAGCGAACTATAAATTTCCATAATTTGTTTAGAGTTCAAATACACCAATAATCATATATCATCAGAACATCTAAAAATAGCAAATACAAATTCATAATAATATTAAATCCATAATTAAAGCAATACAAACTTAACCTCCACATGAAAATAAAACCAATCTAACTATCAGCAGCTGTTGAAGGGCCAGAAGATGAGTCATCCTCATCTGAATCATCTGAGTCAAAAGATGGAATGGAGGGCACTTGTAAGTTATAATACTACATCACCATGCGATTCATCTCAATCAATGCAGACATCTTCTTATTATTTTTCTCCAAAGTCCTCTTCATCTTTTTCCTCTCTTCCTCTATGTGTTTGGCCTTCTTGTCCAACTCTTGCTAAAGCTACTGCTGAAGGGTTTGCTCAAGTTCACCACAAAGCTTTTTTACATCCACTGATGATCTCGAAGACGAGGCCCCTGACTGACAGCACGGAAGTCTGAAGTGTGATCCCATGCCATAGACCCTGCCTTTTTTCAATCTACCTATTATCGACAAAATCATAGTTTTCTTATATGGCACGACACTTAGAGTACATGCTAAATCAGTAGACTCCACTGAGAGTACTACGACTTCATTGTTTGGACATCCTCCTAAATAATTTGAATGTGGAAAGATAAACAAAAATTAAAGTGTTATGCAATTTTATAAATATGAAATTAAAATGTAACATTCAATGATCTTGCGGGATCTCTCATCTACAAATTTTTTCTTATTGGACTCATCTTGAAACTGGTGTAAATTTCAAAAAATACAAGATAGTTAAAGTCATTCAATTGCTTTGCACGTTGGAAGAAGTATTAAAGTGATAATTAATTTCAAAATTAGAATTTCATGCATGAATTTAATAGCAGTTATTAAAGTGAACAATTAATTGTAGATCATTTAAGAGAAAATACCACTCTCAACACATGCTCCATAAAGCTGATGGAACCCTCGGTGTGTTTGGTAGAGCTAGCCCTTCTATTTTATTTGGCAATATGTGATTTTTTTTCCAATCCTTAGACTACCAGTGTTTGCACAATTGGTCATATGTGACATGTAACATCCAAGCAGGCCTCTTCTTGTGCACATTCCTGATCTTTGAAAGGGTATTAGTCATTCTTGCCCAACATCTTTCCTCCCACACTGCACGTATCCATGGCAAATGATTCAAGTGCCTTGTCCAGTATTTCTATAATAATGAATAGGTTAGTATATTGTAAAAGGACTATTCATTCTGAGATGAAGGTTCACAATAGGTATTTAGATTGATAATAACTATTTCTACAATAAAATAAAGTAATAGACAAATAATTTCTAGCAAACTCCCAAACCAAACATCCCAGACATCAGCAAGTACATCGCTAAATCGCGGCCAACACCTCGTAAATCACTGCTTCATTATTGTGGTGATAGTTTTTGCACACTTAGACTGACATGTGAATCTATAATAATTAGGCAAATGTTAATAATCTAAGCATAATAGGCTAGATTTGAATGGAGAACAATTGACGGAAAAAGGCCATATAATGGGTCGAGCAACCCAGATAGTAGCACAAAATATAGAATTCAAGTAGAATTTGTGATGGAGGGGAAGATATTGAGGTTTACAATTTGGAACAACATAGAATTGAAGTAAAATATAAAACAACATTGTCTTCTACTTACATATCACTATAGGGCTCGATTTGGTTATTGTCCTCGGGCAGTAATATAACACTAGCTACTGAAGTGTGCACTGATGGACTGCGAGACCTAGCATCCTGCTGTTGCTGTCTAGCATCAGTAGGCTCAGTAGGTGGGCATGAAGTAGGTCGTACACCTCCAACCACAAGAAGACAAGAAGTCTCTGGGATATGTAATGCAAACCCCTGTTGCTCGTCAACTCTATTATTGTCTAGGGGTATTTGACTAGGAGTAGAAATGGATGTCGGCTGGTGAGTAGAAGAAAGTGACATATCTAGATGACTAGAAGAAGGAGCAGCTACTAGAGTTCTAAATTCCGAGGCTTGAGATGAAGGTTGCCCCACCTCTGGAGTAGATATAAATGAACCATGACTTGAAGTCTTCTTTTCTCCCCCTTTAGCCATATCTGTCCATTAGTATAAAGTCATTGATTAAGTTAATTTTTAGTAATAACAATATGTCATATGACAATAATCATTAGTTTTCAATACTTAATTAAAAGAAGAGAATATGAAGATGACAAAAAAGAAGATTATAAAGAAGAAGAAGATGACAAATTTATATAGCTTGTAAAACAAAGGAACTTCTTCAACAAATTCAATGTTTTTATACATATATAAAGAAAAAAATGCCACCTTTTACGGATAACATTGATTGATAAAGGAAGGGAAGGATAATTGAAGATGAAACTACAAGACTTAAAGGATAGAGTGCTATTTTTCAAAAAGAGAATTGTTTTGCATTCTCATATTAATATTTATTTTTCACTTATAGCGTATTAATGTTTTTTTAGGTAACATGTGTAAGGCTACTTTTTTACAAGTAAAACTAAGGAAATCACTAACCTCTTTTGATATTACAAATAACAGTTATTTTGATTCAGGATCTGACATATTCTCTTCATTAATGTCACCATTTTCATCATCCGTTTCCCAATCAATCTCTCCTTCATCTTCTTCTTGACTTGAGTCATTCTCTGACATTGTAATAAACTCTAATTTAGCATCCACTATCTCATTTTTACCCGATTCATGTTCTAGGGGACTAATGTCATCTCCAATACATATGGTTACTGCTTTAGCTTCATCCATATCTTCTTGGTAGGCTTTTTCAACTAATGGCACATCAATTACATGTCGTGCTTTTATTTTGCATACAGTTAACGAATCACACTTTGGTTTTTTGCTACCAGGATATGAGGAAAAGTAGACTTGCATAGCTTGATGGGCTAACACAAATGGATCAAATCTAGCATAGCTCCTCTTGTGATTAATGTCAACAAGTTTATGTTGAGAATGCACTCTTGTACCCCCAATTAGGTATGGTATCAAACCAATCATATTTAAAAAGCATGGCCTTTTGGATTGGATTGCTAACAAATTCAACTTCGATTATTTCTTTCAAAATTCCATAATAATCATTCCCAGACATCCATCTCCACCACCTTTAACACTTCACAATCTTCTTTTTGTCCGCATGGCTATATGTGTGAAATCTAAACTAATTTACAAAGTAATCATTAAATGACTTTACCTGTGCTGAGGGTCCTCAAGATAAATTCTTTAGGTATATGTTATATTCTCTATTACTTGGACCATGAATCTATTTAAATGAAAAAATTAAGCCCATGAGTGCCAGCGTTATATCAAATAATCAAACACTTTGTATCATTACTAAACTTACATAAGCCCTGAACCATCCTATAAACTTATTTTGGAATCTTCTTTCAACTTCATGGTCTGTTAAAGTTGGTGCCAAATATCTCACATGCTGCTTTAATTTGCTGTATCAATCATTGCAAATATTATATCATATTAGCAACCATTTTTAGCAGCTCATTTATGATCAAAATCGTGTATATATATATATATATATATATATATATATATTCTTACTTAATATATGATTGCACCTCCTCACAATTAAGCAAGATGTAATTGGTAGTAGTTCTTAATTCTTCTATAGTCAAATACCGTGTTTTTAACTTTCCAATTAGCCTTCCAGAATTGGCACAAATTGACAAGACTAGTTCATGAACTGGAGCTTCATTGTCATTTATATCATTACGAGCTCTAGTAGTATGTCTCGTTTACAAATGAGGCTCAAAGTAATAGGAGAAAAATATAGATGCTTCTTCAACTAAATACGCATTGCAAATTGATCCTTCAATTCTAGCCTTATTTTTTACTTTAACCTTCAAATGACGGAAGTACCTGAATGGAAAAGCAACCATGAAGTTAAAAACTAATCTGTGTCCATACAGTTGAAATTTGATTAACAGAAGGTAACTATTATATTAAGTTACCTTTCAAACGGATACATCCATCTATATTGAACATAACCACCAACTTGAGCTTCGTAAGGCAAATGCACTATTAGATGTTCCATCACATAAAAAAACTCCAATGGAAATATTTTATCTAGCTTCCATACTAGCAGTGATATATCCTTTTCCAGTTTGCAAATATGATTAATCGACAACTTAAGAGCACACAAATCCCTATAGAAGAGGCTTAACTCGGTCAAAACACTCCATATATTTGTTGGAAGCAATTCCCTTAGTGCTATAGGTAGCAATCTATCCATAAATATGTGACAGTCATGACTCTTCATACCGAACATCTTCAAGTCTTTCAAATCAACACACTAGCTCAAATTGGATGCATAACCATCAAGAAGCCTCAATCCGTAACCCACTCAAGCAAAAGCCTCTTTTATTCTTTAGTTAAAGTATAGCATGCTTTTGGTATACACACTTTCCCATTACCTTCTTGGCTTACATAAGGTTCCGAGTGGTTACAATACTTGAGCAAATCACAGTGAGCCTTTATGTTTTCTTTAGCCTTTCTTTTAACATCTTTGATAGTGTTCAACATATTATCAAACACATTCTTCTCATTATGCATCACATCTAAATTGTGATGAATGAGATTTGTGCGGCAATAAGGCAAATCCCAAAATATACTCTGTTTTGCCCAATTGTGGAATTCACCCCTACCATCACTTTTTCCAAGCTCCATTGCAATCTTGATTATCTTTGGAAGACTACAAATTTAGTTCCACATTTGATCACCGGAATTACGTGATGGAGTTGGTGATTTTTTCTCACCTTTATCTCTTCTAAAAGACTTGGTGTCCCTCATAACTGGGTGTTCAATTGGCCAAAATTGTTGATGACAATCAAACCAAGATTGTTTCCTACCATTTTATAGTTGGAATGACTTTGTTTGCTCCATGCAATACGGGCAAACAAGTCTCCCTGTTGTACTCCATCCATTCAACATGCCATATGCAGGGAACTTATTGATTGTCCACTGAATGACTGCTTGCAATTGACAGTTTTGTTTCTTTGAAATATCATAAGTCTGGACACCATCAAACCACAGTTATTTTAATTCATCCATCAATGGTTGTAGAGACACATATAATTTTTGCTTAAGATTCTTTGGCCCTGGTATAATGATTGTCAAAAACGTTACCGAATTCTTCATACACATCCATGGAGGTAGGTTGTATAGAGTGATAATAACAGGCTAAGATGAGTATTATTTTCCTGATATTCCAAATTATGCAAAACCATTTGTACATAGTACCAGTCTGACATTCCTCACCTCGTTTGCAAATTCAGGATAAGTCTAATTAAAACACTGCCAAGCTTCACTATCTCTAGGATGATTCATCACACGTTGCTCAGTAGGGTTCTTCGTGTGCCATCTCATGTGTTCTGTAGTTTTTTTTTATGCATAAAGTCTTTGCAACTTTAGTGTAATCGAGAAATAATACATTCACTTAAAAGAGATTTCCTTTTCCTGCTTATTTTTTCCCACCTTTTTCCTACTCATATACCGAAGATGATTGCAACTCTTGTAATCTCTCCTATTAATATCATCTCTTCAATAAAGCATACAACTATTGGTGCAATCATCAATCTTTTGAATCAGTAATCTAAGTCTGGAAACTAACTTAATTGTTTGGTAGAAGTTATAGGGCATTTGTTCTCTTGAGGCAAAACCTCCTTCATCAATTCTATGACTTGGTTGAAGCATTTCTCGGACATGCTATTTTCCAATTTAATGTTCAGTAATTGAGATACTACATACATGAGCAAGTGGCTCATTCACCTTTCCTATATGAGAGTATCTATAGCTCTCAACATGTCACAAAATTTCTGAGCTTCAGAATTAGGAGGTTCTTCAGAAGTAGGAGAGGTTGGATATGGATGAAAATTTGGTCTTGTTGCGTCTATGACCATTTTCCGATATTGATTGGTTGATCTCGAAGCATCTCCATCTACAGTTGTGTTGGACATGTGTCGTAGATTTTGAAATTCTTCGCCATGGCATGTGCAATTATAATAATCTTTGGAAAATCCCTTTCTATACAAGTGCAATTTGATTTCCTCCATAGTATGATGATATAAATTGTTACACTTTGCACAAGGACATCATACTTTATTGGGATTAGTAGATGTTGCTACTCTTGATAAACTATATTGAAGAAATTGATCGACTCCCCTGACAAATTCAGTTGTAATTCCTTTAAGACTAGTCACATACAACTTATACATCAAACTCCTATCCTCTATCAAATTTTCTAGAAAAGCATATTGGGAAAACAAAAACATTTAGAAGGTTTTTCAGAATACATTATACAAAAGCAATCGAACATGGTTGCAAATTAGATCACTAATGAGAATTATTACGAAATATATTCAATAGGGATGGGTAGAAGCTAAAAATAGAGGTTGAACCACTTATTTCAAGGTTTCAGTATGATAAAGCAAAATACATTCTATGAAGAAATTTTTCGCACTATAATAGGTCTTTTGATATTGAAATAACTACCATAGAGTGGAATAATCATACAATGGTGGCAAAAAAGTGGTGTATGGTGGTGTAGAAATTTTTGCAGCATTAGTGTGGCTTTGTGCTTGATTGAAGGTGATGCCAGTGCTGAGTAATGATAGAGGAGGAAGTTCAATGCTTGACTTTGTATATTTCTATTTTGGACTGTAATAGTCTAAATAGGGATGGGTAGAAGCCAAAAATAGAACAACCTATAGCTAGTGAGTGGTAAATTGCTCATTGGCCCTGATTTGGTTAAGAATAAAATTTAGGCTCATTTGGTTGCATATTATTTTATTCTTAGTTTCAGTACATTTCATACATAGGTTTTAGCAGCTGCTAGTTTCAAAAGTCTCGCCAGATCAAAAAGTTATTTTTGCAATCCAAGCTAAATAAAGAGTAGTAATTCTTTTTCTTTCATATGTCTAATTAGTATTTTGCAATAAAATGGATTGATAAACAGCTTGGGAGTCCATGAAAAGAAATGGAACTATGCACTGCTTGATATACTAAGAAGTCATATAATTATACACACTTTGAGGTCTTTCGGAATTAGTGTATATAGTGGTCATTCTGTGTTGCTAAGTTGCAATTTGGACGTTTGCATGAATTTTCTAATAAGTGGATTGATCAACATTTCTATCCTAATATAGATAATCAAAGATGAGAAGGCTAGGAAGTCCAGCATGGGTTCCTAATTTTCTATTAGTGATGTAATATATCTGTTCTAGTTCATGTCTCTATTGTAGATTTGGGGCCACTATCAGGTTAAAACTGAGCTTCTTTAATCCTTTTAAATGGTATTTGATTGGACACCAAGTTTCCTATAGTGGATTGGCTTTGTGTTAAAAAATGAGGTCCCATTCTATAGCCCATACATGAAAGACATCTGAGAACATATGGACATTAAGTTCATGAGACCCTTGTCGGTTCAACTTCTGTAATAGAATTATATGCCAAAAGATAAAGCTAGAATTGTATACAACAAAAATTATATAACAGAATTATATACATCAATCATATTGTCATAGGACATAATAGAAATAAAAAAGTACGTAAAAAGACAACACACATAACAAAATAATAAGAAAATATTATGTAAAAAAAAAACTTATTCAAGTGCTGATGCTTAATTAGATACTAAAAAAGTGCCACTCATGTCAAAAGTACACCAAAAAAAAAAAAAAAAGGATAAACTCTAACCTCTATTAGGATTGTGAGGAATGAACTTAGCCTACAATCTCAGTCTACTAATATATGAGAATAGAAGAATGGGTAAGTTAAATAAAGAGA
This sequence comes from Voacanga thouarsii, assembly GCA_026120185.1. NCBI lineage: Eukaryota > Viridiplantae > Streptophyta > Magnoliopsida > Gentianales > Apocynaceae > Voacanga > Voacanga thouarsii. Next base: position 1,103,406 of record JANUWF010000328.1, read on the forward strand.
GAAGCTATCAAATAATATCATTATCTCACTTTCCGCCCTTTTGTGAAGCTTTAAAACAACTAAGTCTATGATTTATGCACGGTTCTAGTAATATCCTATGGCAGTCCCAAAAAAAAAAAAAAAAAAAAACTAATGTCTAGCCAGTCCCATGAAAACTTGGCCAAAATCAAATGGATTCATTATACAAAAGCAAATTTCACAAGGTGATTAGGATTGTGCAAATAAATTGTTCAAATCTCTAATATTAATGGCAGCAAAACTAAATTTCAAAATAATAGGTGGGGGGGGGGGATGAAGTAATCCATCCATTACTGCCACACTGAAGAAATGCTATCAATGAGTTAAAATTTTCAGGTCTGTTGCATCATATAATACTCTTAATTCAAAGCAAAAACCCAACCATAGTGATAATATCTCATCTTCATTATATTTTATTAAAATAGAACAGAAGTTTCAAAGGGCAAAACACTAAAAGAGTAGATAAAAATTTCCTCAAGAAAACTAGAAATTTGAAAAGACAATAGAATAAAAATTTCCTCAAGAAAAATAGAAATTTGAAAAGACAATAGACATTTCTAACATGGGCATGCTAGGCAAAAGTTTTGCTCCTCAGTGTAAAATGAATATGTTGTATCACAATATGGTGAAACTACCAAAAACTTGCTGCATATGAGCTCTGATGATTTAAAAGGCAGCACTACTGCATATCTTGTATATTAACTAATTTAGGAAGGTTTTGCACTTTTTTTATGTAACATATTTTTATAAAATTCCTGTAATAAAAATTTTCAAACATTTCTTTTGGTAACTAACTACTACCACGTATTTTAAACTTAGTTTGACAGTATTACATCATTCCATGGACAATGCCACTGTTTGAATGTAGTTTGTGCTTGGTGAATTTCTTGGATGCTTCATTTACTAGCCAATAGTTACTCTTTTCTTGCTTGAGACGGGACATTTGTTAGCTGTTAAGTTAAAATGATACATAGATGGTTGCGGCTATATAGGTAGAAGAGAAAAATAGCTAAAGATATTTCTACTTGAAAACCTCTCATTATCATGTTTAAGCTTTCATCCTAGACATCCTTTCTTATCCACATACATCATCTATTGGGAAATATGAATATCATCTTTCTCCATAGATATTACTTTTAACTTCTAAAGCAGGTTAAATTGATAGCAATGTATGATCTAAACTATAAATGCATATTTTAGGCCTACCAATAACCGACTAGTTTTATCCAATGGGAAATATTTCCCGTGTTTTGTAAAAGAACATTACCCATCTAGTTGCTCTAATAAGTGCATCAACGGTTGATACCCTAAAGAAAATGAAACACTATTCTTTTAGTGTTGTTGGTAGATTTGGTTGGAGCCTAAAAAAAATGATGAAATAGACTGCACATCTCTAATGTCTTTGTGGCTATAATTAGTTAAAACATGAATGGGAAAACTTTGAAAAATACTTCACTCCAACACTTAAGGTTGATTAAAAATTGCAAATGCTATTTAATTATGCCAAAAATATCTTGGAACATCCGCATACAATTCAAGGAGGCCAGCCCTTGAGCAACTTAAAACACATAACTGGCCTGTGTGTCCTCCAGATTCATACATTCCATTTAGAAACTTCAATACTTTTATTTTTCAATAGTAGCAACATCAAGTAATGATTTTCAATCAAAATAAGAAATTCCAGCTAAACCTTTTGATTCTTAAATAATGCACCTACCAATTCATTGGACATAAAATAAATTCCTGTATTTAAGGAAAAAGATATATCAAGATATACTTTAAGAGTAGACCATCCAAAAGAAGGAAGTAAGATGAATTAGTTGAAGATAGGGGGCTTTGACATATTTTTAAGTATCTAGTGGGAGAGACTCACAAATCCCTCAGTATTCCCCTATAAAACAATCAAATTATTGCAAAGAAAACTTCAATATTCTTCTCAGGTTTTTGCGCTAGAAACAGTACAAGTATCTTGGGTAAGAAACTGCCCAACATATTAGACAATCTATATTCATCTTACAACACATTAATAGCCTGCTACAACTCCCCAGTACCAACATTTTACTCATCTATTAATTACCTTTTCAGCTAGAAGAAAAAAAATAAATAAAAAGGGCCTGAACAAAAAATTCAAAAAGAAAATACTAGTCTTTCTTGTTAGTTAATAGGATCGACATGCTTATGTGTCAACTAGATTAAATCTCGAGAATACATGAAAACGGATCATACCTTTATAGATATCGCCTTCACCAATATTATTCTTGAAGTCTTTGGCCTTCTGGTAATACTCCAGACCCCCAAGTCTTCTTCAATGTAATCTCCGTGGACCAGAAAATTGCTAATCGTATTTTGTTTCTCTCTTTGTTGAGGGTGGACTTACACAAAAACTGAGAGAATAACAACGATGTTTTTCACGTATCTTGAAAATGGAGTCATAAACTAATATATATAATTGACTCTATCTCAAAATACGAATCTTGATAGAATATGAAAAGTATAGCTGGATACAACTATTTCCACTTATCCTATTCCATCTCAAATATGATTTTTGGTTTCCTGCAATTTTCATTAATAAATTATAAATAAATTATAATTTTATTGTCCTATAATTAGGAGCCACATAAAAGACCTGACCGGATACAATTAGACTAAGCTCCAATAAATTATTTTATCAATAAAAATAATTTATTAATTACGTTCCACTCCACTAAAAGAACGTAATTGCACTCTTAGTCTAATTGCAATTACTGGAGTCAATAATTATATCCAATAATTGATCGATCCAACAAATTACCCCCGTCGATCAATATAATACTTTAAATGAGGTAGTATGACCACAATGCCCCTCATTCAAATCCTCAATTCTTATCTTCAATTTGACAGTACCATGTGACTATGTCATACTTACAAATTGAATTCAATAGACACTATTAAATTATTGAGTTCAGATTTAACTGTCCCTTAGAAGAACTCATGAGGAAATGATCTTCCCTATTAAAGGTGACGGATTCCATATTGCATAACAATTATTTCTTATTTATTTCACTTTAATTCCTAAGATGCCGAGATATTGATTAGTGAGTTAATCTCACTCTTTGACAGCTCAAGGAATTTCAAGTTAGTAAATATAAATAATTGTTTGCTCAGGATTAAGGTATTATATACGACAATCTTTTAATATTTTATTTGTATGATCTATTCCACAAATAAATATTAATGGTTCATCTAATATATCAAATATATATCCTTAATTTTATTACTAAAGTCAAAGACAAACTTCAATAAAATTAAGCCGATCTCTCCAAAATAAATTGCCCAAATTTATTTCAGATCGTGGATAATTTATTTTGAATTAAATTATAAATTAAGTCTTTCTGTATTTAACAAATAAACACTTGATTTATAATATCAAAATAATTCATGGACAAACAGGCTCATACACAACTCATACATATAAATATATAAAGATATACTTTATTTAATTTCAAAATACAAAAATTGTATTTACTCGATGGGCATATCTAATAAAAATCCTCCCACTTGTCCTAGAGTAAATGGGACATGTCAGAAATACCCATACTTTCAATATGACTTCCAAAAACAGTTACAGGTAAACTTTTAATAAAAGGATCAGCAAGATTTTCAGCAGAAGAAATCTTGCACACTTTTACATCTCCACGTTGAACAATCTCCCTAAGTAGGTGATATTTACGTTTAATGTATTTACCACGCTGATGGCTGTGTGGTTCTTTTGCATTTGCCATTGCACCACTGTTATCACAGTACAAACTAATGGGTCGAGATGCAGAAGGAACCACTTCAAGTTCTATTAAGAACTTCTTCAACCATACTGCCTCTTTAGCTACTTCACAAGCTGCCACATATTTAGCTTCCATTGTAGAGTCAGCAATACAAGATTATCTGATACTTCTCCACACAACTGCACTACCACCTAAGATGAAAACAGAGCTTGAGGTGGACTTGCAAAGATCTCTATCAGCTTGAAAATTAGAATCAGTGTAACCTATAGGTACCAATTCTAGAGCTAATTAAACTAGCATATATCCTCGACTTCTGCAAAGATACTTGAATAAACGCTTGACTATTGTCCAGCGTTTTGGTCCTGAGTTTGACTGATATTTACTAACAATCCCAATAGCATGACAAATGTCTGGATGAGTACAAAGCATAGCATACATGAGACTACCTACAGCTAATGCATAAGGAACTCATTTCATGTACTCAACTTCATTAGGAATTTTAAGACTATGCTTCTGAGATAACTAAATTCCATGTCTGAAAGGCAATTGACCTTTCTTGGAATTTTGCATAGAAAATCTCGTCCGTATTTTGTCAATATATAAAGTTTGAGATAAAGCTATTTGACTATTCTTTCTATCCTGAAGGATCTGAATGCCCAGAACATATCTTCCTTCTCCCAAGTCCTTCATATCAAACTATTTACCCAACCAACTTTTCACCAATGTTAATGTTCTTACATCATTTCCAATGAGAAGGATGTCATCAACATACAATATGAGAAAAATTACCTTACCATCTATAATTCTCTTATAGACACAAGGTATTTCAATATGCTGATTAAAACCATAAGTTTTAATAGCTTGATCAAACTTGATATTCCAAGATCTAGATGCTTGTTTAAGCCTATATATAGACCTATTCAGCTTACAAACTTTTTTTTTCTTGACTTTCTTGGATAAAACCATATGGCTATACCATATAGATACATTCGTTAAGATTTCCATTAAGGAAAACTATCTTGACGTTCATTTGCCATACTTCTTAGTCGAAGTGAGCTGCAATGGATATGAGAATTCTTATAGACTTTAGCATGGCCACAGGCGAGAAGGTTTTCTCATAGTCAATACCTTCTCGTTGGCTATAACCCTTAGCAACCAATCTAGCTTTGAAAGTTTTCATTTTCCCATCTACTCCTCTCTTTCTTTTGTAGACCCATTTGCATCCAATAGGTTTTACCCTGTTAGGTAGGTCCCAAGTTCCCAAACGGAGTTAGTGTACATGGATTTCATTTCTGAATCTATTGCACTCTTCCAATGGAATACGTCTATGTCCTCTACAACTTCTTTATATGTAGTGGGACCCTTTTCTTCCTCAAAAGAGATTGTTTGAAAAGCTTCTCCATAGAGTAAGTATCTAGAAGGACGTCGAATGATTCTCCCGCTACGTCTAAGCTGTAGAGGATCTTGGACGATTGGACTTTCCTCCTCCTCGTTGACTGGAACTAGATCTGCTAATTCCTCAATGACTAGATTTTGAACATGGGCAAGAGGTTCTTCCACTCTATGTACTGAAGAGCCAATGGGTATTGAAGGCGTAATATCTATTTCTCTCCCACTGAAATCTGGCATGTTAAGTGACATAGATAGGAATCCTCCACGTGAATCTTGAGTATGGATTTCTGTAACCATTTGCTTGGGATTATCTCCCTTGGTTTCTTCCAAAATAACCATACTCTTAGATCCTCGTTCTTCTATGTACTTGTCCTATAAGAAAACTACATATGTGCTTACAAATATTTTCTTATCTTGAGGACTATGGAAGTAGTATCACCATGTTCCTTTTGCATATCCAACAAATAGATATAAATTTGATCGTGATTCCATTTTATCCATCTTTCCCTTTAGCACATATGCAGGACAACCCCAAATATGGATATGTGTCAAATTAGGCTTCTGCCCATTCCACAATTCTAATGGAGTTTAGGGATAGATTTTGATGGAACCATATTCAATATATATGTCGCAGTTTGTATAACATATCCCCAAAAGGATGTACTAAGTGTAGAGAAGCCCAGCATTGTTCTGACCATGTCTAACAAGGTCCTGTTTCTCCTTTCTGCCACTCCATTTTGTTGAGGAGTGCCAGGTGCACTTAGTTGGGATAAAATCTAATTTTCTGACAAGTAAGATCTAAAGTCATGGGACAGATATTCTCCACCTTGATCTGATCAAAGTGTCTTAATGTTCTTTCCTAACTGCTTCTCAGTCTCAGCCTTAAATTCTTTGAATTTTTCTAAGGCATCAGACTTATGAGTCATTAGGTAAACATAGCCATATCTTGAGTAATCATCCGTAAAAGTAATGACCCATCTCTAGCTTGGACACTAATTGGTCCACATACGTCAGAGTGCACTAATTCTAAGACTTCCTTTGCTCTATTTCCTTTAGAAGGAAATGATCTTTTAGTCATTTTACCTTCTAAACAAGATTCGCAAACTTGAAAATGTTCCACTTTTAAGTCACTTAAAGAACTTTCTTTTACAAGTCTTTGAATCCTATTTAGATTAATATGACCAAGTCTAAAATGCCATAGGAAAGTCTTATTAGTAGGAGATAACTTAATGGGTTTGTTAGTTTCAGTATGATATAAAGAACTGTTGGTAGGTTTCAAAACACACAGACCATTATTTAAATATCCATGACATATCAAAAAGTTATTCAAAAATATCTCTACTGAAAATTTATAAAATTTAACAAAATATTTTTGTTTGAATAACAAAGAAACTAAAATCAAATTTCGATAAATGTCAGGGAGATAATAACAATCTTTCAAAACCAAATGTTTATTATCAAAATAAAGATAAATATCTCCAACAGCCCTTGTAGATATCACTGATCTTATGCCAACCCTTAGAGTATGCTCTCATTCATTGAGATATCTGGTTACTTGGAACCCCTGCAATGAATTGCAAACATGGTTAGTGGCTCTAGAATCTACTATCTAAGTATTTGTAGAATCAACCACTAAACAAGTTTCAATGTAGGATAACTCACTAGTACCTTGCTTGCATTTAGCTAAGTCATCTGGGCACTGTGTCTTCCAATGTCCCTTTTGCTTGCATGGAAACATTTGCCCTTGGGATTTTCATCCATTTTTACTTTCTTAACCTGCTACTTAGGCCCTTTTATTATTATTCTGCTTCCTCTTATTTTCTCCTTTGCCCTTAGGCTTGGAAGAGGAAGATCCAGCATGACTTAGACCAAGAGCGTTGCCACTGCCCACTTTTAGGGTAGCCTCGGCGCTCTCCAGCTCCTTTATTAACTCTGTAAGAGATATATCCATTTTGTTCATGTTATAATTAATATTGAACTGTGAGAACATCTTTAGGAGAGTTTCTAGAGCCATGTTAACCTAAGTCTCAGGTTTAATTTCAGCCCCTAAGACCTCTGCCACATTAAACTGAGCGATCAATTCTAACATATGATCCCTCACGGGCATTCCAGGTTTCATGCGCATATTCATTATGCGCCTTATTACAGTTTGATGGGCTTGACATCCTTTGTGCTAAAACATTTGCTGGAGGCTTCTATGATGTCTGTAGTAGTTGTCATGTTCTCATGTTTCTGCCGCAACACATTTGAGATAGATCCCAAAATGTAGCAGCAAGCCATCTCATCAAAACTCAACCATTTATCATAAGCCTCATTTTGTTCGCACGTGGACTATTCAGTAGGCTTAGCAGGACACGGTTCAGTTAGCACGTATTTGAGTTTCTCAGCAGTGAGTACAATTATGAGGTTCCTTTTCCAATCAATAAATTTTTCTCCAACTAGTTGGTTCTTTGTTAAAATTTGGGATAAAGTGTTGGAAGTCATTTTTTGAAATTAAATTAAATAAAACATTTAAGCCATTCATCATATCATGATGCATGACCAATATGATAATATTTTAAGTAGTAATAGAAATTACTATCAAAATATGACAACCTAAAATTCTACAGTAACATGTACTTCTATAGGAGATAACAATATAACTTATAGTTAGGTTAAGATCCACAACCTAAAACCCCAAAGTAATATGCACCTCTATAGGAGATAACAATATAACTTATAGTTAGGCTTAGTTCATCCCACTAAAATTAATATATCTTGCATCTAAATACAATATTAGTTTTAGTGTTGTTAAAATTTTGGCCATCATAGACATTATTTGGATACTCTATAGGAAGTCCTTATAATGCCTTTGATTTAAGTGTAACCCCTATATTCAATTTTTTTTAATATAAAGTTTCCAATCCAATCACATCACCTATAGGGTAATTATGAATGAATTAAACTTTTTTTTAAAAAAATAATTAAAATTTTGATGCCCAATCTAGTAACTAATAAAATGTAACCTTCCTATAGGGAGACTATTTAAAATGGCACGAAGTAAACGTTAATTTTACTAATGGGCTAATAGGGGACGCCTAAGGTTAATTAAAATTAACCATTTCACACTTAATTTTTTTTAATTTAATAAAAAATATTTATTTATTTATACATAACTAAATAGTATGTAGAGCGGTGTTAATGCAGACTATATGGCATGTTAATATGAATGATATATAATTCAATCAAAATTAAATAGTAAAAACTATAAAATAAAAATAATTTTATGGCCAACCTAAACTAAAAAATAAAATTGCAAAATTACAATTGAAAATAATAATTAGCTAACAATATAGCTAATTCTTCAATCTTTGCAATATCAATTAAATGGCACAACTTCATGTCACAAGACTGTTGTTGGTGCAGTGGTTTAGTCTTAGGGGAAATAGTCTAGTGACTTGGGTTCGAAACCCATCACTGCCATAATTCCCCTTCCTTCCCCCCCCTAATTAAAGAAGGCACTTGCTGGATCTGCTAGCCCTTATGGGCCAGCCCAGCGTCTGCCCTGGCCTGATGGCCAAGCCAACCAGGCCGAAGCTTCTAGCAGCCCAGTCACTGGGCTAGCCATTTGGCTGCTGGATCTACTGACCCAATAATGGGTCAGCCCAGTACCAATAAACATGGTGCACAGCCCAGCAGTGCACAATTTTGGCTGCACAATTGTTGACAAAATTGAAATTCCTCTACTCCGTCAAATGCTCGTGCGATTTCATTTTTTTATAACATAAAAGTAAAATAAATTGAAAGAAAAATCAAAAGGGAAACATGGTGATGTAATCTACCCCTTTTGTTACAAGACTGGATAATACTTATACATATTCACCAAATAAAAAACTATGACCATAAAATTATTTTGAACATAATTAATCAAATCATTCATCATGAACATAAATGCATTATTCTTACACCACTCAACTACATATATGCATAAAAAAATTAATCTTAACACATAAACACATCAAAACCTATCTCTGATACCAATTGTTAGTTAACAGGATCGACAAGCTTATGTATCAACTAGATTAAATATTGAGAATACGTGAAAACAGATCATACCTTTGTAGATATAGCCTTCACCAATATGATTCTTGAAGTTTTTGGCCTTCTGGTAATGCTCCAGACCCCTAAGTCTTCGTCAATGTAATCTCTATGAACCAGAAAATTGCTAATCGTCGTTTGTTTCTCTCTTTGTTGAGGGTGGACTCACACAAAAATTGAGAGAATAACAATGATATTTCTCACGTATCTTGAAAATAGAGTTATAAACTAATATGTATAATTGACCCTATCTCAAAATTTGAATCCTAATAGAATAAGAAAAGTATAGTTAGATACAACTATTTCCACTTATCCTATTCCATCTCAAATACGATTTTTGGTTTCCTGTAATTTTCATTAATAAATTATAAATAAATTATAATTTTATTGTCCCATAATTAGGAGCCACTGAAGGGACCTGACCGGATACAATTAGACTAAGCTCCAATAAATTATTTTGTCAATAAAAATAATTTATTAATTACGTTCCACTCCACTAAAAGAACATAATTGCATTCTTAGTCTAATCATAATTACCGGAGTCAATAAGTATATCCAATGATTGATCGATCTAACATTTCTAAGTTTGTCTTGTTCCTATGACCTGAAAGTCATTGAAGGATTAACAAAAACTTCAGGCCATTCACCAATAAGATAGTTTTCAATGTCAAGCCCAAACTCTGAAGAATTTAATGCCCCACATATCAATAAGAAATAAAAGATTCAACTGTTTAAATTTACTGCACCACATATCAATAGAATTTATTGCACCATTTTGTTCTCTGATCTCTGATGCATGTTTTTTTCATTTAAGATGTCAATGACTAAACATCAGAGAACCACCATGCATTTTAGATGACAGGTTGAATAGACCAGGATCATAATACAAATTTATCTAGGAATTATAATCATCATGTCACTAATTTATTATAGTCAACAGCATGTATATTGATTCATGAAAATATTGTTGTTTTTATTAATATTTGGATACTTTTAAATCATAAGTATAGTTGTATTTGGAATAAGAAAAATCGTTCACTAATTACTTACAATGTTGAGTGCTTCCTAAATTATAAAATACTCAAACTAGTGTCAGAATAGTTGACAAACAATCAGGAAAAATCTTTATTTTTCTTTGAGAAGGTAAAAAAAAGTGCATACATCTTTCTTATGTTTAAAACAAATACCATAGGAAAATGTGTTTTTAGAGGAATTCACTAATACATGTTCTTTCTAGTGTGTTTTTGGACCATGTCTAAAATAACCAAATACTTTTTAGTAAGTAATTACACAACTGAAGGGGGTTATGTAAGATTTTTGGTAGGAGCATGGTGATAGGGCCTAAATTAATCATATTTTTCCTAGTTATTTGAGGTTAAATTAAGACATTTTTTATACAATAATTAGTCATATTCCTTCCTATTTGATATTTTCGTTATAAAAATCATTTTCTATAATTTATGCAAAAATAAGGGAAAATTAGAGCTAATTGTATGATTTTCTAGAACAAGACCAGCACCAGCCCAGGAAAGACAGCCGGCGCCGGTTTTCCACTGGAAAGAACAGAGAAAAGTGCAGAAAAAAAAAATAAAGGAATAGGGGAATGAAATTGCAATTGGAATTGGAATAGAGGAAAAGGAAATTTTCGGTAGCTTCATAGCTCAATTGAGCTGATAGCAAGACAAGGCAACAACAATAAAGAAAGGAAATAATTTCGGTGGGACCAAGGTGAAAAACAAAGTCAACAAAAGGTGTTGCAAAAGACAAAACCAAAAGGAAGGAAAACAAACGAATTCGATCTTCAACTTGATGGTTCAACCGAGCAAAGCAACAACAAAAAAAGAAAACAGCTTTGGTGGCTTGGTAAACGGCTTAAATCAAGCCGACACTACAAGAGAAAGAATTTCGTTGGCCTGACAGAAGTTCGCATGGCTTATTTACAGCTAAATTCACCAAATTTCAGCATAATTCAAATTCAAACGAATTGTCTTCAGCACAAAACAACAGAGTCAAAATTGAAGACCAATTATTTCTCAATTCACAAAGTCAAGGCAGTGGGATTCCATTAATTTTTCTTAGGTTTTTATTTTAGCTTTTATTAATCCTTTTTGGTTTTGGATTATTTTTAGGTAATTACTTCTTATTTACTTAGGATTCTTTTAGGAACTCTGTGAGCCTATAAATAAAGGCCAATTTACCCTAGAAAAAGGGAGGTGCACAATGTAGAGACTTAGATATATTTTAAAGTGCATCACCAATATTTTCTCGAGAGAAATAAATCAAGGAAGATTGTGCAAGAGGGTCTATAAAGGAAGAAAAAGAAGGCTTGCCTATGAGTATCTATCTCTTTCTTTTGTTTTCTTTTTCTTAAACAATGATGTATTGATTATTTTATTGTAATTTGACATTGTTTTAGGTATTCATGATTTTTAGAGTTATTTTGATCTTTTGATTAATTGATTATTATTATTGGAATTTATTTACTTGTGCTAATTATAAGATTAGTTGGTTGTTTCTTTCTATTAACTTGCTTGAAAAAGAGGTTGATGGTGGTTTCGATTCATTAATTTCATATTTGTTATCTCTTAACTTGCTTGAAAAAAAAAAGGTTAATTGCTAAGAACAAGGTAATTGAAGGTTAATTGATGTCTGCCAGAGTATGGATTCATTGGTTAATTTCATGTTTTAAGCTTGCCAGAATATGGAAATTTAATCAAGAATTGTGTTTAATGCATCTTTTGGATGAATTAGTTGAGACAGAATATGTGATGCTAATTTGTCTAGAAGATAGTGAATTCATGGATTGAAAAAGAAGTGAATCTATCTTAATCTTTCATGATGCCAAGAGAATAATTTGTTATGATAATGATTATGTACTTTAAGATCACGTTTGTCAAAAATAATGGTTTAAGTTACATAATTCTCCATTTTTGACATGTATATATTATTTTATTTTATTTTTTTATTTTTATTTGTTTTTCACTTTATTGAGTCGGTTAAACAATGAAAGAAAAGGGATTAATGCATACTTGTTCCTGGAGAATCGACATTCGTTTGAACCCTATGCTATGTTAATGATGAGTACGCTTGCTCATATGTGTAATTTGGGATTAACGTTTTAATTTAAACTTGATTGGGAATGTGTTTATTTTTATATGATTTTTATACCCAAATAAATATGCATCATATGGCCTTTCCAACCCTTCTCTACTACCTCCAAAAACAAAATCTCTAAAATAGAAATTTCAAAAAGAAACCTAGAATCATTGCAAACTTATCTTAGCTGAATAAGCTTTAAATACTGGTAGGAAATCTCTATGGCAATAACTGTTGAATATAAGTGTTAGAACTGGAAGAGGAAGTATGAAAGTGGAAGCCAGTAGCAGTTTCTTCAGTCCAAATATTCCAATAGCAATTATTTGCATGAGCACTAATAAGAATATTGTTGAATCATGCCCTATTAGCCAAAACTTTCTGCCAGACTCAAACTTGGGCACTTAAATAGTCAATAGCTACTCAAAGAATAAAGAAGGAAAACATTAAGAAAATTTTAGGCCTTAAGAAATTTAGTGCAGGACTTTTGAAAAAATCTAAAAAAACCTTAGGAAATTTTAGTGAGGAAATTAGTTGTATCAGTCAAAGTAGGCACCACATCTAATATTTAAAAACTCTAAAGGAAATTGTGAGTGAAAACTATAGCATATAAATACCAGCTTTACATATCAAATATGCATACCATCCTTCTAACTGCCACATCCTAATCACATGAAGTTTTGTGAAGCATGCAGTAAGCAGACCTGATATTGAAGGAAAACCCAAAGTTTTACAATGTATATCTGGATGTGTCACTTTAGGAAGAATTGCACTTCAACAGTAGAACCTTTGACCTTGATTTCCTTACCCTAGGATCAATACTCACCTTAGAAAATAGTAAAAAAGTTGTACACAAGCTATTGTAGGTCCCTTCGCAAGCAGTACATATTGCAAGTAAATTTATAAAAGAACTAATTTACAGGATTTCTATATGTGATAATTTGTTCTCATGCAACTTACAAAGGTTAGAATTAGGTGAAAACTAAGCTAGCAATTACAAATTCCTGCACTCCATGACAACTGAATCAATGTGAAGGAAGTTTTGGAACGGAAAAAGGTTATGTGAAGAAGAATAAAGAAAGACATTAAACTAGAAGTTGCATAGGAGAAAACTAAACAAGCTGAAAACTATGCCAAAAAAGTATGGTCAAGGTGTAATAAATTTGGTATTAATGAAATTGGAGATTTTGTAATGCAAGGTCAAGCAACCCTTTTTTATATGACTAAATTAAGAGTTCAACAAATTAACATAAGCAAAATTTAGACGGGACAAGACCAAGGCTGCATTTACCACTCTAGTCACTCCATTCACTTCTGCCAGTAGAAATCACATATAACTTCATAACCAAAAAGGTATTTGAAAAGTAAACAATTTTATTCATAGAGGCATGCAACTAGTGGTGGTTCCTTGTACCAAAAGAAAATGTAAAATCAAACTGTATTTGTTGAATTTCCAACTCAGAATCAGATTAGATAGAAAGATCCAAATAGAAAATCAACTAACATGGTTATGGTAGATAATATATCTGCGATAGTAGTAAACCAAGAGAAAAGGCAATAGTCACTCCATTCACTTCTGCCAGTAGAAATCACATATAACTTCATCACCAGAAAGGTTTTTGAAAAGTAAACAATGTTATTCACAAAGGCATGCAACTAGTGGTGATTCCTTGTACCAAAAGAAAATGTAAAATCAAACTGTATTTATTGAATTTCCAGCTCAGAATCAGATTAGATAGAAAGATCCAAATAGAAAACAAACTAACCTGGTTATGGTAGCTAATATATCCGAGACAGCAGTAAACCAAGAGAAAAGGCAATAGTCACTCCATTCACTTCTACTAGTAGAAATCACACATAACTTCATAACTAGAAAGGTTTTTGAAAAATAAACAATTTTATTCACAGAGGCATGCAACCAGTGGTGGTTCCTTTTACCAAAAGAAAATGTAAAATCAAACTGTATTTGTTGAATTTCTAGCTCAGAATCAGATTAGATAGAAAGATCCAAATAGAAAACAAACTAACCTAGTTATGGTAGGTAATATATCCGAGACAACAGTAAACCAAGAGAAAAGGCAATAGTCACTCCATTCACTTCTACCAGTAGATATCACATATAACTTCATAACCAGAAAGGTTTTTGAAAAGTAAACAATTTTATTCACAGAGGCATGCAACCAATGGTGGTTCCTTGTACTAAAAGAAAATGTAAAATCAAACTGTATTTGTTGAATTTCCAGCTCAGAATCAGATTAGATAGAAAGATCCAAATAGAAAACAAACTAACCTGGTTATGGTAGATAATATATCCGAGACAGCAGTAAACCAAGAGAAAAGGCAGTAGTCACTCCGTTCACTTCTACCAGTAGAAATCATATATAACTTCATAACCAGAAAGGTTTTTGAAAAGTAAACAATTTTATTCACAGAGGCATGCAACCGGTGGTGGTTCCTTGTACTAAAAGAAAATGTAAAATCAAACTGTATTTGTTGAATTTCTAGCTTAGAATCAGATTAGATAGAAAGATCTAAATAGAAAACAAACTAACCTGGTTATGGTAGATAATATATCTGAGACAGCAGTAAACCAAGAGAAAAGGCAAAATCAAGGGTGTAATAGGGGCTAAATTAGTCATACTTTTTCTAGTTATTTGAGGTTCTTTTGTGATACATTTTGTTTAATAACTAATTATATTTCTTCATATTTGAGATTTTACCCTTGGAAAGGTATTTTGTTCATTATTTCAGATTTTTGGGGTAAAACGAAGCAAAAACGTCGTGAAACAGATTTAAGGCGGCACTGGCTGGGACAGAGGAACTGGCACGGGCCATGCACTGTTTATACGAACTTTAAGACGATTAAATATTGGTGAAACAAGATGGAACAGAGTGGAACCGGCACAGGCTCTAGTAGCCAAGGCGGCGCCAGCTGCATTCTGGAATACATTATGCGGAATTCAGAAAAAAATCGGCGAACAAGTGGAGAACCAGAACACAACCGGTGTTGGCTCCAGTAGCTTAGGCGGTGCCGGCTGTGCCTTGAAGTTAAGGCGGTGCTTTGATTTTTCCTATACGATTTTTGGTAATCTGTAGAGTTTTAGTATCTTTCAACGTCTACTCGGCCAAGAATATTACACCAACAAGTTTAGACACTTCCCAAGCCTATAAATAGATGAAAAACACAAAGGAAAAGGGGAGAATTCATTAATCATCACAGAAAATCACTCAAATCAAAGGAGGAATTCTTCAATTCAAAGAGGGTTGTACAAGAAAGTCTTCAAAGGAAGAATAAGTAGGCTTGTTTATGAGTGCTTTCTTTGACTTTATTTTCTTTTTTTTGAAAAATGATATGTTAATTATTTTATTGTAATTGGACATTTTTTTTTATATTCATAATTTTTAGAGTTATTTGATCTTTTGATTAATTAATTGTTATATTTGGTATTTGATTACTTGTGCTTATTACGAGATTAATTTGTTGTTTCTTATCGTTAACTTTCTTGGACAAAGGGGTTGATGGTGGTTTCAATTCTTTAGTTTCATATTTGTTATCTCTTAACTTACTTGGACAAAGGGGTCAAGAGTAGGGACAAAGTAATTCAAGGTTAATTGATGTCTGCCAGGATATGAATTCATTGGTTAATTTCTTGTGTAATTTACTAGGAATGGGAATTAAGTCAAGGACTATGGTTAATGCAAATTTTGGGTAGACTGGTTAAGATAGGATATGTGATGCTAAGTTACTTAGAAGATAGGGATTCATGGATTGGACAAAGAAGTGAATCTATATTATCCTTCATGAAGCCAAAAGAATAATTAGTTATGATAAAGATTAAGTACTTTAGGTCATGTATGTCAAAATAATGGTTTGAGTTACATAATCCTACATCGTTGACATGTACATATTTTTATGATCTTTTATTTTCCTTTTTATTTATTTCTCACTTTATGGAGTCGGTTAAACAATGAAAGAAAAGTGATTAATGGTCTACTTGTTCCTTTAGGATCGAGACTCGTTTGGACCCTATGCTCAATTAATGATGAGTACGCTTGCTCATATGTGTAATTTGGGGTTAACGTGTTAATTTAAACTTAATTAGGAATATGCTTATTTGTATATGATTTTTATACCCAAATCCATATGCATCAGGGGTGCAAGAAAGAAGTATGTTACACCAAGAAGGCTAAAAAAGAGAATCCTAGGAATTGCTCTATGGTATGGGATTGATGGCACTTCAACTAGATATCAAATGAATCTACATTGTACATGCTAACCTTTCAAGATTGCGAATGAACAATTATCACTGCTATCCTACATTAGCCATTCTATCTAGAAACTAACATGTCTATACGAAGTATGAAATTATAAGGTGATTAACTGATTCACAGAGTTTATAATGAAGAAAAGCTGTTGCTACTCTTGTAAAGCTGTTTAACTAGAAAATGGCCCAATGTCACAAATTTCATGTTAAAGATAGTTGGCAACATTCCAAGAATTGGATAGGAATTCCATTTTCTTCGCAATTCTTAATTTTGCAATGATGTTGATTGCACCAACTGCAAGAAAAAAAAAAAAACTAAAGGCTGAAATGAAAACTCAGTGTATTCACTAATTTTCAGAAACAAAACAACTCACAAGGAAGGCCAAAATTAGTTGAAAGGAGAAAAATAACTAGAAAAATGATCAATTGGAATGCTTCTTTAGTCAAAATTGCAGTATCCACAATCACAATATAACCTAACAAGTTTACATGCATTATTAGAAATGTGGCCAGCAGATGTGTGCAGCATATAGCTTCAGTTAGGATCACTTTCAAAAATAGTAACTTGAAAATTACATTTTGAAAAATCAGGCACTAACTATTAACTTTCTTATAGCAGCATTTGAGAGCATCTCAACTTTGCTATTCCAATAAGCTTAATTATTGATTACCTACAAGGATCGTATTTTAAGTTCGTAAGGTAATACCTAATAAACAAAACTTCTCCAAAAGGATTACACCTACATGGTTAACATTCTAGGTAGATAAAATATATTTCAGGATTCTAAAGAATTAAATAAATTAACATTTTCCTATTGTTGATCTTAGACACAAATACCGGCAAATAAAATAATCTACAATCTGCTTGTCCATAACAGTGTATGTCCACAAAATTTTTTGAGTGTAAGAAGATTGTGAATACAATTTCATAGAGAGAATGGGAATGTCTCTGTTTGGAAACCAAGGAATGGGAAGTTTTTTTTTTTTTTTTTCAAGAAAAAATGGACAAAAGGTAGCGCTTCACCACAATATCAACAGATTGTAAGGTCAACTTCTCATATTCATAGCATGTTGTACATAATTAATGACAACTAATGTTGTGAAATGGAAACTCATGTTTGATTGGATATTTCAAGAAAAACCATCCACCCATTATACATTCAGATTCATCTTGGTCACAAAATACACAAAATACCTAATAAAAAGGAGAATAAAATACAACCAGCTTTATCCAGCCTAACAGAATTAGATAGGTAACAGATTGTAAGGTCAAATTCTGAAAGTAACAACATTTCACCATCAAGAAGACAAATTGCCATAACACCTCAAAAGTCTAATCATATAGCCCTTCACCACAATATCTAGCCCAAAATAATTCAAGACTCGATGTTTACAAACATCACATTAATTATTTAAAGAGAAATAAGAGAAAGGGGTTGTGGGCAATACCTTGTTCTGAAATATGACCTCTTAGACTAGGTTTCTGATGTAAATATCGAATGTTTTAATAAAAGAATTTATTTGTGAATTTACATTTTATTTGTGCACAATTACATTTGGAAAAGACCCATTGTGTTTAAGTAAGTGGTCCATGTGAATGGAGGTCTTTCACAGTAAGGTCAAGATCATGGGTTACTTAACATATAAACGTTTGTTCTTAACTGATTGATGAGAATGGGAATCTTGTCATGTCTAGGTTATTATGTTGTGAATTCCAAAATGGGGAATGACTTACCTTTAGCCAGTGAGTAATTCACTCACTTCATGACATAAGCGTATTTCGAATACGTAGAACAGTGTGACACCTCGCTACCTAGGCCCAACAGGGCCAGGATGTTGCCCCGTCCAAAGGACAAGGGGTCTTCATAACTAGGACACACAACAAAAAATTAAACAATACTTTGAAATTAAAACTTATTATAACCTAAAAATTCAAGAACAAATCCGAAACAAAAATTGTTCACTTTCAACTTCCAAAGCATTACATAAAATAAATAACAGAATATCTTCCAAGTAGGCAACAACTAGCTACTCAACCC
This sequence comes from Voacanga thouarsii, assembly GCA_026120185.1. Taxonomy (NCBI): domain Eukaryota; kingdom Viridiplantae; phylum Streptophyta; class Magnoliopsida; order Gentianales; family Apocynaceae; genus Voacanga; species Voacanga thouarsii. The sequence continues at coordinate 1,122,048 of JANUWF010000328.1, forward strand.
CATAGCAGGATCGACCTGAAATCATGGTAAAAAAGGTGATGAGATAAAAATCTCAATAAGTTCGTGTGTACTTTGAGTGTTCAGTGAAAACAGTTCATGTATGCAAGATGTAGGAACTTCATAAGGAAAAGTACTGGCAAGCAATAAACAATGTTAAAATGAAGAGTGTCGTTTTGGCTTTCCAACCATACATGTACAATAAAATCAACCACTCAAAAGGGCGGCCATAAGTTACCATACATTGGGCCCCATAACCATACAACAGTCAGAATGCCACACTTTGTGCAGATTGAAAAAAAGGTAGGTGATCGGCCTACTAGGTAAGATACTCCTCATTCTCTACACCCAAACAAAACCGATTGTCCACTCTGGCAACACACAGTCCACATGACTGAAACTTGCTAGCTCGGACCGGTATGACTAAGTAGTACTGACGTTTCTCTAAATTGAGTTCATCTTCTGGAGGTGGCCTTCTGCCAGAAGACTCCCTTTTGCTCTTCAAACCTAGTACTACTAGCCTACCCTTATTGAGTTCTCAACGATGATTGTCCCACTTGGGAGAAAACTGGTAAAACATAGCTTTACTTGAAAATGGCAATCAAGGGTTTCTAAAGTCCTTGTCAAAATTAGTTTTAGAAACAGGTTGGTGTTTGAGTAAAACTACTTGTTGATTTTCAAATAATTAGTTTGATTGAAACAAGAAAGGAAACAGTCCTTAATTGCCTTTACCAAATCAGTGTTCACATACTTCGTGTTTAGCTTGCCATGGTAACCTTTTACAACAAACAAGTTTTATGCAGGAGCTTACCTGATCCTTTGCTCGAGATAAATTAGAGATCTCCAAAAGCTTACCTAACCCCGCCTGGGGTAAACACAAGTCATAATTAAACTCAAGCCAAAATTTGCTCTCACAAATAATTCTAGCTCAATTTACTACAATCATGACCCTAATGTCCCAAACTTTAAGGCTATATGATAAAAAGAATTTTATAAAATAAATCTAGCTTGATAATAAAATAACTAGGGTTTGTGAAGTAGTAACTAATAATTTGTAGGTTTAAATCTTGTTATAAATAAATTAGGAATTATTTGATGAAAGGTCCTAGGCCCTAGATGATAATATTTAAAATAATAATCTATTAATAATTGATGGTTAGAAAATAATTGGTAAATAAAATTAATAGTAAGTAAATTTTAATATGTTTTGATTAAAAGATAATAAATAAATTTTTTTAGTATTTATGAATATATGACTTACAAGATTAATATTTTACCTATCATGATTATTTATATAAAAGGTTTTATTTAATGTTGTTATTATATATAATATTTTTATATTTTAATTTTAATAAAAGATATCATTTATTTGGTTAAAATATCATTATTTCATATAACAATCCAAATCCACATTTTCCTAGGATTTTCGAAATCTCTAGAAGAAAATATAGTATTAACTTTTATTAATGAAATAAAATTGGCTAACTTAAATAGATTAGGAATAATAAGGTCATGATCATAATTCCTATTACTAATCATAATCATGAACATACACTCTACACCAATCAACAAACCATCCAAATCATGAATAAAAGCATAGATTCAAATCTACCAACACATGATCCAAACTCCATTAAACATAATCATATTCATGGCTTTAATCAAGGATACACAAACATAAAACCCTATTCACCAAAGGTGACATATTATATATCATGCTTAATCATTCATACTACTCACGACATGAAGACATGCAACAAACCCTAAAACATCATAAAATTCAACCAAGACAGGTCATCCTCATGCATCAATCCCAACTCTATCATATAAACACATTCATTCTCATACTTCAATCCTAACTCCATCATATATACGCATACTCAATCTCAAAACATAATCCATCCTCATCCAACAACATCCAAAAGACATGAATCTCGAATTTAAAGAGAAGATTGAAGAGGCTTACTTGAATGATGACTACCCTGAAGAAGTTTCTAAAGAATCCTCACGCTTGGAAAGCTTGATCCGTCCAAGGAGGAAGAAGAAAAATGGCCATGGTTGGAGTAACCATTCGGCCAGAGAGAGAGAGAGAGAGAGAGAGAGAGAGAGAGAGAGAGAGAGAGAGAGAGAGTTTATTAGTATATCATTAAGGTCGAAGATGAAAGGAGATGGAGATAATCGACCATGCTTACCTTGAAAGTATTCTTGGGCCTTCAAGAAAATTTTGGTTTTTGATCTGAAAGTGGAACTTTGATTTCAGCATTTGATGTTATAAATTGCAGAAATGGATTCAAGAGAATGAGTAGGTGTGATCTGGAGTTTTTGGAGAAGATTGAAAGGGTTTAGAGTGGTCTTAGGCGTGGAGAATGGTGGTGTGTGTTCTTGGAGGTTTGGAGAGAATAGAGGAAAGTCGGCCGAATTTCTGCTTGGAAAGGGTGGCCAAATGGATTGGAGAATTCTAGTAATTGGATTTTTAGATTTGGGAGAAGAAGGAAAGCTAGTTGTTTGAAATTAAAAAAAAAATAAATTAGGGAGTGAATTATGCTAGCAGATATGGTAAGAATATCTTGGTTGAAGGAGATCTTTTGTGAGCTTCAATGGCTGACTGGTTTGGCTGGAATGTTGCTGAGATGAATGAGGTTTGAATGACCTTTAGGGTGGCCAAATTATGGAGTGTAATGGTGAGGAAATTTTCTAGATAGTTGAGGCTTAATCCATGGAAGTTTGATGAAATAATTTGTTGGAATTTTGGACTCCAATTGAAGGCTTGATTGCAGCGATTGATGGAGTGACTTAAGGGGTAGCCATGGAGCTCTTTTCGTGTAGAACAATGGTGAAGATGATGAAGTTCAATTCATGGCTGACCAAGGTGGGTTTTACAAAAAGATGGAGTAAGTTTCGGACAAGGGTGAGGAGGAAAACAAAGCTGGAATTTCTGATTGGTCTTTCGCATGACTTGCTGGAATTTCTGTGCAGATTTTTCTGCCATGTTTCAGCCAACATGCAGAAGGTTTGAAGGGGTTTTGGAGGGTCCTTTAAGGCTGGTTTCCAGCCTTCTTTATGAAGGGAAGACAGGGTTAAATTGCTGGTTTGAAAGCTGGAAGAACAGCTTGGTTTTTCAGACTGCTATGCTGCGAATTTCTGCCCAGAATTTTCTCTGGTTTGCACAGCTTTGAGCAGTCTGAATTTTGGTGAAAGTTTTCAGTCTTCAAGCTGAGTAAATTAGTTATTTTTCTGGCAGTTTTTGAAAGGAAAAGATGGCTGAAGATTTCGACAATTGGACTGATCAAGAAGTTGGAAAATTTCCAGATTACTACATGAAGAAGATGAATACCTATAGGTTAGAGTTTGAAGGTTCAACCATGGAGTTTAATTCCCTTGGGAACCTTCCATAACTCTTCCCCATTTTTAGATAAAATTCCATCCTCCAAGAGGCATTTTCGAAGCTTTAAAATCACAGAATCTTGCTGGAATTTTCTGGAAATAAAAATGGCTTAGATAATTGAGCAACTTATTTGATCAAGAATTAAGGTTAGCTAGAGAACAAAAAGGGTATGAATCCCTTAGGAATTTTTGTAGGGCAAAAGACTAGGATTAGGACATTCCTTTCATGTCTCCCCTAGGACAATACTCCTACTCCTCCCTAAGGCATGCAAGGGCCGAAAATAGCCTACCTATCAAAAATAAAATTTAATCATGCTAAAACTCAAATGATGGAATTTGAACTCAAGACCTCAAGGATTTATTCCAAAGCTCTTACCACTAAACTGCAACAATTCTTGTTCTTATTTTCTCTCCCAAATATTTCTTCTATTTAACCCTCAAGCTATTTCCCTATTTCCACCTAAAACAAAATTACCATTTTGCCATTCTTACTCAATAAGCACACATTAAGCCATCTAGACTACAAATCACAAATCCAAAGCACATAAAATCATACAAAAATATATTTATGCATGCAAGAAAGTATGATATGCATTCCGACCCCCTTATTCTAAGGTTGGTTTTAATTGGGGTTTCACAAACAAGATCTGTAGTTATAGTTTCTTAAAGTACTATATGGTAGAAACCTAGACTACTACCGCTATAGCGTGGACTAGTACTCTACGACTTGAGTATGAGTTGGTGGTCTGACGAAGCTGGAAGTATGTACTTTGATATCTATAGTTGAGGTTCTATCGTAGGACCAACATACTTGCATGTTGGGTATGTGTGACTAGTTAGTTAAGACAGACTTGTACAAAATAGTTTCTATACTATATCGCCCATTGTGGTTGTCTGAATGATCTAAATATCCAGGAGCCTAGGAAACGTGACTTGGATGTTTGCTTTAGGGTAGTTTTCTTGGAAAGCGGGAACAATCCAGGAAGTCATGGATCATTGGACTAGAAGCCTAAGGGTGGTAGATGTCATTTAGAGAGGTGTTAGTACATTTCTTCCTCTCTAATATACGGAGATATATAGAAGGGTATTTTAGTCATTACACCTATAGGTCGAAGACTTTGCTAATGCAGCATTGTCCTTGGAGTCAATATTTTCTTATGGTGATATTCGCAACTATATAAAATGTAAAATATAACTATTTATATGGTAAGGGTATTTTGGTCATTTTAGTAGCCAAGGCAGTGTGTTTTTTGGTCCCTAGTATAGACCATGAGTCCTAATTATATATAGGCTAAGGAATTGGTCTTAAATTAAATTAAATAGAATTTATTTTATTTAAGTAGCCTGATTTAATTATTTAGCTAGAATAAAATAAGGCCCATGGAAAGAGAGAATTAATTAAATTAGTTTAGTGGGTTAATTAATTGTTTAGGGCTTTGGCCTAGTTTGAATAATTAAAGATTGACCTGGGACTAAACTAATGTAGGCTTGTTAAATGGACTAGTTTATTTGGGCTGAAAAATTAATTATTTATTGGGCCATTTTTTTGTTTTAATTAGAATAATTAATTTAAGTTCAAAAGGCTAAACTAAGAGTTTAATGGGTTAATCCAATTTAACTTAGGGTTTTGTTTATGTTAAATAGGAGAATAGAGAAGTACATTGTTTTGGACTACCTCTTCTTTGTGTCTAGAAAGAACGTTGTTTTTCACAGCTTCTTCTCTGAGCAAGAAAAACGTACAACCTCTTTCTCTCTTTCGAAAATATTCCTTAGCCCTATGAGTTGTTCACCAAACGGGATTAGGTAGGCTATATACTGGAAGATCGAGAGGTTGGCATTCACATACATGCACAGACGGAGTAGGAGGCTTGCAGGAATTGCACCAGAGGTTTCCACTAGCGTACCTACCCCAGTTTCACACATTATGGTCCAGCCAATTTTGAGAACGAGAAAAATGGGTAAAATTTTTTTTTCCCTCGAAGTCCAGCCAAGCCGTGACCGGCACTGGCTCCAGCCTGTGTGTTTCCTGTTCTTCAGTTTAATCAGTTTTTTTTTTTTTTTTTGCTTCTGCTGTGTGCTTTACTTCCCATTTTAAACCTTCAATTGGTATTAGAGCCATGAAGGTTTTGTGAAAATATAGAAAGCATGCATCTAGTTGAATAAAACTGGACACATATGTGTGATTAAACTGTGATCCTTCGCTGTTTTTGGTCTAAATAGATTCTCTATTAAACCTCTCTGATGGAGGTATAGATTCTCTGTTTCTGTGCTGTGGGTGTATTGGACCGTAGTGCAAATAGGTGCTCGATCCAGTGCAGTGGACCAATGAGAAATTTTTTATTCTTCCTTGTAATTTTCTTGCATTTTTTTTTTGTTTTGGGTTCCATACCAGGCGAAGTTAATATTTTTGCAATAGTTAATATTCATGGAATATTTTTGTATGAAAAATATTAGTAAGGGATTTTAGGATTAAACAAGACAATTAATTAATTAATTTGTTTAATTCTATTATTTGGGCACTTAGGTTTAAAAATAGAAAAGCATGAAAACGTCTACTATTTTCTGGCATGCTATTTATTTTTAAAGTACCTATGTGCACGTTTTCTCAAAGACCAAAGTCTTTGGGAATATTTTTGACAAGAAAACATTTTTTCTACAAATTAAATGGTTTTTTTAACTTGAACAAAAATTAATCCTTAGATATTTTCTCAAAGGATTTAATCCTTGACATAGACAATATATTGGATTTAGATATTTTTGTAAGTTAAATTAGAAAGCCATTTTTTTTTATTTTTCACAAGAAAAATTGTTTTGTCAAATAAACTTAAGACCAAAGTCTCTAGAAAGTTTTAATTGGAAATTTTTTTTGAAATTATTAAGTTTTTAACTTGAATAAAATTAGTCCATGAAAAAATCTCTCAAAGGATATATACCTTGACATAGAGATTTTAATAGATTTAGATATTTTATTTTTGAGTTAAGAAGAAACTTAATGGAAATTTTTAATAGGTTATTTTTTCAAAAAACCTTATTTTAAAAGACTAAGTGGGAGAGGGGTTGCAACGGCCCCACGACTTCCATCACGATCCTCGTTAGAGATTGTGTGTCCCTTCGTGTCACTCTAGGAGTGAACCCGTATAGGATAGGGATACGATAAGGATCTAGATCTAATGGAGGGATGCAATTAATAACTCGGGACACATACTATACCACAATGATCGGCCAACCTACGTTGGAGGTCATAGTGCGAGGTATGTCTATAGGAAATGAGAGGAAACGGCCATCCCCTCGATGGAGTTATCTTCTAGATGATTACCTATAAGGGAAATTAATTTGTGGTGCTTAACACACTTAGCTTAGGGAACTGTTAATCTTCCCAAGAAGCTATGTCAGTTTCCCTAAGAGACAAATTAACTATTATCAGTTTTGATATAATGATAAAGTGCACAAATTTATTTTGTTTTCACAAACTAAATATTTTCTTTTATTTTCGATTTTTCAAAAATAGTAGGAGATTTTTTTAGTCCTTTGGCCGTTATTCTCCAAGAGAATAAGCTAACGGGACTAAACTATGTGGATTGGAAGAGGAACCTGGACATAATACTCACAGCGGAAGAGTATAAGTATGTTCTTTACGAGACTTGCCCTGTTATCAGGGAAAGTTCCATTGCCGAAGAGTGAGAGGCTGAGAAGGCGTGGAAGAAGGCTAACGAAATAGCACGCTGCTATATGTTAGCCTCCATGTCTAATGTGCTCCAGTCAAAACACGAGCACATGGCCACTACGTATGACATAAGTCAATCATTAGCCACGATGTTCGCGGATAAGAGCCGGTCCGCAAGGCAGGAGGCTCTTTGAACTATCATAAATACTAAGATGGTTGAGGGAGCATTAGTCAGAGAGCATATGCTCAAGATGATTGTTGCTTTTGAGAAGGCTGAAATCTTAGGGGCTGTTATTGACCCTGAGAGCTAAGTGGACATGGTTCTCGAATCTCTACCAGGTTCCTTTACTCAGTTTAAGTTGAATTATAATATGAACAAGTTAAACATAAGTTTAACTGAGTTGATGAAGGAGCTCTAAATAGCAAAGAAGGTCATGAAGCCACAATCTAAGGCTATGATTACTAAGGCTTCTTTCTCTAGAATTGGGTCTAAGCCTAAAAAGTTCAAGAAGAAGAAAGGAAACGCAGCGGCCTAGCCCAAAGACAAACCCAAGGGCAAGTGCTTCAAATGTGGACTGAAGGGACACTGGAAAAAGGAGTGTCGAGATCTTCAAGCCAAGAAAAACCCCATAGGTAATGTTTTCTATTTAGAGTCTATATCAATGGTTGGATCAACATTTACTTGGATTGTTGATTCAGGGGCCACATATCACATCTGTAACTCTTTGCAGGGGTTTAGAAAGATTAGAAGACTCAAGATGGGCGAACATGAGTTACGTGTAGGAAATCAAGCACAAGTTTGGGCCCTTGCAGTGGGAGAGTTAGATCTTATTTTTTATTGTAAAAAAATAGTGGTTTTGAAAAATATTTTATATGTACTTGGATTTCGACAGAATTTGATGTCAATTGTGAAACTAATAAATCAAGGATATTCTGTTTCTTTCTATTTTGGTATTACTATCAGTAGAGATGGAGAAATTTTATGTACTAGGCACATGTATAGAAATCTAATCTTCTTAAACTCTATTAATAATCAATTAAATAACACTCAATCTGAACCTTTAACAAGGAAGAGAAAGGTTAATGTCAATAACTCTTATCTTTCGCATCTGAGGTTGGGTCATATCAACTCAACCAGGATTCAGAGGTTAATCCATGATGGGCTAATCCAGGATGGCCTTTAGGCTCATTGAGATTGGAAAATTAGCCTCAGTGTGAATCCTGCCTAATGGGAAAGATGACCAAAAGGTCAATTACCCCAAAGGTAGATAGAGCCAAAGAGGTATTGAGTCTTATTCACATTGATATGTGTAGTCCCTTGTCTACACCAGCTAGAGGGAGTTTTGAGTACTTCATCACTTTCACGGATGATTGTACAAGGTTTGGTTTTATTTACCTGATGAGACACAAGTCTGACTCTTTTGACAAGTTCAAGGAGTTTAAGGCTGAAGTGGAGCGTCGGACAGATAAATTGATCAAGACTTTATGATCATATCATGGTAGAGAGTACCTCTTTGGTGAATTCAAGGACTACATGGTACATCATAAGATAGTATCCCAACTCTCTGCGCCGGAGACACCCCAGCAGAACATAGTAGCTGAGAGAAGGAACAGGACATTGAAGAAAATGGTCCGAAGCATGATGTCTCATGCTACTCTTCCAGTATCTTTTTGGGGATATACCTTGAAAACAACAGCATACATTATGAACTTGGTACCTTCCAAGTCAGTACTTAGGACTCCCTATGAGATGTGGACTGGGTATAAGCTAAGTCTAAATCATCTCATGATATGAGGTTGTCCAGCTTATGTACTGGTCAAGGAAAATAAGTTGGAACCAAGATCAGAATTATGATATTTTGTTGGGTGTCTAAGAGGGACAAATTGTGGTTACTTTTATCATTCTAAAGAGTATAAAGTACTGGGAAATACCAATGCTAGATATTTAGAGGATGATCAGAGTACTTCCATGAAATGTTCAACTAGGTTGGAACTTGAGGAGAAGTTATCTTCAGAATCAAATTCTTCTGACCCGATTGTGGAACACGAAGAGGCATAGCCTCAAGAGCCAGTACAAATGGAGCCTCATCGTAGTAGAAGAGTGTCTAGGGTTCCGGAGAGATAGACTATAGAAGCTTTCAAGCTGGTCTCCGACCATGAAGAACAAGACCCCACTAGATATGAGGAGGCTATTGCTGATGCCGATGCAAATTTATGGCATGAAGTAATGAAAGCCGAATTTGAGTCTATGTACTTCAATCAGGTTTGGGATCTTGTAGCTTCACCTGAAGGGATGAAACCCATTGGTGTAAGTGGATATACAAGAGAAAGAGGGGAGTGGATAGGAAGGTAGAAACCTTCAAAGCTAGGCTTGTGGCGAAAGGATATACTCAGAAAGAGGGAATCGATTATGAGGAAACCTTTTCCCTGGTAGCCATGCTTAAGTCCATCCCCATCCTCCTTGTCATCGCATGTCATTATGACTATGAGATATGGCAAATGGATGTCAAGACGGCATTCTTAAATGGCCATCTTAGCGAAGATATCTATATGTCCCAACCAGAAGGCTTTATTGTTGAAGGCCAAGAACATATGGTTTGCAAGCTTAAGACGTCTATTTATGGACTTAAGCAGGCATCGAGAGCATGGAACATTCGTTTTAACGAGACTGTAAATTTTTACGGTTTCACTCAAAACAAGAATGAACCATGCGTGTACAGGAAACTTGAAGGCATTAATGTGATTTTTCTTGTCTTGTATGTGGATGACATTCTATTCATTAGAAATGATGTAGGGTCATTGTCATCAACAAAGGTTTGGCTGTCTAGTCAATTCAGTAAGAAGGACTTGGGAGAAGCCAGTTACATTCTCGAGATTAGGCTTCTTAGAAATAGGAAGCAGAGAATGTTAGGATTATCCCAAGCATCATACATTGACAAGATGTTGGTCAAATACAACATGGACTCATGCAAAGGAGCTCTAATTCTTTGCAGACTTGGGTTGTCATTTTCTTCAAAGGACTATCCTAAGTCTTAAGAAGAAAATGACAGAATGAGTAGGATTCCCTACGCTTCAGCTGTGAAAAGTCTCATGTACGCCATGCTATGTACTAGGCAGATATCTGCTTTGCCGTAGGCTTAGTTAGCAGATATCAGTCAAACCCTGGGGAGGTTCATTGGTAAGCTGTAAAACATATTCTCAAGTATCTCAAGGGAATGAGAGATTATATGTTAGTTTACAGGGCTGATGACTTGGTTCCTACAGGATACACGGACTTAGACTTCCAGGCAGATAAGGATGAGAGAAAAATCCACTGGTGGATATGTCTTCACATTGTTTAGAGGAGCCATTTCATGGAGGAGTATCAAGTAATTTTACATTGCTGACTTAACTATGGAAGCTGAGTATGTGACAGCTTCAGAGGCATTTAAGGAGGCAGTCTGGCGTCAAAAGTTCCTCTCAAAACTTGGAGTCATGCCACATATGGAAATGTCGATTGTAATGTATTGCGACAACACTGGAGTAGTATCGCAATCTAAAGAACCCAGGAACCATAAGAAGAGGAAGCATATTGAGAGAAAGTACCACCTAATTCGGGACTTCATCCAAAGACGGGAAGTCATGGTGGAACAGATTACCTTCGAGAACAATCTAGCAGATCTATTCACCAAGCCTTTAGTTGAAAGAGTCTTCAAGAGACACTTAGACGCCATAGGGGTGGGCACATATGGACTTACTTAGTCTTAGAGTGCAAGTGGGCGATTGTTGGGAAATATACTCTCTTAGACTAGGTTTTTTATTTAAATATTGAATGTTTTAATAAAAAAAATTATTTTCAGAAATTGTTTGTGAATTTATATTTTATTTGTGCACAATTACGTTTGGAAAAGACCCATTGTGTTTAAGTAAGTGGTCCATATGAATGGAGGTCTTTCACAGAAAGGTATGGATCACGGGTTATTTAATACATAAACGTTTGTTCTTAACCGATTGATTAGAATGGGAATCTCATCATGTCTAGGTTATTATATTATCAATTCCAAATGGGGAATGGCTTACCTTTAGCCAGTGAGTAGTCCACTTACTTTATGACATAAGCGTATTTCGAATATGTAGAACAGGACTTGTGGTAGTAGTTTCTTAAAGTACTATATGGTAGAAACCTAGACTACTACTGCTACAACGTGGACTACTACTCTATGTCTTGAGTATGAGTTGGTGGTTTGACGAAGCTGGAAGCATGTACTTTGATATGCTGTAGTTGAGGTTTTATCGTAGGACCAACATACTTACATGGTGGATATGTGTGACTAGTTACTTAAGACAGACTTGTACAAGATAGTTTCTATACTATATCACCCCTTGTGGTTGTCCGAATGATCTAAATATCCAGGGCTCTAGGAAACGTGACTTGGATGTTTACTTTAGGGTAGCTCCCTGGGAAAGCGGAAACAATCCAGGAAGTCATGGATCATTGGACTAGAAGTCTAAGGATGGTAGATGTCATTTCGAGAGGTGTTAATACATTTCTTCCTCTCTAATGTACAGTGATGTATAGAGGGATATTTTAGTCATTACACCTGTAAGTTGAAGACTTTGCTAATGCAACATTGTCCTTGGGGTCAATATTTTCTTATGGCGATATTAGCAAATACTTAAATGGCAAAAAATAGCTATTTATATGGCAATGGTATTTTGGTCATTTTAGTAGCCAAGGCAGTGTGTTTTTTTGTCCTCAGTATAGAGCGTGAGTCATAATTATATACAGGCTAATGAATTGGTCTTATATTAAAGTAAATGGAATTTATTTTATTTAAGTTGCCTGATTTAATTATTGGGCTAGAATAAAATAAAGGTCTATGAAGAGAGAGATTTAATTAAATTAGTTTGGTGGGTTAATTAATTTTTCAGGGCTATGGCCCAGTTTGAATAATTAAAGATTGACATGGGACTAAACTAATGTAGGCTTGTTAAATGGACTAGTTTATTTGGGCTGAAAAATTAATTATTTTTTGGGCCATTTATTTGGTTCTAATTAGAATAATTAATTTAAGTCTAAAAGGCTAAACTAAGGGTCCAATGGGCCAATCCAGTTTAACTTAGAGTTTTATTTAGGTTAAACAGGAGAATAGAGAAGTACGTTGTTCTGGACTGCCTCTTCGCTGTGTCTAGAAAGAACGTTATTTTTCACTGCTTCTTCTCTGAGCAAGAAAAACGTACAACCCCTTTTTCTCTCTCAAAAATATTCCTTAGCCCTATGAGTTGTTCACCAAACGGGATTAGGCAGGCCATATACTGGAAGATCGAGAGGTTGGCATTCACATACATGCATAAATGGAGTAGGAGGCTTGCAGGAATCACACCAGAGGTTTCCACTAGTGCACCTACCCCAGTTTCAACATTTCGGTCCAGCCAATTCTGAGAACGCGAAAAAGAGGTAAAAAAAAATTTTCCCTCGGAGTCCAGCCAGGCCGTGACCGGCGCCGGCTCCAGCTGTGTGTTTCCTGTTCTTCAGTTTAATCAGTTCTTTTTCTTTTGTTTTTTTTTTTGTTTCTGCTACATGCATTACTTCCCCCTTTAAACCTTCATACCTAAGAATCCTCTATCAATCGACCACTTCAATTTCCAGCACTGAAATATTCAGGGCATAGAGGGAAGAAATAATATCACAGCTTTTATGCCCTGAATACAAATCCCAATCGACTAAAAGATCATGGAAGAGAGTATAAACAGGGAGTATTTATGTAGCAATATCACAGCTCAAATATCAGCTTAAGGTAAACATACTTCTGCATCAAGTATATGCATTAAACCAGGATTAAACTTTGGCTAATACAAGGATTAGTTGGAGAATTATAGTAAAGAAAGAATCTTATAAAATAGTTCAAGACATATTTGATATGATAAGTATGTTATCTAAAGTAATCCAGAAATTTATATGAAGTTATACTACAGTATAGTTAAATGTAAAATATTTTTGAAACCAAATGATAGTCTCAAGGTACAAATTTTCATCTTCATTATTATTATTACTATTATTTCTTTTTATAAACAATAAATCATCATCATTCCACTTTAATTCTATCAGAGATAAATCTTTTGTGTAGAAGATGGCAATAAGTTTACCTCTGAAAACCCGCAAACAGGCAAAAGATTGGTCAAAGGCCTAATATTTCACAGTAAAAACAACTTAGAAAAGGAAAGTACATAATAGAATGGAATGAAATGGCATACCTTCTCAATGCCGCCAAGGGATATGACCTCCACAAAAAGGCGATGTAAATCTAAAGCATTTCCTCCTACAACAGGGACCTTATTAGATTTCAAAGGATCAAGTTTCAAGCTCTCTTATTCTTTACATGCAATTTCTATATTAGTTGTTTTAGGCAACTGAGACAAGAAAGTTGCATACTATTTTCCTATTATCCATTTTCTTAAATATTGGTGAAAATTTAGCCAATCTTTGCAGAAGAAAACTCTTAATTTTTTTTTTAATCATAGACACTATGGATGATATTAGCTCCATGCTAAAATCCAAGCAAAATCCACACACAAAATATATCTATAGTATCCGAATGGATGTCTACTAAATAAAACCAATAGAACGTATATATATAATTTACATAAGTAAATGAATATTTGCTACTCATTAGTAAGGAATTCAACTGAACAAAAATCAGCCAATGTAGTTAAAGTAAAATATTTTTGAAACAAAATGCATGTATCAAAACATTCCCAAACTAGTGCACAAAATTCAATCTTAGAGTCAAAAAGCCTATAAACCCATCAAAATACAAAAGAAACACAAGCCCTATTTTCTCTGTTTAGTAATAAAATACCCATAAACAAACTGAAATTACATTGTGTCAACCCAACAAGATAGGCAATACATATTCTAATATATCTTTCCTTTAACTTTAATTACAGAGGTGTAGAAATAGTACCTGAATAACTTAGTGTAACACTTTACTACCTATGCCCTATTAGGGCTGGGGATGTCGCCCCGTTCACAGGACAAGGGGTCTTTATAACTAGGATAAGATAAAATAAAAGAAATACTTCAAAATTAAACTTATTATAACCCAGCAATACATGAACAAATTCAAAAATAATTGTTTTCTACTGTCTCTCAAAAGCAATACATAAGAAAAATAACAGAGAGTTTTCAAGACATAGGCAACATTCTAGATAATGACCTTCACAGCAGCATCGATCTGAAACCATGGTATAAAAGGTGGTGAGATTAAAATCTCAGTAAGCCCGTGTGTGCTTTGAGTGTTTCAGGTAAAACAGTTCATGTATGCAAGTTGTAAAAGTCTCATAAAAGAAAGTGCTGGCAAGCATTAAATAAATGTCATAAATGAAGAGTGGTATGTTCTTTCCAAAACATACATGTGCACAATAAATACAACTACTCAAAAGAGGTAGCCATTGCACCACACTTTGTGCACTATGACAATACAACGATCAGAATGCCACACGTTGAGCATTCTGACACAAGGTAGGTGTACGGCCTATCGGGTGAGATACTCTTCCATATCTACACCCAAACTTACCGGTTGTCCACTCTAGAAATACACAATCTACTTAACTGAACTTGCTAGCTCGGACCGGTATGACCTATAGGACTGGCATCCTATCCGAGAAGGACTCACCCCTTAGAGGTGACCACCTACTGAGAGACTTACCCTAACCCTTCAAAGACTAGTCCTAGTAGTCTACCCTTATTGAGTACTCAACGTTGCTTGTCCCACTTGGGAGAATATTGATCATACAATGATTTACTTGGAAATAGCAATTAAGGTTTCTAAAGTTCTTGCCAAAGTTAGGTTATAGAAAGAGTTTAGCATTTTGTATAAAACTGCTTGTTTAATTTCAAATGATTTGCTTGACTGAAATAAAAAGGAAAACTATCCTTAATTGCATTTACAAAACAAATGTTCATACACATTGAGTTTAGCTTGCCACATTAACTTTGGTCTTCAAATGACTCCATGCAAGAGCTTACTTAATCATTTGCTCTTCTTGAACTCAAAAATCCTCCAAGGTCAACCTAACCCCGCCTGGGGTAAACACAAAGCATAAGATAACCTTTGGACTATATCTGCCTTACATAAATAATTCCTAGTTCCACTTGTCACAACCATAACTCACCTTGACCATAGTGACTTAGGCTTTACTACTAGCTGATAAAGTATTTTATAAAATAAATCTAGCTTGATAAGTTAAAATAACTAGGGGTCCTAAAGTAAATACCAATAAATTATAGTTTCAAATAATAAATTATGAGTATTGTTGCTAATAAATAAACTAGTGTTAAATATTGAATAATACTAAGTCCTAAATAATATTGGTAAATGGTATTATTTAAATAATACTATTATTAGAAATAACAAATTACCCTATAATTTTTAATTAATGATTAATAGATAATACATAACCAATAGAATTAATTATACTTAATTTTTAATTATTAAATAATAATTACATTTTAATATAAATAATATTGATGGATATGGATAAAAGTTTTAGTAAGGTTAATTATTATGGTCTACAAGGTTATTTGATATTAATTAATTCTAATATTTTATTTATTATTATTATTATATATAATTTTAAATAAAAGATTTTATTTATTTAACTAGTAAAAATATTAATATTTCAATTAATATTCTATTCCAAACCTCCCTAGCAATTTTGAATTTCATAGAGAAAATATCATTGTAATTCTAATTAAAGTAATAAAATTTGTTAATAAAAATAACTTAGGATTAACAAGAAAATAATCTTTCACCATGATTTCCCTATTTCTAGAAAAGATTCATGAACACATTCCCAAACGTCAACTAATAGGCTAATCCATTCATGAACATATACTTAAATTAGCACATACTATTACATGGCTAATTTCCTACTAGGCATAATCATCCTTCATGGCTTCAATGAAAAATAAGAACATAAAAGCCTAATCACCTTTGGTGTCATAACATCTAACATGCTTCATACATCCATAAATCTCACTAATCATGATGAGCATACGTTGATTCAAAAGAAAAATGCATAAAGCTTAAACATATATATCAACCCTCATGTCCTAACTCCATCCCCTTCATCCACATACATATACTCAATCCCCCATTCATATTCAATCTTCCTATCAACATCTAAGAGATATGAATTAAAAAATTAAAAGGAGGATTTAAGAAGAAATACTTGATATACGATCACTTGGTGAAGATTTCTTGATTAGTGAAGGTCCATGCGATTGAGAGTCTTGTGATGTCTGAAAAACAGCCATGATTGGCCATCATCATTTCAGCCAAGAGAGAGAGAGAGAGAGAGAGAGAGAGAGAGAGAGAGAGCATTAGAATGGAACATTAAAAATTGAATAGAAGAGGAAGAACAAGAAGGTTATTCTTGTTTTACCTTTTGATGTTCTTGGGACCTTAAAAAAAAAAGCTGATTTTGATCCGTTCAAATATTCTACTTTGCGTGATTTTGTGTTATAAAGGCCAGAAATGAAGTCTAGGGATTAAGTATGAGTGATTTGGAGTATTTGAGAGTGATCGGAGATGTTTAGGATAGGTTTAGGCTTGAAGAGATTAAGTGTGTGTTCTTGGTGTTTTGAGAGAGTTTGAGAGAAAAAATGGCTCACGAATTTCTAGGATTATTGCTGGCCGAATGGTCCTGTGCAATTAGGAGTTTAGGCCTTAGCAAGAAGGAGAGAGAGCATTCAGTTTTGTTGAAATTCAAATGGAGGAAAATGAGGAACTATTTGAGGTAGAAGATTAGTTAATGGTGGTTGATCATGGGAGGTCTCTTTGCTCTTCAATGGTATAGGCTGAACACGCTAGGTTTAATGCCAAGAATGGAGACTGTTCAGGTTTAAATGCTAGCCAAAAATGATCTATGATAGCAGAGAAATTTCTGGTTAATCAGTTGCTATAAGAGTGTTTTAATGGAGCAAAAATTTTGAAATTATTTTGAAGTTCAAATGAGTTTTGGATAGAGTGATCTTAGGAGGTTTTTGAGGTGTAATCATGGAGTCCAATCACTCAAGGTTAGTAGGGAGGTCAATGGTGTTTAGTCTATGGCTGAACAAGGTCTGATTTTTAGAGGTTTGAATGGTGATTTTCGGCCTTGGCCTTGGGAAACCAAGCTGGAAATTTTTCTGGTTTCAACTGTTCAAGAGCTTCGAATGTTGATGGTTTTTTTATGTAGAATTTTCTGCATTCTTTAGCCCGATTTGCAGCTGGTTTTTGAGGGTGTTTGGATGTCTTTTAATGGTGTTTTTCCAGCCTTCTTTATGAAGAAAAACAGAGGAAGTTCCAGTTGTTCTTATGACTTAAAGATGGCTGAAAAATCCAGCTTCAAGGCAGCGAGTTTGCTGAAGGAAAAATACTGATTTGTAAAGGTTGTGCAGTCTGAATTTTCAGCCTCCAACCTTACATGAAATGACCATTTTTCTGACACCAAATGGGGTAAGAATGTTGGCTGAAATTTTTGAAAACAATCTTGCAAAAATTCTGGAAAATTTCCAGATTTCCCTTTACCAAGACATGAACAAGATGAAGGTAGAATTGAAGGTATACCTATTGTGATTTATTTCCCTTGGGAACCCATCCTAATTCTTCTCCCTATTTTCAGTAATCCTCTATCCTCAAGAGCTGATTTTCAAATTCCATTGCTAGGGGATTATCATAGAATTTTTTTGGGATTAAAAATGGATTAGTGAATTAAGGATAGTTTAAGTTTCAAAAAGGTTAGGACAAGGTTGGAAAGATTAAAGGGGACAAGAACTCCTCTAGAATTCTTTTTAGGACAAGATCACATGATCAAGACATTATCGTCATGTCTCCCTTAAGACAAAATTCCTATCTTTAAGGAATGTAAGAAAATAAAAAATTCAAACATAGGTAAGATAATAATAAATAAAACTTAAGTGATAGGATTTGAACTCAAGATATTAGAGATTAATTCAAAAAGCTCTAACCACTTAATCACACTAACTCTTGTTCTTATTTTCTCACCTAAATATTCTTCTTATCTAAACCTCAAGCCATCTTCTTGTTTTGACCTCAAGTAAAATTACCTTTTTACCCTTTCTACCCAACAAGCATAAATAAGTCATTTAACCTATAAATAATAATTCTAAGGCACATAAAATCATTCAAATAGTATATTTTTATGCAGAATAACATGATATGCATCCCATTTCCCTTACTCTAAGGTTAGCTTTAGATGGGGTTTCACACTTAGTATGTGAGCTAAATAACTCACCATATCACTACCATTAGCGATTGGAATTTTGAGGTCCTACTGCTCAAGGACAATAGCTGATGGGGAGATGGAAGATATATTAACAAGATAGGAAGGGAATGCTAAATAGGAGCAAACTAAGAAGCTCATATTTTAGGCTCGGTTTGGGAGATTGATGCGTATGGATTTGGGTATAAAAATCATATAAAATAAGCACATTCCCAATCAAGTTTACATTAAAACGTTAACCCCAAATTACACATATGAGCAAGCGTACTCATCATTAACATAGCATAGGGTTCAAACGAGTGTCAATCCTTAAGAAACAAGTATGCATTAATCCTTTTTCTTTCATTGTTTAATCGACTCAATAAAGTGAAAAAAAAGAAATAAAATAAAATAAAATACTTAGCATATATAGCTGCACATATTTAGGAATTATAGCTGTAATTATTTCCTGTAATTGTTTCTATATTTGTAATGTATAGTTAGTTTACCTTAAATAGGTCTAGGTATCTTGTATAAATACCTTGAGATATATGGAATAAACACAAGAGTGTTTTTCAGCCAATTATTAATTTGGTATCAGAGACAAAGAAAAGACTTCCGCTGCCTCATTTTCCCAAACCCTAGCCGTCATTATCTCTTCCAAAACCAGCGCGGCACTGTGGTGACACTGTAGCACGCGACACTGTAGCAACACTGTAGCGGTGGCAATACTGTAGCGCGCGGGTACTGTAGCGAATCACGTTGGTTATCATCTATCATGGCTACCAAAACTGACAATGAAGCGATCCCCGATAGTAAGAAACTCTTGACGATGACCATTCATAAAACCTCTTCTCCAATCCATATTAAATTGGATGGTACTAATTATCGTGTTTAGTCAAAGATTTTAGAGATGCATATTGCTGGCAGAAAGAAGAAGGGTTATATTACTGGACAAAAGGCTGCACCTGTAGAAGATGATCCGGGTTATGATGAATGGAAGCTGAAGATGCTCTTGTCAAGTCTTGGCTTATTAATTCCATGACTGATAATCTGATGTCACACTTTGTTCAGTGTGGGACATCTAAAGAAGTTTGGGATGAGGTTAAGAGGAGCAATCTTGATGTGTCTGACTCTTCCCAAGTCTATGAACTGATGAAGAGGTCATCCCAATTGTGCCAGGGTGGTCGACCTCTGCCGGAATATTACAACGAGTTGAATTTAATTTTCATGGAACTTGATTATCGTAGGCCCAATGACATGACATGTGCTGCTGATATCGAGAAACACAGGAAGTGTATTGCAGAGGATCGCATCTATATGTTTCTTGCAGGCTTGATCACCATTTGGATCAATTTAGTAGTCGTGTTTTGGCTACTTCCCCTCTACTAAGCTTGGAAGAAGCCTACTCTTTAGTTCGTCGTGAAGTGCAGAGACAGGTCACTATGGGAACAGAAAATCATTTTGAAGCTTCAGCTCTAACGATTCAAAAGAGCACCACTCAGTTGACTCCTTCTGTTCCTGTGAATTCTGTCACTTCCAGTTCTCGCTTCTGCACTCATTGCAATTGTACCAGGCATACCATAGAGGTTTGTTGGAAGAAGCATGGATATCCAGAGTGGTATAAACTTAAAAAAGCTGAGAGAAAAAATAAGAAATCTGCTCAGATTACTGTTATTGATACTTCTCCACCTTCTGCTTCTCATGTCTCTCAAGTGTCTGCTCACCAAGGTAATTCTAACACTTAGGTTATTAATTCAGGGGCCACTGACCATATGACTAGTAATTCTTCTATTCTTGCCTCTCTAATGTTTTCACCTGTCAAGTCTGTACAGGTTACTAATAGGACCTCTATGCCAATTACAGGAGTCTGGAGTGTCTCAATTTCTCCTACATTCTCCATGTCATCTGTCTTACTTACACCTGCTCTTTCTAATAGTCTTATTTTCATTAGTAAGATTACCAAAAGTCTTAATTATTCTGTAATATTTGATTCCACTCATTGTATTTTTCAGGACAAACGTACGAAGAGGACGATTGGCGTTGGTAGGGAAAGAGGCGGTCTTTATTACTTAGAGGGGGCTACGCAGTTTCAATCTGAACCTAGCCATGGCCTTCAAGTAGAGAGTAAGTCATTTGATAGAGAGAAGATTCTTTTATGGCATTATCGTCTAGGGTATCCATCTTTTCCTTATTTAGAGTGTTTATATCCAAAATTGTTTCGCAATGTTGCTATCTCTAGTTTAAGATGTGAACAATGCATTTATGCTAAAAACCATTGTGTTCCTTTCAAAACTAGTTTCAATAAGAGTTCTATTCCTTTTTCGTGTGTTTACACTGATGTATGGGGTCTTTTTTCTACTCCATCTGCTTCTGGCCATAAATACTTTGTGTCTTTTATTGATGACTGCACTAGAGTGAGCTGGGTATAATTGATGAAATCTAAAAGTGATGTTATACAAGTGATTCCTCAATTTTACAAAATGATTGTGATACTGTTTCATACTCAGGTCCAAGTTTTTCATTTTGATAATGGTCGTGAGTTTGTAAATCAATCTCTTACCCAGTTCTTCCTAGAACATGGCATCCTCCACCAAACAACTTGTGCCTACACACCACAACAAAATGGGGTAGCAGAGCGTAAGAATCGTCATATCCTTGACGTTGCTCGGGCTTTGAGCTTTACTATGCATGTTCCTAAACGTTTTTGGGCTGAGGCTGTCATGACTACTATCTTTCTTATTAATCGCATGCCCGCTCGTATCCTTAATTTTTAAACCCCTTTACGGATGTTGTCACAATTTCACTCTATCCCTTCTGCTCTAAATATTTGTCCTAAGGTCTTTGGTTGTGTATGCTATGTTCATGTCCACTCTATATATCGAGATAAGCTTGATCCACGTGCTCTCAAATGTGTTTTTCTTGGTTACTCTAATTCTCAAAAAGGCTATAAATGTTTTCATCCTCCTACAGGTAAATATTATGTTTCCATGGATGTTCAGTTTTGTGAAAAAGAGTCGTATTTTTCTGGAGATGTCTCTATGCTTCCTCTTTAGGGGGAGATTAGTAGTACGGAAGAGGAACGGTTATGGGGAGAAAAGAAGAAGTTGTGAACGGTTATGGTTAGAAGAGAAGAAGTTGTGGATGTCGAGTAAGGGGGAGAACTCAGCTATTGTGGAGAATAAGGAATCTTTAGATGATACTTGTTCAGCTGAGGTTGAGTCTGAATTTAAAGAGGGAAAGGATGAAAGACCAGCTAGGTTATTTCAAAAAGGCGATACAAGAAGAAAACAGAATATCATTGTTATGCCTCCTCTTGATTCTAGTGCCCCTCTTGATGATGCTACCATGCCATCGGATGACTCTTCTACTATTAACCCTGAGGTATATGTTCCTTCTCTTCCCACTTCAACTTCAGAGATAGATTCTACTACTTTGACTCTACCAGTTATGGATCACGATCATGGTAGAAGATATCCCCTTCGTGAACATAGAGAACCTGATAGGTTGGGTTTTTCCAAGTCATCTTTTAATGTCACTTATCCTATTTCTGATTTTATCTCTTATCACCGTTTGTCTAAGGCTCGTCTAGCTTTTGCTCTTTAGTTGTCTTTTGTGTCTATTCCTAGTCATTTTCAGGAAGCCTTTGGAGACCCTAAGTGGAAGATTGCTATGGAAGAGGAGATGAAGGCCCTTCAAAAAAATTCTACTTGGGAGATGGTTGAGTTGCCACGGGAGAAGAGGACAGTAGGATGCAAGTGGGTGTTTACAGTGAAATACAAGTCAGATGGGACAGTTGAAAGGTATAAAGCTAGACTGGTGGCTAAGGGTTACACTCAAACCCATGGGATTGACTATCATGAGACTTTTGCTCCTATGGCTAAGATGAACACCATTCGAGTCATTCTATCTCTTGCAGTCAATCTAGACTGGCCATTACACCAATTTGATGTAAAAAATGCTTTTCTCCATGGTGATTTGACTGAGGAGGTGTATATGGATCCTCCTCCAGGATTTACACTAGGGAAAGGTAAGGTGTGTAAGCTTAAAAATGCATTGTATGGGTTGAAACAATCGCCAAGGGTATGGTTTGGCAAGTTGAGCTACTCGATGAAGGCATATGGTTTTAAGTAAGCTTTAGCGAATCATACTTTGTTTTATAAGCGGGAGCATAATGATATTACCTTACTTATTGTTTATGTTGATGATATGATTGTTACAGGTAGTAATGTTGGTGAGATAGAGAAATTTCGAAACTATTTGGCCAAGGAATTTGAGATGAAGGACTTGGGGATTCTAAAATACTTCTTGGGTGTTGAAGTATCTCGGTCCAAGCAAGGACTTTTCCTCTCTCAACAGAAGTATATTTTAGATCTCTTAGCTGAAACTGGTAATTCTGCCTGTGAACCTGTAAATACTCCTATTGAGATGAATCATGGCCTGGCTATTTATCCTGATCAGGTTCCAACTAACAAGGAGAGATATCAGAGACTAGTAGGGAAGTTAATTTATCTGACTCATACTAGGCCTGATCTATCATATGCAGTTAGTGTTGTCAGTCAGTTTATGCACAATCCAAGTGATAGACACATGAATGCAGTGAATCATATTTTGGCTTATCTGAAGTCCTCTCCAGGTAAAGGTATTATGTTCTCCAAATATGGGCACTTGGATATTGTTGGTTATACAGACTCTGACTTTGTTGGCTCTAAGTTAGATAGAAAGTCTACTTCAGGCTATGTGTCATTTGTTGGAGGTAATTTGGTGACTTGGAGGAGTAAGAAACAGAATGTAGTATCATTATCTAGTGCAGAAGCTGAATACAGGGCTCTTCATCATGCAACCACAGAGCTTGCTTGGTTAAAAATTCTCTTGATAGAACTCGGGTTTGGTCCAAAGAAACCTATGGTACTGTATTGTGATAACACAGCAGCTATTGAGATCGCTAACAATCCAATTCAACATGATCGAACTAAAAACATTGAACTTGACAGAAATTTTATCAAGGATAGTCTGGATTTTGGTATGATAGAGGTTCCGTACATTAAGAGTGCAGAGCAACTGGCTGACATAATGACTCATGTTGTTACTAGTGGACCATTTTATTCATCATTGTCCAAGTTGGGCATGTATGATATCTATGCACCAACTTGAGGGGGAGACTTAGCATATATAGCTGCACATATTTAGGAATTATAGCTGTTATTATTTCCTGTAATTGTTTCTATATTTGTAATGTATAGTTGGCTTACCTTAAATAGGTCTAGGTATCTTGTATAAATACCTTGAGATATATGGAATAAACACAAGAGTGTTTTTCAGCCAATTATTAATTAAAATAAAATAAAAATTAAAATATATACATACCAAGATGGAGAATTATGTAACTCAAGCCATTGTTTAGACAAACATGATCTTAAAGAACCCAACCATTATCATAACCAATTATTCTCTTGGCATCATGGAGGATGAAAGTAGATTACTTCGATGGTCAATCCATGAAATCACTATCCTCTAGATAAATTAGCATCACTTGGTCGGTCTCAACTAATTCACCAAAAAGACGCATTAAACACTGTAACACCCCACAACCTGGGCCCAGCAAGGCCGGGGATGTCGCCCCGTCCAAAGGATAAGGGGTCTTTATAACTAAGTCACACAACAAAAATAAAACAATACTTTGAAAATTAAAACTTATTACATCCCAAAAATTCAAAAACAAATCCAAAATAAATTGTTCACTCTTATCTCTCAAAATATTACATAAAATAAATAACACAACATCTTCCAAGCAAGCAACAACTAGCTACTCATCCCCAGAGCAGGATCGACCTGAAATGATGGTAAAAAGGGTGATGAGATAAAAATCTCAGTAAGCCCGTGTGTGCTTTGAGTGTTTAGGTAAAACAGTTCATATATGCAAGATGTAAGAACTTTATACGAAAAAGTACTGGCAAGCATTAAACAATATTAAAAATAAAGAGTGGCATTTTACTTTTCCACCCATACATGCGCACAATAAAATCAACCACTCAAAAGGGCGGCCATGGGTTACCACACATTGGGCCCCATAACCATACAACGGTCAGAAATGCCATACTTTGTGCAGACTGATAAAAAGGTAGGTGTACGGCCTATCGGGTAAAATACTCCTCCTTCTCTACACCCAAACAAAACCGGTTGTCCACTCTAGCAACACACAGTCCACATGACTAAAACTTGCTAGCTCGGACCGTCATGACTAAGTAGTACTGTCGTTTCTCCAAGTTGAGTTCATCTTCTGAAAGTGGCCTCCAACCAGAAGACTCACTCTTGCTCTTCAAAACTAGTACTACTAGCCTACCCTTATTGAGTACTCAACGTTGATTGTCCCACTTGGGAGAAAACTAATAAAATACAGCTTTACTCGAAAAGGGCAATTAAGGTTTTCTAAAGTCCATGTCAAAATTGGTTTTAGAAAGAGTTTAGTGTTTGAGAAAAACTGCTTATTGGTTTTCAAATAATTTGTGTGACTAAAATAAGAAAGGGAATAGTCCTCAATTCCCTTTACAAAAATGAGTGTTCACACACTTCACATTTGGCTTGCCATAGTGACTTTTTTACATCAAATAGGTTTTATGCAGGAGCATACCCGATCCTTTGCTTGAGCTAATTCAAAGATCCTCAAAAGCTAACCTAACCCCGCTTGGGGTAAACACAAGCTATAATTAGACTCAAGCCAAGTTTGCTTCCATAAATAATCCTAGTTCAACTTACTACAATCATGACCCTAATGACCCAAACTTTAAGGCTAAATGATAAAAAGGATTTTATAAAATAAATCTAGCTTGACAACAAAATAACTAGGGTTTGTGAAATAATTACTAATAAGTTGTAGCTATAAATCTTTGTTATTAATAAATAAACTAGGGTTTATTTGATGAAGGGCCCTAAGTCCTAGATGATATTATTAAAATAATAAATTATTACTATTCTCTTAATTAATAATTAATAGTTAGAAAATAATTGATAAATAAAATTAATAATAAGTAAATTTTAATATACTTTGATTAAAAGATAATAAATAAATTTTATTAGTTTTTATGAATATATGACTTATAAGATTAATATTTTACCTATTATAATTATTTATATAAAAGGATTTATTTAATATTATTATATTTAATATTTATATATCGTATTTTTAATAAAAAACATCATGCATTTGGCTAAAATATCATTATTTCATATATCAATCCAACTCCAAATCTTCCTAGGGTTTTCGAAATCATTAGAAGAAAATATACCATTAATTTTTATTAATGTAATAAATTTGTCTAGCTTAATTAGTTTAGGATCACCAAGGTCATGATCATTATTCTCCTATTACTAACCATAGTCATGAACATAAACTCTAACAGCAATCAACAAACCATTCAATTTATGAATAAAAGCATAGATCTATATCTACCATCACAGGATCCAAACTTCACTAAAAATAATCATATTCATGGCTTTAACAAGAATACAAGAACATAAAACCTTATTCACGAAAGGTGACATAATATCTATCATGCTTAATCACTCATACTAAGTCACGACATGAAGAGCATGCAACAAACCCCAAAACATCATAAAACTCAACCAAGACAAATCATTCTCATACTTCAATCCCAACTCCATCATATAAACACATACTCAATCTCCAATCATATTCCATCCTTTTCTAACAACAACCAAAAGACATGATTTTAGAATTAAGGAGAGGTTTAAAGAGACATACTCGATTGATGACTATCTTGATGAAGTCTCAAGAAAGTCCACACGCTTGGAAGGCTTGATCCGACCAAGAAGGAAGAAGAGAAAATGGCCATGGTTGAAACAACCATTTTGGCCGCGCGCGCGCGCGAGAGAGAGAGAGAGAGAGAGAGAGAGAGAGAGAGAGAGAGAGAGAGAGAGAGAGAGAGAGTATTAGTATATTTCAATAAAGATTGAAAAGGAAGGAAGATGAACACAATCGTTCATGATTACCTTGAGAGAGTTCTTGAGTCTTCAAGAAAAATTCTGATTTTTGATCCAAAAGTAGAATCTTGTTTTCAGCGTTTGATGTTATAAATTACAAAAATGGATTCTAGAGGGTGAGTAGACATGATTTGGAATTTTTGGGAGAGATTGGAGGTGTTTATAGTGATCTTAAGCTTGGAGAATGGTGGTGTGTGTTCTTGGTGTTCTTTGGAGAAATGGAAAGAATGGAGGAAAGGCTGGATGAAATCTGTTGAGTGGTGTTAGCCGAATGGATTGGAGAATCCTTGTGATTGAATTTTTAGATTAGGGAAAACAAGGAAAGCTGGTTGTTTGAAATTCAAAATAAGTAATTTAGGGAGTGAATTAAGGTAGAAAATATGGTAAGAATAGTTTAGTTGATAGAGGTCCTTGGAGCTGCTATGGCCAGCTGGAATTAGCTGAGGTTTTGCTGAGATGAATAAGGTTGAAGAAGCTATAGGGTGGCCGAAATTCTGTGTGTTATGGTGGAGGAAATTTCTGGTTGATTGAGGCTTAAACCAAGGAAGTTTTATGGAGTAATTTGCTGAATTTTTGAATTCCAATTAAAGGGTTGATTGTAGTGATTGAAGGAGTGATTTAAGGAGTGGCCATGGGCTCTTTCGTGCAGATAAATGGAGGAGGGTGGTGGAGTTCAGTTCATGGTTGACTAAGGTTTTTTTCATAGAAAGTTGAAGTGGTTTTTCGGACAAGGCTGGAATTTCTGGTTGTTCATTCAAGAGGTTCACTGGAATTTTTGTGCAGATTTTCTGCGATGTTCCAGCCAACTTGTAGAAGGTTTGAAGGGGTATTGGAGGGCACTGTAAGGCTGGTTTCCAGCCTTCTTTATTGAGGAAAGGTAGAGGTGAAATACTGGTTTGAAGGCTAGAAGGAACAGTTTGATTTTTGGCCTGCTAAGCTGCGAAACTTGTCTAGAAATTTTATTGGTTTGCATAGCTTTTGTGCAGTCTGATTTTTGGCCAAAGATTTCAGCCTTCAAGCTAAACAATTTGGCTATTTTTCTGGCAGCATTTGAGTGAGAAAAATGGCTAAAGTTTTCGAAAGTTAAGCTAATCAAGAAGCTGGAAATTTTTCCAAATTGCTACATGAAGAAGATGAATACTTATAGGGTGGAGTTTGAAGGTTCAACTATGAAGATTAATTCCCTTGGGAACCTTCCTTAACTCCTTCCCCATTTTTAGTCAAAATTCCATCCTCCAAGAGGTATTTTCGAAACTCCAAAATTACAGAACCTTGCTGGAATTTTCCGAAAATAAAAATGGCTTGGATAAATTGAGCAACTTAATTGATAAAGAATTAAGGTAAGTTAGAGAGAAAAAAGGGCATGAATCCCATAAGAATTTTTGTAGGGCATAAGAGTAAGATTAAGACATTCCCTTCAATCCTCCCTTAGGACAACACTCCTACTTCTACTCATGGCATGCAAGGGCTGAAAATATCCCACCCTATAAAAATAAAATTTAATCATGATAAACTTAATTGGTGGAATTTGAACCCAAGACCTTAGAGATTAATTCCAAAGCTCTAACCACTAAACCACAACAACTCTTGTTCTTATTTTCTCTCCCAAATATTTTTCCTGTTTAATCCTCAAGCTATCTCCCTAGTTTCACATCAAGCAAAATTACCATTTTACCATTCCTACTCAATAAGCACAATTGAGCCTTCTAGACTATAGATCACGAATCCAAAGCACATAAAATCATTCAAAAACATATTTATGCATGCAAAAAAATATGATATGCATCTTGACCCCTTTTACTCTAGAGTTGGTTTTAGATGGGGTTTCACAAACACAATCCTTAATTAAATTTCTTTGGTCTGACAAATTTAAAACATGAAATTAATCAATGAATCCTTGGTCTGGCAAACATTAATTAACTTTTAATTACTTAATCCTCAACGCTTAACCTCTTTGGTCTAGCAAGTTAACAACCAATAAATATGAAATTAATCAATTGAAACTATCACAACCTCTTTGGTCTAGCAAGCTAATGAAAAGAAACAATCAATTAATTTCGTAATACGCCCAAGTAATTAAATACCAAGAAGAAAAATCAATTAATCAAAAGATCAAATAACTCTAAATATTATGAATATCTACAACAATGTCGAATTACAATAAAACAACTAACATATAATTGTTCAAGAAAAAGAAAACAAAGTAAAAGAAAGCACTCATAGACAAGCCTCCTTCTTATTCTTTTGAAGACCTTCTTGCACAATCCTCCTTGAATTGAAGAATTCCTCCTTTGATTGAGTGATTTTCTATGATAATCAATGAATTTTTCACTTTTCCCTTGTGTTTTTCATCCATTTATAGGCTTGGGAACTGCCTAAACTTGTTGGTGTAATGTTCTTGGCCGAGTAAAAGTTAAAAGACACTAAAACTCCACAAATTATCAAAAATTATGTAAAAAAATCACAATCCCGCATTTTCCTCAGAGCATAGCTGGTGCCGCCTTAGCTCTCGGAGCCGGCGCCGGTTGTGTTCCGGTTCTCTACTCGTTCGCCGATTTTTTTTTGAATTCCACACAATGTATTCCAGAATGCAGTTGGCGCCGCCTTGGCTACTGAGCCGGCATCGGTTCCACTCTATTCTGCTCTCTTTTGACATTTTTTTGTCACCTCGAAGTGTGTGTCAATAGTGCATGACCGGCGCCGGTTCTAGTGCCCTAGTCGGTGCCTCCTCTCTTCTGTTTTGCGACGTTTTTGCTTCGTTTTACCCAAAAAATCTGTAATAATGAACAAAATACCTTTTCAAGGGTAAAATCTCAAATATGAAGGAATATGACTAGTTATTGAACAAAACGTATCACAAAAGGACCTCAAATAACTAGGAAAAATATGACTAATTTAGCCCCTATCAGAGATTAACCAGAGATGAAGGCAATGGTGCTAGAGAAGTTGGGAATTTAAAAGGAAAGGAAAGAAATTGATGCTACTAGAGAAGTAGGCACAACATGGTTCGTTTGTACTTCACTCGGTTAAAACATCGGTTACTACATCGGCTGGCCAATTTCAAGGAGCAAGAAGACGGTAGGTGGAAATAAGAGCTGAAGACAGTGGCTAGTGGTGTGTAAAAGCAGTAGCTGGCTGGGGAAAATGGGTGGGAACCGGAAAATAATCTGTGGGAAGAGGATTTTTGCTTAAGTAAGGAATGGGCAAGACAAAGGGGATTTTTTCCTAAGAATATCAAAACGATGTCATTTTAGTATACGTGGCAAATCTGTGGTAGATCCCTCATAGACTGCCACAAATTAGCCACAAAAGAATTGCGGAATTTATTCCTCCGTGCCAAATCGGTGGTAGATTGCTATAGATTTGCCACAGAATCAGGGTAATTTACCAATTCTGTGGCAACTAGCCATGGATTTGCAAGGGAACTAGTAAATAAAAATTTAAAATACATTCTTTTTACCTCCATTTTGTCTAACATACTTTTTGATATATTATCAGTCATAATACATTAAATTAAACTCAAAAAGCTCTTAAAATATTTCAAAATAAGTAACATACCTATTTTACTTTGAACTATTGCACATATAACTTATTCTATTAATAAAATTAACATATGAATATTATCGTAATCTAAAAACAATAAGGTAATGAATTAAAAGGAGATAAAGAAATACAAAGATTCATATTTGTTCTCAATAGGTATTGAATTAGAATTAATAGGAATTAATAGAATAAAATAATGGTAAAAATGTAAAAAATTAAATCTGTGGCAGATCCCTTGCAGACTGCCACGGATTACCCATAGACCAATTGTGAAATTTATTTTTCCGTGGCAAATCTGTGGCAGATTGCTATGGATTTGCCACGGAACTCTTTCAATTTACTAATTTCGTGGCAAATTGACACGGATTTGCGAGGGAACAGTAAATAAAAGTATATTCAACATTATTTTTATCTCTATTTTTCCTAACACATTTTTTGATATGGATCTCAATCATAATACATTAAATTAAACTCAAAATATTCATAAAAACATTTCAAAATAAGTAACATACATATTTTACAACTTATTGTTGCACGTATAATTTAATTAATCAATACAATCATTGAGTATAAATATTATCGAAATCTAAAACTGATAATGTAATAAATTAAAAAGAGATAAAGGAATACAAAAATTGATATTTTTCCTCAAGAGGTATTGAATTAGAATTAAAATGAATTAAGAGAATAAAAGAGTTGGCAAAAAAATTTAAAAAATCATATTTGTGGCAAATCCCTCACAGACTGCCACGAATTAGTCATGAAAGAATTAAGAAATTTATTCTTTTGTGGCAATTCTGTGGCAGGTTGCGACGGATTTGCCATAGAATCAACACAAAGTATATAAAGATATAATCAACATTTTTTTTATCTCTATTTTGCCTAACACGTTTTTTGATATATATTCTCAAATCATTATACATGAAAATAAACTCAAAAGGCTTATAGAAATATTTTAAAATATGTAATATACCTATTTTGTTACCTTGTTACACGTATAATTTAATTCATGAATACAAGTAACATCTGAATATTATCGCAATCTATAAAAAATAAGGTAGTGTTTCAAAAAGGAGATAACGGAATACAAAAATTCATATTTGTTCTCAAAACGTATTAAATTAGAATTAATATGAATTAATATAATAAAAGAATAGGCAAAAAAATGTAAAAATTAAAATCTAAGGTAGATCCCTAGCAAACTGCCACGGATTAGCCACAGAAGAATTGAGAAATTTATTCTTCCGTGGCATAGATTGCAACAGATTTGCCATGTAATCAACTCGATGGACTAAATCTATGGCAAATTGCTTCGGATTTGCGACAAAACCAGTATATAAAAAAATATTCAATATTTTTTTATCTCTATTTTACCTAACATATTTTTTGATATATTCTCAATCATTATGCATTAAATTACACTCAAAAGGCTTATACAAATATTTCAAAATAAAAGCATGCCTATTTTGCTACATGCTATTACACGCATAATTTATTTTATTAATACAATTTACATATGAATATTATCAAGATCTATAAACAATAAGGTAGTGTTTCAAAAAGGAGATAAAGAAATACAAAAATTAATATTCGATCTCAATGTTAGGTATTCTCCATGCAGAACCATAGATAAGCAGCGGAAGAAACGAGAATTCCACACTGAGGATCACGTTTATGCATTAATAGAATCAAGGCAGGAGAGAATTATACCTTACGTTGTGCCTTTGCGAAACAAAACTTCTCCAATTAGTATTCTTTGAGGCGTGATCCAACAAACACAGAGAATGCCTTCTCATTCGTTTCGTCAAAACACCACAATCCAAGTGTGTCTCTAATAAAATCCACACGAGAATGGTGCTAAAGAAAACACCAGAATTTTTGTGCTAGCAAAAATTACTATGGAGTCTAGGTTTTTCTACGACATTTAGAAGAAGAAGAAGAATGGTAGAGAAGGAGTTCTCAGTTTAATTTCCTTAAAACTCACCTCTGCTCGTGTGTGACCTATTAGGTTTTCTGGTCTATTGGCAGTAAAATATGAATTAATCTAAACATCTTCAAGATTAATAATCATTAATAAATTTGGAATTAACTTATTAATTCTAATAAGGATTTATTTATTAATTCTCTAGTTAATGAATCCATATTCAGCAGATCATGAGAGCATATCATGACCACCCAAAAGTCCAAAAATTCAAGTGGCTTGAAATGAACCTTACAAAAGCAAACAACAGTGCAATAAACTCATTTCACCATACAATATCTCATTCGGTTTGGAATATGAAATTAGTGCAAATTCCTTCCCGAATAATAAATTAATTCTGGCTCGAATATTTTAGTACTTGTTCTCAGAATCCACTACTCATAATATGTATCAATTGGAACCATTTCCAATATACAATTGCCTTGGCCAAGGAGTTCTCGAGTAGTGATTCTCACAAGTGGCCGTGACATATTCGCTCCTATTATTAGGAGTGGTGAATACTTTATTTATCCTTTCGACTACTTTTATTTACTTCATATTGTACCCAATATTTATCTCATGGGCAGTCTTGTCAGGACTCCAGAGATTGGAATCAAAGTCCAACACTTAGCAAATAAAGTACCTTGGAGATCTCAAGTCTAACAATACTTGCACATTTGCTATAATGGGATTCTATCACTGGCACTAAATAGTTACCCATGTGATTATCTCATAGTCGGTCATCCAATGTACTTGCTCCAGTGACAAGCATCTACATGTTACTTTGAGTATCACAATACTCATGGATGTGAGAACCATCGCTTGATCTAATCAGGATGTCTAACATGTGTTAGTCTTAACGTATTAATGATGTCATATCTTATTAATAATATGACTAGGGATAATTTAAGTATGAACACTATCCAGTATAGTAGGAACCTCATATCATGATCTCTATTAGGATTTTCCTAATACAGTGTTACACTTGAGATTTTATCTAATAGTTATTTTACACGAAAGCATAAATGAAACAAATTGAAAGATAAAGAATGTCTTATTTTATTTAATACTGCACAATATACTGAATACATGTGATTGCCTCAAGGGTGTAGCGCTAACAAGTTCCCACTTGCACTAGAGCCAATCATTCATGTATTCAATACCAAATGACTCAATATATCTGTCATGTTTCTTTTGGGATAGTGCTTTTATAAACGAGTTAGCTAGGTTCTTATCCATGGAAACTTTCTCTATCCTTTACATCTTTTCTATCAATGATTTCATAAATTAAGTGATCGCACTCAAATTAAACATGCAGCCTGATTGTGACTCATAGTCATTATTATCATATTAGAAACTGGTATCAATATACCTTTTTACTTATGAAAAATAGAAATAATATCTCCTATAAGTAATATGTCATTTATATAAAGTGATAGAAAAACAATTGCACTCCCACTAACCTTCTTGTATGCATAAGATTCATCCATGTTTTGAACGAAACCAAACTTTTTGATTGTTTCATTAAAACTGACGTTCGAACTCGTAGAAGCTTGCTTAAGTCCATAAATGGACCTTCACAACTTGCACACTTTTGTGCTATCATTGGATGTGTGAAACTCTTAGGTTATGTCATATACAATTCCTTAGTTAGGTTTCCATTTAGGAAAGTTGTTTGCACATCTATTTGCTAGATCTCATAATTATACTGAGCGATAATAGCTAGGAGTATTCTATTAGATTTCAGCATGGCAACAGGTGAGAAGGTTTCGTCATAGTCAATATCATGCTGTTGACGAAAACCCTTAGTCAACAATCGTACTTTATCAGTAACTAGGTCACCATCCATGTCCAGTTTTCTTCTTGAAAACTCGTTTGCACCTAATATGTAACACCCTTGCTAAAGGTAACAGCGGAAGCATATCAACACCGGGTGTCGCCCCATCTAGTTACCCAGACAAGGGGTCTTTATAACAAAGAATCTAACAGAGTATTATCCAAAAGGGAAACGTCCGGGTCTATTCTACTGTCATTGCGGTATCGTCCTCTATCTATAGGTCCTTTCAACTCTGGATCCTACAAAATGGTAAGATAAAAGACAAATGTGAGTGAAAAATCACCCAGTGAGTCCCGTGTGTGCTAATGTCTTATCAAAGAAGCAGAGTACACAAAACTTTCGTGAAATAGCATATCATTTGTTCATTAGAAATAAATTCAAAACTATTTAATGGAGGGTGTATTTAGAACTCAATCATTTTTGGAAAACTGTATTTCAATTTTTAAATCATTGCCCTAGTTTTTAAATCACAGGCATTTCTCCAATAGAAGGTCGGCCTGTATGCAAGTCCCGCAATCCTTACCTTCGGCTACGTGGTTTCTTGTGCTAGGGACTGCACTTTACAGCACGTCACCCGTGTCATGCCGGAATGGTGAGTGTAAAAATGTACCTCACCTTGCACTTAGAAATCTTTTACTTGCCACCATAAGCCAGGGGTCCCAATCCTGACGTCAGTTACCGTCGAGGTGGCAAGGGATTAAACACACCGAGTGTTCCCGGTCGGTATCATGTGAACAATTCACCATCATAATCAATAGGCAATTGCCGGTCTCAAAACGGCTAGCCAAGACGACTCATCTCAATGTATTGTCACCTTGTTTAGAGTAAGACAATCCCCAGAACTGATCAGGTTACTTGGGGTTTTCTATCTCTAACATGAGCTAGTACAAAGATCAAAGTCCTTGCTAAGTACTCAACGTCAACAATACTAACCTCGTTTGACTGATCAGACCAGAGGGTTATTTGTTTCCACAGAGTTTTCAAATCAAAATAACAACATTTTTCAAAATCATGTTGAAACCAGATAAAGGGGTCTATTCACACATCAAAACGTGTTTCCAAGAGTAACCAGGTCATTTTTCCCGTACTCGATCACAAAAGTCATTTCTAAGGATATTCGGGTCATTTTACCCTTACCCGATTTGAAAAATATTCACAAGAGTTCTAATAAGGATATTTCGGTCATTTCCCGAATACCCGAGTTCCAATGGTTTTCATAAAATATTCCAATAAGGATATTTGGAACACTTTCCAAATACCCGATTCCAAAAAGGAACTCATTTAAAAAAATCCAGAATTCTAATTTCAAAAGAGGATTAAATTCAATGTTCCCAAACATATTTTCATAAAATATCCCAAGCAAGATATAATATAGCATTTCATGGAAAAATAAAGCACACTAACTTTAGAAAGAGTTTTAGAAATCCAAGGGGCTCACCTCGAATCGCTTATTCCTAGCAATATAAATATTCGCTAAGTCGTCACCAGGGCTTAATAATGAACGACCTACAATAATGATCATTCATAAGGCATTTAGCATTCTATGTTTTTCGACTGTAATATTCATATGACTATTGTCTAAGGAAATCACTTCATTTCATGCTTGAAACGAAATATAATTCTTGCACACTTATAATCCGTCTCATAATACCATCCTCCTCACATGAATATAAGGACTTAATAAATCCATAAAAATTCTCATTCAATCTATCAACATAATTTAAATCAATCCATGTATTCATTTGCTCTTAATAACATTCTGCAATTTTCCAGTTTGACACCATAACTTATTTTGCCCATAACTTTCAATCCACAAATCCAAATGATGTCAAACCAATTGTAAAATATCCTTAAGACATTCCTTTACAAGTTCCAATTCATTGAGTACCAATTCTGTTGTCCATTTTGTTCAGTTTTAAACACAAAGATCCAGTAGTAAAAATCCCGTCACCGATTTGGCACCTTTTGCTATTTTCACCATAAGTTTTAATCCATAAATCCGATTAACCTCAAACTTATTCCAAAATGCCTCTATGATCCTTAGCTACAAAGATATATGCCTTCTTTTTTGAAATCCAAAAATGTTACAGATTTACTGGTCATAAAACCTCTCATAACTTTATGGAAATAAACCCACTGTCCAGCAAAGCACATTATATCTTCATTCCTTGTTTATTATATGAACACAAATCAATTTAATCCAATCTTCCTTTTAACACCCTTAAAGCCACTGAATTTCCAGTCATACATAAAACAGAAAATTTCACCATAGGACAACAAGAAACCGACAGCCTCAATCGTAACATATTTTCACACAACTTCACCTAGCTAGTTTCCATAATTCATACATAACCTTTCATAATATGTATACCAAAATGATATCCATGCTTTATATAATAACTTTACTTCATGCAACATAGATCCTCACCTTTTCTTTGCTGTGTTTGGAAGCTAAACAGCCCAAGCATCTTCTTGTTTTTCCTTCTCTCTCTTTCTCCTCTCTATTTCCCGAATTTCCTTTCTCTCTCTCTCTCTCTCTTCTCTATTTTCTTTTTCCTTTCTCTTCTCTTTTCCTTCCTTGTTTGCTGCAAAATTCTGGCTGTCTAAAGCCATTTCAGTCGGCCTTCATGGCCTATATATAGAGAAATATAGTCTTCAAGTCAAGGGTTCATTAAATGGTCTCAAACATTTGGAAGCCCTTGATTGGTCCACCTAGCTACTTAGGTGTCCTTTAGAATATTCAAGAATTCTATGGTGATTTGGCAATTCTAGGAGCCTTTAGATCTTTATAGAATCTAAGAGAAAATTATAGAATATCCTAGAAAGTCTTAGAATTATTTAGGACCTAAAGGAGCATTGGTGAATCTTGTAGAAATTCCTAGAATTCTCAAGAACTAATAGATACTTTCTAATCTTGCATGGCCATGCATAATCAACCATGGTTAACTTGCTTAAATCAAGATTAGCTTAATTAAGCTTGGTCAAATGAAGTCAAAAAGGTAGTCCAACTTGGTCAAGCTTTTCATGCTTGTGGGGCCATTCTTATTTATTTCTTGTGGGCCTTCTAAATTATCTTAACTTATCACAACCAATCAAATAGAAGCACTTGACTTCATTAACCAATCATTAAATGGCACTTATTTTCATCCACCAATCATAAGAAGCCGCACATCCCATTTCCAACTGCAATTTTCTATTTTCTTCAGAAATGACTAAAATCGGGTCCGTAACGGAAAAATATTTTATTTCACTATTCAACTCCAAAAGTTCCACTGAATCCATTGGTAACACTTAAATTCTTTAATTCCCTCTCTACTTAGTCAAATTTGCGGTCAAAGTCACGAGTGCGGTCAAAATGACAAAAATGCTCCCAATACCCCGTGTAGCACAATTTGCACCAAAACGTGCGTCTCATTGCACTTATCAATTTCTCTTTTTAGAGTACCCTAAAATTCTTATTTTGTTAATCTTAATAGCCTTCCAAAAATTTAGGCTACGGGTAGAACAAATCCAATAATTACATCTAGGTCCTGACAAAATTTTATTTCACCAATGTATTTGTCTCAATACACCGATCAACTTTTATTCTGGTCAGTGATATAAATTCTCATCCCGTTATAGATAGTAGCCAACCAAAAGTAAAAAGGTGGGATGTTACACAATAGGTTTAATTCCTTTAGGTGGATCAACTAAAGTCCATACTTGGTTGTTATACATGGAATTCATCTCTGATTTCATGGCTTCAAGCCATTTGTCAGATTCTGAACTATTCAAAACTTCCTTGTAAGTAGTAGGCTTATAATCATTTATGAACAATACATCATTGTGATCATCAATAGGAAATCCATATCTCTCAAGTCCCACAAGTATCCTACTCGACCTACGAGGTTCTAGTGTAGTTGAAGGTTAATCTATTCTCTCCATATATGTGGGATCAGACGATTGATCCTTGTTTGTTTGTTCGTCTTGAACTTCACTAAATTCAATCTTACTCCCACTCTTCCCTTTAAGCATGTGCTCATTCTCTAAGAAGACAACATGTTTTGAAATAAACACTTTATTTTTGGAAGGGAGATAGAAGTAATATCTGAAAGATTTTTTTGTATAATCCACAAACAAACACTTGTTAGACTTACTGTCAAGTTTTTCTGTCTGTAGCCTTTTGACAAAGACAGAGCAACCACATACTCTCAAGTGAGATAACTTTGGTTTCTTGCCAACGAACATCTTAAATGGAATAGTATCAACTATTTTTAATGCAACTTTGTTTAGAACATAAACAAAAGTCTTTAGTGTGTACCCCCCAAAATGATTTTGGTAAATCTGTCGAAGCCATCATGGTCCATACCACGTCTAGAAGGATTCGATTCCTTCTCTCATATACATTATTATGTTAAGGTATATGTGGTGGAGTCCATTGACATAATACCCCATTATCTCTAAGATAATCTTAAAACTCTTCTCTTAAGTATTCACCTTCCCAATCATATCTTAAAGTCTTAATACTTTTCCCAAGTTGTTTCTCAACTTCATTCTTAAAGTCTTTGAACTTTTTAAAAGTATTAGATTTATATTTCATTAAATTGAAATACCCATATCATGAATAATCATCGATATAGGTTATGAAATGGTGATTACCCCATTTTGATTGTATAGACATTGGGCCACATACATCAGAATATATAGGTGCTAATGATTCTTTGACCCTTTCTCATTTTCTAGAAAAAAGAGTTTTACCCATTTTATCAAGTAAACAAGACTCGCAAGAGCCATATAATTCATAATCAAATGACCCTAAGTTACCTAGTTTATGTAACTTAGAAATGTGGTTCTCGTTTATATGGCCTAAACGATAATGCTATAAATAAGATGAGATTGAATTATCTATCATTGGTTTCTTATTATTTACATTGGGGATTGGATTATCCATGTCTAGAACATATAAACCATTAACTGAAATTGCCGAACTATAATGGATATCACTCAATGAAAAAGAACAACATTTATTCTCAAAAATTAAATAAAATCCATACAAGTCTAAACACGTAACTGAGATAATGTTTTTTCAATAAAAATGATACATAATAACAATTTGAAGTTTTAAAACTAATCCTAAAGGTAGGTGTAGCTCGTAAGTCCCTATAGCAAGTGTAGCGACCTTTGCACCATTTACAGTACGTAGGTCACCATGACACCCTTCTCAAGCCTTCTACTGTCCTTTTGTCCCTACAAGTTATTACATAAATAAGATCCACATCCAGCATCTAATACCCATATTTCATTTCTAAAGACAGTATTAATCTCAATCATAAAAATACAAGGAGTAGAAGTAGAAGTGCCCGCAAACTTCTCCTTCTCCTTCTTTTCCTTGATGATCTTCAAGTAGGCTTTGCAGTTGTGCCTCTAATAACCCATCTTTCCACAGTGATGGCATGGGCCTTTGGTGGCTGCTTCCTTCTTTTCCACACCACCTTTGGACTAGTAGGAGCTTTTTTCTTCTTCTTAGGAACTTTCTTCCAAGTAGAGGAAGATTCTACCAACATAACTACATTAGATTCCTTCTTCGTGGAGGACTCCGTGGTTTTGAGAAGATTGATCAACTCGGGTATGGTGGACTCAATCTTGTTCATCTGGTAGTTAATCACAAATTGTGAAAAATTATTTGGTAAAAATTGTAGAATTAAGTCGATACTTAATTCATTGTCCGTCACAATAATCAGAGATCCAAGCTTCTCAATTAAGCCTAACATCTTTAATCTATGAGTGGCCACAAAAGTACCCTCCGCCATTTTCAAATGAAATAGTTGTTTTGATATCTCATACCTTTCTGTTCAGGCTTGGGCATCAAACAACTCTCAAAGATATAAGATAATTAAGTAAACATCCATATGCTCGTGTTGTTTATGCAGTTCAGGAGTCATTGATGCCAATATCGCACAGGAAGTCATGTCACTGTCCTCTTTATGCTTCTGTGGACAACATGCTCATCAATAAGAGCATCTTGAACTGGTGGTGGCGGAATAGGAGCCTCTAACACAGAGAGCAATTTTTTCGACTTGAGAACAATTCTCAACTTTCTATACTAGACAAGAACGTTTGTTTCAGCTAGTTTGTTAGTTTCCAAGATGCTACGTAGGTTTAGGTTGGTCGACATGATGTGGATGATCCAGAGGTAAAGATGGAGACAATTAGCTAATTGTATATGTACATGTAATGCAAATAATTAGGCCTTTAATTAAGCGCATTAGTATTCTATTGTTTCACTCAAACCAATAGCCCCCACATAGATTCGGGAAAGCCCAATAAGCTACCCTTAAGTTCAATGGTAGGTATTCAATACTAATTACATCGTATGTAATTACTATATCAATTGGTGGTTAGCATATTTTAATCTTAGAGCTGTTAAGCTAACCCAATATTGTCTCTAATTTTCTTTATGCTTGAGTTAGCCCAACTAGGATAAAAAAATTAGTTGAACCTGACCCATTAACCAGGAATTTAAAATTTCATAGCTTGAACATGTCCAATGTCAAGTAGGCATGGGTTTGCCTAATAACCTAGTCTCGCAAAAGGACTCTCGTCCTTACTATATTAATAGAAGGCATTAGGTTTAATTTTGATTGAGGGGTTTGTGATATTTGTGTCTTAACATAGTATGCATAATATCATTGTATTCATACATTACATAATCATAACGTGGATTGGTTATGGACTTTACTATATTAATTTTCTTGAGCCACAATGGAAATTAATTTGGCCAATCCTAAGTGTTCATGTATGATATAGGAAGAAAACCTTACCATCCTCCTTTTGGTCTTGATCAACTTCTCTTAAACTTGTAATAAATTCTATTCTATCTAAATTATGTAATCTAATTACATAAAATTCTAATAAAGAAAACTCGAGTTACATTCAATGGGAGTTTGGATTAGAAGGGAAATTTACATAAGAAAAATAGAGAATGCAGGACTCACATACCCTATTTTAATTCAAAACCAAAGTAATAAAATGCATGGACAATTTAAATGGGTCTAATAGTTAAAAACCAAATCACCATGCTAATTTTATGATCAAAATAAAATTGAACATAGCAAATAATTCCAAAATCACTATTTTGGAAAAATAGAATATATTCTAAAATTAATATTGTAGAACATATTTTAATTCCTGAAATTAATTCCAAAATCACTATTTTGGAAAATAGAATAAATTCTAAAATCACTATTTTAGAAAGTATATTAATTACTAAAATCATATTTTAGGAAGTAAAATAATATATAATCTAAAATCACTATTTTAGATAATATATTAATTTCTGAAAACATATTTTAGGGATTAAAATAATATAATCTAAAATCATTATTTTAGAAAATATATTAATTGTTAAAATCACATTTTAGGAAATAAAATAATATATAATCTAAAATCAATACTTTAGATAATATATTAATTTCTAAAAATAGATGTTAGAAATAAAAATAATATATAATCAAAAATCATTATTTTAGAAAATATATTAATTGCTAAACTCACATTTTA
The DNA here is from genome assembly GCA_026120185.1 of Voacanga thouarsii. NCBI lineage: Eukaryota > Viridiplantae > Streptophyta > Magnoliopsida > Gentianales > Apocynaceae > Voacanga > Voacanga thouarsii. The sequence continues at coordinate 1,163,220 of JANUWF010000328.1, forward strand.
GGAATTTAAATAATACACAATTTGAAGTCATTATTTTAGAAAATATATTATTTTTCAAAACCAAGAATTTTGGAAAATTAATATGTTAGCGCAAAAGTATGAATTTTGGAAAAAACTAGGCATTAAGTGATAAAACGAAAGTTTATCGTGGGTCATCACAAGAAGACAAATCAGGTCTTGGACAAAACAAAAGAAAAAAAATAATTATTTTTTATAATAGAATAGGAATTGCATCCTGGGGAGGATTATCGAATTGCATCCTGGGGAGGCTTTGTATAATCCTCCCCAGGATTGCAAAACACAACCCACGTGAGGCGCATATTCTGGGAGCTAAAACTGGGCAAGCTACGGCTTGGAATTCTTGTTCCTCAAGCCACGGCTTAACTCCTAGTGAGTCGCAGCTTGGGCAAAAATATTTTTTTTTTCTCTTCTTCATCTTCCTAGAAACGATTTCTGGAAAAGCTCTTCAAAGAATCTGCGACAATTTCAAAGAAAAATTCTTTGATTGATTCCATTTTTTTTTTCTTTTCCATTCTATAAATTGATTGAAATCTTTTAGTAAAACAAAACCATAACAAATCAAAATTTGTTCAAAAAACATGACTACTTCAGGAAAACAATTTCCTTTTTTCCAGTTATAGAAAAAACACGCCAAAAAAAAAAAACATTTTTTTTTCCTTTCTGCAAGAATTAACACTTTAATTCTCGTTATAAAACAATCCTGTAACTTTTATAGAAACATGCTTGTCACAACCAAATCCCACGGAATAAATTTTTTTTTTTTCACAAACTACTCACGTGAAAACAATTTTTCATAGAGGACAAAGAGGCAGTGATGAAACATAATTCATGGCAAAAAATCCAACTCATTAATGCACAAACAAAGGCTCTAATACCACTATTAGGAATTCACCATGCAAAACCATAGGTACACAACGAAAGGAACGAGAATTTCACACTGAGGATCACATTTATGCATTAACAGAATCAAGACAAGAGAGAATTATACCTTACATTGTGCCTCTGTGAAACCAAAACTTCTCTAGTTAGTGTTCTCTGAGGTGCGATCTAGCAAACACAGAGAATGCCTTCTCCTTCATTCTATCAAAACACCACAATCCAAGTGTAGGATTGTCTCTAATAAAATCCACATGAGAATAGTGCTCAAGAAAACACTAGAATTTTAATGCTAGCAAAAATTACTATGGCGGCTAGGTTTTTTGGTGACTTTCAGAAGAAGAAAAAGAATGATACATAAGGAGTTCTCGATTTAATTTCCTTAAAACTCACCTTGGCTCGTGTGTGACCTGTTTGGTTTCCTGGCCTATTGGTAACAAAATATGAATTAATCTAAACATATTTAAGATTAATAATCTTTAATAATTTTAGAATTAACTTATTATTTCTAATAAGAATTTATTTATTAATTCTCTAATTAATTAATCTATATTTAGTAGATTATGAGTGGTATCTTGCAACACATCATGACCACTGAAAAGTCCAGAAAGTCAAGTGGCATTACATGAACCTTTCAATATCAAACAACTGTGTAATAAACTCATGTCAATATATATAATATCTCATTTGGTTTGAAGTATGGAATTAGTGCCAATTCTTTCTCAAATAATAAATTAATTCTGGCCTGAATATTTTAGTATTTGTTTCAGGAATCCACTACTCATCATGTGTATCAATTGGAACCATTTTCAATGTATAATTGCCTTGGCTAAGGTCTTCTCGAGTAGTGATTAATACAAATGGCCGTGAGATATTCGTTCTTACTATTAGGAGTAGTGAATCCTTATTGATCTTCTCAACCACTTTCATTTGCTTCATGTTGTACCCAATATCCATCTCATGGTGATCTTGTCAAGAATCTAGAGATTGGAATCAAAGTCCAACACTTAGCCAAATAAAGTATATTAGAGATCTCAAATCTAAGGATACTTGTACATTTTCTATGACAAGATTCTATTACTAACACTAAATAGTTATTCATGTGATTATTTCATAGTCAGGTCATCCAATGTACTTGTTCAAGTAACAAGCATCCATGTGTTAACTTTGAGTATCACAATACTCATGGATTAAGAACTACCGCCTAATCAAATCAGGAAGTATAACACGTGCTAGTCTTAGCGTATTAATGATATCATATCTCATTAGTAGCATAACTAGGGATAATTTAAGTTGGAACACTGTCCAATGTACTAGGAACCTCAAATCATGATCTCTATCATGATTTCATTAACACAGTGTTGCACTTGGGATTTTATCTAACAGTTATTTTACACGAAAGCATAAATAAAACAAATTGAAAGATAAAAAATGTCTTGTTTTATTTAACAATGCACAATACATGTGATTACCTCTCACTAGCACTCAATAGGCAATGAATTAGAATAAATATGAATTAACATAATAAAAGAATTGACAAAAAATGTAAAAAATCAAATTCGTGACAGATTCCTCACAGTCTACAACAAATTAGCCACGAAAGAATTGAGAAATTTATTCTTTCGTGGAAAATCCGTGGTAGATTGCTATGGATCTTCCACAGATACAATTTAATTCACTAATTTCATGGTAATTCCATGGCAAATTGCCACGGATTTGCCACGGAGCCAGTAAATAAAAATTTTAAACACATTCTACTATTAATTCCCAAATTCCATTTTAAGACTAAATAAGTTATACTTAAACAAATCAAAAAGTTTAAAAACATTTTATCTTTTCTCTTCAAAGGGTTTCAAATTTCAATTAATACAAATTAATATACTAAAAGAATTAGAACAACGAAGAAGAATAAATAAATTCGTGGCAAAGCTTTAGTAGTTTGGTAGGGATTGGCCACGAACTCCAAGCTAATCCCTAGCAGTTTGCTCCAAGCCAAGCCCTAGCAGTTTGCTGGGGATTTGCTATGGAAATATTTAATTTTATTAAAAAATTATTCTGTGGCGATGGAATACAACTAATGCAACTTGCTAGGGATCTACAATGAAATCTTCTATATTTTCTCATTTTTCATTTGCTGGAAAATGTTATAATTTTGCCACGAAAATTGTTCCATCGCAAATAGGTGGCTAATTTTTTACATCAACTTTTGGCCTTTCTTTTTACTACCGATTTGCGACAGAATATGTTTTCATCGCTAGTTGCTACTCTTTCCATCATAATTCCATAGCAAATGGCTACAGATTTGCTATGGTATTCTGTCCCTCGCAGTTTGCTTGTCTTGTGTTTTTTTTGTGGCAAAATCCATTACGGATTACTACGGAAAATTTTCTGCAGCAAAAGTCCATGGAAGATTCACAGTTTTCTTGTAGTGGTACTACTTCTTCTTAACAACCATTATATAATTGTTTGATGTGGTAATTGCAACATGTGTGGAAGATCAATATAGTCATAAATGAATACTTTCTATTCTTGTATCAATAGGCATACTGCTATAGAAAGACGGTTTAATGAATCAAAGCATCATAAATGGATTACTAAGAGAAAAGACCATGCTTATGCGAATGAGTATTCAATATGTTAACATCTGCATGTAGTTTATTGTAAAATAAGTATTGCATATATTAGTTAAGATAAAATAGGTAATCAAATGAAATCATGCTTGTATTTATAAAATCATACTTTTACAAAAGATAAGGTAGTGTCCTACAAGGTACACTTTTATTTCAACAATTCAAAGATTGAAAACAAAGAATTATTCCTGGAATAAACAAAAAAATAATGGAATAATATCTGAATCATAAAGTATACACAACAAGTCTTCATTGGGCTCTAATCGTCACTAGAGTAATCAGAGTCTTCAAAAGCATCAAAGGCTGACTCCTCAAGCCATCCTACAGTACTACTAGGAGAACCTAGTACAAATTTACTTTTAAAACCAAAAAAACTAAATCTCTTTTTAGGTCGTCCAAGACTTAACCCAGCATCTCTCTTACCCTTCAGCTTAGCCCTCAAAATAGCAGCGCGAAGCTTCTCTATGGCTAATATTCATGCATTCTTAGGTGTAGGCCTCTCAGCATCAGACTCACATAAGTCACTTCCCAAAAAGGTTGGAATTCTCTCTTCTATGGAGGGGATTTTGGGTATGTCAATCCTATTCTCCTCTTCCTCACTGTCAAAGATAACCATCCCTTCATTTTCCTTACCACCAGGCTCACCCATATCGCCCTTACCCTTACAGGCAGATTCATCTACATTTCCCTCATCACCACTGTTGAAGTCACCTATTTCCCCCATTCCTCACTATCAGAAACCAAATCATCACCAGCTTCCCACTCTCAAGCTCAAGTAACTCAGGCGAAGGAATCTCAATATCACCCTCTTCATAGGTAAGGTTAACCAACATAAGTGCTTTATGCTCTGCTTCATTATCACTCATGAACCAACCTGTCTCTGATTCTAACCCCGTGTCAGACAAAGACATGTTTGCTACAAAGATCGAGGCAAGTAGATTTCCACCCGGGGGCCAATCTCTCACAATTGCAATAAATCTTCTAACCATCGTATAAAGAAAATGGACATGTTAGTATAAGATACAAAATACTTGAAATAAAGACTAAAAGATAAAATATTAGCCTAAACCTAGGCTCTGTTACCACTTGTAATACTCCACTACAGACATTCCAAAAAAGGGCAAGGATGTTACCTCATCTAAAGGACTAGGGGTCTTTACAACGAGGTAAAGAAGGAAATTCTAAATAAAATCAAATGAATTATTAATTGTCTCAAAACTTATTCAAGTTCTACATCAAAAAAGCCAAACATTTCTCAAAAGAAAAATAAATAAATAACAATGAGAATCTTTAGTCTCTAGTGGCATCTAACCTGTTCAAAGTGATTAACTATTGAAAACATGATTAAAAAAGTGTGAGATTTACTTCTCATAAGTCCAGTGTGTGCTCTTGTACAATTTGAAGTGATTTCTGTATGCACAATTGTTGATAAATGATTATAGAAAAACATTATCAAGACATAAATCAATTTCTCAAAGTAAAAAAGTGGTGTTTTTCCATTATCACATATTGTACAAAACAAAAATAACCACTCTAAAAGTGGAGATAGCACCACACATTGTGCACCATAATAGGAGACTGATCAGGATGCCATATATTGTGTATTCTGATACATTGTGCATGTACAGCCCACCGGATGAGATATTCCTTAATCTCTCATCCTAAACTCACTGGTTGTCCACTCTGGAATAATAGTCATTAAAGACTAGCACTAGCTCGGATAGGCTCGTCTTACTAGTACTCTCGCTCTCCTAGCTAGAGTTCATCTTTTCGAGGTGGCAACCTATCGGAAGACTTGCCCTAACTGATAAAGTTCAGCACCAGTAGCCTGCCCTTATTGAGTACTCAACGTTGTACAATCAATCAAAAATGTTTTCAGATAAACAATTCCAAATACGTTGGCTTTGCAAGCATATTTCTACAAGTGAGTTTTGAAAGCATTTAACAATTGTTGTGAGTATTTAAAAAATGGTTTGGTGTGTAAAAAGATAACATTTGTATAACTTTCATTTGTTAAAATTTTTTAGCAAATAATCTAGCCTTGCAACCCAAGTAATCATATATAACATATTGACAAAATATAATAGACTTGCAAATAAGAGCTTCATATAGGAAAATCATTTATTTAAGGACTACTTAGATCAGCTTCTCAAATTTCTAGTCCCACAAATCTTCTTGGTTTGACAACCATGTAATATTAACCAAAAATCAAACTCCAATCAAACTAATATCAAAATATAGTCATCTAATGTCTTCAAATTCTCTGACTCTATCGCAACACAACAACTTTTCATCTTCTTATCGAGTGTATGCAAGTCTTGACATTACAACAACCTTAATCATAGTAATTTATCTTCCTTTACTCATAGGATCATCTCAAATAATGGTAATATAAATATTGATAGAGGTAAAATTTATCTATATTTTTTGTAATACCCCACACTTTTACATTTGATTGGCCACTACTTGTAACATGATGAGAATTTATATCAATGGCTAGAGCAAAAGATAATCGGTGCAACGATACGAATATTCTGGTATACTAATATTTTGTCGGGACCTGGATGTAATTATTAAATTTGTTTTAACCATACCCTAAATCTTCGAAAAGCTATTGTTAATAAAATAAGAATTTGAGGGTACACTGAGAAGAGAAATTAACCAGTACGATGAAACACACATTTTGGTATGAGTTATGTTATTCGGGTTATCAAGGGCATTTTAGTCATTTTGACTGCACCCACAACTTTCACCACAAATTTGACCAAACTAAGAAGTAATTAAAGAATTTAAGTATTACCAATGAATTCAGTAGATTTTTTAGAGTTGAATGGTGGAATAAAATATTTTTCTGTTTCGAAGCCGATTTTGGTCATTTCTGAAGAAAATAAGAAATCGCGAATAAAAACTGTGCATGTGGCATTTTATGATTGGTAGCCCCTGAACATATGTCAATTTCAGAGAGGTTTCATGAAGAATTCATGTAAGACACATGGAATTAAAGGGTTACAAAATAAAAGGATAAAAGCTGGATTTTAAATTAAGCATTTATCCCTTGGATTAGGGGCTTTCAAAATTTAAGGGAGGAATAAAAGAAAATTTCAGCTTTATCTTCAAGAAAACCAGATTTTTATCTTGTAAAATAATTATCTATTAGATATTTAAATAATCTATGTTGATAATTAAATTATTTTCTAATCAAATAACTTAATTACTTCATGCAATTTTCTGGAAAATAAACCCTAAGCTGCCACCACCTTAAGAGCTAGTTAAGCTGAACTTAAACTCTCCAAAAACCTAGGATATGTTAACTAAGATAACCTTAACCAACTAGGACTTTGTTTTAGCCAAAAAATAGCAGATTTTCTCTCTTCCTTTCTCCAGAAATTTGGCCACAACACATGCACATTATGCACGAAAATTCCAAACCAAAATACTTACAAACTCTCTCTTGTCGTTGAGCAAACACACAGCTACACAAAAACTCATTTTTCTTTTCTCATTCTCGCCACCATAGAGACCGAAACCAGCCTATTCTCTTCCCTTTTTATCTTCATATTTTTGGCCACTTCAAGCATAAAAAACACAGAAATAACATCTCCCAATCACTGACCAATTTCGGCTAAGCAAGAGAAGACCAAAGCTGTCCAACTTATTCTTGTGATCAAGAGTCCAAAAGAAGATAGGATTTCTCCAACCACTCAAACACCAAAATCCAATCTTTTCTATTCAGTAAACCATGAAAATCTCCAATCTCTAAGCCTCTCAAACTCACAAAACAAGTACCTTTCTGCTTTCTCAAAGTTTCGGCCAGCACACTCCAAGAACAAACCCAAAACCGAAATAACCTACAAGGTAGACATTCTTCAACCCTTATATCCATCTCTCTCTTCGTTCTTTGTCTCTTTTCTCTCTTAAATCACGTCTACAAGGGGCTAATTTTCTCCCTTTCTTGGTGAATGTCGATCAAGAACATCTAGACGAACCAACCTCTTCAACTCTCAATTGAACTCAAGCTAATCACCAAGGTGTTGTCATGTTCTTAAGTGTTCTTATGGGGTCTAGCATGGATTAGAATGATAAATATGATGGTATGGGACATAGACAAAGTATGTATGAAATAGGACATTGATGTATCTTGTCATGATGAATCTAGCTCTATGCTATGTTGGCTAAGATGAGATCTTTTAATGTTAATATGGCTGATTATGACGATTTTATGCTAGTTGAATATAGGAGTTGTCATGTTGTGGTTTGATTTGGATGAATGCACGTTTATGATCAATAGCATGACAAGGGAAGATTATGAATGTAATATGATGAGTTGATCAATTTAAATGCTATGTATTGATAGTGGCTAGGTAATTCGTAGTTTGAGTTCTGATTTTGGAATTGTTGATACTAGATAAGGAAGGAGTGGAACTAAGGGCAATTAATTTTGTTGGGTCTAGCTGTTGATTTATCTAAGTAAGTTCTTACATAACCATTTTGATAAATGTTACATGTTAGCAAGCATTTTCCACAATGTTATTCAAAATTGATGTCAATATGATGTTCGTTAAGGGGACTGCAACGTTGGTTGAACATGATGAATTATACTATGATGTTTTGATAATTAGGTTGGAAACGTGGATGTTTTATTTTCTAAATGAGTTTGTCAAGTTTTAACTGTTCAAACTGAAAACTGATTTTCTTACTCTATTACTAAATGATTTGGAAAGGCTATTGTGAAAAACTACATTTTGCAGTCAATCTAATCAAAGAATATCAAATAAGGGAAACTAATTCTGCCCCTAAATAGGGTGCGTTGAGTACTCAGTGGGGGTAGGCTAGTGGTACTAGTCTTGAAGAGGAAGAATGAGTCTTCTAGCAGTAGACTACTACCAGAAGATGAACTCAACTTGAAAAAGGCGACAGTGCTCCTTAGTCAGGCTGGTCTGAGCTAGCATATTAGTCCATAAGGACATTGTTTATCTAGATTGGATGACTGAGTGTTAGGTGTAGAGATGGAGGAGTATCTCACCCTAGTAGGAGGATCCCCTACTGCCCATTATTGAAAGGTTACATTGGGATGCCATCATGCTGGTAACTATAATATGAATTGTGATACTATTATTTAAATCATTGCTAATCCCTACTTAATGAGTTTATGAATATGATAAAACGTTGATTTATTGTGAACTATTTTAGATTCATTGAGCAAGGCTCATTTGTATAACTGTTATTGATGAAATTAACTTGTAAACATGATTTTGTAACTTTGATAAACCTGCAATCACGAAATGGTTAGATCTGACACTTACACACATGGGACTTATTGAAATGCCAATCTCACAATTTTTTTTTTATCAAGATTTCAAGGGAGTGCTTATACTGAGCAGGTTAAAGAAATAAGAGATGATCTTCCATTTATTTTATTTATTTTATTTTATATTTCTTTCAAGAGATGTTTGTTAGTTTTAAATTCTCAGAATTGTAATTATTTTACCTTCAAATGTAATAAGATTACTTCGTTATTTTACTTTATTTTTTTTTTCCATTTTGTACCTCGTTATAAAGTCTCCTAGTTCTTTGGGAGGGGCGACATCCCGTCCTATCTGGGTACGCAGGTAGTGGGGCATTACAAGTGGTATCAGAGCTTAAGTTTAGGCAAATGACCTTATTGAGCAGTATCTAACCCCTAGAAATTGAGATTCATTAAATAGTGTGTGAACTCTAGGGATTGAGATTTAGTTCTGACTACTTTATATTTCTTTTCTAGGATGACTAGAAGAACCGCAGCTGTGACCCGAGACTGGCCATTTATGTGCTGTCCCATGAATGGTAGAGCATCTAGCCCTATACCTATATCGGATTCATTGTCATCTGAGTCAGAGACAGAACCTGAGGGTAGATGGATCCCAAGTTAGGAAGAGGTTAACCATAAGCCACCTATGATGGAAGACTTAGGGGTAGAAAAAGAGTCGAAGGTCCAGCACCTGAGATGCCTATACTTGAGTGGAATGAGGGCTTAGCAGAGTATGAAGGTGATGATGAGGGGAAGATCGGAGGTGGAGGAACAATTGATGATGAGAGTGAGGATAAGTTGGGAGGACTTGAGGTTGAAGGAGAGATAGGAGAGCTTGAGGTAGAGGTTGTTGAAGAGGAGGATAGAATGGATACACCAACTACCCCATCTATAGAAGAAGGAATCCCGACATTGCTGGGAAGTGAGTCTTATGAGTCGGAGTCTGGGAGGCCTAAGAGTGCACTGATATTGGCTATAGAGAAATTGAGGTATGCAGAATTGAGAGCCAAGCTAAAGGGTAGAGACACTGGAGAATTCATGCTGTGGCAGCCTTGGAAGAAGCATAGAGCCTTTGGTATTGCAAGAGATTGTGATGTAGATTGTAATATAGATCACACTAACAACAGTGCAGTGCTTGTGGTGTTGGGATTCGTGGACTCCTAAATGCGGAAAACATCTACGAATCCCTCCCGAGGACCCAAGTAAACGATTAAGAAGATCTAAGCTTTAAGAATTACCTCTGGTTGCTGTAATCGAAATCCTTCGATTCTGGTTGCGCTGTTGTACGTTCAACCCGAACAATCACCAGACGCTGCAGTATGCGAACGTCCTCTATCGGATACACACCGCGAACTCACTCGATACCCGGGGAGTGCTAGCGCATAGGGTTTGAGAGGTTTTTTTTTTCTCTGGTAGAGAATGGCACGAATGTTCTCAACCGAAAAAATTAGACTATTGAAAGACGGCTAGGGTTTTCTTAAAAAAACCCTCGAACCTCTTAGAGTCCAACCCTAATAATATCTTATCATATTCTAATTTAAATTCAAATTAAATTAAAACTGATATGATAAGATTCTGCCATTATCTCGGTAATTTAACTAATTATTTTACCGAGTCAGATTCTTATAATCTGGATATCATCTAGATTTATCGAACCTGGTCACCAGAAAAATAACCTAACAAGTTCGCTTATTGTGTGACCCTATAGGTTCATTTAACACTGGCAGCGTGCCTAAATCATATTTAAATGGCCCACAAGTTATAAGCGGTTTCTAGCAAAACATTATAACTATCCAGGTTAAATGAAGATCGGTGATCTCTTTGAACCAAACCATAATTTTATATTTAGTCATTTTGTCACACGATATCCAGATTAAGCATAAGGCACGGAACATGTCATCCTTATTAAGCTTAATCAATTATTTCTTGATTTCATAGTAGACTGTTCAAACAAATGATATCAATATCTTAGATTGATATATTTGAGCACGGCCATGCATTTTAACGAGTCTAACTTATCAAGGGGCCCATGGATATCTCTCCCATAACTGAGAGGGACAAATTCCTTCACAATCAATCATATTCCTCTCCTTGATTTATTCTATATCCAACAGTAGTCTAATTTATTATCTAGTTAAAGACAACTTTAGACAATGTCAAAATATAGAATTTATCATGTAAGAAACTATGATGAATTTAGGTCGAAGGACTTTCAATATTATTATGGCTAGAAAGTACTTATGACATATTCCATGAAGTACTCTCACAGTGGGTCATGTCCAATACAATGTTCTCTAACATTTATTTATGTCTTGACTCGATATCACAAATATCCATGGCCAGTAAAACATAGCCATCAAGTCACAAATATACTAATCTTAATTTATTATTATTCCAATAATAATAATCGATCAGGGACAGTTTTAGAATAGTCATTGTATTTATTGTAGGGTTTTACTATCAAGTCACGTACTTGATGACCAACAAAACAAAACTCACTATTCATGGAAATGAAAGCCTCATATTATATATAAAACATAATGACAATTGTATAAGTACAAATTGACTCTAGGGCATATCCCCAACATGTGGAATCCTCTTCAGTGACTTTCGAGGATTCTAGCGACTTAGTGATGTTTAAAGTTTTAGGACCTTTAATTCTTCTTCTTTATTTTTAGATGTCTGATTATTTATTTGATTCATAATTTATTCTTTATTTTGAATTTCATTTAGCAGGAATAAAAAAAGGGTACCTAGTGGAAACTCCTTTATTTTGTATCAATTTGGAATTAGTTAAAAAAAATATGACTTATTTAATTTCTTTATTCTATTTGGAGCATTATTTGCAAAATTTATTTTTCGATTACATTGCAAGTTATTTTGAATCTATATGTTGATCAATTACATGTCATGAACTTTCCCCAAATAAGGCTTGTTTTAGGTGCAAGTAGATGGCATGAAGGCATAGAACTGCTGTGCGACGAAGGACCGTTCGGGACAGTGAGTCATTAACTCCTGAGTTCGAGCAGATATGTCGGTCCACCCCAGAAGTGGAAGAGGAATTCGAGAAGGAGCAGGAACTGACATCTGGAGGATCCTGAGAAGGGCAGGCCTTCGACAAGATGGCCGCCATTCTTTAGAACTTGGCTGAGAAAATGGATACGATGGATAAGAAAGTGCCTAACGGTGAGGATGAGACGCTAGAATGATTCTTGAAGTTCCAACCACTGACGTTTCATGGAGAAGTGGAGCAAGACGAAAAGGAAGAGCAGTAGATTAAGTAAATGGAGGATATCTTTGCGACTTTTCAGTACACCGAGAAGTGGAAGGTGAAGTTTGCTATATTCAGGATGAGGGGACCTACCCGAGCTTGGTGGCAGCGAGTCCAAAAGGGTTGGGAGAGATTGGATAGCGACTGGACGTGGGAGAACTTCGTAGAGGCATGCCGAGCAGAGTATATACTACGATGGATAGTGGAGAAGAGAGAGGATGAGTTCCAAACTCTCAAGTAAGGAGGGATGACCATGGCTCAGTATGCTGCACGGTTTACCAAACTATCCAAGTACTGTAAGTGTCAAGTGGATACCAAGCAAAAGCAGTACAACACTTTATGAAGGGTCTCAGGAAGGATATGAGGAAGGAATTGGCACCATCTCCATTGGTGATATATACGGCCGCTGTAGATGTAACGACCCGAATAGAAAATAAGGATAGGAATTGGCCGATAAATCGACCATTCCAGCTGAACCAACCACCATGAAAGCCCCAACTCACAAATGACCCACTAGTCCGATGCAATAGAGGAACAAGGGGAAGCAGCCTAGGACAGTATCACCAGGTCCTATGTCGAGTGTGCTGATATGTCGAAATTACGGGAGGCGAGGTCATGCAGAAAGGGATTGCTGGTCAAAGGGAGTAACGAAAAGTTGCTTCAACTATGATGACCTTAACCACCTGCGGAACAATTGCCTAAGACCACTTAGAATGGGATTAGGAGTTTTGACTTAGTCAGCTAGGGAAACTAGAAGAGCATCTGTTGGGATGACTGTAGGAGGAGGCTAAAAACCTCAAGTGAAAGCCAAGGCCTTTACTCTGAACCAAGAAGAGGTAGGAGTTGATTTAACAGTAGCTGAAGGTATGCTTTCTGTGCAATGTCACTCTATTTCTATTTCGATAGTCTCTGGATTGACTCATTCATATGTGAACATTGTTGGGACGGGGTAGAATTGCCTTATACTATGTTAGTGAGTACACCTTTGGGAAGGCAGAGAGATGCGAGTAAGGTAGTGCAAGAGTGTGATATTATGGTTGGGAAAGAGATTTTGAAGACGAACCTCATAATCCTACCCATCGAAGACTATGATCTGATTCTGGGTATGCATTGGTTAGCGAAGCTTAGAGTAAGTGTGGATTGCAAGGTCAAGACGGTGACCTCATAATCCTACCCATCGAAGACTATGATATGATTCTAGGTATGGATTGTCTAGCGAAGCTTAGAGTAAGAGTGGATTGCAAGGTCAAGATGGTGCAGTTTGTTGACCCAGATGTGATGTATTTGAGTTTAGCAAGAAGAAGATGAGGAAGTTGAAATTTCTGATGGTAGGAGCAAAGGCTCGAAAGATGTTAAAGAAGGGTTGTGTAGGGTATCTAGCTTACCTAATCAATAAGCCCAAGGATCAGTGTACTTTGGAATGTACTGAGCGGGTGAAGGACTTCACAAATGTATTTCTAATGAACTCACTTCTCTTCCACCTTCCTGAGAAGTCAAGTTCACTATCGATCTAGTTCCTGGAGCTGAGCCGGTATCGAAGAGTCCTTATCGGATAGCGCCTATAGAATTAAAAGAATTGAAGGAGCAGCCGGAGGAATTGGTTAAGCAAAGGTATATAGGACCTGGTACATCACCCTGGGGAGCCCTGGTGTTATTTGTAAAGAAAAATGATGGAACGCTGAGGTTGTACATAAACTATAGAGGATTGAATAACCTCACGATCAAGAACAAGTATCCTTTGCCTTTGATTGATAAGTTGTTTGATCAATTACAAGGCTCTTATTACTTCTCCAAGTTGGATCTTCAGCAAGGTTATTACCAGGTGCGAATCAAAGAGGTGAATATTCCTAAGACGGCCTTCAACACTAGATATGGGCACTACGAGTTCGCGGTGATGCCATTCGGAGTAACTAATGCACCCACTGTTTTCATGGGTCTTATGCACAGGGTTTTTCAGCCGTACCTGGATAAGTTCGTGGTGGTGTTCATCGATGATATTTTGATCTATTCGAAAAGTCCCGAGGATCATGTGGAGCATATGAAGTTGGTACTAGAGAAGTTGAGAGAGCATAAACTCTTTGCTAAGTTTTGCAAATACAAGTTTTAGTTAGACTCAGTAGCCTTTCTTGGTTACGTGATATCTAAAGATAGAATCAAGGTGGATCCATCAAAAGTCGAAGCTATCTCAAATTGGAAGCAACTGGAGAGTGTAACTGAGATTATGAATTTCCTTGGATTGGCGGGATATTACTGTTGTTTTATTAAGAACTTCTCTACGCTGGCTACGCAATGACCACATTGCTAAGGAAGGACATGTTGTACGTCTAGAATGATAAGTGTGAGAAGAGCTATCAATAGCTTAAAAAGAGATTGATGATGGCACCAGTATTGAGCTTACCTCATGTTGGGAAAGCTTATTCCTTATATACGGATGCTTCTAAGGAAGGTCTAGGGGCGGTGTTGATGCAAGACAGAAAAGTTATAGCCTATGTATCGAGGAAGTTAAAGCTGCACGAGGTGAACTATCCGACGCATGACTTAGAGTTGGCTGCGATAGCGTTTACTTTGAAGAAATGGCGACACTATTTGTATAGATCGAAGAACGAAGTCTTCATGGATCATAAGAGCTTGAAGGACATATTTAAGCAAAAGGACCTGAACTTAAGGCAGAGGAGGTGGATGGAGTTCTTACAGGAATATAAGTATCCAATTAACTACCATTCGAGGAAAGCTAATGTGGTAGTTGATGAGTCGATAGATGAGAATGGCTAGCTTGAGGGTGCCAGAAGTTCAAATAGTACAAGAATTCCTATGCAAAAGGCAGAAATGGGGAAAGGAAAAATTAGCTTTAGCAACCTGAAGTTGAAGCTTGAGTTGAGGTAAGAGATTTGTGAGATGTAGCGGAATAACTAAGAGTTTCAGACTTTTAAGGCAAAGGAAGTAAAGAGAGGAAATACGAAGTTTTGAGCTGACAAGGCTGGAGTGTTATAATTTTAGAAATGGATGTATGTACCAAATGATCAAGTGTTGAAAACGAAGATAATGGACGAGGCTCATAGAAGTAAGTATACTATTCATCCAGGAGAAGTGAAAATGTACTAAGATTTGAAGATGGGCTACTGGTGGCCGGGAATGAAAAGGAATGTGGTGCAGTACGACTCTACTTGCCGACGTGTCAGAAGGTAAAAGCGGAGCAAAAGAAGACAACTAGATTACTTCAACCGTTGCCTATTCCTAAGTGGAAGTGGCAAGAGGTGACGATGGATTTTGTTACCGGGCTACCAATATCGAAGACTATGAAGGATGTTGTATGGGTTATGGTTGATAGGTTGACTAAGACTGCTCATTTTATCCTAGTAAATGTGAAGGACTCTATAGAAAAGTTGGCTAAGGCTTATATTCGAGAAGTGGTCAAATTGCATTGTGTACGGTCAAGTATTGTACCTGACAGGGATCCTAGATTTATCTTGAGGTTTTGGACCAAATTTCAAGAGTTAGTGGGAACGACTCTAAAGCTTAGCACTTTTGCTCATCCGTAGATAAATGGAGAATCTGAAAGAGTCATCCAGATATTAGAGGATATGATTAGGGCTAGTGTGTTAGATTTTGGGGATAAGTGGTTGGATTGCACACCTTATGCTAAGGTGGCCTACAACAACAGTCATCAAGCATCAATTGGAATGCAACTTATCAAGCGTTATATGGGCGAAAATATCAAGTACTGTTGTATTGGGGTTGGACAGAGGATGGGCAAATCAGTAAGTGTGGGGAGGTGAATATTAAAAAAAAATGGTAGAAAAAGGTAAAGATGATAAGGGAAAGGCTGAAAGCCGCGCAAAGCTAACAGAAGAGTTATGTCGACAAATGAATAAGGGAGTTGGAGTTCTATGTGGGAGATCAAACTTTTCTAAAGATAACGTCTAGCAGAGGAATTCTGAATCATCCTAAAGCAGGGAAGCTGAATCCCAGATATTTAGGACCATTTCCGGTGATTGAAAGAATTGATGTCAATATGATGTTTGGCAATAGGATTGAAACATTGGTTGAACATGATGAATTATACTGTAATGTTTTGATACTTGGGTGGAAATATGGATGTTTTATTTTCTAAATGAGTTTGTCAAGTTTTAATTGTTCAAACTGAAAACCAATTTTCTTACTCTATCACTAAACGATTTAGAAATGATATTGTGAAAAATTAAGTTTTGCAATCAAGCTAATCAAAGAATTTCAAATAAGGAAAAATGATTCTACCCCTAAATGGGGAGCGTTGAGCACTCAGTAAGGATAGGCTAGTGGTACTACTCTTGAAGAGCAAGAGTGAGGCTTCTGGCAGGAGGCCACCTACAAAAGATGAACTCAACTTGGAAAGGTGATAGTGCTACTTAGTCAAGCCGGTCTGAGCTAGCATATTGGTCTATATGGATATTGTTTATCTGGATTGGAGACTAAAGTGTTCGGTGAAGAGAAATAGGAGTATCTCACCCTAGTGAGAGGTTCCCCCACTATCCATTATTGAAAGGTTACATTGGGACGCTATCATGGTGGTAACCATAATATGGATTGTGATACTATTATTTGAATAATTGCTAATCTCTACTTAATAAGTTTATGAATATGTTGAAATGATGATTTATTGTGAACTATTTTGGATTCATCGAGCAAGGCTCCTTTGTATAGTTGTCATTGATAAAATTGACTTGCAATCACAATTTTGTGACTTTGATAAACCTTCATGCACGAAATGGTAAGATCTGACACTTGTACACAATGGACATTATTTGTATGAGTCTAAGCTTAAAATTCTTCATCGACCACAATAGCTTGAAGTATGTTTTACTAGAAGGATTTAAACATGAAACAACGTCGGTGGATAGAATTTTTGAAAGAATTCTGGTGTCCAATTAAGTATCATCCTGGAAAAGTAAACACAGTAGCAGATACTCTTAGTACAGGAGGTAAATTTATCAACTTTTTGGATTTTACGAATTCTAGAACTGGAAGATATTGTGGTAGACAGAGAAATAAGGATGAATAATATCTCCATTCAACCTGTTTCCCTACAATAGTAAAAAGGAAAGCAAGATAAAGATGAAGAGTTGCAAAAATTAGTGCAAAATGAGGTGAATAAATGAGTAGATGGGTTCCGAAGGGATAATGACAGGATTATGTGGTACTGGGGTTGGTATTGTATTTTGAAACAATCTGCAATGAGACAAGATGTTTTAACGAAGGCATATTGAAGTAAGTATGACATTCATCCAGGAGCAGTAAAAAAGGGCATCATGACTTGAAATGGCATTATTAGTGGATTGATATGAAGAAGGATATTTCGGACTTTGTAACTCGATGTTTAATTTGTCAGCCAATAAAAGCCAACCAGCAAGAGCCTAGAAGGTTACTCCAACCATTACCTACTTCATCATGGGAATGGGATGAAATTATTATAGATTTTATTACGGGATTACCCATAATAGTAGGACAGCGAGATACTATATAGGTGATAGTGGATCGACTAATGAAGTCTGCTTATTTCATCCCTATTAACTAATGGAATTCCCTAGAGAGGCTAAGTGAAATCTATATGGAGGAAGTAATCAGACTAGATGAGTATCCTCTAGTATTGTGTCAGATTGAGATCCTAGACTTACCTCGGAGTTGGACTAGGCTACCTAGAGGTATGAGTATACTCTAGTATTGCGTTAGATCGAGATCCTAGACACCCACAGATGGATGGATAGATAGAGCAAGTGAATAGAGTTTGGAAGACAAAATGCAGACTTGTGCTTTGAATTTTGGAATTAAATGGATTGATAATTTAGTGTATGCAAAATTCACATACATCAGTAGTTATAAATCAACAATTGGAATTGCCCCATTTGAAACCTTATGTGAATGGAAATGTAGTCTAGGACGAAGAATGAGTGAATAAGATGCCTTCAATCTTGAAAATTTCGACAGGCTGTGGAGTTGATTAAAATCAAGCTGTAGGTAGTTCAAAATAGACAGAAAAGTTATGTTGATCAACGTAAGAGAGATTTGGAATTTGTAGAAGGAGATCGTGTATTCTTGAAGTTGACTCTATAACGATAATTGGGAATTAAAGGACTAAGGAAGAAGCTGGCACGTAGGTACATTAGACCATTTCCTATTGTCGAGAGGATTAGGAAGATGACTTGTCGATTAGAGTTACCAATAGTGCTTCAAAGTATTCCCAATATGTTCCATGTTGCCCAACTTCAAAAATATGTAGCTGATCCTACACACATTTTGAATGAAGAGCCTATTAAGATAACTCCAAGCTTGAAAAATAAGGAAAATCATATTAAGATCTTGGAGTACACTAAAAAGCATTTGCGGAATGAAAAATTCCACTTGTGAAAGTGTTGTGGAATCATTATCCAGTGCAAAATGCAACTTGGGAAATGGAAGTGATGGTGTTGAAAAAGCATCCATAATTATTTCAGGTTAATCCAATTTCGAAGATGAAATGCATGTTTTGGTGTGAGTTATGTTATTCGGGTTATCGAGGGTATTTTAGTCATTTTGACCGCGCCCGCAACTTTGACAAAAAATTTGACTAAATTGAGATGGAATTGAAGAATTTAAGTATTAAAAATAAATTCGGTAGAATTTTTAGAGTTGAATGGTAGAATAAAATATTTTTTCGTTTCGGACCCGATTTTGGTCATTTTGAAGAAAATAGGAAATCGTAGATAAAAACTATGCGTGTGGCCTTTTTTGATTGGTACCCATGAACATGTGTAAATTTCATAGAGGTTGCATGAAGATTTCATGCAAGACACATGGAATTAAAGAATTACAAAATAAATAAAGAATGATGTGTAATTTTTGTGATTGGAACACATCATTTGTGAGCATTTTAATTAAGGTCTTGTGCAATATGATAGGCCAATACTTGGACCATGAGAAGGTGGTTGAATGACTGCAAAGTGGCCAAGAAAACCGGCAGCCATACAAGAGAAATGAAGAGAATTTTTTGAGGAGAAAAATAAGTGGTTAGTGCGTAAATTTTTCATAGCAACACACCTATACATTAGCCACCATACAATTAATTGTTTTAAAATTCTCTTGGCAAAAAATCTGATGAGAATGGCGGTGGGAAGGCTGTAATATAGCCCAGACTTTTGGCAGCCTCAAGGGGAAATAAATAAAGGAAAAGAAATCAAGAGAAAATAGCAAAAAGAAAGAAAAAGGTCGCTAGTGTGTGTTCTTGGTGTGGTGTGTGAGTTCTTGAGAGGTTTTTAGAGAAAATCATACCAAAGAGCTCTAAATATAAGGTAGAATCCTACCTATCTTGAATTAAAGTTGTTGTTGTGTGAATGGTGATCATTATGATATCAATTTTAACATGAAAATATGATTTTCATGCCTTGATTTTAGATCAAATCTAGGGTTTATAAACTTTGTTGACGAACTCTCTATGTGTCTATGTGTGTCAGCTGCCTAGAAACTTTATGGATATTGTTTTCTATAAGAAAGAACTGAATATTCATGATAATTCGAAGGATTGCTTTTCGTTGAGGAGATGATGACCAAAGTAGAATGAAAATAGAAGTTACTTGGTTGGAAAAATGAATTATACTAGTTTTGATTTGAAGAAGTGCATTTGTGTTGAATAAGCATTATTCCTATGGGCTATTGGAATCTTGAAATTACAGAATCTAAGATGATTTGAAGGAAAATTGAATGAATTAATATTCTCAAGGTGTTAAAGGCTAAAGGAAAATAAAGGATAGCATGAATAGTAGAATTGGAGCAAAACTACTGGCATATTTTTTGCTTTGTATTATGTCACGAAAATCATAACTCTGAAAAGGGCCTATACAAATTAAATTTAAGAGTCTTATGGTCACTTTGGTATATCATAGAGCCAAATTAGCGTTGTGGATTGAAAGCTATGTGCAAAACAAAATCATGTGTCAAGCAATGAAATTTCAGAAACTTAGTTCGAAAATGGATGAACTTAAGGATGATTTAATTGTGTGATTTTAAATTAAATGAATGAGAAATACGGAGTGAATCCCTTGTAAATGAAGGGAAGAAGAATATGGGAAAACAAAAATGAAAGAATTGAATAAGTGACGAAAAAATAACGTAAACGAAAGTTGAATGTTTTCCTTAATTATCTGCTAACCGTCGGCCCCGTCAGCTAACCGTTGGCTAAACATTAGTTGGACGTCACTACCCGTCGGGCATGTCGGCCAACCATCGGCTTTTTTTGGACCAACCACAATTTAACATAAAATTTTAGGTGTAGGTTTATCAGTAAACGGCCAACAATATGTTGAAAAAGAAGGAAATAGTGGTCAAACAGCCGTGAATGGGAAAAGGCGACAGATGATGAACTCAACTTGGAAAGGCGACAGTGCTACTTAGTCAGGCCTGTCCGAGCTCGCATATTCGTCTATGTGGACATTGTTTATCCGGATTGGACGACCAGAATGTTGGGTGTAGCGATGGAGGAGTATCTTAACCTAGTGGGAGGATCTCCCACTATCCATTATTCAAAGGTTACATTAGGACACTATCATAGTGGTAACTATGATATGGATTATGATTCTATTATTTGAATCATTGCTAATCCCTGCTTAATGAGTTTATGAATATGATGAAATGATAATTTATTGTGAACTATTTTGGATTCCTTAAGCAAGACTCCTTTATATAACTATTATTGGTGAAATTGACTTGCAAACATGATTTTGTGACTTTGATAAACCTGCTTGTACGAAATAGTTAGATCTGACACTTGCACACATTGGACTTACTGAGATGCCAATCTTACACCTTTTTATATCATGATTTCAGCAGAGTGTTTATGCTGAGCAGGTTGAAGAAATAAGAGATGGTCTTCCATTTATTTTGTTTTGTATTTCTTTTAAGAGATGTTTGTTAGTTTTGAATTCTCAGACTTGTATAAGTTTTACCCTTAGATGTAATAAGATTACTTCGTTATTTTATTTAGTTAGTTTTTTTTCCATATTGTACCTCATTATAAAGACCTCTAGTCCTCTGGATGGGGCGACATACTGCCCTATCTAGGTACGTAGGTAGTGGGGTGTTACAAGTGGTATCCAAGCCAAGGTTAGGCAAATGACCTTATTGAGTAGTACCTAAACCCTAGGAATTGAGAATCATTGAATAGTATTTGAACTCTAGGGATTGAGATTTAGTTTTGACTTTTTTATGTTTTTTTTATAGGAAGACTAGAAGAATTGCTGTTGTGACATGAGACTGGCCATTTATATGCAGTGCCATGAGTCATAGAGCATCTAGCCCTATACCTATACCAGATTCATCGTCATTTGAGTCAGAAACGAAACTTGAGGGTGGATGGATCCCAAGTTAGGATGAGGTCGACCATGAGCCATCCATGATGGATTAGGGGTAGAGGAAGGACTCGAAGATCCAGCACCTAAGATGCTTATACTTGATTGGAATGAGGGCTTGGCAGAGTATAAGAGTGATAATGGGGGGGGGGGGGGAGATCGGGGGTGGTTGAGCAATTGATGATGAGAGTAAGGATGAGCTGCGAGGACTTGGGGTTAAGGGAGAGATTGGAGAGCTTAAGACAGAGGTGGTAGAAGAGGAGGATAGAGTAGATATAACCGTGACCCCATCTATAGAAGAAGGAATCCCGACGTTGTTGGGAAGTGAGTCTTATGAATCGGAGTCTTGGAGGCCTAAGAGTGCACTGATGCTGGCTATGGAGAAACTGAGGGATGCAGAGTTGAGAGCTAAGCTAAGAAGTAGAGACATTGGAGAGTTCATGCTGGGGCAGCCTAGGAAGAAGCATAGATCATTTGGTTTTGCAAGAGATTGGGATGTAGATTGCGATATAGATCACACTAATAGTAGTGCAGGATTACTCGTAGAACCCTCTTAGAGACCTCTAAGGATTCCAGCGACTCTAGTGATACTTAGAGTTTTAGAACCTTTAGTGCCTATTCTTTATTTTTAGACGTTTGTTTATTTATTTGATTCAAAATTTATTCTTTATTTCGGATTTTGTTTAGCTGGAATAAAAAAGGGGTACCTAGTGGAAACTCCCTTATTTTGTACCAATTTGGAATTGGTTAATAAAAATATGATTTATTTGATTTTTTTATTCTATTTGGAGCATTATTTACAAAATTTATTCTTCAATTGCATTGCGAGGTATTTCAAATCTATAAGTTGATCAATTGCATGTCATGAACTTTCACTTAATAAGGCTTGTATTGGATACAAGTAGATGGCACCAAGGCGTAGAACTGCTGTGCGAGGAAGAACCGTTTAGGAGAGTGAGTTATCAACTCCTGAGTTTGAACAAACGCATCGGTCCACCCCAGAAGTGGAAGAGTAATTTGAGCAAGAGTGGGAACTGACATCTAGAGGATCCCGAGAGGTGACCAAGGGGCAAGTCTTCGACAAGATGGCTGCCATTCTTCAGAACTTTGCCAAGAAAGTGGATAAGGCGGATAAGAAAGCGCCGAAGGGTGAGGATGAGGCTCTGGAACGATTCGTGAAGTTTCAACCTCCAACATTTCAGGGAGAAATGGAGCAAGACAAAAAGGTGGAGCAGTGGATTGAGCAAATGGAAGATATCTTTGTGACTCTTCAATACACCGAGAAGAGGAAAGTGAAGTTTACTGCATTCTGGCTGAGGAGACCTGCTCGAGCTTAGTGGCAACGAGTCTAGAATGACTAGGAGAGAAAGGAAAACGACTGGACATGGGGGCATTCCGAGCAGAGTATATACTGCAATGGATTGCAGAGAAGAAGAAGGATGAGTTCCAGACTCTTAAGTAAGAAGTGATTAACGTGGCTCGGTATGCTACACGGTTTACCTAACTGTCCAAGTACTGTAAGTGTTCGGTGGATATCGGGCAAAAGCGGATACGGCAATTTGTGAAGGGTCTCAGGCAGGATCTAAGGAAGGCAATGGCACCATCTCTACCGGTGACATATACGGCTGCAGTAGATGTAACGACCCAAACGAAAAATGAGGATAGGAACTGGCCGATGAACTGGCCATTCCAGTTGAGTCGACCATCGATGAGACCCCCAACTCACAAGCGACCCACTGGTAAATGCAGTGGGGGAACAAGGGGAAACAACACAGAATAATACCACCAGGTCCTATATTGAGTGCGCTGATGTGTCGGAATTGCGGAAGGCAAGATAATGCAGAAAGCGACTACTGGTCAAAGGTAGTGACGAAGAGATGTTTCAAATGTGGTGACCCAAACCACCTGAGGAACAACTACCCAAGACCACTCAGAATAGGGCAAGGAGCTTCAACTCAACCAGTTGGGGCAACTAGAGGAGCACCTGTTGGGTCGACTAGAGGTGGAAGCCAAAAACCTCAAGTGAAAGCCAAGGTTTTTGCTCTGAACTCGGAAAAGGTTGGAGTTGATTCAGCAGTAGTTGAAGGTGCGCTTTCTGTATAAGGTCACTTTGTTTCTGTTTTTGTAGTCCCCAGATCGACTCATTTATATATGAACGATAAATATGCATGTCGATTGGGTTGGAAGGTGTAGAATTGCCTTATACCATATTAGTGAGTACACATTTGGGGAGGCAGAGAGATGCAAGTAAGGTGGTGTAAGAGTGTGATATTATGGTAGGGAAAGAGATTTTGAAGGCGGACCTCATAATCCTAATCAATTAGCCCAAGGATCAATGTACTTATTGATTATGGCTTACCAAATTAATAAGCCTAAGGATCAGTGTACTTTAGAAAGCACTGAGGTGATGAAGGACTTCACAGATGTAATTCTGGCCGAACTCACTTCTCTTCCACCTTCCCGAGAAGTCAAGTTCACTATCGATCTAGTTCCTGGAGCTAAGCCGCTATCGAAGACTCCTTATCAAATGGCTCCCGCGGAATTAAAAGAATTGAAGGAGCAGCTGGAAGAATTATTTAAGCAAGGGTATATAAGACCCAGTATATCGCCTTGGGGAGCCCCGAGGTTATTTGTAATGAAAAATGATGGGACGCTGAGGTTGTGCATAGACTATAGAAGGCTGAAAAACCTCACGATAAAGAACATGTATCCCCTGCCTTTGATTGATGAGTTGTTCGATCAGTTGCAAGGTTTTTGTTACTTCTCCAAGTTGGATCTCCGACAAGGTTATTACCACTTGCGAATAAAAGACAACGATATTCCCAAGACGGCCTTAAACACTATATATGGGCACTACGAGTTCGTGGTGATACCATTCGGAGTACCTAATACACCTGCTGTTTTCATGGATCTTATGCACAGGATTTTTCAGCCGCACCTGGATAAGTTCGTGGTGGTGTTCATCGACGATATTTTGATTTACTCGAAAAGTCCTAAGGAGCATACAAAGCATCTGAAGTTGGTATTGAAGAAGTTCAGAGAATATAAACTCTATGCTAAGTTTAGCAAATGCGAGTTTTGGTTGGACTCAGTGGCCTTTCTAGGTCACGTGATATCTAAAGATGGAATCAAGGTAGACCTATTAAAAGTCAAAGCTGTCTCAAATTGGAAGCAACCAGAGAGCATAACTAAGATTAGAAATTTTCTTGGATTGGTGGGATATTATTGTCGTTTTATTAAGAACTTCTCTACATTGGCTACGTCGATGACTCGATTGCTAATGACGGACGTGACGGACGTCTGGAATGATAAGTGTCAGAAGAGCTTTCAAGAGCTTAAAAGGAGATTGATGACGACACCAGTGTTGAGCTTACCTGAATAAGGGTAAGCCTATTCCTTGTATATGGATGCTTCGAAGGAAGGTCTAGGGGCGGTGCAGATGCAAGATAAAAACGTTATAACCTATGCATCGAGGAAGTTGAAGCCGCACGAGGTGAACTATCCGACGCACGACTTAGAGTTGGTTGCGAAAGTGTTTATTTTGAAGAAATGGTGACACTATTTATATGGAGCAGAGTACGAAATCATCAAAGATTATAAGAGCTTGAAGTACATATTCACGCAAAAGGACTTGAACTTAAGGCATAAGAGGTGGATGGAGTTCTTGTAGGAATACAAGTGTCCAATTAACTACCATTTGGGAAAAGCTAATGTGGTAGCTGATGCACTGAGTCGGAAGGTGAGGATAGCTAACTTGAGGGTGCAAGTACTTCAAATAGTACAAGAATTCTTAGGGCAAAAGGTAGAAGTGGGGAAAGAAAAAATTAGCTGGAGCAACCTAAAGTTGGAGCCTGAGCTGAGGCAAGAGATTAGTAAGGTGCAGTAGAATAACTAACAGTTTCAGACTTTCAAGGCAAAGGAAGTAAAGAGTGGAAATACGGAGTTTCGAGCTGACGAGGCTGGAATGTTATATTTTCGGGAGCGGATGTGTGTACCAAATGATCAAGTGTTGAAAAAGAAGATAATGGACGAGGTTCACAGAAGTAAGTATACTATTAATCCAGGAGAAGTGAAGATGTACCAAGATTTGAAGAAGACCTAGTGGTGGCCGGGAACGAAAACAGAAATGGCACAGTACGTCTCTACTTGCCTAACGTGTCAGAAGGTAAAAATGAAGCATAAGAAGACAGCCAGATTACTGCAACCGTTACCTATTCCCGAGTGGAAGTGGTAAGAAGTGACGATAGATTTTGTTACTGGGCAGCCGATGTTGAAGACTATGAAGGATGCTATATAAGTTGTGGTTGATAGGTTGACCAAGCCTGCTTATTTTATCCCGGTAAATATGAAGGACTCTATGAAAAAGGTGGCTAAGACTTCTATTTGGGAGGTGATTAAATTGCATGGTGTACTGTCAAGTATTACATCCGACAGGGATCCCAGATTTACCTCGAGGTTTTGGACCAAATTTCAAGAGTTAATGGGAACGACTCTGAAGGTCAGAACTTCTACCCATCTGGAGGCAGATAGATAATCCGAAAGAGTCATCCAGATATTAGAGGATATCCTTAGGGCTTGTAAGTTAGATTTTGGGAATAAGTTGTTGGATTACATACCTTATGCTGAGTTAGCCTACAACAACAATCGTAAGGCATCAATTGGAATGGCACCTATGAAGCGTTATATGGGGGGGAAATGTCAAGTACCGTTGTATTAGGGTTGGACAGAGGACTAGCAAACCAGCAAGTCTAGGGCAGTGAATATTGAAGAAATGGCAGACAAAGTAAAGATAATAAGATAATGGTTAAAAGCCGCACAAAACTGACAGAAGAGTTATGCTGACAATAGAAGAAGGGAGTTGGAGTTCCAAGTGGGAGATCAGACATTTCTAAAGATAACAAATAGCAGAGGAATTCTAAAGCATCCTAAAGGATGGAAGCTGAGTCCTAGATATTTAGGACCATTTTCGGTGATTGAAATGATTGATGTCAATATGATGTTTGACAACAGGAATGAAACATTAGTTGAACATGATAAATTATACTGTGTTGGAAATGTGGATTTTTTACTTTCTAAATGAGTTTGTCAAGAATTAATTGTTCAAACTGAAAACCAATTTTCTTACTCTATCACTAAACAATTTAGAAATGCTATTTTGAAAAATAACATTTTGCAGTCAAGCTAATTAAAGAATTTCAAATAAGGGAAAATGATTCTGCCCATAAATGGGGAGCGTTGAGTATTTAGCGACGGTAGGCCAGTGGTACTACTCTTGAAGAACAAGAGTGAGTCTTCTGGTAGAAAGCTACCTCCAAAAGATGAACTCAACTTGGAGAGGCGACAGTGCTACTTAGTCAAGCCAGTCTGAGCTAGCATATTTGTAACACCCTACGACTACGTACCCCAAAAAGGGCGGGGATGTCGCCCCGTCCCGTAGGACAAGGGGTCTTTAGAACGAGGTATAAAATATAAAGGCAATCTCCAAAAGGATCAACTTAGATAAATAAAGAAATATTCTTATTACATCAGGCTCAACTTGGAGCAAAACGGAATAAAACAAAATATTGTTTAGAAGCATAAGCAATAAAGGTCTCCTAGAACGGATAGAGAAAATAGCAAAAGCTTCAACTATTACATGCCCCACTGACTCAGCACAGTCTATCTCCTGAAAACATGATGTAAAACGGTGTGAGAATAAATTTCAGTAAGTCCTATGTGTGCACATGGTGTTTTTAAATAGTTCGTGTATGCAAAGTGTAAAACATTTGTAAAAATAATTTGGCAAGTCATAAACAATCTCTTTTCGCAAGGAGTGGGTTTTCCTCAATGTCACACTTTGTACCAAAATAAATCCTCCACTTGGATAAAAGTCATGTCACCACACGTTGGGCTCCATGAGAACAAGTTGGCCAAGGCACCACACTTTGTGCACCTTGTCCGGATCATATTACCACACGTTGGGCGTTCTGATCAAGGTGAGTGTACAGCTCACCGGGTGAGATACTCCTCCATCTCTACACCCAACAAAACCATCTGGGTGTCCATGCCGGGAATATAAATAATACCTTCCAGGCATAATGCTAGCTCGGACTGGCCTGACCAACCAACACTGTCGCCTTTTCAAGCAGAGTTCATCTTTTGAAGGTGGCCTCCTACCAGAAGACTTACGCTAGCCCTCCAAGACTAGTATTGTTAGCCTACCCTTATTGAGTACTCAACGAACATATCCATCAATTCCTGATTCAAAATATTTTCAAACCTTGGCTTTGCAAAACGTGGTTTTCTTTAAAAGAGATTTCTAAAAATTTAAGGAAAAGAATAGTTTTCTTGATAAAATCGTTAGTTTGACAAAACCGTTTAAAGAATATATATCCATGTCTACAACCCAAGCAAACATCGTTTAAAAATAGCTTTACAAAGCTTCACAACATGGACTTGCCATCACAATATTTAACAAAACAGTTTATAAAAGGACTTACCATCACAACGTTTAATAAAAGAGTTTATACAAGGACTTACCTGAGAAGCCTCAGATAAATGCGATAAATTCACAGCTGGCTTTCCTCAATTATCCTCCTGATCTAAACCATATAATATCATGATTAGTGTCTCAATTAATTCAAACATGCTCTAATCCCATTTATTTTCATAACAATTCGCAATCTCCTATTTAATTCCAAGTAAACTATTCAATCCCCAAAGATCAAATACTACGACCACATGTTTATCTTGCTAATAAACACCATTACCCTTTACTTTCGACATCAAGGGAGGGTATTCCCTTACCTTGCAACTACCGGGTAATGAGGTCTCGATACTCCTATGGTGATCGTCCTGAGTTCGCTTGAGAAGAAGAGAGAAGCTATCTCCTTTGCTTCACTTGACCGAAAATTTAAGAAGAAGAGGAAATCAACCTCTTTAGGGCGTGATTTAAGGGTAGAAGAAAGAGAAAAGAATCATTAGAGAAAATGGCATCAAGAGGTTGAAAGGATTTGTGCTTACCTTAAGGTGTGTTCGATTTTTGCTTGGAATAACTCTTGTGGTTTCGAAAATTTGCAGAGAGATGTTGCTGAAATTTTCGTGTAGAATGGAGAGGGTAAACAGTTGTTATGATTTAAAGTTGGAGAAGATTGGTTTAGGGTTAGATGGTGATGTTTAGATAGACTCCTAATGGCTTTAGGTTTCTTGGACAGCAAAGGCGGAATTTCCAGCTTGCGCGCGCCTCCTTGCTGCTGATTTTAGGGGAGTTTTATGGAAGGAAAAATTCTGCAATTTGCTCCTCTAAGCTGGCCGAAACACTACTCAAAGGAAGGCTGTATGTGTTCAGAATTTTGGGCCAAACAAGGGAGAGTTTGAGTGGATGTTGATGACTGAAAAATCCTGTGCAAGCTGTGCGAAATCGCTGAACAAAATGAGAAGAAATTCTGGATTGTTCAAGCTGTAATTCTGCCGAAATTTCCAGGGAAAAGGTGAGGGTTTTGGGCGCTGAAATTGGCTTAATCAACAAGGAGTTTTGGTAGGTTTTGGAGTGCAAAATTTCGTGTGTTTTGGAGTGCACAGCTGGACGAAAATTCTGTGCAAGCTGACCGAATTTTTCTGGTTTCCAAGCTGCCGAAAATCAGTAATTTTTGGTGATAGAAATTCTGGTTTTGTGTAGCTAAGGTAGTTGAATTATTAAGGAGTGTTCTAGGTGTTTTAAGCTAGGATTTTCAGAGTTGGATTGTAGCTAAAGATGGCTGGAATTTCGGACAGCTTATGTAGATACAAAGTTGTCGAAATTCAGCTAGGAAAATGAAGAAATCCTAATTGAATTTGGATTGAAATAAAATCTGGTTTTGTCAAGGATTTAGATAAGATTTCCTCTAGTCCTAGAAGAGTTTTGATTGAGCTAAAGGTGCTCCAAGATGGCAAACAAAATCTGGAAAAATTTCCAGAATATTTCCAGCTTATGGTTTCCGAAAATTCAAGGGTACAAAAGCTGAAAATAAAACAAACTTTATCCTTATCTAAAATCCTTGAACTTAGGAGTTAAATATAGAGTCTTATTCCTATGGAAGTGGTGTTTAAACCCAAAGAAAATAGCTAAGACTTTAGTTAAAATATTTCTCTAAAACAATTAAATAAATAAAAGGATTATGGCTAAAATTCTTGAAGAGGTAAAATAAGATTTTTCCCTAATATATTTCCTAACTCTAATATTTATCAAGAAGAGTTTTATACCACTTGAAATTCTTCAAAGTGGCTCCTAGCTAGGTTTTTTCGAAAATCCTAAGGAACACAAGCTGAAAATTAAAGGTGAACTTTATTCACATCAAAGTCCTTGAATTTAGGAAATAAATATAGAGACTTATTTCCTTGGAGTAAAAATACTAAAATTTCTCTAGGATAGCTAGATTCTTTTTCGGCCAAGATAGGAAACGGTCTAAAGAAAAGAATTTCAAGAAGAGAAACTAACTTCACAAAAGGTAGGATTCGAACTTGGGTCACCAAAGGAAATCACCAACCTCCCCGCTATTCCAAAACAACTCCAATGCTATTTTTTTTTTTCTACAAGAAGTTCTTACCACCCCAATACTCATCCTTCCAAATCTCCGACCAAACCTCCCTTAACCAAATCTTTAACAACACAACTATTTCACATCAATTAATTCAATTGCAAGAGTAACGGAAAAATTCACATGCATCATGCAAATAAAATTATTCTAGCTACCACATAAAATGCAAGATGCTATGCAATGCATGACTTTTTCCCATAGTCAAAGGTGGTTTTGGGCGGGGTATTACAATATTAGTCTATGTGGACATTGTTTATCCGTATTGGATGGCCAGAGTGTTGGGTGTAGAGATGGAAGAGTACTCACCCTAGTGGGAGGATCCCCCACTGCCCATTATTGAAAGGTTACATTGGGACACTATCATGGTGGTAACGATGATATGGATTTTGATACTGTTATTTAAATCATTGCTAATCCTTATTTAATGAGTTTATGAATATGATAAAATGATAATTTATTGTGAACTATTTTGAATTCATTAGGCAATGCTCTTTTGTATAATTGTTATTGATGAAATTGACTTAGAAACACGATTTTGTGACTTTGATAATCTTGCATGCACGAAATGGTTGGATATGACACTTGCACACACGGGACTTACTAAGATACCAATCTCATAACTTTTTATATCATGATTTCATGGGAGTGCTTATACTGAGCAGATTGAAGAAATAAGAGATGATCTTCCATTATTTTATTTTATTTTGTATTTCTTTCAAGAGATGTTTGTTAATTTTCAATTCTTAGACTTGTAAAAGTTTTACCTTCAGATGTAATAAGATTACATTGTTATTTTATTTAGTTGGTTATTTTTCCATTTTGTACCTCGTTATAATGACCCCTGGTTCTCTGGACGGGGTAATATCCTGCCATATCTGGGTACGTTGGTAGTGGAGTGTTACAACATGTCTTTTATCATACCCTTTTGTAGGATCTGGAGTTGAGCAGACCTACGTATAGAAGGACGATACCACAGTGGCAACAGTTTTGCTCCGGACGTTCCTCTTTTGATAATTCGCCTTATTACCGATGTGAAATGAAAATTTTCATGTACGAAATTCTCTGTTGTATATATATTTGTGACTAATAATGTGGGATGTTTATTTAGATCTAGGCCTAAAAAACTCTATTGGTTCTTCGTTATAAGGATCCTTTGTCTGGGTAACTGGATAGGGAGACACCCGGTATTGATATGCTTCCGCTGTTATCTTTAGAAGGGGTGTTACAATTGGTATTAGAGCTTAGTTTTATCGAACTGTGGTATCATCATGGGGATAGAGAGAACTCTTTCATTGTGGAGGTATGTCGGATATGAATGATAAGGGCAAGTGCCCAATGGGTAAATGTAGAAATGAGGGGAAGAAAGAGATATGAGAAATTGGGTGTGAAAAGATTTGGGAAGACTAGGACGATCTACCGAACAGGTGTGCCAGGAGGTTTCATTCAGACAAGACCTGACCCTAGCCACTGTCATGTACCCCATCTCACCAGGAGCTCGTTTAACCCAGCAGTACTTATCGATACTCCGTTTGTGCAAGAACTTAGTCTAGAGATGACACTTACACCCAAGAGGACATCATTACCCTATAATCAGATAAAGAAGGTAGGTGGCGATTCTGATAAGGTTGATGGTGATATTGAACCATACCATCAGGATGATGATAAGGAGGATAGTATCC
This sequence comes from Voacanga thouarsii, assembly GCA_026120185.1. NCBI lineage: Eukaryota > Viridiplantae > Streptophyta > Magnoliopsida > Gentianales > Apocynaceae > Voacanga > Voacanga thouarsii. The sequence goes on from JANUWF010000328.1 coordinate 1,194,892, forward strand.
GCGATAGTGCAGTGTTGTCTGAGGATCATGAGGAGGTATTTGGCGGGGATATTTTGGGAGTATTAGAGGAAAAGATACCAAGACTAGAGATTGTTGAGGCTAGAAGGGATTAGGAGGTACCAAAGGTGGTGATGCCTATGCTTGAGCTCAAGGAGCTCGACGAGGAACTAGAGATAGACCCAGAGATACTGTATTTGTTACACCCTAATGTGGATGGAGATGAGGGATTTAATACAGTCGAGTCCTATACGGTTTCTACCACTTTAGGACCTCCCGTTTCGGATAGCGATGATGATGAGCAGGAGGATAATATGTGGATGTATATATAGTAGGATATGTACAGTTCAGCCAGTGTATATGACTATGTGCTTGGCACACGAATTTTGTACTGACTTTGTGTTTGATGAGAATGAATATATGTTATGACCTTGCTATGTGCACTACATCCATTTGTGTGCCTGCTCTTGAGTTATGTTATATTATTTTACCAACAAAACTGTATGCACTGTAAAGATATCTCCTAAATGAACTTTTGGACGATCATCGCAAACTAAATAACACTAAAGTAACGGTGAAGGAGCCGCATGTGGAATGTCTCCACCTTGTAACTTTGGACCATCCTATGTTTCAAACCTTCCAACAAATGGCTTATACCATTCAACGGTTGACTGAGATTATCACAAGAGTCAATGAGAATGTTGGAAAAATGAGAATATGAGTAGGAGAAATTGAAGTGAACTTTGGGGTATGAGTCAGAAAAGATTTAGAGACCCCAATGGCAAAAGAAAAAAAAAATGTAGAGGAGGGGAGGCCTGACTAGAGGATAACCATCTTTTAGATGCTTTAACTGTGGGGAGGTAAAGCCCAAGAGTTTCAATTACCCTCATCCTCGAAGGATAGGAGTATGGAGTTGACCAGGAAAGAAATAATCAGGGCGAAGGTAAGAACTAGAAAGAGAGAACCTATGATAAGCTTTTTCTCCTAGACTTGGACCTGCTAAACCACAAGTGAATGCTCAAGTGCTTGCATTGGAAAAGACGGATAATCATGCCATAGCAGTGGAAGGAACGCTCCTTATTTTGAATTATGATGCTAAAATATTGGTAGATCCCGGTTGTACGCATTCCTTTGCTGACAATTCATTTCTTAATGCTATGGGGACAAAAAGAGGACAGTTCAGCCAATTGTTGGGCTTCCTCCCACCTAAATCCCACATTTTTCTTTACCACTTCGGTTAGAGGGGCCGTTGTTGTGCTAAAATTTTGTATGAACCTCTACAGAAACTAGCTAGCCCATGGAAACTATAGATTTGGGTAATAGTGGTAGGGTGGGCCAATCTTGGATTGCTTTTACTTTTCCCTCATCAACCTCAATCCCTTTGGCATTCACAACATACCCAAGGAATGTAATCCTCTCCAAACAAAAAGAGCACTTCTCAAAGTTAGTATACAATCTCTCCCTTTGGAGGGCAACAAGCACACTTTTAACATAATTCAAATGATCCACATATGATTTGCTATAGATTAATATATCATCAAATTACACAATAACAAATTTTCCAATGAATTCCCTCAAAACATAGTGCATTAATCGCATGAAAGTACTAGGAGTATTAGACAACCCAAATGGCATGACAAGCCACTCATACAACCCTTGTTTGGTTTTAAAAGCCGTTTTCCCTTCATCCCCTTCTCTTATTCTAATTTAGTGGTAACCGGATTTCAAGTTAATTTTAGAAAAAAAATGCATGCACCAAATAGCTCATTAAGCAAGTCATCTTGCCTAGGAATGGGATAGCGGTACTTTACTATGATGTTGTTGATAGCGCAACAATCCATACACATATGCCATGTCCCATCCTTTTTGGGCACCAAGTAAACTGGAACTGCACATGGGCTTAGGCTATCTCTCACATGTCCCTTCTCAAGTAATGCATCTACTTGCTTTTGCAATTCCTTGGACTTTTCTGGGTTGCTTCTATACGCTGGTTGGTTGGGGATGATGACTCCGGGCACAAAGTCGATTTGATGCTCAATCCCTCTTATAGGTGGTAGTCCTCTGGGCACCTCTTTTGGCAAAACGTCTTCAAATTATTGAAAAATAGCTGTAATTTCATTAGGCAAAAACAATGTAGAATCATTAGTAGAAACATAAGAACCTTTGCATAAAAGAAGAATAACCGGTACCTTAGCTTCTATAGACTCTATGACCTCACTTTCTTTTGCAAAGTAATTCACTCTTCTTTTACCTTCCCTCTCTTGTCCTTGTTCACTCCTATCCTTGATCGTCAAATGTACTTGTTTGTCCATCCTCTTTCTCAACTCTTTTTCTTTCCTTTCTTGTTTTTTTCTCTCAATTTCTTGTTTTTGTTTGACATCTTGTGCTCCCTTCTTTTTTTCTTTCTCCTTCATGATTCTTTTATCTTTGTTCACCTCACTAGAGGCCATAGGGATGAGGGTAAACTTAGTTCTCTCCTTGAGTAGGGAATAAGTATTCTTCCTCCCATCATACTTTACACACCTATCGTATTGCCAAGGCCTCCCTAGGAGCAAGTGACTCACTTGCATGGGTACCACATCACATAACACATCATCCTTGTACTTTCCCATCTCAAAAGACACCAAAACTTATTTGTTTATTCTCAATTCCCCGCAATCGTTCAACCATTACAATTTGTAGGGTTTTGGGTGTTTAATTCATCTTATGTCCAATTTCTCAACTAAATTTGCACTAATCACGTTAGTGCAACTCCCACTATCCACAACGAAACTACAAGGGGTCTTGTTGATTAGATACCTAGTGTAGAAAATGTTCTCTCTTTGTTGGTGATCTTGATCTTCAATGGCTTATGAATTCAATGACCTTCTTGTGACTCCCACCAAAGAGTATTTTTGACCAACAACTTCCCCTTCATCACTTTCCTCTTCCCCATTTCCCTCTTGGTCTCCTTGATACCTTTCTTCCTATTCTTCTTCGTCGGTAGAAACCCCACCATAGGAATTAGTATACATCGTTTTCTTGCTTGGACACTCATGGGAAGTATATCCATATCCAAAGCACTTAAAACACTTAATATCCCTATTCCTTTATAGCCTTTCCATGGATTTTCCCTTATCCTTGTTCCAACCTTCCCTAGGCTTCCAATCCTCTCTAGGTTTCCAAGTCTCCCTTGGTTTGTTGAAGTCCCTTTGAAATGGCTTAAGGGCTTTATCCTTCTTAATTGGCATCTTATTAATAGTGTTGGGGTTTGGAAGTGGTGGTCTAGTAAATGCCCTCCTCTTTAATTGCCTCTCAATCTTCATAGCAGCATATACCATATCCTCCAATCATTCATAAAGGTGCAATTCTACCAAATTGGTAATTTCCCTATTTAATCCTCCCAAGAATCTTGCCCCTGTTACCTTAGGATCCTCATTGATTTGAGCTCTCATCAATATTACTTCCATCTCTTTATGGTAATCTTTCATACTCCTGTTCCCTTGCTTAAATGATTGGAGCCTTTGGTAAAGATCATTGTAGTAATAGTATGGTAAAAACCTAGCCCTCATCATATCTTTCAACAAATTCCAACTAGCCACGGTTTCCACTCCCATTTATCTCCTTTGTGCACTAACTTGCTCCCACCAAACTAAAGCATACTCCAAAAATCCTAAGATAGCCAACCTCACCTTTGACCTTTCACTATAGGTATGACTTTCTAAGAAGATCTCCATCTTACTTTCCTACTCGAAATATGCTTCGGGGTCACTCTTGCCATAGAATGTGGGCACTTTCAATTTAATGTCGTTCAACTCCCTCTTCTCACCATTTCCTTCTCTCCTACCTCCTCTATTACCCCATACTCTATTGTGTTCCCCAAAGGCTTCAACTTGTTCCTCCTCATACCATTCATCAACTCCATCAAACTCTCTTTCTAACCCCTTTAGGTTGTTTCCACCATTCCTTCCTTAACCCCTACCTTGTCCTTTTCTCATACCATGTTTTCCCCCTGGCATAGGAGTTTGTTGGAATCCCCTGATAGAGTGCTCATCCCACTCTTCCCCTTGTTGAACATTTAATGAAGGAATATGGGCATCACCATCCCTCATCCTAGAGCTAGGTACTTCAAATCGCTCTTGGCCTCTCCTTTGTGTGACGGTAGAAGATTGTCCAAGATGATTTATCAATTCCCTTGTCATGTTTTGAAACTCATTTTGCATAGTCCTCATCATAGCTTGCAAGTCTTCACGCAAAACTCTAGCATCAATTTGTTCTTCTTGAGGTCTATTAGATCCACTTAGGTTTGACCTAGAGATCTCTTGGTTATGGGTCATGGTGGTGGAATATTTACTTATTTATACTTGCAAAATAAAGAGATTAGAAAGAAAAATAGATCATCACTTCACTTCCTTGCATGTTGACTCTCAAATGTTGGTTACTCCACGCTTGGGTTTACTCTCTTAGGTTCTTTTAGTAATAAGCTCACCCTCTTGCCTTTTTCTCAATACTCAAGCCTTCTTTTTCAATCACAATTCTCTCCAACAACTAAAGATTTAGTCCAACTTAGTAAATCACACAAATCAATGGATTTTTCTAATTAGGGGGTCTTAGGGGAATTTCAACAAACACTTGTTGGGCACCTCAAACAAACAAGTTTTAATCAAGAATTTCAAGAAATGTGGACTCAATCAACACAAGAACAAACACGTAGATACACAAGAAAACACTTCTAACCAAGAAACAAATAAGAGTTAGCAAGAATAAAGAAATAAGAAAAACTAGAACTAGGATTATGAAGAATAAGATGATCACAAGTGTGCATGATGTGTTCAAACCTGGGTATAAAAATCATACAACAACTAAGCACATTCCCAATCAAGTTTAAATTAAAACGTTCAATCTAAATCACACATATGAGTAAGCGTACTCATCATTAACCAAGCATAGGGTTCAAACGAGTGTCCATCCTCAAGGAACAAGTAGACATTAATTACATTTCTTTCATTGTTTAACCGACTCAATAAAGTGAAAAATAAGTAAAAAGAAAAAAAATAAAAGTATACACATGTCAAGGATGGAGAAGTATGTAACTCAAACCATTGTGTAGACAAACATGATCTTAAAGAACTCAACTATTATCATAACTAATTATTCACTTGGTATCATGAACGATTAAGATAAACTCACTTCTTTTTCCATCCATGAATCCCTACCTTCTAGGAAACTTAGTATCACATGTTCTGTCTCAACCAGTCTTACCCAAAAGATGCATTGAACACCATTCTTGATTAAATTTTCATATTCTGAAAAACTTAAAACATGAAATTAACCAATGAATCCATATTCTGGCAGACATCAATTAACCTTTAATTACCAGTTCTTAGTAATTAACCCCTTTTTCAAGAAAGTTAAGAGACAACAAATATGAAACCAATGAATTGAACTACCATCAGCCCCCTTTTCAAGCAAGTCAATAGAAAGTAACAATCAATCAATCTCGTAATCAGCACAAGTAATTAAATACCAAGAAGAACAATCAATTAATCAAAAGATCACATAACTCTAAATATCATGAATATCTAAAACAATGTCAAATTACAATAACATATCATTATCAAGAAAAAGAAAACAAAGGAAAGAAATAGATACTTATAGACAAGCCTTCATCTTCTTTCTTTGAAGACCTTCTTGCACAACCCTCATTGAACTATTTATCTCGAGAAAATATTAGTGATGTACTTAAAAATAAATGTAAGTCCCTACATTGTGCACCCCTTTTTCTATGTACATTGGCCTTTATTTTTAGGCTTACAAAGTCGTAAAAAAAATCCTAAATAAAAAAGAAGTAATTACCTAAAGAAATCAAAAACCAAAAAGCTATAATAAAAAGCTAAAAATAAAAACCTAAATAACTAAATAAGAATTGAGAAGTCCATCGCCTTTTGACTTTTTGTGAAATTGAATCAATTTGGACTTCTAATTTTGTTTTGGCTTTTGTTGTATAGTGCTGAGCAAATTGATGTCTGAATTGGAATTGTGAAATTTGCAATTGTTGAAGCTAACTTCCAATTAAAGCCGTGTGGAAGCCACCGAAAATTGCTTAGCTTTATTTGTTGTTACTGTCGGCTAAAGGGAGCCACTTTCCTTGCCTCACGCAACTGCCTTTGTCTTCTTGCATTGCTAACCATCGAAATCAATTTCCTTCATCTTGCTTTTGCTATTGCAGCGGCTTCAATTGAGCCGTTTCCCTTGTTTCGTCTCAATTGAGCCGAAAATCATCAAAACCCACCGAAATTATTTGCTGCATTCAATTTTCTTTCGTCCTTTTCGCAGCCACCATTGTTGACCTTTCTTTCTCCCTGGGCCCCATCGATTTTCTGCTTTTCTTTGTTGCTGTTAGGGGTGGCAATCGTGTCGTGTTTGGGTTGGCGGGTCGTGTCAACTTGAGATAATTACATTTGACAGGCCAACCCGAACACGACCCGATTAATAAATGTGTCGTGTCGTGTCAACCCATTTATTTTCGTGTCGTGTTCGTGTTATAAAATGGGTTGACACGACATAACACAATTAGACACAAAAATTAAATAGATAATTACTAAATTCGTCAACCCGAATACTTACTAAACCCGCCAATCTGTGCACCATTATACAAAAAATTTGAAAAAATCAAATCAAATTATATAAAATTAAAAAACTAATAAAATAGTCCGTAAAGTTATAAATAACCAATAAAATAACAAACCATCATACTAAATATTTAGAGATCTTAATAAATTCATAAGATTTAATCTTAAAAATCTAAACAAATGTAATTTTGCAATAAAATTGGTTATTCAAGAAATTATTTTCTCTAGATATTTAGAACAACAATTTTGTCGTAACATGCCAGGAATTTTAAAGAGCAAATGGAGAGCAAAAAACGAGCACGAAAGGAAGGCTTGTCCTTGTAGGGTGTAATTCAAATTGTCTTTGTCCCAATGCCAGAAATAGCATAGTTTACGAACTGGTCAATCGATGCTGAGTGAACTTTATCCTCTGGTAAATGCACCACACGAGCTTCTTTTCATTCTATATTCGATTCGGCCTGTAGGCATATTACATACGTTATTTCTTAAAGGTCTAACCTTCCCCTTTAGACTTGCGCAAGGTCGTTGCTTACCAACTCGTACTAATATTATTATTATAGTCACTAAATAATAATTAATTAATAATTATTCATTTACTATATATCAAGAAAATAACTACATTAACATCATTTATTTTCTTTAAGATGTCTCATATAATTAAACAAAATAGACACACAAATAATTTAATTAATTCATATAATAAAATTTAATTCAATTAATTCATGTAAAAAATTAAATTATCTAATTTTCTATAGTAAAATTTGTAGGGTATTTCAAAAAGTATTAAATATAAATATTAAAAAAAGTTAAACGGGTTCGCGGGTTGAAACGGGTTAAAACAGGTTGAACCCGTTTATGACCTGTACACGTTTAAAGTTAAACGGGTCGACCTGTTTCGACCCGAACCCGCGAAACCCCAACCCTAACCCGCTATAACCGTGTTGTGTTCGTGTCATGTTGGCGTGTCGTGTTCAATATTGCCACCCCTAGTTGCTGTTTTTGCTGCAATTGTCTTCTGTTGTCGGCTTTGGCTTTGAGCCATAAGGCTGCCAAAATTGTTTCTTTTCTACCCGAATTTCCTTCTTCTTTCTCCTTCTTTTGCTTTAGTCTTTTGCTGACCGAAATTCTCCTTGGCTGACCGAATAAATTCTTTCTTCTTGTTGCAATTGTTTTTGTCTGACTTTTCTTTTGCTGTCGGCTTAGATGAAGCCAGCCGACATTGTTTCTTTGTTTCCATTTCCAATTCAATTCCTTTGCTCTTCCAATTGCTTGCACTTCCTTGCTTTTCCAGTAGAAAATCGACACCGATTCTCCTTCTCTGCCGCCTATATTCTGCTTTGTGATGATTTTGTTTTATTTTACCCTTAAAATCTGAAATAATGCACAAAATACCTTTTCAAGAGTAAAATCTCAAATATGAAGGAATATGGTTAGTTATTTCACAAAATGTATCACAAAATAATATCAAATAACTATGAAAAATATGACTAATTTAGATCCTATCATACTCCCCCACACTTGAATCTTTACTTGTCCTCAAATAAATACTTAACCAAAGCCCTTAAAATAATTTATTTTTTCATATTCATCCATAACAAAGCCATAATTTCTTTCCAACCATAGACACAAAATTGTCATTCATTCACCCTTTAAAAACCTTTGGAAACTCATACATTAAATCAAATAATCCCAAGGTCATCAAAGTTAAGTTAAACAAGCTTATATCTAGTACATGAAAATTATTCCACTCCTCAAGCAAAAACATACATAACATAAATCATACAAGTCAAGTTATTTAACCAATTCAAGCATTATAAACTCAAATTTACCAAACTCGAGTTAGTGAAATAAGAAAAACACTCCACTCTTTATTTATCTATGACTTTGGGAATTAATAGTCTCAAGTGCATGGATTTCTCTTCACACACCGTATTGGCCCCCTTTATAGTCATTTTTTCTCTCATAATTTTTTTTCTTTTTCTTTTCTTTTCTTTTTCTTGCCTTTTTACCTTCAGGATAGCCTCAAGAGAGTACACTGAATACACTTGCTACTTCTCCCCATATTGACCCCCTTTTCAGCTAAAGGTCTTCAAAAATCATTAATAAAAGAAGTTTTTTTCAACTCAATTTTTTTTCACCTCAATTTTTTCTCATATATTTTTTTCCAACTAAAATTTTTTCCCTCTCATTCCTTATTCAAAACTTAAAGTTAAGTAAATTCTAAATCCATAATACAAGAATTAATCAACAACTTTTCCCATATTTCATCACATCATCCATACTCAAACTCAAAGAAATAAAACAAAACTCAAATACCAAATATAACCAAGGTTAACTTAAATTCTCAAGACTTAGAAAAATCTAACTTATACACAAGTTTACCTTTTTTATAAAATCCTACCATACTGAATGACAAATTCATATCCAAAGTTAAAAAGGAAATCATATCTTTATTATAAACAAATAAACTCAATTTAGCTCCAAATCTTCAAACTTTGTTTTTTTTTTAAAAAAAAAAATCTCAACAATTTCTACAATTTTAAAAAAATTCAAACATATATTATTGAAAATCCCTTAAACATATATAATTGAAAATCCATTGAAAATCACACAGATGCACTTGAGAAAATGTTAAATCTCTCCCCCATACTTAAATTGGACATTGTCCTCAATGGCCTAAAATAGCACACTAAAGCATAATCAAGGGACCAAGAATGCAAAGAGGGAAAAGAAAATCATACTCCCCAAGGCAGATTAGCTCCATGAAAAGTCCAAATTTCAAATTCTAAAGTAACTCAACAACAAGAAAAATAAAGATAATTGATAAAAACTTGGACCTTGAATATCACCAAAACACTCCCCCACACTCAAACTAAACCATGTCCTTATGGGCAAAAAATAAACACCATAAAGAATCTCCAATGGGACCAAAATTAAAAAGGGGTAGAAAGTTTAAGTAATACTCCCCAAGTTTAGATTAGCTCTAAGATATGAGAAGTTCATGCTTCATGAAGTTGGAAGAATAATCCCAGCGAAATCAACCTATAAATAGAAAGATGAACACACAAGTAAAAGTATAAAGAGTAATTGAAATAAAAACAGAAATCAAGGGAGATGAAAGATAGAAAGTCAAAGCCTTTAAGTCCCCCTCGAAGTAGAGTCTTCCTTGTCTCCAAATTGTCCAATAGCACCACCAACTAGACCATCACAACCTCCAAAGGGTTCACAATATCCTCTTCGTCTCATCCAAATCCACTTTGCAATTGGTTCTCTTTCTAGTGAAGACCGTTTTCAGATTTTTGATACTCACGAAAAATAAGACTAATATCCAACGTAGATAGCACAAGTATAATGTCAACCAATCTTCAATCAACAAAATAGCACAAGGAGGCCAAGATTTCTAGATGTGAAACAATTTCAGAAAAATGCATAGCTAATGTTTAGAAGCAATCTTAAGACGTACAATTCATTATATGCATTCTTCTATCATCAAATAAACTCAACAAAGATATATCCATGTCCGGTAAATTTTTCCTTAAAAACAAAAATACACAATGCCAAGAATTTCAAGAGGATAAAATTAAGCTTAACACGAAGAGAGTTTTTTCACCAATGTATTCCCCAACGTATAAGTTTTTTAAAAAAATTTTTAATCCATAGGGGATAATTAGTAGAAGAAGAAAAATAATTTGAAGAAGAAGAAGGGGGAAAACGAAGATGAAGGGAAGGAATAAAAGTATTATTCTAGGGGAATAAGAAATAAATAAATAAAAATAAAATAAGAAAGAAAAATACAATGGAGCCGACATTGGTTTCGGGCCCCAACCGGCGTCGGTTGCATTCTGTTTGGGCTTCGGCTTTTTTTTTTTTTTTTTTTTTGCTAAAACTATCCTAATTGAATGCATGACCATAATATATTTAAAACAAGAATTCCTAAAGTAAACTAAAATAAAAAATTGTAAATAAAGAAACAACTAAGAAAATAAAGTAGTTCGTCTCCAATATCGTGTTAGGTAAAGTCCAAACATGAAAATAAAAAGAGTTAGTAGTGACTCAAAATTATAGACATAAAAATCAACAAATTAAAATACAAAGATTACACATATTCCATATTAACATTAGGTTAATAAAATTAAATAAATAAATATACAATATATACAAACATAGAAAGACACGTTAATGATTATAAACATGTATATACCTATTTACCTATTTACATCATATAACGAAATTAATTATACAAACAACAACACAGGCACTTCTTCATACAAGGAACGTATATACAAATTTACATATTTATCTATTTAAATATTTACAACATATAGTGAAATCAAGATACAATTATACAAACAACAAAATAGGGCCCTTACTCATACAAGGAATGTATATACATATTTACTTATTTACTTATTTACATATTTACATGGTTAAATCAACAAAATCCAAGTTTTCATGCTATTGTTCCGCAATAACGGTGCCAAAAACTCGTTGTGTTCAGACTTGGGTATAAAAATCATACAACAACTAAGCACATTCCCAATCAAATTTAAATTAAAACGTTTAACCCAAATCTCACATATGAGCAAGCGTACTCATTATTAACCAAGCATAGGGTTCAAATGAGTGTCGATCCTCAAGGAACATGTAACACCCCGCTACCTAGGCCCGCCAGGGCCGGGGATATCGCCCCGTCCAAAGGACAAGGGATTTTTATAACTAGGTCACACAAATAAAAATTGCGGAATAAAAATAATACTTTAACTTAAAATTTTATTATAGCCCCAAAAAAAAAAATCCAAGAATAAATCCATGAATTCCCAAAACAAAACCATAAATAAAATTATCCACTCTTGTCTCCCCAAAGCAATACATCGAATTAAATGACAACAATCTCTTCCAAGGCAGATACTACTAGCTACTCATCCCCACAGCAGGATCGACCTGAAATCATGGTAAAAAGGTGATGAGACAGAAATCTCAGTAAGTCCGTGTGTGCTTTGGGTGTTTAGTGAAAGCAGTTCATGGATGCAAAGTGCGAAATCTTTATAAGAGAAAGATTGGCAAGCAGTAAACATCAGTCAAAAGTAAGAGTGGCGTTTTAGCTATTCCAGTCATACATGATCAACAAAATCAACCACTCATAAGAAAGGATTATGGGTTACCACACATTGGGCCCCACAACCGGATGGTCAGTATGCCACACTTTGTGCATACCGCCGGTCAAAATGCCACACTTTGTACAGACTGACAAAAGTAGGTGATCGGCCTACTGGGCAAGATACTCCTCCTTCTCTATACCCAAACAACAACCGGGTGTCCATTCCGGCAAAATACAGTCACTTTACTGAAAAGAACACTGCTAGCTCGGACCGGCACGACCCACTGGACTGATGTCCTATCCGGGAAGGACTCACCCCTCAGAGGTGGCCACCTACTGAGAAACTTACCCTAACCCCTTAAGGACTAGTCCTAGTAGTCCACCCTTTTTGAGTACTCAACGACGTTTCCCACTTGGGCTAAAATGAACAAAACATTGCTCCACATGAAAATGGCATTTTGAGGGTTTCCAAAGTCCTTGAAAAAAATCAACTTTAGAAAGAGTTTAAGTTTGGTAAATCTGCTCCTTGTCTTTTAAATAATTTAAATGTTTGAAATAAGAGAGAGTTCAACCCTCCATTGCCTTTACATAAATAAGTGTCTATACATTCTACATTTGGCTTGCCATAAGAAAAACATTTCCCATCAATCAGGTTTTATGCAGGAGCTTACCTGATTCTTGCTCACAACAACAAGGTCTCCAACAGCTGATCTAACCCCACATGGGCAAATACACATCACAATCAATTCCAAGCTACAATCCACTTCCTCAATTTTAAATCAACTTCTCTTGCTACTACCATGATCCTAGTGTCCCAAGCTTTAAGGCCAAACAATACATAAATAGTTTTGTAGGTTGAGCCTAATTTGATATTTAAATTAATTAATGGTTTGGGAAATAATTTCTAATAAGTTGAAAGTTTAAATCTTGCTGGGGAAAATTTAGAGTTTATTTGCTCAAGAGTCCTAGCTAGTAATAAGTAAAATAATGATTTAATAATAGTTTAGTTGTTAGAAAATAATTGGTTGCTAAAACTAGTTGAGATTAATTTTAATGAGTCTTGCTTGGAAAATAATAAGTAAACTTTTAAAAAAGGATTTTATTTAATAAATATTTTACTAATTATGATTATTTCCATTAAAGGCTTCAATTGATTTCTTTATTTTAAATACTATTTATTTATTTCATTTTCTAGAAAAATTATTATTTATTTGACCAAAATATCCTTTATGTATATAATAATCCAAATCTACCCTTCCTAGGGTTTTTTGACATTTACTAGGAAAATTTTATATCATTAAATATTTTATTTATGAAATAAAATTAGTTTAGGGTCAACTAGATCATGGTCAAATTTCTATGGCTAACCACAGTCAAGAACATATGCAATCCTTCCATTCATCAAATCATCCAAATCATGCATATAAGCATAGATCTAAATTTATTAAGACATGATCTAACCTCTCTAACATAAATATGATCATGGCTTCAATAATCTAACATACATATAAATCCTATTCACCAAAGGTGACATAATCTGTAGCATGCTTTATCTCAAATACTTCATGCATCAAACCTCAAATCATCACACAACCAACCAAGATAATCCTTCCATGCATAAATCCCATCTCCTTCACAATCATACAAATGATCATGCTTCAATCTCAACAATATATATATACTCAAATCCTATCACCATCCACCTACTATCAACATCATTCTAGAGACATAATTCTAGAGTTTAAAAGAATGATTGAAGGGACTTACTTGATCGATGAATGCTTCGAAGGAGTTTAGAATAGATCTCAACTCCTTGATGCCTAACTTTGTCCAAGGGAGATGGCGAAAACATAGTCCTGGGGTGAAGGAGCCATCCGGCCAAGAGAGAGAGAGAGAGAGAGAGAGAGAGAGAGGAAGAGAGAAAAAGAAACCATTAGCATACTTATAAACATAGGTTCTCATTAGAAATCAAGATTGGAGGAGATGAAGTTGTTAGAATAATTTTACCTTGAATGTGTTCTTGTCCTTCACAGAAATTTCTGGTTTTAATCCGAAGTAGCAAGATGATTTGTGGAGTTTGATGTTAAGAATGGGTCTAATGGACTCACGATAGTGAGTAGGTCAAATCTGGAAGTTTTAGAGAGGATTTGAGATGGTTTGGAGGGGTATTAGGTGAAGGTAAGAGGTAGGTGTTCTTGGTGTAGTGTGTGTGTTCTTAGAGGTTCGGAGAATTCGAGAGGTTGAATTTGTGTAGCTGCCGAAATTCCGTGAGAGCTAGGGCTGGTTGAATTTCTGTAGGGTTTAGGAAGTTGTTTCTCTGATTTGGAAGGGAAAAGGAAAGGTTAGTTGTTACAATCCTTGAAGAATATTTTTAGGAAGTGAATTTGGAAACTAAATATTCCAAGAATATCTTTATTGTTGGAGAGCTTTGGAAGTCTGCCATGGCCGACTGTTTGAGAAGAATTTCGGTAGGATTAATACTGGTTTATGGAAGCTTATGGTGGCCGAAAGTAGGGTGCTCAATGGTGAAGAAGAAGTCTGGTTATTTGGGGAATGCATTATGGAAAGTTGCTAACCAAAGGTGGCTGGAATTTTGGAAATCAATCAAGCATAATTGTAGGGATTTGTTGGAGAGATTTTCGGACAGCCATTGCTGAATTTCGTGCAGAAGCTTAAGGGAAACAATGGAGCTCTGTTACTGGAGGTTTAAGGAAGGTTTCTGCAGAACAAGGGTGGTGTTTCGGCTGGAAGAAGATTGGGAAACAAAGCCGGAAAATTTTCCTGCACAGAATTTCGCTGGGCAGAAATTTTCTGGATAGATTTTCGGCTGCCATTTCCAGCCAACTTGCAGAGAGTTTGAAGGGGAATTTCGGGGGTATTCAAGGCTGGTTTCCGGCTTTCTTCATGGAGGAAAAACATGGCTAAGGTTCTACACAAAATCTGGAAGAAAACAGCTTGGTTTTGGACTCTCAAAGTGGTGATTTGTATAGGAATTTTTCCTGTAGTTGCTCCAGCTTTGAGCAGTCCGAAAATGGCCAAGAAATCCATATTGCAAACTGATCCTAAAGACCATTTTTCTGGCAGCATTTGGGAGGGAATGTTAGCTAAGAAACTCGACACTATCAAGGCACAATAGCTGGAAAATTTCAGCTCATTCCAAGAAGGAAGATGAACTAGCTAGAGTGAATTTTCAGCAAGCTCACTAGAGGGATTTTTTTCCTCTTGGAATTTCCCACAACTCTTCCAATTTTTCAGACCATAAGAAATCTTTTACTAAGACATTTTGATCCTACAAGATCACAGCACTTTACTGAAATTTCTGGAAGAAAATTGCTAGAATCACTTAATCAAACTAATGAGTTGAGAATTAAGGAAAATCAAAGATCAAGGGAAAATGAATTCCCTTTAGGAAATTCGAGTAGGGTAAAGGAGTAGAATGAGGTTACTCCTAACATGTCTCTCTTAGGACATCATCCCTACCTTACTCCAAGCTCATAAGGCCGGAATTATTCTTCCCCAAGCAAAAATAAAATTTAATCAAGTTAAAGCTTCTATGATGAAATTTGAACCCAAGACCTCAAGAATTAATTCCATAGCTCTAACCACTAAACCACAACAACTCTTGTTGTTATTTCCACTAGAAAATTAATTCGTATTTAATCCTCAAGCTATCTTCCTATTTTCACTTCATGCAAAAATTACTATTTTGCCCCTCTCACTCAATACTCACCAACAAGGCTTCAAGACAATAAAACTCAAATTCAAAGCACATAAAAATCATATAAAAATATATTGAGTCGTGAAATAAGGCATGATATGCATCCCAACCCCCTTACTCTAAGGTTGGTCTTGACTGGGGTTTCACAGAACAAGTAGACATTAATCACCATTCTTTCATTGTTTAACCGACTTGATAAAGTGAAAAATAAGTAAAAAGAAAAAAATAAATAAAAATAAAAGAATACACATGTCAAGGATGGAGAAGTATGTAACTCAAACCATTGTGTAGACAAACATAATCTTAAAGAACTCAACTATTATCATAACTAATTATTCCTTTGGCATCATGAATGATTAATATAAACTCACTTCTTTTTCAATCCATGAATCCCTACCTTCTAGGAAACTTAGTATCACATGTTCTGTCTCAACCAGTCTTACCCAAAAGATGCACTGAATACCATCCTTGATTAAATTTCCATATTCTGGCAAACTTAAAACATGAAATTAACCAATGAATCCATATTCTGGCAGACATCAACTAACCTTTAATTACTAGTTCTTAGCTATTAACCCCTTTTTCAAGCAAGTTAAGAGACAATAAATATGAAACCAATGAATTGAACTACCATCAACCCCTTTTTCAAGCAAGTCAATAGAAAGTAACAATCAACCAATCTCATAATTAGCACAAGTAATTAAATACCAAGAAGAACAATCAATTAATCAAAAGATCACATAACTCTAAATATCATGAATATCTAAAACAATGTCAAATTACAATAAAACAATTAACATATCATTGTCCTGAAAAAGAAAACAAAAGAAAGAAATAGATACTCATAGACAAGCATTCTTCTTCTTCCTTTGAAGACCTTCTTGCACAACCCTCATTGAACTATTTATCTCAAGAAAATATTGGTGATGCACTTAAAAATAAATGTAAGTCCCTACATTGTGCACCCCCTTTTTCTATGTACATTGGCCTTTATTTATAGGCTTACAAAGTTCTTAAAAGAGTCCTAAATAAAGAAGAAGTAATTACCTAAAGAAATCAAAAACTAAAAAGGAATAATAAAAAGCTAAAAATGAAAACCTAAATAACTAAATAAGAATTGAGAAGTCCGCCGCCTTTTGACTTTTTGTGAAATTGAATCAATTTGGACTTCTAATTTTGTTTTGGACTTTGCTTTTGTCGTGTAGTGCTGAGCAAATTGATGTTTGAATTCAAATTGTGGAATTTGCAATTGTTGAAGTTAGCTTCCAATTGAAGCCGTGTGGAAGCCACCGAAAATTGCTTAGCTTTATTTGCTATTGCTATCGGCTAAAGGGAGCCACTTTCCATGCCTCACGCAACTGCCTTTGTCTTCTTACATTGCTGACCACCGAAATCAATTTCCTTCCTTTTGCTTTTGTTATTCCTTCAGCTTCAATTGAGCCAAAAATCATCAAAACCCACCGAAATTGTTTGTTGCATTCAATTTTCTTTCGTCCTTTTCTCAGCCACCATTATTGACCTTTCTTTCTCCCTTGGCCCCACCGATTTTTTGCTTTTCTTTGTTGCTATTTTTGCTGCAATTGTCTTCTGTTGTCGGCTTTAGCTTGGAGCCATGAGGCTGCCCAAATTTCCTTCTTCTTTCTCCCTCTTTTGCTTTTGTCTTTTGCTGACCAAAATTCTTCTTGGCTGACCGAATCAATTCTTTCTTCTTGTTGCAATTATTTTTGTCTGACTTTTTTTTTGCTATCGGCTTAGATAAAGCCAGCCGACATTGTTTCTTTGTTTCCAATTCCAATTCAATTCCTTAGCTCTTCCAATTACTCTGCACTTCCCAATTTTTCCAGTAGAAAATCGACGCCGGTTGTCTTTCTCGGAACCGGCACCGCCTATATTCTGCTTTGTGACGATTTTACTTTATTTTACCCTTAAGATCTGAAATAATGCACAAAATACCTTTTCAAGGGTAAAATCTCAAATATAAAGAAATATAGTTAGTTATTTCACAAAATGTATCACAAAATAATATCAAATAACTAGGAAAAATATGACTAATTTAGGCCCTATCAGTGCACTAGTAAAGTTGAGTTCAATGAGCATGAAATTCAATAATAGAGTGATATACTAAGTCCCAATATCCCAAGGAATGAAAATTAAGAATCAAAGTTCCCAAATATAGCCAAAAACATTCTAATGGAACATTTATCAAACACCTTGGTTGCAATCCCGTCACTCAAAACCAACCAATATTTTCACTCAAATTCAAGTCTATTTTCACCACAATCATAAGATAAATTTGTTCCCAAGCAATATACTAACTTCAAGGAGCAATTTTCTTAAGGAAAAATAAAGAAATAGCAAAGATAACATGACCTTTTTGTAGTTTTTTTTTTAGTTACGAGATTTCTCTTATTTTTGCTCCAACTTTGTAGGGCTCCTTTTCTTGCTTCCAAGCTTTGATTCCTTGCCTTGATACCAAACTCTTTGATATGATCTTGAGTAGGCTTTTTCTTGGTGTTGTGGGTAATTTAGTAGATTATGAGTTCAGCCCATCCCATAGGACCAAAACAGTGAATTTCTTGAGTCAAAACGGAGAAATTAAACTAACAACCTACCCTCTATCAAATCCTTGAAGAACTAGGCTTCAAAGACCCTTAAGAATAGTAGAAAGTTCTACTATAATCTCATTCCAATATCTTTGAAGCAACAAAGGAAAACAAGAACAAAAAGAATAGAGAAAATAGGCACCCAAGTAATGGAATTCAAACAAACCTTAGAAGATAAAAGCAACTATAACTCATTGAAAGAAACCACTTTGGATTATCCAAAAAGATTTATAGACTCATTCATAAAATGGACTAAGCCTTAAGCATGATCTTGAACAAGATGAACAAGGAGGCTAGGGCCTCTCAAGACTCTCTCTTCAAATTTGAATAATGTGTGTGAATTGTGTTGTCAACTCACTAAAAGTTGTATTTATACTACCCTAACCCTAGCTAAGTAATCCCTGAGGTTCTAATACAATTTAGGGTCTTAATAGGTCTTTACAAAATATTTAAAATGGAGAAAAACCAGAGAAAACATAAAAAACATGAGGCAGCCGAGCTAGAGCCGGCACCGGCTAGGGCTCTTGAGCTTTGAATTTTGGAATTAAATTAATTGATAATTTAGCGTATGCAGAAGTCGCATACATTAGTAGTTATCAATCAACAATTGGAATGGCCCTATTTGAAGCTTTATGTGAAAGGAAATATAGTCTAGGACGAAGGATGGATGAATAAGATGCCTTCAATCTTGAAAAGTTTGACAAGCTGTGGAGATGATTAAATCAAGTTGGAGGCAGTTCAGAGTTGACAGAAAAGTTACACGGATCGACGTAAGAGAGATTTAGAATTTGTAAAAGGAGATTGTGTATTCTTGAAGTTAACTCCGTATCGATAATTAGGAATTAAAGGACCAAGAAAGAAGCTGGCACCTAGGTACATTAGACCATTCCCTATTGTCGAGAGGATTAGGAAGATGACTTATCAATTACAGTTACGAATAGAGCTTCAGAGTATTCCCAATATGTTTCATGTTGCCCAACTTCAAAAATATGTAGCTGATCCCGTACACATTTTGAATGAAGAGCCTATTAAGATCTTGGAGTATGCTGAAAAGGATTTGCAGAATGAAGAATTCCACTTGTGGAAGTGTTGCGGAATCATTATCCAGTGCAAAATGCAACTTGGGAAATGGAAGTGAAGATGTTGAAAAAGAATCCAGAATTATTTCAGGTTAAGCCAATTTCAAAGATGAAACACACGTTTTGGTGTGAGTTATGTTATTCGGGTTATCGGGGTATTTTAGTCATTTTGACCACACTCGCAACTTTGACAAAAAATTTGACCAAATTGAGAAGAAATTGAAGAATTTAAGTATCACTAATGAATTTTGTAGAATTTTTAGAGTTGAATGGTGAAATAAAATATTTTTTTGTTTCGAAACCAATTTTGGTCATTTTCTGAAGAAAAAGGAAATCATGGATAAAAATGGCGTGTGTGGCATTTTATGATTGATATTTCATGAGCATGTGTCAATTTAAGAGAGGTTTCATAAAGAATTCATGCAAGACACATGGAATTAAAGGATTACAAAATAAATAAAGAATGATGTGTAATTTTTGTGATTGAAACACATCATTTGTGGGCCCTTTAATTGAGGTCTTATGCAATGTGATTGGCTAATACTTGGACCATGAGAAGGTGGTTGAATGGCTAAAAATTAGCCAAGAAAAGTGGTAGCCATACAAGATTAATGAAGATAAATTTTTTAGGAGAAAAATAAGTTGTTGGTGTGTAAATTTTTCACTGGAATACACCTATACATTCGCCACCATACAATTAATTGATTTAATATTCTCTTGGCCACAAATCTGATGAGAATGGCACTGGGAAGGCTGTTCTACAATCCAAAATTTTGACAGCCTCAAGGGGAGAGAAATAAAGGAAAATAAATTAAGAGAAAATAGCAAAAAGAAAGAAAAAGGTAGCTAGTGTGTGTTCTTGGTGTGGTGTGTGAGTTCTTGAGAGGTTCTTGGAGCAAATCACACCAAAGAGCTCTAAATACAATGTAAAACCCTACCTAGCTTGAATTAAAATTTTTGTTGAGTGAATGGTGATCATTATGATATCAATTATAACATGAAAATATGATTTTCATGTCTTGATTTTGGATCAAAGCTAGGGTTTATAAACTTTGTTGATGAACTCTCTATGTGTCTATGTGTGTCAGTTGCCTAGAAGCTTTATGGATTTTGTTTTGTGTAAGGAAGAACTGAATATCCTTGGTAATTCGAAGGATTTCTTTTGGTTAAGGAGATGATGACCAAAGTAGAATGAAAATGAAAGTTACTTGGTTGGAAAAATGAATTATACTAGCTTTTAATTTGAAGAAGTGCATTTGGGTTGAATAAGCATAATTCCTATGGGCTATTGGAATATGAAAATTACAGAATCAAAGATGATTTGAAGAAAAATTGAATGAATTAATGTTCTTAAGGTGTTAAAGGCTAAAGGAAAACAAAGAATAGCATGAATTGTAGAATTGGAGCAAAACTATTGGGAATGTTTTTGCCCTATATTATATCACAGGGACTAGAACTATGAACACCTCTGATTCAGAATTAATTTTAAGAGTCTTACGGTTATTTTGGTATATCATAGAGCCAAATCAGAGTTCAATATTGAAAGTTATGTGCAAAACAATATCATGTGTCAAGCAATGAAATTCTGAAAAATTAGTTCGAAAATGGATGAACTTAAGGATGATTTAATTGTGTGATTTTGGATTAAATGAATGAGAAATTTGGAGTGAATCCCTTGTATATGAAGGGAGGAAGAATATGGGAAAAGTAAAATGAAAGAATTGAATGAGCGATGAAAAAATGATGTGAATGAAAGTTGAACGTTTTACTGAACTGTGGGCGAAACGCTAGTTGGACGTCAGCTACCTATCAGGCACGTCGGCTAGACGTTGGCCCACCATCAGCTATTTTTTTGACCAAACACAATTTATCGTAAAAATGATGCTTGGTGTAGGTTTATCAGTAAACAACCAACGATATGTTTAAAATAGAGGAAATGGTGGTCGAACGGCCGTGAACAAGAAAAAGTTTAATTAAGACATGAGGTGAGTCCCTTTGATTTCTAAAACTTTTGTAAGCTAGTGTGCTTCAGTTTTCCATAAAATGCAATGTATTAAACTGTTTTAGAAATCCTTGAATATGTTTCAGGTTTATCTGAGTAAGAATTTTTTTGCGCCATTTTGGGCTCGAATGAACTTCATAATTGGTTTGGAAACCATAATGAATGATTAAAGCATGAATTTTGTGAATTTAGTCTTTTTTAGATTAAATACTAGGATTTTCAAAAATGGTAAATTTTGAAATCGGGTATTCATAAATTGACTGGAATGCCCTTATTAGAACATTTTATAGAATGTGTTTGGAAACTTTGAATTTAATCCTCTTCTGAGATTAGAATTTTGATTTCATTAAATGAGTTCCATTTGGAATTGGATATTTGAAAAATGATCCAAATGTCCTTATTGGATTGTTTTATGAAAGCCTTTAGAATCGGGTATTCAGTAAATGACCAAAATAACCTTATTGGAACTTTTGTGAATAATTTTCAAATCAGGTAAGGGTAAAAAGACCCGAATATCCTCAGAAAGTCTTTTGAAATTGGGTATGAGTAAAATGACCTGAATACACTTGGAAATGACTTTTGTGACTGAGTACGGGAAAGTGACCCGAATGCTTTTGGAAACTTATTTTGATGTATAAAAATAACTCTTTGACTTGTTTTGACATGGTTTTAGAAAATGATCTCTCGTGATGAGATTAAATTTTGGAAAATGACATTTTGATCACGAAAATTATTTTGTTAGCCTGATGTGCCTATGGATTGAATTGATTGGCCAAGCAGAGCCTATAGGAATTATGATCTAACTTGTGAGTCAGTAGGATCAAATTTTAAAAAAATGTTATTTTGCTCCAAAATGTTTATTTTGAAAATCCTACAGGATCCGATATCCCTTTAGCCTAATAAGTTAGAAGGGGTTGGTATTGGTAACGTTGAGTACTCAGTAAGGATTTTGATCTTTGTACTAGCTCATGTTAGAGATAGATGACTCCAAGTAACCCGATCAGTTCCGGGGATTGTCTTACTCCAAACAGGGTGGCCGGACATTGAGATGTGTCACCTTGACTAGCCATCTAGTGTCTGGCAATTATCGTGCCTTGTGTGCACTTTGATTTGGGTTGTTCATAGGTTGGGTTGGACACCTAGCGTTGTTCAACCCCTTACTATCTCGATGGTGATTGATGTTAGGATTGGGACCCTTGGCTTACAGTAGCAAATAAAAGATTTAGTGTATTGTGATGCACTCGGTATGTTGCGGTATACCTATTATTTATTCTAAGTAGCATGTTGTAGTATACTTTTTCAGCGATGCAAGGATTGAATACTATAGGTTGCGGTCTAAGTATAATGATACATGCGAGTTAAGTAATGGAGGCTGCAGTCTTAGTACAATGATACGTGCGCGCCAAAGGCAAGGACTGCGAGACTTGCATACAGGCCGACCTTCTATTGGAGAAATGTCTATGAATTTGAAATTGGGGTAATGATTTGAAAGTAAAATATAGTTTTCCAAAAGAATAATTAAGTTATGAATAAACTCTTTCTGAGAGAGTTTTGGAATTATTTCCAGTGAACAAATGAAATGCCTTCCCCAGAAAAGTTTTATGTATTTTGTCTTTTTACTAAACCATTAGCACACACAGGACTCACTAGGTGATTTTTCACTCACACGTGTCTTTTATCTTTTCTTTTTATTGGATGTGGAGTTGAGCAGACCTACAGATAGAATGACGATACCATAATGACAACAGTTTAGGTCCGGATGTTCCCCTTTTGATAATGTACCTTATTGCTGATGTGAAGTGGAAATTTTCATGTACAAGATTCTCTATTGTATATAGATTTGTGACCAATAATGTGGGATGTTTGTTTAGATCTGAACTTTGCACACTTTGTTGACTCTTTGTTATAAAGATCCCTTGTCTGGGTAACTGGACGAGGCAACACCCGGTGTTGGTATGCTTCCGCTGTTATCATTAGTAAGGATGTTATATTTTCTTAGTTATTTTAGGGTATTCTTTTATACATTTGTTTACCTAACTAGGCATATTTCTTCATATTTGATATTTTACCATTGGAAAGGTGTTTTGGGATTTTATTATAGAAAATGACAAAAAAATCATAAAATTGTCGCGTCAGTGCACGGCCGGCATCGGCCATGACCTATGGAGCTGATAGGGGCTAAATTAGTCATATTTTTCCTAGTTATTTGAGGTTCTTTTGTGATACATTTTGTCCAATAACTAATCAAATTCCATCATATTTGAGATTTTATCCTTGAAAATGTATTTTGTTCATTATTTTAAATTTTAAGGGTAAAACGAAGCAAAAACATCGCAAAACAGAACCAAGGTGGCGCTGGCCAGGGCAAAGGAACCGGCGCCGGCCATGTACTGATGACACGAACTTTGAGGTGACAAGAAATTAGTGAAACAAGACCGAAACAGAATGGAACCAGTGCCGACTCCAATAGGCAAGGCGGTGCCAGATGTGCCCCGAGGAAAAGACGGGATCTTGATTTTTGTACGCGGTTTTTGGTAATCTGTGGAGTTTTAGTACTTTCCTACTTCTACTCTACCAAGAACATTACACCAACGAGATTAGGCACTTTCTAAGCCTATAAATAGATGGAAAACACAAAAGAAAATGGGAGAATTCATTGATCATCATAGAAAATCACTCAAATCAAAGAAAGAATTCTTCAATTCGAGGGTTGTACAAGAAGGTCTTTAAAGGAAGAAGAATGAGGCTTGTCTATGAGTGCTTTCTTTTACTTTGTTTTCTTTTTCTTGACAATGATGTATTAATTATTTTATTGTAATTTGACATTGTTTTAGGTATTAATGATTTTTAGAGTTGTTTGATCTTTTGATTAATTGATTGTTATTCTTGGTAATTGATTACTTGTACTTATTACGAGATTAATTGGTTGGTTCTTTCCATTAACTTGCTTGGACAAAGGGGTTGATGGTAGTTTCAATTCGTTACTTTTATATTTGTTGGCTCTTAATTTGCTTGGACAAAGGGGTTAAGAGTAGGGACAAAGTAGTTCAAGGTTAATTGATGTCTGCCAGAATATGGATTCATTGGTTAATTTCATGTGTAATTTGCCAGGAATGGGAATTAAATCAAGGACTGTAGTTAATGCATCTTTTGGGTAGGACTGGCTGAGACAGGAATGCGATGCTAAGTTATCTAGAAGATAGGGATTCTTTGATTGGAAATGAAGTGAATCTATATTAATCCTTCATGATGCCAAGAGAATAATTAGTTATGATAATGATTAGGTACTTTAAGATCATAATTGTCAAAATAATGGTTTGAGTTACATAATTCTTTATCATTGACATGTATATATTTTTATTTTTATTTATTTTTACTTTATTGAGTCAGTTAAACAATGAAAGAAATGTGACTAATGTATACTTGTTCCTAGAGGATCGACACTCGTTTGAATCCTATGCTATGTTAATGATGAGTACGCTTGCTCATATGTGTAATTTGGGGTTAATGTTTTAATTTAAACTTGATTGGGAATGTGCTTATTTTTATATGATTTTTATATCCAAATGTAAACACATCAGGAGCCAACGCCAGCCCCATTTTGGACTAACAGGGGAAATTTTAACTAAAAAATAGAGCATGATCAGGCCGACCAGAGCACGAACGGTGCCGATCGTGACCCTCCGAGCCGGCACCGGCTCCGCTCTGTGCAACGTCGACGAGCTTTCTAATTTTTGCACAGATTTAGAAATTTCTAAGAGTTTTGGTATTTTCCAATCTATACTCGGCCCAGAACTCTTACGGTATGAATTTTAGCATCTTGGAAGCTTGTTTAAAAAAGCAAAACAAAAGACAAGAATATGAATGCAAGGATTAAATTAGTAAAGCATTCATAAAATGAGGAATTCATCACATCAAGGAGTATTGTTTAAGAGAGTCTTCAAGAAAGAAGAAAGAGGCTTGTCTATAAGTTATTTCTTTGACTTTTGTTTTCTTTTTCTAGAATAATGATGTATTTAATATTTTCATTGTAATTTAACAATATTTTATGATTCATGATATTTATATTACTTTAGGTATTTGATCAATTTTCTATCATTCTTAGTGTTTGATTGCTTGTGATTATGGAAGAATTGATGAAGTTAAATTTGTTTCTAATTGACTTGGGAAATGACGTTAGGAGTTGATTTAATTTTACAGATTTCATACTTGTTATTTCTTAACGGACTTGGAAAATGAAGTTAAAGACAAAGAACCTAAATAATCAATGACTAGTTAATTTAGCCTAAAGTATAGGGTTGTTGACTAATTTCATGTTTATAAGGAATTGTGTTTAATGCATCTTTTGGTTAAGTTGATTTGATTGAGAAATCTGCTAAATTTGCAAAGAGATAATGATTCCATAGATTAGGAAAGAAGTGGAGTCTATATAAGTGAATTCATGACTTGGGAAATGATTGAATTTTAATTTATATTTCTTCATGATGCCAAGATGATGATTAATTGAGATAGTGGCTAAATGATTCATTGTTATGTTTTCTAGGATTGTTGTCTAAATTGCATATTCATACATCATTTAATTGTATATATTTCTTTACATTTCTTTTTATTATCGTATCACTTTATTTGGTCGATTAAACAATGAATGAAAAGTGATTAGTGTGTACTTGTTCTTTTGAGTATCGATACTTGTTAATTCCCTATGCTATACTTGCGATGAGTATACTTGCTCGCATGTGTATTTTGGGATTAATGTTTTAATTAAAACTTGACTAAGGGATGGATTTAAATTGGGTAATTTTTATACACCAAAAATTTATGCATCAAATATCAAGGGAACTTAGACAGATTACAAGATCGAGTAATAGTAACAATATCCCCAATTGCATTCTCATATCAAAAGATCGCCCATAATCCCTTAAAATCCCAAGATCAAAACTTCTAGTTATCTTAAATCTCTTTTTGTTATATGAATAATGTAATCATGCTCAAGACAATATACAGATCATAGCTTTCTTAAGTAATTCTTATAACATGCTTACACCAAATTGAGTAACATCATTGAACTATCATATAAGCATATACCTAATATATCAAATATCAAGTCACACTATATATCCAACTCCTTAAAAAGGGTGACTTGGGTTACCTCTTCTTTGAGTAACTCAAAGAAGAACGAAAAGATGGCTTCTTTTTGGCATTATTTTGAATCCGATTGGGAGAGATACCAGAGCTTATCGTAGAAATCAAGGGACTTCATGCATTTACACGGAAAAAGAATGTCTAGATCCTTGTTTTGGTCTAGAAAGGAAAATAAGAAGATTGGTAGGACACTTACCTAGTGTGTTTGACGTGAAAAAGAAGGAAATGGGAGAAAAACTATAATATTTTGTTGATTTAGTTTTGAGAAAGAATAGGGAACAAGGCCTCTGGTTGTTTTAGTGTAAAAAATGACCAGCAATAACCAAAGATTGGTCTTATTCTCATTGCACTAGAATAAGAGACTAATTTTAACCACTCTTCTTCATCTCTTGCTTACTCAAATGACACCCAAAAAGTTGAGGTAAAATAGCTCTATTGGTGGTGTCATCAAGGCTGGAACTTTCCAGAAAATTAAAACCATGGAAGATAAAAGAAATTTTGATTAAAATAATTTAATAATTTTCAAGAGATAAAATCTGTATTTTTTTATTCTAATATCCAAGAATTCAATAATATTAAATTAGAAGAGTCTTATCTTTAAGAAATGGTGGCTAGAATTTTTTTTCCAACTTTCTTTCTTTCTTTCTTTCTTTTTTTTTGAATCAAGAGAAAAAGAAGATATATATATATATATAGCATATAAAAATCAAATTGTATGCTCTAGATATTTTTCTTTTATAGATAATATCTTTATTTAAAAGATATTTATAATTTCAAGAGTAACAGATAAAATTTCGAGTTTTATCACTTAATTTCCAAGACAATCACACTCCTAGATTTTAGGAGAAAACTTCTCAAAATGGTGCCTGAACACAGGGAATGCCAGGTTAAGAAGAGAAAATCGGCAAGGAAAAAGAAAAGCAAGAAATATGCATAAGCTAGGATTTGAACTCTGGTCACTAGAAATAAAACACCACGCTTTATCTACAAGTTCACAACAACTCTTGGGAATATTTTCCTCATTAAATTCCTCTTAGTCTCAACCTACACTTCATATTCTCTTCCATTAAATTCTATTCATCAAAACAAAAGCTCATCTAACTCAATCAAACATTCTATAACACAATAGATGAATTCACACACAAACAACCACAAAGATCAAATATACTCATATAAATGTATTAAGTTAATATATGCACAATCATAATGTCGTGCAATGCACCTTCTCCTATAAGGACTACCAATACCTATGGGTGGGGTATTATACTTCAAAAGCTTGATAAATTCAAATAAAGTGGATTCAATCTTATTCATCTGGTAGTTCATCACAAATTATGAAAAAGTAGCTATCAAAGATTGAAGAATTAAGTTTATACTTAATTCACGATCCATAGTAAACCCAAGTGATCCAAGAGTCTCAATTAAGCCCAATATTTTTAGTCCATGTGTTGCTACTGAAGCACCTTCTCCCATCTTACAACTGAATAATTGTTTATAGATCTCATATCTCTCCATTCGGGCTTGTTCATCAAACAATTCCCTAAGATGGAAGATAGTAAAATAAGCATCTATATGCTCATGGTATTTTTGTAGCTCAAAGTTCATTGATGCCATCATGATACAAGATGTTATGTCACTGTCCTCTTTGTACTTCTTATAGACATCATGCCCATAAATAGAAGTATTAACTGTTGGAGCTGTTGGAATAGGAGCATCTCGCACGTAGAGCAACTTTTTGAATTTGAGAACCATTCTCAAATTCGTATATTAGTCAAAGAAATTACATTCGTTTAGCTTATTAGTTTCCAAAATACTATGTAAGTTCAAGTTTTTTGTTATGATGCAAATGACCTAGATGAAAAATAAAAGATATTAAAGTATGTATTTGCACATGAAATACATTCACTTAGGTCTTTAATTACACGCGTGTTTATTCCACTGTTTTACTCAAATCAATTGCCCATAATATTAACTCGGGAAAGCCCATTAGAAGATTTTCTAGT
Organism: Voacanga thouarsii; assembly: GCA_026120185.1. Taxonomy (NCBI): domain Eukaryota; kingdom Viridiplantae; phylum Streptophyta; class Magnoliopsida; order Gentianales; family Apocynaceae; genus Voacanga; species Voacanga thouarsii. Next base: position 1,223,145 of record JANUWF010000328.1, read on the forward strand.
TGACCAGTATCTAAATTCCTTAACAATGACCTTAGGTTTGCCCAACAAACCATTTTTAAATTCAATGGTAGGTATCCAATACTAATTTCATCAACAACTATTGGACCATTGGGTGACTAATATTTTTTAATCTTAAAGTGCTTAGTGCTTACCAAAACTTACTCTAATATTCTTTATTCTTGTGTTTGCCCCACTAAGGTAATGATATTTTTGAAATCCAACCAATTAATCCAAAATTAAATTCCATAGTTTGAATATGCCCAATGTTGAGCAAGCTTGGGTTTGTCCAACAACCTATTCTTGAAAAAGAACTCTCACTCCTACTATATTAATGAAAGCCATTAGATTTAATATTGTTTGAGTTAATTATTCAATTAATGGTGTCATCGTTTGGCATGCATAAAATTAACATATTAACAAAATTATAATAGACTCGAATACACAGCTTGGTAATGGACTTTTCTAGATTAATTTCCTTGAGCCAAGTAAGAAATTAATTTTGGTCAAGCCTATGCATTCATGCATGTTTCTATGAAAAAATTCTTACAATATTCTTGCTTCGTTTTGGTCTTCATATCTATAAGCTCAAAATTTTATTTTTACTCCTACCTAACCTGTATAATCTAATTACATAAATTCACAATAAAGAATCCTCGAATCACATTTGTAACACCCCTACTAAAGATAACAGTGGAACCATATCCACACTGGGTATCGGCCCGTCCAATTACCCAGACAAGGGATCTTTATAACGAAGAACAAACAGAGTATACAAGGTCCAGATCCATTCAAATATCCCACACTTATGGTCACATATATATACAACAGAGAATCTTGTACATGAAAATTTTCATTCTACATTAGTAATAAGGTACATTATCAAAAGAGGGACGTCCGGACCTCAACTGTTGTCACTATACTATCGTCCTTCTATCTGTAGGTCTGTTCAACTCCAGATCCTACAAAGGGGTAAGATAAAAGATACGTGTGAGTAAAAAATCACCCAGTGAGTCTCGTTTGTATTAGTGCTTTAGTAAAGAGACAAAGTATAAAACCCTTGTGGGGAAAGCATTTCATTTCCTATTCATTTTTTAACTGAAAACAATTCCAAAACTCTTTAAAGAAGAGTTTTTCAGAACTCAGACATTTTTGAAAAAATGTGTTTCAATTTCAAATCATTATCCCAATTTTCAAATCACAGGCACTTCTCCAACAGAAGGTCGGCCTGTATACAAAGCCCGCAGTCTTTGCCTTCATCACCACATATCATTGTACTAAGACCGCAGCCTCCAGAACTCAACTTGCACGTATCATTGTACTTAAACTGTAGCTTATAGTACTCAACCGTTTGTCATCGAAAATAAGTACACCACAGTATACTACTCAGAATAAACAATAGGTATACCAGAGCATACCAAGTGTACTACAGCACACTCTTTACATCATAAGCTAAAGATCCCAATCCTAACATCAATCACCATCAAGGTGGCAAGGAGTCAGACGTACCGAATGTCCCCCCCCCCCTCCGAATCCAGCGAATGACTAAAAATAATATGCGCCTGCAGTCGTGGCATTTGCCAGGTACTAAACGGCTAGTCAGGATGACTCATCTTAATGTTCTGTCACCCTGTTTAGAGTAAGACAATCCCCAAAACTGATCGGGTTACTTGGGGTCGTCTATCTCTAACATGAGTTAGTACAAATATCCACGTCCTTGCTGAGTATTCAACATTACCAATACCAACCCCTTCTGACTGATCAAGCCAAAGGGTTATCGGATCCCACAAGATTTTCAAAACAAACATCATTGGGGCAAAATAACATGTTTTAGAATTTGATCCCACTGATTCACAAGTTAGATCATATTTTTCATAGGCTCTGCAGGGCCAATCAATTCATTCCATAGATACATCAGGCCAATAAAATAATTTTTGGGATCAAAATGTCATTTTCCAAAAATCAATCTCATCACGAGAGATCATTTTCCAAAACCGTTTCAAAACAGGGTAAATAATTCTTTTCACACATCAAAATAAGTTTTTAGGAGTATTCGAGTCATTTTGCCCGTACTCAATCACAAAAGCTATTTCTAAGGGTATTCGTGTCATTTTACCCATGCCCAATTCCAAAAGACTTCCTAAGGGTATTCGAGTCATCTTACCCTTACCTGATTTGAAAAATGTTCACAAGGGTTCCAATAAGAATATTTCGGTCATATACCGAATACCTTATTCCAAAGGTTTTCATAAAATTATTTAAGGTTGTTTTGAGATACTTTTGTTGTAATAATTAGACATATTCCTTCCTATTTGACATTTTTCTTGTACAAAGTATTTTTGACAAATTGGTGCAGATTTGAGTTAATTTTGAGCAAAACTAGAGAATTTTCAGCACACACCTGGTGCCAGGTCTGGCAAGTGGTCTTGGCGCCAAGTCCATTCTTGTCGGTGAAAGGAAAACAGGGCAAAATTGAGGAAGAAAATAGAACACACCTAGCGCTAGGTGTGTCGACTAGACCCAATGCCCGGTCCGCTCTGGAGTACAAAAATTCTATGTACGAATTTAAGAATTTTTGATGATTTTGTCATTTTCCAATTCCTACTCAGCCAAGACTCCTCAAGACAAACATATTTAGCATCAAAGAAGCTTATAAAAGCAAAAGAAAACATAAGAGATAGGAGGTGAATGTAAGGGCAAAATTTTCAATAACTCAAAGAATGAGGAATTCACCAATTCAATGAGGGTCGTTCAAGAGAGTTTACAAATGAGAAAAGGGAGGCTTGTCTATGAGTTCTTTGTTTTACCTTTATTTTCTTTTTCTTAAACAATTATGTACTTAATGTTTCCATTGTAATTTGACATTGTTTTTGTGATTCATGATTTCTTGAGTTAATATAGTCTTTTGATCAATTGATTATTTTTCTTGGTATTTGATTACTTATTTGGCTTACGGAGTTGGTTGATTAGTTTTTGTTATTAACTTGCTTGAAAAATGGGTTAGTAATGAATTCAATTAATTAATTTCATATTTTTTTTATCATTTAAGTTGCTTGAAAAAATGGGTTAATTGCTAAGAACTTAGGTAATCAAAGGTTAGTTAGTGATTGCTAGAATATGGATTCATTAACTGATTTCATTTTTTAAATCACCTAGAATATAGGAGTTCATATGAGGATTGATTTTAATGTATTTTTTGGGTAAATTAGTTGAGACAGAATATGTTCACTAATTCAACTAGAAGATAGTGATTCCATGGATTGCAAACGAAGTGAGTCTATATTAAATCCTTCATGAGACCAAGATGATAATTAATTGTGATATTGGCTAAGTAATTTGTTGTCATATTGTCAAGAGCTTTTGTCTAAATTGCATACTTTCACATCCTTGAGTTGTATATATTTCTTTATTTTTCTTTTTATTATGTTATCACTTTATTAGGTCAGTTAAACAATGAATTGATTAGTGTGTACTTGTTCCTTTGATGATCGATCCTCGTTAATTCCTTATGCTATGCTTGCGATGAGTATACTTGCTTGTGTGTGTATTTTGGGATTAATGCTTTAATTAAAACTTGACTAAATGATAGATTTAAATTTGATAATTTTTATACACCCAAACTTTACGCATCAATTTGGTAATAGTATAGATTCGGGTATCTTATTAGTTTAGTTACTCTGCTTATAGCTAGCCTTATTGATTGGATTTTTATAAATATGATTCCTTATAGTATTTCATTAGTTGATTATTCTTTTTTATGAAAAGTTGGTTCATGAGATATACATAGAGTTTCTTACACAGCTTTGTTTTTGCCCTGTTCGTATATAGTTGTGATTTTTCTTATTATTCATTTTGTTATTTCTTTGTTATAATTTAATTTTGCTTTGTTTTGTTTTATTTTCTTAAGATTTATTTTGTTATTTATTTCTTAGTATTCTATAGTTGTGTTTTATTTTTGTTTTTGTAGTGATTCATCATCTCTTGGATAATCGAAGCATTTCTTTCTTTACCCAAATTTTGCATCAACAATCATGTCTTCGGATAATGAGCTTCAAGATGCTTGAGGGAGTATTGCTTTACCTTCTCATCTCATTTATTTCTTTTTGTCCTATTGAAAATGCTTATATTGTTTGATTTGTGACTAATAAGGACATTGTCCAATTTAAGTTTGGGGGAAAGGTCGAATACTATTTTCTTTACAACTTTGTATTATTTATTTTGGAATTTTCTTATTTTTGGGGATAAATTTCTTGTTTCTACACTATGGCTAAAAATATATATATATATTTTTTCGAATGTTTTCTCATTTTTGGGTAAGTTTTCAAGGCTTGTTTGATGTATGTTGATAGGTGTTAGTTTGGTAGAGTTATTATTATTATTATTATTATTATTATTATTATTATTATTATTATTATTATTATTATTATTATTATTATTATTATTATTATTATTATTATTATTATTATTATTATTATTATTATTATTATTGCTTAAGAATTCTACTTAAGACTTTTCTATGAAAGTTATTTTTATGTACACTTATATATTAGGCATAATATAACTAAGTTTTGATAAGTGAGTTCATCTGGTTTATGGAATTGCCATGAAACTAGAGATAAGCCTATAGCCTACACTTTATATTTCATCACTAAGTTTTTATCTCTTCTCAAAGAATTAAGCTTCACAATATTTTCATTTGTGTTGCATGTTTTATTATAGAAATTTTCAATTATTTGTAGTATTTTTTTTAATAAAAAGGCAAGAGAAAAAAATAGATTACTCAATCCACCTATCGAGATAAGGAGAAAAAAGGCTCTTGGAATACAATGTGCATGTCCTATGACAAAAAACAACGTGTGATGAGCAACAAAAGAAAAGAAAAGGCAAGAAAAATAAAAAGAAAGAAAAGAAAAAAAAATGCAAAATGAGCATTTAACATAAAATTACTATAAATGCATTCCCTTTGTAGAAAGAAAAATGATGAAAAATGGGAGGCTCCTACTTTGCCAATTCAAATTGAAATATATTGTTGTATTGTCGTATCAAAGTGTAAGGTATTATTATAGTGTGTTATATCATTTGCATTGTATGTACTTGGGGAAGACCACGAGATTTGAGTGAGTTGTTTAATTCTATCTTATATAAATCACTTTGTTTGAATTCGTAACTGGAGATGTCTAGTCAATCATATTTATTTGGCATAAACTTGTTTAATTTCACTTTTAGGTTCTTGGTTGTGTCTAGCATAATGTAAGAGTAATCATGGGATTAACTTGGATAGATTAGTGTTTAGATGAATTCTAAGATGGAGGAAGAAATAATCTCTTTACCATTTTGACCTTATTCATATATGCTAAGTTGTTCTTGATTATTTACCTAGAATGCTATATAGAATATTTTTCATTGTACTTGTCAATTAATTATTCTTTGTCCTTGTGAAAAAATGTATATTTTTCTTGATTTGTACACTAGTTAAGTTGTGAATAATTATCAGACGCTGGATTTCTACATTAATCAATTCTTTGTTTGTGAATAAGTGTGGTTTGCTTGAGAACAAGCAAAGATTTAAGTGTTGGGGTATAGGATGAGGGCTCATCATATGTATGTTTTTGAGTGTTTTTGTACTTTAATTGTGATAAATTATTACTTAAATCACTACTCACCACACCTTTTTCATCTTCTTTTTGTAGAAAATAAAGAAAATACCAATTGGAGATGTTAAAGATGAAAAGGAAGAAAAATAGAGCAAAAATTGAAGAAACTTTAAGATGCTAAGGAATAAGCTGGCGGCCTAGGGAAGTAGAACATCCCCAGGCCACCTACTATGTTGTGTTGTGCATTTTTTTCAAGGAGAAGGGTGGCCTAGGGAAGTTAAACTTTCCTAGGCCACTTAGTTCTATTCCTTGTACAAGAACATGGGGCCCAGTGAAGTATAACTTCCCTGGGTCATCTAGATCATTTTCTTACTACGCCTAGATAATTTCCTACTATCCCAAGCCGCCTAGTCTCTTGAAAACCTAGCGGCATAGGGAATTCCCTAGGTCGCCAAATAATCTAAACTCACTCATTTATGTAATTTTTTAAAATTTCTTTCATTGTACACTATATATACACCATTATAAACACTAGAAATACATCTTTGGTTAGCTAGCAACCAAGAGATCCCTTAGGGAGCCCAAAAGAAACACTAAGAAATGAAGGATCTTAGGGAAGCAATGAGAAGAAGAAGGGATTGTTAAAGGAAATACATGAAAGAAAAAGTTCAAGATCTTATTTATGAGTGAAGTTCTTCATTTTTCTTTGTATTACATTTTAACAATATTCATGTTTATATGATTTTAGTTGTACTTCAGGGATGAACCCTAATATATATTCTTGTGTTGAGTTATTATTATGATTTTCTGAATTCCAAATCTTATATTTGATTGCTTGGGCATTATTGTGCTAGATTGATTATCTGGGATTGATTAATTTATTCAATTGATTGGTTCACTCTGAATGAATTCGAGAGATGGGGTTAGGAGTTAAACACTAAATTAATTGATCCAATGTTTGTTTTTCTTTGATTAACTCAAGAGAGAGTTTGAAATATTAGAACTTAGTAGTCAATGGGTTTTTAATATTACCTTAGGATAGGGATATTGGATCTTCTAGTTACCCTTTAGGTGATGAATGAGTGTGATGCTTCCTTGGGTTAGGTTGATTAGATAGATATACCAATTAATTGGGTCTTTGGAAAAGAATCTCATAAATCGATAAAGAGTGAGGTTTATTCTTGAAAATTCATTCCATTTCTCAAATTGGGATTGGATAAATATAGTGGTTTACTCTTTACTTGACATGTTTTGGGGGGTTTTATCTTGCACATGGTCTTTCCCGTATTCTTACTCCTTGACGATCCTTGTGACTTTTCTAGCATGGGTCTGGTGTACTCCCTATTGTAGTAGTTTTGTGTAATGAGTTTTATTTACCTTATCTCTTTATTATTTTTTGCTAGCAATGAGATTAGAGCAGAATAATGGTAATTGCAAAGTATTCGTGGATTCGAAACTTGCTATTCCCTGTACTATGCGATGGGTATACTTATCTATATGTGTGGTTTTATTACTTAGCATTTTGATTTTAAAACTTGATTTTTGTAGATTGTTCATACTATTTTCAGTGCATGTAAAACACGCATCAGTAACACCCTTCCCTGAATAGTTTTAAGTTATGTTATATTTTGTTGCCTTTAAAGAACTTTTGGACGGTTTTTTTAGGGGAAGTAATGGATAATAGAAAGGAAAATAAGGAAAAAGAAATTATTCAGAGAAAGATAATTTTGTTATCACCTAAACTATTATATATATTTTATATTTTTTTAAAGAAAATTTTATACGGTGGCCTATGGGACCCACAATATTAATTAGGTAGTGGCCCACATCATTCAATATTTCTTAAGATATTTTTAAATTTATTATATATTAATTTTCTAGAGGCGGACCATAACATTAATTGAGATAAGATGATGATTGACCATGTTTTGACTTTTGAAAAGTCTTTTGACCATTACAATTTCTATAAACTTCTTACATCTTCCATAGGTTTCCACCATGCATATACTTCTATGAGCTTCTATAAAATTCTATAAGCTTTTGCTTAATTACATTAGCTTCTATTTATTTCCATAAGTTTCTATAAGATTCTACTTAATTTTGTTAGCTTCTATTTATTTCCATAAGCTTCTATAAACTTCTACTTAATTCTAATTATTTCCATAAGCTTCTATAAGCTTCTACTTAATTATATTAGCTTCTATTTATTCATATAACCTTCTACAAGCTTTCACTTAGTTTCTATTTATTCCTATAACCTTTTAGTTTCTATTTATTTCCATAAGTTTCTAATAGCTTCTATTTAATTCCACTAACTTCTATTAACTTTTATAAGTTTCTTACACTTTCTATAAACTTCTACAACCTTCCATTGTGTTCTATTAACTTCTAAACTCTTCAAAAATATTTCCTAGTCACTACTTAGAACAACTATAAATAGGACAACAAGGGAGGACCGAAATAAGAGAGAAATAGAGAAAGAAGAAGAGGAATTTGGGAGAGAGAGAAAAGGAGGCTGAGAGGGAAACTGAAACTGAGAGAAATAAGGAAAATGAAGAAGAAGGAAAGAAAGAGAAGAGAGAAAGAGAAATCAAGAGAGAGAGAATGAAACTGAGAAGGAAAGAAAACAATAATAACTTTGAAAGATTGATTTGCTTAAACAATTATGTTAGCTTGGCTTGAGGTTTACACAGAATACGACGTGTGCCATCTTTATTTTATAAATACCATTTTGGTGGGTGATTTTTTATAAAATTTTCTTATGTGTATATCTTATCAATTATTTTATGAAATATAGATTTTTATGGGTCCCTAAATGTAGATATTGTGTAGCAAGTAATTGTCTATGTGTGAAGTGATGCTCTGGATGAGGTAATCTCAATATCAAGTTATCATTCTTTGTTTGTCAGAGAAAAACAATTCTATATATGTGACTATCAATTCCTGTATAGGACCATTAATCACAATATGAGAAAAATATGTCTTATTTGGGAAATACTACGAAACCCTTTTGAATGGAAAATCAACGACACATACAAGACTCACTGAGTGTTTTGCACTCACGCATTTCTTTATATTTTCCTATTTAGGTTCTATTGCACAAGTCAAAAATCAGAGTGGCACAACAAAAGTGTAATGGAGTAAAACTTGGTATGGGATTTTTCTTATGAGATAGATGATCGAGTAATCATGTATTGTAATATACTGGGGATTTAATTTTCAAGTTTTTATGAATTGAATTTCATGCTCATTTAAGTTTATAGAATGAATTCGTTGTGCATTAAGTTATAAATCATTATAAAGACCCTTTATCTAGGAGTTCAAACAGGGTGACATCCCATGAAAATAAGACCCAGTCATGCTTACAAATTCAAAATACCAAGTAAAAGCATGACTGGTAAATGATAATGAAAAAAAGATGTAAATTATGTCATTCACTCATGCTTACCTCACCATATTAGATAGTGAATCTATTGATATGCTCCCTGGTGGTCTTGCTATCATATCCTAAAAAAGTGGTGAAGTTTGGAACTTTGAAGCCTTTGGAAAAAGTCATCATTGAGTCTATACACTTGAGATAAGGCTTCCGATAGGTAGTTTTCTTCACACTAGTGATTGTTATGTCAAATTGTTTCTTCAAAACATTGCCTATTGCATTCTAATCCACTTATTGATGAACACTGGGATTTTTTCGGTGGACTATGCTCATGGTTGATAGATTTGTGGAGTTGAGGCAATCTGTTGGAACTGTAGCCATCATTCTTTGTTGTATTGGCAAAAGAACTATGGCTGGTCGTGCATAGCCTGCCTTAGCTGGCATGAAGGATCCTACTGCTGCATTACCCTCGGTTTGATCAGCGGATATTAACCTGAAGGTATATTAGTTGATTTCCACTAGCATGTTTTAGTTGTTGCTCTCCAAACCAAACTAATTGATTGGCCTCTATTCCATAACTTACGAGTGACTGGACATCTGTGTAGGGATAGGCCATAGGTGATAACAATGCACTAAACATCAAGTTTGAGTTTCCTACCTGAGCTATCTATTCTATTATCACAGAGTTATCCAGGCTGGCTATTGTCACCCTACCATACTATAGTTGTGATGGAGTCACCAACCTTCTAAGAACTTCACTTACCCCCTGCCTTTGCAGTGTGCCTGAATAAACTAAATTAGATGTCGGTCGGTGTCCTTCCCTTACCATCAATAGATTTTGCAATATTAGTATAAAGATAATCACCATTTGTTGCACCTAACTTTCAAGCAACTTATATGTATTTTCATCAAACTGCTATTAAATAGCTAAAGGAGATGCAAAGGCCTCAGCTCACATTGACATTTGAGGTGCACCTTCTGGCCGACTAGGATTTTCACCTAAATATCCTTCCATCTGGCTAATAATGTTACTAGATCGTAATTGCATTCAATAGAACCTATACTTAGTTGTCCCATCGGGCGTGCTAAAAAAAGGTGTTGAATCTAGAATTCACCGTTTAGCTGTCAAGTCAATAACTAGCCAGATGAATTTAGATGTGATTGGATTAGGTGATGATAACACTTGGCTGATCATGTATTCCATACTTTTTAATACTTCTTCTACGCAATTATTTCAGGAAATCGCACAGGAAGCTAAGGATCAAATGATAGGATTCTTTACAGCAATCCAAAAAGCCTCCAAGCAAGCTCAATTCATAAAGTGAATGCAACAATCTAGTATGAATGGGAAGGAATGAACTACATACCAAAGTAATAACCCCAAGAGCATAAACACTTAGCAATTTGAAAGAAAGACTTTGCTGGAATTAATTAAAAGATGTAAAGGTAAATAAATTTAAAGCAAAGTTGTAAAGAAAAGTAGTAAAACTAGCTTTCAAATGAAATTAAGGAATAAAATTTACTCTTGAGATAATTCTTGATGTCCTCCCTATATTTTGCGCATCTTCTAGCTTCTATAGATATAATTCCTTGGTCTTTAAGCTTCCAAGTCATGCCCCCATGACCATAATTAGAGAAAATGGTGATCGTGGCCATTCTCCTTTGCTCTATGATCATTAATGTCAAAGTGCTCAATTTCTTGTAGAAAAATCAACACATCATCCCTTAATAACCAACTTCTTTGAAGATAGGAAGTGTCCTGATTGCAGTCAAACTCCTAGTCGGGTGCTTTTCCGACTTGCCTGAGTTTCTTTTAGAGGTTGCTTGGCCTGGTTTACTTACTTGGCCCAGTTGCACCTATAAGGCACATCCAGATAATCCTCTCGACTGGTCCGTCCAACCATGCTCTGACTAGCCTATCCAGTTATATCTTGACTTATCTAGCTAGCTATATTTTCGAGTGTCAACAGTCCTATTTACTTCCAAATTTATGACTAGTTTAGACGAGTTTTGAACAAATATTAGCACATAATCATAGTTATACACCAGCATAATACTTCCATTTTTTTTTTTCAAATTCAAAAGCTTTTTTTTTTTTTTTTTTAAATTCAAAAGCTTCTTGCATTTAGTTAGAAATAAAGAAGTTTAAACTAAATTCTCAACACTTAGTTATCTTCAACATAATATAAAAGTCTATCCAATCCCAACTTAAGCAAATAAATATCAAAATATTTTTCAAAGTAAAAAGAAAAGAAATAACTCCACCAAAATGTTATAAAAAAACCCTCACAAATTTTCAAAAATTACTTAAAATACTTAAAAAATACTTTTAAAAAAATAATTGATTTTTTTTGAAATTCCCACCCCTACACTTAAACCATACATTACCTCAATGGAAAAAAAAATAAAAATGTAGAGTGATGCATAAATTTTGGGTATATAAAATCATCAATTTTAAATCCATCCCTTAGTCAAGTTTTAATTAAAACATTAATCTCAAAATACACATATAAGCAAGTATATTCATCGCAAGCGTAGTACATTGAATTAACGAGTATCGATCCTCAAAGGAACAAGTACACACTAATCACTTTTCATTCATTGTTTAACCAAACCAAATAAAGTAGGAAAACAATAAAAAGAAAAAATAAAGAATTATATACAGCTAAAGGATGTAAGATTGTGCAATTTAGACAATTATCCTAGAAAACATGATAGTGAACCAACTGGAAATTCTCTCAATTAATTATCATCTTAGCATCATGAAAGAACGCAAAGTAAAATTCAATCGTTTGTCAAGTCGTGAATTTACTTAGGTAAATTTCACTTCGTTTGCCAATCCATAGAATCCTATATTTTGATTCATACTAACAGATTTGTGAATCAAGCTAACATAACCAAAACATGCATTAAGCTTATCATTCATATCTTGATTCAATTTGCAGATTTGTCAATCAAGCCATCCTAACCAAACATGCATGAATCTTAATTCCTTCAAATCATGAAATTAGCTAATAACCCTATGTCAAGGCAAAATTAACTTAACCTTTGTTCACTTAGTTTTAAAATCCTAACTTCATCGTTCAAATCTATCAAGATTAAACAAATATGAAATCAATGCAACGAAACTCCTAGCATCATTTTGTCGAAGTCAATTAGAAGAATTCGCATCAATAACCAATGAAATCAAGTAATCAAATACCAAAGATGACAAAGAATTGATCAAATAACTAAATTAACACAAAACCATGAATCCTAAAATAATGTTAAATTATAATAAAAACATTGAACATATTATTACTAAAGGAAAAGAAGACAAAGAGAAAAGAAAGTACTCATAGACAAGCCTCTTTCTTTTTCCTTGAAGACTTCCATAAACAATCCTCCTTGATTTGGGTGAACACCTCCTTCAATGAGAGAATCAAAATTTCTACCCTTTAATTCACCTCTCTATGTTATATATCTAACCCTTGTGTTCTCTTGTGCTTTTATAGGCCTCTTGGATGCCAATTTTGTGGTTGAGGAAGTCTCGGTCGAGTAGGAGTAGGAAAATACCAAATTATTGGATAAGCCCTAATTCCAGGTACAGATTTTTCACCTCCAAAGCGTACCTGGTGCCTGGTACCTTCAACCCATCTCGCACTAGGTGCACTTTGTTCTTCTCCTATTTTTGCTCTATTTTTGGCCATTTCTCCTTGGCAAATAGACTAGAACCAGTGTTAGATGCACCTGCTAGACCTAGCGCTAGGTCTATTCTGGAATTCCCCTGTCATTGGCCCAACTTCTTCTGTAGGAGTAGAATGGACCCGGCACCTGGTCCATTGGTTGGGCCTGGCGCCAAGTGCATTATGGAATTATGCACATTCTACTGGATCTTAACTTAAATCTGCACATATTTGTGAAAAACACCTTTTACAAGCATAATGTCAAATAGGAAGGAATATGCCTAGATATTACAACAAATGTATCTTTAAAAAACCTCAAATAACTAGGAAAAAAAATGTTGACTTTAGCCCCTATCACATACCCCCACACTTAAACATTTGCTTGTCCTCAAGCAAAACTCTTTTGTCCAAGACAGATTATCAAGAAAACACAAGTTCTTTCTTATTCCAAAAATTTATTCACTATAGCAAAGATCCTACCTTCCTTTCAAACTGTGGAAACAACCATTGTCATTCATACCCTTTGAAAATAATACAAACTTTGAAACATTGGTCAACACATCACAAAACTTTTGAAGTCAAATTAATCAAGTGCATACCTCAGTCTAAGAAAATTATTTTACTCTTCAAGTAAAAATATAGATAATATGAATCTCATAAGTCAAGTTATCTACCAACTCAAGCATTATAAATCCAAAAATTACACAACTTAAGTTATGATGTAAAGAAAGCACTCCAATTTTATTTCTCTCAAATTTTTTTTTGGAAAAACTTAGGAAATTGATAGCCTCAAGTGCATGGATTTCTATTCACACACTATATTGGCCCTCTTTATAGTCATCACTCATCATTTTTTCCAACAATTCTTTATTTCTTTCTTTTGCTCTTTCTTACCTTTTTGCCTTTGGGATAGCCTCCAGAGAGTGCACCGAATTCACTTGCTACATATCCCTATATTGACCCCTCTTTTCAGCTAAAGGTCTTCAATGATCATCAATAAGAGAATTTTTTTTCTCAATTCATACCCACAATAGTATTGTTTCTACTCATTATTTTTTTTTTCTTTCAACTCAAATAAAAAATTTTCAACACTCACCTCGATCTTTCCTCTCAAAGATCTTTTTTTTCAACTCACATTTTTTTTTTTTATATCATAACTCAAACCTAGCAAAATTTAAACTCATAATACAAGAGTTAGCCAATAAACTCTTCCCATATTCATCATATCTTCTATATTTTAACTAGATAAGTCAAATAACATTTAAACACCAATGCATAAACAAGATTAATCAAAATTCTTAAGTCTTGACAAATATCTTATCCAATAAAACCAATTTCATTAAAATCCACCTAATGAATGACAAAACTTATATTCAAGTAAGAAAAAGAATTACAACACTGCTTAACAATGAAAGTATTGAAATTTTTAAAAAAGTTATCACAAAATATATTCACCAAATGATATGGAAAAAACACTTCTTCAACCTTATTCTTCCCTCCATACTTCAAATGGACATTATCCTTAATGGCCAAAGATAGAATAATAAAAGTACAGTCAAGAAGACCAAGATGAATAAAAAAGAAGAATAAAGTAAAGAAGATACTTCCATTACATTCTTGTGCCACCATGTGTGAATCCACCTCAAGGAAGGGTCATTACAAGAGAACCTATTAAAAGAAAAGAAACAAAACAAAGAAAAAAACATAAATCTAGAAAAAGAAAGTAAAAGCTTAAATAAAATAAACGAAAAACAAAAGAAAAGACACCTACAAGCTACCAAAGGTCATTAAAATTTTAAATAAAAAAGAAATAACAGAAAATAAAATAAAATACAGAAGAGTGAGTCAAGAGTCATCCTCATCATCATCATTGTCATTATTATCATCATTATCAACTCCGCGACTAGAAGATGCACCAGTAACGTATTGGATCAAAATGGCCAACTTCTGATCTTGAACATCTTGGCAATGACAAATGTCGGCAATGGAATCACGGAGCTGGAGGAGGATAGTCATTTGGCTCTCCATCTGTGCCTCCATTCGTGCCTCAAAATCAGTGCGTGAATGTGAGCTAGGGGCACTAGGGACAGGTCTAGTAGGTGGTGCCTCTTCCTCCTCCCTTCCAGGGTACTACACCTCATATGACCTTTTCCACCTCTTGGCCTTCTCATCATAGCGATACCCATATTGAACCAAAGTATGTTCCATCACTAGGTTGCTGTCAGTAGTAGGCTCACTTAACTCTCCATCCAACCGTACTCCAAAGTCTCATAGAATACGCATAATAACCAAAGGGAAATTGAGGGCTTTAATTGCAATATCACTAGGTTGCGGTCAGTAGTAGGCTTACTTAACTCTCCATCCAACCGTACTCCAAAGTCTCATAGAATACGCATAATAACCAAAGGGAAATTGAGGGCTTTAATTGCAATATCATAGGCCACAACCTCTCACATACATTTAATGATAATTGGAGCAAGGGAAATAGCCTCATAGCTCCTCATGTTATCTAGAATATAAAGGTCAAGGATCCTAGTCTCATTGAAGCCACTAGTCTTGGGATAGGCATTGAGAGCAAGATATAAACTAGGGCAGACAACGTGCCTTAAGGTCATTGTTGGAGTAGTATTTATATTTACCTGTTTTCCCTTTTCTCCTCATATGAAAACTAGCCCTTATAGCTCCCACATCCCAGGTAAGCTTAGAGATGATCTTTTAGTTATTATGGTCCACAACTATCCACTATCCCCCATCCAGGATTCCTAAAATTCAAGCTAGTCTAGCCCTATCAAACTCAATGGGAATCCCTTTGATCATGGTAGAGATGACTTGGAGAGTATTTTTCTATTTGTCCTGCATGTTGGCATAAAATTCTCTAACGCACATAGGACAATAAGAACCTTTCATTCTAATGATGAGCTCCCACCCTAGGTGCCTAAACATAGTAGAAAGTTTTAGGGAATTGTCTAAAGATGGCTTATATCACTTTTCTACTATAATCTTATTGTGTTGGTGCTTGTCATACCAAATTTGGCACATAGGATCAGAAAATTGGGTAGGTTGGGTAGGTAGAGGCTCGAAGGAAGGTGTGGATGAAGATGCCTTTCGAGCTTTCTTAGCTCCTAATGCTAATCATCTTGGTCGTCTAGACATGATGGGAGGATGAAGAAAGATAATAGAACAGAAATAGATGAGGCTCTCAACTCACTTTTTACAACAAATGCTTAACTCTCAACTATCCCACAATCACAACACCACCACCACTGAACACAAAACACCACAAGATAAACAATAAACCCTACTCAACGTTCTCCAACAAACCTACAAGAAAATAAGACATATGCCAATCCAAAAAACCATATCAACAAGCTTGATCAAATCCACAATGTTCAATATTGCTCAATGAAACCATATTCAACTTAGAATCACAATGCTCAATCAACCATACTATTTATATCACAATGCAAAGCTTATCGGTATAAGGCTAAGTGAAACATTGAACAAGTATCCTTTCACCCAAAAATTAATCACAAAGCATGCATGCTAAATCACTTCCAAAAAGGTGTAAAATATTAATGGAATTAATCATAAGGTAGTATCCACGATATTCCCATGCCAATACAAGCTCAAAGAAAGTAGTCTTCACAATCAAGTCCTTCACTACAAACTATTCAAGATTTTTCGCCTAAAAATGCATAGAAAACTACCCAAAATTCATAAGAAAAAATTTTACCATAGAAAGTGTAAAAAATTCATATCATAAATGATCTCCAATGCATAGGCAATGATTCTATGCAAAAAAGTTTGAAGAAATTGAACTCTCAATAGAAGGATTGAAAAATGGGTTTTTGGTGAAAATATTGGATTTTTCCTTATTTTGATATAAACTTTCAAGAACAAAGTGAAGATTTTGTGTTTTGGAAGTGGTTGGGAGGTATAAAAAGTGATTTGGCGGTGTTTTGAAGATGAACTCGGCGATGGATCGAGAGAAAATTAGAGAGGGATGAGAGTTTTTTGAACAAAAATGGCCAAGAAGGCCTGCTTTAAGTGTGGCGGTCAAACAGGCCTGGCGCTGGACCTGTTCTACCCGCACTTCACTATCGGGCTGTGTTGACCCAACGCCAGGGCTACGGTTGGGCCTGGCGTCGCATAAGCTCTGGCTGGAAAAATTATATTTTTTTAAAGATGCATTTTAATGAAAATAAAGACAAAAGAACACAAAAGCATACAAAGCATGCAGTCTCATATCTAAATAAATGAAAGCAAACGAGAATTAAAAAGATTGTTCGGCAAAAACTAAAGCAGTTCAAAATCAGTGTTTCCTACGGTCTTAGTCCCATAGGTTGGTCTCTGTGTTGTCTGGAAGTAAACCCAGTAGACGATCACCAAGAAGTTTGGCTAACTGTCCAATTTATCCCTCAAGATTGCGCATGGATGCCTCTAAGTTTCTCGTGGTCGCATCGATCCCTTGGAACCGTGTTTTCATTCCACTTACCAGTTTGGTGACCATTTCCTCCAAGGATGGTTTCATTGGTAGGGCATTGTACGGTATAGGTGGTTGAGTCCTTTCCATCCCAAAGTTTGAAGAAGCTTGTTGAGGTTGGTTTTAATAGTTCCAAGAAAAGTTAGGGTGATTCTTTCAACCTAGGTTGTAAGGATTGCTATAAGGATTATTACCTTGCCAATAATTACCTACAAATGCCACTTGTTCCAATGCTTCTTGTGAAGACTCCATATTTTGGCACTCATGGTTTGGATGCCCTTCCTCACAAAAATCACAAGTCACACTCATTACCTGCCCTTGGAAAGGAGGCATTACCAATTGATCCATTCTTTGCGTGAGTGCTTCCACATTTACCTCTAAGGTAGCTATTGCATCCATCGTATGTACTCCATGTACATGAGCTTTAGACCGTGAACTCCCTCGGACATAGTTATTTGCAGCCAAATTTTTAATTAAATCAAATACCTCTTTCGAGGCTTTGGAATTAATGGAGCCTCATGTAGATGCATCCACTAATTGCCTTGTAGCAAAGCTTAACCCACCCGGAAAGATCTGCATTTGCATTCCCAACTCAAATCCATGGTGAGGACATTTTCTCAGCATCCCTTTAAACCTCTCCCAACACTCATAAAAGTTTTTGGCCTCTAATTGTTGGAAAGCAAAAATGCCAGTCCTAAGTTTGGAAGTTCTAGCTGGTGAAAAATATTTGGCCAAGAACTTTTCAGCTAACACATTCCAAGTAGTTATTGATCCGGTGGGCAATGATTTTAACCATGATTTTACTCAATCTCTCAAGGAAAAAGTAAAGAGTCTTAGTATGATGGCATCCTCAGAAACACCGTTCATCTTAAATGTGTCTTTGGCAACAGCGCTAAAAACTTAATGCGTAAATTTTGGGTATATAAAAGCATTAATTTTAAATCCGTCCCTTAGTCAAATTTTAATTAAAACATTAATACCAAAATACACATATGAGCAAGTATACTCATGGCAAGCATAGTACAAGGAATTAACGAGTATTGATCCTCAAAAGAACAAGTACACACTAATCATTTTTCATTCGTTGTTTAACTGACCCAAATAAAGTAGAAAATAAAAAAATAAAAAAATAAAAATATATATAACACAAAGATGTAGGATTATGAAATTAAGACAATTATCCTAATGAACGAAATGGTAATTCTCTCAATTAATCATCATCTTGGTATCATGAAGAAACGCAGAGTAAAATTCAACCGTTTGTCAAGTCGTGAATTTACTTAGGTAAATTACACTTCCTTTGTCAATCCATGGAATCCTATATTTTGATTCATATTAACAGATTTGTCATTCAAGCTAACATAACCAAAAGATGCATTAAGCTCATCATTCATATCTTGATTTAATTAGCATATTTGTCAACCAAACTATCCTAACCAAAACATGCATGAATCTCAATTCCTTAAAACCATGAAATTAGCTAAAAACCTATGTCAAGACGAAATTAACTTAACATTTGATCACTTAGTTCTAAAATCCTAACTTTATCGTTCAAATCTATCAAGATTCAACAAATACAAAATTAATGCAATGAAACTCCTAACATCATTTTGTCAAAGTCAATTAGAAGAATTCGTATCAATAACCAATGAAATTAAGTAATAAAATACCAAATATGACAAAGAATTGATCAAATAACTAAATTAACACAAAATCATGAATATTAAAATAATGTTAAATTACCATAACACATTAAATACATCATTGCTAAAGGAAAAGAAGATAAAGAGAAAAGAAAGCACTCATAGACAAGCCTCTTTCTTCTTTCTTGAAGACTCCCTTAACAATCCTCCTTGATTTAGGTGAACACCTCCTTTAATGAGAGATCCAAAATTTCTGCCCTTTAATTCACCTTTCTATGTTATATCCAACGCATAGATAAGACTCTTTTTATAGGCCGCTTGGACATCAATTTCGTGGCTAGGAAGTCTTGGCCGAGTATGAGTAGAAAAATATCAAAATCATTGGATAAGCCATAATTCCGCATAAAGAATTTTCACCTCTAGAGCGTACCTGACCCCGAATAGCTTTGATCCACTTGGCGCCAGGTGCACTCTATTCTTTCCATATTTTTGCTTTGTTTTTGGCTATTTTTCCTTGGCAGACAGACTGGACCCGACGCCAAGTGCACTTGCCAGACCTGACGCCAGGTATGTTCTGGAATTCCCCTACCGTTAGCTTAACTTCTTCTATTGGAGCATAATGGACCTAACACCTAGTCCATTGGTTGGGCCTGGTACTAAGAACATTCTAGAATTGTGCAATTTCTGCTCGATTTTAACTTAACTCTGCACATATTTGCCAAAAACACCTTTTAGAAGCAAAATGTCAAATAGGAAGGAATATGCCTAGTTATTATAACAAATGTATCTTAAAACAACCTCAAATAACTAAGAAAAGAATGGTGATTTTAACCCCTATCATAAAGCATAGCAAAAAATGACCAACAGGATAATGGGAGAGAAAAACAAATACCTCCAAAGGAACACACAAATTCCATGATTGCCAAATGCTAAATAAAGTTCCAAAAGGTGTGGCTATATCTTCCATAGGAAGGCACCAAAAGTTGGACAAGGAGATGTGCTAGAATTTAAGTATATTTCCCAAAAGAAGAAGTCCTAGTTAAACAACATGAAGAAAAAAGTGCATAAAAGAAAACATAATCTAGAATAAATGAGAATATATTAAAAAGAATTAAAATCTTAAATTATGACAAAATCAACGAATAAGAACACTTTCCACCCTGTTTTCATTGAAAATAATGAACAGGGGATACACAGGATAGTGCACGGGTATGCAACTGCTTTTATTTTTTGCAAAGGGCTAAAGCCTACCTCGAATGACCAGATGCACAAGCATGCTACTAGTTGTTTAGAGATACTAAGAGGTGCTAAAACAAAGCAGATGGTATAGTTTCTGAGCTAATGCACGGCTGTGTAGATGGTTGTGCATTATTACTGATGGGGCATTAATGAAGAAATTCTATAGAATCCTTCGAGCTGTAATCCCCCATTCAATTGTGAAGTATTCTAGATGAGAATAAACTTATTCACATAAAATCAAACACGGGAACATCAAAATAATCAAAGATAACAAAACAAACAAAAAACTTCCTTGGGTTACCTCCTAAAAAATGCTTTTGTTTAACGTCGTTGGCTTGACGTGGTCACACTTTTTTTAGTAATTGTAGGTAGGTTCATCAAGATAGACCTCGTGAGTGGAATGAACAAGAGCAACTTCATAGAATAGTTTAAGCCGTTGGCAATTTACCTTAAGAATCTTCCATGTATCGTTACTTTAAAAGGAGTTTAGTAACCAGGAAAAGGCCATCCCATCTAGAAGAAAGCTTGCAAGGAAAAAGTCGTAGATGAGAATTATAAAATAAAAATTTGTCACCTATATTAAAACTCTTCCTATAGATCATCTTATCATGATAAAGCATTGTTTTCTCCTTATAAATCAAGGAATCTTCTAAGAATCATTCTTAATTTCCTCCAATTCCTAACTTTGCAATTTTCAAGAAGCAAGAACATTTTGCATGTTCAAATTACAATGCTTAATAGTTTAAATTGATTTATGCTCTAACTCAACCAGAAGATGACAAGTTTTACCAAATACTAGCCTATATGGGGATATTCCAATTGGCGTTTTGAATGTGTTCTATAGGCCTATAATGTATTACCCAAACGAAGACTCCAATCTTTTCTACTAGCGTTCATAACTTTTTCAAGAATGGACTTAATTTCCCCATTAGAAATCTCAGTTTGACCATTAGTTTAGGGATAGTATGTAGCAGAAATTCTATAATGGACTTCTATACTTTTTGAAGAAAGCTTCTTCAACTGGTAGTTCTTTAGGTACCAGGCAATTTACAATGTCAACATACCCAAGAGAATTACCATGCAACAAATATAAATGCTCTTCGGGAAACAAATCAAAGAAGGGTAATACTTCCTCTTCATAGGTGAGCCTACTTAGATGATTGGCCACATAATTTGCCGCTCCACTTTTATCATGAATTTCAATATCAAATTCTTGGAGAAAGAGAATCCACCTCAATAGTCTAGTTTTAGACTCTCTCTTCTAGAGCATGTGCATGAAAGCTACTTCATAAGAAAGAGAATCACCTTAGTTCCCAAAAAGTATGAATGAAATTTTTCCAAAGCAAAAATAATAGTATGAAGTTCCTTGTTTTAGTGGTTGTATAATTGCATTTCTGTAGGATTTAGCATATGAAAAGCATAATAAGTCACATGAAGAACCTTATCTACCCTTTGCCCTAAAACTCATTACAAGAAAATGATACATTGGTGATAAAACCTTAGTTAGAAAATATTTTTGTCGTTAAAAGTACCCTTTAGCGAAATTTTTTTTTGTTTAGCGATAAAAACATTTTCTCGCTACAGATTACGACTTTCAATGACAAAATTTTTATTTCCTAGCTAAAAGTGATGGTTTTAGCAAGGAAATAAGGTTTTAGCTAGGAAATAAGTGTATTAGTGAAGAAAATTTGAGTTTCCTTGCAAAAGATTCATTATTAGCAACAAAAATTCATTTACTAGCTAAATTTTCCATGCTAAAAATGCATCATCAGCATTAAAAATTCATTTCCTAACTAAAAATATGGACTTTTTATCATTATTAGCTATATCTTTAGCAACAAAATGTGCATTTCTTAGCTAATACCTTCCCTTAATTTTATAAATATTTACAACATGACCTTAAAAATTTTACAAATTAGTTCTTATATTTTGTATAATTACAAAATGATCACAAAAATTTTGTAAATTGCACAATAAATTTTAGAATATTTACAATATGACACCAAAAATTTTATAAATTAGCCCTTATATTTTTAAAATTTTCAAATATGGCCCCAAAAATTATATAAATGGGGCCTTAAATTTTGTAAAATTGTAAATTAACTCAAAATATTTACAAATTGCTCCTTAAATTTTAGAATATTTATAATATAATTCCAAAATATTTTATAAATTGATCACTAAATTTTTAAATATTTACAATATATGTTACATGTGTTTGTGTGTGTGTGTGTGTGTGTGTGCGTGTGTACATTATATTTTTTCTATATATAAATATGTAAACATTTGTATATGTTGTGTGTGTATGTGTAGGAGTGTATATATATGCATATCACACACACACACAGATATATACATGTATAAACAAAAGAAACATATATAAATATATAGACACACGAAACTCATGCATACATATATAAATATATTACACACACACACACACACACACATATGAGTTGATTATATATACATATTGTAACACTCCACTACCTACGTACCCCATTAGGGTTAGGGATGTCGCACCGTCCAGAAGATAAAGGGTCTTTATAACTAGGACTTACAAAAAAAAATGAAAGAAATAATCTAAGTCAAACTTATTACAACTCAAATAATACATGAACAAATCCCAAAAATAAATAAATGTCTACTAGAGTCTCTTAAAATAAAATATATATAAAAAATAAATAAGTCTTCAAAACAAAGGCAATCTCTAATCATTAACCTTCACAGTAGGATCGACTTGAAAGGATGGTATAAAAAGGTGGTGAGACATAAATCTCAGTAAGCATGTGTGTGCTGTGAGTGCTTCAAGTAAAACAGTTCATGTATGCAAGTTGAGAAATTTTCATAAAAGTAAGGGCTGCCAACTCTCAAATAAATTTTACAAAAGAAGAGTGGTGTTTTCCATCTAAAAGCCACACATGTCTACAATAAAAGTAACCACTCAAAAGAAGTAGCCATGGCACCACACTTTGTGCACCATGTCAAAATAACGTTTAGGATGCCACACTTTGTGCATACTGACACAAGGTAGGTGTACGGCCTACTGGGTAAGATACTCCTCCATTTCTATAGCCAAACTTACCAATTGTCCATTCCAAAAATACACAGTCCACTTGATTATACTTGCTAGATCGAACCGGTATGACCTACAAGACTGGCATCCTATCCGAGAAGGACTCACCCCTCAAAGGTGGCCACCTACTGAGAGACTTACCCTAACCCTTCAAAGACTAGTCCTAGTAGTCTATTCTTATTGAGTACTCAACGTGGTATTTCTCCTTCTTGGGAAAAGAAAGATCATTCAATGTGATTTCTTTGAAATAGCAATTATGGTTCCTAAAATTCTTTGTCAAAGTTGGTTTTTAGAAAAAGTTTAGTATTTTGTATAAAATTGCTTATTCAACTTAAAATGTTTTGTTTAACTAAAAAGAAAAGGAAAATTCTCCAGAGTTGCTTTTATAGTACGATTTCTCATATATATCATGTTTG
Organism: Voacanga thouarsii; assembly: GCA_026120185.1. Classification (NCBI taxonomy): domain Eukaryota; kingdom Viridiplantae; phylum Streptophyta; class Magnoliopsida; order Gentianales; family Apocynaceae; genus Voacanga; species Voacanga thouarsii. The sequence goes on from JANUWF010000328.1 coordinate 1,246,634, forward strand.
ACTTGCCAAGGTGACTTTGATCTTCAAACAGTTTTATGCAGGAACTTACATGATCTCTTGCATTTCTTGGGCACAATAGCCTTCCAAGATAATTCAAGGCAACCTGATCCTCCCTAGGGTAAATACAGGGTATAAGTTCCAATATCCAGGCAATACTTACTTTAAATAAATAATTTCTACCTTAACATACATAAGCTCAACTAGATATAACAATATCTAGTTATGACAACAATGCTTCAAGCATTAACATTAATTGATAAAGTATTTTGAAGAATATGATTAATTTAATAAGTTAAAATAAATAGGTGTTATAAATAATAAATTATAATATTAACTATTTATTAACAAGTAATAAATAACGAGTAATATTGATAAATAAAATTAGTACTAAAAAATGATTGCCATTAATAATAAATCCTAAATAATATTGATAATAAATAATAAATAATATTTTTACAAATAATAAGTAATATTAATAATAAATAACGTAGTCTAATATAAATAATATTTATGAGTGTAAATAAAAGTTTTAGTAAGGCTAACTAATAATAATATGATTATAAAAGACATTTGATATTAATTAATTCCAAATTATTATTTATATTTAATAAAAATATTACTGTTTATTTATCTAATAAATTAACAATATTTCAACTAATTATTGATTTTGAAAATATTTGTGGTTACCGAAATTAGTTAATTAAATAAAATAATTATATAAATAATAATAATGATAGCAAGAATAATGCTAAAAATAATAAAAGTAGTTCTTACAATAATTTTATTACTAGAGAAATCTACATACATATTCACACACACAAGGATCCAACAAATACCATGTCGATTTATCCAAAAATAGACTTGCATTAATATAAATCACAACAAAGGTGAAATTTCTACTAGCCATAATTTTATCTAGGGATTTATTGAAAAATATAACATTATGAAGGTATAATCAACAATGGTGGTTTAATGTCTATCATACATCAAACATCCTTAAAGCTCTTGATCATAATGAACATACAATGATCTTAAAGCATAATCCATACTTCATGAGTCACAACATTCATTCAAAGCTTCATGTCTTAAATCAATTTCCTTCACCCATATACATATCTCTAACCCCACATTATTCAATCAACCTATCGAATCTACCATCTAAGAGCCTTGAGTTTTTGAGAAATTAAAGAAAAGATCAAGAAAGAAATACTTGTTTTGATGATTGTTATAAAAGATCAAGAAAGAAATACTTGTTTTGATTATTGTTAGTTGAAGATATTGCCTTGTTCAATGAAGGTCCTTGAATGCTTAAGGGTCTTTCCTTGGTTGAAGTTGTTCAAGAATGGCCACCATAGGTTTGGCCAAGAGAGAGGAAGAAAGAGAAAGGAAGAGAGAGAAAAGAGCGAGTGCGAGATTAGGATGATATTAAAATGGTGATAATGAGATGAAGAAGGTCAAAGGTGTTTAACGTTACCTTCTTGATGTTCTTCTTGCTCTTGATTGAAAATGTGTGTTTGATCCGAATGGAAGATCAACTTTGGTGTTTTTGATGTTATGGAGGGTCCTATAAGTGAGTATGGACTGAATCCTAGTTGCTTTGAAGGTTCTTGGAGTGATTTGGGATGAATAGATATGATTGAAGGTTGAAGAAGCTTAGTGTGTGTTCTTGGTATTCTTGGTCTTTTTGAGAGGAATTTGAGAAAGAGTGATTCGTGTGTGTCTCATGAGTGATGGTCGAATGACCTAGCCAAGGGGAGGGATTTTGGTTATCCAAGAAAGAGAGAGAGAGTTTTAACTTTTTCAAATTTCAAATTGAGGGAAATGTGGAGATATTTGAGATAGAGGATTAGGTAATGGTGTTTGCTCCTTGAAGGTTCTTTGTCCTTCAATGGTGAATGGCTGAACTAGCTGTCTTGATCATGGAATGAAGAGTTGTTTCAGCTTTGAGGCTGGCTGAAAATGGCTGTGAAATAACAGAGAAATTTCTTGTTTAATCCTTTAGCTAGATGAGTGTTTAGTGGAGCAAAATCTAGTCTTTAATTTTGAAGTTTGAATAATTTCGAATGGAGTGAAGATAGGAGTGTTTTGAGGTGTGTTAATTGAGTCCTAATGAACAAGGTAGATTGAGAAGCTAAGGTGTTCTATCCATGGCTGCAAGTGGCAAAAAATATGATGAAGTTTGATGAAGAAATTGGACTTTGCATTGGATTGGCAAAACTGGAAAAAATTCTGGAATTTAGCAAGAGAACTCTAGTGATTTTGGAATGATTTTGAGCAGAATTTATCGACTTCTTTGAAACGGATTTGCAGCTGGAATTAAGGAGTATTTGAAGGTCCAATAACAGTGATTTTCCAGCCACCATCTTAGAGAAGAAAGAAGAAAGTTTTAGGTGTTCTTGAGCACAAATGAATGGCTCAATGTCCATGTTCAAAGCTTGCTTGTTTGCTGGAAAAATTTCGGGTTTGGTGTAGCTTTGTTCAAGCTGCGAAATTCCAATGATTTCAGCTTTCATCTTCACACAAGATGGTTGGTTCTTTGCAAGAATTATGTAGGAAAAGGTTGCTGCAAATTTCAAAAACCAGCCATAAAGAATTTCTGGAAAAAATTCTAGATTTTAACCAAAACAAGAGCAAGAAGACAATGAAGTTCTTGGAGGAATAGTTATGATGATTTAATTGAAAACCTCTTCCTATTTCTCCTCCACAATTTTGGCCAACCTCCTATCCTACAAGAGCTAGAATTTCCGATACTTCAAGCAAGGAATTATCCAAGACTTTCATAATATAAAAAATGAATTAAAGAAATAAGAGTAGTTTAAATTCTAAGAGGTTAGGACAAGGCTTGCAAAAATAATAGAGACAAAAATTCTTCTAGAATTCCTTTTAGGACAAGATCACATCGTTAAGACATTATCATTGTGTCTTCCCAAAGATAACATTCCTAACTTTAAGGAATATAAGAAAGAAGAAAACTTAAACATTTTTTAAGATAATTATGAATAAAACTTAGGTGATGGGATTTGAACTCAAGACCTTAGAAATTAAATCACAAAGCTCTAACCACTTAACCACATTAAATCTTATTCTCTTTTTTCCAATCAAATTCTCTTCTTATCTAAGCCTCAAGCCATCTTCCTATTTCCACCTTAATCAAAAATACCTTTTTACCTTTACTACTCAACAATCGTATATAAACCATCTAACCAATAAATCACAATTCTAAGGCACATAAAATCGTTCAAGGAATATATTTTATGCAAGATGATATGATATGGACCCATCCCTCTTACTCTAGGGTTGGTTTAGGTCCGGTTTTACATCCTCCCCTCTTTAGAAGAATTTCGTCTCGAAATTCAATGCATGCCTTTATCTCAAGTCGGAATATTTCCGCTTCACCTATTCTTCTGCTTCCCACGTGCCATCTTGAGTGCCATAATGCTCTTACTGCACCTTTACCATTGGTATCTACTTATTCTGGAGAGTCTTGAAACTTCGATCTAAAATTTTGACTAGTTTCTCTACATAGCTCAAGTCGGGTTGCAAACTTGCAATACCAATAATTCATTATTTAGAACATGTCCCAGGTCAGCATTGTACTTCTTTAGCTGAGACACATAGAATATATCATGTATTCCCGTCACACCATCCTGCAGATCCAGCCAATATGCAACTGGTCCAATTCTTTCCGTGATTGGAAACTATCCCAAATATCTCGGATTCTGCTTTTTACCTTTTGAATGCTTCAAGATTTCCCTACTTGGAGTCAACCTCAAAAACACACTGTTATTTCCCTACTCGGAGTCAACGTCAAAAACACACTTTTTCCTATCTAGAATTCCAACTCCCTTTGAGCCGTTTTTAATCTTTTTCTGATCAGCTTCACCTTATCTGACATTTCATGAATGCAGACTTCTCCAGACTTGCTTATGTGGCCGTCTTTTGTCTAACTCCAATACAGAGGTACTTGACACTTATGCCCATACAATGCTTCATATGAGGCCATTCCAATTAAAGATCGGTAGCTATTATTGTAAGCCAATTCTGCATACGGAACACAATCAATCCACTTACCCCCGAAATCTAATACGCAATCTCTTAGCATATCTTCGAATATCTAAATCACCATTTCTAACTGACCATCAGTTTGTAGGTGTACTGTTGTATTGAACTTCAGATTAGAACCCATTGATTCTTCATACTTGCCCTAAAATCAAGATGTAAGCCTCAGGTCTCGGTCGAACACAATACTCGAAGGTACTCCATGCAATCTGACTATCTCCTGCACATATGTTTGAGCTAACTTCTCCATGGAGTCCCTTATGTTCACCGGTATGAAATGCGCTGATTTAGTCCATCTATCAACCACTACCTATATGGCATCCTTTTGGGTCTTTGCCATAGCCAGTTCGGTAACTAAATCCATGGGCACCTTTTCCTATTTCTATTCCAGTATTGGTAAATATTGTAACAATTTTGCTGACATCTTGTGCTCCACTTTAACTTTCTAATAGGTCAGGCACGTGGAGACATACTTCGTCATATCCTTCTTCATTTCGGGTCACTAATAAGCTTTCTTCAGATCTTGATACATTTTTACTTCACCCGGATGAATAGCATACTTACTTTTATGCACCTCTTCTAAAATCATATTCATCAGCTACTGCTCATTAGGCACATACAAGCGATCTCAGAAATACATCACTTTTATCTTATCTTGCCAGAAATTACTGCCTTCCCACTTAAATTCTTTGTCCTTGAAAAGTTGCAACTCCGTATTACTTTATTTTGCTTTGATGATTTCCTACCTTAGATCTGATATCAATCTTAGATTACTAACGATAATCCTTTCTTCTTGTACTTCTGTCCTTCTATCCAATACCTCTGGGATTGCTTGAATCTCTTAAATTCTCAATCTGGCCATTTTGACTTTACAACTCAGGGCATCAGCAACAATGTTGGCCTTTTCTGGGTGGCAGTTGATAAGAGAACGATATTCTTCCAAAAATTCCATCCATCTCCGCTGCCTTAAATTCAAGTCCTTCTAGGTAAAAATATATTTCAGACTCTTGTGGTCTGTGAACACCTTATACTCAGCTCCATATAGATCATGTTCCATTTCTTCAAGGCAAACACAATGGTAGCTAGCTCCAAATCATGCGTCGAATAATTGACTTCATGAGGCTTCAAGTTCTGAGAGGCATAGGCTATTACCTTCCCATCATGCATCAATACTACTCCCAAACCTTCCTTAGATGCATCAGTAAACAAAACGTAGGTTTTATCTCCTTCTAGAAAGCTCAGTATTGGAGCCATCATTAATCTCCGCTTTAGTTCTTGGAAACTCTTCTCACATTTCTCACTCCAGACAAAGGATATATCTTTTCTCAACAATCGGGTCATAGGTGATGCAAGCGTTGAGAACCCTTTAATAAACCGCCTATAATAGCAGGTCAACCCCAAGAAGTTTTTGATCTTAGTGATGTTCTTCAACTGCTTCCAGTCCGAAACTACTTGAACTTTTATTAGGTCCACTTTGATTCCATCCTTGGTCACAACATGGTCAAGAAATGACACATTGTCCAGCCAAAATTGGCACTTGCTAAACTTGGCATAAAGCTTGTGCTCTCTCAGTTTTTCCAATACTAGCTTTATATACTCTGCATGATCCTCTGGACTCTTAGAATATATAAGTATATAGTCGATCAATACCATCATAAACTTATCCAAGTATGGTTGAAAAACACAATGCGTCAAATCCAAAAACACTGTCGGTGCATTCATCACTCCAAAAGGCATCATTACAAACTCATGGTGACCATATCTAGTGTTCAAAGCTATTTTGGGAATATCCTCCTCCTTAATTCGCACTTAATAATATCCCTGCCCCAATTCACTACTAAAAATTCAAGCAAATACGACGGCCAAAAAATATCATCATTTTTGCTATAAACGATGATTTTTTTACCGTCGTATATAATGCCATCATTTTTATTAAAAATGGCCAAAAAACCATCGTATTTAGCTACTGCGACAGTATAAATATGACGGTCAGGGAAAAGTGTCGCAATTACTCTCCCGGGCTGAGATTCTGCAAATCGTCATTTTTGGTGAAAAAACTGTCGCAATTGTTTCGTAAATACGACTGTTTTAAACCATCGCAAATACTTGTTATTTTCAATGGCCCTTAGCGTCGCAGTTGCTAAGTATTTGCAACGGTATCCAACCATCGTAATTACAACCGTGGTAATAAATCTTGGAGCAATTGCGACCATTAATAAAAACGACGGCTTCGACCATCGTATTTGTTATGTTAAGCCATAACCAAATTCAACCGTTTGTGGCCATCGCTTTTGATAAGCAAATACGATGTTTGATTAATTTTTTTAAAGAAAAATAATTGATTGGAATTTAGGCCTATCCAGCTGCAATTGCAAACCAAATACAATCCGTTAAACTCATTCAATACCAATCACAATAAAGCACAATTTGCTTAATGTCAAACAAATCAAAATCAATCTCTTAAATATTGAAATAATAAATAATCCTTAAAGTCCACAAGAGAAGTAATACTACATATATAACAAGTAAGAAATGCCAAGGAATCTATTAAAAATAGTAGTACATGTAAAATAAGAAACAAAATTGAGTACTTCAGTCCTCCCCGGTATCATCGTTTCCCCTTCCTTCTTGTCTCTTCCTGGTATCATCTTTTTCCCTTCCTCCTTATCTCTTCCTCTTCTCAATAGGTTGGGCTTTAAAACATCTTTTTACCTGCACAATACACAAATTAGAGATTAAAATAAAGTATGAAAAAAGTACAAGTGTAAACTTCAATTGTTGGAGTATGCAAGTGAACTCAACAACTAGCCAAACGAATATATGATCAGAATTAGGAACCAGCTTGAATTAATTACAAAAAGCCAAAGAGATATGGATATACTTTCATGTAGACAAGACAACTGAAGATCAAAAAAGTTGAGAAGACATCAACTTCTTGTAACTTTTAGTGATAAAATTATAAAACGTAAGATGAGAAACAAGGGAAAAAGACAAAGTAGTGCAATTAAAATATTTTAGGCCAAAACAGTGCCATTAAACTTTTTCCCCCTCCTCCGTGTCTCTTTTGTTAGTGTTGTGCCCTAGAGGCAATCAATTGTATATTGTATATGACACATTTTATTTTAATAAAAGGCATTATTTATCTTACAGTTTCTTTAATATAACTGTTCGATAAAGTCCTTAATACAACACTATGTTAAGGAAATCATGATGTGAGATTCCTATTACACTGGATGGTGTTAGTACTTAAATAGTCCCTAGTCATAGTATTTGTAATAACCCGCCTTATATAAAGAATTTATGTAGGGTAGACTTGTTTAAACTAAGAATAAATATGAAAGGAATTAATGATATATTTATTTTTCTAAATTATTAATAGTGTTATTAAGGCCACAAATTAATACTATTCATAATATTATTTTTTTTGCTATTATTAATGTATTTTATTTTATTTTATTTTATTAACATTATTATTCTATAACCCTTGAGGTTATTTTATATTTATTATTTACTACTAAAATCCATTGGCCATATTAAATTATAGCAGAATTAAATTCAATAATTATGTTGCATTGTTATATTATTTTACCATTTGTGTGTGTGTGTGTGTATCTCAACTATAAATATCCTAGCTATATTATATTATATATAAGATATTTTAAGGGACCCACAAGAAGTAAATGAAGAGGGCCCACTAGCATGATATTTTTGACCAAGTTTGATTATTCTTAGATTTCCTCTAATTAAGCTTAATTAAGCTAAGTGGGATTAGGGTGAGTTAATCATGATTAAGCAATTAGTGATCCCAAGAGATTTTAAGAATTTCTTCAAAACCCCTAGAGGATCCTAGAGCCTTCTAGGGTAATCCACAACTCTCTTGAAATGGTCAACTCACCATAAATCTTTTATTAAGACCAAGATAAGATCAAGGAAGCTAGCTATATAAATAGGAGCCATGGAGGAGAATTTCGGCCAAGGGGAAAAGCAGCAAGAAGAAGAAAAAAAAAACAGAGAAGAGAAGAGAGGAAGAGAAAAACAAAAGAAAGACCAAAAGAGGGAGAAGAATTTCGGCAGCAAGGAGGAGAAGGGAAGGACCGGCAGCAAGGAAGAGGAAGAAAAGGAGGGAGAGTTGCAGCTTGTTTTCATCTTTGAAAGGTAAGAGATCACTCTTGAAAGCTAAGAAAATGGTACTAGAAGTTGGAGACTAGCTGCATATAAAGATTGTTGAAGTTAAGTGTTGAAAATATGTTGATTTTGGTGATGGTTGATTTACCGGTTGGATGAGTGATGAAGTAGACATGATTTTCAGTTTATTTACTGCTTTTTGGAGTGATGATTTGTTGGAATTTGAACACAAATAATGCTAAGCATGTCCTAGACTAGTTAGGAAGGATTTGGATCATGTGATGTGAGCTTAGATGGATGCGAAATCAGAAAATAGCAAGAGTAATGTAATCTGCCAAAATTTACTGGTTTGGTGAACTTGGTATAACTTGTTTGTTAGAACTAAAGAAAAGTGCTGAGCATGAGAAATTTTTGGAATACTGATGTTGGGAGGATAAATGATGTAGTGAAGGGTTTAAATATGGTAGGTTATGTTGAAGAAACCATAGAAATTAATTAAAACAAGTTGAGCTTCTAAACTGTGGTTTGAACCATCAACTCGGAACAGTAAGGTTAGCTAAAAAACTGAACGAAGTGGAGAGATGTTTGAATACCATATGACCTGAAGTTGATAGAGAGACGTCCTAGGGGTATTTTAGAAGTGGTTTCACCTCATTTGGACTTGTATTGAAGGAGATATGCACAAAACGCTGGAAGATGACAAATCTGGAACCTAAAACCCGGAGCAGTGAACTTAACTGGAAAACTGTACAAAATGGGATGGAATTTACAGGACTTATGACCTGGAATTGATAGAGGGATATCTTAGGGATATTATGGAAGTAGCCTCACTCTATTTGGACCTATATTGAATAAATTTTGTGAAAAATGGTGAAGGGTGGTAAAGCTGTAAAACCAGAAAAACCATCCAAAGCACTAACTCATTTATTTCTTTAAGAAAATTATAGAAACCTTATTTAAACCATTAGGTATTTGAATCTATTAAGTAATAATAAGGAAATGTACTAATGATGTAGGTGAATCTGGTCGAGGGAACCCCTTCTAGGGCTATACTCGAGTGCAACTTCGGCCTAATATACAAGGTGAATCCCTATGATTTCTAAAACCTTTTTTAAAGGCTAGTGTGCTTTAATTTTCCATAAAATGACATGTTTTATACCGTTTTGGAAATGTTTAAATATGGTTACGGAATACATGAGCAAGACTTATTTTTATGCTATTTCGACTTGAATGAATTTCATAATTGGTTTGAAAACCTTATTGGATGATTAAAACACGAATTATGTGAATTTAGTCATTTTGGATTAAATATTTGAGATTTTCGGAAAATGATAAACTTTAGAATTGGGTATTTGGAAAATGATCCAGATATCCTTATTGGAATGATTTATGAAACTTTTGGAACTTGGGTATTCAGTAAATGATCGAATTATCCTTATTGGAACTCTTGTGAATATATTTCAAATCAGGTAAGGGTAAAATGACTTGGATACCCTCAAAAAGTCTTTTGGAAGCTGGTATGGGTAAGATGACCCAAATGTCTTTGGAAAATGACTTTTGTGATTGAGTACAGGAAAAATAACCCGGTTACTCTTGGAAACACGTTTTGATGTGTGAGTAAAACCTTTTATCTGGTTTCAACATGATATTGGAAAATGTTGTTTTGGCCCCAAAATGTTTTGATTGAAGATCCTGCAGGATCAGATAACCCTCTGGCCTAATCAGTCAGATGGGATTTGTATTGTTGTGTTGAGTACTCAGCAAGAGTTTTGACCTTTGTACTAGCCCTCGTTAGAGATAGATGAACCCAAATAACCCGGTCCAGTTATTGGGCTTATCTTACTCCGAACGGGGCGGCAGGACAATGGAATTAGCCGTCCTTGGCTAGCCGTTGTGAGCCCGACAATTGCCTTGTGATTCTGATGGTGGGTTGTTCACATGATACCGAGCAGGAACACTCGGTGTGTTCAATCCCTTGCCACTTCGATGGTGATTGACGTCAGGATTGGGACCTCTGGCTTATGGTGGCAAGTAAAAGATCCCTAAGTGCACGGTGAGATACATATGTACGCTGCTCACCCTTCCGGCATATCACGGGTGACGTGCTGTAAGGCGCAGTCCCTGGCACAAGAGACTGTGTGGCCGAAGGCAAAGTTCCTCAGACTTTGCACGTGGGTCGCACTTCTAAGTGGGGAAAAATCCGCATTTATTGAATTGGGGGCCATGTGTTTGGAAATCATTGTTTTTCAAAAGTATATGATAATTGATCTTAAAATTGTCAATTACTGCTATTTCCCTGTCATGGAACTTATTTTAATAAAGAAATTAAATAAATGCCTTTCTCTTCTGCGCAAAACACTAGCACACACGAGACTCACTGAGTATACCGCTCACACATATGTTTGTCTTTTTTTAGGGATTGAAGCTGAAGACTAGCGACGGTACTACCTGGACTTTTCTATTTAGGGCTAGTTAGTAAATCTTTTGGCATGATCATTGTACATGGAGGTTGGAGCCATTTTGTCTTGTGTATTTTGGGGAAACTTGATGATGTATCTATCAGAACTCGTGTATTTGTAATGAAAGAGTATATTGTATGTATTTATTTAGGTTTCGACTTATACTCTCTTGCTTTAAGTTTATATCATTATAAAGACCCCTAGTCAGAGAGATCAGACGGGGCAACATCCCACCCGAGCTGGCCCACTATGTCAAGAAAAGGAATGTGGGGTGTTACAGTATTAATGAGATAGGACATCATTAATGCGTTAAGACTAGTATATGTTAGACTTCCTGATTTGATCAGGCGGTGGTTCTCATAACCGTGAGTATTGAGATACTCAAAGTTAACACATGGATGCTTGTTAATGGAATAATTTCATTGGATGACCTTACTTTGAGATAATCACATGGATAACTATTTAGTGCCAGTGATATAATCTCAATATAGCAAACGTGCAAGTATCCTTAAACTTGAGATCTCCAAGGTACTTTGTTTGCTGAGCCTTGTACTTTGATTCCAATCTATGGAGCTCGATCGAAGGCCGCCTATAGAATGGATATTGGGTACATGGTGAGGTAAACAAAAGTAGTTGAAATGGTCAATAAAGGATTCACCACTCCTAATAGTAGGGGCGAATATCTCACGGCCACTTGTAGGAATTACTACTCGAAAGTCATTGGCCAAGGCAATTGTGTATTGGAAACAGTTCCAATTGATACACATCTAGAGTAGTGGATTCCTAGTACAAGTACTATTGTATTCGGGACAGAATTAATTCTGGAGAGAGTTGGCACTAATTTCGTACTCCAAACCGAATGAGATATTGTATGGTGAAAGGAGTTGATTGCACTGAAGTTTGTTATTGAAGGGTTCATGTCAAGCCACTTGACTTCCTAGACTCTTGGGTGGTCATGATGTGTTGCTAGATACCGCTCATGATCTGGGAATATGGGTTTATTAATTGATGAATTAATAAACCAATCCTGATTAGAATTAATAGGATTAATTCTAATTAATTATGAATTATTAATCTCAAAGACATTTGGATTAATTTATGTTCTCTACCAATGGATTGGGAAACCTAATAGGTCACACACAATAGAGGATTATATACTTAAGATGTTATTTGATAACATTGTGGGATTAATTGAGAGAAAGAAAGATTGTTGTGGACAAATTATAATTAGTTATAATTTGTGGTACAAGTTATAATTGTGAGAACTTGATGTTTCCAATTACAATTAGGGAATTCTAATAGGATTAGAATTCTCAGTTTTGGGAAGGGAATTTCGTGTGATATATAGTAGCTAATAACACAAGAAAAACCCCTAGCCAATAGCTGAACAACACACAAAACAACATCCATGAAAATCTTCTTCTTCTCTCTCTCAATTTTGATCTTGAACCCTAGCCACCATCTTCTTTCTGCTAGCTCAAAAATTTGGTGCTTGAGTATTCCTCTGTGTGGATTACTGTTAGAGATAATCACATACTGTGATTATAGTGGTTAGACGTTCAACTCACGTGGAGATTGATCACGAGGATCGCTGGATCGCTCCTCAACTTAAAGAAGAAATTTTTGCCCTTCGGATGATCACGCAAAGGTAAAAGCTGTTACCTTTACCCTCATTATGTCTTATTTTCCACACATAGATGGGTCCTGGGAGGGTATCTCGTTTTATTTTTCGCTGCGTCGTATAGGATACGAGCCTGAGATACCCAACATCTTTCTCTCCTCAGTCATCCCTCCCCTATTCCCGCACATAACATTTTATCTCCTTCTTTCTTTCTCTCCTCAGTCATCCCTCCCCTATTCCGACGCATAACCTTTCATCTCCTTATCTCATTCTCTCCTCAGTCATCCCTCCCCTATTCCCTCACTCTATTGCAGGATACTTTGCCTTTTCGCCATCCGCTTAAGCAATAGTTTTGTTACCATAGAACTTCAATTTTTGGAGTATGCAAGTGAACTCAACAACCAGTCAATTGAATATATGATCAAAATCAAGAACTAGCCTGAATTAATTAGAAAAAACCAAAGAGAAATAGATATACTTTCTGTAGACTAGACAAGTAAAGATCAGAAAAGTTGAGAAGACATCAACTTCTTTTAACTTTGAATGATAAAATTATAAAACGTAAGATAAGAAAAAAAAGGAAAAAGACAAGGCAATGCAATTAAACCTTTTCCCTTTTCTCTTTATCTCTTTCTCTCTATAGTCATCCCTCCCCTATTCCGGCACATAACCTTTCTGTTAGTGTTATGCCCTAGAGGCAATCACTTGTACGTTATATATGACATATTTTATTTCATAAAAGGCATTATTTATCTTATAGTTTCTTTTGATTACTTTTGAGTAATATAATTGTTGGACAAAGTCCCTAGTACGACACTGTGTTAAGGAAATCATGATAGAGATCATGATATGAGATTCCTACTACACTATATAGTGTTAGTACTTATATAGTCCCAAGTCATAGTATTAATAAGAGAGGATATTATTAATGCGTTAAGACTAGCATGTGTTGAGACTTCCTGATCTTGATTAGGCAGTGGTTCTCATATCCGTGAGTATTGGGATACTCAAAGTTAACACATGGATGCTTGTTAGAGGAACAAGTTCATTGGATGACCTAGCTATGAGATAATCACATGGATAACTATTTAGTGCCAGTGATGTAATCTCAACATAGCAAACGTGCAAGTATCCTTAGACTTGAGATCTCTAAGGTATTTTGTTTGCTAAGCCTTGTGCTTTGATTCCAATCTCCGGAGCTCGATCGAGGGCCCCCTATGAGATAGATATTAGGTACATTGTAAGGTAAACAAAAGTAGTTGAGAAGGTCAATAAAGGATTCACCATTCCTAATAGTATGGGCGAATATCTCATGGCCACTTGTAAGAATTACTACTCATAAGTCCATGGCCAAGGCGTATGTGTATTGAAAAGGGTTCTAATTGGGACACATTAAGAGTAGTGGGTTCCTGGTACAAGTATAATTATATTCAGGCTAAAATTAATATATATTCTGGAGGGAGTTGGCACTAGTTCCGTACTCGAGACCGAATGAGATACTGTATAGTGAAATAAGTTAATTGCACTGTAGTTTGTTATTGAAATGTTCATGTCAAGCCACTTGACTTTTTAGACTTTTGGGTGGTCATGATGTGTTGTTAGATACCGCTCATGATCTGGGAATATAGGTTTATTAATTGATGAATTAATAAACTAATCCTGATTAGAATTAATAGGATTAATTCTAATTAATTAAGGATTATTAATCTAAAAAATGTTTGGATTAATTTATGTTTGCTACCAATTGACTAGGAAACCTAATAGGTCACACACAAAAGAGGAATATATAGTCAAAATGTTATTTGATAACATAGTGGGGTTTATTACGAGAAAGAGAATTTGATGTGGCCAAATTATAATTAGTTATAATTGATGGGCTAATTTGTAATTCTGAAAACTTGATGGGTTCCAATTGCAATTGGAGAATTGTTTGGAATTCTCAGATGTGATTTTTGTAGAGGCTTTTGGTTATATGAGATATAACCAAAGTGGTTTTATTGTTGAGCTTTTTGTGTGACTTCAGTGGTCACACAAGAAAAACAAAACATGAAAACCAAAGGTCATATGATCTAATTCTACAAAAACCAAAGGGCATACAAGTGGATATATGATATGATCTTTTGTTCTCTACACTTCACACGCTCTCAATTTTCGTGTGTATCTCTAATATAACACTAAGGGTCTTCTTCTTCTTCATTCTCTGGTTTTGTGAAGAACATGAAAAACCCCAGCCACCATTGTTGTTTTCTGCTAACACAGAAAATCTTGGTGCTTGAGTGTATCCTCTGTGTGGATTACTATTAGAGATAATCACACACTGTGATTATAGTGGTTGGACATTCAACTCTCGTGGAGATTTTTCAAGAGGATTGCTAAATCGCGCCACAATTATCATACTTGAAGAAGGAAAGTTTTGTTTTCCACACAAACAAAGAAAGGTGAAAGTTGTTATCTTTGTTTCTTTGTTTACTATATATATGAGCAAGGAAAGTCTTGTTTTCCATACATATGTGGATCTTGGGATGGTATCTCATTCTTATTTTTCTACTATGCCATATATGATTCGCGTGAGATACCCAACACTTTCATCTCCTTGTCTCTTTCTCTCCTCAGTCATCCTTCCCCTATTCCCACACATAGCCTTTCATCTTCTTGTCTCTTTCTGTCCTCAGTCCTTCCTCCACTCTTCCCGCACAGACATATATATCCCTTAGTCATCAATTATTAGTGGAAATCACAAAGGGATGGATAGTTGTAATTCGTTTGAAAGTTGGTTAAATTTTGAATTAGCTTCCGGAGAAGAAGATTTTGAGGTGTTTTTCTTTCTAAGCCAACCACTTCCTCTTAATTTCAGGTGAGATACTTTCGAGGGTTTTTTTTTTTTTTTTGTTGGCTTTTCACCTATCTTCTTCATCTGGTTTGGTTTGTTGTATTATGAATCAGTGAAAGTTATGAACATGTTACTTTGGATTTCCAATTTGATCTACCTATTCAAGAGACTGTTTTTTATGCTGTTTGATGTGTTTGAATTTGAGTATAAAAAATCATATAAAAATAAGTACATTCCCAATCAAGTTTAAATTAAAATGTTAACCTCAAATTACACATATGAGCAAGCGTACTCATCATTAAGCATAGCATAGGGTTTAAAATGAGTATCGATCCTTAAGGAACAAGTATGCAGTAATCACTTTTCTTTCATTGTTTAACCGACTCAATAAAGTGAAAAAGAATAAAATAAAATAAAATAATATATACATGTCAAGGATGGGGAATTATGTAACTCAAACCATTATTTTGACAAACATGACCTTAAAGTATCCAATCATTATCATAACTAATCATTCTCTTGGTATCATGAAGGATTAAGCTAGATTCACTTCTTTTCCAATCCATGAAATCACTACCTTCTAGACAAATTAGCATCACATATCTTATCTCAATTAATTCACCCAAAAGATGCACTAAACACAATCCTCGATTAAATTTTCATATCCTGGCAAATTTAAAACATGAAATTAACCAATGAATCCAAATCCTGGCAAACATCAATTAACCTTTAATTACCTAGTTCTTAGCAATTAACCCATTTTCCAAGCAAGTTAATAGACAACAAATGTGAAATTAATGAATTGAGACCACCATCAACTCATTTTCCAAGAAAGTTAATAGAAGAAACAATAAATTAGTCTCATAATCAGTATAAGTAATTAAATACTAAGAATAACAATCAATTAATTAAAAGATCAAAGTAACTCTAAAAATCATGAATACATAAAACAATGTCAAATTACAATAAAACAATTAATACATCATTGTTCAAGAAAAGAAAACAAAGTTAAAAGAAAGCACTCATAAACAAGCCTCCTTCTTCATTCTTCGTAGACGCTTTTGTACAATCCTCCTTGATTTGATGAATTCCTCCTTAATTTTGAGTGATTTTATGTTTTGATCCGTGAATTTCCCCTTTGGACTTGTGTTTTTCCGCTATTTATAGGCTTTAAAAGTGCCTAAATTCGTCCATCTAGGGTTTCTGGCCGAATAGAAGTAGAAAAATGCTAAAACTCTGAAAATTGCCAAAAATGCGCATGAAAATCAAGGCACCACCTTTGCACCAGTGCACAGCGGCGCCACCTGTCTTACTTAGAGCCGGCACCAGTTGTGTTCTGCCTCTCTGCCCATTCGTCGATTTTTCTTGATTTTCGTGCCAATTCTTCCAGACTACAACCGGCGCCACCTCTAGCTCCCAACCAGTGCCGACTATGTTCTGTTCAACTCTTATTTCACCGATTTTTTATCACCTCGAAGTGCATGCCAACAGCACGTGGCTGGCGCCACCTCTCCTATCCTGGTCGGCATTCCCTCTAGTCTGTTTAGCAATGATTTTGCCTTATTCTACCCCTAAAATTTGAAATAATGTACAAAATACTTTTCCAAGGGTAAATTCTCAAATATGAAAGAATATGACCAGTTATTTCACAAAATGTATCACAAAATACCTCAAATAACTAGAAAATATATGACTAATTTAAGCCCTATCACTGTTCCTCTGATGAAGGATATGCTTGTGCATAATCCTTTCTACTCCCTACTAGATTTTGAACAAAGCCAGAACATGGTTCCTATGGAGAAAATACCTCTTGACGGTATCACTTCAGATGAAGTTCCTATGGAGAAGAAGGTAATCCGGAGGCATTAAAAGAAAAAGGGCAGTAGCTCCAAGACACTATCAAGAGCAACCATTTCAAAGTACTTTTACATGACACTTACTCGAGCAACCAAAGAACTAAATGTTTGCCGAATCACTCTCAAGAAAAGATGTAGGGAGTTAGAAATTCGTCGATGGCCTCACAGGAAGATGATGAGCTTGGAGACACTAATCAAGAATGTTCAAGTTCTCTCTCACATACACTTGTGCATGAAGAACTAATAATTATATGGCCCCAAAAATAATAAAGAACTAATAATTTAAAATTTTCCATTTGGATTTGCAGGGTTTGCGAAATGAAGAAAAATGAATACATATGGCTGAGAAGAAGTTGAAAGAAGCCATTGAGATACTGGAACGTGAGAAGAAATTGATGGAAGAAATCCCTAATGCGAAGTTGGAAGACCAAACAAAGAGACTGAGACAAGCATGTTTCAAGGCCAAGTATGAGAAGAGAGTTTTGAATATTTTGACAGAGTTTCCCCTATAAATTGAATATTTTCCAGGCACTAGGCCATCTCAAAATGCGCAATTATGCACTAACACTACAATATGGAGCACCAGCAAAACCAAAGGAAAATTTAAGATATATGGAGCACCATACTTCAATAACATTATAGTTCCCTTTCACCAATAATCACAATGCCAACACCAAATCTCCACATCAACGTTTCAACACCCTAAAAACTCCACAAATCAACATTCAACACACAAGAATTTCCAAAAAAAATATTCTCCAGAAATATTCATAGAAATATAAAAATAATTCCAACTTCACAAAGTATAAAAATCCAATATCAACACCCAATGGTCTTTATGCAAAATATAAAAAGACAGTAACCAAAGGTACAAAGGTTAAGAAATTTACCTTCAATTCTCTCAAGTTTGCTGCATTCCTGCAATCAGGCTCCTTTTGAAGAGGGCAAGGCTCATGCTGTCTCTTACATGCCATTGTATTGATTAATAAATAAGTAGTACGAATCTCTGTCTCTTAAGTTATATTTTTATTTTTTTACCGATAGTATATTTAAAAATAATAATATTTCCAAATAATATTGCATAATTTTCCAAACATTTACTGTTTTTAAAAAAATGTCACATTGCATTATAATATAACCTTTAGATAGGTGTATTATTAAAATCTTTTTAATTTAATCTTATTTAGTTTAAGAAGTTATGTATTTTATAATTTTCATAGTAATAACTTAAATAAATACCAATCATTATTGGTCATTTTAGTAACCACTACCCCCCCCTTGTTTTTTTAGTTTTAGAAACTTGTAATGGTGACATCCATTTGTAGGGAATCAAAAAAAGTAGTTAAAGGACAAGAAGAAATGGACAAAGCTGAATTTAGAGACTTAAAAATAAATAAATAAAAAGAAGGGGGGGGCAGGACAATGGTATAAAGACTTTACTAGGATGTGTAAGATAATATACACAACTCTTTTGGAGAAGAAGGAATGTACAAAGTTGGATTTAGAGACTTAAAAATAAATAAATAAATAAAAAGAATAGGGGGGGGGGGGCATAGGACAATGGAGAAACAAGTTTACTTTGAAAGCACTAATTTTTGTAGCATACACAACTCTTTTATTCTCTCTTTCTCTCTGTATCCACTTATTCTGGCCATCTTTTTCCATAACAAATAACGACTATAACAATAGAAAGTTAAAGAAATAGGATTTAAATTGTCACAGATTTATATTGTCAGAGACTTATTCTGGGTTAGGTTCTATGTTAAGATCATTCATAGATTTATATTGTCACAATGCCAATAGTAACTGCATTGAAGAAAGTAACGGAAATAGGATTAAAAGAAAAAGAAGAAATAGTTACCTCATTTCCAAGAAGAAACGCAGTGCTTCTCTTGAAAGGATGCTCAGTCACAGCTAAAGCATCGTCCGTAATCTCTACTCCACATATATCACAATCCCTGTCCTAATAAGACATAGAGTAAACAAACTCTAGTTCATCAATCACCATGAACATGCCATAAAAATCTCATCTTTCTCAAAACCTATCTCAAATTCCTAATCGATAAATTAAATTTAAGAGAACCTAGATATTCAACCAAAATAGATACTCCTTTTCTCTTTCTTCCTTCTTTATGTGATTTTCCTTTTAAATGAACTACGGACCTTGAGGAAGGATTTGGCTTCGAAAAGAGAGTGGAAGTGGCGGAACGGAACATTGGCGGTGGAGCCATGGCTACAAAAGGCTCTGAAGTCACGGTGGCCCACTAAAATCAGCTCTGAAACACCAAATGCCGTGCAGCTTCAAGCCAAAGTGGATGGCTAGGGGAGAGGGGGAAAGGGGTGAGCGCAGGAAGGTGGGTGGCAAGAGGGATAATGAGGAAGGGGAGGGGGAGTAGGGGTGGGCGACTGTGGGGGGCGGGGGAGGGGGCTGTGTAGGTAGGGGGTTGCTGTGGGTGGTTGAAGAAGGAAGAAGAAGAAGAAGACAGAGGAAGAAGCACAGTACAGAGAAAGGTGTAAGTGAAAAAGAAGAGGGAGAGGGAAGGCAGAAGAAGGCACAAAGGAAGCATTCTCGGACAAAGTGGATGGCTACTGGGCGAAAACAAAGAGTATGATTGAAGGTGAGATTTAGACAAAGAAAGTGGTTACTATTGCTGGAATCAACAGACAAATTGAACTGCAGTTACTATTGCCAAATTTGGACAAAGTAGATAAATTGTCTTGTAGGTCCCATAGTGGAATCAAAAGACAGAAAGCAGTACCACATATAATGCTTAGATGAATTTGAATTTTTACGTGAAAGAAAAGACAAAAATTATACTATTTGTTAATAGCCAAGAACATGAAACCATTGTCCAATAGTACACAACTATTGCTATAAATGTCGAAAATAGTTGCTATCCAAGAACATGAAACCATTGCTATAAATGTCAAAAGTTTTAATTAATGAATTAATTTAAAAAAATACTAAAAAAAAAATCCTTGCGAGGATCGAAATACTATTGGACAAGTATGATAGAAAATACAAGTTAATATATAGGAATAATTAATAATAATTAAAAAAATGCTAAAAATGATTCCAATGGGAATTGAAATATTATTGGAGAAGTATGATGAAAAAAACAAGATAATATATGGGAATTAAAATAAAAACCAAGCCCCCAACAAGGATCAAACTCAAGAACTTTCGCTATGCCAATTGCGTGCACTATATAGGTTATAGGGGTAGATAGCCAAGAATTTGCATATATATAATCTACAAATATTTAACTTTAAACATAGTTAAATAAAAAAATACTATTAAAATAAATTCAGGATAATACTTTAGAAAAAAGTAAATATAAGATAATGAATTTTAATAACATTAGTCATAATATATATACATATATATAATATACAAACACACATATATAATATATAATGTATATATCTACAGATATATAGTATTAACATACATACATACATACATACATACATACATACATACATACATACATACAAAAGCAACAAAGGAAAAAGAAAATGTAATAATCAAGAGATAGGATACTCTACCTAGGTATATATGTACACACACAAATGTATTAAAATGAAATTCATGCTCTTTAATATCAATATATGAAAACTTAAGATGTAAACAAAAATGTATTTGAAAAATCAATGATCTAATCAATGCATGTATTTATAAAGTTAAAAAATGTTTAGTAACCAAATTTGAAGGTCATTCATTTTATTTTATCACATTTGTACAGTAATATCTATAAAATGGAAAGATATATTAGTATTTATAAATATAAAGATATCAAATTAATGATACAGCCATTAAATTTATTGTAATCATTACCAATAGTATTGTGACTAAATTTGAAAATAATCAGATAAAATTTAAAATAATTTTGAGAGGCTTTGTTATAACTAGACTAAAAATGACAGTTACAATAAACCATTGTATTTCATCTACTCTATTGCAACAGTTATAATAAACCGACGTATTTGACCAATACTATTGTGACGGTAAAAATAAAGTGTCATATTTGACCTACTCTATTGCGACGATTACAATAAATCGTCATATTTGGCCAACTTTATTGTGATGGTTAAATTAAACCGTTGTATTTGGCCTACTCTATTGCGACGGTGACAATAAACCGTCGTATTTGGCCTACTTTATTGCGACGGTTTGTATAAACTGTCATATTTGGTCACTAAATACAACGGTTGGCATTAGACCATCGTATTAGATCTATCTATTGCGACGGTTTCAAAACCGTCGTATAAAGTAACCTATTGCAATGGTTTTTTTACCATCATATTTGTCTTCGTCGCATTTGCCCCATTTTTTTTTTTTTTTTTTTTTTGTAGTGAATCCAATTTGGAATAACCATTGTAGCCTAGAAACTAGTCAAACATCTCATCAATTAAAAGTGGGGGATATTTATTCTTGAGGGTCAAATTATTCAACCCCCGATAGTCGATGCACAACCTCAAAGTCCCGTCCTTCTCCTTCACAAATAGTACTGGAGCTCCCCAAGGTGACATGCTAGGTCTTTTGTAACCTTACTTCACCAATTCTTCTAGCTGCTCCTTTAGTTCCTTCAGTTCTGCAGTTGCCATCTAATATGGAGTTCAGGATACAGGTTTCGCTCCTGGAATTAAATCTATGGTGAACTCAACTTCTCGGGTAAGAGGAAGAGAAGTGAGTTCAGTGAACACACATCGGGAAAGTCTCTTACCACTTCAGTATTTTCTAAGGTGCACTGATCCTTAGGCTTGTTTATCACATAAGCCAAATATCCTTTGCATCCTTACTTCAACAACATCTGGGCTTTTGCTCCAGCTATCAAAACTTTAATTCTTTTACTCGCTTGCCGTTGAATTCCAGCGCATCACAACCAGGTCTAATGAATTGGATAGACTTCTTCTTCCAATCTACCTTAGCTCCATGCTTAGCTAGCCAATCCATACCCAAAATTAGATCGTATTCATCAATAGCTAAGACTATCAAGTCTCCTTCCAAGATCTCTTTCCCCACTGCAATCTTATAATTCTGCACATACCGATATGCTTGCACCATTTTTCCCAAGGGAGTACTCACCAACAAAGTAAAAGGTAGTTATACTCCATCCCAACCCAAATGATATGCACAATTCTTATTTAGATAGGACAGGGTAGATCCAGGGTCTATTAATGCATTAACTGAACGACCTTGGCTAGTAAACGTACCTTCCACCACCGTTGCATCTGCTCCAACGTCCTCCTAATTAAGAGCAAAAACCTTTGCTTTCACTTGCAGCTTCTGAGTTCCACATTTGGAGGCTCCCGCCGTATTAGTTTGATTAGCGCCTACGGTCTGGGCTAGGTTTTCTTACCCGATTCGAAGGAGTCTTGGGAAGGCATTTTGAAGATGCGTCAGATATCCGCAATTTTAGCATTTCTGTTCAACTCCCTTAGACCAGTAGTTCTTCTTTACATGACCCTTCTTCCTATAATGTCAGCACGTCGAGAGATTCTGTGTAGGACCAATCGGTGTCATACATGCTTGGTTTCCTCAGTTCTGTCATTGCTGGTGGGCAGGTCGCTTATTAGCTTGCTGCCTCTAAAAGGGTCTTGGTGGTTACTTTGGTGGCAAGAATGGTTTAGGTACCATCCTGCTTCGATCCTGATTCTCTGTTCGGGTCGCTACATCAACTGCCCCAAAATATGTCGTCAGTGGAGAAGGTGCCAAAGCCCTTTCTCAACTCCTACCTCAATCTCTTGACAAACTGCCTAGTTCAGTTCTACACGATATCTACCAAACTCTTGCAATACTTTAACAACTGAGTGAAACAAGCAGCATACTGAGCCACAGTTATGCTCCCATGCTTCAAATTCTAGAACTTGTCTTCTATTTTCTCCACTATCCACTAAGGGATATATTCTGCTCTGAATGCCTCCACAAAGTTGGCCTATATCCAGTCTTGATCCATTAATTCCCAATCTTCTTGGACTCACTACCACCATGCCCGAGCTAGGCCTCTCAACGTAAATGCAGTAAATTTAACTATCCGCTTCTCAATGTATTGGAGGGTAGCAAAGATGTCCTCCATCTACTCCACAACCAGTATTGGAGGATTAGGTAATGGTGTTTGCTCCTCGAAGGTTTCTTATCCTTCAATGGTGAATGGCTGAACTAGCTATGTCTTGATCATGGAATGAAGAGTTGTTTCAACTTTGAGGTTGGCTAAAAATGGTTGTGAAATAACAAAGAAAATTCTGGTTTAATTTTTTAGCTAGATGAGTGTTTAATGGCAGAAAATCTAATTTTTAATTTTAAAGTTTGAATAATTTTGAATGGAGCGAAGATAGGAGTGTTTTGAGGTATATTAATAGAGTCCTAATGACCAAAGTAGATGGAGAAGCCAAGATATTCTACCCATGGCTGCAAGCGGCCGAAAATATGAAGAAGTTTGATGAAGAAATCAAACCTTGCTTTGGATAGGAAAAGCTGAAAAAAATTTTGGAATTTAGCCAGAGAACCCTTGTGATTTTGGAAGGATTTTGAGTAGAAATTTTGGACTTCTTTGAAACGGATTTATAGCTAGAATTTAGGGGTGTTTGAAGGTCCATTAATGGTGGTTTTCCAACCACCATCTTGGAGAAGAAAGAAGAAAGTTTCAAGTGTTCTTGAGCACAAATGAATGGCTCAATGTCCATGTTCAAAGCTTGATTGTTTGCTGGAAAAACTTTTGGTTTGGTGTAGCTTTGTTCAAGCTGCGAAATTCCAATGATTTTAGCTTTCATCCTTACACAAGATGGTTAGTTTTTTGCAAGAATTAGGTAGGGAAAGGTTGCTACAAATTTTGAAAACCAACCATGAAGAATTTCTAGAAAATTTTTCAAACTTTAACCAAAACAAGAACAAGAAGATAATGAAGTTCTTGGAGGAATAACTATAGTGATTTAAATGAAAACCTCTTCCTATTTCTCCTCCACAATTTCGGCCAACCTCCTATCCCACAAGAGCTGGATTTTTTTAAACTTCCAGCAAAGAATTATCCAAGACTTTTATAGATATAAAAAATTAATTAAAAAAAAATAGTAGTTTAAATTATAAGAGATTAGGACAAGGCTTGAAAAAATAATGGAGACAAAAATTCTTCTAGAATTCCTTTTAGAACAAGATCACATGGTTAAGATATTACCATTGTGTATTCCCTAAGACAACATTCCTAACTTTGAGGAATGTAAGAAAGAAGAAAATTCAAAAATTGTTTAAGATAATTATGAATAAAACTTAAGTGATAGGATTTGAACTCAAGACCTTAGAGATTAAATCACAAAACTCTAACCACTTAACCACATTATATCTTATTCTCTTTTTTACCAACCAAATTCTCTTCTTATCTAAGCCTCAAGCCATTTTCCTATTTGGACCTCAATTAAAATTATCTTTTTACCCTTACTACTCAACAAGCATAGTTAAACCATATAACCCATAAACCACAATTCTAAGGCACTCAAAATCATTCAAAGAATATATTTTATGTAAGATGATATGATATACACCCCATCCCTTTTACTCTATGGTAGGTTTAGATGGGGTTTTACATGTATGATCAGGCCTAAATGTACCTATATTTTCATAGTTATTTAAGGTTATTTTGTGATACTTCTGAAGCAATAACTAGTCAATTTCCTTCATATTAGATATTCTGTCTGTGGAAAGGCCTTTTGAAGATTTTATGTAGTAATGGATGAAATTGGAGTCAAAATGTTAGATTTACAGCATATACCCGGCACCGGCCCATGTATCTGAATCGGTCGGGGCTCAACACTAGATAAAACAGAGGAAAACAGAGCAAACCAAAGGGGGTTTTAGCGGATATTTGGCCTTAGTCCACTCAAAGTGACTCGGTACCAACCCAAGCCTATTTCAAGGCAGTTTGCAATTCGTTTTGACACGGAAATGGAGTTGTAGAGTAGAATTTGGCAACTTTTGTTGAGATCTTATGTAAACAGAATTGGACACGAATTAGGATTCTTGTATACACTTTTTTGCAATCTAAACTCCTATAAATATAAGGGGTTAACACTTACTACATAGTTTTTACCTTTGGGACTTGCAAACCCATAGAAAACTCTTAGAGAAACACCAAGATTTAGGAGAATCAAGGAGAATTCTTAGAGAAGAAGATGACGTTAATCAAGAAGGCTTACTTGACTATGAGTGATTTCTTCTTCTTTTCTTTGTAATTTATTGAAAATTTGAGTTTATTATGTTTTAATTGTAATTGAGGGTTGAACCCTGAGTTTATGTTCATAGATTAGATTTCTTTTGTTTTAGTGATTCCAACTTCTAATACTTGATTACTTGAATTTATTATTTTGTTGAACTGATTGGTTCTTTTCTAACTAACTCAGGAGAGAGGTTAGGAGAGAGGTACCAACTAATTAATTCAATACTTGTTATCTCTTAATTAACTTAAGAGAGAAGTTAAGGGTAAAGACTGAGTAATCAAAAAGAGATTAATTTCACCTAGAGATAGGGTTGTTAAATTCTTCTAGAAGAAAGACTTCAGTGTTACCTAAAGATAAGAATATTAATTGTTTAGTTGAGTTAATCTTAATGCTTCTTAGATTTAATTAGGGAAGTAGACATACATTTTGATTCAGCCAAGAATAGAATTTTATAACTCAAGAGAGAGCAAAATTTATCTGGAACTTCTTGGTATTTGAATTGGGACTTCATAGATTAAAGATATTTTCTTTACCTGTCATAGATTTGGGGTGATGTTTTCATTGCATGTCTTTTCTCCTTATTCTTACTCATTGATTATTCTTGTGACTTGTCTTATGTGAACTTGATCTATTATCTAGTATATTAGGTTAGAAGGTTATTTACTTCCATTTCTTTGTTTTATTAGCTAAACAATAAAGATTTACATTAAGTAAGACGGGAGCCTAAGTTCCTGTGGAATCGATACTTATTATTCCCTATACTGTATGATGGGTATACTTGCTCGTATATGTGATTTTAGTAGTTAGCATTTTAATTAAAGCTTGATTGATTGTGGACTTTGTTGGTAATATTTTCTACACTAAAAAATATGCATCAACATACATACATACATACATACATACATACATACATACATACATACATACATACATACATATGTGTGTGCTATATGTGTGTGTGTGTGTGTGTATTTTTTTTTTATACATAGACAATAAACCCTATAATAATAATTCAAATTGTAAACGATTACTTTCAAATTTGGCCATTATCCTTTCTTTTTAGTGATTTTAACAACTCTAATTGTCAGATCATTAATTTGAAATGCTTATATTTATAAACGTGTTAGTTTTGGACTCTTGTATATAGATTCTATTATATCACGTGCCAAAATATATCCATATACCTAAAATTTTGGTTTTTTTTTTTTTTTTAAAATTTAACAAATCTAATGGTGAGATCATTAATTTGATATGCTTATATTAAATGTGTTAGTTTTGGGTTTTTATATCAAAGTTATGCTAAATTATGTGGCAAAATAAATCTGATTACCTTCAAATTTGGTTATTATATATTTCTTAGAAAGTTTAACAAATCTAATGGTTTGATCGTTAATTTGAATAGATTTTGTTTCTAAATTCGTTAGGTTTTGGGCCTTGATATAAAGATTGTGCAAGATTATATAGAAAAATATATTTGATTACCTTCAAATTTGGTTATGATACATTTTTTTAGCAATTTTTACGAATATAGAAATTAGATCAGTAATTTGATTTGCTTATATATCGAAATGCATTAGGTTTTAGGCTTTTACGCAGAGATTGTACAAGATTATGTGGCAAAATCTATCGATTACCACCAAATTGGGTCATAATACTTTTTAAAGCAATTTTTACAAATCTAGTGGTTGGATTGTTAATTTGATATGTTTTTATTTCTTAATGTGCTAGGTTTTGGGCTTTTATGTAGATATTGTGATTGATTATGTGGCAAAATAAATCTGATACCTACAAATTTAGTCAATATTCATTTTTTTTTTTTGAAATTTTTGCAAATCTAACACGTGGATCATTAATGTGGTATAGTTATGTTCAAAATTCGTCATGTTTTCGGCTTTCATATAGAGATTGTGCTAGATTATATGGAAAAGCATATCTGATTACCTTCAAATTTGGTTATGATACATTTTTTTGTAATTTTAAGAAATCTAACAGTTGGATTGTTAATTTCATACGTTTAGGTTTCTAAATACCTTAGGTTTTAGGCTTTCACATAGAGATAATGCTAGATTGTATGCAAAACATATCCAATTACATTTAATTTTGGTCTTGATACTTTTTTAGCAATTTTAACAAATCTAATTGTTGCATCATTAAATTTCTATGCTTATGTTTCTAAATATGTTAGATTTTATTTATGGAAAATAGCCTATATGGCCTCTATAGTTTGATGATATGAGCTAAATTGGTTATACTTTGCCTAGTTATTTGAGGCTCTTT
This sequence comes from Voacanga thouarsii, assembly GCA_026120185.1. NCBI lineage: Eukaryota > Viridiplantae > Streptophyta > Magnoliopsida > Gentianales > Apocynaceae > Voacanga > Voacanga thouarsii. The sequence continues at coordinate 1,274,072 of JANUWF010000328.1, forward strand.
TGTAATACATTTTGTGAAATAACTGGTCATATTCTTTCATATTTGAGATTTTACCCTTGGAAAGGTATTTTGGTCATTACTTCAGGATTTTAGGTAACACAAAGTAAAACTGTCTTGAAGCAGAGCAGAGGCAGCGCAGGCTGCAAGGCTGGAATCGGCGCCGGCTGCACTCTGGAACGTATGCGCACAATTCGGAGAAAAATCGGAGGACGAGTGGAGAAATAGAACCAAGGTGGCACCGGCTCCGAAGGAGCAAGGCAGCGCCGGCTGTGGTCTGCCCCTGAGGCGGTGCTGCGATCTTTCTACGCGTTTTTGAAAATCTGAAGAGTTTTAGTAGCTTCCAACATCTACTCGGCCAAGAAATTTGTACCTACGAGTTTAGGCACCTCTTAAACCTATAAATAGATGGAAAACACAAGGGAAAAAGGGAGAATTCATTAATCATCATAGAAAATCACTCAATCCAAGGAGAATTCTTCAAAGTTCAAGGAGGGTTGTACAAGAAGGTTTTCAAAGGAAGAAGAATGAGGCTTGTCTATAAGTTCTTTCTTTTACTTTGTTTTCTTTTTCTTAAACAATGATATGTTAATTGTTTTATTGTAATTCGACATTGTTTTAGATATTCATGATTTCTAGAGTTATTTGATCTTTTGATTAATTGGTTATTATTCTTAGTATTCAATTACTTATGCTTATTACGAGATTAGTTAGTTGATTCTATCCATTGACTTGCTAGACCAAAGGGGGTTGATAGGTGTTTCGATTTATTAGTTTCATATTCTGTTGGCAATTGACTTACTAGACCAAAAGGGGTTGATTGTTTAAGAATGGGTAATTGAAGATTAATTGATGTCTTCCGAGACCAATGGTTCATTGATTAATTTCATGTTCTAAATTCGCCGAGACCAAAGGGATTTAATTAAGGATTGTGTTTAATGAGTCTTTTGGATGAATTAGTTAAGACGAACTAAGTGATTCTAATTTATCTAGGAGATAGTGATTTCATGGATTAACCATCAAAGTGAGTCTACCTTCATCCTTCATGATGCCAAATAGAATGATTGATTATGATAATGGTTAAGTTCTTTAAGATCATGTTTGTCTAAACAATGGTTTGAGTTACATAAATCTACATCCTTGACATATACATATTTTTCTTTTTATTTTCTTTTTAATTTTCTTTTTATTTATTTTTCACTATATCGAGTAGGTTAAACAATGAAATAAGGGTAATTAATGTCTACTTGTTCCTTGAGGATCAACACTTGTTTTAACCCTATGCTTAGTTCATGATGAATACGCTTGCTCATATGTGTGATTTAGGTTTAACATTTTAATTTGAACTTGATTGGGAATATGCTTAGTTTTGTATGATTTTTATACCCAAGTTTGAACGCATCAAGTTTTTGGCGCCATTGCCGGGGAATAATAGCATGAAAACTCAGATTTTATTGATTTAACCATGTAAATATATAAATATATTAATAGGTAAATATGTATATTTGTTCTTTCTACAAAATAGTGCTATCTTTTATATTTCGTGTATTCTTGTATAACTGTGTAACCTAACTTAAACTAACCAACTTGGACTACATCTTTTAAACTAACTGCATACTCTTGTAGATTCCATGTCTAACTCATTTCCTTGTTCAAGAGAAATGGTGAATTGGGATCTAAGAAGGTTGAACAGGGGGCAGTACCTCCATCACGCGTCGGAGGGAACACTTACAGCACCAGAATCAACAGATCTTGAAACCTTAGTTGGTAAATTTGTAGAGCATGTCACGAGGCATTTCCACGAAATCGATTCCACATTCAAGAAATTCGACGCAATGATCCGCAACATGGAACAACAAATCTGGTTTTTGACGGATAAGGTAATAAAATCTCATGAACTCACACCGTTAGCCAGTATGGAAACAGATGCTATCACGTTGCGAAGTGGAAAAGAATTACCAGATAGACCAGATGAAGGTCGGCGCCGGCTAGAAGAAGAGAACCAGCACCGGATATCCATAAACGCCGAAACGATACAACACAGAATGGAACCGGCACCAGCTATCCCCTGTCCACCTCCTGAATAACCTACTTTTCAGCCTAACGTACTATACCCTACTCGTCTACACAAGGCCCAAAAAGATGCTCAGTTCAACAAATTTCTAGAGGTATTTAAACAACTACACATAAACATTCCCCTCAGTGAAGCTTTAATCCACATGCCCAAATACGCCAAATTCCTCAAAAGTATGCTTGTCAACAAAAAGCAACTGGAAGAATTGTCTACAGTAGTCCTTAACGAAGAATGCTCAGCCATCCTACAGGACAACTCAAGTTTGCCCCAAAAAGCAAAAGATTCAGGAAGTTTCTCTATCCAATGTCTAGTTGGCACTCTTCATGTCTGTAATGCATTAGCTAACCTAGGTGCTAGCATTAATTTACTACCCTATAAAACATTTAAAATGCTAGGCCTAGGAGAACCACTGCCCACTAGGATGAGTATTCAACTCGCAGATCGATCTATCAAATACCCTAGAGGCATCATTGAATTGGTAAAAGTTGATAAATTCATATTTTCTGTGGATTTTGTTATTCTTGACATGGATGAAGATTCTAAAGTCCCCTTAATCTTAGGTAGACCCTTCTTAGTTACAGCAAAAGCATTAATTGATATCCATGGGGGGAGGTTGACACTGAGGGTTGGGGATGAGGAAGTCATAATTCAAATCCACAAGAGCATGCAACAACCTATGACTTCTGATGATTTATGTCTAAGAGTTGATATTCTTGACAAACCAATTTTTGAGATGATGTAGGAATCTATTGAGGAAGAATTGATAGAAACATCAATGGCATATTCAGAGGAATTGCATATCAAGGATGGGCGGCAAAATTTGGACGTAGAAAAACGCAATTTGGGGAGAATGAAATCATCTATAAAGGATCCTCCCGAAGTAGACTTAAAGGACCTACTCGAGCATTTGGAATATGTGTTCTTGGCTAAGGATCGTAAGTTGCCTGTCATCATTGTCAAAAATCTCAAGGCAGAACAAAAGACCAAGTTGGTAAATCTGTTGGGAAAATATAAAAGGGTGATAGCTTGGAAGATCACTGATATTAAAGGCATTAGTCCATCCTTTTGCACACACAAGATCTTGATGGAAGAAAGTGCAAAACCCGTAGTGCAACCCCAATGCAGGTTGAACCTACATATGAGTGAAGTGGTAAAAGGTGAGGTGATTAAGCTCTTAGATTCCGGCATCATTTACCCTATTTCAGATAGTAGTTGGGTAAGTCCTACTCAAGTAGTACCAAAGAAGGGAGGAATGACGGTGAGCCCCAACGATAAAAATGAGTTAGTCCCTATGAGATTGGTCATGGGTTGGAGATTTTGCATAGATTATAGGATGTTAAACAAAGCCACTCGAAAAGATCATTTCCCCCTTCCTTTCATTGACCAAATGTTGGAAAGGTTAACCGGATACGAGTATTATTGTTTCTTAGATGGATTCTCAGGCTACCTGCAAATTCCCATAGCTCTGAAGGACCAAGAAAAGACCACTTTCACGTGTCCATATGGTACTTTTGCATATCATAGGATGCCATTTGGCCTTTGCAATGGCTCCAGAACATTCCAAAGGTGCATGACAGCTATATTTGAAGGACTCGTGGGGGACATCATGGAGGTATTTATGGATGATTTCTCAGTTTTTGGTGATTCATTTAACTTATGTTTATCTAACCTAGAGAAGGTGCTCGCAAGATGTGAAGAGACTAGCCTCATGCTTAACTGGGAGAAGTGCCACTTTATGGTACAAGAAGGTATTGTGCTAGGGCATAAAATTTCAAAGAAGGGTATTAAGGTCAATAGAGCAAAAATTGAAGCAATCGAGAAGCTACCTCCTCCTACTTTGGTAAAAGCTATAAGGAGCTTTCTTGGTCATGCAGGTTTCTACATGCGGTTTATCTTAGATTTCTCAAAAATTTCGAAACCTCGTACTTCTTTACTTGAAAAGGATGTTGTGTTTAATTTTGATGATAAATGTCTCAACGCTTTTACTATACTTAAAGAGAAATTGATTAATTCACCCATTCTAATTGCCCCAGATTGGTCTCTCCCCTTCGAACTAATGTGTGAAGCAAGTGACTTTGCAGTTGGTGCAGTATTGGGACAAAGACGGAACAAGCACTTCCAACCGATATACAATGCCAGCAAGACTCTAACGAATGCACAGGAAAATTACACAACAATAGAGAAAGAGTTGCTTGCCATAGTGTTTGCCTTTGATAAATTCCGCTCTTATCTTATTTTGTCCAAAGTCATTGTATATACGGACCATTTAGCCCTGAAGTACCTACTAACCAAACATCATTCCAAACTAAAATTTCTAAGATGGGTTCTATTATTGCAGGAATTTGATTTGGAGATTATGGACAAAAAGGGGGCAGAAAACTTGGCTGCAAATCATCTGTCAAGATTGGATAATCCAAACCTGGAATCCTTGCTAGACGAAGACATTGATGACGCCTTTCTAGATGAGCAACTCTTGCTCATAGAAGGTGAGATCCAAACCCCACCATGGTTTGCCGACTTTGCTAATTACTTGGCTGCAGGAATTACCCCAAAAGACCTCACGACACATCAAAAGAAGAAATTCTTCTCCAACGTACAACATTACTTCTGGGATGATCCATATTTGTTCAAGTGTTGTGCGGACCAAATCATTCGACGATGTGTGGATTCTAGGGAAGGGGAAGATATTCTTCGACATTGTCATGAAGGACTTGCTGGTGGCCATTACCAAGCCAACAACATTGTATGAAAGGTGCTAGACGTCGGATTCTATTGGCCCTCGTTGTTTAAAGATGCCCACAAGTTTGTCCAAAATTGTGATAGGTATTAACGCACAGGTAAACATTCAAAATCTAATGAGATGCCATTACAAATTTTTCAAGCATGTGAAGTATTTAACTGTTGGGGTATAGACTTTATGGGACCTTTTCCTAGTTCTTTAGGGAATAAATATATCTTAGTGCCAATGGATTATGTCTCTAAATGGGTAGAAGCCCAAGCCTTACCAACTAATAATGCAAGGGTGGTAGTTAAATTTCTGAAAAAAAAAATTCACTCATTTTGGTGTGCCTAAGGTCCTCATTAGTGATAGGGGGACTCATTTTTGCAATGCACAAATGAAAAAAGTTCTCACACGCCTAAGTGTGCACCATAGATTGGCTACCCCATATCACACGCAAACAAGTGGACAAGTTGAGGTGGTTAATAGAGAACTTAAACAAATTTTGGAAAAAACTGTCAATCATACTCGGAAAGATTGGAGCTTAAAATTAAATGATACCCTTTAGGCATATCAAACAGCCTTTAAGACACCGATTGGTACAACTCCGTTTCGGTTAGTTTATGGTAAATCATGTCACTTACCCGTTGAAATTGAACACAAGGCTTATTGGGCGATAAAACTAGTTAACCTCGATCTTGAGTCAGCTGGGAAGTCCAGGTTACTTCAACTCACAGCCTTAGAGGAATTGCGAAACGATGCTTATAATCATTCCATACGGTACAAGGAGAAAGTCAAACGGTGGTACGACAAACATATCACTTACCAACCTGAACCAGGCGAGTAAGTATTGTTATTCAATTCTCGTTTAAAACTCTTTCCCAGCAAGTTGAAATCTTGGTGGTTGGGACCATTCACGATAAGTAAGATCGGCCCTTTTAGCTCCCTCGAACTCACTCACCCCACTCGGGGCACTTTCAAAGTCAATAGTCATAGGATGAAACGTTATGCGGGTGGCAGTCTTCCACATCCCGAACAGGTGGACATGCTCTTTGACGAATCCACATAGAAAATGTGTGGTTTCCCAAGCAGCGGTTGTTTTCTGGCCATCTCTATTTCGTTTGTCTTTGCTTTATTTTCTTTTCTAGTTGTTATGTTTTGGTATTTTCTTTTGTATTTTTTCAGGTACGTTGATGCTGCCTCCCTCTTCATGCATTCAGCTCTTGTACGCCACAATGAATGGAAGTTTGTTTTTTCTATCTTTTCTCCTTTATTTTGTTTGGTCCCATGGTATTGGTTGTTTTGGTTATATTTATTTGGTCATTGAAGATAATGTCCAGTTTAAGTGTGGGGGAGTGGTTTGATTGACAATTCTTCTATACATATTCTTGGGATACATATTCTTGCATGCGGGATTTTTCACATTTTTCAAAATTTTTCAAAAATTTTCAATTTCAAGCTGTATTTTTTTTTTTTAATATAGTGCATGTCTTTATGATGGATTATAGAGTATATGTTCTAGATTATTGATGGCTTATGCATGACTTTTTGCACTCACTTGGACAAAGTAGTTTTTGATCAAATGCTGTGCATGATTTTTAAATCTGTTTTTCTCTAAAATTCATGAAACGTTCTAGAACTTGAATACCTCTCGAGGCAAAATAAGAAAGACATTCATGATTTAACTTAGGGATGACGATAATAGGCCTTCTTTGGATAGTTTGAGCTTTTCAAGCCTATCTATTGTTATATTTTCCCTAGTGCCTATTTTGAGCCTAAATTGGTGATTTCTTTCTTCAAAACCCGTCGTGATATTTTGTCCATTCATTGTGCTGAAAGTTTGTATAATTTCAAAATCTTTATGCTCTTGAAGGATGAAAGTATATGTATGTTGGAAAAAATGCAGGGATGGAGATCATGACTTGTTACTTTCAGTCATGGATCAATTACGAGTGGAGCTAGGAAAAGAAAGGAAGTGGAATGGAAGGAAGAAGTTGAAAAAAATTGAGAAAGAAAAGAATGGTGAGCTGAAAAAGATGAGAAAGAAGAAAAGAAACGAGAGGAAGTAAACAGAGAAAACAACAAGCTACTAGAAAGAAAAGTGAGTGAAAAAGAAAAGAACAGCAGGAGTGAAAACAAAAGAGGAGTAAAAGAGAGAGAATTGAAAAAGCATTGGAAAAACAAAAGAAGAGGAAAAAGATCACAAAAAGGATGGTGAGTGAATTGTAAAAGTAAGTTCATATAAAACACTTGACACCATTGCTGGAAAATTGAGTGATCTTGTGAGGAAAAGAGTTGATGATAAGAAGAGGTGAAAGAAAAGAAAGAAGAAGAAGAACAATGCAGGATTTTCTTGAAATACATAAGGGTTGTTATATAAGGTTATGGTTTGATTGATTCGTGGAATAGGAGAGCAAGAAGAGTTGGGAATTATAGGTTTACTTTGGGTATCCTTTTCTTGCTTACTCTCAGTTTTTCTTTGACTTTTGATATTCCTATATCCTTCGTTTGCTAAGCCACATTACAAACCTTTAACCTTACATTACAAGTTTAAAAGTCCTACTTGATCTAAGTAGAATCATGATATGTCTCGGATTAGTGGAGAGAGTGTATGAAAAGGAAGCATATAGAATGCATACTCTTTTTAAACTGACTCCTTTCCAATGATTTGAGAATATTGCAAAGTATTGAGATGGTTCTACTAAGTTATTTATCACTACATAAGTCTTGCATTGGCTGTGAAAGATTTAGTATCATATGTTTTATGTTCATGAATAAAGAAAGCATTGAATATATAGTTTTGGAATTGATTGAGTCATTAAAACCTTGTATTTTTCCTACTTGTTCTAGATACTTCGCTTGAGGACAAGCAAAGAGTTAAGTGTGGGGGAATGTGATAGGAGCTAAATTGGTTATACTTTGCTTACTTATTTGAGGCTCTTTTGTAATACATTTTGTGAAATAACTAGTCATATTCTTTCATATTTGAGATTTTACCCTTGGAAAGGTATTTTGGTCATTACTTTAGGATTTTGGGTAAAACAAAGCAAAACCATCTCGAAGCAGAGCAGAGGTGGCGCCGGCTGCAAGGCTGGAACCGGCGCCGGCTGCACTTTGGAACGTATGCGCACAATTCGGAGAAAAATCGGCGGAGAGTGGAGAAACAGAACCAAAGCGACACCGGCTCCGAAGGACCAAGGCAGCGCCGGCTGTGGTCTGTCCCTGAGGCAGTGCTGCGATCTTTCTACGCATTTTTGGAAATCTGAAGAGTTTTAGCAGCTTCCAACATCTACTTGGCCAAGAACTTTGTACCTACAAGTTTAGGCACCTCTTAAGCCTCTAAATAGATGGAAAACACAAGGCAAAATGGAAGAATTCATTAATCATCATAGAAAATCACTCAATCCAAGTAGAATTCTTCAAAGTTCAAGGAGGGTTGTACAAGAAGGTTTTCAAAGGAAGAAGAATGAGGCTTGTCTATGAGTTCTTTCTTTTACTTTGTTTTCTTTTTCTTAAACAATGATATGTTAATTGTTTTATTGTAATTTGACATTGTTTTAGATATTCATGATTTCTAGAGTTATTTGATCTTTTGATTAATTGGTTATTATTCTTAGTATTCAATTACTTATACTTATTACGAGATTAGTTAGTTGATTCTATCCATTGACTTGTTGGACCAAAAGGGGTCGATGGGTGTTTTGATTTATTAGTTTCATATTCTATTGGCAATTGACTTACTAGACCAAAAGGGGTTGATTGTTTAAGAACGGGTAATTGAAGATTAATTAATGTCTTCCGAGACCAATGGTTCATTGATTAATTTCATGTTCTAAATTCGCCGAGACCAAAGGGATTTAATTAAGGATTGTGTTTAATGAGTCTTTTGGATGAATTAGTTAAGACGGACTAAGTGATTCTAATTTATCTAGGAGATAGTGATTTCATGGATTGACCATCAAAGTGAGTTTACCTTCATCCTTCATGATGCCAAGAGAATGATTGGTTCTGATAATGGTTTAGTTCTTTAAGATCATGTTTGTCTAAACAATGGCTTGAGTTACATAAATCTACATCCTTGACATATACATATACATATTTTTATTTTTATTTATTTTTCACTTTATCGAGTCGGTTAAACAATGAAAGAAGGATAATTAATGTCTACTTGTTCCTTTAGGAGTGACACTTGTTTTAACCCTATGCTTAGTTAATGATGAGTAAGCTTGCTCATATGTGTGATTTGGGTTTAACATTTTAATTTGAACTTGATTGGGAATATGCTTAGTTTTGTATCATTTTTATACCCAAGTCTGAATGCATCATTTGGTTTTTGTAATATTTTCGTCAGTAATAATTTTTTCTACCTTTGTGGTCCCTAATGATTTTTTGTGATATTATGGTCTATAATTTTTAGTTTTTAGGGACTATAATGCCTGATTTTTTAAACCAAAAAAATAAAACTTTAGAGACTATAATGGTAGAAAAAATCATTAAGAACCATAACGCCAGAAAAAAAAATTAAGGACGAAAACATTACAAACTCAAAACTTTATAAACCAGATAGGCTATTTTCTTTTTAATTTAAATTGAGATTATTTATAAAATATATTTGATTACCTGTAAATTTTGTCATAATAGTTTTTTATCGTAATTTTTACAATTCTAATGGTTGTGTCATTAGTTTGAGATGCTTATGTTTTTAAATGTATTAGATTTTAGCTTTTATATAGATATTGTGCTTAATTATGTGGAAAAATATATCTAATTACCTTCAAATTTGGTCGTAATACTTTTCAACAATTTTAACAAATCCAATGATTGGGTCATTCATTTAATATGTTTATGTTTCTAAATGCGTTAGGTTTTCATCTTTTATATAGCAATTGTGGTAGGTTATGTAGAAAAATATATCTAATTACCTTTAATTTGGTCATAATACATTTGTAGAAATTTTAAGAAAAGTAATGGTTGGATCATTAATTTTCAAATGTGTTATGTTTTAGACTTTTATATAAATAAGGTGATACATTATGTGAAAAAAAAAATATCTGATTACCTCCAAATTGGGTCATGATACTTTTTTTTAGTAATTTTAACAAATTCAATGATTGGATCCTTAAGTGGATATGCATGTGTTCCTAAATGCAAAAACTTTTGGACTTTATATATAGAGATTGTGCAAGATTATATGGCAAAACATATTTAATTACCTTCAAATTTAGTCGAGATACCTTTCTTTAATATTTTAACAAATCAATGGTTGGATCGTTAATTTAAAAGGCTTATGTTTCTAAATATGTTTTGGTTTTGACTTTTATATAAAGATTGTGCTACATTATTTGGTGAAATATGTCTTATTACCTTCAAAATTGGTCATCATATATTTTTTAGAAATTTTAACAAATCTAACAGTTGGATCATTGATTTGATATATTTATATTTCTAATTACATTAACTTTTAGTTTTTATATAGGGATTATACTAGATTATGTGACAAAATATTTTTGATTGCCTTAAAATTTGGTCATCATACATTTTTTAGAAATTTTAACAAATCTAACAATTTAATCATTAATTTGATATGATTTTGTTTCTAGTTGTGTTAGGGTTTAGGCTTTTATATAGGGATTGTGCTAAATTATGTGAAAAAAGATATCAATTACCTTTAAATTTGGTCATCATGCCTTTCTTAGCAATTTTAACAAATCTAACGGTTCAATCGTTAATTTTATTTGCTTATATTTCTAAACACGGAAGGTTTTGGCATTTATCTAGAGATTGTGCAAGATTCTGTGGCGAAATATATATGATTATTTTCAAATTTAGACATAATATATTTTTTAGCAATTTTAACAAATCTAATGGTTGGATCGTTGTTTTGATATGCTTATGTGTCTAATTATGTTCGGTTGTGACTTTTATATTGAGATTATGCCGGATTATGTGATAAAAATATATCTGATTACCTTCATATTTAGTCTTCCTTTGTTTTTTAAAAATTTTAACTAATCTAACAGTTGAATCGTTAATTTTGTATACTAATGTTTCTAATTGCATTAAGTTTTGGATTATTATATAGAGATTGTGATAAATTATATGGAAAAACATATGCGATTACCCTCAAATTTGGTCATCATACTTTCTTTAGCAATTTTAACAAATCTAACAGTTGAATTATTAATTCGATTTGCTTATGGTTCTAAATCCGTTAGATTTTGTGCTTTTGTATAGAGATTGTACTGAATTATATGGAAAGAGGTATCAAATTATTTTCAAAATTTATCATGATACCTTTTTTTTTTTACAATTTTAATAAATCAAATGGTTGGATTATTAATTTAATATACATACATTTATAAGTGTGTTAGGTTTTGGGTTCTTATGTGTGTGCGCACGCTCCTGTCTGTATGTAAATATATATGTATATGTACATATTAATATAAATATATATAAATATTTGCACACACACACATATATATATATATGTATATATGTGAATATGAATATCATGTATATAAATGTATATATATACATATACATTTATATACATGATATTCATATTCACATATATACATATATATATATATATATATATATATATATGCATACATTCACACTCACACACACACACACACACACTCATATATATATTTATATTTATATATACATATATACACACACATATTCATATATACAAATATATATATATATATATACATACTCATATATATATATATTTATAGGTTTATGTCTGCATATATATTTTTATATACATATATTTATATTTACTTTTATTTATATATATTTCTATATAATATTTATGTATACATATATGTACATATTCATATATATATATATATATATATATCTATGAATATATGAATATGTATATCTATATGTATAAATAATTTAATAAAAAAGATGATATAGTTGACACTATATAAATTTTTAAAATTATTTAAATATACAAAATAATTTATTATGTTGAATACTATGGTTTTATATTAAATTTAGTATGATTATTATATTTTGTTATAACACTAATACTTAAAAAATACAAAAAGAATGTTCTGAATAGTATGAATTAAAAAAAAAAAAAAAGGATAGGATCAAGCAACTGACTTAGCTTAGCAGCTAATCGCAACCTCCCCAGAAAAGAGGTCTACTATCCAATGTTCTAGGCCTGTGATGAGGCTTCGATCTGGTATGCTTTGTCTACAAAGAGAACTGTGGATAAAATTTTCCAAAAAAAAAACTTTTTTTTAAAAATTTAATAACACTTTCTCGACGGCATGAAACACTTGCCTCCTTCTCTGTGTTTGAATTAGGGTACAAATCATAATTTATGTTTATTTTAGGCTCAAGGTACTAAAAAGATGGGGGCCTAGAGAGAGTTCTTAAAAGTGTTTCCTAAAAGAGCAAAGGATTCTCACCAAGGAAGGGATATGGAATAGACTGGAAGAAAGTTGCCCGGGTTACCTGCAGTTCTATTAGGGTGGGAAGACCACCCAGAACTCCACATGGAGGGTAGGAGGTTATATGACTAGACAATAAACTGGTTTTGGCAATGAAATGTTTCATATTGGTGAGGAGTTTTTTTACCTTTTAGAATAAAGTCACAATTACCTTTTAAACCTTATATATGTCCTTTCCATTCTTTTAACCCTTTGAAAACATTCACAAAATAAAGTACTAAACAAGACATATTAAGGCCTTTGAAGTCAAAGTTAACAAGTTTATACGCTAATCTAAGAACATTATTTCACCTTTCAAGCAAAAAGCATAGATAACATGAATCCTACAAGTTAAGCTCTCTACCAACTCAAATATTATAAATCTAAAAATTGAACAACTCAAGCCATGATTTAACAAAAACACTCCAATTCTTCTTCTCTCAAATTTTTCACTGACTTAGAGATTTGATAGCCTTAAGTGAATGGATTTCTCTTCACTCACCGCATTGGCCCTTTTATAGTCATTACTTATCATTTTTTCAACAATGTTTTTTTCTTTCCTTTGCTCTCAGGAATTAATAGTCTTTAGAAAGTACATTTCTCTTCACTATCCGTATTGGCCCCCATAAACAAGCAAAAGTACTTTCTCACCCTCAAAGATAAAACAACAATCAATTCATTTTTCTCAATTTTCAACTCACAATCAATTTTGTTCCACAATCTTTCCACTCAATGATTTTTTTTCCTCCCATTCCTTATCACAACTCAAAATCAAGTAAAGTTTAAACCCATAATACAAGAGTTAGCAACAACTTTCCCAACTTTCATCACATTATCCACATTCCACTAGATGAATCAAATAATACTCAAATACTAATGCATAAACAAAAGTAACCCAAATTCTCAAGTCTTAACATATCCCATCTAATAAACCAATTTATTGTTAAAAATCCACCATGGGAATGAAAAAACTCATATCCAAGTAAAGAGATAATTAGAACCTTGCTAAAGTAAGGAAAACTACAAAAAGTTTGAAGCATTTTAGCCTAAAATGTGTATAAATGGAAAATTTCTTCAATGCTAAACTCTCTCCCCACACCTAAACTGGACATTGTCCTCAATGGCAAAAAATATAACAATGAAAGAAAAGCCAAGGGGCCAAAATAAAAAAAGAGAAGGAATATAGAAAAGAAAATACTTCCATTGCAAATTAGTTTTAACACATGTGAATCCACCAGAATGAGTCATTAGGAAACTTGTACCTAGATAAAAACAAAAGAAAAAAATAAAAAACATAACTCTAGAAAAGGAAGAGAAAATCAAAATAAAAGAAAAGACAAGAAATATCAACTAGAAAGAAATCTTAAGAAAAGTCATGAAAATATAAATAGAAAAGAAAGCTAAAGAAAAGAAATACAGGTCAGTGGACGAATGCTCAATCACCATCATCCTTATCGTTGGCCCTATGGCTACCATTACCCTCTTGAGTTCCAGGAAATTTGTGCGTCCATTGTGCCCATTGTTGTTCCTAAGTATCTTGCCTCCTAGTGAGGGCAATCATAGACTCACGAAGCCGTAGAAATATCTCCGTTTAGGTCTCCATGCTAACTCTCAATTGCTCTATTTAACCTCTTACCTTAGTCTCAAAGTCACCCCTAGATTAGGATTATGAACTACTAGCATGAGCTCAAGGTAGTGGTGTAGGATGCTCTTCTTCCTCAGGTGGAAGCTCGACTTATCTCAGGTACTACACATCAAAATGCCATAACCAACGTCTCACCTCCGTGTTGTACTAAGAACCACAGCTAATAAGTGTTTACTCAGTAATCAGATCACGCTCTGTTGTGGTTTCAGTAAGCTCTTCCTCCAAACTAATTCTAAAGGCTTCCAGAATTTTCATTGTCACAAGGAGGAAAACAAAGGCTTTGGTGGAAAGGCTTGCATAGACCACATCTCGCATGGATTGGATAATTCAAGGAGTAAGCGAGATGGGTTGAGTGTGCATCATCCTATGAAGAATATCCAAGTCAATCACATGGGACTCATTGAACCCACTAGCCTTTAGAACAATATTGTAAACAAAGATATAGACTAAGGCACAGATGTTGGCTTCAAGATCATTATTAGAGTAAAAACCTTCTTGCCCTACTGGACCTCTCCTGTACATCGTCAAAGTAGCTATAGTATCACTTACTCTCCAATCAAGATCAGACAATATCTTTTGATTGTTGTGATCTACAGCTAACCAAGGACCTTCATTATTAAAACGAAGGATGGCAGTGAGCCTCTCTCTATCTAGAAAATTAGGGGTTCCCTTTACCCTAGTCTCAATGTTCTCAAGATGGTTATTGTGTTTTTGGACCATATTATCATAGAATTCTTTGATCAGAATAAGGCAATAAGGTCCCTTCAGTTGAACTATGGGTCCCTACCCCAAACGTCTAAACATGAGTCCTAACGTGTGGGCATGGTCTAAAAAGGGTGCAAAAGTGTGTTCGACACTGATTTTATTGGCAGCCCTCTTAGTGTACCACTCTTGGAAGGACGGATCAATTAAATTAGTAGGGTGTAGGAACAACTGGTTTGTGGATGTAGGGATAGAAGAAGATGAGGCTCTAGCTCTTTTGGAAAATTGGCCCTTCTCTCTAGGCATGATGAAGTAATATGAAAATGGTTAATAAAAAATATGACTGATGCACCACCACAATGTAACAACAACACTCAATGGGATCATACCACCACAACACAACTCCACATATAATCCCCAACAATCAACATTTTCTAATCAATTAACAACAACCTCAATCCACATTATCAAATAAACCTAATCTCCTTTCAAAACCTACAAAAAATAATGGAATGCCACAATTCAAATCATAACATGACTCCCAACATATACACAACCTAATCAAAGCATCAAAAATATGTCCATATCCCAAGTCAAGAACAACGGCTATATATATTATCCATTTATCATGAATTCATCAATTAGACAATTGCCATAACCTAAAAATAGACCACCTATGATCACAATATGGACATGTAGTTGTAAAAATAATCCATGAATCATACTTTTATGCTATTCTAGTCATAATAATGCCATCAATTCAATCAAATTTAACAAACAATTCTAATATATGCAATTTTCGTCCAAAGGTATGCCCAAAAATAGGAAAAATTCGATGTCAAGAATCTAACCGTAGGAATTCACGAAAAATCATATCCTTGTGTTCTCCAATGCATGCGCAAGCAAAATATGCAATCCTTTTGAAGAATCCTTACTTGAAATGAGAGATTTAACTATGGATTTTTGAAGAAAAAGTTGTGATTTTTAAAATTTTGATCTGTAGATTCAACAAGAACAAGAAGATTTTGTGTTGGATTGATGTTTTTGAATGTAAAAATGGAACTGGTGGTGTTTGGAGATGAAGAAATGGCACCAAGTGGAGAGAAAAATTGAGGGAAGCTAGTTTTGTTTGAAAACAAAATGGCTAAATCGGCAACTTAAAGGAAGAACCTGACAGGAGCAGGAGCCGGTGCCGGCCTTGGTCTGTTCGGGCCAGAAATTTTTTTATTTTATTTTGAATATTGCAAATACAATAATAAAAATCATGAAATTATGAAGAAAAATCCATTATTCTGAAAATTAAAAACACATAAAAATAAATGAAAGCACACAAAAATTAAATAGATGTCCTAAAATCAAAAACCAAATCAGTGAAGATCATTTTTTTTCCACAGTCGTGATCACGTGGATTAGTCTCAGTATTCCCTGGAAGAGATCCCGCTTGACGGTCACCAAGAAGTTTGACCAATTGTCTAATTTAATTTTCCAGATTGCATATGGACGCATAAAAAATCTTCATGATTGTATCCACTCTTTGAAACTGTGCTTTTATGGCACTTACTATTTGGTTAACCAAGTCCTCCAATGATGGCTTAGGTGGTGGTGCATTGTAAGGTAAGGAGGGTTGAGTCCTTTGATTTCCAAAATTAGAAGAAGTCTGTCAAGGTTGGTTTTGTTTGTTTCATGAAAAGTTGGGATGGTTCCTCCAACTAGGATTGTAAGTGGTACTATAAGGATTATTACCATGTCGTCCATTGCACACAAACGCAACTTGTTCTAAGGACTCTTGTGATGACCCCATGCTTTGGCATTAATGATTGGAATGTACTTTCCTACAAAAATCACAACTCGCATTCATTACCTGTCATTGAGAATGAGACATCACCAGTTGCTCTATTTTTTGTGTAAGTTACTCCACCTTAGCGTCCAGTGTTACCATTTCATCCACCTTGTCCATTCCGTGAACACGAGCTTTTGATCCTAAACTACCCTATGCATAGTTATTTGTTACAAGATTTTCAATCAAATCAAACACCTCCTCCGGGGTCCTAAAATTAATGGAACCTCCTACAGATGCATCAACCAATTACCGTGTACTAAAGCTTAATCCGCTATGAAAGATTTTCATTTGCATACCTAGCTCGAACTCATAAGGACACTTTCTAAGTATCTTCTTGAACCTCTCCCAACACTTATAGAGATTTTCAAATTCTAACTATTGGAAGTTGAAAATATCGGTCCTAAGCTTAGATGTTCTAGCTGGGAAAAAATATTTTGCTAAGAATTTTCAACCAAAACATTTCAAGTGGTGATGGATCCGACCGGCAAGGACTTTAACTAGGATTTAGCTCTATATCTCAAGGAAAAAAGAAAAAGTCATAGTTAATAGCATCTTCGGAAACCCCATTCATCTTAAACGTGTAACATCCCACTACCTACGTACCTGATTGGGTTGGGGATGTCGCCCGTCTTTAGGACAGGGGTCTTTATAACTAGGATTCATGTGAAACCCCACCTAAAGCCAACCCTAGAGTAAGGGGGTCGGGATGCATATCATATTACTTTGCATGAATATACATGTTTTTGAATGATTTTATGTGCTTAAGAATTATGATTTATAGGCTAAAAAGCTTAGTTATGCTTATTGAGTAGGAAAGGGTAAAATGGCAATTTTGTTTGAAGTCAAAATAGGAAGATAGCTTGAGGATTAAATAAGAAGAATATTTGAGAGAGAAAATAAGAACAAGAGTTGTTGTGGTTTTGTAGTTAGAGCTTTGGAATTAATCTCTAAGGTCATGAGTTCAAATCCCATCATTTAAGTTTTATCATGATTATTTTAATTTAAGGTTGAATTTTCGTCTCTTGCATTCTATAAGTAAAAATAGGAGTGTTGTCCTAGGGGAGCCATGAAAAGAATGTCCTAATCCTATTCTTATGTCCTAAAAAGAATTATTGAGGGATTCATGCCCTTTTATTCCCTAGCTTTCCCTAAACTCTTTACCAATTAAGTTTATTCAAAATTCATCCAAATCTATGGTTTTAATTCCAGAAAATTCAGCAAGGATTCTTGGCCTTGGAAATTTTGAAAATGATTCCTAGAGGTTAGAGATTGGACTAAAAATAGGGAAGGAGTTACGGAAGGTTCCCAAGAGAAATTAATCTCTATATTTGAACCATCAAACTCCACTCCATAATGTTCATCTTCTCTATGGAAGAAATCTGAATTTTTTCCAGATTTTTGAGCAGCCTAACCTTCGAAAATCTTAGCCATCTTCCTTACTCAATTTCTACCAGAAAAATGGCCAACTTATTCAACTTGAAGACTGAAATTCTTATGCAAAAAACCGGACTGCACAAAGCTATGCAAACTAGAAAAAAATTCTGTACAGTTTCGATGCATAGCAGGCCAAAATCAAAGCTGTTTCTTCTACCTTCAAACCAGTAAATTACCTCTACTTTTCCTCCATATAGAAGGCTGAAAACCAGCCTTAAAGTACCCTCAAAAACCTCTCAAAACCCTCTGCAAATCGGCTGAAACATTGCAGAAAATTGCACAGCAAATTTCAGCAAACTAATTTGAATCACAACCAGAAAAATTCCAACCTTGCTCTCTTCAAGCCTTGTCCGAAAACCACCTCAAACCTCTGTAAGTTAACCTTTGTTCAGCCATGAACTGAACTCCATTACCCCCTCCACTAACCTTACACGACTAGACTCCATAACCACTCCTCAAATTCCTCCTACAATTACTCTAATCAAACTTTCAAGTGAATTTCAAAATTTCCAGCATTTGCTCCATGATAACACCCTTGGATTAAGCTTCATAACCAGAAATTCTCCCCACCATTGAACTCAAAATTTTGGCCTACCATATAGCTCTCTCAACCCTTATTCATTTCAGCAAAACACAGCAAACCAGTCGGCCATTGTAGCTCCAAGGAACCGCCATCAATCAAACACCATTACCATATCTTTTACCTTAAAACACTCCTTAAATTTCTCAATTTGAATTTCAAACAACCAAAATTTTCTCACCTCTATAATCTAAAAATAAAAATCCCAGAACTCCCTCAATCATTCAGCTAGCCCCTTCAGAAATTCGTCTAGCATTTTCTCTCCAATCCTCTCTATTTTCACCAAGAACACACACTACCTTTCTTCAAGCCAAAGACCACTCTAAACACCTCCAATCCCTTCCAAAAACTCTAGAATGCGCCTACATACTCTCTAGAGTCCATTTCTAGATTTTATAACATCAAATCTCGAAAACAAATATTGATAATCGAATCAAAACCAGAATTTTCCTTGAAGTCTCGAGAACATAATCAAGGTAACCAAGAACAACTTTTGCTCATCTTCTTCCCTTCAATCTTTAACATATCATACTAATGCTCTCTCTCTCTCTCTCTCTCTCTCTCTCTCTCTCTCTCTCTCTCTCAGCCGAAATGGTTGCTACAACCATGGCTATTTTCTTTCTCCTCTCTTGGATGATTCAAGCTTCTCAAATGCGTGGATCTTCTTAAATCTTCATCGAGATAGTCATGAACCAAGTATTTCTCTTTTAGCTTTCTTTTGAATTTTGGATTCATGTCTTTTGGTTGTTGATAGGGAGGATAGAATATGAATGGGGGATTGAGTATATGCATATGTATAAAGGGGTTGATATTAGAACATGAGAATGATTGATCATGGTTAAGCTTTATGAATTTCCTTGTGGATCGATGCATGTTCATCATATCTTAAGAAATTATGAATGTTTAAGCATGCTAGAATGTTGTGTCACCTTTGGTGAATAGGATATTATGTCCTTATTTTTATTGAAGCCGTGAGTATGATTATTCTTAGGAGGGATTTGATCATGTGATAGTAGGTACAGATTTAAGCTTTTGTTCATGAATAGAATAGTTTGTTGATTTATATTGGAGTATGTACTCATGAATCTTTTTAGCAATAGGAAAATTATGATCATGATCTTGTTGATCCCAAGATATTTTGATTAGCAAATTTTATTACCCCAATTAAAATTATTACTATGTTTTTCCTCCAAAGATTTCCAAATTCTTAGGAAGTTTTGGAATTGGAGTACTAAATGAAATAGTGATATTTTATTAACCAAATAAATGATATCTCCTATTAAAAATAATATATAAATAAAACCTTTGATATAATTAAGTAAAATATTAATGACCTTGTAGACCATATATTCATAAATACTATTTATATTTATTTGATATCTATTAATCAAAACTTGATAAATTTTATTTATTATTAATTATTTATTAAGTATCAATTAAGAGATTAATAATAATTTAATATTTACTTTAATAATACTGCTTAAGAATTACCATTTATTAATATCAACCAGGACTTAGGACTCTTCAATAATTAAACCCTAGTTTATTTATTAATAACAACACTCAAGATTTATTATTTGAGCCTATAACTTATTAGTAATTATTTTACAACCCCTAGTTATTTTAACTTATCAAGCTAGTCTTATTTTATAAAACCCTTCATCATCTAGCCTTAAAGCTTAGGACATTAGGGTCATGATTGTAATACGTTGAACTAGAATTATTTATGTAAGCGAATATAGCTTGAGTATAACCTTATGACTTGTGTTTACCTTAGGCAGGGTTAGGTTAGCTTTGGAAGACTTTTGAATTTGATCAAGCAAAGGATCAGGTAAGCCTCCGCATAAACTTATTGGAAGACAAAAAGTTTCTATGGCAAGCCAAACGCGATGTGTATGGACACTCATTTTCTAAAGTCAATTAAGGACTATTTTCTTTTTTGTTTCAGTTGGACAAATCATTTGAAAATCAAACAAGTAGTTTTGCACAAATACTAAACTCTTTCTAAAAAACCAACTTTGGCAAGAATTTTAGAAACCCTTAATTGCTATTTTCGAATAAAGTAATGTATTATCAGTTTTTCTCAAGTGGGACAATCATCGTTGAGTACTCAATAAGGGTAGACTACTAGGACTAGTCTTTGAAGGGTTAGGGTAAGTCTCTCAGTAGGTGACCACCTCTGAGAGGTGAGTCCTTCCCGGATAGGATGCCAGTCCAATAGGTCATGCCGGTACGAGCTAGCAAGTTTTAGTCATATGGATTGTTTGTTTTCGGAGTGGACAACTAGTAAGTTTGAGTGTAGAAAATGAGGAGTATCTCACCCAGTAGGCCGATCACCTACCTTTTGTCAGTCTGCACAAAGTGTGGCATTCAGACCGTTATATAGTCATGGGGCCCAACGTATGGTAACCCATAGCTATCCATTTGAGTGGTTGTATTTATTGTGCACATGTATGGTTTGAAAAGCAAAACACTACTCTTTATTTTTAACCTTATTTATTGCTTGCAGCACTTTCTCTTGTACAATTTTTACAACTTGCATACATGAACTGTTTTACCTGAAACGCTCAAAGCACACACAAGCTTACTAAGATTTTTATCTCATCACCTTTTATGCCATGATTTCAGGTCAATCCTACTGTGGAGATGAGTAGCTAGATTTGTTGCTTGCTTTGAAGACTTTATGTTATTTATTTTATGTGTTGTTTTGAGATATGATAGTAATTAATTTATTTTGGATTTTTTCTTGAATTTTTGGGTTGTAATAAGTTCAATTTTAAAGTTTTTTTTTTTCGTTTGTGTGACCTAGTTATAAAGACCCCTTGTCCTTTGGACGGGGCGACATCCTCAGCCCTACTGGGCCTAGGTTGTGGGGTGTTACAATTCACAAAAGAAATGAAAAAAGCGATCTAAATTTAAACTAATTACAACTCAAAACAATGCAGGAACAAGTCTCAAAATAAACAAATATCTGCTAGAGTCTCTAAAAAAAAAATGAAATACAATCAAAATAAGTCTTCAAAGAAAGGCAATCTTTAATTAATAACCTTCCCAGCAGGATCGACCAGAAAACATGGTATAAAAGGTGGTGAAACATAAATCTCAATAAACCCATGGGTGCTTTGGGGTGCTTCAGGTAAAATAGTACATGTATGCAAGTTGATAAATTTTTGTAAAAGTAAAGTGCTGGTAAGTCTCAAATAAATTTCACATGTGAGGAGTGGTGTTTTCCTTTAAAATTCTATACATTGTGTAAAATAAAAGTTACCACTCTAAATAAGTAGCCATGGCACCACACTTTGTGCACCATGACGAGAAATGTTTAAGATGCCACACTTTGTGCATACTAACACTAGGTAAGTGTACGACCTGCTTTTCAGGATGCCATATTTTGAATTTTAAAATGAGAAAAATATGAAGATGTTTAATGTAGAAGATTTGGTAATGGTGTTTTCCTCTTGAAGGTTTCTTGTCCTTCAATGGTTGGTGGCTAGATTAGCTATGTTTTGATCATGAAATAAAGGATGAGTTCAGCCTTATAGCGGGCCGAAAATGGCTGTACAAGGGCAAAGAAAATTCTGATTGATCATCTAGCTCAGTGAGAGTTTAATGGAGGAAAAATATAGAATTTAATTTTCAAGATTGAAAATTTTTGAATGGAGAAAAGTTAGGAGTGTTTTGACATGCGTTAATGGGGCTCTAATGACCATGGTAGATGAAGAAAACAAGGTGTTCAGTCCATGGCTGCAAAGTGGCCGAAAATATGCAGAAAGTTGATGAAGAAGTCGGTCCTTACCTTTTTATCTACAAGAATTCTTAGGATTTGGAAGGATTTTGAGCAGAATTTTTGAACCATTTTGAGACGGATTTGCAGCTAAAATCTTGGAATGTTTAAAGGTCCATTAATGGTGGTTTTCCAGCTACCATCTTGGAAAAGGAGGAAAGTTTCAGGTGTTCTTATGCACTAATGGATAGCTCAACATTCATGTCTCTTGGTAATTCGTTGGAAAATTTTCTAGTTTGGTAAAGCTGTACAAGCTGCGAAATTCCAAGACATTTCCAGTTTTCATTTTTACACAAAATGGTTAGTTGCTAGCAAGAATTATATAGGCAAAGGTTGCTCTAATTTTAGAAAATCAACCAAGAAGATTTTCTGGAAAATTTCCAGATCTTAACGAAAACAAGAACAAAAAGAAAATGGAGTTCTTGGAAGAAAAGCTATAGTGATTTAATTGAAAACCTCTTTCCTATTTTCCTTCCTCAAATTTGGTCATCCTCCTATTCCAAAGGCTGGAATTTTTGAAAATTCATGCTAGGAATTATCCAAGACATTTTATATAAATTTAAAAGAATTAAAGAAATATGAGTAGTTTAAATTTAAATAGATTAGGACAAGGCTTACTAAAATAATGGAGACTAAAACTCTTCTAGAATTTTTTTTAGGACATGATCACATGATTAGGACATTACTATTGTGTCTTCCCTAAGACAACATTCCTAGTTTTAAAGAATGTAAGAAAAGGAAAAATTCAAACAATGGTTAGGATAATTAAGAATAAAACTTAGGTGATGGGATTTGAACTCAAGACCTTAGAGATTAAATCACAAAGCTTTAACCACTTAATCACACTAACTCTTGTTCTTATTTTCCCAACCAAATTCTCTTCCTATCTAAGCCTCAAGCCTCCTTCCTATTTCATCCTCCAGCAAAATTCTCTTTTTACCTTTACTACTCAACAAGTATAAATAAACCATATAACCTATATACTACAATTCTAAGGTACACGAAATCATTCAAGGAATATATTTTATACAAGATGATATGATATGCACCCCATTCCTCTCACTCTAAGGTTGGTTTAGATAGGGGTTTGCATGCTCCCCTCCTTAGAAGAATTTCGTCCCAAAATTCAGCGTGTACTTGTATCTCAAGTCGGGATATTTTCACTTCACAAATTCTTTCGTCTCCCACATTGCATCTTGAGTACCATAATGCTCCTACTTCACCTTCACCATTGGTATCTGCTTATTCTACAAAGTCTTGATACTTCAGTCTAAAATTTTAATGGGTTTCTCCACATAGCTCAAGTCGGGTTGTAATACCAACGGTTCATCATTCAAAACATGTACTAGGTCAGCATTGTACTTTTTTAGCTGAGACACATGGAATACATCATGTATTCCAGTCAAACAATCCAGCAAATCCAACCGATACGCAACTGGCCCAATCCTTTTCGTGATTGGAAACCATCCCAAATATCTTGAGTTTAGCTTCCCACCTTTTTGATACTTCAAGATTCCCTTACTCAGAGTCAACCTCAAAAACACATTGTCTCATACCTGGAACTCCAACTCCCTTCGCCTATTATCCACATAACTTTTTTGTCAGCTTTGAGCCACTCTCAATCTTTTCCTAACTAGCTTCAACTTATCTAACATTTCTTGAATGCAGACTTCTCCAGACTTGCTTATGTGGCCATCTTTCGACCAACTCCAATACAAATGCACTTGACACTTATGTCCATACAACGCTTCATACGAAGCCATTCCAATAGAAGATTAGTAGCTATTATTGTAAGCCAATTCTGAATACATTATGCAATCAATCCACTTATCCCCAAAATCCAATACGTAAGCTCCTAGCATATCTTCCAATATCTGAATAACCTTTTTTGACTGACCAACGGTTTGTGGGTGTACAATCGTACTGAATTTCAAATTAGAACCCATTGATTATTGAAACCTGGCCCAAAATCGGGATGTAAGCTTAAGGTCTTGATCTAAAATGATACTTGAAAGTACTCTATCCAATCTGACTATCTCCCACACATATGTTTGAGCTAACGTTTCCATTGAGTCCCTTACGTTCAACGGAATATAATATACTAATTTAGTCAATCTGTCAACCACTATCCATATGTCATCCTTTTGGGTCTTTGCCAAAGGTAGTCTGCTAATGAAGTCCATGGTTACTTCTTCCCATTTCCACTCTGGTATCAGTAAAGGTTGCAACAATCTTGCCGACTTTTTGTGCTCCGCTTTAACTTTCTAACAAGTTAGGCATATAGAGACATACTTCATCACGTCTTTCTTCATTCCAGGCCACCAATAGGCTTTCTTTAGATCTTGATACATTTTCACTTCTCCCAGATGAATAGCATACTTCATTCTATACACCTCTTCTAAAATCTTATCCTTCAGCTGCTGCTCATCAGGCACACACAAACGATTCCAAAAATACATCACTCCCATCTTATCTTGTCAGAAATCACTACCTTCTTGCTTAAGTCCTTTATCCTTAAATTGTTGAATTTTTGTATTGCTTTGTTGTGCTTTGATGATTTCCTGCCTTAGATTTGGTATCAATTTCAGATTGCTAATGTAAATCTTTCCTTCCTGTACCTCAATCCTATTATCCAACACCTCTTCGATAGCTTGAATCTCTTGAATTCTCAATCTGGCCATTTTGACTTTGCGACTCAGGCCATCGACAACTACGTCGGCCTAGCCTATGTGGTAGTTGATAGGACAACGATATTCTTCTAAAAATTCCATCCGTCTCCGCTGCCCCAAAATTCAAGTCCTTCTAGTAAAAATATATTTCAGACTCTTATAGTCTATGAACACTTCATACTTGGGTCTATATAGATAATGTCGTCATTTCTTCAACGCAAAAACAATAGCAGCCATCTCCAAATCATGCATTAGATAATTGACTTCGTGAGGCTTCAACTTCTGAGAGGCATAAGCTGTCACCTTCCTATCCTGCATCAATACTACTCCCATACCTTCCTTAGATGCATCAGTATACAAAGTGTAAGGTTTGTCTCCTTCTCGCAAACTTAGCATTGGGGCCATCATTAATCTTATCTTCAACACTTGGAAACTTTTCTCACACTTCTCACTCCAGAAAAATGGCACATCTTTTCTCAACAATCAGGTCCTAGGTGATGCTAGTGTTGAGAATCCATTAATAAATCACCGATAATAGCTGGCTAACCCCAAGAAGCTCCTGATCTTGGCGATGTTCTTAGGCTACTTCCAGTCTGAAATCGCTTCAACTTTTGGTGGGTCTACTTTAATTCCATCCATGGTCACCACATGGCCAAGAAATAACATATTCTCCAGCCAAAATTTGCACTTGCTAAACTTGGTATAAAGCTTGTGCTCTCTCAGCTTTTTCAATACCAGTTTTAGATGGTCTGTATGATCCTCTTAGAATATATAAGTATATAGTTGATCAATACCACCACAAAGATATCCAAGTATGGTTGGAAAACATAATTCATCAAGTCTATAAAAACCGTCGGTGCATTTGTCACTCCAAAAGGCATCACCACAAACTTGTAGTAACCATATCTAGTATTAAAAGCTATTTTGGGATTATCCTCCTCCTTAATCTGCACTTGATAATATCCTTGCCTCAAATCCAGTTTGGAATAACAACTGAAGCCTTGCAACTAGTCAAATAGCTCATTAATTAAAGGTAGGGGGTAATTATTCTAGATGGTCAACTTATTTTACCCCCGATAGTCGATGCACAATCTCAAGGTCCTGTCCTTCTTCTTCACAAATATCATTGGAGTTCCCCAAGGTAATGTGCTAGACCTTATGTAACCTTGCTTCACCAATTCTTTTAGCAGCTCCTTTAGTTCCTTCAATTTTGCTGGTGCCATTCGATATGCCACCTAGGATACAGGTTCCGCTCCTTGAATCAAATATATAGTGAACTCAACTTCTCAGGTAGGAGGAAGAGAAGTGAGTTCTTCTGGAAACACATCAGGAAAATCTTTCGGCCCCTCAGTACTTTTCAAGGTGCACTAATCCTTTGACTTGTTTATCACGTAAGTCAAATATTCTTAGCGTCATTACTTCAGTAATTTTCGAGCTTTTGCTCTAACTATAAAAAATTTCAATTATTTTACTCACTTGCCGTTGAATTCCAGCACATGACAACCAGGTATAATGAATTGGACAGACTTATTCTTACAATCTACTTTAGCTTCATGCTTATCTAGCCAATCCATACCCAAAATTATGTCATAGTCATCAATAGATAAGACTATCAAGTCTCCCTCCAAGCTCTCATTCCCTACTCCAATCATACAACCATGCACATACTGGTCTCCTTACAATATTTTTCCTAGTGGCGTACTTACCAACAAGGTAAAAGGTAGTTCTACTCTATTCCCACCCAAATGATACGCACAATTCTTAGTTAGATAGGAATGGGTGGATCCAAGGTCTGTTAATGCATTAATTGAACGACCTTGGATAGTAAACATACCTTCTACCACTGCGACATCTTCTACAATTTCCTCTTGATTAAGAGCAAAAACCTTTACTTTTATTTGTGACTTCTAAGTTCCACTTCCGGAGGCTCCCATGGTATTGGCTTAATTAGCTCTCGCAGTCTGGGCTGAGTTTCCTTGCCCGATTCAAAGGAGTTTTAGGCAAGTGTTTCGAAGATGCGTTGGGTCTCCGCAATTGTAACATTTCCTTTCAGCTCCTTTGGACCAGCAGTTCTTCTCCACATGACCCTTCTTCCCACAATATCAGCATGACGGGAGAGCAGGACCAGTCAATGTAGTACGTGCTTACTTTCCTCAGTTCTACCATTGCTAGTTTTCAAGCTGCTTATTAGCTTACAACTTCGGAAAAGGCCTCGCTGGTTACCTTAGTAGCAAGAAAGGTTTTGGTATCATCCTACTTCGGTCCTTATTCTCTGTTCGGGTCATTGCGTCTACCATCCCAAAATATGTCATTGGTGGAAAAGATGCCAAAGCCCTTCTTAGCTCCTGCCTCAGGCCCTTGACAAACTGCCTGTTTCGGTTCTGCTCGGTATCCACTAGTCTCTTGCAATACTTCAACACCTAAGTGAAATAAGTAGCATACTGAGCCATAGTTATGCTCCCTTGCTTTAAATTCTAGAACTCATCTTCTTTTTTCTACACTATCCACCAAGGGATATATTCTGCTCTAAATGCCTCCACAAAATTAGCCCACGTCCAGTCTTGATCCATCAGCTCCCAGTCTTCTTAGACTCGCTACCACTAAGCACGAGCTGGGCCTCTCAGCCTAAACGCAGAAAACTTAACCACCCACTTCTCAGTGTATTGGAGTATAGCAAAGATGTCCTCCAGCTGCCCCACCTACTGCTCCACTTTCTGATCTTCTTCAGCTTCACCCAAGAAGATGGGAGGTTAGAATTTTAGAAACCTCTCCAGCGCTTCATCCTCTCCTTTCAAGTTCCTTCGCTCTAAAAAGGTTTGAAGTATATCGGTCATCTTTTGAAATGCTTGCCCTATAGTGATATTCACGGGCTCTTTAGACCCCACTTCCTCTTCTGGTTCATTCTTATTCCGTTTATTTTGTGAGAAAAGTTAAGTAGCTTCATATTTTGGAGTCACGGGTTCTGTTTCAAGAACCCTTCTGTTGGTTGCTGCTATGCGACGCTTTGGCGCCATTCTATACAATTGCCCCCAAATAATGAGTTATGCATCAAAGTTCAAAATATTTAAATCAATGCATGCATTCACATTTAGACTTGAGTAAAAACAGATTATATGCAAGTTTTGTATAAATAATTTAATTCTTCAAGATTGGAGTACAAGAAGATACTCTTATTTGCAAAAATTTTGAAATGAAATAGTAAACATAAATGAACCTATAGCACAGGAGTTTATTGAAAGCAATAAATAATAGTTTCCTAAACATGAAAAAATTAGCCCCTACTCCTCATTAGAATCCTTGGTGTTGGCATCGTACAACCAACCCCTGGTGTTCTTAAAGATGTCTAACCTGCACCATACACAAATCCATAGTCTATAGTTTTCTTCCCGGGTGTCCTAGAACTCTCCCCAATTTCAACACAGTTGGGTGGGGGTACAAAAGAAGGTCTAGGTGGAGATTCATAGTCTATCTCCCTCAAATCATCATAGTCAGCCGTTAAATTAATCACGGGGCTGGGTGGGTATGGGACATATTTCATATCGATATCCTCATCCTCACTATCAGTGACCAAGTCTATTGTGGGTATTGGAGATGGCTCAATAATTTCAACTTCATCATCACTGCTTTCCTCCAAAGGTATCACTAGTTGAGGTACGAGTTGTGGTGCAGGTTGTAGTACTGGTAAGTCTTCCGGGTAGATAGGGATTGGTATATGCCAGTACTGCCCCTTTCTTGTAATTCTATACATTCTAACCATCCTATAGCATAAACAACCCAGATTAGTGAAAAAAAAAATAATCTTAATGAAATAAAGCAAATATTATCAATAATTGCCTAAACCTAGTCTCTGATACCACTTGTACCAGATTGGATTGGGGATGTCGCCCTATCCTTAGGATAAGGGGTCTTTATAACTAGGACTCACAAAAGAAATGAAAGAAGTGATCTAAATTTAAACTTATTACAACTCAAAATAATACATGATCAAGTCTCAAAATAAACAAATATCTGCTAGAGTCTCTCAAAAAAATAAAATACAATCTAAATAAGTCTTCAAGAAAGGCAATCTTCTGATCAATAGCCTTCACAATAGGATCGACCTAAAAGCATTGTATAAAAGGTGGTAAGACATAAATCTCAGTAAGTCAATGTGTGCTTTGGGGTGGTTCAGGTAAAACGGTTCATGTATGCAAGTTGAGAAATTTTCGTTAAAGTAAAGTGTTGGCAAGTCTCAAATAAATTTTGCCAGTGAGGAGTGGTGTTTTCCTTTCAAATTCCATACATTTTGTAAAATAAAAGTAACCACTCTAAAGAAGTAGCCGTGGCACCACACTTTGTGCACCATGATGAGAAATGTTCAAGATGCCACACTTTGTGGATACTGACACAAGGTAGGTGCATGGCCTACTGCGTGAGATACTCCTCCATCTCTATAGCCAAACTTACCGGTTGTCCATTCAAAAAATACACAGTCCACTTGACTGTACTTGCTAGCTCGGACTGGTACAATCTACAGAACTAGCATCCTATCCGGGAAGGACTTACCACTCAGAGGTGGCCACCTACAGAGAGACTTATCATAGCCCTTCAAAAACTAGTCCTAGTAGTCTACCCTTATTGAGTACTCGGCGTTGTATTTGTCCGTTTTGGGAAAAGAAGGATCATCCAATGTATTTCTTTTAAAATAACAATTATGGTTTTCAAAATTCTTGTCAAAGTTGGTTTTAAGAAAAGTTAAGCATTTTGTGCAAAATCGCTTTTTCAACTTGAAATTATTTGATTGATTGGAAAAGAAAAGAAAAATTGTCCGTAATTACATCCATAATACATTTCCACGTATACATCATGTTTGACTTGCCCAAGTAATTTTGATCTTCAAAAAGCTTTATGCATAGACTTACCTAAAGTCTTGCTTTTCCTTGATACAAATGCCTTCTAAGATGGTTCAATGTAAACTAGCCCCACCTAGGGTAAAAATAGGCTATAAGTCACAACATCCAAACAAAACTTACTTAAATAAATAACTCTCAGACTAACATGCTTAAGTTCAACTAGTTACAACAATATCCAGTTATGACAACAATGCCTTAAACTTTAATATTAATTGATAAAGTATTTTACATAATAAGATTAATTTGATAAGTCAAAATAAATAGGTGTCATAAATAATAAATAATATTATTAACTATTTATTAACAAATAATAAATAATAAGTAATATTAATAATAAATTATAAATTATTTCTAATAATATATAACAAATAATATTAATAATAAATAAATCATTTTGATAATAATTACCAATAATATTTATTATAATTAATATAAATTTAAAATATATTGATATTATATGAATTAATTCCTATATGTTATTATTTATATTGAATAATGCTTAATAGAAATATTACCATTTATTTATCTAACAAAATAATAATATTTTAAGTAATTATTAAAATATTTAATTTTGTTTGAAATCAATAAATTAAATTAAACAATGATACTACTACTACTACTACTACTACTACTACTACTACTACTACTACTACTAATAATAATAATAATAATAATAATAATAATAATAATAATAATAATAATAATAATAAAAGTAGTTCTAACAATAATTTTTACTGACCATAATGAATTGCTGGAACAAAAATTTATATATATTCATACACACATATATTTAATAAATAACATACTGATTTGTCCAAAAATAGATTTGCAATAATAATTATCACAACAAGGGTGACACTCTGCTAGCCAAAATTTTATCAAGGGATTTCATGACCAAAAATAACATCATGGGTGCATAATCAAACATTAGTGGCATAATGTCCATCATACATCAAAACATCCATACTAGAGACATAAAGCCTTTAATCATAATAAACTAATGATCATACAATGATCCTAAAGCATAGTCCAACAATAATTCTTAAGCCTCAATATTCATTTCAATCTTCTTGTCTTAAATTTATTCCCTTCACCCATATACATATCTTCAACCCAACACTATTCAGTCCACCCAATAATTCCATCATCTAAAAGCCTTGAGGTTGAAAATTTAAGGAGAAGATCATGAAATAAATACTTGTTTGATGATCGTTAGTTGAAGATGTCGCCTTGTCCAATGAAAGTCCTTGAGTGCTTGAGGGGTCCTTCATTGATTGAAGTTTGTTCAAGAATGACCACCAATGGTTCGGCCAAGAGAGAGAGAGAGAGAGAGAGAGAGAGAGAGAGAGGGGGGTTAAGATGATAACGAAATGGCAATGAAGAAGTGAAGAAGGATCAAAGAAATTGAAATTACCTTCTTGATGTTCTTCTTGTTCTTGAACAAAAAACACGTTTGACTTGAATGGAAGATCGACTTTGGTGTTTTTAGTGTTATGGAGTGTGCTATGGATGAGTATAGGTTGAATCCTAGTTGGTTTAAGAGTTTTTGGAGTGATTTGGGATGAATAGAGGTGATTAAAGGTTGAAGAAGTTTAGCGTGTGTTCTTGGTGTTCTTGAGAACACAAGAAGAATTTGAGAGAAAATGATTTGTGTGTGTTTGGTGTATGATGGCCGAATGGCCTAGCTAGGGAGGAAAATTTCGGTTTTCTTGCGAAAAGAGAGAGAGTTCAGCTATTTTGAATTTTAAAGTGAGGAAAATGTGGAGATGCTTGAGGTAGAAAATTTGGTAATGGTGTTTTCTTCTTAAAAGTTTCTTGTCCTTCAATGGTGGGTGACTAGACTAGCTATGTTTTGATCATGAAATGAAGGATGGTTTCAGCCTTATAGCTAGCTGAAAATGGCTATACAAGAGTAGAGAAAATTCTTGTATGATCATCTTGCTAGGTGAAAGTTTAATGGAGGAAAAATATGGAATTTAATTTTCAAGATTGAAAAGTTTTGAATGGAGTAAAGTTAGGATGTTTTGAGGTGTGTTAATGGAGCTCTAATAGCTATGGTAGATGAAGAAGACTAGGTGTTCTGTCCATGGCTGTAAGGTGGCTCAAAATATGCAAAAAGTTGATGAAGAAGTTGGTCCATGCCTTTGATAGGCAAGCTAGAAAAGAATTCTAGAATTTTAGCTACAAGAATTCTTAGGATTTGGAAGGATTTTGAGAAGAATTTTTGAACCACATTGAAATGGATTTGCAACTGAAATCTGGGAGTGTTTGAAGGTCCATTAATGGTGATTTTCCAGCCACCATCCTGGAGAAGAATGTGGAAAGTTTCAGGTGTTCTTATGCACAAATGGATAGGTCAACTTTCATGTCTAACTCTTGGTAGTTTGCTGAAAAATTTTCTGGTTTGGTAAAGCTGTACAAGCTGTGAAATTCCAGGACATTTCCATATTTCATCTTTACACAAAATGGTTGGTTTCTAGCAAGAATGATACAGGGAAAGGTTGCTGTAGTTTTCGAAAATCAGCCAAGAAGATTTTCTGGAAAATTTCCAGATTTTAACGAGAACAAGAATAAGAAGAAAATGGAGTTCTTGGAAGAAAAGCTATGGTGATTTAATCGAAAACCTCCTTCCTAGTTTCCTTCCTCAAATTCGGTCATCCTCCTATCCCAAAGGCTGGAAATTTCAAAATTTCAAGCCAAGAATTATCCAAGACATTTTATAGAAATAGAAAAGAATTAAAGAAATATGAGTAGTTTAAATTTAAATAAGTTAGGACAAGGCTTGCTAAAATAATAGAGACCAAAACTCTTCTAGAATTCTTTTAGGACAAGATCACATGATTAGAACATTTCCATTGTGTCTTCCCTAAGACAATATTCCTAGTTTAAGGAATGTAAGAAAAGGAAAAATTCAACTATTGGTTAGGATAATTAAGAATAAAACTTAGGTGATGGGATTTGAACTCAAGACCTTAGAGATTAAATCACAAAGCTTTAACCACTGAACCACACTAACTCTTATTCTTATTTTCCCAACCAAATTCACTTCCTATCTAAGCCTCAAGCCTTTTTCTTATTTCGTCCTCAAGCAAAATTTTCTTTTTACCCTTACTACTCAACATGCATAAATAAACCGTATAACTTATATACTACAATTCTAAGACACATGAAATCATTCAAGGAATTTATTTTATGCAACATGATATGATATGCACCCCATCCCTATCACTCTAACGTACGTTTAGGCGAGGCTATACAAAATGTGTCACAGATTTCTAAAAAACTCGCAAGGTGGGTATTAGGGTCTTCCACAGGTAGCCCATCAAATTGTACCACGTTTTGAATCATTTGGATAATGTTGGACTTTATTTCAAAATTATTAGCTTTTATCCTCGGTCTCGTAATACTTGAGCCTATACTCGAGATCGCAGGCTTCATAAAATCATCCATAGTCCTCTTGTTAATTCTACCATTATCACCATTATTGGTTGGTTAACCTCTATATTGTCTCTCACCCTTCGAATCTTTGTTAATGTCAATTCGATCTCAAGATCATGATCTACTATACCGTCTTTAGATCGTTGGGCCATACACTAAGGGCTAGATCTACAGAGAAAAGAAGATAGTGTGATTATAGAATTTACAAATTAAACAATTATTACACGAATTAAGTTAGGATGATTATAACCTGTAGTGAAATTACATTTATACAAACAACAAGATATGTCACCTATTCATACAAGGAACATATATACATATTTACATATTTACATGTAAACATATAAACATATAAATATGGTTAAATCAACAAAATTTAAACTTTCATTATATTGTTTCCCCACAGTGGCGCCAAAAGCTTGATGCATAAATTTTAGGTGTATAAAAATCATTAAATTTAAATCCATCCCTTAGCTATGTTTTAATTAAAACATAAATCCCAACTTATACATACGAGCAAGTATACTCATCACAAGCACAATATAGGGAATTAACGAGTATCGATCCTCAAAGGAAGAAGTACATACTAATCACTTTTCATTTATTGTTTAACCAATCTAATAAACTAATAAGATAAAAAAAATAAAGAAAAATATATACAACTCAAGGATGTGAAAATATGCAATTTTGACAAATACTTTTGAAAACATGACAATGAATTACTTAGCAAATATCACAATTAATTATTATCTTAGTCTCATGAAGGAATTAAAATAGACCTACTTCGTTTGTAATCCATGGAGTCACTATCTTTTAATTAAATTAGTGAACATATTTTATCTCAACCAATTTACCCGAAAGATATATTAAAATCAATCCTTATATAAACTCCTATATTCTATGTGATTTAAAACATGAAATTAGTTAATGAATCCATATTCTAGCAATCATCACCTAACCTTTCATTACCTAAGTTCTTGACCATTAACCCCTTTTTCAAATAAGTTAAGCAATAACAAATATGAAATCAATTAATTGAAGTCATTATCAACCCATTTTTCAAGCAAGTTAATAACAAAAATCAACCAATCAACTTCGTAAGAAAAACAAGTAATCAAATCCCAAAACAAATAATTAATTGATCAAAAGTCTAAATTAACTCAAGAAATCATAAATCCCAAAAACAATGTCAAATTACAATGGAAACATTAATTACATCATTATTCAAGAAAAAAAAAATAAAGGCAAAAGAAAGAACTCATAGGCAAGCCCTTCTTCTTCTTTATGAAAACCTTCGTGAATAATGTTCCTTGAATGATGAATATCTCCTTCTTATGAGTGATTGGCAATTTTAATCCTTGGATTCACACCTTGTGTGTGTGTGTGTGTGTTTTTTTTTTTTCTTGTTTAAATAGTCTCCCAAGAGGCCAAAATTCATTCCATAAGAGTTTTGGGCTGAGTAGAGATTGGAAAATACCAAAACTCTTAGGAAATTACCAAATCCACGCATGAAAGGAAAAGCTTGTCAACATTCGACATATCAAGGCCGATGCCGGCTCCGTTTTGCAAGGCCGGTG
This sequence comes from Voacanga thouarsii, assembly GCA_026120185.1. NCBI lineage: Eukaryota > Viridiplantae > Streptophyta > Magnoliopsida > Gentianales > Apocynaceae > Voacanga > Voacanga thouarsii. The sequence continues at coordinate 1,308,880 of JANUWF010000328.1, forward strand.
CCAGCTGTGCTCTGGTCACCCGGTCGTGCTCTATTTTTCTCTCAAAAATTCCCCTATTTCTCCAAAATGGGTCAGCGACGGCCATGCTGGGGTCACGGCCAACAGCAGCCATGCTCTGATGGCGACGAGATTTTTGTTTTTCGTCATTTTCTACAATAAAAATCCAAAACATCTTTCCAATGGTAAAATATCAAATATGAAGGAGTGTGCCTAGTTATTGCACCAAATATATCACAAAACATCCTTAAATAACTAGGAAAATATAGATGAATTTTGCCCATATCAATACTAAACAAAATGTCATAATGAATATATCACAACAACACATTTTTCTAGCAGTGGGAGGACTGGTATTTGGAAAATGTGAATAGGGAATTGATGTACATATATGGCTTATATGTTGCATTTGATTGGAAAGGAAGATTGTGTGCTGAAACAGTAAGCTTAAAAGTATCATGAACTTTTGGTAGGACTGAGGTAAGTTATTACATCTCATACACTACCGGGGGGGCAATTACAATGATGACAACAACAATGACATTTACGACAACACAAAAACTGTCACAAAAGCCTACATTAAACGACAGTAAAAAAATGTCATATTAAGTAGAATACATACGACAGTTTTTTTTTTTTTAAATCATCGTATTATCTTAAACAAATACGAAGTCCAACAAAAACTATCATATTTGATAATAGATAATACGATGGCTAGGGAAACTTTCATATAAATTTAAATACATATGACGGTTTATAACTAGCCATCTTTTTTTGTCCTCATGAACATGTGTCGTATCATTGTTAACTAGAGTAAAATAATACAATTGTTTATATAGCCATAGTATTTAAACAAATACCACGTTGCATAATTTAACCATCATTTATGTTAAACTAATATGACGGTTTTGACCGTTGTTTTTAGTTCCAATTATGACAAAATTCTAAAGTAATAATCTAATTTGTATCTGATTATTTTCAAATTTGGTCATACTACTTTGTTAATGATTTTAATAAATCTAACGTTTGGATTATTAATTTAATATCTTTACATTTGTAAGTACACTAGGTTTTCTTACTATTATGTAGAAATTACTCGAAAAATATAGTAAAATATAACAAATGAACTTCAAATTTGGTTATCAAACTTATTTTAACTTTATAAATATATATAATGGTCGGATCATTCATTTGTCAATAAAATAAATCTTATGTTTTCCTATATTTGTATTCAAGCTCATGGATTTCGTTTTATTAGTTATTCTATTAATTATATATTTATACACTTCATAATATATCCTTCATCAAATAGTGAGTATTAAATATGTTACCAAATATACATATTTTTTTCAATTATTTTTCTTCATATATGTGTTTTTGTGTGTAACATACTATCTTAATTATTACATTAATTCGTACACAGAAGTTGTGCGTGTAACTGTTATTTTAAAAGTAAAATAAATATGTATGATAATATAATTTTATTTGTCACATCACTAATATATAACTATTTCTATATACAATATATTTATATAGTGTATGCATAAATTATAATTTAAGAAAAAAATATATTTAAAACATTTAAATAAACTAATGCAATGGTATCATATTACTATATTACGATGGTTTTTATTGCATTAAAATCTAAGCAAAAATTATATTTAAAACATTAAAGTAACTAATTATTATGACAGTTTTATTGCATTATTACGATGATTAATAACCGTCAAATTGGTTTCATTATTACGCGGTTATTGTATTTATTAAGATGCTTATTGACCCTCAAAATTAGGATATTATTACAACAATTGGAAATCATCATAATTGAGTGATAAAATTGGCAGATAGGTCACATTTTCTGACAAATGCTCCTCCTTTCATTCCCTCATTTCCTATAGCTCCTCCTCCTCTCCCCATATTTCTAACAGCTCCTCCTCTTTTCCCCCATTTCCAACAACTTCTCCTCCATCCTTTCCCATCTTCTCTATCACCCATCACCCCCACTTTTATTCCCATTTCCTTCTCTTGTTTCCGACTGCTCCTGCTGCCTCATCTATGGCCGCTGTCGACATCACTTGCTTTGAAAAGTTGCTAATCAGTAAATCTAAGTTGTACACTATTCAACACACTCCAATTGAGGTAATGTGTGCTAAGTTATTTGGAATTCAAGTGGTATACTTGGTCTTTTCTTTGCTACTATTCCTTTGACGACTCTTCTATTTTATTTCAGTATTTGTCCCCCTTTTTTGTGCTTTGTTCCATTATTAGATTAATATAGCTGATGTCATGTGATGTGTAAATTTTGGGTGCATAAAATCATCAATTTTAAATGCATCCCTTAGTCAAGTTTTAATTAAAACATTAATCCCAAAATACACATACAAGCAACTATACTCATCGCAAGTGTAGTATATGGAATTATCGAGTATCGATCCTCAAAGGAACAAGTACATACTAATTAGTTTTCATTTATTATTTAACCGATAAAATAAAGTAAGAAAGAAATCAAAAGAAAAAATAAAGAAATATATACAACTTAAGGATGTGAAAATATGCAATTCGGACAACTATTCTAGAAAACATAACAATGAACCCCTTAACGACTATCTCAATTATTCATCATCTTAACAATATGAAGGAATATAAAGTAAAGTTCAATCATTTTCCAAGTCATGAATTCACTTATATAGATTCCACTTCTTTCCCAATCCATGGAACCACTACCCTTTGATTAAATTAGCAGATTTCCCAATCAAACAAACATAACCAAAAGGTGCATTAAACATAATTCCTAATAGACATAAAACTATCTAACAACCCTATACTCTATGCGAAATTAACTAACCTTTGATTAGTTAAGTTCTTTAGTCTTAACTTCGTTTCCCAAATCCGTTAAGCAATAAAAAATATGAAATCAATAAAATTAAATTAACTCCTACTGTCGTTTCCCAAGTCAATTAGAAGCAAATCTAACTTCGACAATTCCTCCCTAATCACAAGTAATCAAATACCAAGAATGATAAAAAAAAAAAAAAAAAATTGATCAAGTAGTTAAATTGATACATAAATCATGAATCCCATATTATTGACAAATTATAATGAAAATATTGAATACATAATTATTAAAGGAAAAGAAAAAAAAATAAAAGAAAGCACTCATAGACAAGCCTCTTTCTTTCTCCTTGAAGACTCTCTTGAACAATCTTCCTTAATTTGGGTGAATCTCTTCTTCAATGAAAGATTGAGAATTTTTGCTCTTGAATCCACATCTCTCTATTGTATATCCCTAAACCTTTAGGTTTTCTTGTACTTTTATAGGCCTTTTAGATGTTAAATTCATGGCTGAGGAAATCTTGGCCGTGTAGGAGTAGGAAAATACTAAAATCATTAGACAATCCCTAATTTTGAGTACAAAATATTCACCTTCAGAGCGTACCTGCCACCGGATACCTTCGACCCACCTAGCACCAAGTGCACTCTGCTCTTCCTCTATTTTTGCTCTATTTTCGACCTTTTCTCCTTGGTAGATATAATGGACCCGGTGCCAGGTGTACTTGCTAGACCTAGCGCCAGGTCTATTCTTGAATTTCCCCTGAAGCTTGCTCGAATTCTTCTGTTGGAGCAGAATGGACCCGGTGCCTGGTCCCTTGGCTGGGCCTGGCGCCAGGTCTATTCTGGTTTTGTGCACTTTCTGCTTGAAATCTACTCAAATCTGTATATATCAGCCAAAAATACCTTTACAAGGAAAATGTCAAATAGGAAGGAATATGACTAGTTATTATAACAAATGTATCTCAAAACAACCTCAAATAACTAGGAAAGTAATAGTGATTTTAGCCCCTATCAATTCCCCCACACTTGAACATTACTTGTCCTCAAGCAAAACACTTTAGTCTAAGAAAAATTATTCAAACAGCACAAGTTCTTTCTCATTCAAACATTTCTTTACCATACCAACGATCATATCTTCCCTTCAAACTTTAGATACAATTCTTGTCATTCATATCCCTTTGAAAACAATACAAACTTTGAAATATTGGACAAAACATTACAAAACTCTTGAAGTCCAATTAATTAAGTGCATACCTTAGTCTAAGAAGATTATTTCACCCTTCTAGTTAAAATATAAATAATATGAATCACATAAGTCAAGCCATCTACCAACTCAGTCATTATAGATCTAAAAATTGCCTAACTCAAGTCATGAGGTAAGGAAAGCACTCAAAAATTTTTTCTCTCAAATTTTTTTCAATGACTTAGGGAATTGATAGCCTAAAGTGCATGAATTTCTCTTCACACACCATATTGGCTCCCTTTACAGACATCACTCATCATTATTCTTTTCTCACCAATTCTTTCTTTCTTTCTTTGCTCTTTCTTGCCTTTTTACCTTCGGGATAGCCTCAAGAGAGTGCATCGAATTCACTTGCTACTTCTTCCCATATTGACTCCCTTTTCAACTAAAGGTCTTTAACGATCATCAATAAGAACATTTTTTCTCAATTCACATCAACAATAGTGTTGTTTTTAGTCATTGTTTTTTCATCTTAAATCAAAAAAAATTTCAGAATTCTCCACAATCTTTCCTCTCAAAGATCTTTTACCAACTCATATTATTCATCATAACTCAAAGCTAGCAAAATTTAAACTTATAATACAAGAGTTAGCCAATAAACTCTTCCTATGTTTCTCATATCCTCCATATTCAAATTAGATGAGTCAAATAATATTCAAACACCAATGCATACACAAGATTAATTAAAATTCTCAAGTCTTGACAAATATCCTATCCAAAAAAACTAATTTCATAAAAATCCACCTAATGAATGATAAAACTCATATCCAAGTAAAAAAAAAAAAAAAAAATTAGAACCTTGTTTAACAATGAAAACCACTGAAATTTTTGAAAAAATTTCACAAAAAATGATATATGGAAAAGTATTTCTTTAACCTCATTCTCCCTCCCATACTTAAACCGGACATTGTCCTCAATGGCCAAAGATAGAATAATAGAAGTACAGCCAAGAAAACCAAGATGAATAAAGAAGAAGAAGAAAGTGAAGAAGATACTTCCATTACATTGTAGTACCACCGTGTTTGAATCCACCACAAGGTTGAGTTACAAGAGTACCTACTAAAAAAAAACAAAACCAAAGAGAAACATAAAGCTAGAAAAAGAAAGCAAAAAAGAAAATAAAAGAAAAGATACCAAAAAGCTAGTAAAGGTCATTAAAAAAATTCAAAAGAAAAAGAAATAACAAAAAATAAAATAAAATACAAAAGAGGGAGTCAAGAGTTATCATCATCATCATCATCATTATCATCATTGTCAGCTCCATAACTTGAAGATGCACAGTAACTTGTTGGATCAAAGTGTCCAGCTTCTGATCTTGAACATCCTGGCTGTGATGAATGTCGACAATGGAATCACGGAACTAGAGGAGGATAGTCATTTAGCTCTCCATTTGTGCCTCCATTCGTGCCTCAAAATCAGCACTTGACTTTTTCTGTTGAACATCCGATATACTTTGTTGTTGTTGGAATATCTAAGAAAAATCCCTTCATCACTTTTTGCATCAAATTTTCTTAATTGTTCTCTGTCATTAAGAATGTAACATTTACTTCCAAAAATATAAAAGTAGTTTAATTGAGGTTTTCGGTCATTCTAGATTTCATATGTAGTCTTATTGGTTTGAAACTTAAAATAAGTTCTGTTGATGATATGAGTGGTAGTATTCACAATTTCTACACATTATCTATAAGACAACTCTTTGGTAGTTTGCATTACTCTAGCTATTTCCTAAATGTTTTAATTTTTGTATTCCACCATACTATTCTATTAGGATGCTTTTATGCTAAAAACTCTTTTTTAATACTATTTTCAACCCAGAAATCATTAAACTGCTTACTATCAAATTTCTTTCTATGATCACTTCTATTTTTTAAAATTTTCACTTTTATGAGTTTGTAAGTTTAAACACAATTTTGAAAATGTTTTGAATGCATCTTATTTTTACTTAAAAAATTACCCAATTAAATCTAGAATAGTCATCAATAAATACCAAGGCATACCTCTTTCCTCCTACGCTTTCACTTTGTGTTAGTCCAAATAAGTCCATATGTAAAAGTGTTTGGAAATGTCACTACCTATTGAACTTCCATGTGTGGAGATTTAATCTATTTTCCGTTTTGATAGGAAGTACAAATTTTTTTGACATTCTTTCACTAATTGAGTATTCTACATACTGCACATGTTGAACTTAGTTCATGCAGCAACTTATAGTTGACATGTCCTAATTTTTTATGCCACAATTCTACGTCATTCGTCTTAACTAACATATTTTCCTACTTTGTTATTTACAAAATACTTGTTCTTGTCGAAGTTAACATACATATTGTCATGATATATTTGACTGATACTTATCAAATTTGCCTTCAAACCATTGACATGCAGGGTTCTAAGTTTAAATATACCTTTAATATTTAACATGCCATTTCCAACTACTTTATTTTTTAATCCATCACCAAAAGTATTACTACCACTTCTTTTATGTTCATAATTGACAAGGAAATCCTTGTTTCCTATTATATGCTTAGAGTAACCACTATCAAGGTACTAGACATCTTCCATAGAAACTTTTAGAGAAGCACGTACTACATATACTTTGAGACCATTTTTTCTGATCTATATGCATTTCACCTTCAGTGCTTTACTACCTTTGTCAAATTTAGGTTAGGTAAACTTCCAGCCAGGTTAAAGATCTTTGAGTCTTTTAAAATAATTTTTCCAACGGTGACCTACAAGAGAACAATAATCACAATAAACGGAGAGTTTCTTAGACTTGGGTTTGAATTTTCTAAGTTGTCCCTTCTTCTCCGCAACTATCAAATTCTATTTCTCAACTTTATTGAACTTATCATAGCCAAGTCTAGTTTTATCACGGGATATCTTCTGAAATAAGGAATTTTATTCAACTTAACTTTTCAAAGTTTTTCATTTTAATAGATTGTTTGGCGTCTTCTAACTTTTAATTGGCATCTTCCAACATTTGATTACTAACTTTCAAGTTCTCTTCTCCTTGTTGAACTTACTATTGAAGTTTTTCAATCACTTATTGTTGTGAGTTGTTTCTTTGTTGAAGTCTCTAAATTGTTTTTTTTAGTACATTGTTCAACTTTACAACTTTGAACCATTTTGACTACAACAATTCATGCTCACTAACAAGTTCTTATGCTACATATCTTCATTATCGGTGTCATCATCATGCTCACCATCTGAATTGTTATGTTTATGATTTGAACTATTTTGACAACAGATCTAGTTGAATCCAGTATTACTCACCTGATCTTTATCATCATCTTCTTCAGTGCTATCAACATCAAGATATTTTTTATCCTCTTCACCATCACTCAGAGTTATATTATAAGACTAGTTTTTCAACATTTTCAAAGTATTAATACATTTAACTTGAATATGTCCCTAACTACTGTATTCTTCACACTTAGGTCTTTTTAGTCTACTTTTATTCTTTGAAGATTTTTGCTTAGGGTTATTCTTTTACTGAAATCTAAGTTTCTTATAGAAAGGTCTATTAAAGGGCATGTTCTTCTATCTTTGTCTTCTCAGTAGCTTATTAAACTATTTTGTTAAAAGTCCAATTTCATAATTGAGCCTTTGTTATTGTCTAAATCATCTTCAACTTTTAAGGCTATCATTTCTCCTAGGATTTTGAATGAAAATACATTTCATAGGTTTGAAAAGATCCCATAAAAACATCTAATCGACTTTTTAATAGGACTTTACATTCTTCTATAGTAGCTACCTCAATATCAAATCAAGATGGCAAAGACCTTAATATTTTGCACGCCAATTTCCCTTCAAAATACTTTTACCAAGTTAAAAAGCCCAATTTGCAATATCTTTTGTCTTACTACTAAATACAACAATGGTCTTATGATCACCCATCTTTAGGTCTTCAAAGTGTGATGTGAGCATACATAATTTTGACATTTCTATAGTACATGTACCTTTGTACACAATTTGTAGTGCATCCCATTCATTTTTTGCAGATTCACATATTATATTAATATGAACTGATCAGGATCAACAACAACAAAAATAGTATTCAATATTTTAGTATTTGCAGTATCAAGATATTATTCAACATTTGTCCATTAATCTATTAGCTTCAATTCTTCTTCTCTAGTGCTAGAACTCACAACTATTACGGGTTTCCAATCTTATTCAATAGCTTGCCAAGCAGTATTATAAAGATTTCTAATGAAGATTTTTATTTTGTTTTCCAATGCATAATTTGCACCCCTTTACCAATAGAGGCTGAGTAACATATCCTCATTCTTCCACTATTCTAGACATGTTGTTCTAAACAAACTTCCAATATATTACTTGCTAAATTAATAGCAACTCCAATACGGTGAACTACCCTAATACCAATTATGTGGTGTGTTTTGTCAATCTACTATGTTATTATTACACTTTCCTATTAACGTAGCATTAGTTTCACAAATAGAAATAAAAGTTCAATACACAATAAACTGTTAACATAATTCAGCTATAATAAGCCTACGTTTGTAAGGCCTGATCCAGTGAAAACATCTATTAACCTTAATAAAAGTTATCAGGCATGCACTTAACTCAATCAATTAGTGATTCCAAGTAGATTCTAATAGAACAACATGCCAGTGTTCTTTTTGTCAAATTCCTAAAGGACTTTGTTGGACCCAACTCATTTGATTAAACTCCCTTCATTCTATGTTGCTGCAGCACGATAGTACTATGTTAACATAAAAAATCTTTCCACCAGAAAAATAGTTAAGTTGATAAAGGTTGATTCAAGTTCTTGAAGATATGTTGTAAATAAGGCATTCAACTTAAATCATGAAGAATACATTAACAATAAAAAGCAGAATATTTGTCGAATGTATGTGCTTCAAAAGCACTCTGAATATTTCATGTGAATCCTCCCTATTTCTGTAATATCCCACCCTTTTGTACTTTGATTGGTTACTACTATGTATAGAATAAGAATTTGTATAAGTGACTAGAACAAGAAATTATCAGTATAATAAGATGAACATTTTTGTATGATATCAAATATCCAGAAACATAATTGGAATTTTGAGATTATTCTAGCCGTACTTTTATACTTCAATTAATGACTAATTGGTGTAGAATGAGAATTTAGGTATAAGCTCAGAACAAAAGTTGTTCAATGCAATGAGACGAACACTTTGGTATAATTTGAGTCTTTAGGGGTATTATCGTAATTTTAACGCTAACTGGAATTTTGACCACAAATTGAGAAAACTGAAAAGGAATTTCAGAATTGGGATTCCCGCCATTGAGTTCAATAAAATACATAGATTCCATTAGTGGATAAAAATTTTTCCGGATTGGAATATATTTTGACCGGAATTTTATTTCACTCCTAAAAAAATTATGAAGAATGGACAAAATTAAGACATGTGGAACCATATGATTTGTGAATAAAAACAAGTGTCAAAAAGAGATTAGATGTATGGAATATTTATACACATGAAGCTTCTCAAATAAGAAATAAAGAATACTTAAAGAAATGAAAAATATATGGAATTCCGTGATTGGTTGTAAGAATACTAAATGGCGTCTTGAGATTAGCTCATGGAAATTGGTGTTAAGATGTGATTGATTGAAAGAAAGCTTAGTCAACCTTCCAAGAATTTCTAAGAACACCTAAGCATGCCACCTAAGTACCACGTGGACCAATAAGACAGCTCCAAGTCATAGACAATTAATGATCATTTAATGAAACTTGATGATAGGGGTTAAAATCACCATTCTTTTCCTAGTTATTTGAGGGTGTTTTAAGATCTATTGGTTGTAATAACTAGGTATATTTCTTCCTATTTGATATTTTACTTGTAAAAGATATTTTTGGAAAAATCGAGTAGAAAGTACATAAAACCAGAATGTACCTGGCACCAGGCCCATCCAGTGGACCAGGCATTGGGTCCATTCTACTCCAGCAGTAGAAATTAAGCAAGCTTCAAGGGTTTTTCTAAAACATACCTAGCACCAGGTTTGGCAAGTGCACCTGGCGCCGGGTCTATTCTATCTGCCTCGGAGAGATGGCTAAAAATAGAGCAAAAATGGGGGAAGAACAGAGTGCACCTAGCACCATGTGGGTCGAAGGTACCTGGTGCCAGGTATGCTCTAAAGGGGAAAATTCTGTACGCGAAATTAAGGTTTATCCAATTATTTTTGTATTTTCCTACTCCTACATGGTCAAGACTTCCTCAGCCACGAAATTAGCATCCAAGCGGCCTATAAAAGCACAAGAGAACACTTGGGTTTGAGAGACAACATACAGAGGCGAATTAAAGGGCGGAAATTCTAATTCTCTCATTGAAGGAAGAGTTCAGCCAAATCAAGGAGGATTGTTCAATGGAGTCTTCAAGGAAGAAGAAAGAGGCTTATTTATGAATGTTTTCTTTTCTCTTTGTCTTCTTTTCCTTTAACAATGATGTATTCAATATTTTCATTATAATTTGACAATATTTTGGGATTCATGATTTATGCATTAATTTAACTACTAGGTCAATTTTCTATCATTCTTGGTGTTTGATTACTTGATTTTATTAAGGTTGATGGAATTAAATTTATATCTAATGGACTTGGGAAATGAAGTTAGATTGAGTTGACTTTAATCAATTCTTCATATTTATTAAATCTTAATGGACTTGGGAAACGAAGTTAAGAGCAAAAAACTTAGGTCATCAAATGTTAGTTAATTTCGCCTAGAGTATAGTGTTGTTAGCTAATTTTATGTCTATAAGGAATTATGTTTAATGCATCGTTTGGTTATGTTGGTTTGATTGGAAAATCTGTTAATTTAATCAAAATGTAGTGATTCTATGAATTAGGAAAGAAGTAGAATCTATATAAATGAATTCATGACTTGGAAAATGATTGAACTTTACTTTATATTCCTCCATGATGTTAAGATGGTGATGAATTGAGAAAGTTGTTAAGTAGGTCATTGTCAGGTTTTCTAGGATAAGCGTTTCAATTGCATATTCTTAATTCCTTGAGTTGTATACATTACTTTATTTTTTTATTTATTATTTTATCACTTTATTTGGGTCAGCTAAACAATAATAAAAAGTAATTAGTGTGTACTTATTCCTTTGAGGATCGATACTCGTTAATTCTCTATACTATGCTTGCAATAAGTATACTAGTTCACATATATATTTTGGGATTAATGTTTTAATTAAAACTTGATTAAGGGATGGATTTAAAATTGATGATTTCATATACCCAAAATTTATACATCAAATTTTTGACGCCGCTGCCAGGAATTAGGATATTTTTCTGTTTTATCATGGAAGTGTTTTTGAAAAACTTGATTTGGCATCAAGTTTTTGGTGTCGTTGTTAGGGAACATTATCATAAAAGCTTGGATTTTGTTGCTTTAACTATGTTAATATGTTTAAATATAAATATGTGAATATATATATATATATATGTTCCTTGTATCACTAAGTGTTGTATTTTATTTTCTTGTATACTTGTACTTTAATGTTTCTATATGTTACAATTCCTTGTAACTTAATTTGTAAATGTAACATAAATGTTTAACTTGTAAATTCTATAATCTGTAGACCTTGCTCTTAGTTTATGAGCAGAGATGATCCAAAACTGTGATAGTTGACTTTGATCCGAAAATCGTGAGAACTCTTACTAAGTTCTAGAAGGTTATAAGCAAAAGGGTAAAGAAAACAATGGAGGTAAATTAGCCCAATGATGGTGGTAACAGTGGAAATAACAGGCAGGTTATGAATGACTTTGTAAAACTAGCAATCTCAGGTACAGGCTCTAGTATCGCACGGCCTAAGATAGAGGCCAATAATTTTGAGATAAAACCTAATGTGATTCAAATGATCCAGAATATGGTCCAATTTGATGGGTTACCTGAGGAAGATCCCAATGACCACCTTGCGAGCTTTTTAGAGATATGTAACACATTTAAGATGAATGCTGCTTCTGAGGATGCCATCAAGCTAAGACTCTTCCTTTTATAGCTAAAATCATTGTCCACCGGATCCATTATTACTTAGAATGTGTTAGCTAAAAAATTCTTAGCTCTAGACTGTGAACCCCCCCAGGCATAATTATTTGTAGCCAGATTTTCAATTAGATCGAATACCTTTTCCGGGCTTTAGGAATTGATGGAGCCTCCTATAGATGCATCTACTAATTGCCTTGTAGCAAAACTCAATCCACTGTGAAAGATCTGCATTTGCATCCCCAATTCGAATCTATGGCAAGGACATTTTCTCAACATCTTTTTGAACCTCTCCCAACACTCATGAAGGTTTTCGGCCTCTAATTGTTAGAAAGTAAAAATGTCAGTCCTAAGTTTGGGAGTTCTAGCTGGTGATGCAATGGCAGCGTTAAAAGCGAAGGTGGAAGCACTCTCCCGGAAAGTAGATCAATTGGTAATGCCTCCTTCCCAAGGCCAAGTGATGAGTGTGACTTATGATTTTTGTGGAGAAGAGCATCCAAACCATAAGTGCCAAAATATGGGGTCTCCACAAGAAGCATTGGAACAAGTGGCGTTTGTAGGTAATGGTCGGCAAGAATGCAAAGGACTCAACCACCTCTGCCATATAATGCCCTACCTACTAAACCATCCTTGGAGGAAATGGTCACAAAACTAGTAAGTGGAATGGAAACATGGTTTAAAGGAATTGATGTGACCATGAGAAACTTGGAGGTATCCATGAGCAACCTTGGTGATCGTCGACCAGGATCACTGCCAAGCAACATAGAGACCAACCCACAGGATCAAGACCGTAGGAAATGCTGATTTTAAACCGCCTTAGTTTTTTGTTGTACAATCTTTTTAATCCTCGTCTATTTTCATTTATTTAGCTATAAGACTGCATGATTCATATGATTTCCTATCCTTTGTCTTTATTTCCATTAAAATGCATCTTTAAAAAAAAGAAAAAAATAATTTTTCAGCCAGAACTGACCTGGCACCGAGCCCAACCCATAGCCCAGGCGCCGAGTCAGCACGACCCAACAGAGAAGTGTAGGCAGAAAAAGCCTAGTCTATAGGCCTGGCGCCAGGCCTATTCAACCACAACACTAAAAAATGGCCTTCTTGGCCATTTTTGTTCAAAAAAATTTCACTCCTCTCCAATTTTCTCTCAACCCATCACCGGGTTCATCTTCAAAATACCACCGGATCACTTTCTATACCTCCAAAATACTTCCAAAACATAAAATCTTCACTTTGTTCTTGAAAGTTTGGATCAAAACACGAAAAAATTCAACCTTTTCATCCAAAACCCATTTTTCAATCCTTCCATTGGGAGCACGATTTCTTTAAACTTTTTGCATAGAATCACTACCCATGCATTGGAGAAAATTATGGTATGAATTTTCTACACTTTCTACGATTAAGTTTTTTCTTATGAATTTTGGGTCATTTTCTGTGCATTTTTTAGGCGGGAATTCTTGAATATCTTCTAGTGAAGAATTTGATTGTTAAGATTGCCTTCTTTGAGCTTGCATTAGCATGAGAATATCATGGATACTTCTTTATGATGAATGCCATTAATAGTTTACACTTTTTATTTTTTTGGAAGTGATGGAGCATGCATGCTTTGTGATTAACTGTTGGGATAAAGGATACTTGTTCAATGTTTCACTTAGCCTTATACTGATAAGCTTTGCATTATGATATAAATGGTATGGCTAATTGAGCATTGTGATTCTAAGGTGAATATGGTTTCCTTGAGCAATATTGAACATTGTGGATTTGATCAAAATAGTTGATAAGGTGTTTGGATTGGCGTATGTCTTATTTTCTTGTAGGTTTGTTAGAGGGCATTAAGTGGTGTTTACTGATTATCTTGAGGTGTTTTGTGTTGAGTGGTGGTGGTGTTGTATGGTGTTGTGATTGTGAGACATTTGAGAGTTGAACATTTGTTTTAAAGAGTGACTTAAAAGTCTCATACTTTTATGTTTTTATTATCTTTCTTTATCCTCCCATCATATCTAGATGACCTAGAGAGTAAGCACCACGGGCTAAAAGAGCTCAAGAGGCACATTCATCTACACCTTCCATTGAGCTTCTACCTACCCAATTTTCTGATCCTATGTGCTAAATCAGGTATGACAAGCATCAACATAGTAAGATTATAGTAGAAAAGTGATATAAGCCATCTTTAGACAATTCCCCATAGCTTTCTACTATATTTAGGCACCTAGGGTAGGGGCCTATATTAGAATGGAAGGTCCTTACTGTCCTATGCGCATGAGAGTGTTTTATGCCAACATGCAGGATAAAAAGAAAAAAACTCTCCAAGTCATCACCACCATGGTCAAAGGGATTCCCATTAAGTTTGATAGGGCTAGACTAGCTAGAATTTTAGGAATCTCGGATGAGGGACCGTGGATAGTTGTGGACCATAATAACGAAAAGATCATATCTAAGCTTACTTAGGATGTAGGAGCTACAAGGGCTAGTTTTCGTATGAGGAGAAAAATGAAAATAGGTCAATATCAACATTACTCCAACAATGACCTTGGGGCTCAGTGGCGTGCCCTAGTCTATACCTTTGCTTTCAATGTCTATCCCAACGCTAGTGGCTTCAATGAGTCTAGGATCCTTCACCTTTATATTCTTGATAAGATGAGGAGATGTGAGCCTATTCCCCTTGTCCCAATTATTATTAACTCCATGAGAGAGGTTGTAGCCTCTAATATTACTGCTAAAGCCCTCAAATTTCCTTTGGTTATTATGCGTATTTTGAGAGGCTTTGGAATTCAACTGGATGGAGAGTTGAGTGAGCCTACTACTGACCGCAATCTCGTGATGGCGCACACTTCGGTTCAGTGTGAGTATCGCTATGATAAGAAGGCCAAAAAGTGAAAAAGGCCATATAAGGTGTAGTACCCCGAAAAAGAGGAGCTTCTCCCTGATGAGGAGGAGGAAGAGGCGCCACCTGCTAGACCAACCCCTCATGCTACTAGCTCTCATTCACGAACTGATTTTGAGGCAGATGACTATCCTCCTCTAGCTCCTCAATTCCATTGCCGACATTCATCACTACCAGGATGTTCAAGATTAGAAGCTAGCCATTTTGATCTAACACGTTACTAGTGCATCTTCCTGTCGCGGAGCTGACAATAATGACCATGTTGATGATGAGAATGACTTTTGACTCACTCTTTTATATTTTATCTTCTGTTATTTCTATTTCTTTTAAATTTTAATGACATTTACTAGCTTGTAGGTATCTTTTCTTTTCTTTTTCGTTTCATTTATCTTATTTTTATTTTTTTCTAGATTTATGATTTCTTTCTTTTATTTCTTTTCTTTTATTAAGTACTCTTGTAATAACCCTTCCTTGAGGTGGATTCAAACATGGTGGCACGACAATGTAATAGAAGTATCTTCTTCACTTTATTCTTCTTCTTTATTCATCTTGGTCTTCTTGGCTTTACTTTTCATATTCGATCTTTGGCCATTGAGGACAATGTCCAGTTTAAGTGTGGGGGAGAGAATAAAGGTTGAAGAAGTGCTTTTCCATATTATGTTAGTGAATATATTTTATGTTTGTGATAACTTTTTTTGAAAATTTCAGTGGTTTTGTTGGTAAGTAAGGTTGTAATTCTTTTTTTTACTTAGATATAAGTTTTGTCATTCATTATGTGGAGTTTGATGAAATTGGTTTTATTGGAAAAGATATTTGTCAAGACTTGAGAATTTTATTTAATCTTATTTATGCATTGGTGTTTGAATGTTATTTGACTTATCTAGTTGAAATATAGAAGATATGATTAATATAGGAAGAGTTTATTGGCTAACTCTTGTATTATGATTTTAAATTTTGCTAGCTTTGAGTTATAATGGAAGAAAATGTGAGTTGTAAAAATATCTTTGAAAGGAAAGATTGAGGAGAATGCTGAAAATTTTGATTAGAGTTGAAGAGAAAACCAATGAGTGGAAATAACACTATTGCTTGTGGGAATTGAGAAAAAAATGCTCTTATTTGTGATCTTTGATGACCTTTTGCCGAAAATGGTTTTAATATAGGGAGAAGTAGCAAGTGTTTTCGGTGCACTCTCTTGAGACTATCCCGAAGGCAAAAAGGCAAGAAAAAGCATAGAGAAAGAAAGAATTGGTAAGAAAAAAAATAATGAGTGGTGACTGTAAAGGGGGCCAATACAGTGTGTAAAAAGAAATCCATGCACTTGAGGCTATCTATTCCCTAAGTCATTGAAAAAATTTGAGAACAAAAAATTGGAGTGCTTTCCTCACATCATAACTTGAGTATGCAATTTTTGGATTTATAATGCTTGAGTTGGTAGATGGCTTAACTTATGTGGTTTATGTTATATATATTTTTACTTGAAGAATGAAATAATTTTCTAAGATTAAGGTATACACTTGATTAATTTGACTTCAAGAGTTTTGTGATGTCTTGTACAATGTTTCAAAGTTTGAAATTGTTTTCAAATGGTATGAATAACAAGGATTGTATCCAACGTTTGAAAGGAAGACATGATCTTTGCTATGGTGAAGAAATTTTTGGAACAAAAAAAAACTTGTATTTTCTTGATATTTTTTCTTGGACTAAAATGTTTTGCTTGAGGACAAGCAAATGTTCAAGTGTTGGGGTATATGATAGGGGTTAAAATCACCATTTTTTTCCTAGTTATTTGAAGGTGTTTTAAGATCTATTAGTTGTAATAACTAGGTATATTTCTTCCTATTTGACATTTTACTTGTAAAAGGTGTTTTTTGGCAAATATGTGCAGACTTAAGTTAAAATTGAACAGAAAGTGCACAAAATCAGAATGTACCTGGTGCAAGGCCTAGCTAGTGGACCAGGTGTCGGTCCATTCTGCTCCAATAGCAGAAATTAAGCAAGCTTCAAGGGTTTTTCCAGAACACACCTGGCACCAGGTCTGGCAAGTGCACCTAGCGCCAAGTCCATTTTGTCTGCCAAGGAAAGACAGCCAAAATAGAGCAAAAACAAGGGAAGAACAGAGTGCACCTGACACCATGTGTGTCGAAGGTACCCAGCACTAGGTATGCTCTGGAGGCAAAAATTCTGTGCGCGGAATTATGGCTTATCTAATGATTTTGGTATTTTCCTATTCCTACTTAGTGAAGACTTCCTCAGTCATGAAATTAGCATCCAAGAGGCCTATAAAAGTACAAGAAAACACTTGGGTTTGAGAGATAACATAGAGAGGTGAATTAAAGGGCAAAAATTCTGATTCTCTCATTCAATGAGGAGTTCACCTATATCAAGGAGGATTGTTCAAGAGAGTCTTCAATGAAGAAGGAAGAGACTTATCTATGAGTGCTTTTTTTTTTTTTTCTCTTTGTCATCTTTTCCTTTAACAATGATGTATTCAGTATTTTTATTGTAATTTGACAATATTTTGGGATTCATGATTTATGTATCAATTTAACTACTTGGTCAATTTTCTATCATTCTTGATGTTTGATTACTTGATTTTATTAAGGTTGATAGAGTTAAATTTATATCTAATGGACTTGGAAAACGAAGTTAGATTGAGTTTAGTTTAATCAATTCTTCATATTTGTTAAATCTTAATGGACTTGGGAAACAATGTTAAGAGCAAAGAACTTAGGTAATCAAAAGTTAGTTAATTTTGCCTAGAGTATAGTGTTGTTGGCTAATTTCATGTCTATAAGGAATTATGTTTAATGCATCGTTTGGTTATGCTGGTTTGATTGGGAAATCTATTAATTTAATCAAAGGGTAGTGATTCCATGGATTGGGAAAGAAGTGGAATCTATATAAGTGAATTCATGACTTTCGAAAGGATTGAACTTCACTTTATATTCCTTCATGGTGTCAAGATGATAATGAATTGAGAGAGTTGTTAAGAAGGTCATTGTCAAGTTTTCTAGGATAAGTGTTTAAATTGTATATTCTTACATCCTTGCGTTGTATATATTACTTTATTTTTCTTGTTATTATTTTGTCACTTTATTTAGGTTGGTTAAACAATGAATGAAAAGTTATTAGTGTGTACTCATTCCTTTAAGGATCGATACTCGTTAATTCCCTATACTATGCTTGCAATGAGTATAATTGCTCATATGTGTATTTTAGGGTTAATGTTTTAATTAAAACTTAATTAAAGGATGGATTTAAAATTGATGATTTTATATACCTACAATTTACGCATCACTTGATGACTAAGCTTAGAATTTCTCTATAAATAAAGAAGAGGGAGGCCGGTTGAGGCCATTTTAGCCAGCTAAAATTCGTAGCAAAGAGATAGGAAAGGAAGAGAAGAAAAAAAGGAAGAGAAAATAGAAGAAAAAAAAGAGAGGAAATTTCTAAGAGAAAGAGAGAGAAGAAGAAGGAAAGAAGCTTAGGTATTCTTGCTCCAAAAATTAGTGAAATACAACATAAGGAGCTACTTTGAAAGAATTAAAGCTGGTAAGCAAGTTAGGAGGATTATTTTGGCATGAATTATACATCACACCATGCATGTTTGTGAAATATGCTTGGAAGTAATTATTAAGCAAAGCTGTTTTTGTGTGATGGATTGGATTGGTAACTTGTGGTTGTGTTCTATGTACTAATTAGGGGTGGTTTGAAGGTGTTTTAATGGATTACTTATGGTTGTATATTGTCATTTAATTGGAAGAAAGAATTGAACATGGAAAATAGCATAAGTGTTGAGAAAATTGTGATGTTGTGGGATATATGCAAGATTGCCAGTTTTGTTGTTGTTTTATGATGAAAGTATTGGTTTGGTTAAAGCTAAAAATCAGTGGATTAAAGGATAAAAAAAGAGGAAAGGAGGTGAATAAAAGCTTATTCATGTGTTAGAGTGAAAAATGAATGAAGGAATAACAGAATTTATCAAGAAAATGGATGAACCATTGAAAAATACCGAACTGTTTTGCTCCAGTAGTTCTGCAAAGTTTCTGGGCTTGTCAAAACAAGTTATAACTTTGTAGCTAATGATCATAGGAGCGTTTTGGCATAGGTTTGAGCTTAATTGAATTTACAAATCAAAAGTTATGGTAAAAGTAGTAAAAGGTGCCAAATCAGTGACGAGATTTAACTACTAGAACTTTGTGTTCAAAGCTGAAAACAATGAACAAGATAATTGGTATTCCATGAGTTATAAATTGTAAATGAATGTCTTTAAGTTATTTTAAAACTGTTTTGATATCATTTGGACATGTGGATTGAAAGTTATGAGCAAAACAAGATAATGTGCCAAAACTGGAAATTACAGAATTTTCATTAAGGAACAAATAAATTCATGAAATGATTTTATTTATGTTCATAGATGAATGAGAAGTTAATTGGGTATAGGAAGACCTTATATTCAAGAGAAGAAGAGGAAATAAGGAAATAGATTACAAGCGTACAAGAATTATAATTCATTTCAAGTACAGAATGAAATAGGAAATGAAGTGATATCCTTAGATGACTATATATTTGGCCATATGTACATTGTCTTCGACAAACATAGAATGCCACTTGAGTTATGAATGGTTATTGTTATAGGTCGTTCATTGTAAAACACTGGTGATGACCTAGTGAATATTTATCTTGCTAAGCGATAAGCTATTCGAGATGAGTCCCTAAAACCGTTTTTGCTAAGTGTTTTTGTTTATAAAGCTAAATGCTTTTCTGATATAGCTAAGTGTTTCTCTGATATATCATAACATAAGCTTTTATGCTTAAAGCTTCATGCTTTCTAAGTTTACATGGAAATGTTTTATTTAATATCATGAATATGTTCATGACTTGGAAGCTTACTTTCAAAATGACACAAATTTTGATGACAAATGTTGAAATGCTTTCAAAGAATTCTGTACATTATAGGAAACACATGGTTCTTCCTATATCAACAAACTTCAGAAATTATTATAAAGAATATGAGGAATATTTGGAAAATGATATTTTTTCCCTGAAAATGATTTTCATATGCTCAGATATGAGCTGGTGTTACGGAAAGGAATATTGTGGATCCTTGAGTACTCAAGAAGGGCTATGCACTTATACTAACTTGTGTTGGTTTGAGACCCCTGTCCAGTTGGTGGCCACCTTTGGACTGTGATCTCTTATTTTACGAGGTACCAGTATTTGATATTTAGTCGTTCTTAGCTAACACCCGTTATCCAAAGTGGAAACAGTGGGATGGGTGTAGGACACCCGATTCAGTGTGATAAATAAAGGCGGTAGGATTATATATCCTATTCTGGTTATTGTGAGCAAATAAAGGTAGTAGGATTACAAATCCTATTCGGGTCATTGTGACGAAATAAAGGCGATAGGACTACATATCCTATCTAGGTCATTGTGTCCAATATTTTTATAGACGGACCGTGATCTCATTTTCTTTAAAGGGGCAATAGTTTCCAATAAACCATGTGTTATTCCAAATTTGCATGAGCTCTTTAACAATAGTGAACATAGTTTTCACTCGCAATGTTTAACGAGTTATTTTTCGGTAGAAAGATATAATAAAATTCTTTTGTGTTTGCGAAGGAAAAACACTAGCACACACGAGACTCACTGAGTGTTTTTGCACTCGTACGTTTTTCAATATGTTTGCGCATCAAAAGCGAGATGGGGTAGAAATAAGCACCATGATATATTGCATGATATATTGTGAGTGTTAGAATATTGTAGGAAAGATTCGAAGTCTATGTATTTTGGGATTTCCTATAAATAGATTCCCTATTTTGAAGTATAGTATGATTTCACTGCAAATTAAGTTATTAATCATTATAAAGACCCCTTGTTTAGGAGATCAGACAAGGCGACATCCCATGAAGTCAAGGCCCCTCCAATATGGAATATGTGAGGTGTTACAATTGGTATCAAAGCCTAAATTTAGGTGTTCCTACAACGTATTAGGTTAGATGTGGCCTAGTAGCCAATTAAGTTATGTAATCCGAAACTATCGAATTTGGATAAAATCAAGCTTTAGAAATTAGAGGATGTTTGATGTGGATTTGATTCTCGATAGCAACATTGATGGAAAAGGAAAGTATATAAGTGTCTACAGCTGTAGGTTTATGAAAGTATAAAATCCTGGGGAGTCAGACTATAGGTTTATGAAAGTATAAAATCCTGGGGAGTCAAATATAGAGATAAGTATGATATCTAAACATGAGGCACCCAAGTTCATTATAATCCCTTCCGCTGAGTCGGAAGAATAGATAGTCGAGATAGTTATGACATCTTTGATCAAGTTCAATGGAGAAGCAATTGAAGGTGATGTAATAAAAAATTATGCAACAACGGGTGACCTAACTTCTGCTGACAGTGTAAAAATTGTGGTCCAAGAATCCTTAGATCGGATATACCCGAGTACTAATTTGTATACTCTAACTCTAGACCCCTGTTTTTGGGACTAGTAGGGATGATGAATAGAGGACTTTGTATGTTCGCGGGTGTTGTGTATACCATATGAGTTAAGGATTTGCGCACTAGTATGATGTGCTGGTATAAAATTTTGTGTATTGGAAAACCTATATTGTGGAAAATATAGAGGGGTGCAATTATACCAGCACTAATGGAAATTAGAGTGCACAATGAAAGCGAGATGGAGTATAAATAAGTACCATGATATATTGTATGATATTTTATGAGTATTAGAATATTGTATGAAAGATTTAAAGTCTATGTATTTTGGGATTTTCCTATGAATAAATTCTCTATTTTAAAGTTATAGTATGATTCTATTGCAAATTAAGTTATTAATCATTATAAATACCCCTTGTCTGGGAGATCAGAAGGGGCGACATCCCACGAAGTTAAGGCCCACTACGATATGGAATATGTGGGGTGTTACAATTGCTCTGCCTTTTGTACTAAATAAATCTATTCAGTCTCTATTCAATCTTATGTCTTTTTATCAAGGTTCGTTAGGCTTTTTTATCTAGAAAATTGCAAAAGAGTATATGCTAACTTATTAAATTAGGAGACTGCATAAAAGATCACACATAATAGCTTCCAAGTCATCACAATTTTTATTCCAGTGGGACTCTAAGTCTTCATAAATTAATTTTAAAGTAAATTTTCCAATATCTTTCCTAATCTTTTGCTATCCTTTTCCTAATCTAATATGAATATTCCTTGCATCAAACGTTGCCAATACCAAGTTTCAAAAAATGAATCTTCAGTATTGTAATGGAATTTTAGCAAGTGCCTTAACATATCATTTTGAGGGGTTTGCTTCTATTAATCCTTTTAGAAAGTTAATTTCTTTCATTGTCTACATGTTAACTCAAGATATAGCTGAGGTATTTTTTTTATTTTTTTTTTATGTTAGTGTGTTAGGTATTTGCATCACCTCATTAGTATGGTTAAAAACAATGCTAGATTTGAAGGCTTAATTTCCAATACTTATCTCATTAAAGAAGCATTTGCCTTCTTGTCTTATTATGTTTAATCTCATATGCAAACTAAGAGTACTGATAGTTTACAAGAAGAAGTGTTGTTAATATGGAATTTGTTGGAAGAAAATATGGTAAGATAAGGACAAGATATTTGACAGACTAAGAATGGAGAGTTGCTACAAGCTACATACTACGCAATTGTCAGGAGATGGACCAATATATTGAGTAATTGTGATTTGATAGAATATATACACATTCCATTTTTATCTAATCCTTCATTTATATTAATTTGGGCGAGCACTTAGTTATAGAAAATTCAAGATGCACTTGTATTCTTTGATACCTGTTATAGCAAATGAAGATGTTGATAGAAGGATTGATATAGAGTTTGCTACTTGGTTTAGAGATTATGTAAGCGTATTTTAAATGTAATGAGTGGACCTTTTTCTTTTTTTTTTTTTTTTTTTTTTTGGCAAAACCTTCCCTACAATAAAAATTAAACATTTATAAGTCTTGGTTTTGATAGGTCCAAGATCAGTAGAAAAGAGTGGATAACTAAACATGTGCATTCATTTAATGGCTATATTGTAAATGGATTTTGATTCTACACAAGAGTATTGCAAGAGAAAGAATACAATGCATATTTGAGTTTGCACGAAAACAAGTAGTGCTAGTTTCGTGGGTGGTGAATATTTTGGTGTTTTGAAAGAAATTATTGAAGTAAAAAGTTTCTGGATCTCCAAATCAAAAAATAGTTTTATTCTTATGTAAATGGTTTGATCCAACACCTACTTGGAGGGTTAAAGTGCATTCTCAATACTAGCTTATTGATATCAACTACAACAGAAAGTAGAGTTTTGATCATTTTGTTTTGGCTTATTAGACCAACTGAGATTACTGCACCTTTTATTCAAATGTAAAAAATCAAAAAGTGAGTGGTGGATAGTGTGTAAATTTAAGGTACAACATATAGTGGATGTATCAATATTTAACAATGCTTACCAATAAAATGTGGATGAAGTAGAGGCCATTACTATAGCTAACATGTTAGAGGATGCCAACCCACTAGTAGATGAATTTGGTAAAGCTAAGACTGTTGACTTACAAGAATATACATTTTAGAAACTTAGGAATATGATTCGAGTAAACATAAAAAGAGGATTGTGATTTTGATTGGGATACAAATTATAAGATTGATAA
Organism: Voacanga thouarsii; assembly: GCA_026120185.1. Taxonomy (NCBI): domain Eukaryota; kingdom Viridiplantae; phylum Streptophyta; class Magnoliopsida; order Gentianales; family Apocynaceae; genus Voacanga; species Voacanga thouarsii. The sequence goes on from JANUWF010000328.1 coordinate 1,332,516, forward strand.
GGATATTAATGAATACAAAACAAAAAAAGATTAGATGATTAAGTTAGAAATTTTCTATCCCCAACATCTTTTTTTTTTTTTTCTTTACATTATGCATTATTTAGTTCAGATTTTTCAATTATTGATAGGGGCTAAAATCATCACTATTTTCCTAGTTATTTGAGGTTTAATTGAGATACTTTTGATGTAATAACTAGGCATATTCCTTCCTATTTGACATTTTACTTGTACAAATTATTTTTGACAAATTTGTGCAGATTTAAATTGATTTCGAGCAAAAAGGTGAATTTTCCAGCAAGCACCTAGCACCAGGCCTGGTAAGAGGACTAGGTGCCAAGTCTACTCTGCCCAAACAGTGAAAACAAAGCAACATCCTGGGAAAAAACATAACACACCTGGTGCCAGGTGGGTCAACTAGACCCGGCGCCAGGCCTGCTCTGGAGTAGTGTAAATCCTTTGCACGAATTTAGTAATTTTGCAAAGATTTTGATATTTTCTAAATCCTACACGGCCAAGACTCCTCAAGCAATGAATTCAGTATCAAAGAAGCCTATAAAACCAAGAGAAAACATAAGAGAAAAAAATGAATTGAAGGAGCAAAAATTCAAATCACTCATTAAATGAGGAATTCATCAAATCAATGAGGATTGTTCAAGAGAGTCTTTAAATGAGAAGAATGAGACTTGTCTATGAATGCTTTCTTTTACCTTTGTTTTCTTTTTCTTAAACAATGATGTATTCAATATTTTCATTGTAATTTGATATTATTTTTAGGATTCGTGATTTTTTAAATTAATTTAGTCTTCTAATCAATTAATTATGTATCTTGGGATTTGATTACTTATTTTTCTTATAGAGTTGGTCGATTGATTTTTGTTATTAACTTGCTTGAAAAGGAGATTGATAATGACTTCATATTTTTTATCTCTTAATTTGTTTGAAAAGGGGGTTAATTGTTAAGAACTTAGGTAATCAAATGTTGGTTGATGATTGATAGAATATGGATTCATTGACTAATTTCATATTTTAAATTACCTAGAATATATAGGGGTTTATATAACGATTGCTTTTAATACATCTTTTGGATAAATTGGTTAACACGAAATATGTTCACTAATTTAACTAGAAGATAGTGATTCCATATATTGCAAACGAAGTGGGTCTATATTAAATCCTTCATGAGACCAAGATAATAATTTATTGTGATGTATGCTAACTAATTTATTGTCACGTTTTCAAAAGCCTTTGTCTAAATTGCGTATTATAACATCCTTAAATTGTATATATTTCTTTATTTTTCTTTTTATTACTTTATCACTTTATTGGGTCGGTTAAACAATAAAGAAAAAGTGATTAGTGTGCACTTGTTTCTTTGAGGATCGATACTCGTTAATTCCCTATACTATGCTTGTAATGAGTATACTTGCTCGTATATGTATTTTGGGATTAATATTTAATTAAAACTTGACTAAGGGATAGATTGAAATTTGATGATTCTTATACACCCAAAATTTACGCATCAAGTTTTTGGTGCCGCTGCCAGAGAGCAATATTATAAAAGCTTGAATTTTGTTAATTTAATCATGTTTATATGTTTATATGTCTATATGTAAATATATGAATATGTGGATATAATCCTTGAGTAAATAGGTGACATATTGTTAGGATGTATTCCCTCATAGAAATTATTTGTGAAATCTTCTTGTTTATGAAATATTTTTGTTTGTGAAATATCTAGAGTTCTAAAAAAATAGAATGGAGAGGCTTTAACCTAGTCTCCGACCATCAGGAACAAGATCCCACTAGATACAAAAAGGCTATTGCTGATGCTTATGCAAACCTATGGCATGAAGCAATAAAAGCCGAGATTGAGTCTATATACTTCAATCAGGTTTGGGATCTTATAGCTTCACCTGAAGGAATAAAACCCATTGGGTGTAAATTGGTCTACGAGAGGAAGAGGAGAGTAGATAGGAAGGTGAAAACCCTCAAAGCTAGACTTGTGGTGAAATAGTATACTCAAAAAGAAGAGATCGATTATGAGGAAACCTTTTCCCCGATAGCCATGCTTAAGTCCATCCATATTCTCCTTGCCATCACATGTCATTATGATTACGAAATATGAAAAATGGATGGGAAGACGACATTTTTAAATATCCATCTTAGTGAAGACATCTATATGTCCCAACCAGAAGGCTTTATTGCTAAAGGCCAAGAGCATATGGTTTGTAAGTTTAAGAAATCTATTTATGGACTTACGTAGGTATCCAGAGCATGGAACATTCATTTTGATGAGACTGTAAAATCTTACAGTTTTATTAAAAACGAAGATGAACCATGTATGTATAAAAAACTGGAAGGCATAAACGTAGTTTTTCTTGTACTATATGTGGATAACATTCTACTCATTGGAAATAATGTAGGGACACTGTCATCTACTAAGATTTGGCTTTTTAGTCAATTTAGTATGAAGGTCTTTGGTGAAGTCAGTTACATTCTCGGAATAAAACTTCTTAAAAATAAGAAGCAGAAAATGTCAGGTTTATCCCAAGCTACATACATTAACAAGATGTTGGCCAAGTTCAGTATGGACTCATGCAAGAGGGTATTGATCCCTTACAGACATGGGTTATCTTTTTCTTTAAAGGACTGTCCAAGGTCTCAAGAAAAAAAAGATAGAATGAGTAGGATTCCCTATGCTTCAGCTGTGGGAAGTCTTATGTACGACATGTTGTGTACTAGGCCAGATATCTGCTTTGTCGTAGGCTTAGTAAGCAAATATCAGTCAAATCCCGGGGAGGTTCATTAGCAAGCTATAAAGTATATTCTCAAGTATATTAAAGGTACAAGAGATTATATACTGATTTACAGAGCTGATGACTTAGTTCCTACAAGATACATGGACTCAGACTTCCAGGCGGATAAGGATGAGAGAAAACCTACTAATGGATATGTCTTCACTTTGTCTGGAGGAGCCATTTCATGGTGGAATACCAAGAAATCTTGCATTGCTGACGCAAGCATGTAAATTGAGTATTTGGCAGCTTCAGAGGCATCAAATGAAGCAGTTTGGCTCCAGAAGTTTCTTTTGGAACTTGGAGTTGTCCCACAAATAGACAAACCGGTTGTGATGTATTGTGACAACACTAGTACAGTCTCACAATCTAAATAACCCAGGAATCACAAAAGAAGGAAGCACATAGAGAGGAAGTACTACCTGATCCAGGATTTTATCCAGAGATGGGAAATCATGGTGGAACAAAATGCCTCAGAAAATAATCTGTCAGATCATTTCACCAAGCCTTTAGAAGACACTTAAACGCCATAGAGGTAGGCATCTATAGACTTACTTAGTCTTAGAATGCAAGTGAGAGATTATTGGGATGTATGCCCTCGTAGACTAGGCTTCTGATGTAATTTTAACTTGTATTAATAAAAGTATTTTTTTTTCAAAAATTATTTGTGAAATCTTCTTTATATTTGTGCACGGTTTTCATTATAAAAGACCCATTGTATTTAACTAAATGATTCATGTGAATAGAGGTCTTTCACAGTAAGATATGGACTTTGGGATACGTAATAATAAACTACTATTATTAACCGAATGATGGAATAGAAATCTTATCATGGCAAGGTTATTGTGTTATGAATTATAAATAGGGAATGGCATACCTTTAGAAAATGAGTAGTCTTCTTATTTCGCAACACAAGCATATTTCGAATACATAGAACAGGACCTGTAGTAGTAATTTCTAAAGATACTATATGATAAAAACCAAGACTACTATTGCTACAATGTAGACTTGTACTCTACAGCTTAAGTATAAGTTGGTGGTCTGACGAAACTGGAAGCATATGCTCTGATATACTATAGTTGAGGTTCTTTAGAAGGACCAATATACGTATATGTTGGTTATATATAACTAGTTAGTCTAGACAGCCTTGTACAAGATAATATCTACACTATATCGCCGCTTGTGATTATCCGAATGATCTATTTATCTAGAGCCCTGGTGAACATGACTTGGATATTGATTTTAGGATAGCTCTTTTAGAAAGTAAAAATATTCTAAGAAGTTGTAGATCATTGGACTAAAAGCTTAATGGTGGTAGATGTCTTTTAGAGATGTATTAGTATACTCTTTTCTCTCTAAATGCACGGTGGTGTGTAGAGGGGTATTTTAGTCATTTCACCAGTAGGTCGAAGACATCGTTAATGCAGCATTGTCCTTGGAGTCAATATTTTCTTATGGTGATATTAAGACATATTTAAAATGAAAAATACAACTATTCATATAGCAAGGGTATTTTGATCATTTTAGTAGCCAAGGCGATGTATCTTTTGGTTCTTGAAATAGCCCGTAAGTCCTAATTAATTTTAGTTCGAGGAAATGGCCACAATAAAAAAGATTTTATTTTATTTAGAAAGTCTAATTTATTTTTGGACTAGAATAAAATAAAGGGAATGAGAGAAATTAATTTTATTATCTAGTTTAATTGGTTAATTAATCATTTAGGGCCTAAGCCCAGATTAAATAATTAGAAAAATGACATGGGCCTAAACTAGTTAATAAAAGGCTTAAATAATTGTTTTAATTCATTTGGGCTCATTGATTATTTATTAGGTTATTTTAATTGGCCCAAAAAATAAATAATTAATAGTTATTATTTTGGGTTCATTTGGTCCAAGGAAAATAATAAATTATTTTTTGCCCAATAGCCTAGACCAAATGGTTATTTTAATTCACGGAATAGAAGAGTTAAGGCTTAGTCAAACCTCTTCTATTGATAGCCTCTGGGAGTTTTGAAATATTACAACCCCGGTGTTTTGGTTATCTAAAAAAACGTGAATAGTAATGGGTCTCTGTGGAGTTTGAAATGCACAGAACACACGAAGAAAAACCCCATAAGTTTTTTTTCATTGGCCCTTCTTCTCTCTCGTTCATTTTTTTCTTTGTGACTTCTTCTTGATTTTGCTAAATCAATAGCAAAGGATCAAGAAGTACTTCTTCTCGCCTAAGTTAAAATTAGGTGGTGGAATATTCTGAGAAGCAAAGAGCTTTACGTTCATGCCCCAGAGGAGTAGGTAAATTACTAGTTTTCAATCAGAATCAGTGACAAGACAAGAATCTGTTGGAGTGGTTCGCTCTTCTTCTCAGCCAAACAAACTAGAGACACGCAAAGCTTTTTTTTTTTTTCCTCCTCTACGTCATGTCTGGTGTTTTTCTGGGTTTCTTTATTGCATGCATTGCTTTCGTTTGTTTTTCAAAGAATCAATTTTGTTGTTTTGTATACTTGTAATTTAATATCCCTACATGTTGTAATTTTTCTAACTTAGTTTGTACTAACTGTCTAACTTGTAAATTCTATAATCTCACTATCTAATGTTTTCTGTAGATCTTGCCCTTAGTGTATGACCGGATGTTCAAAAGTCGACATAATAGATCTTGATCCTGAAATTGAGATAACCCTCACAAAGGTCCAAAAAGTTGTGAATGAAAGGGTAAGAAAAGACATAGAGGTTAATCAACCCAGCAGTGGCAATAATGGTGGTAATGGTAGGAGGACTAGGGACGATTTTGTGAAACCTGCAATCTCGGATACATACTCAAGTATCACGAAACCTACGATAAAGGTTAACAAGTTTGAAATAAAGCCCAACATTATTCAAATGATACAAAATATAGTACAATTCGATAGGCTACCTGAGAAAGATCCTAATGCCCATCTTGCGAGCTTTTTAGAAATTTGTGACACTTTTAAAATAAATGGTGTTTTTGAGGATGCTATCAAATTAAGACTTTTTCCTTTTCTTTGAGAGATAAATCTAAATCTTGGTTAAAATCTTTGCCAGCTAGATCCATTGCCACTTGGAATGTTTTAGCTAAAAATATTTTTCCCAATTGATATTTTTGCCTTCCAATAGTTAGAATATGAAAATCTTTATGAATGTTGGAAGAGGTTTAAGGAGATGCTTAGAAAGTATCCTCATCATGAGTTCGAGCTAGACATGCAACTATAAATCTTTCATAGTGGTTTAAGTTTTGCAACTAGGCAATTGGTTGATGCAATTGTAGGATGCTCCATTAATTCTAAAACCCCAGAGGAGGTATTTAATTTGATTGAAAATCTTGCAATGAACAACTACACTTAGGGTAGTTCACGATCAAAAGCCCGCATTCATGGACTACACAAGGTGGATGCCATGGTGGCTTTGGAGGCCAAGGTAGAGGCACTGACATAAAAAATGAAACAAATGGTAATGTCTCCTTCCCAAGACAAGCAATAGTTGTTAATTATGATTTTTGTGAGGAAGGGCATCCGAACCATAAATGCCAGAACATAGGGTCATCATAATAGTCATTAAAGTAAGCTGCGTTTGTGGGAAATAGAGGACAAAGTAATAATCCATATAGCACCACTACAACCCTGGTTGGAGGAATCATCCTAACTTTTCATGGAACAACCAAAACCAACATGGCACACTTCTTCTAATTTTAGGAATCAAAGGACTTAACCTCTCTTGCCTTATAATGCACCACCGCCTAAGCTATCATTGGAGGAGTTGGTTAACCAATTGTTAAGTGGTATAGAGATACGGTTTCAAGGAGTAGATGTAACCACGAGAAATTTGGAGGCGTCCATGTGCAACCTTGAGAATCAAATTGGATAACTAGCAAAACTCCTTGGAGATCATCAAGCGAGATCCCTTCCAGGAAATACTGAGACTAATCCATATGACCAAGACCATGAAAAATGATGATTTTAACTGCTTTGGTTTTGTTAAACATATCTTTATTTTTTGTGTATTTTCATTCATTTTGTCATCTTTTTAATTTTTAGACTGTATTCTCCTTATGATTTCATGTTTTAATTATTGTTTGATTTAAATAATTAAAAAATGATGATTTTTGGCACCGGATCGGAACTTTGGCCAGGGCACCGAGCCAACACGGCCTGAAAATTAGCCGAAGGCAGAACGGGCTCAATGCCAAGCCCAGTCCATGGCCCCGGCACGACGCCCAATCAGCTACACGACATATACTGGCCATTCTTGGCCATTTGTTTCAAACAATTCTCATCTCCCTCGTTTTTTCTCTCAACCCATCGCCGAGTTCAATTCTAAAACACTGTTGAGTCACTTTCTAAACCTCCAAAACACCTTCCAAACATAAAATCTTCACATTGTTCTTAAAGTTTTGGATTAAAACTAGAAAAATCCAATTTTTTTCTTCCAAACCCATTTTTCAATCCTTCTATTTTGTACACTATTTCTTCAATCTTTTTGCATAGGATCATTGCCCATACAGTGGAGATCATTGTGGTATAATTTTTCTACACTTTCTACGATGAAATTTTTCCTATTAATTTTTTAGTATTTTTCTATGGCTTGTTGTCTGAATATTCTTGTATATTTTTGGTTGAATAGATTGAATGCAAATGTTGCTTTCTGTGATTCTTAGTTAGCATGGGAATATCATTGACAATTATATTTGTTTGATGCAACTTATGTTTTATATCTTTTTGAAAGTTGTTGAGCATGCCTTCTTTGTGTGTAATTTTGAGCTTACCAAGATATATGATAATTGTTCATGTCTAACTTAGCATTGGGGTAATGAGCTTTACATTATTAATTGGTAGCTATTGAGCATTGTGATTTGATCATCAATATTGATATTGTGTTTGAAATTGGACAATGTCTATATTTCTTACAGGTTTGTTGGAGGAGATTGTGTTGTGGTTTGTTGGCTATCTTGTGGTGCTTTATGTTAAGGTGGTGGTTGTGTTGAATGCTATTGTGATAGTGAGACGATAGAGGGTTATGTTTGCTTGTGGTGTAAAAAGTGATTTTGAGGGTGTCCTATTTTCTCTTATCCTACCTTTGTTCATCACCACTTCATGTCTAGGAGACCTAAGGGGTTGGCACCTGGAGCTAAGAGAACTAGAAATTCATCCTTGTCTACATACACTTTTCAGCCTTTATCTACCCAACCAACCTAATTCTGTGACCCTATTTGTCACATCTGGTATCAAAATCACCAAAACAATAAAATCATAGTACAAAAAATGTATAGGCCCTCCTTAGATAACTCCTTAGAACTTTCTACTATCTTTAGGCAACTGGGACGGGAGCCTATCATTCAACTTGGGGGAGCTTATTGTTCAATTCGAGTAAGAGAGTTTTATGCCAATATGAGGGGCAAGAAGAAAAATAACCTCCAAGTTATTTCCACTATAGTAAAAAGGGTACCTATTAAGTTTGAAAGGGCTAGATTAGCCAGGATTTTAGGAGTATCTGATAAGGGGCCATGGATTGCTATGGACCATAATAACCAAAAGATTATTTCTAAACCTACCTGGGATATGAGTGCTCTAAGGATAAGGTTGAATACGTGGAGAAAGGGGCAAAGAGGACAAAACCATTATTACTCCAATAATGATCTCAAGGCTCAATTACATGCCATAGTCTACATTTTTGCATTCTTGACAAGATGATGAGGAGTGAGCCTATTCCCCTTGTCCCTATTATTATTCAGTCTATGCGAAAGGTTGTTTACTATGGCATAGTTGCTAAGGCCCTCAAATTTGACCGAGACCTAGTGACTAAGCATACTTTGGCTCAGTGTGGCTATCGGTATGATAAGAGGGTGAGGCGATGGATAAAGCCTTTTAAGGTCTAACACCCAAGGATGGTTGAACTTCCCCCTGATGAGGAGAAGGAAGAGGAGCAGCCTACTTGACCTCACACCCATGCCACTGATTCTTATTCTTGTACTGATTTTGAGGCCAGAGTGGAGGCCCAACTAGAGAGTCAAATGACTATCCTTCACCAGCTACGAGACTCCATGGCTGACCTCCATTGATGCCAAGATGTCCAGGAGCAAAAGTTGACAACCTTGATCCAACAATCCACTGGTGCCTCCACGACTCAAGCAGCCGGTGATAGTGATGATGATGGTGGTGAGTCTGAAGACTCTTGATCTACTCTTTGCACTTGTATTTTGTTTTATTTTTTATTTTATTTTATGTTATTTCTTTTTCTTTTACATTTTAATGACCTTTTCTAGCTTTTAGTTCTCTTTTCTTTTATTTTACTTTTCTATGTCTTTTTTCTAGATTTATGTTTTCTTGTTTTTTTTTCTTTTGAAGTTAGGTACTTTTTGTGACTTCTCTAATGACTACTCCTTGCTGTGGAGTCGCACATGTTAGACTTAATGTGTAAAGGAAGTATTTTCTTCTCTTCATTCTTCCTCTTATTTATTTTGGTCTTCTTGGCTTTGCTTTCATTGTTATTTTTTTGTCCATTGAGGACAATGTCCAATTTAAGTGTGGGGGGAGAGTTTAGGTATTGAAAATATTTTCCATATCATTTTTGTGTGAAAGTCTTCAATTTTTGTGGTTTACATTAATTAGTAAGGTTATAATTCTTTTTCTTACTTGGATAGAAATTTTTGTCATTCATTTGGTGGATTTTTATGAAATTGTTTTGTTAGATAGGATATTTTTAAGGCTTGAGAATTTTAATTAATCTTGTTTATGCATTGCTGTTGGAGTATTATTTAACTCATCTAGTTTGAATATGGAGAATATGATAAATATGAGAAAAGTTTATTGGCTAATTCTTGTATTATGTGTTTAAACTTTACTTAGCTTTGAGTTATGATGAGAAATGTGAGGAGATAAAATCATTGAGAGGAAAGATTGTGGGGAAAAAAAATTGAGTTGAAAAATTGAGAAAATAAGTTGATTATTGTTGTTTCCTCTTTGAAGATGAGAGAGTATTGTTTTTTGTTGTTTATAGGGGACAATATGGATAGTGAAGAGAAATCCACTTTCTTGAGGCTATGAATTCCCAAGAGCAAAAAGAGAGGAAAAAGGTTGGAAAAATAATGAGTGATGACTAAAAGGGGGCCAATACAGTGTGTGAAAAGAAATCCATGCATTTGAGGCTATAATTTCCTAAGTCAATGAAAAAAATTGAAAGAAAAAAAGTTTTAAGTGTTTTCCTTACATCATAACTTGAGTTGTACAATTTTTACATTTATAATGCTTGAGTTGGTAGATAGCTTGACTTGTATGATTTATATTGTCTATGTTTTTACTTGAGGGTGAAATAATTTTCTTAGACTAAAGCATATACTTGATTAATTTGACTTTAAGAGTTTTGTGATGTCTTATCAAATGTTTCAAAGTTTGAATTGTTTTCAAAAGGTTTGATGAATGGCAAGAGTTTTATCTAAAGTTTGAAAGGAAGTTATGATTCTTGTTATGTTTCAAATTTTTTAGAATGAGAAAGAGCTTGTATTTTCTTAATGATTTTCTTGGCTTAAATATTTTTGCTTGAGGACAAACAAAATTTCAAGTAAGGGGGAATTGATAAGGGCTAAAATCATCACTATTTTTCTAGTTATTTGAGATTGAATTGAGATACTTTTGATGTAATAACTAGAAATATTCCTTCCTATTTGACATCTTGCTTGTAGAAAGTATTTTTGACAAATTTGTGCAGATTTAAGTTGATTTCGAGCAAAAATGTGAATTTTCCAGCATGCACCTGGCGCTAAGCCTGGTAAAGGGACCAGGAGATAGGTCCACTTTGCCCAAACAAAGAAAATAGAGCAACGTCCAGGGAAAAAATAGAACACACCTGACGCCAGATGGGTCGACTAGACCTGGTGCCAAGTCTACTCTAGACTGGCGAAAATCTTGTGCGCGAATTTGGTAATTTTTCAAAGATTTTGATATTTTCTGAATCCTACTCGGCCAAGACTCCTTAAGAAATGAATTTAGCATCAAAGAAGCCTGTAAAATGAAGAGAAAAATGTGAATTGAAGGAGCAAAAATTCCAATCACTAATTAAATGAGGAATTCATCAAATTAAAGAAGGTTATTCAAAAGAGTCTTCATGGGAGAAGAAAGAGGCTTGTCTATAAGTGCTTTCTTTTTTCTTTATTTTCTTTTTGTTAAATAATGATGTATTCAATATTTTCATTGTAATTTGACATTGTTTTTAGGATTCATAATTTCTTGAATTAATTTGGTCTTTTGATCAATTCATTATTTATCTTGGGATTTGATTACTTATTTTGCTGATGGAGTTGGTTGATTGATTTTTATTATTAACTTACTTGAAAAGGGGTTGATAATGACTTCAATTAATTAATTTCATATTTGTTGTCTCTTAACTTGTTTGAAAAAAGGGTTAATTGTTAAGAACTTAGGTAGTCAAAGGTTGGTTGATGATTGTTAGGATATGGATTCATTGATTAATTTCATATTTTAAATCACCTAGAATATAAGGGGTTTATATGAAGATTGATTTTAATGCATCTTTTGGATAAATTAGTTGAGACATAATATGTTCACTAATTTTACTAGAAGATAGTGATTCCATGGATTGAAAACGAAGTGAGTTTATATTAAATCCTTCATGAGACCAAGATAATAACTGATTGTGATATGTGCTAAGTAATTCATTGTCATGTTTTCAAAAGCATTTGTCTAAATTGCATATTTTCACACCCCTGAGTTGTATATACTTCTTTATTTTTCTTGTTATTACTTTATCACTTTATTGAGTCAATTAAATAATGAATCAAAAGTGATTAGTGTGTGCTTATTCCTTTGAAGATCAATACTCATTAATTCCCTATACTATGGTTGCGATGAGTATACTTACTCATATGTGTATTTTGAGATTAATATTTTAATTAAAACTTAACTAATGGATGGATTGAAATTTGATGATTTTTATACACCCAAAATTTATGCATCACTTATTTTTAATTGCATTGATTTTTGTTATTTTTTGATGATTATGTTGCAAACTCTAACAATCTCATCATATATCATTTTAGGTCTAGCCTAATATAAGGATAAAGATGCATTAGCATTGAGATTCAAATGGAATAAGACATGAGCTCCTTGCCATGATACAGGAGATTCTATGTTTTATACCCCGACTAGTAGTGTTGCTCCACATATACCTGTACCACCATCATCATCACTATGACCACCATTATCAGTGCCCCTATTTACTGTGCCACTATCATCATCATTTTTTGGTCATGGAGATGTATTATATAGTAGACTTTTTATTGCTCCATATGGTGATACAATAGCACATTTCATATAAGATAAGTTATATTAGATTTCAATACTTATATCTTTTTAGATATTGATCACACTACAACAAAACATGCCATTTCCTACCAAAGCAAAATGGTAGGAAATCAGCTACCCATTTCCAACCAAAGAAGTTGTTGGTAAGAAGTTTCCAACCACACTACATTTGGTAGGAAATGGGGTTGAAAATTTTCGTCGAACATACATTGTGGTAGGAAATCCATCCAACATACATATTGGTAGGAAATGTGAGCTATATTTTCGTCCAATTTCCATCAGCATACATTTTGGTAGGAAAAATAAATACATTTCCATCCAACTTGAATTTTGGTAGGAAAATATAGCTATATTTTTCGTCCATCTTACATTTTGGTAGGAAAATATAGATATATTTCTGTCCAAAAAGTTATGGGTAGGAATAGTAGTAGAAACTTTCCTACCAAATTGAGATTTGGCAGGAAAATAATAAATTATTGCCAGCCAATGCTATTTTGGTAGCAAAATATAGCTACATTTCCATCCAAATGTTTTATGGGTAGGAATAGTAGTAAAAACCTTCCTACTAAATTGAGATTTGGTAGGAAAATAATAAATTGTTTCCAACCAATGTTATTATGGTAGGAAAATATAGCTACATTTCTGTCCAACTTATTTTTTGGTAGGAAAATATAGCTACATTTCCATCCAAAAGTTTATGGATAGGAGCATTAGTAAAAACGTTCCTACCAAATCTCAATTTGGTAGGAAAATAGTAAACTATTTCCAACCGATACTATTTTGGTAGGAAAGTAGAAATGCATTTCCGACTACATAGTTATATTGGATAGTAAATGAAAATTTTAGATTATTCATTTTTTTTTTCACAAAAATATTTGTTTCCAAGAAAAATTAATATTGGTAGGCGTTTAAAATATATTTTTCCTACCATTTTGAAATTTGGTTGGAAATATGAATTACTTCCCTAAAAATTTATTTTATTTCTCAGAGGTGGAAATTAAATTTATGATTTAAAATTTTTTTTTTTACCTGAAGAAAATGTAATTTCTGACCAAAACTAATTTTGGTAGGAGTTTAGATTATGTTTTTTAACCATTTTGAAATGTGCTATGAAATATGGTTTAGTTCTCCAAAAAAAATTATCTTGTTTCTCAGAGATGGATATTAATTAAATTTATAATTTCAATTTTTTCTTAAAGAAAATGCAATTTCTGACCAAATGTAATTTTTCATAGGAAATGGATAGTTATTTATGATCACTTTCTAACCACTTTTATTTGATGTTAGATATTTAATTAAATTTTAATTTTTGGAAAAAAATTTAATTAAATATTTAATTTACTTAAGGTATGTGTTCCAACCAATTTGTATTTGGGAGGAAATTGGAAAAGAAAAAAACAAAACAAAACAAGTTTCTAGCCGCATTAGTATTGGTATGAAATTAAATTTTCAAAATTAATTCCTAATTCTTAATTCAATTGAAAAAGATAGTTAAAAAATGAACATAGTAGAAGAATTTTTGTAAGATATTAACATGTTGCTAGAAACTAATTAGTATTATTGGATAAAGTATATGTAGTATTTTTGTCATTTTTGGCTATTTACATTTGGTTACAAAAAGAATTTCATCAAATTTTCTAATAAAAAAAATAGTTGATGCATCTCTAGACTTTACTTTTTAATAAATTATAAATAAAATATGAGAAGAGGTACATCCTCCATTTGAGTTTGAATCTTTAGTTTTGACTTGATCAAAAAATTACTCAGCTATATGTCCTTTATTATTATAGTTGTGATTAGTTGCGAGACTATACAAGTTAGTGAGTTGTAATTCCTTTAAATTAAGAAAATTGTTATTAAATTTTTGGATGAAAAATATATGTATTATAGAGAAGTGAACATTCAATTCTAGATGGAAGGAGAATTACTTTTTTCTTTTTGAGTTAATTAATTCAATATATGTTCATTAAATCATTCCGTCAAAATCGAATGATTTAATTATATTGAAGTAAGCCTAACATCGATTCATCTTTTAATTGGAACTAAATATATACTATTACTTTTCTACTTTTGGAAGAAGATTGAAATGATTTGATGTGATTAATAAATTCTAGTCATAAATGGTTATTTGATTTAACTATTAATTTACTTTAATACTGACTATTTTTAAAGTATATGTAATATCATAACTATTTCTTGGGGCAATCTTATGTCATAGCTATTTTATAGTATAATATATATATATATATATATATATATATATATATATATATATAATAGGAACATATTTATTTCTATCCGTATAAATTTTTTGTTATAAAAAAATTAATATTTACAATTTTATTAAATTAAAAAAGGAAAAATTACTAAGTTAAAAAAATATCTTTGTAGTAAAACAAAAAATATAGAATTTTATATGTTTTATAATTTAATTGCATTATTAAAAAATTATTTGTTTATTCTATTTATAAATAGTTTATATTTAAATAATATCACAAATATATATACATATATAAGTATACATTATGGATATATATAAATAATTATTTTTAAAATTATTTTATATATCTAAATTATTAAGTTTTGATATATATATATATATATATATATATATATTTAATGAAGATAAAATTTTTACAATTTAAAAAAACTTTTTACTAAATTCCCCCCTCGAGGTTGGCACTTTTTTTCTCAAGCAATTAAAGCCTAAATTTTTTTGCACCTTCTTCATCATTTTGCCTCTTCCTCCCACGGGTTCATTGTCTATGTCCTCAACTTAGCTTTTTGAAAAGCGAGTTCCTCTTTTTGTTACTGCTTTCTAATTTTGCTTTCATCTTTGGATTTGGAATTGGTATGATCAAACATTAGGGCTTTATTCGGGTGGGAAGATTTTTAATTTAGGTTTGTGATGTTATTTTTCATAGAAATATACTTTCTAGTTTAGGGGCTAGGTACTTGAACTTTCCTTTGAGTGTCAGTGTCTTCGCAGTTTTGAGAATAGTAGCAACAGGTTTGAGAGGCGTAGCAAACTAAACTGGGTTTGTTTTCCGTTTTAATCTTCTTTCTGGATTGATGTCCCTAAGATATCTATAATTTTGTAATCTCTGTTCTTTATTGATTTTGGATTGTACGTGTTGAAAACAGGTAGGAGGCTAGTTACTAGAGCATGAAGAAGAGGTCTAAGGGACCAAAGTACTTTGTTACTAGCAAGATGTTACAACGAGTAAGCTTTCCTATGGAGAATTTCGATTTGAATTTACTACACAGAAAGTGATTGATTTGGTAGAAATATTTGGGTTTTAATTATATTGTTGCTTAGGTTTAATATGAATGGTTTCTATTTGCAATTTGGGTATAATTCTGTGGTTATCATTTGTAGTTTTTTGGTTTCTTAAAATTCCATAATATATGCCTCTACATCATGGAATCAAAATTCCTATGTTTCCTGATATGCATCAAATTCGTTTTTGGAGGATATGTATTAGTATACTTAAAAATTATAAATCCTTTGTTACATTCTTGGGAAAGATTATGGATTTCTTGCGGTTCTAGTCATATTTTGGATGCCTTTCTAAACAAAGATTAAATCACTTATTTCAATTAATATTCAATTTTGGGAGATATTTATAAAAGGTCTATTCGATGTTTTAAAATGCAGCTGAAAACATTTTGGTGATATTTTGCATCTTGTATGTTCGAATTTTCTTCTAATTGTTTGAAATAGACGATTTTATATATGTTTAGACTTTTATTTGGTATGTGGCCTTTAGACCCTTTTTGACAAGCAGCGAGTGAAATCTTCTTGTGATTAATTAGTATGGTTTTATCTATGTGAAGATATATTCCTAGAATTTTCAGTTGCCAACTTTATATATATATATATATATATATATATATATATATATATATATTTATATATATATATATATATTTATATATATATATATATATTTATATATATAAGGATTAAAATGGGCATCTAACAAAGCCTTGTAATTCTAGCCACCAAATATGTGACATGGGCAAGGATGTTCTTATCTTTTATCTCATAGGTCAATTTGAGGCATTGTTGAAAGTTATAGTTTATTTTATGAGACTATAAAACTGAAAATTCAGATTGTCGTGCTGGTTGTGAAAGATTGTTATGCCTTTGGATTCGTTCGTGGCTTCCATTAATGACTTCTATTCATATATGTAATTATGTGCATGCATATTGGCTTATATAATCGATTCCCCATAGCAATAGCTAGGCTTTTAAGGTGTGAATGGAGATTGGAAAAAGCTATCCGGTGTATGATCTGCCACAACATATAATATTTGAAACTTATATGGAGAAAAGTGACTACGAGAAATGACCTGAAACACATCTAGCATGATATCTGCTACAAAATTTAAAAAATTTCCAGAGAAAATTTATGTTCAGCAAGCACTTTACACAACTATGTTCAGGCAGCACTTTATGTTCAGTCAGCACTTTGCCATAAAAAATTTATGGTCAGGCAGCACTTTACACAACTTCCTTCATGGTATTATGTTTTATCACTTTCTTGTGAATGGTGATAGGGAAAGTTTAGTTATTGCCAGTCGAGTTGAAGCCTTCCTTGTTAAATTTTTGCAAGTATACATCAAATTTTGTGATGTTTAGGGATGTTCACATATCTAGCAAAACTAATTCTATATATATTAACAAGAAACTATTAGCATATAGAATATTCCATAAGCTTATATTTGACCAAATTGTGGTCATCCCAAATAAAAAACTGAAAGATAGCTTCCCTAATAAAATCTGATCCCAACTCTCAAACTGTGAATAGAAAATTCTAAAATTGTATGGCCATGAAAGAGCTATCCTTATTAGAAATTAAATCATAAGTTGAAAATAACAGAAAGTTCAATTTCTTCCTTTTTTTTCATTTTCTATCTGTTTTGTGTTTAAACTTTTAATATCTATCTTCCATTTCTCAATTCCTAAATGCCTTCTTTTTTAAATTTTGCATGTAAATAAACTAATAATTTATATACATCAAAAAGAAAATGTTGGTGAACTCAATAGAGATAATTTTTCATTTTTTCTAGATTATTAATTAAACGTGAGAGAGGATTATAGTTGGATGTGTGATAGACTTAGCCCAGGTTGTAAAGGTATAGTGGCGAGGTTTCGTGAGGGCCCACAAACATTCCGTGCTTTTTCTTGCTAGCAGACTACGTTCAAACGGGAGGGAACAATTAGATGTCCTTGTTGCAAATGTAGAAATTTGCGACATGCCATGCCTGATGAAGTTGAACTTCATCTTCTTCAGTGAGGTCGTGCCTGATTATTATATTTGGACATCACATAATGAAAATTTAAATACACTGTCAGAAGGAGTAAGTATAAATGATCCAATATGCATGGCAAGTAATGATGGGGAACCAAGAAACCATTATACAGAAAAGATGTGCAATGCTATTGGCCGTTCCATAATACCACAATCGAAAGAATCATAGTCAACTAGAAGCATTAAGGAACCACCAAATCCTACGGTAAAATAGTTCTTTGATATGCTTGATGCTGCGATATGTCGTTGTTGCCTGGTTGTACAAAACAATCTGTATTATCAGCAGTTGGGAGATTACTGAGCATTAAGGCTACTATAATATGTCTTATGGATGCTTTGATGCAGTAGCTTCTTTCATAAATGAATGCTTGTCAGGGGGGAATAATATTCCTACGGACTTCTATAGCACAAAGAAGATGGTTAAAGGTTTGGGTTTAACTGTGAAAGAATTTCATTGTTGTGTAAATGGATGTATGTTATATTGGAAAGAATATATGAATTTGACGCAATGTCGATTGTGTGAAAGTCCTAGGTACAAACCAAAACATTGCAAAAAATGTTATGATGTTCCATATGCTAAAATGCATTATCTTCCTCTAACTCCAAGACTTTAAAGATTATATGCATCTACAGCAACTGCGAAGCACATGAGATGGCACAATGAACATGTGTAATCAGAACCTGGGAAAATGATTCATGCATCTGATGGAGAAGCTTGGAGGCACTGCAACTAAGTTTATCCATCATTTGCTACTGAACCAAGAAATGTAAGATTAGGTTTTTGTACTGATGATTTTACACCTTTTGGACAATTTGGAAAGCAATATTCAAGTTGGCCAGTTATTATCACTCTGTACAACTTACCACCTTGGATGTTTATGAAAATCCTTACATGTTCTTGACGTGTTTGATACCGGGTCCTTACAATCCTAAAAAGAAAATTGATGATTATTTACAACTATTAATAGAGGAATTGCAACACTTTTGGGAAACTGATGTGCAGATTTATGATGAGTCAATCAAGCAGAATTTTATAATAAAGGTAGATTTGATATGGACTATTAATGAGTTTCTAACTTATGGTCTATTATCAGGATGGAGCAGAGTTAGAAAATTATCTTGCCCTTATTGCTTGGGGAAAACTAAGTCATTTACATTGAAGCATGGGAGAAAAAATTCTTTCCTTGATTGCTATTGTCAATTCCATCCAAGTGATCATTTATTCAGGAGAAATAAAAATGCCTTCTTTAAAAATCATATTGAAAATTTACCTCCACCTCCACATCCATGGTTGACTGGGGTGGAAATATGAGAATGGGTTAAAGTAATGCCAAAAGTTGTGCTAGCAGGGGGTACACAAACTAGAGAAGGTTTTGGGCATACACACAACTAGACAAAGCGGAGTATTTTTTTGGGAATTACCTTATTGGAGAACGCCGCTAATAAGTCATAATTTAGATGTTATGCACATAATCAAAAATTATTTCGATAATATGTTCAACACAGTGATGGATGTTAAGGGGAAAAAAAGGATAATATGAATGTAATGAAAGATTTGAATGAATATTGCAAACGTAAAGAATTGGAGTTTAAATATGGTAATTCCAAGAAGCTATTTGCGTCTTACACATTAGACAAGGATGGTAAGCGAATTTTGCTAAGTCGGATTAAAAACTTGAAGTTTCTAGATGGCTATGCATCCAATTTGTCTAGATGTGTTGATATGAAGGAAAGTAAGTTGCATTGAATGAAAAGTCATGATTGTCAGGTTTTAATGCAAAAATTACTTCCAATTGCATTTCAAGAAGTATTACCTGAAGATGTGTGGAAAGCTCTGACTGAGTTATCTTTATTCTTCAAAGAAATTACATCTTCCTCATTACAAGAGGCACATATTGCGTATTTGGAAAAGAACATTCTAGTTATTCTTTGTAAACTTGAGTGGATTTTTTTACTGGTTTTTTTTTTATTCAATGGAGCATCTTCCAATTCACCTACTTTATGAAGCAATAGTAGGTGGTTGAGTACAATATCGGTGGATGCACCCTTTTGAGAAGTATATTCGTAGTCTCGTAATTTGTTCTAATTTATGCATGAGAGTACTAATTTTTACCATTAATGTTAGGTTCTTACACCATTTAAAGAAAAAGGTCAAGAACAAGGCACAAGTAGAAGGATCTATTATCAATGCATATCTGGTGGAAGAGGTTTCCAATTTTTGCTCATATTATTTTGAGTCTCATGTTCAAATGAGAAGTAGGAGAGTTGGGAGAAACGACGATGGTGGTGAATTACCAACAAATTCTCCCAATTGTTCAATTTTCACATATCCAGGATGGCCTAATGGAGAAAAAAAACGAATATGGCATGAAGATAAAGATTTTGATACCATGCATAGATATGTGATAATGAATTGTGACGAGATGTTACCTCATAGAGAGTAAGTGACTATTTACTATATTTTGGTCCATGAAATTTGACTATATGAATATTTTATAACCTTTACTGTGTCTTCATATTTTACAATATGATCTTCAAAAAAGAGTTGAGATCTAAACATCCTCAAATTCAAAGACACATCATAAATTTGAGATTTGAAAAAGATTTCTCAAATTGGTTCAAAAATTATGTAAGTGTAATGATCTTTTTATTTCATTCTTTAATATTAAGTTTAATGTTTAACTAAGTAAAAGTAAATTGATAACATGGTTTTATGCTTAAATTAGGTTGAAGACCCATTGAACAAGGTCGAAGACAATAATATCAAGGATATAGCAAGAGGTCCTAAGGTGCATTTATTACGTATCGTATGTACTTTGTACATGGATACAAATTTCACACGGTGGATCATGGAATGGGAAAATCAACCATGAATTGTGGAGTGTGCGTGAAAGGGCCCTCTGATAGTGATGATGATTACTATTATGGCATGCTCAGAGAAATTGTTCAACTTGAATATATAGGAGTATCGGATAAATTTGTGGTCCTATTCAAGTGTGATTGGTATGACTCTCATGGTCCTCAAAGCATGAATGTGCATCGTGAATGCCAGCTTGTGGACATTAATTCAAAAAGAAAATGGCCTAAATATGATCCATTCGTACTAGCATAACAGGCTCATCAAGTTGACTATATCTCTTATCCTAGCAAAAAGAAGGATAAGGATGCATGGGGGGTTGTATGTCAAATTAAGGCACGAAAAACTGTAGATGATTTTGCAGTCAAACCTACTTACCAAGAGGATCAAATGCATGCCATTGAAGTTGTTATGCCATAAAATGAGTCTTGCCTTCTTGTTGTAGAAGGTGCTATGGATGAGATTGTGCAAATAAATAGTGATTCCCGAGTTGAATCTGAAGAGAATGGATTACTTTTGGACAAAAATGATACCACTAACAGTAGTGCCTCATTTTAAGAGAGCTTATTTGAGTGTAGTGAAGAAGATTAGTTACAAAAAAGATACATACAAAGAAATTGCTTGCATTTTTAAGTTTGTAAATGAAATTGCTTTTGAGAAATATTTCATTTATTGCTTCTTCTTTTTTTTTTTTTTTTTTGTGGTTGCATATTTTGTTTTCTAGTACTATCTTTATGCATTGGCAATTCTTCTTGAACTTCTGCGATGACTACTCTAAATTTCTTCTTGAATTTCCTGATTATGGTTTCAAGCTTGTGAAAAATCCTCATATTAATCTAGTTTCAAGCTTGAATAACATAACCAGCAGTGTCCAAAAATATGAACTTAAGGAGAAACTGGTTTCAAGTAGAGCCCAAAAATCCTCATATTAATCTGGTTCCAAGCCTGTGCAATATTTTTTTTTTTTTTTTTTAATATGAACTTAAGAAGTCTGCTATTTAAGGCTGATTTATATTAGTATTTGTGATGCTAAAATCACTGTCTCTACTTAATCTGGTTTTTGCCCAAAAATACGTTGTTTGAAGCAAATAGAATATTCTGGTCTACTTGCTGTTTTTGTTTTTTTTTTTTTATGTCCAATTGTCTTCAGTTTTGACAAACTAACTGTGGGATGTTTGGACTATTATTATGCTATGTTAGAAGCTAAGAAAGTGCATAAATCATAGATCATTTACAATGAAGTCGGGTAAAAAAAAGTGACATCAAATTGAAATTATAGTTTTTAATTTCCATTGTTAATTTGCTTATTGCTGGGAGACGTGTGTAGTTTTTTCCCCATTTTTCCCTTCTTATAATCCTTCATGTAAAAGTTTGCTTCCTTTTGGCCTGACCTGATTAATGGCTTCTGCCATCATTGTTGATAATGTAATTTTTTCGGAAACTGTGATTAATGGCTTTTTTATTTATCCTAAAATGATGATTATCAACTATTTAAAATAAATTTTCCACCATTGGTCTCATTTAAAATGAAAATGATGGATGTGAGGCTGTTACTAACACTAAGTCTGCTATAACTCATTAAAAGTTAATTTCGTGGTAAACTGTCAAATAGTTAAATGCTTTCTTAAATCTATGCCAAGTTAAATGAATACATTCATTTTGGGACAAAGGGAGTATTTGATATTTTACCTTATGGTTAAATCTTCAAAATAATCAAAGTTGTGCATTTTCTTGTTCTGTAGCACTTTTCCTTTTTCTTCTGGTTGAGTTATTATGTGTAAAAGTTGAGTCGTTTCTTCCTATCAGTAACCAATGTTATTTAATCAACATGGATGATAAAAATTTTCCTTTACTCTTTCATTTTCTTTTTTGATCACTAGATTAGAGGTGAAACTACACATTACGATGTTGTGGCCAATTCGGCTGCATCTGGAGTACAGGCAGCTTCTCTAAATTCAGGTTAGTCATATTTTTCACAAGTCTATTAGAATAACTGTTAACAAAATAGTCTTAATAAATATTTCTAATTCCAATTTGCTTTTGAGGTTTTTGGAATTTATTTATTCAACTGTTGTGTTCAGACTATGCTAGTACTTTTTGGGATGTAGAGTACTTTTTGGGGTGTAGATTATGAATCATGGAATACCCCACATACAACTCTATGATATCAATATTTTGTTTAACTTACCTATGTTGGTTTATGTGATTTGTTGGGCTTGACATTTTCAAAATTTCATTTAGATTCAATCCATGAATATTTGTAATCACAAGATTCTTTATTTGGGAAGAAGCAAAAATAATATATTTTGACATGCTGTACTGAATTTTGAAATTATATTTTGTCGCAAACATGTGCCATTAGAAATCCTTTATTACATATCCTGGTGGCAAATGAAATTGTGCAAAAAAATAGAAGTTTCTTTATTAGAAGCAATACTTTCGAGCATTTTTCTAGTAAAATTATTTTTTTTCCTTTTCTTTCTTTCCTCATTCCCCCCACCTTCACCCCCCCCCTTCTTTCTCTTTTTTTTTTTTTTACTTAGTATTCTTCAGCCCTGGATTCACAGATCTAATTTTGTCTACATATCTTATAATTCTGAACCTTCTGACCAGTTAGGATGAATGGCTCATTCCATTGTCACCAATAAGTTAATTATATTTTGTGTTGAAATTTTCTCCTATAGTCTACCTTTTGTTGTCCTGGCTGTTGTGTACTTGTATTAACTTTGTTTGTCAAATTTACTCTTATAACTTGATTATTGTGCATTTAAGCAATTTCTTTTTTGCTTGTGTGAAATGGAAATCTGCCCTACAATGATTTTCAGGTGTTTTATGGAAGTGACATTAAGGTAAATAGATGTTTTGGTTGCTATTGGAAAGTATTCTGTCTTTGGCTTATTTTTATTTTGTTATGATTTGTAAGAGCTTATCGGTGCTAATATGCACTATCAATTAGTTGGTTTATGAATTTTAGATACTTTTTGAAGTTCTTCTACTTAGAACAAGTGCAATGCATAATGGATAAGTCCTATTTGCCTCTCACATTGCATACGATCACTTGGTGATGTGTCTGTATCATATTGATTTCCTTTGTGATAGCAACTTCTTGCAGTACTATTTAACATAGGCTGTAGGAAGGACGTCTTTCTTTTTATGCACTGAAGTTAGCTTTCATAAGAGCCTGAATTTTCTTAATATGCTAGTCTTTTATTCTGTTCCAATTCATATCAACTACTTTCTTGATTCTCTCCTAGCATGAGCTTTCTCCTTGGTCAGATAAATAGAAGAATTACTTGGGAACTATAGGAGTTATATGATATTTTCTTCATTTGCAATAGTTACATGGGGTCATTAGTGATTATGTTGAGTTTAGGATATGATTAGATTTTAATCTATTTCACTGATTATCAGGATTTTGGGACTTGATAAATAGGTTTTGTACTTAGTTATGTACCTTGAATTAATAAATGAGACATATTCTGAGTATTAGAAATTCTACCTGTTGCTTGAGAATGAAAGATTGATTACTGGCCTGTAGTATGGCATCTAAGAAGATGTTGAAATAATTAATTATATTATACTTTTTGTTGTGGTTTTTTTTTTTTTTTTTTTTGGTGAGAGTTCAAGGGAACCTAATTATGAAACCTTCTAGACAAATAATTCTGCTATTCAGATTCAAATGCAAGGTTAAGTCTTTGGTGACAAATTTAGTTTTAAGGACATAAATACACTTTAAATTGTGGTTGGCTGTTTTATGCTCTTCAAAAACATCAAAGTACATCTATTGCTAGTACAAGTCACTACACTCAAGCACTAAGGTTTAACGAAATACTTTTGATGGTATATGGCTGAAATAAATCTTGTCAATATGGAAGGCAATGAGTAGAATAGTAGGTCAAATAAGCAGCTAAGTTGCTGAAGAGATGATACACTTTATTTTGGTAGGAGATACAGGATGATAGAACGGTACCTGAGGCCCATGATTGCAGGTCATAGTAATAGACTAATAGTTAATAACAGTTCTGAGTAATGTCTACCAACATTGGTTGCTAGAGAACTGCTCCTTCCCTGCACCATAAGTCAAATATTCTATGACGTAATTACTATTGTAGATAATGTGAATATCCTTGGAGAAAACTAATTGGTCTAATAGACTTAGTTACTTTAGAAATATCCCCGCCCATGGAAGTTTGAATGAATCTAATAAACTATGACACCACCTGCAGTTGATATATTTTAACATTTGCTTATTGGCCTCAAGCTGTTAGTCATTTCTTATCATCCTGTTCAAAAAAAATGTTAAGGGCTAAAGTTTCAAAACTAACCTATTTTATGTCTCCCATTTTTGAGTTTTTTTTAATAGTATGTATAATTTAAAGATGATTCTTATAAGTTGGTTGTGAGTTATTTGATGACTACCTCCCTATAATCTATAGCAAATTTCTGATTTTAAGCTTTTGGCTAGCAAACTGCATAAGCATCTTGAACGTTATTATTCTATCTAGTTGCATAATGAATTACACAGTTTTTAGATTTGCCTTTGTATTATTCCATATTTACATAGTGTCTTTTCTGAATCCTTCCTGTTATACAAGGATTAGAAGAGCAATGGGTCTTTTTCTACCATTAAGGATTGTAGAATATAGGTAGCCTTTTATTAACTTTGAGATAATCTCTTTTCTTCTAAAGTTAACTTATTATATATGCAGGCTATAAATTGAGCTGGTGGTAAGTCTGGGAATAAAGGTTCTGAAGCAGCTTTAAGCGCTGTAAGTTGACTTAAATCATATTATGCTAAATTTCCTCTTATTAACCTGTCATTTAGTCGGTCAAGAAATTTCCTAAATGTCTTATGAGTATTTTGTGATAAATTTAAGGTGATTTGGCACTATATTGAGGAAGTTATGGCCAAAATACTGAAGGGTGCACATATGCTCTTCTCTGAACTAGGTTTATGCTTTTCTTGGATATTGGAGGGTTTCTTTACTATCATTTTCAAGTAACTACTGCAAAATTAGTGCCTTCAAAATACTGAAGGGTGCCCATGTGCTTTTCATTGAACTGGGTTTTATGCTTTTCTTGGATATTAGAGGGTTTTTTTACTGTTATTTTCAAGTAACGGCTGCAAAATTAGTGCCTGCTTGTTTTCTACACCAATTTTGATTATTATCACTATCTCTGCTTAATTTAGTGTTTCTGGACACTTTCTTGAGCTCTTCACTGAATCGAGCTCTTTAGTAAAGTTGTTCATTCAGAAATCATTGGAGCAACTCCAATCTTTTACCATTCATTTCTTTGAAATTAATGCATATTTCTGTTAAAGTTTAATAGACCTTTATAGTCTAAGTGTTTTACAGTTTAAGTTTAATTTCTTTGCTAAGCTATCTACACACAACTTTTCTATTGATTGTGATGAACTTTTGGTATGTTCAGTAGTTGATTGTTGACGTGTATGGATTTAAGTATAAAAATCATATAAAAACTAAGTACATTCCCAATCAAGTTAAATTAAAACATTAGATCCCAAATTACACATATGAGCAAGCGTACTCATCATTAACATAACATAGGGTTCAAATGAGTGTTGATCCTTAAGGAACAAGTAGACATTAATCACTTTTCTTTCATTGTTTAACCGACTCAATAAAGTGAAAAACAAATAAAAATAAAAATAAAATAAAATATATACATGTCAAGGATGTAGAATTATGTAACTTAAACTATTGTTTAGACAAACATGATCTTAAAGTACCTAATCGTTATCAAAATTAATTATTCCCTTGGCATCATGAAGGATGATATAGATTCACTTCTTTGTCTAATCCATGAATCCCTATCTTTTAGGTAACTTAGCATCACATATCCTGTCTCAACTAGTCTTACCCAAAAGATGCATTAACCATAGTCCTTGATTTAATTCCCATTCCTGGTCAATTATACATGAAATTAACCAATGAATCCATATCCTGGTTGACATTAATTAACCTTGAATTACTTTGTCCCTACTCTTAACCCCTTTATCCAAACAAGTTAAGAGCTAACAAATATGAAACTAATGAATTGAAACCACTACCAACCCTTTTGTCCAAGCAAGTTAATGGAAAGACCCAACCAATTAATCTCGTAATAAGCATAAGTAATCAAATACCAAGAATAACAATCAATTAATCAAAAGATCAAATAACTCTAAAAATCATGACTATCTAAAACAATGTCAAATTACAATAAAACAATTAATACATTATTGTTCAAGAAAAAGAAAACAAAGGAAAGAAATAAACACTTATAGACAAGCCTTCTTCTTCTTTCTTTGAAAACCTTCTTGTACAATCCTCATTGAACTATTCATCTCGAGAAAATATTGGTGATGCACTCCAAAATAAATCTACGTCCCTACATTGTGCACCTCCCTTTTCTAGGGTAAATTGGCCTTTATTTATAGGCTTACAAAGTTCCTAAAAGAGTCCTAAGTAAAGAAGAAGTAATTACCTAAATATAATCCAAAACAATAAAAAGATTAATAAAAAGTCTAAAATAAAAATCTAAAATAAAAACTAAATCCACCGCCTTTATGAATTGTGAATTGAAAACCAATTTTGACCCTTGATTTTGTCTTTGTCGTTTTCTATTGAATCCTTCAATTGATGTAAAATTGTGATTGTCTGATTTGGCTTCTAATTTGAGCCATCCGCAATTTGTCAAAGCCACCGAAATTGTTTAGCTTTATTTGCTATTGCTGTCAGCTAAAGTGAGCCGTAATCCTTTCCACACACAGCTGCCTTTGTCTTCTTGCATTGCTAACCACCGAAATCAATTCCTTCCTCTTGCTTTTGTTATTGCAGCGGCTTCAATTGAGCTACAGCTAAGCCTACCAAAATCTTGTTTCCTTTCTTTGTTTTGTTTTTTCTCAACCATGAACCGGCTGAAGTTGCTTTCTTTTTCTATTGTTGCTTTGCTCGGTTGACCAAGCTGCTTTCTTTTTCCTTCTTTCTTTGTTGTCGGCTCGCTTAGCCACCGAAATCCACTTCCTTTAGCCTTTCTTTCTTCTGCTTTTCCTTTCTCCTTTTCAGCCACTTTTGTTGACTTTTCCTTTGCCTTGGCCCCACCGAAATTGTTTCTTTGCTATTGCTTTTGTCTTGCTGTCCGAAATTCCTTTGTTGTTGAATTGGAATTGAGCCGTGAAGCCATGAACCGAGCCAATTGCTCCCTTTTCCTTTCCAACATCAATTGCAATTATCCTTCTGTTTCTTCTCAATTTCTCCATGCTTTTCCAGCAAAAGATCGGCGCCGGCTGTCCATCTCGGGCGGCGCTGCCTTTGTTCTGTTTTGTGATATTTTTATCCTATTTTACTCCTAAAATCTGAAATAATGCACAAAATAACTTTTCAATGGTAAAATCTCAAATATAAATGAATATGACTAGTTATTGAACAAAATATATCACAAAATAGTCTTAAATAATTAGGAAAAATATAACTAATTTAGACCCTATCAATTGTGATGAAACATTATATGGAACTTTTGATTATGAAATTTCTTTGGTTGATAAAAAGCATAGTGATTGTGAAAAGTAGCAGTCAGAACTACTAAAATATGGTAGTTCTCAAGTTGATTTCAACTACTATGCAGTTCATCTAAAAAGAAGCAGTGAGGAAAAAAAATGGTGAAATCAACTTTTTTTGTAGTTAATTGTAATGTTCAGTAGTTGATTTCTTTGCCAATGTGCGCACCCGTCTAGGTTCAATGTTGATAGATACGTCTTAAGTTTTTTGTTCTAAGTTGTCTTGATGCACAAATTGGGAGAGAGGAATTAGTAAAAAGATGCTAGCAGCCTACCTAAATATCAAAATCCTATAAATGAAAGTAGGCTACCAACTAAAAATGAGCAAATATCACTGTTATCCTAAGGGCATTCTCCTGTGTTTTGACTTATGACAAATATTAATGAAGACTAACTTCTGTGATTTATATATGATAGGATATTTTTTACCTTAGTTCTTCTAAAAGCATACAAATGAGACTGCCAAGCAACTCTTGAACAATGGAATCTGAATCAAGTTTATCTTCAATTCAAGAACTTGCAGAATCAAGTCCTTATAAAAGAATTTTAGACTAGGAATCATTTGTCAAGGTATAATGTGTAAATTCATATGTCTCTTTTACCTTATGATTCAATTTATTTCTACCTTGAAGCACGAAAATAAAATGATTTTAAAAGTAGGTCTTCATATGTTTGGATTGAATAGTTTGGATGGACCTCTGCATCTAAAACTTCGTCCAAAACTCTGTAACAGTTTCTAAATGTTTCTGCCTAAAGAAGTGCCATTTTGGACTCACATTTTGGATGCACATTCTTCCAATCCTTAAGTTCAAAATTCTAGAAAACCTAACAGCGAAAAACTAGCCATTACTAGCCGTTGCTATCTTATTTTTTACATCTATAAAAGTTTTCAAAACTCGATTTTGGAGTAGATTTTTTTGCTATCTTTCTCAGAAACACTCTTACATTTTAGAATATAAAAATCTCCATTTTCATTTGTTCTTTAAAAGTAAAATTAAATTGTTCAAAAGGTAAAAAGTGTTTGTACTCATGTGTTCTCAATCTACTCAAATCGGTGAGCTATTTCTATAAACCTTCTTTTATTCTAACTTGTATCAAGGTTGAAAAGGTAAAACCCAATTGGGGTAAGCCTTGATTGTTGTGATTAAAGAGGTTGGGTGTAAAACTAAGGTTGGTAAATCTCTTGTGTAAAAGTGGTGCCATCCACCACCATTGAGTTGGGAAAAGGTTTAGTGAGTGTGTTAAATCCTTAAGTAAGAACTTAAGGTAGTGGATGTAGATCATTTGAGGATCGAACCATTATAAATCTCTAAGCTTTATTTCGTGTCTCTTGCTTAAATTTCTTCACTATATTCTCACTGACTTTTGTCTTTAAATTTGCTATCCTGTTCTGCTAAAATCAGTGATCTATTTATGATCCTTACTTTTTGATTTGAACTTATCATTTAATATCTCAACCACCTATTCTCATTTTATATCATTTGTGCTGACTTTAAAAGATGATGTGTAAATTTTGGGTGTATAAAAATCACAAATTTAGATTCATCCCTTAGTCAAGTTTTAATTAAAACATTAATCCCAAAATACACATACGAGCAAGTATACTCATCAACAGCATAGCATAAGGAATTGACAAGTATCAATCCTCAAAGGAACAAGTACACACAATCACTTTTCAGTCCTTGTTTAACCAACCTAAATAAAGTGAGACAAGAATAAAAATAAAAATATATACAATTCAAGGGTGTACGAATATGCAATTTAGATAATTATCCTAGAAAATATGATAATGACCCAACTAGCAATTCTCTCAACTAATTATCATCTTGGAATCATAAAGGAATGTAAAGTAAAATTCAATCATTTGTCATGTCATTAATCTACTTAGAAAAAATCCATTTTGTTTGTCAATCCATTGAATTACTACATTTTGATTCACATTAATAGATTTGTCAATCAAGCTAACATAACCAAAACATACATTAACCTCATCATTATATTTTGATTCAATTAGCAGATTTGTCAATCAAGCCATCCTAACCAAAATATACATGAATCTCAATTCCTTAAAAACTTGAAATTAACTAATGACCCTTTGTCAAGGCAAAATTAACTAATCTTTGAGCATTTAATCCTTTAATCTTAATTTTGTTGTTCAAGTCCATTAAGATTTAACAAATACGAAATCAATGCAACAAAACTCCTAACATCATTTTGTCTAAGTCAATAAGAAGAACTCGCATCAATAACCAATTATATTAAATAATCAAATACCAAAGATGATAAAAAATTGATCAAATAACTGAATTAATAAAAAATCACGAATCCCAAAATAGTGTTAAATTACAATAAAAACATTGAGTACATCATTGTTAAAGGAAAAGAAAGCACTCATAGTGTGAAACCCCAGTCGAAACCAACCTTAGAGTAAGGGGTTAGGATGCATATCATATTTATTTGCATGTTTAAATATATTTTTATATGATTTTATGTGCTTTGGATTTGTGATTTGTAGCCTATGAGGCTTAATTGTGGTTATTGAATAAGAAGTGCAAAATGGTAATTTTTGCTTGAGGTGAAAATAGGGAGATAGCTTGAGGATTAAATAGGAAAAATATTTTGGAAAGAAAATAAGAGCGAGAGTTGTTGTGGTTTAGTGGT
This sequence comes from Voacanga thouarsii, assembly GCA_026120185.1. NCBI lineage: Eukaryota > Viridiplantae > Streptophyta > Magnoliopsida > Gentianales > Apocynaceae > Voacanga > Voacanga thouarsii. The sequence goes on from JANUWF010000328.1 coordinate 1,363,036, forward strand.
TAGAGCTTTGGAATAAATTCTTGAGATCTTGGGTTCAAATTCCATCATTAAAGCTTTAGCATGATAAAATTTTATTTTTGTTTGGGAAGGTTGAATTTTCGGCCTTGTGTGCTTTAGAGAAGAGTAGAGGTGTTGTCCTAAGGGAGACATGATAGGAGTATCCTAATCCTACTCTTGTGCCCTACAAAAATTCCCAAGGGAATTCATACCCTTTTTTATCCTTAGTTTTTCCTACTTCTCAATTCATTAGGTTGGTCAATTTGTTCTAGCCAATTTCATTCCAAAAAATTTCAGTAAAGTGTTGTGTATTTGAAAGTTTAAAAATGTCTAAGTGTAAGATCTTATGGACCGAAAATGGGTAGGAGTTGGGGAAGGTTCCCAAGAGATTAAACTCCATGTTGAACCTTCAACACCCCACTCTAGGCATGTTCATTTTCTTCATGAAGTAATCTGGAATTTTTTCCAGCTTCTTGTGCATTCAAGGTGTCGAAATTTTCAGCCATTATTCCCTCCCGAATGCTACCAGAAAATAGCCCTCTTGACCAGCTTGGAATCTGAAATTTTATGGCCAAATTCGGACTACACAAATGCTGCCCAAAACCAGAAAATTTTCTAGGAAAATTCGCAGCTTAGGTGAGCTTAAACCAAGCTGTTTTCTTCCAGTTTTCTCCCAACACCTTAGCTACGTTTTTCCTCCATAAAGAAGGCTGGAAACCAGTCTTGAAAGACCTCTGAAATCCCCTTCAAACCCTCCGCAAACTGACTAGAAAATGGTAGCAAAAGCTACCCAAAAAATTCCAGCAACTTACGAAATCCTGTACATAAATTTTTCCAGCTTTGTTTCCCTTTTCAGCCCTGACCGAAACTCCCTCATCTTTCTGTTCAAACTTCTCTTGAACAGCCATGAACTGAACTCCATTGTCTTCCCCAACCTTCTGCTTGAAAAACCAGTCATGGCTGCCCCTAAAATATCTCCAACAATTACTCCAATCAAGCCTTGATTGAAGACCAAAATTTCAACAATCCTAATTTAGTAAACTTCCATAAAACATCCCTTAAACAACCAGACCTTCCTTCACCATTGTACTCCCTCTTTTCGGCCACCATTAAGCTTCTTCAAACAGCTTTCATTCCAGCAGAATCCCTAGCCAACAGTCGGCCATTACAGCTTCCAAAAACCTTTCCATTGATCAAAGATCTTCTTGCCATATTTTGTTTCCAAATTTAATCTCTTAAAATATTCTTTTAGGATTTCAAACAACCAGCCTTTCCTTTTTCCTATCAAACTAGAAATTCAGTTGACAAAACCCCTCAAACAATTCAGCCACTTCCTTCCCACGGAATTCGACAGCTTCAATCAAATCCTCTCCATTCTCTTCAACCTTCAAGAACACATAGAACACCAAGAACACCTACTAGCATCCATACGCCTAATACCCCCTCCAAACCACTTCAATCTTCTTCAAAAAAAATTCCAGATTTCACCTACTCACTTTCGTGAATCCATTCATACCACTTTTAACATCAAACTCCAAAATCCAACTCTCTCCTTTGGATCGAAACTAGTATTTTTTGTGAAAGCTCAAAAACACCTTTAAGGTAAACCTGTTCAATCAACTTCATCTTCACAAATCTTCAACCTCTAATGAACATATATGTATATAATCATACTAATGGACTCTCTTCTTCTCTTTTCTCTTTCTTTCTCTCTCTCTCTCTCTCTCTCTCTCTCTCTCTCTCTCTCTCTCTTAGCCGAATGCTCTCTCTCTCTTGGCCGAATGGTGGCTTCAACCATGGCCATGTTTTCTTCATCTCTCATGGACGGATCTAGTCTCCTAGGAGTTGAGATCCATTTGAAACTCCTCCAAAGTACTCATCAATCAAATAAGCCTCTTCAACTCTCTTTTTAAATTCTAGATTCATGTCTCTAGGGTGTATTGAAAGGAGATGGATTATGTTTGAGGTTTGAGCATGTATTATTGTGATGAGTTGAGATTGAAGCATGAATAAATGTGTGTATATGATGGAGATGGGATTGATGGATGAGTTGATTGTCTTGGTTGATTGTATGATGTTTTTAGGGTTTAGTGCATGTCTCCATGACATGAGTGGTATTTGTGTTCAAGCATGTTAGAGATTATGTCACCTTTGGTGAATAGGATTTATATTCAAGTATAATTGTTAAAGCCATGAGTATGTTTATGCTAGTAGAGGTTGGATCATGTCTTGATAAATTTATATCTATGCCTTTATTCATGATTTGGATGATTTGATGAATTGAAGTGGAGTGTATGTTCATGATTGGGATTAACAAGTGGAAATATGATCATGATCTAGTTGTCCCTAAACTAATTTTATTTCATCAATAAAATGATTAATATTATAATTTGTGCTAGTAGATCTCGAAAACCCTAGAAAATGTGGATTTGGTCTTTTACATAAAATAGTGATATTTTAGTCAAATAAATGATAGCTTTTATTACAGGAATAAAGTATGTAGATATTATATATAATAATAATAATATCAAATAAAACCTTTTATATAAATAATCATAATAAGTAAAATATTAATTTTGCGAGTCTTATATTCATAAATACCAATAAAATTTATTATCTTTCAATTATTATCTTTTAATCAAAACTTATTAAAATTTACTTGCAATTAATTTTAGGAACTCGAGATTAGGAACTCGAACAATCTGAAGAACAGTTATTATCAGTGCAATTCCCTGTTTGAACAAGAGCAGAGTCAATTAACTTTACATCAGTATTATATCTACAAGTTCGATCATCAAGTTCAACATGGATGCAAAATACCATTCCCACTAAAACAACAAAACAGTATTGACAATTTTCTAGAAAACTTCAATTTTTGGTCAGTTCCAGATGCAACTTCCTAGTTTGATCAAGCCCAGAAAAGTCTTTAGAAGTCTTGCTTTTTGCCCCCCACCCTTACAATTTCACCATTAACAGCATCAAAATTCACTTCAACACAACCCACTATCTACATAAGTAAAACAAAAGGAATGGCACCCTACAGCGAACGGGCTAGTTAGGGCCATTCTAATAAAAAAACCAGAAGAATGTGAATCACAGTGGCAAGAGTCTTCTGCAAAAGGTAGCCTCCGACGCTGGATCTTTCAACAACATTTTAACCGTGAGAAATGGAGAGGTATTGAACAGCGCAGGTGAATAAGAAAAAGAAAAGAGAAGAAGAAGGTGATTACAAACCGAATTTGAAGCGGCAAAGGTGAATCGATGGTGAAGCGAGCTTGAACCACAGCTTCGATCTTCTCTGTCGACCAAACTCCAACAATGGGGAAGTTTGAGGCGGCTGATTCTCAGATAGTGGATTGAGGGCCAAAATTGTAATAATATAAATACACTGGGATAAGAAGGTCTTTTAACATACATTTACTTCCCAAACTCTCCAAAATGGAGAGTAAAAAAAAATTGATGTGGAAGGGATGAAATTCCCTTCCACACATACTTCCCCCTCTCCAATCACTCCAACCAAACTATGTAAATGCCACATTTACTTCTTATTTTACTTCCCCTTCCCTTTTCCTTCCCACTTTCACTCCAACCAAACTCACCCTTAATCTTTGTTATCGTCATTGCCACAGAGTTAAGAGCTACTAGCCCTGATACCAGTTTATTAGAGATAGGCTCCAGGAACAAACCGAAATTCCAATACAAAATCACACAAGACGATAACAAGGAAATAATAATAATAATAATAATAAAATCACATAGAGAAAAATAAATAATAGAAAGGAAATAAAAGAGAGAGACATAAAAACTTACGTGATTCTGTCAAATGACCTACATCTATGGGTGGAGGTGGAACAAAATTTTACTATGAAAAAGACAATTTACAAGGCTTTAGAAAAGTATTCCTAAGCCACTAAACACCATTAATATAGAATAAGAGTATTACCAAGAACAAATGCCTCAAGGGCTATTCAAACTGTTGTGTTAGTGTTATTGTCCTTCAAGAACTAAACATGGCCTTTATTTATAGGCATCTTGAGGACGTTAGTTTTTATGGAAATTCAATGTAGTATTTCGTAAAGAAACAAAGTTTAAATGGTGGTAGAGGATGCCTTGGCAATCCGGTGTGGGATGCAAGGCGCCCCAACACAAGTGATCAATAGCAAAGTGCCATGTATATTTGTGTTAACTTTCAATTTAAAATTATGTTGCATCATAATCGTTGTAATTTTGTTTTGCATTTTTAATGCCAAAAACCATAGAGACACTTTAGGTGAGATTCAAAGCATGATGGTCCATTAGGAGTGCATAGGATTCCAAGTGTGCCAAACGGATAACAGATACTTTATTTACAATTTGTAAGAATAGAAAAAGGGCGGCCTGAATGTCTAAGGTAATGTATAAGCTGCTCCTGCAACGTTGGAAGCATAAAGTTTTTTGGCATGGTCCAAAAAAGGAAAAGAAAATTGGAATAGCTCTTGTTATGCCTTAAGTCAATCACATCATATTAGTGGATCCATCCCATTTCCAGAGCATAAAGTAGGATAGTAACAAACTTTCGATATCCTATACATAATTTGTTAGATTTATCGCTTTGTACTTTGCTGTAACTTATATAAGTTGCAGTGTCAAGAGTTAGGAGATACAATTACTCACTCTAAAGTTTGAAGGCGCTACCGAGAGCACTAATACCTTGGCCTAAGAAAGGTCAATTAGTAGATTCGAGAGCCTAGCACATTTAGATACGTTTTAAAGTATAAATACAATTTATATCTAAAATCCTTCACTTGTAATTGTTTTAACATACAAAAAATAGTTTTCAGGACTGATTTATGGAGTTATTACCATAAGCTTCACAACTGGGTCCACTAGTGGCTGGGAGATACAGGATGAAAGGCCTTTGTTTTTGCAGACTGGTAGTGGTTTTAGAAAGGGTCAAGTTTATGATATGGGTGCCAAGTCTTCTCATTGTAGACCAGAGTATACTCAAAGCGAATATTACCGTGGAGAGACTTCAAGGGTTGCATCCTAGGGGATAGAAGCAAAGATGAATAAGATTCGAGTTGATTTTGAAAAGAAATTGAAGAAGATATATCAAAAGATTCAATAACTATTAGAAATGTAACAACATATCATTTAGCATTCGCACAATTACCACATGATACTGACTCCCGTTCAGGTTCAGGTAATGATGACGGCACTCTTAGTCATGGCGCTTGTGGTCCATGTGGGTGACAACTATTTGTTTTTTATTTTTTTTAATTTGTTGGTGAATGGTTATAACAAACTTTGTTATATTTTTTACATATTCCCTCCGTCTATAAATAATTGACTTAATTATAAAAATTATGTATATTAAAAAATTATGAAATTTTATAGTAAAAATTATTAAAATATTTATTATACTATTTGAAATATTTTTATTATCTTTCTCACCTTATTAATTTGAATCCCACAACTTCTTTAATTATATCATTTTAATAATTACATATGTCTCTCTTTTTTCACTTATATCCTTTGACTCTATCTTCTCACTTTTTATTTTAGAATCTTCTTTCTACTCATATAACCTCATTAAATTATATTTTTGACTATTTTTATAGAATAACGTGTTTTATTGTTGATTAAAATAACTTCAATATGAGTAATTATAATATTAATTAATTGATAAAAAATTATACTAAGGGTAAAATTAAAAAAAATAATTAAATATAATCTATATTTAGAAAGTGGACGATTATTTTTAAACAAATTAAAAAGAAAATTAGGCTAATTATTTGTAGACAAATAGAGTACTTAAGAGGTTATTGATTTATTTTAATTTAATTATGTGTCTTCAGAATCATGGATGTACTTTATGAGCATATTAATTTATGGTGCATTTGTTTAGGTTGATTTTGGTTGTAGATTATGAAAAAAGTATGACAAAGAACCCGATGTTTAGGAATTTATTGGAAAATTTTGCAATATTTTAAAAACTTACATTTATGGACTAATTGGTGATTGACAAACAGTCCGCATTAAAATTGGTCACTAATTAGCGATTAATTAGCAATCGACAAAAATTATTTTTTAAATATATAAAATATTGGTCGCTAATCGATTTTAATTCGCGATTCTAAATAGCAACCAATCGCTAAATTTTAATTTTCAAAAATCAAAAAATTGGTCGGAAATGGGTTACAAACTTGCTACTTCATTTTAATGAAATGTAAATTTTTTTTGTCCGGATATTGGTTATTGATTGTTTAGTGACGGAGTTATCGGACGTTAATTATTTGCTACTTGAATTTTTCGATCGCTATTACAGTCAATTATATTCTATCACTAATCCATCGCTGGATACGAATTTATCAGCTTCTTGTAGTAAAGATTCCGTTAAATAGTCTGAAATGCAGCAAAACTCCGGTAAAGTAATGACTATAAGATCATGTTCCATAAAGTCTAAAACATGAGAGTAAGACTAATTTATAAGGGACTTTACTTGAAGAGGAAGGTTATAATAGAAGAAACGGACGAAAAAAAAAGAAAGCATCCAACCATATATCCAACCACATGACCAAGAGCATTCACAAGAATCAAACATTTCTAAACAACCATAATGTGCTTTCTTGTAACATTATTAGGATTTTTATTCTTTATTAGCATTTTCCTTTAATTTGGCTTTCTTATGTACTTTTACATATAAACCCAATAAAACTATATTTTAGGCTATTTTTTCAGACGTTTCATTTCTGGTTTGTCACATCTTGTGTCTGCGGATTCGGGAGCACGACTATAGATCCGGATCCGGGAGCGCGACTATCGGCCTGACAACACTTACAATCAACTACTTGGCCGCCGTCCTCGCTAAATGGATATCTCAAGTTGACAATAGGTATTTAAGTCCATCCTTATATAATATTCACACTTCTTATCACAATCCCATTCACACATCTTATCTCAATCCCATATGGGATTGGAGTATTACATTTATCCCTCCTTTAGGCTCAAGTGTCCTCGCTGGACTTATATTTTAGAGGCCAAATCCAGGACCAACCAGGCGGCATGACTTAAGAGATTGGTTACCCGCTCTGATACCAAATGTCACACTGCCCATGGATCCGAAAGCACGACTATGGGTCTGGCCTATGGATCCGAAAGCATGACTATGGGTTTGGCAGCATTCACGAGCAACTATTTGGCTGCCATTCTCGTTAGACCAAAATATATATTTCAAATTGACAATAAATATTTAGACACATCTTTATATACCATTCATATTTCTTATCCTAATCTCATTCATACTTCTTATTATCTCAATTCCACGTGGAATTGGAGTATCACACTAACATTAACTATCAGCCAATCATTGACCAAGGGAACATTTAGCACCAATAGCAGAAAGAGGAAATTATCCAAATCGACATAGGACGTGTATAATATAACAAGTTGAAGTACCCATCCTTTTTTTTTTTTTTTTAAGTACCAATCCTTTTGGACTCATCCAAAATCGAAACTAATCAGGGCAGTAGGATATGTTGTTTTGGATGGCAGTTTTCTAATTTCTCGGAGTCGCGAATTTTTCGAATTAGGCAGGGATGAGAATAGGATTGGGCCCAATCCGTTGGCCTGCCAAGAGGAGGTGGGTTTGGGATGGTATTATATTATGCCCAGCCCGTTCGCGCTCCCGCTTGCCCCTTAATTTTTTATGTTTTGTATTTATATTTAATTATTTTATGGTAATATATATGTATAATATATATATATATATATAAATGTATTCTTATATTTATAAAATAACATATTATTAATATATTTTCATATTATATTCATACAATTTAAAATATAGTAAAGCATTAGACTTTTAAAATTTCTAAAGGATATATGATTAGTATTAATTTGAATTATTAATAAATTATATCATATTTTACTTTCAAAGTAAAATAAAATAAATATTTGATTGTATAAAACTAAATAATCTTCATATTTATTTTTTTATTTTACAATTTTTTTTAAATCTTGAATGAATGAAATTATATTAGGAAATTTAATTTTTCAAACTTGTACTTTAGTTACATAACTTGTTATGTTTTACTGTCATTAGTGTTGTATTTTTATATATTTTATTTATTGTTTAGTGTTATATTTTTAGGATTTCATTATTTTATTATTATTTTTTTAGATTGTCAAATTATAAAGTTGTGGATTTTTCCAATATTGATCTTTTCCCTACCTATTTTAATTTTTTGACTTTATTGGGGATTCTTTTTTTTAATTCCCTTCTCACCCGTTGTCTCCTTATTTCCCCACTTGAAGATGGGTTGGAGGTAGGGATGATTTTGTCCTCAACAGGCCGGGACCTTGGATCCAAGTCTAATAAGGCCAGAATTTCTAACTCACAACGCGTCCTAACACAATTGTCATCCCTATGTATTATACACATCTGAAATGTGTGCCTTTTAAATCAAAAAATTGTAAAGTTGTCCTGCCCTAGAGGTGTTATCTAGTGAATAACATATTTAGTTGGGATAAAAAGAGAGAGGAAAGGGGGAAAGGATATAAGGATTCGTTTGATAAAATTAAAATATAAATATTAAAATTTTAATATTTAAGTATTGAATTATGAAAACTATAAAGTTTAAAAATTGAATTCTAAAATATGAAGTCAGAGTCTGAAGTCTCAATTAATTATAATTATTTTTACATTACAATTTAGATTAAATATAAACGAATATTAATAATTAGATGAGTATTTAATAATATTTAAACTTTATAGTTAAATAACTTTCAATTCATTTGAAATTTATAATAAAATTTCAATACATTTTTAATCAATTAAGTGATAATAAAAAATGTTATCAAATTTAATTAATTAATTAAGTATTTAATATTATCCGTTATCAAATACACTTAATGAAATAAGTAATTAATTAATTAATTTGAAATACTTAATTAAGTTATTATACAGGTCCTAAATTTGAAGATAAATAAGTTATTTATATCATTTAGTTAAGAAAAAAATAGAGAAGAAGTAAATTAAGAGGGGACCCCCTCCACGTTAGAAAAATAATTCTTTCAAATTTAGATGAATTGAAATGTAAATTAATATAGTAATTGTAATTTATTTCCTTGCAATTTGGTCATTAAAGGGGGGAATCGTGAGATCTGCAGGTTTTGAAAGGCAAAATTTATATTTATTAAAAGAAAATATTCAAAGTATACGGATATAAAATTTTGAAGTAATGCTTCTTTTGGAAGATCAGTTTCATTTTAAGTGCTAAAATATATTTATAAATTGTCATAATTAAAACATCGATACGAAAAAATAAAATATTTTTAATTAAAGAAAAGCAACAAGAGGAAAATGACAAATATATATATATATATATATATATATATATATATATATATATATATATATATAAGCCGAATAAGAAGCCTGCCATTACGATATGTGAAAGTATCATAAGATGACACACGGTTAAATGATTTTTTTTAAAAAAAAAATAAAAATTATATTTGAATTCATTTAAAATATTAATTAGTTAAATTAACTAATAAAATATATATGTATTTAATATTAATATATTGAAATGTGTAATTCTTTAAATACTATTTAAATTAATACATTAAAATATGTGATTCTTTAAATACTATTTATGTATTTAATATTAATACATTGAAATGTGTGATTAATAATCTTAACTAATTAATTAATATATTGAATTTTAATAATATAATAACTCGTGTAATTCGGGACATTTAGTATTATATGAATAAGCAAAACTCAAAACCCAAAGTATGGCACAGGATTCGTCAAAAACATAGCCTGGTCCCCTCCCATTACATTACATCCTTAAATTGATATTTGTCAAACTAAAACATCCCTCAAGACATTCATTCACTACTACATCAACTTGGTCTCCAAAATCAGGACAAAATCTTCCTAAGCTCGAAACGTTTCTGTATATCTTTTGATAATTAATTAGAAAAATGTTGTGCAAAAGGGTGCCTCATGTGATACTCCTTTGATTTTGCAACAAGTATCACTTGCAACTGGCCGACAGGTGGCACCATCAACTTGGCCTTTTTTCCTTATTTTTCTCAAATTCCATTCTTACTTTTTGCTTTGAGATTATAATTTTGCATTAATATATTGTTTGATTCAAGTACAAAAGAAAGATTATTCAAAAAAAAAAATAATTTAGCAATTAGTACATTGAAGTTCGATGTTATAATCAAGGATTAAATTTTGAAAAAATGAAATATTGACTTGTGCAGCAACTAGAACCAACCGAGAAGTCACTTTTATTTATCCTTGTTTTTCTATTTTTCTTTGGAATAGTAATAGTAATAGTAGTAGTACACGACCTACTCACCTTTCAAATGAGACTTGATGTAAGGCAATGCTTCTAATTAGCAAATACTTTGTTTAATTTGATACGGATTCTTTTTTTTTTTTTTCCTAATGAGAATGGATTTGCAGGCAATAACTCAAGAGCCTTTGCCATGATGGAGTTATTATACGGGTTCTCAAGTCCATCACGGGCTATATAAACGGTTGTCCGAGCCCCGAAATCATAACAAGGGACCATATAAGAGGAAAACTGCCTAATCAATAGAAGTAAAGGCCAGACTATATACCGGTTTTTCAGTCCATGCAGAATCTACACAAATAGCTCTCTCATATATATATATATGACTCGAGTACTCTACTTTTAATTTCATCATAATATAGATAATAAATTACTTTTTATTATCTTATACTATTGCAAAAACAACAATTAGGTCATTTTGGTTTAAAAAAACTTCTTTTTATTACCTTATATTATAAAATTATGCATCGTACCTCCAACTAGGCATGACCACGGTTGACAAACCTCCAGTTGTTGGTTGACTAAAATGATAAATCTCAACCTTAAATTTTTAATTTCGGTTTCACGGTTGACGGTTGCGGTTGCGGTTGCGGTTGGCCAACCTTCAATTTGACGGTTTTTTAATTTTTAAAAATTTTATTTTTAAAAAAAGTATAAAAAAAAAAGTAAAAAAAAAGTTACAAACAAAAAATATATTAAAAAAGAGCTTGAACTTAATTTTAATTCTATAAAATTAAGTTGCCTACGTTCTACCGCAACCGTTGAAATGAGAACAGTAAGAATATCCTTAGTCATTAATGCTACAATAGGAAATTTGCTCTCATTTTCTTTCCACCACTTTAAGATATCAAATCTTTCAACTGTTTCATTCTACTTCGAATTATAAGTTAGATATAATTCAAGTTCCGCCGTGGAACTTGAAGATCCTTTTGGTCGTTTTGACCTTTCTACCATCCTCTTAGTTGCTGAGTTAATTTTTGAAGATTCGAATATTGGAATATCAATATCTTGAGTTTTTTGAATAGTCCCACCATACTTTCTAGAATATTCATAATATAAGTCGCAAAGAATATTATTTATGTTAGCTATTATATAAAAAAAATCTGGTCGACATGTAACATGTAGTACTAGTGTACCTGGTAATTTGTTGTTGTTTGGACTCCAAACCGAATTTTTGAGGATGGTGCCTTTTTAGATGTTGAGAGAGCATGCCATAACCCATTCTTGACTTGAATGCATATAATTTAGGAACACTAGTGCAGTAATTACTACATAAGAGAAGTAATACTACATATCTAACAAGTAGGAAATGCCAAAAATCTATTAGAAATAGTAATACATATAAAACAAGAAACAAAATTGAGTATGTCAATCCTCCACAGTATCATCTTTTCCTCTTCCTTCTTATCTCTTCTCGATATCATTTTTTCCTCTTCCTCCTTGTCTCTTCTATTGGAATATATGTCCTCTAAACTAATTTTATGATATAATTAATGAATTTATTAATAAAAAATTATTTTTAAAATTTATTTGTGAATTTATATTTATTTGTTCACGATTTTTGTTTGGATAAGACCCATTGTGTTTAAGTAATGATCCATGTGAATGGTGATCTTTCACAGTAAGTTATGGATCACGGATTACTTAACACATAAATGTTTGTTCTTAACCGATTGATGAGAATGGGAATCTCATAATGTTTAGGTTATTATGTTATGAATTCCAAATAGGGAATGACTTACCTTTAGCCAGTGAATAGTCCACTCACTTTATAGCATGAGCGTATTTTGAATACGTAGAATAGAACATGTAATAGTAGTTTCTAAAAGTACTATTTAGAAGAAACCTAGACTATTACTGCTATAGCGTGGACTAATACTCTACTGCTTTAGTATGAGTTAGTGGTCTGACGAAATTGGAAGCATGCACTTTGATATGCTGTAGTTGAGGTTCTTTCGTAGAGCCGATATACTTGTATGTTGGGTATATATGACTAGTTAATTAAGATAGACTTGTACAAGATAACTTCTATGCTATATCGCCCCTTGTGACTGTTCAAATGATCTAAATATCTAGGGCCTTGGGGAACATGATTTGGATGTTTACTTTAGGGTAATTCCCTTGGAAAGTGGAAACATTCTAAGAGTCGTAGATAATTGGACTAGAAATCTAAGGATGGTAGATGTCTATTAAAGAGGTGTTAGTACACTCCTCCTCTCTAAATGCCCGGCGATCCATAGAGGAGTATTTTAGTCATTACACCTTATGTCGAAGATTTTGCTAACGCGGTATTGTCCTCGGGGTCAATATTTTCTTATGGTGATATTAGAAAATATTTAAAATGCAAAATATAGCTATATATATAGTAAGGGTATTTTGGTCATTTTAGTAGCCAAAACGATGTGTCTTTTGGTTCCGGAATAGCCCTTAAGTTCTAACAAATTTGAGTTAAGGAATTGGTCTTAATAATTATGGATTTTATTTTATTTTATTTAAGTTGTCTAATTTATTATTAAGATAGAATAAAATAAAAGGGCCTTGAGAGAGTATACATGTTATCTAGTTTTATTGGTTAATTAATTATTTAGGGCCCAAGGCCCAGATTAAATAATTAGAAAATTAATTTGGATAAAAACTAGATAAAATGCCTGATATTTTATATTGATTTATTTGGGCTTGTTAATTATTTATTGGGCTATTTAATGAAGCCCAGAAAATAAATAATTGAGACTTATTATTTATGGTGTTCAAGAATAAAAGTAAATAATTTTATCTGACCCAATGAATAAGACCAGAGGTAAAATAAAATTAAAAAAACAATATGGGATGGATCCCATATTATTTTGCGTAAAAGATAACAGAAATCATGGTGCTTTTTGTTTCATACTGTTGGTCTCTCTCTCATGGCGAATTGATGAGATGAAATGAAAAGGAAATCAAGGAAAGAGAACTTTGGATTTTCATTTTATAGGAAACCCATTTGTCACAGAAGCATTCTTAGGTTAAGAAAATATAGCAAACCCAACATTCTGTAAGCATCACCGGCAGTGGAAAGGGCTCCATTTCGGAAGCTCAAAAGCTTCGCGTGAATAAGACGAAGCCGACGTTTATAAAGATGTGATCCAGTAGTTTCAAGCATCCTGGTACAGACATCTTCTTTAGTGCAAATAAGGTCATTCAAACACAGAGGAAAATTTTTCATTATGTAAGCATGCTTTCGGTTTCATCAATTTTGCCATTTTCATCCTTCAAGTGGTATCAGAGCCATGTTTTGGAAAATGTAGGAAGCATGCTAGGCTTACCTAAAAAAAAAATTGTTTTAGTTGTTTTCTGTAAATCTTCGCGTTTCTGATATGGGGTAGTTTCTGTGTAAGTTTCGCGAGTGGAAGCATAAGAACACTATAATTTACTCCTCTCTTAAATGTATCATGTAAGCCCACTGTTTTTACGGGTATAGAAGCTTGTTAGGTGGCTTTACATGTTGTCTAGACAAAAGAACCAGAAGAAGAAATAAAAAATCGCAGAAAAATATGGAGAAGATGAACCGAGCCGAGCCTAGCCGAACCGCCTACCTTGGATGTGAGAGGAGCCGCTGAGCCACAGCTTTGAGCCGCAGTAGCGTAAGTTGGCGAGGAAAGCTTTCTCGTAGAAGCCTTTGGCTTCCTCGCAGTGCGCGAGGAAGCAAATTGCAATTGCCGCGCTTAGCGATTTTGACCTCAGCAGCAGGGCTGGAGGCGGGCCGCGTCGCGGGCACCCACCTGGATCTCAACCCATGGGTTTTCCCATGGGCTATGATCCAGCGTGGCGGGTGCACTGGACCATCAATAATTTTTTTTTGTCCCATATCAAGCGAAGTTATTTTTATTGCAATAGTTAATATTCTTTGAATATTTTGCATAAAAATAATAGTAAAGAAAATTTAGGATTAAATAAGATCATTAATTAATTAATGTATTTAATTCTATTATTTGGACACTTAAGTTAAAAGAATAGAAAAGAATGAAAACATTTACAGTTTTCTAGCATGCTTATATCTTTTTGTATTCTATGTGCGCGTTTTCTCAAAGACCAAAGTCTTTGGGAATTTTTGACAAAGAAAAAAGAATATTTTTCTTAAATCAAATGGTTAATTTTAATTCGAACAAAAATTAATTTTTGGTTATTTTCTCAAAGGATTTTATCCTTGACATAGAAAATATTTTGAATTTAGATATTTTTGTGAATTAAAATAGAAAACCATTTTGATTTAATTTTAACAAGAAAAATTATTTTTGTCAAATTAAACTTGAGATCAAAATCTCTCGAAAGTTTTATTGAAAATATTTGAAATTGTTAAGTTTATTAACTAAAATAAAATTAAACTATGAAAAAATTTCTCAAAGGGTATAAACTTTGATATAGAAATTTTTATGAGTTTATATATTTTATTTTTGAGTTAAAAGAAAATTTAATTGAAATTTTCAAAAGATATGTTTCAAAAAAACCCTTATTTTAAAATATTAAGTGGGAGAGAGGTTCCAACGGCCCCACGGCTAAATTCACTATCCTCATTAGAGTTCGTGGGTCCCCTCGCATCACCCTGGGAGTGAACCCGTATAGGATGAGAATACCACAAGAATCTAGAACTAATGGATGTATGTAATTAATAACCTAGGACACGTGCTATGATCGGTCAGCCCACGTTGGAGGTTATAGTGCGAGGAATATCCATAACGTTGGAGGTTATAGTGCGAGGAATATCCATAGGAAATGAGAAGAAATAGTCATCCCACGATAAAGTTATCTTCTAGATCATTACCTAGAAGGAAAATTAATTTGTGGTGGTTAATACACTTAGTTTAGGAAATTGTTAATCTTCCCAAGAAGTTATGACAGTTTTTCTAGGAGCCGAATTAATCATATTAAAGATAATAGTGATGTGGTTAACTATTATCGAATTTAATATGAGGATAAAGCCACAAATTATTTTATTTTTCACAAACTGAATTTTTTTTAAAATTTTTTTTTCAGAAATGGTTGGTGAAAGTTCTTTTAGTCCTTTGACCGTTATTCTCTTAGATAATAAGCTAACGAGTCCAAATTATGTTGACTAAAAAAGGAACTTGAATATAATACTCAGTATTGAAGAGTATAAGTATGTCCTCTTTGACACCTACCCTGTTATTGGGGGGAGGGGGGGTTCCACCGCTGAGGAACGAGAAGCTGAGAAAGTATGGAAGAAGGCTCACGAGATAGCTCGATGCTATATGTTGGCCTCCATGTCTAATGTCCTCCAATCTAAACATAAGCGCATAACCACTGCGTACGACATTAGTCAATCACTAGCCACGATGTTAGCAGATAAGAGCCAACCCGCAAGGTAGGAGGCTCTTAGGACGATCATCAATACTAAGATGGCTAAAGGAGCATCAGTCATAGAGCATATACTCAATATGATTGCTGTTTTCGAGGAAGTAGAAGTCTTAGGGGATGTAATTGACCTCGAGAGCCAAGTGGACATGATTTTCGAATCTCTTCCGGTCTCTTTACTCAGTTCAAATAAATTATAACATA
Source organism: Voacanga thouarsii (assembly GCA_026120185.1). Classification (NCBI taxonomy): domain Eukaryota; kingdom Viridiplantae; phylum Streptophyta; class Magnoliopsida; order Gentianales; family Apocynaceae; genus Voacanga; species Voacanga thouarsii. Next base: position 1,378,941 of record JANUWF010000328.1, read on the forward strand.
ACAAGTTAAATATGCATTTAACTAAGTTAATGAAAGAGCTCCAGGTGGCAGAGAAGGTCATGAAGCCACAGTCTAAGGCTATGATTGTTAGGACTTTTTCTTCTAGAATTGGGCCCAAGCCCAAGAAGTTCAATAAGAAAAAGGGAAATGCACCAACCCAGCCCAACAAGCCCAAATGCAAGTGTTTTAAGTGCGGGCAGAAGGGACACTAGAAAAAAGAGTATCCAGAACTTGAAGCCAAGAAAAACCCTATAGGTATTGTTCTCTATCTAGAGTCAATTTCAATGGTTGGATCAACTTCCACTTGGATTGTTGATTATGATGCCACTGATCATATCTGTAACTCCTTGTAGGGGTTTAGGAAGATAAGAAGACTTCAAAAGGGCGAGCTTGGACTACGAATAGGAAATGGAATGCAAGTATGGGCCCTTGCAATAGGAGAACTGAATTTTGTTTTTTATTGTAATAAAGTAATTATTTTGAAGGATATTTTATATGTACCCAGTTTTAGACAAAATTTGATTTCAGTTGCAAAACTAATAAATCATGGATATTTTGTTTCTTTCCATTCTTGTATTACTATCAGTAGAAATGGAGAAGTTTTATATATAGGACACATGTATGAAAACTTAATCTTTTTAAATTCTACAAACAATCAAATAAATAATGCTCAATCTGAATATTTAAATAAGAAGAGAAAGACCAATGTTAATGACTCATATATTTGGCATCTAAAGTTAGCCCATACTAACTCAACCAGAATTCAGAGGTTAATTCATGATGGGCCTTTGGGCTCATTAAGATTGGAAAGTTAGCCTTAGTGTGAATCCTGCCTTATGAGAAAAATGACCAAAAAGTCATTCACCCAAAAGGTTGATAGAGCTAAGGAGATATTGGGCCTTGTTCATACTGATGTGTGTGGTTCTTTGTCTACACAAGCCAGAGGGGGTTTTGAGTACTTCATCACTTTCACGGATGATTGTACAAGGTTTAGTTGTGTCTATCTTATGAGGCGTAAGTCTGACTCTTTTGATAAGTTCAAAGAGTTTAAGGTTGAAGTGGAGTGTCGGGCAGGAAAATTGATCAAAACCTTACGATCATATCGTGGTGGAGAATATCTCATTGATGAGTTCAAAGATTACATGGTACATCATGGGATAGTATCTCAACTCTCTGCACCGAGTACACCCTAACAAAATGGAGTAGTTGAGAGAAAGAACCGGACATTAATGGAAATTATCTGAAGCATGATGTCTCATACTATTCTTCCGGTCTCTTTCTGGGGATATGCCTTGGAAACAATAGCATACATTCTGAACTTGGTGCCTTCCAAGTCAGTATCTAGGACATCCTATGAGATGTGGATTGGACGTAAGCTAAGTCTAAATCACCTCAGGATATAGGGCTGTCCAGCTTATGTACTGATTAAGGTAGATAAACTAGAACCAAGATTAGAATTATACTACTTTGTTAGGTATCCAAAAAGGATAAAAGGATGTTACTTTTATCATTCTAAAGAAACAGAAAGTACTAGTAAGTACTAATGCTAGATACTTAGAGGATAATCAAAGTACTTCCACTAAAGGTTCAACAAGGTTGGAACTCAAGGAGAAGTTATCTTTGGAATCAACTTCTTCAGACCCGATTATGGAACAAGAAGAGGCACAACCTCAAGAACTTGTACAAACGGAGCTTCGTCATAGTGGAAGGATATCTAGAGTTTTAAAAAGATGGATAGGTGAGGCTTTCGAGCTAGTTTCTGACCATCAGGAATAAGATCCCACTAGATACGAGAAGGCTATTGCTGATACCGATACAAATCTATGGCATGAAACAATGAAAGTCGAGATTGAGTCTATGTACTTCAATCAGGTTTGGGATCTTGTAACTTCACCTGAAGGGATAAAACTCATTGAGTGTAAGTGGCTATACAAGAGAAAGAGGGGAGTGGATAGGAAGGTGGAAACCTTCAAAGCTAGACTTGTGGCAAAAAGGTATACTCAGAAAGAGGGAATTAATTATGATGAAACCTTTTCGCCAATAGCCATGCTTAAATCCATCTGTATCCTCCTTGCCATTGTTTGTTATTTTGGTTATGAGATATGACAAATGGATGTGAAGATGATATTTCTTAATGGCCATCTTAACGAAGACATCTATATGTCCTAACCGGAAGGTTTTATTGCTAAAGACCAGGACCATATGGTTTGCAAGTTTAAGAAGTTCATTTATGGATTTAACCAGACATTTAGAACATGGAACATTCGTTTTAATGAGACCGTAAAGTCTTACGGTTCTATTTAAAACGAAGATGAACCATGCGTGTATAGAAAATTGGAAGGCATAAATATAGTTTTTCTTGTTCCATATTTGGATGACATTCTACTCATTGGGAATGATGTTGGAACATTATCATCTACTAATGTTTGACTGTCTAGTCAATTTAGTATGAAGGACTTGGGAGAAGCCAATTACATTCTTGGGATTAAGCTTCTTAGAAATAGGAAACAAAAAATGTTAGGATTATCCCAAACGACATACATTGACAAGATGTTGGCCAAGTTTAACATGAACTCATGCAAGAGAGCTCTAATCCCTTGCAGACATAGGTTGTCTTTTTGTTCTAAGGACTGTCCTAAGTCTCGAGAAGAAAAAGACAGGATGAGTAAGATTCCCTACGCTTTGACTGTGGGAAGTCTTATGTACGTTGTAACACCCCACTACCTAGGCCCAACAAGGTCGGGGATGTCGCCCCATCCAGAGGACAAGGGGTCTTTATAACTAGGTTACATAAAAATAAAATAGAATAAAGACTTTAAAATTAAACTTATTACAACCCAAAAGATAAGTACTGGAACAAATCCAAATAAACTGTTTGCAACAATCTCTCCAAAACATCACATAAAGTAAATAACATGAGTCTTCAAAGCATAGGCGACAATCTAGCTAATGACCTCCACAGCAGGATCTTCCTGAAAACATGGCGTAAAAGGTGGTGAGTGTTTCAGGTAAAATAATTCATGTATGCAAATTGTAAAAGTTTCATAAGAAAAAGGTGCTGGCAAGCAATAAATAAGTGTTGAAAATAAAGAGTGGCGTTTCACTTTTCAAACTATACATGTGCCCAATAAATACAACCACTCAAATGGATAGCCATGGGTTACCACACGTTGGGCCCCATGACCAGATAACAGTCAAAATGCCACACTTTGTGCAAGCTGACAAAAGGTAGGTGTACAGCCTACCGGGTGAGATACTCCTCCATCTCTACACCCAAGCTTACCGGTTTTCCACTCCGGAACACACATTCCACATGACTGAAACTTACTAGCTCGGACCGGTATGACTTACCGGACTGGCATCCTATCCAGGAAGGATTCACCCCCCAGAGGTGGCCACCTACTGAGAGACTTACCCTAACCCTTCAAAGACTAGTCTTGGTGGTCTACCCTTATTGAGTACTCAACGTTGATTGTTCCACTTAGGAGAAAATTGATTACACTTTTCTTTATTTGGAAATAGCAATTAAGGGTTTCTAAAAGTCTTGTCAAAGTTGGGTTTTAGAAAAAATTTAGCATTTTGTGTAAAACTGCTTGTTTAACTTTCAAATGATTTGCTTGACTGAAATAAAATGAAAAACAGTCCTTAATTGCCTTTACAAAATAATTGTCCATATATATCATATTTGGCTTGCCACAATAACTTTTTGGTCTTCACAAAACTCCATGCAGGAGCTTACCTGATTCTTCGATTGCTCAACTCAAACGTTTTCTAAGGCTGACCTAACCCCGCCTGGGGTGAACACAAAACATAAGGTTACATTCGAGCTATATCTGCCTTACATAAATAATTTCTTAGCTCAACTAGTTACAACCATGACTAGCTATGACCCCAATATCCTAAGCTTTAAGGCTAGGTGATAAAGAATTTTATAAAATAAGTTTTAGTTGATAAGTTAAAATAACTTAGGGTTCTAAAATAATTGCTAATAAATTATAGACCCAACTAATAATTCTTGAGTGTTATTTTTAATAAATAAACTAAGGTTTGAATATTAAGTCCTAAATAGTATTAATAAATGGCGATTTAAAAATAGCTTTATTATAAATAAATAATAAACTACAAATAACCTTTAATTAATTTTTAAATAGATAATAAATAATTAGTAATAAATAAAATTAATAATCAATGAATTATTTTAAATTTTAATTAACAAATAACAAATAGATTTTAATATAAATAATATTTTATTTATTGTAAAGGATTTATTACTATATATATTATTTTTAATAAAAGATCTCCTTTATTTGATAAAGAAAATATTAATATTTTAATTAATAAACCACTCCAAATCTCCCTAGAGTTTCGAATTCTATAGAGAAAAATATAGTAGTATTCTATTCAAGGTAATAAAATTTGTTAATAAAAATAATCTAGCCTTAACAAGGAAAATACTTTTTCTCCATGATTTTCCTATTGCTAGGAAGGATTCATGATCACATTCTCCATCATCAACAATATATTAATCCATTCATGAACATACACTTGAACTATCTCATACTATCACATGGCCAAAATCCTACTAAGCATAATCATCAATCATGGTTTCCATGGAAAAATAAGAACATAAAAGCCTAACCACCTTTGGTGTCATAATATCTAATCATGCTTCAAACATCCATAAAATTTATTAAGCATGAAGAACATACATTGACTCGAAAGGGAAACACATACATCATAGTCATATACAACAATCATTATGTCCTAACCCCAATCCCTTTATGCATATACTCAATCCCTTATCCATATTTCATTATTCCTATCAATATCAAAGAGACATGAATACTGAATTAAAAGAAGGATTAAAGGAAAAATACTTGATTTGATGAACACTTCGATGAAGAATTAAGAAGGTCCACGTGATTGAGAGCCTTGAAGGATCCAACGGGAAAACGGCCATGGTTGATGGTTGATCAACCATTTCGGTTGGAAGAGAGAGAGAGAGAGAGAGAGAGAGAGAGAGAGAGAGAGAGAGAGAGAGAGAGAGAGAGCATTAGAACAGTACAATTGAATGGAAGAAGATGAACAAGAAGGTTGTTCTTGACTTACCTTGTTGATGTTCTTGAGACCTTCAAAAAAAAGTTAATTTTGATCCGCTCGAAAATTCTTGTTTGCGAGGTTTTGTGTTATAAATACCAGAAATGAAGTTTAGAGATTAAATGGAAGTGATTTGGAGTGTTTGAGAGTGATTGGAGGTGTTTAGAGTATGTTTAGGCTTAAAGAAGGTTAGTGTGTGTTCTTGGTGTTCTAGGTGAAAATGGAGAGAATTTGGAAGAAGTGCTGCACGAATTTTGGTAGAGGGCTGGCCGAATGGTATTGAGTGAATGAGGGTTTCGGTTTTCAGCAAGAAGGAGAGAGAATGATCAGATTTTTTTTGAAATTGAAATGGAGGAAATGGTGGAGATGTTTAAGGTAACAGTTAGCTATGGTGTTTGATCAAGAGAGGTTTCTATGGTCTTCAATGGTGCCGGCTGAATATGGTGGTTTTGCTGAATTGATTGAAGGTTAATGTTGCTCCAAGGCTGGCCAAAATTCAGTCTTAAATGCCAGAGGAAATTCTGGTTTATTTGCCTAATACAACAGTGATTTTAATGGAGTAAAATGCTGAAGTTATTTGAAGTTCAAAAAGAGTTTGAATGGAGTGATCTTAGGAGAGTTTTGTGGTGTGGCTATGGAGTCCTTATGCTCAAGGTGAGTGTGGGGTTAATGGTGTTCAGTCTACATCTGAGCAAGGTTCAATTTTACAGAGGTTGAAGGTGATTTTCGGCCTAGGCTAGAAGGGAGCAAAGCTGGAAAAAAAATCTGGTTTCATGGTTGTTCTTAGTTTCGAAGATTGCAGATTTTTTTGTGCAGAATTTTTGCACTCACTTGGCTCGGTTTTTCAGAGGTTCTTCTGGGGTGTTTGAGGGTCTTCCAAGGATGGTTTTTCTGCCTTATTTCTGGACAAATACATGGGAGTTTTGCTGGCTTGGAGATGAACTAAAAATAGCTTCATTTCCTTGATTGAAAGTGGCGAAATGCCCAGAATTTTTCCTGGTTTGGTGCTGTTTTGTGCAGTCCGAAAATTGCATAGTTTTTTCAGCTTTCAAGCCACATGAAATGACCATTTTCTTGGCAGCAAATGAATGGGTTTATTGGCTGTATTTTCGAAGAAGTGGTCTGCAAAAAATCTGGAAAATTTCCAGATTTTCCTTCACTAGAATATGAACAACATGAAGGTGAGTTTGAAGGTGTTTTCATGGTGATTGATTTTCTCTTGGAAACCCTTTCTATTTCTCCTCCTACTTTCGGCGAACTTCCCAACCTCCAAAGCTGATTTTCGAATTTCATGGTGGAGGGATTATCACAGATTTTTTTTTTTTGGAATTTAAAAGAAAGGATTTAATGATTTTAAATTATAAAGATGTTAGGACAAGCTAGAGGTAATAAAAGGACAAGAATTCCTCTAGAATTCTTTTTAGGACATGAGGATAAGATTAGGACATTCTCTTCATGTCTCCCCTAAGACAACATTCCTATTTCCATGAAATGCAAGAAAACAAAAATTCAAACTTAGTTAAGATAATCATGAAAAAAGCTTAAATGATGGGATTCGAACTCATGACCTTAGAAATTAATTCACCAAGCTCTAACCACTAAACCACACTAACTCTTGTTCTTATTTTCTCACCCACATATTCTTCTTGTTTAATTCTCAAGCTATCTTCCTAATTTGACCTCAAGCAAAATTACCATTTTACCCCTCCTACTCGATAAGCATAACTAAGCATTTCAACCTATAATCCACAACTCTAAAGCACATAAAATCATTCAAAAACATATACATTCATGCTAAATAATATGATATGCAATCCCGACCCCCTTACTCTAGGGTTGGCTTTAGGTGGGGTTTCACATACGCCATACTGTGCACTAGACCAGATATCTGCTTTACCGCAGGCGTAGTTAGCAAATATCAGTCAAACCTTGGGGAGGTTCATCGGCAAGCTATAAAGCATTTTCTTAAATACTTCAATGGTACGAGAGATTATATGCTGGTTTACAAGGCTGACGACTTGGTTCTTACTGAATACACAGACTCATATTTTCAGGCAGATAAGGATGACAGAAAATCCATTAATGGATATGTCTTCACCTTGTGTAGAGGAACTGTTTCATGGAGGAGTATCAAGCGATCTTATATTGCTGACTCAACCATGGAAGTTGAGTATGTGGCAACTTCGGAAGCATCCAAGGAAGCAATCTGGCTCCGGAAGTTTCTTTCAAAATTTGGAGTTATGCCACACATGGATAGACCGATTATGGTGTATTGCGATAACTCTGTAATAATCTCGCAATCCAAAGAATCTAGGAACCATAATAAGGGAAAATACATCCAGAAGAAGTACTACCTAATCCAGAATTTCATTTAGTGACGGAAAATCGTGGTGGAACAGATAGCCCCAGAGAAGAATCTAGCAGATCCCTTCACTAAGCCTTTGGCTGAAAGAGTCTTCAAGAGATACTTAGACGCTATAGGGATGGGCACCTGCAGGCTTTCTTAGTCTTAGAGTGCAAGTGAAAGATTGTTGGAATAAATGCCCTTTAGACTAGTTTCTGATGCAATTATCGAATTTTTTAATAAAAGAATTTATTCTCAATTTTTTTTTTTGAATTTATATTTTCTTTGTGCACAATTTTCATTCAGATAAGACCCATTGTGTTTAAGTAAGTGATCCATAAGAATGGTGGTCTTTCACAGTAAGGTATGGATCACGGGTTACTTAATATATAAATGCTTGTTCTTAACCGATTCATGAGAATAGGAATCTCATCATGCTTAGGTTATTATGTTATGAATTTCAAATGGGGAATGACTTACCTTTAACCAATGAGTAGTCCACTCACTTCATAGCATGAGCGTATTTCGAATACGTAGAATAGGACATATAATAGTGGTTTCTAAAAGTACTATTTAGAAGAAACCCAGATACCACTTGAGTATGAGTTAGTGGTTTGACGAAGCTGGAAGTATGTATTCTGATATGTTGTAGTTGAGGTTCTTTTGTAGAGCCGATATACTTGTATATTGGGTATATGTGATTGGTTAGTTAAGACAAACTTATACAAAATAACTTCTATGATATATCGCCCCTTGTAACTGTTCAAATAATTTAAATATTCAGAGTCCTAGGGAACATGACTTTGATGTTTACTTTAGAGTAGCTCACTTGGAAAGTGGAAACATTCCAAAAGTCGTAGATCATTAGACTAGAGGTTTAAGGATGGTAGATGTCTATTAGAGAGGTGCTAGTATACTACTATTCTCTAAATGTACGACAATGTGTAAAGGGGTATTTTAGTCATTACACCTGTAGGTCGAAAACTTTGCTAACGCGGCATTGTCCTTGGGGTTAATATTTTCTTATGGTGATAATAGAAAATATTTAAAATGTAAAATATAGCTATTTATATAGCAGGGGTATTTTGGTCATTTTAGTAGCCAATGCGAAGTGTCTTTTGGTCCCCGGAATAGCTCTTATGTCCTGACAGATTTGAGTTAAGGAATTAGTCTTAATAATTATGGGTTTTATTTTATTTTATTTAAATTATCTAATTTATTATTAAACTAAAATAAAATAAAAGGCACAAGAGAGAGTATACATTTTATCTATTTTAATTGGTTAATTAATTATTCAAGGCTCAAGGCTCAGATTGAATAATTAGAAAATTAATATGAGTATAAACTAGATAAAATCCCTGATATTTTATATTGGTCTATGTGAGCTTGTTAATTATTTATTAGGCTGTTTAATGAAGTTTAGAAAATAAATAATTGAGACTTATTATTTATGGGTGTTCAAGTACAAGAGTAAATAATTTTATCTAGCCCAATGAATAAGACCAAGAGTAAAATAAAATTTAAATAATTAATTAATTAATTAAAAAAATAACACGGGATGGATCCCGCGTTATTTTGCGTGAAAGATAATAGAAAGTATGATGATTTTTGTTTCATGTTGTTGTTGGTCTCTCTCTCTCTCAGTGAATTGATGAAACGAAATGAAATCAAGGAAAGAGAGCTTTGGATTTTAATTTCATAGAAAACCCATTTGTCACAGAAGCTTTCTTAGGCTAAGAAAATATAACAAACCCAACATTCTATAAGCTTCACCAGCAGTGGAAAGGGCACCATTTAGGAAGCTCAAAAGCTTCGCGTGAATGAGATGAAGTTAACGTTTATAAGGACGTGATCTAGTAGCTTCAAGCATCCTGGTACAGACATCTTTTTTAGTGCAAATAAAGTCATTCAAACACAGAGGTAAATTTTTCGTTCTGTAAGCATGCTTTCAGTTTCATCAATTTTGCCATTTTCATCCTTCATCTTCCTAGTATCATCTTTTCCCTTCCTCCTTGTCTCTTCCCGGTATAATCTTTTCCCTCTTCCTCCTTGTCTCTTCCTCTCCTCAGTCCAAATACATCTTCCCTCCCTTCATCTGTCATCTGCCTATTCCTCTTCCTCTTCCTCCTTTTCCTCATTCATTAAATACATGTAAAACGAGATAATATATATATTCTTCAAAAAACCACAAAGAGACCAAATATCTATTCATGGAGTCTCCTCTTCCTCGCACAGAAAATTTTGATGTGTTTTCCTTTCTAAGCTAACCACTTCCTCTTGATTTTAGATGAGATACTTTTGAGGACCTTTTTTTTTTTTGCTTTTCACCCGTCTTCTTCATCTGGAAGTGTGCTTGATAATGAAACTGAACTCTCTTTTGGTTTGTTGTGATATGAATCTGTGGAAGTTCTAGATATGTTATTATGGATTTCTGATTTGATCTACACATTCAAGAGACTACTTTTGATGCCGTTCCTTTGATGGAGGATATGCTTATGCATAATCCTTTCTACTCCCTAATGGATTTTGAACAAAGTCAGAACATGGTTCAAGGTTATCATACATTAGAACATAGATTTTGAATGGCATTACCTTTACTGAGATTATTTTTCTTTTTCCAGGAGAAATATGGAGTGGTCTTGGCAACGAATTCGGAGTGAGTCTAGGTATCACTTCAAACGGCAGTCAATGTATCACTTCAGACGAAGTTCTTGTAGAGAAGAAGATGATTAGGACGCATAGAGAGGAGAAGGGCAGTAGCTCCAAGACATTATCTAGAGCAATCATTTTGAAGTACTTTTGCATGCCACTTACTCGAGCGGCTAAAGAATTGAATGTTGGCCTAACCCTTCTAAAGAAAAGATGTAGGGAGTTGGGAATTTATCGATAGGCTCACAGGAAGTTGAAGAGTTTGGAGATCCTAATCAAGAATGTTCAGGAGATGTGAAATGAAGAAGAATGAGGACATATGGCTGAGAAGAAGTTGAGAGAAGCCATTGAAATATTGGAACGTGAGAAGAAGTTAATTGAAAAAATCCCTGATACGCAGTTGGAGAAATGAACAAAGAGATTGAGATAAGTTTGCTTCAAGGCCAACTTTATGAAGAGAAAACTTATATGTACCTACGGTACTTGGAACTGATAAAAAATTACTGCGACACTTCCGATTAAATTGACACTTTTTCTTTTTCGTTATCTTTCAATAAATATTTATTTCTTATTTGATCAATTTATGCTTTTACAAAATGTTAATTATATTATCTTGTTAATTAAAAATATTTATTATGAGTTTGTAAGTTTCTTTAAATAAAAAATTAAGAGTATAAGTATAGAGGAAAAATATATCTATTTTAATAATATGAATATTTATTTTTAAATATAAAAAACAAAAATGTGAATATTTAACTCTAGTGGGAAAGAATAATATTTAAAAAAAAAAGAAAAAAAGAAGAAAGCGAATGAGAATTATAGTATTATTCAAGTTCAAATTGTTAATTTTACCTTTCATCCACAGCTGAAGGAAGTAAATGATATTTTTTAAAGCTTAAGGCAGCATTTAGTACAAATGCGATAATATAAGAGCATAAAAAGCAGGCTCTAAACTATAAGGGAGTAAAAGGTAATTCACCCCAATATACATTAGTAATTTTTCATTGCTTTACAATCTAATAAATGAACGAAATAATAAAAAGCTCGACACTTTTCCGTACCTAGTTTAGGATTTTCTTCATCCAAAAAAAATAAATAAATAAATAAATAACAAAAATCTTTTAAGTAGGATATAGGTTACTGTCAATGCCTTGAATTTTGGCAGTGGTCAATTGTGTGATAACCAATTAAAGAGCGAAAGATGGGCAACAGATCAACCAAAGAACTAAAAATCTTAAATCGAAGAGCTTAAAACTTGAAGCACATCACTCGGAATTCTTATATAAAGAGCAGAATTCTGCAAACATAGAAGAGAAGTGCAAGTCCCCGTTGAGGTTTATACTGGGGAGCTTGGAAAACACTTGAGATATTATATAATTTCTTGCAAGTGTTATAAAATTAGGGTAGTGTTAGAATAAAATCTACACACTACACACTAAGAAAATTCTAACTATTCTTTGCACAAGAATTTCTCTTCAAACTTCTCTCTTTCTTTCTCTCACAATTCTTTCTCTAATCTTTCTTTCACTAATCTTTCTTTCACAAAATGATGGTGTATTACAAGCTTAGAGAATAGCTCTATTTATAGAGCTTTAATTAGTGGAATACATCATGGCATACATCATCTTCAACTAATCTCAATTAATGGTGTCTCCACTAAATGGTGGACATCCATAAAAATCTTCTAATAATTCACATAAATTCATAATTAGTGGAGCCTCCACTAATTAATGGAGATTCCAATAATTCATAACACTCCCCCTTGGATGTCCATCCATACATAAAGAATATACATCGTTAAAACCTTACTAGATAAAAACCCAGTGGGAAAAAAATCTAGTGAAGGAAAAAGAGTACACTATTCTATATGTCTGTTTATTACTCCCCCTGATGAGATGATTCCTTTAAATCTTTAAACCGACGCATACCGATTTTATATCTCAACTTCTCAAATGTTGCAGTCGGTAAAGTCTTCGTGAAAATATCTGCGAGGTTGTCACATGACCGAATTTGTAGCACATCAATTTCACCTTTCTTCTGGAGTTCATGAGTAAAGAAGAATTTTGGTGAAATATGTTTTGTCCGATCTCCTTTAATATATCCTCCTCGTAATTGAGCTATGCAAGCTGCATTGTCTTCATAAAGAGGAGTTGGAATATCTTTGATTGATGATAATCCACAACTTTCTCGGATATAATGAATCATGGATCTTAGCCATACACATTCTCGACTTGCTTCATGAATGACTATAATTTCAGCATGATTTGAAAAAGTAGCTGATTGTTTTGTAGAACGCCATGATATAGCAGTATTTCCACATGTAAATAGATAGCCCGTTTGAGAACGTGCTTTATGTGGATCAGATAAATAACCAGCATCCGCATAACCTATCAATGTTGGACTGGTTTTATTTGAATAAAATAATCCGAGATCAATTGTACCTTGGAGATATCGAAGGACTTGTTTAATTCCATTCCAATGTCGTCGTGTTGGTGAAGAACTAAATCTTGCTAATAAATTGACAAGCAAAAGCAATATCGGGTCTTGTATTATTAGCAAGATACATCAATGCACCAATTGCACTCGAGATATGGTACTTCGGGACCAAGGAGTTCTTCATCATTTTCTTGAGGTCGGAAAGGATCTTTATCCACATTTAATGATCAGACGATCATTGGAATACTCAATGGATGTGCTTTGTCCATGTAAAATCTTTTTAGCACTTTTGCTGTATATGTTGATTGATTAATAAATGTTCTACTCTCCAGATGTTCAATTTGTAAACCAAGGCAAAATTTGGTTTTACCAAAATCTTTGATTTCGAATTCTCTTTTTAAATAATCAATTGTTTCTTGGAGCTCTTCAGGAGTTCCAATAAGATTAATATCATCAAGATATATAGCTAATATCACAAATTTAGAACCAGATTTCTTAATAAAAACACATGGACATACCTGGTCATTTTTAAATCCCGCTTTCAATAAATATTCACTAAGACGTGTGAACCACATGCGCCCAGATTGCTTCAGGCCATATAATGATTTCTGCAACTTGATGGAGTAATTTTCACGAGGATAATGTTTATATGCTTCAGGCATATGAAATCCTTCGGGGATTTTCATGTAAACATCATTTTCTAAATTTCCATACAAGTAAGCAGTGACAACATCTAATAGGCGCATATCTATCTTTTCATGTACTGCCAAACTGATAAGATATCGGAGTGTAATAGCATCAACAACAGGAGAATAAATTTCATCATAGTCAATACCTGGTCTTTGTGAAAAACCTTGGGCTACTAATCGCGCTTTATATCGAACGATTTCACTCTTTTCATTGCGCTTTCGCACAAATATCCATTTGTAGCCAACAGGTTTTACACCTTCTGGTGTTCGGACTGCAGGTCTCAAAACTTCACGTTTTGTCAGTGCATTTAACTCCGATTAAATCGCATCTTTCCATTGCAGCCAATCTTTTCTATGCCGACATTCATCAACTGATATTAGTTCAGGATCATCACTATCCTGTATAACATCAAGAGATATTATATGCAAACATATGATCAATAATTGTTTCTATTCGATTCCAACTTCTCCCGGAAGTGGTATAATGGATAGAAATTCCAGTGTTACTTTCATTTATGTCTGGTTCTTTGTCATAAGTTTTCTCTTGGTCTTTATCATTCTTTACTTTAATATGATCATCTGGACCATTAATCCTCTCTTCTTTCGAGGATTTTTATCTTTAGAACCAAGAGGTCGGCCATGCTTCTGGTATGCTTTTGGCTCAGCAGCTATATGTAAAATCTTTTGTTCTGTTGAAACTTCAATTAGAATAGGAGCATTTATAGCTGGCATATGCGATTTTGTTACTCTTCTAGAGTCAACAAAAGTATCTGGCATTTTATTTGCAATGCTTTACAAATGAATTATCTTTTGAACTTCAAGTTCACACGCGCTTGTAAGCGGATCAAGATAATTTAATGATGTTGTCCAATCACGATCTTTCTTGTACTGTTTCTGTTCTCCCCCTAATTTAGGGAATAATGATTTCACAAGAGAATAAGAAAAGAAATATAGGAAAATGATGACAAGCAGGAAATGTCAAGAAAAATATCTCCTTTTTTTTTTCACTCTTCCCGGTACCGAATTTTCCTCTTCCTCTCTTGTCTTTTCTTCTCCTCTGACCCTCTACCTACCATCTACCTCTTCTTCTTCCTCATATATATATATATATATATATATATATATATATATGTATCGATATATATCTCGGTCATCAGTCATTAGGAAATATCAAAAACAAAAATCACAAAGCAGATATGGAGACTCGTAATTCATTTGAGACATGGTCAAATTTTGACTCGTTTCTGCAACAGATTTTGATGTACCTTTCCAAACCAACCGCTTCTGCCTAATTTGAACATAGAAGATTTTGATATGTTTTCCTTTCCAAACCAACCACTTCTGCCTAATTCGAACGCAGAAGATTTTGATATGTTTTCCTTTCCAAACCAACCGCTTCCTCCTAATTTTAGGTGAGATACCTTTGAGGGCTTCCATTTGTTTTTAGTATGCTTGATAATGAAATTAAACTCTCTTTTGGTTTGTTTTTTATGTAAATCATTGGAAGTTTTGAACATACTGCTTTGGACCAAGTTGATCTGCCCCTACAAGAGACTACTTTTGATACTGTTCCTCTTGATACTATTCCTTTGAATGAGGATATGCTTGTGCATGATCCTTTCTATTCTCTAATGGATTTTGAACAAAGCTAGAATATGTTTCCAGGTTATTATACCTTTAAACATGGATTTTGAATAGTATTACCTTTACTGATATTATTTTCTTTTTCTAGGAGAAATAATGAGTGGTCTTGGCAACGAAGTCGGAGTAAGTACTCATGAAATGCATAATATCGAAGTTCAAGATATTATTGCAAATAAAATTCCTGGGGAGAAGAAGATGATTAAGAGGCAGGGAGAGAAGAAGGGCAATAACTCCCAGACACTATCAAGAGAAACAATTTCGCAGTACTTTTACCTACCAATCAAGAGCGCAGCCAAAGAACTGAATATTGGCATAACCCGTCTCAAGAAAAGATGTAGGGAGTTAGGAATTCGTGATGGCCTCACAAGAAGTTGGTGAGCTTGGAGACCATAATTAAGAATGTTCAGGTTCTCTCTCATACATACTTATAATTTGCAAGTATAAAACTATGAAAGATTTATAAATAAATAACCGATGATATCACTTCGATTTACAGGAGATGCAAAATAAAGAAGAAGGAGGACATATGGCTGAGAAGAAGTTGAAAGTAGCCATTGCGATACTGGAATGTGAAAAACAGTTGGTGGAAGAAAGTCCTAATACGCAGTTAGATGACCAA
Source organism: Voacanga thouarsii (assembly GCA_026120185.1). NCBI lineage: Eukaryota > Viridiplantae > Streptophyta > Magnoliopsida > Gentianales > Apocynaceae > Voacanga > Voacanga thouarsii. The sequence continues at coordinate 1,394,419 of JANUWF010000328.1, forward strand.
ACACAGAAATTGAGACAAGCATGCTTCAAGGCCAAATATAATAAGAAATTTAATTATAATAAACTTAAGGGGATCATAAAATCCCAAGACTCATTTCGCAGTAATTTTACGGCTAATTCTGCTGCTAGTCTCGATGCTGGCTCAAAGGGGAAAGAAAAGGAGGAGGATGTCGAAAAAGAGGAGTTGAAGTCCATAATTACTAATTGTTTGTCTTCCTCTAATGTAAATATTGAAAAAGAACAATTACAAACCTTCATCTTAAATTTGTCAGCTCAATTACAAAAGAGCAACTATAAGCATGTATCCTCAAGTTCATATGAACACTAGTGATATGAATAAAAGATGTGATGCTTATTATTAATGGAAATATCTTTTTCCCTTATTATCTTTTCTGTTCCACTTCAGGTGGTCAGTATTTCTCTGTGATAAGGGAAATATCGAGTGTGTCCATGACCATAACCACGGCCACTGCCACAACTACGACTATAACGATGGCTTCTGCTGGAGCCAACAGCATTCACTTCTGGGAGTGCTGTTGAGCCAGTTCATCTGGCTTCATGATTTCTCAATAATAACTCATGTTAAAGCTGTCAATTTTGGATACCATTTTTCTCGATATTGTTACTGTAGAACATGAAAAGTGGAGAATGTCTTCTCCAATATAACTTCATCAGTAACTTTTTCTCCGCAAAATTTTTAACTAAGATGTAGTTTTATACATCACGGAGTTCACGGTTTTACAATCTTGCAACTTCAGGTGCAACTATTCATACCGTGCAGTGGGTAGTACGACCATCTTCAGGTGGTCAAATCTTTCTTTTTATCCACATGACATATGGATCTCCTTTTTTTTTTAGTATTTAGATGCATTTCTGTATGACATATAAATTTTTTTTTTCAGAAATATCAAGAGCTACAAATTCGAATTTAGCGAGGTAAGCCATAGAGATCAATAAATGCGTACCTGTCTTCTGGCTTTAATAACGGCAGAGACTCGTGCTGATAACGTGTTATAAAATTAGGGTAGTGTTAGAATAAAATCTACACACTACACACTAAGAAAATTCTAACTATTCTTTGCACAAGAATTTCTCTTCAAACTTCTCTCTTTCTTTCTCTCACAATTCTTTCTCTAATCTTTCTTTCACTAATCTTTCTTTCACAAAATGATGGTGTATTACAAGCTTAGAGAATAGCTCTATTTATAGAGCTCTAATTAGTGGAATACATCATGGCATACATCATCTTCAACTAATCTCAATTAATGGTGTCTCCACTAAATGGTGGACATCCATAAAAATCTTCTAATAATTCACATAAATCCATAATTAGTGAGATTTTATGATCAGCTACCTGCTCGAAATTGATCAAAGTTTAGGATCTAGTCTCTCCAAATAATTTCCACCTCCTGGATGTTCCCAAAAAACATATTAGCATAATTAGGTAAACATACTTTTAGTTCAGCACGACACTGTTAGTGCTAAGATTCTTTTTTTTTTTAGTCTAATTAATCTTCTCGTGTGAGTTGTGAAGCAAAAGTATACATACATTTTTTTTTATTTTATTGACATAGTGAATAGGATTGAGTTTATAACCAAAGTTTTATGTCATTCCTTTCAAGCAGTATTATCATTGCAAATATCCTCAAAAAATTCAAAAAGTTACAGCAGAAACAATTGGGACCAATTAATGGAATGTTGAAAGAATGAACCATCCACGCAATTTCACAAAGAAAATAATTACACCATTACACCAAATGCGTCAAACGAACGATTTAGAATTCAATTTGAGGCCCACCTTCCATTCGCGCTTAGCTTATTTTTTTCTGAAACAAATTGCTTGTAGTTGGAGACATACTAAATTACACTGCCCCCACTTTTGAAAGCGTGCATCATGCCATCATTAAAGACACAACCTAAAGGGGAAGAGCATAATGAAAAACCTAACCTTATCAGGGTAGTGAAATTTCTTGTACAGAATCTTATATATTATGTTATATTTCAGGATCCAACCCTATATACATGAAAGGAGGCAACAGTGAATTCTATTCAAAATCTACCAAACGATAATTGGTGCTTCTAACCCCATTGAATTATTATCTTATCACAACTCCTATTTTTTTTTTAAATTATGATTTAGATATTAAATCCAATTCTAGTAAAGTTATATTAGTATTATTCTTATTCTAATAATTATTTTGTGGAGGAGGAAATATCTTAATTTCGATGGCAGAATATGGTGGGAAAAAGAGGATATTCCACCAATGGGAGCTTCCTATGCGGGAAAAAGTCCAAGATTGATCATGTGTAGTAAAAGAAAATGGGGAACTTTCTTTCCATGGATTCTTAAATTCAATAAACATTTATCTAGTTCCATCACTCTATTAATTGTTAATGAGTTTTGAGTCAATTATTAAGAGATTTTTTTTTTCTTATTTAAGGAAAATGTGAGTCTTTATGAAAATCTGCTGAAGTATCATAGTGGAAGCATTTCCCTACCAATGCTGCCTATCACTATGTAAACCAATATTCATGAGCTGGGATGCTGCCAGTTCTTCTAACAAATGTAAAGGAAACATTAGTAAGAGCATGCAAAATAATGTTTGATTCAACAATGAGATGATCCAAATGCAAATACAGTGAATCACTTTCCAGAGATGAAAATTTGGGGAACATACAACCCTTCAGTAACTGCAGTGATTTCTGCGCGTTCAGCACGAGTTTCTCAAAGTATGACAACAATAGGATACCAGTTTCTCTTCTGGTTTTTTATTATTGGGCTAACTTTCAATCCACTAAAACATCACTTCATGATCTTTCACATATGGCTCGAATTACATAAAAAGGATGAGAATATAAATCAAATTCATAAGTTATAATTTAATGATCGGTACTTCTAACAAATTGAATTATCATCCTGTCATATGCCATTTCTTTTTCCCCTTTATTATCAAATTGGAAGCTAATTGCCATATATAAATTTTGATAACGAAGAGCCTCTACATGATTATGTCCAAAATCAAACAGGAAAACGAATTTAAAGCGCTTGGGAATTGCGAAATAAATTAAAATATCATTCCCTCAAACTAGCATTTTTCTTATATATTGGTAAATGCCACTCAGTTAAATCTTTGCATGCCAGTGATAAAATCATTTTCTTTTATATGCTCCAAACGTTAAACTTTAAAACTTCCTAAACTACAAAATCAAACGTTCTAAACACATACTCCAACTACTCTAATGCATGGTAAGTTTTTCCATTTTTCTTTTTTTTTTTGGGTGGGGGGTGGTGGGTGGGGAGGAGAATAGTCAAGGATAAAATTCGGACTTTAAACTTAGGAGACAAAGCCAATTAAAAAAAAAGCGTAAAATGATTTGTTGAACTTTTTAATCGTTCATATTTTGTCTTTCAATTAGTTGATCAACAGTCAACTACCGTTGATTTTTAAAATTATTTTGATAATTTTATATTTTATTAAAATATATTATTATTTTATCTTATTTTTATTCATTTTAAAATATTTTTTTTCTCCTTATTCCCTTCTTCCACTTTCCTTGTCTTTGCCGCTACAATTCCATTTCTATCAGAATTGCATGTGCTTCCCGAAAAGGAAACCCACGAAGAGAGTACTGAAGACTCACCTCCCTCGAAGCCTTGCATTTGCAGAATCTACGTGCAACAACACCGATCGAGTCATGCTTTAGAGGGCTTTCAGCTCTGTGATTGTGAATGGCTTCCACATCTCATGGTTCAAACACTACTCTTGTAGAATTTGATTAAGTGGAAGCAGCAGAATTTAAAGATGAAGAACAATCATAAAGATGAGACAATGAAAACTGCTGAAGAGGAAAAACTCATTCATTCATCATATTGATCACCAATTTGGTTTTATACACATCCGGAATCCAAAGAAGAATTAATTACAGAAGATAAGAAAATGAAGTACAAATAAGCTATAATTAACAACTGGAAGGAAATGGCGGCATCAACCAGGATAAAAGGAAACAGCAAAAACAGAAGCTGATATCTTCTGGTGATAACTGCCATGAAATGATCTGGCAGCCACATTGGCAGAAATAGTTGAGGTGGAAGCTGAGTTGGAAGTTGAGGTAGACAACAATGTGGCAGCTGAAGTGTCATCTGTATCTGCAACATCTGTGTCTGCATTGCTAGCTTTAACAGCCCCCCGCAATCTGGACGTAGATAAAACTCCAAGATGAGATAACAAAAGATGGAAGGAAGCTGGTGGAAGTGCCTTGGTAAAAACGTCTGCAAGTTGCTGAGTAGAAGAAATAAGAAAAGGCTTAATTATTCCAGCTTGATATAGATCACGAATGAAGTGACAATCAAGTTCGATATGTTTAGTTCTCTCATGGAAAACTGGATTCTCAGTTAGGTAAACAGCACTCCTGTTATCACAAAAAATAGGAATTGGAAAATGATAAAGAAATTGAAGTTCCTTGAACAAGTGAAGAATCCATTGGAGTTCACAGACAGATTGTGCCAGGGCCTTATATTCTGCCTCTGCAGAGCTTCGAGCAATAATAGATTGCTTCTTAGATTTCCATGACACAAGTGCAGAACCAAAATAAATGCAGAAACCAGTAATAGATCTCCTAGATTCAATACATCCTGCCCAATCAGAATCTAAAAATACTTGAAGATTGAAATTGGATTCAGTTGGAAAATTTAGACCAAAATCTATAGAACCTTTAAGATATCTAAGAATTCGATATACTGCTTGCATTTGAGAAGCAGTAGGTGCAGTTAGAAACTGACTAAGCTGCTGCACAGCAAAAGTAATGTCTGGCTTGCTATGAGTCAAATATAACAGTTTCCCAATAAGCCTTCTATAAAGAGAACTGTCATAAAATATATCTGAATCTCTAGCAGCAAGCTTAGTTTTACTGTCAAGAAGAGTTGATACTGATTTGCATCTAATGTAGCCATAAGTTTGAAGCAAGTCAAGCACATACTTTTTCTGAGATAGAGTGATACCTGATGCAGTTCTATGAACCTCAAATGCAAGGAAATAATGCAAGTCCCCTAAATCCTTGATTCTGAATTGAGAATGAAACTGAGCTTTGATATTAGCAATGGCAGCCAATTGATTACTTAAAACCAGTATATCATCCACATAAACAAGCAAGGCAACAAATGCATCATCAATCCTTTTGAAAAATAAACTGTAATCACATTTAGATTACTGGAAGCCAAGAGAAACTAAGTAACTAGTGAGTTTGGCATTCCACTACCTACTGGCTTGCTTAAGACCATATAAAGACTTATCCAATTTGCACACCAAAGTCTTATCTGCAGTACCAAAACTAGGTGGTAAATCCATGTAAACTTCTTCAGATAAATCCCCATGTAAGAAAGCATTGTTGATGTCCAATTGATGAATATGCCAATTTGATTTAGCTGCTAAGGCCAACATTAGTCTAATGGTAGTGATTTTAACTACAGGAGCAAAAGTATCCAGAAAATCTATGCCTTCCTGCTGTGTGTACCCCTTTGCTACAAGTCTGGCTTTGTATCTTTCTATAGAACCATTAGACTTATATTTGATACGATAAACCCATTTACAGCCAATTGTCTTTTTACCAGCAGGTAAATGAACTAAATGCCAAGTATGATTGGCTTCTAAAGCTGAAATTTCTGCCTGCATAGCTGCACACCATTCCTGGGATTGCATAGCCTCAAAATAATGTTTAGGCTTTGAATATGAACTGACATTACATAAAAGAAGGGAGCTAGTGATAGAAGCTGGTAGAAGATGAGGTGTAGATATGTTATTAATCTTGGAGCAGACATAGTCAGAAAGATAAGATGGAGGAATAATATGCCTAGTGGATCTTCTAGCAGGAAAATGTAAAGAAGATAAATGTGGCTAATCTGATTGGGAGGCAGAAGATTGATGAGAATCAGATGTAGGAGGTTGGTCAGAAGAAGGATGAGATGAATTGTAAGGTGAAGTATAAGGCATTGCTAACATAGGTAAGTTCAAATCAGAAGGAAAAGAGGGTGGCTTGTGAATGAAAGGAAAAGAGGTTTCAATGAAAGAAACATTTCTAGACATGAAAATTTCTCTGGAAAAATAGTCTAGAAGAAGGAACCCTTTTGTAGATTGAGAATAGTCAAGAAATGCACAAGGTCTGCTTCTAGGAGAAAATTTATGTTTGTGAGGCTGCTGAATGTAAGCATATACTAGACTATCAAAGACCTTTAAAGCACTGTAATTTGGTTGTTTGTTATACAACTTTGCATAAGGAGTTTGTTGATTCAGAACAGGAGTAGGAGTGATATTTATGAGATAAACAGCATGCTGAACACAATATCCTGAATAAGCTAATGGTATTTGAAACTGAAATTTAAGAGCTCTAGCTACATTGAGAATGTGCTGATGTTTTCTTTCCATAATGCCATTTTGTTAAGGGGTATATGGACAAGAAGTTTGATGAATGATATCTTTAGTATGATAGAAATCAATAAGCTGAAACTTAAGACCATTGTTTGATCTTAGAATTTTAATTTTCTTGTCAAATTGTGTTTCAACATAAGCAACAAAATGTTGTATCAAAAGCTTTACTTCTGATTTCTGTTTCATAAGAAAAACCCAACAAAACCTGCTGAAATCATCAATTATAGTAAGGAAATATTTGTGTCCATGAACTGTAGCAGTGTTAAAAGGCCCCCAAATATCCATATGAATCAAATAAAAAATAGCATTGGCAGTTCCTTGATGTAAAGGAAAAGGCAGTTTATGCTGCTTAGCTAAAGGAAAAATAGAACAAAATACATTTTCAGCAGGTAAAACAATAGAAGAATCATTTTTATGTACTTCTGCTAATTGCTTAAAAGACATATGACCAAGTCTCAAATGCCAAAGTAAAGATTTATTGTAAAACTCATCACGAGTAAAAGCAGAAACTGTATTGGCAGAAGAAGTGGTCTGATGGAGATCAAAATGATAAAGTCCTCCACATAACCTAGCTAATCCAATCATCTGACTAAGATGAGGATCCTGGACAAAACAACAACCATTTTTGAAAATTACAATGCAGTTCATTTGATGATAAAGTTTGCTGCTAGAAATCAGATTAATAGAAAATTATGGAATGAATAAAACTTGATGCAAAATTAGATGAGGAGTTAACTGAACACTGCCTATATGTGGAACTTCATCTACATCTCTATTATGCAATTTGACAGAAGTATCTTTGGTGGGATGATATTCAGTGAAATATTCTAGACATGAGCAAATATGATCTATTGCTCCTGAATCTAAGATCTAGATTGAAGAATTGGTACTTGTATTTTGAGCACCTTGAGATGAGTGTGAAAAAGCTGGTGTGAGGCTAGCTTGGTTGATGGAATGAATGTGTTCTGGATCAGCAAGGGGTTTTGTATTGGAAGGAAGATGATGTGCCTGAATCATGTTCAACAATTGCTGATATTGTTCTTGAGTTACAAATTTTGAGGTCTGAAAATCCCCTAAAATATGTGAACTAGCAAAAGCTTGATTTGCAGCATCAGAAATTGATTTCACACCATGGCCTTCAACAGAATTTATCTGTGGCATGTAAGCCTGATTTCCTGGCACAAATCCCTAATTTCCTAAATTTTTGTTCTTGTTCCTATATCCAGCTGGAAATCCATGTTTCCTATAACATCTTTCAATCGTATGACCTTGCAAACCACAAAAAGTGCATTGCATTCTCTTGTTCATGTTATTTCCCTGTCTATAAGTAAAACTTCCTGCTGACTGCACATTTCATCCATTCACATTTCCAACCACATTCAACATTTGTTCATTTCTTGCTGCATTAATGTTCTGCTCATGAGATTCAACCATAGCATTTCTTGTAGCAAATACTTGTGGATTAGCAGAAACATGAAGATCTGAGTGTGTTGAATTGTAATTGAGAGACCTTTCATGAGTAGAAACCATAGAAAAAGCTTGGTTTACTGAAGGAAAATGTTTAGTCAGTAAAACTTGAGATTTAATTCCATTGAACTCCTCCTTTAAACCTTTGATAAAACGTATAAGAAAGTCTACATCATTGTTAACCTTAACCTCATTTAAGGCTGGACATTCACATCTCATGTCACAATGACAAATAGGCAATGGCCTTAGATTCAATAACTCTTCCCACAAGGTCTTTAAACTAGTATAATATTCATTTACAGTTCAAGAGCCTTGATTCAAATTCTAAATGTCTTCCTGAAGATCAGAGATTCTGAAAGAATCTCCTTGTGAAAAGTGTTCACAGAGATCTTTCCACATATCATAGGCTGTGTCTATCCAAATCACACTTTGTGCTATGGAAGGTGAGAGAGAATTCAAGATCCAGGATAAAACCATGTTGTTGCATTGTTCCCAAGCAGCATAAGAAGTGTGTGTTTGATTTAGTGCCTTGACTGTTCCAGTAACAAAACCTAGTTTTTTTTAGAGATTAAGGCCATTCTCATTGCCCTACACCATTGGTGATAATTTCTTTCATTCAAGGAAGGTTGAACCAGAACAAGTGATGGATTTTCACTTGAATGTAGATAAAAAGGATTAGAAGCTGATATCTCTTGATTAGCCATGATCATATCATCAATTCATTCATAAATCCACAACTTCAGATTTCATCATTTCAACAATCAACAATTCCAACAACAGATCCAATTAACTGATTCAATTCAATCAAGAGATTTGACTAATTCACAATTCAACAAATTCATATTATCAGCAATTCTGTGATAAGGAAAATGAGGTTGATGATTACCTCCATGAGCTTAAGGAAATCAGAAATCAATCTCTTCACATTGATTTATCATAAGCTCTGATACCATGTAGAATTTGATTAAGTGGAAGCAACAGAATTTGAAGATGAAGAACAATCATAAAGATGAGACAATGAAAACTGCTGAAGAGGGAAAACTCATTCATTCATTATATTGATCACCAATCTAGTTTTATATACATCCGGAATCCAAAGAAGAATTAATTACAGAAGATAAGAAAATGAAGTACAAAGAAGCTATAATTAACAACTGGAAGGAAATGGCGGCATCAACCGGGATCAAAGGAAACAGCAAAAACAGAAGCTGATGTCTTCTTGGTGATAACTGTCATGAAATGATCTGCCAGCCATGTTGGCAGAAATAGTTGAGGTGGAAGTTGAGTTAGAAGCTGAGGTAGACAACAACGTGGCAACTGAAGTGTCATCTGTATCTGCAACATCTGTGTCTGCATTGCCAGCTTCAACAACTCTCAACCAAACTGTTCAAATCTTCCCTTAATGGAGCTCAAGCTCTCATTGAGAAATCTTACTGGCAACATCTCATGGAGGTTTCTCAAGAACTTGTCTCAGCTTCACATGATAGATCTCTCCAATAACTCTTTGAAAGGCTCAGTTCCTACTTGGCTTTGGTTCATGCCGAAATTGGTTGGTGTTGACCTGTATGCGAACAAGCTATGTGGAAAAATTGGACTGCAGAGTTTAGAAATTGTTGCCTCCTGTACAATTCAAAAGCTTAATCTTTGGTTCAATAGGTTAAAATTTTTTGCTAATCTATCATATTTTCCTGATATTTACAAATTTTGACATTTCACATAATTATCTCAAGATTCTCCCTTTTTGGTTCACCAACCTCATCAATCTTGAGCATCTGAGTATTTCTAGTTGCAATATCTACAGCAATCCCAAACCCATCTCCAATTTGAAGTTTTTGAAATATTCAGACCTCTCTAACAATCGCATGAATGGTGATTTTCCTTCTAATGAGAAAATGTGGCAGGTGGAGGGGGGTGGGTCTTCAATACTCTCTTGTTGGGTTCCCTTCTAGGAAGTACAGGCAATTCCGGTAGAAATGGAATTGGAGTGGCAAAAATGAGGAAACTGAAACTCTGAAAGAAGGAAATAAAGGAGAAAAAAATTATTTTAAACTGAATAAAAATAAAATAAAGTAATAATATATTTTAATTAAAATATAAAGTTATCGATATATATATAAGTTAAAGATGAAGCATACCATTACGACATGTGGAAGCATCGTAAAGTGACACGTGATTAAATGATTTTTTTAAAAAATAAAAATTAGATTTGAATTCATTTAAAATCTTAATTAATTAAATTAACTAATAATATATATATATATATATAATATTAATATATTAAAATATGTAATTCTTTACATACTATCTAAATTAATACATTGAAACGCGTGATTCTTTGAATATTATCTATATATGTATTTAATATTAATACATTAAAATATGTGATTCTTTGAATACTATCTAAATTTATTTTCAAATCTTAAATAATTAAATAATTAATTAAGTTAATTAATAATATATATATATAATATTAATACATTGAATTTTAATAACATAATAACCCATACAATGTATATGACATCAACCTAGTATCTTTAATAATCAAAAGAATTGTGAATTAACTGTTGGTGAATTGAGAAAAAGACAAAATTCAGAGGTATGTTTTTTTTAATTGGAAAATAAAAATAAAAATTTATAATAATTAAAAAATCACTAAAATAATTTATCTTAATATATTCAACATATAAATGCAGAGCCACGTCATGGCCAGTGGAGTCACGTCATATATGGGGAATGTATCCTACGCTAATGTGTATTAAGATTTGAGAATTGTTTATTTCTAATACTAATAACAATGAGGATTTTTATTTTTATAAAAAAATATATCATGTCAAAATTATACATTGGTGACCTCTAATTTTTATTGACATAGCTTATTTGGTGTAAAAAATTAGAGATTTTAAATATTATTATATTATTGGAGACGTGTTTTGTTCAATTCTTCACTAATTCTTTTTTAGAGTATGACCTAACGTGTTTTTTTATTCGCCAAGTGTGTTAACAAATTAATTTCTTAAGAAGTAATAAAGGAAGTAAAAAATAGTTTCTTAATAAACAAGAGTGTTAAAAAGTTAATTTTCTAACAAGCAACAAATGAAATATAAATATTTTAAATAAAAAAAAGAAGATTGAATCTAAGATTTTTTTGTATATAATTCTATTATATATTCTTAATTCCAAATTCCAAGAACCCCAAACTTATAACTTGTATAAATACTTGCAATTTACTTTGACGCATTTTAGATGAGTTTTTCTTTTTATTTTTTTACAATACAAATTAAATATATTCTTTAATGTTGAGGTAAATATTCAAATCTTATTCTTCATCATAATTATTTAGGGACGGGCTAAGTCTTCACCTTCTAATATAAATCTGCACCCCTATCTGTTAATTATACAAAAATATTCTTCTCATCTTCTAATTTTATTTTTTTATTTTCAACTTTTAGACAAAAATATATCTTTTGAGTAAATATCAAATTAATCTAAGTACATAAAATTATGTATAAATTAAATTATTAAGAAATAATGACTTATATAAGAATTAAATTTTATATATTTATCATATATTGAAAGCTTTATCTCTTTTCATTTCTCCTTCAAACTTTGTGAAACCTGTGAAAGTATGTAGTAATAATAATGTTAGTTTCAATTTGATTAAAAAATTATTGATTTATTACTCTTAAAATTTTATATTTTTTTAATAGGTTAAACATTGATAAAATAGAAAATTTACCAAAGAATTTTTTTTTTTTAAAAAATAGAGAATTCTAAGGATACACATTAAGAAAAAAAATATAATTAGTAACCATTCAACTTTTATTAATTATTTATTATTAAAATAATTAATCTACATACAAAAATTTCAATAGTGACATAGTTGATGGAAGTAAGAATAGGGAATGTTATCTTTGTCTAATTGATAAATATTAATAGATAGGGGTATGATTTAGATTAAAGAGGCATGGACTTAGTCCTTCCCTATTATTTATCTAATTTTTGTTTAAAATTTCTCTCTTTGTTTTTTAGCTCTACTTTTGGTTTGCAAAAAGAATAAAATATCAAATTATAGTTTGAACTTTATATATAAACAAATAGTTAAAAAATAATTTGTAAGCGGTTAGGAAAATTTACAATTTACATTGTATTTTATTATTTTTTTAAACCAAGCATGGATAAATTTCTTTCTTTATTTTTTGTCTTACAAGTACAATTTTCTATTGCTGGCAGCGAATAACTAACTTATAATCCAACAAATTCATTACTCAGCCATATAGTTACAAAACAAAAACTATCAAATAATATATCATAAAAAAACTTCAAGAAATATTTGTTATTCAACAAGTTACTAAATTTTTTTTCTTAGAAAAATAAAGAGGAAAAAGAAAAATCAAATATATATAATAAAGAGGGAAAAGAAATATAAATATATATATATAAAACTGCCCAACTTTCTCTAAAGTCCCGCCTCTACCTGTAACGGGGACGGTTCCGGAACCAGCTAATATGGGCATATGGAGGGGGGGCCGTAATTTTTGATACCTCACCGACCCATCTTGGAATAATATCCATAAGTATTTACTTTAAGTTACCAGCTGAATTGCAACTCATTTCATTATTCTATTCATTGTTCATGAGTTTGGGGTTAATTATTCAGAAATTGTTATAAAATTAGGGTAATGTTAAAATAAAATCTACACACTACACACTAAGAAAATTCTAACTATTCTTTGTACAAGAATTTCTCTTCAAACTTCTCTTTTTCTTTCTCTCACAATTCTTTCTCTAATCTTTCTTTCACTAATCTTTCTTTCACAAAATGATGGTGTCTTACAAGCTTAGAGAATAGCTCTATTTATAGAGCTCTAATTAGTGGAATACATCATGGCATACATCATCTTTAACTAATCTCAATTAATGGTGTCTCCACTAAATGGTGAACATCCATAAAAATCTTCTAATAATTCACATAAATCCATAATTAGTGGAGCCTCTACTAATTAATGGAGATTCCAATAATTCATAACACTCCCTCTTGGATGTCCATCCATACATAAAGAATATGCCTCGTTAAAACCTTACTAGATAAAAACCCAGTGGGAAAAAAAATCTAGTGAAGGAAAAAGAGTACACTATTCTATATGTCTGTTTATTACTCCCCCTGATGAGATGATTCCTTTAAATCTTTAAACCGACGCATACCGATTTTATATCTCAACTTCTCAAATGTTGCAGTTGGTAAAATCTTCGTGAAAATATCTGCGAGGTTATCACATGACCGAATTTGTAGCACATCAATTTCACCTTTCTTCTGGAGTTCATGAGTAAAGAAGAATTTTGGTGAAATATGTTTTGTCCAATCTCCTTTAATATATCCTCCTCGTAATTGAGCTATGCAAGCTGCATTGTCTTCATAAAGAGGAGTTGGAATACCTTTGATTGATGATAATCCACAACTTTCTCGGATATAATGAATCATGGATCTTAGCCATACACATTCTCGACTTGCTTCATGAATGGCTATAATTTCAGCATGATTTGAAGAAGTGGCTGTTATAGATTGTTTCGTAGAACGCCATGATATAGCAGTATTTCCACATGTAAATAGATAGCCCATTTGAGAACGTGCTTTATGTGGATCAGATAAATAACCAGCATCTGCATAACCTATCAATGTTGGACTGGTTTTATTTGAATAAAATAATCCGAGATCAATTGTACCTTGGAGATATCGAAGGACTTGTTTAATTCCATTCCAATGTCGTCGTGTTGGTGAAGAACTAAATCTTGCTAATAAATTGACAACAAAATCAATATCAGATCGTGTTTTATTAGCAAGATACATCAATGCACCAATTGCACTGAGATATGGTACTTCAGGACCAATGAGTTCTTCATCATTTTCTTGAGGTCGGAAAGGATCTTTATCCACATTTAATGATCGGACGATCATTGGAATACTCAATGGATGTGCTTTGTCCATGTAAAATCTTTTTAGCACTTTTGCTGTATATGTTGATTGATTAATAAATGTTCTACTCTCCAGATGTTCAATTTGTAAACCAAGGCAAAATTTGGTTTTACCAAAATCCTTGATTTCGAATTCTCTTTTTAAATAATCAATTGTTTCTTGGAGCTCTTCAGGAGTTCCAATAAGATTAATATCATCAAGATATATAGCTAATATCACAAATTTAGAACCAGATTTCTTAATAAAAACACATGGACATACCTGGTCATTTTTAAATCCCGCTTTCAATAAATATTCACTAAGACGTGTGAACCACATGCGCCCAGATTGCTTCAGGCCATATAATGATTTCTGCAACTTGATGGAGTAATTTTCACGAGGATAATGTTTATATGCTTCAGACATATGAAATCCTTCGGGGATTTTCATGTAAACATCATTTTCTAAATTTCCATACAAGTAAGCAGTGACAACATCTAATAGGCGCATATCTATCTTTTCGGAGTGTAATAGCATCAACAACAGGAGAATAAGTTTCATCATAGTCAATACCTGGTCTTTGCGAAAAACCTTGGGCTACTAATCGCGCTTTATATCGAACGATTTCACTCTTTTCATTGCGCTTTCGCACAAATATCCATTTGTAGCCAATAGGTTTTACACCTTCTGGTGTTCGGACTGCAGGTCCGAAGACTTCACGTTTTGTCAGTGCATTTAACTCCGATTGAATCGCATCTTTCCATTGCAGCCAATCTTTTCTATGCCGACATTCATCAACTGATATTGGTTCAGGATCATCACTATCCTGTGTAATATCAAGAGATATATTGAATGCAAATATATTATCAATAACAGTTTCTATCCGATTCCAACTTCTACTGGAAGTGGTCTAATTGATAGAAATTTCAGTGTTACTTTCATCAACTTCTGGTTCTTTGTCATCAGTTCTCTTTTGGTCTTTATCATTATTTTCTTCAATATGATCTTCTGGATCAGTTAATCCTCTTTTCTTTCGAGGATTTTTATCTTTAGAACCAAGAGGTTGGCCATGCTTCTGGCATGCTTTTGGCTCAGCAGTTATATGTAAAATCTTTTGTTCTGTTGGAACTTCAATTAGAATAGGAGCATTTATAGTTGGCATATGCGATTTTGTTACTCTTTTAGAGTCAACAAAAGCGTCTGGCATTTGATTTGCAATGCTTTACAAATAAATTATCTTTTAAACTTCAAGTTCACACGCGCTTGTATGCGGATCAAGATAATTTAATGATGTTGTCCAATCACGATCTTTCTTGTACTGTTTCTGTTCTCCCCCTAATTTAGGGAATAATGATTTCACAAGAGAATAAGAAAAGAAATATAAGAAAATGATGACAAGCAGGAAATGCCAAGAAAAATATCTCCTTTTTTTTTTTGCACTCTTCCCGGTACCGACTTTTCCTCTTCCTCTCTTGTCTTTTCTTCTCCTCCGACCCTTTACCTACCATCTACCTCTTCTTCTTCCTCATACAGATATATATATATATATATGTGTGTGTGTGTGTGTGTATCGATATATATCTCAGTTATCAGTCATTAGTAAACATCAAAAACAAAAATCACAAAGTAGATATGGAGACTCGTAATTCATTTGAGACATGGTCAAATTTTGACTCGGTTTCTGCAGCAGATGTTGATGTATTTTTCTTTCCAAACCAACCTCTTCTGCCTAATTCGAACGCAGAAGATTTTGATATGTTTTCACCGCTTCTGCCTAATTCGAACGCAGAAGATTTTGATATGTTTTCCTTTCCAAACCAACCACTTCCTCCTAATTTCAGGTGAGATACCTTTGAGGGATTCCATTTATTTTTAGTGTGCTTGATAATGAAATTAAACTCTCTTTTGATTTGTTTTTTATGTAAATCAGTGGAAGTTTTGAACATACTGCTTTGGACCAAGTTGATCTGCCCCTACAAGAGACTGCTTTTGATACTGTTCCTCTTGATGCTATTCCTTTGAATGAGGATATGCTTGTGTGGATTTTGAACAAAGCCAGAATATGATTCCAGGTTATTATACATTTAAACATGGATTTTGAATGGTATTACCTTTACTGATATTATTTTCTTTTTCTAGGAGAAATAATGAGTGGTCTTGGCAACGAAGTCGGAGTAAGTACACATGAATTGTATAATATCGAAGTTCAAGATATTATTGCAAACAAAATTCCTGGGGAGAAGAAGATGATTAAGAGGCAGAGAGAGAAGAAGGGCAATAACTCCCAGACACTATCAAGAGAAACAATTTCGCAATACTTTTACCTACCAATCAAGAGCGCAGCCAAAGAACTGAATATTGGCATAACCCGTCTCAAGAAAAGATGTAGGGAGTTAGGAATTCGTTGATGGCCTCACAGGAAGTTGGTGAGCTTGGAGACCATAATTAAGAATGTTCAGGTTCTCTCTCATACATACTTATAATTTGCAAGTATGAAACTATGAAAGATTTATAAATAAATAACCGATGATATCACTTCGATTTACAGGAGATGCAAAATAAAGAAGAAGGAGGACATATGGCTGATAAGAAGTTGAAAGAAGCCATTGAGATACTGGAATGTGAAAAACAGTTGGTGGAAGAAAGTCCTAATACGCAGTTAGATGACCAAACACAGAAATTGAGACAAGCATGCTTCAAGGCCAAATATAATAAGAAATTTAATTATAATAAACTTAAGGGGATCATAAAATCCCAAGACTCATTTTGCAGTAATTTTACGGCTAATTCTGCTGCTAGTCTCGATGCTGGCTCAAAGGGGAAAGAAAAGGAGGAGGATGTCGAAAAAGAGGAGTTGAAGTCCATAATTACTAATTGTTTGTCTTCCTCTAATGTAAATATTGAAAAAGAATAATTACAAACATTCATCTTAAATTTGTCAGCTCAATTACAAAAGAGCAACTATAAGTATGTATCCTCAAGTTCATATGAACACTAGTGATATGAATAAAAGATGTGATGCTTATTATTAATGGAAATATCTTTTTCCCTTATTATCTTTTCTGTTCCACTTCAGGTGGCCAGTATTTTCTCTGTGATAAGGGAAATATCGAGTGTGTCCATGACCATAACCCGGCCACTGCCACAACTACGACTATAACGATGGCTTCTACTGGAGCCAACAACATTCACTTCTGGTAGTGCTGTTGAACCAGTTCATCTGGCTTCATGATTTCTCAATAATAACTCATGTTAAAGCTGTAAATTTTGGATACCATTTTTCTCGATATTGTTACTGTAGAACATGAAAAGTGGAGAATGTCTTCTCCAATATAACTTCATCAGTAACTTTTTCTCCGTAAAATTTTTAACTAAGATGTATTTTTATACATCACGGAGTTCACGGTTTTACAATCTTGTAACTTCAGGTGCAACTATTCATACCGTGCAGTGGGTAGTACGACCATCTTCAGGTGGTCAAATCTTTCTTTTTATCCACATGACATATGGATCTCCTTTTTTTAGCATTTAGATGCATTTTTGTATGACATATAATTTTTTTTTTCAGAAATATCAAGGGCTACAAATTCGAATTTAGCGAGATCAATAAATGCGTACCTGTCTTCTAGCTTTAATAACGGCAGAGACTCGTGCTGATAACGTGTTATAAAATTAGGGTAGTGTTAGAATAAAATCTACACACAACACACTAAGAAAATTCTAACTATTCTTTGCACAAGAATTTCTTTTCAAACTTCTCTTTTTCTTTCTCTCACAATTCTTTCTCTAATCTTTCTTTCACTAATATTTCTTTCACAAAATGATGGTTTCTTACAAGCTTAGAGAATAGCTCTATTTATAGAACTCTAATTAGTGGAATACATCATGGCATACATCATCTTCAACTAATCTCAATTAATGGTGTCTCCACTAAATGGTGGACATCCATAAAAATCTTCTAATAATTCACATAAATCCATAATTAGTGGAGCCTCTACTAATTAATGGAGATTTCAATAATTCATAACAGAGATATAATTGTTAGGCCTAATTGTTTCTCTATTGTTTCTTCCCCCATAACAACACCACCCCGACGCCCCCCGCCCCACCTCCCCCCAAAAAAAGAAAAAAAAAAACCTAGATTGGGCCTAGTGGCGTAGACTTTTTATCTCTCTTTATTTTCTTTCAGGAAATAATGTATGTAAAGTTTTGATATAATTGCTGCCGAGTTTTTAATGTTTGACTATAGTGTTCACAGTTCACCGCTGCCGCTCCTAACTCAATATTTAAGAAGATATACATGAATCATTATGAAACCAACATGATTCTTTTCCTAAAGAGTCCAAAATTCAAATGAAGTTTTTAGATACATTATTTTAGTGGTTGAGTTCAGTGACACTATGAAAGTCACTTTGGCTCCATTGCAAAAGTTGGTCTTTTTGAAAGGCTTTACTCCTCAAGAGGCTTACAAGAACAGGTTCTTTGCAACATTGGATGGTGCATCTTATCCATCTTCAAATGTTCAAACATATGAAGAGGCTGCAGATGTTCTTCTTGGAACTGCAAAGCTTTAATCCAAGGAGACATTAAGGATCTATTTTTTCTTGTTGGGATTTTGGAGGGCCGTCCATCTTTAAAAAAAAAAAAAAATTTGATTTGGCTATAGAGAAGTGCCATGTGTTGCGCTCAGAGTCTTCACATGGGTTTCTCTTATTTCCAAGTGTTGAGGCCATAAAATGATACAGGAGCTGAACCAGGTTTTGGCAATTTCAAGAGAGAATCAGTTGCAGAGGAAGACCACCTGATTGGTGTTGAAAATTAAAATCTAAGTCTTTAAGGAACAGTGCAAGCTTGGGAAAAGTGAGTCAGTGAATAGAGAAACAGCCCAGCAATTTGGTTTCTGGCCAGGTGATCCAATATTTTATAGCCAAAAACCAAAATTTTCTTCCTTTTTTAACTTGTTCCTTCTTGATAAACCACTTCACTTTATCTCTTTCCTTCTCTACAAGTTCTTTCCCAGTTTTTGCTCAAAATGCTGTGATCTAGATTTTGTTCTACTCTTGATGAGGCTTTACTGATTCAAGAATTCCTCCCAATCTTCTTGGCATCTTACCAAGAAAAAATAGCAGGTACTGGAAGGTTTTCTCGGTATTTTCCTTGACATGGCTTTCAGTTTCCATTGTTCAGAAAAAAAGGTTCATATCAAGAAGCATTGGTGCTTTTGAAATCTCACTGGCTGTCAGCTTTTTTCCTCATAGATCCTTTTGGCTTTTGCTTTCTGTGAAGGTCCCATTACCATTTTTCCACTGTTTGTGGCAAAGGCTCTGATTTCCTCTACTATCTTATCTTCTGACTATTTTTCATAACAACGTTCAGTTGAGTAGCTTATCAACTTTGTGTTCACTGATTCCCGGGAAGTTTCCCTTCACTTTTATTTTCCACTTAAATTTCCCCAAGAAATATCCAATTTCAGAAATTTCTTTTATTCTTCTTTAAGTGTGGGAAAAAATGGCATCTTCTTGTTTCATCCTCAGAAAATCAATTCCATGGTTTGCTATTCTTGTCACGTTTTCAGTATTTTCAGTATTTTCTGCATTTTCGGGTTATGGGGTTTTCTCTATCACAGTTACATCTTTCATCTTGACTTTCTCCACAATTTTTTTCGCATTTTCAAAACAAAAAGCAGTCATATTAGAAGAACCATCACAACAAGAACTTCTTAGTCACAGCAGTAATCATCAGCAAGATTCTCTCGGCCTCAGCACTGAACAGCCAAAGATTGAGATTATTTCTCAAGAGAAGACAGTTCAAAATGGAGCTGGAGGGGGCCAAATTCAAGGCTACGTTGTTAGAACACAAGATCTGTACTCAGAAAGTGACAGCAATGATCAGACATCTTCAAGTGAAGATTCTGATATTGACTGGTCATATTCCGGTAACATAGGTCAAGAATGCTCAGATGATTCAATCTCGGATGAAGAAAGCCTGATTGAAATAGCCCTACCCAGTGGGCACTACGTCGGTTGTCCAAAAGAAGAAGATTCCAAGTCTTTCAAGCAGCCTGGCATAATGGACTTGTCAGCAGAATCAATCTTTCATCATCAGCCTAGCATAATGGAGCTTCTAGCAGAAATCAATGACATGAATGAGGAAGAAAATCTGATTGAGATCGACTTATCAATGGGATCCATCAAGGGTTCAAGATTCGAGATTGAGGGCTGAGAAGTACCAATATATTTTCTAAATGTTATTTTGGAGTACTGAAGTTTTTTTTTTTTTTAAATCCTCCATGGATTTTATGTCAATAATTATAGGGGTAATAGGGTTTAGAATGGTATGGAAACTTTTGTGCGTATATTGATGTGTGATAGTCTTTTAGGGCAGTCAACTTGAGTGTAAGTTGCAGCTCTTTTCATTGACCTCTAGCCCCGGCAAAAACATTGGATACCAAGTAAAAGCACTGCACCCATGGTCCTTTGTTTTCTCTTAATGCTCAGTAAAGTATTAAAAGTTTTAAGGCCATTGACATTTGACAATAAGTGAAATGAAATCCAACTTTGATTCCTTTATTGTGTCGTTCTCCTTTCTGCTTTCTATTTGGCAAATTGTTCGAGATATAAACTTCTTTCTTTTTTTTTCCCCTTCTTTTTCCTTTCTGGTAATGTACAAACTTGTAGTCAAACTTAAAGCAAATCATCATGAGCTTGTTTGGTTCACAACGATTCAACTCAATACGAGAGAACCATTGATTCATTGATTCGCACAATTAATTATTATGCTTAGTTGAAAATTTAAGTAGGGAAAAGTCTTTTGCGTTGGTTTGTGGCTGAACCTGCCACTTACTTTGAATAATTCATTGCAGCACCAAGAAATTCGATCTCCAAGGGATTCAAGTTTGTCTGGGTTTACATTGATCAGTTTTTCTCTTGAGTAGGATTTTGTGCATCGTAGTTGACATCCTTGAGTACCACAGTTGAAGCCCCACGCAAGTAATTTTTATTCTATTTATATGAAGAGGAAAATTGATATGTTAAAAGCTGAGATCTCAAACATGAACTCTTAGTCGCATCCCTTGTTAGAATTGCACTTGACTGGAACGCAAAGCAGCCTTTAGGGCTGTGAAAGAACGATAAAAAAGAAAAAAACTAAGCCGACTGAACTGACCTATGTAAAAGATATCATTTACGATTTTATTTATATAAAACACAAATTAGCCTAAGTAGTATGAGCTCAGTTTTGTTGGTATTATTAACTCAAACATATCAATTTAGAAAGAGTTTATAAATTTTAGTATTTATTAATTTTATTCTATTTAATCTTGTTTAGTAGTTTTCTATTGTTTGTCAATTTCCTAATACTAGTTAGAGTCAAATTTCTAATTAAAGTAGTAATTGTATTCTAGTCTTGTAATACATATATATATGGATTTATGACAAGAGTTATGTATGTGCAATGCTAGTCATAGTATAGAAGTTGGTCTCATAGAGTTTATAAGAATACTTTAGAGGTTTGATTTCATATGTCCATGAGTATTGAGAGATAAACACACATTGTATTGTTTCATTGTAGACTCCATATTACTACCATGTAATTATTATCAATTATATTTTTATATTTCGACAATTGGTATTAGAGATTTTTTAGTTTCTAATTGGTATGTGAGTTATTATTTAGTTTCTACAAAATGGTATCAGAATGATGAGTGCTCATCATTGCTATATTTCTTAGTCTTTTGTGTTGGATTGTACTAAATTTGTGACTAGATGGCCGCTCATTCCCCTTATTTTTGTATAGAATACACAAGCGCCTATTAGGAATACATAAGTAGAAGATGATTAGAGAAATAAGATGAAAATAGAGCAAAAAAGTAACAAATCAGCGCCTGTTAGGAGATACACAAGCACCGATACCATTTATTAATAGGCTGTGGTTCACCCACTGAAGAAGAACTAGTTATTTTCTAAGAGCTTGGGAGATGAAGCAATGAGAATAACTTATGCCGAAGAAAACAAATAATAGGCACTAGTTTAGAGTGGGAATCAGAAAAAGGTGTTGAACCGGCACTAGTCTAGCATTACAACAAGTGCCGATTGGTGTCGGGACAGACTAGTAGATTTCAATGGTTTCCAAGTGAGGTTATAAATAGCTCTTATACTGCCTTGTAAACCACGAAATGAGAAGGGGAGGAGCCTCTAAATCCTAGAACTCCAAGATGAAATCCAAGGAAAGGATCCAAGCTATCTTTGAATATGAGAGGGCATCTTCAAGAAGGAGTTTCAAGAAGAGGAAAAGGATAACTTGTCTAAGAGTTTATGTTCTTTTCTTTTGTATTTCTTACTTTGATTTTGCTTGAGCATTCATGATTTATGATGTATTTAAAGGGCTAAACCCTTATATTTGTGAAATCTTAACTTCTGTTTTTATTTTATTGAAATATATTTTGGTATTCAATCACTTGATTTGTATTGGGTTATTGATTTGTTGAGTTTCTTTTGGTCCTAATGAATTCGAGAGATGATGTTAAGATTGAAAGGCTCGATTATTTGACTTATCATATGGGTTTGCCTTCGATTAACTCGAGAGAAAGGTTAAGAGTAAAGAACTATGTGATTTTTAAGGGTTATGAGGTTGCCTAGAGATAGGGACACTATTTTTCCCAAATTGAGAATGGGTAATTAATCTTAATGCCTCATTAATTTGATTAGTGTGGTAAAGATACCCACTAATTAGGTTAAGGGTAGAAAACTCATAACTCAAGAGAGAGTGTGAGTTTTGACTTAGATTACCCAATTGGTGCAAATTTAGATTATCAATAGGCCTATCTAGTTAATTGAGGTTTAGCTTGGTAATATTGGATGCCTTCTAATTACATGACTTATCCTTTTCCTTCTTTTTTGGGTGTTTGGTGATCTAGGAGAATTTTTTGGTGTACTTGGGTTGGTTGATCTTCTTGTCAATTCGTCATATTCCTAATTAGAATGATTAGCCAAACAATGAAATGAGAGTATAATAGAAGTACTTGCCACTTTACCTGAGGGATACAATACTTGTCAATTAGAACTCTATAGTATACGATGGGTATACTTACCCATATATGTGTTGTGTAATTATTTCTTAGTGCTTTAGATTAAAACTTGATTAATTTGGTGTAACTTGTTGAAACTTTTTCTTATGTACAAATATATGCACACAAGCACACGCACGTCACAGAGCAAGTATATTCAAACTAAACTTATTAAAGACAAACTAATCCAAGCAACATTTATCAAAGCTAGATTAATTCAAACCATGCTTATTAGAGCCAGATTGATCAAAGAGAGGCTAATCAGAGTTAGGTGATATGAATATACTTGTCTTTGATGGAAAAACAAATTTGAATCATGGCATCTAAATATGCAAACTTTCCTCACTACCTTTCGCCTTTGGGATAATGTTTTAAAGGGCTTTGAAAAATTTCCTGCAAATACCTAATTACCAAAGATGACAAATAGGAATAGAAAGAAAAATAATGTATAGATGCTAAGGTGCATCACTATATTTATACTACTTTAGCATCGATTGTGTCCCCCCCCCCCCCCTCCCACCTAAAAAAAAAAAAAATGCATGCAACATCAGCTAAGGATTTATGGAGAGTTTTGTTAAAGTTTTATAGAGTAAGGTGTCTTATAAACATTATATTAATAAGGAGATTGTCGAAAAGTAACAAACTTTTGAATGTGGAAAATTGAAGATAAGAAAGATTCTTATTTTAAAAAAATTGATGAATTCTTGAAGTTGAAAAAATTGATGAGAATGTTGTTAAGGTTGAAAAGTTTGAAACTTTACTTTCCAAAGATGAAATTGAAAGAAATTCAATGAAGGTTGAAAAAATGATTGCAGATGAAAATCTAATAGATAAGAATAAATTAGGTTTTTTTTTTTGTGAAGTTAATCTAACCGTTGTTGAAATTAAATTATCTAATGCTATATTGCTAAGGAATCTAAGAACATTGAGTTGGATACTTGTGAAAAACTTAATTCTTTTGATTCTTCTTATGTTGAAGAAATTGATTTGTTGAGTTCTAATATTGATAAATATGATGGAAATTCAAGATTTTATGAAAGATGAGATTTTCAATGGATTCTTGAAGTTATAAATTTTATTGAAGACAAAGAAGTCGTAGAAATTAATGATTTTGTTAATACGGATTTATTTGAAGAAATGAGTATAAATGACTATGAATATGTGATGCACAAGACTTCCATGACAAAGCAGAATTAGCAACAAATTGTTTGCAAAGTACAAGGTTCGTCCGCTCTCTCGTGTGAAGATGAAAATTGATTATAAATTAGTGTTGCACGAGTTATTCAGAGTTGTCAAACACATATTAGAAATATTAACCCATGATAGTATTGAAGTTTTATTCAAGACTTTGAAAAGTTTAGTTTAAGGAAGACATAGTTGGCATTATTAACCCATACATATAAATTTTAAATATTTTTTATTAATTAGAAGAGTCTATTAGTTTAATATTTACTAATTTTATTCTATTGAGTTACGTTTAGTAGTTTCCTTATGTTATTTAATTTCCTAATATTGGTTAGAGTAAAATTCCTAGTCAAAGTACTTGTTATATTCTAATCTTGAGAGACCTATTTATATAGGGTTTATGACTAGAGTTGTGTGTATGTGTGCTATGTCTGTGGGTGGGTGGGTGGGGTGTGCGTGTGTGTCTATCAAAGTATGGGGTTTGGTTTTGTAGAGTTTATGAGAATACCATGGAGATTTGATTTGAAGTGCCCATGAGAATTGAGAGATAAACACTTGTTGTGTTGTTTGATTCTAGATTCCATCATCATTACTATCAAGATTGTTGTCAAATGTATTTTTATATTGCTATAATTGGTATTAGAGATTTTTTAGTTTCTACAGGTTTTGATTTATTCTGATTGAAAAATTAAGACACACACACACACACACACAAACAAACACATATATATACATATATCTACATTTGTAGCTCTAAAAACTTTAATCTCATTATTAAACATAATTTTGAATAATTTTTGATATATTATGATCAACATATCTTTTAAATATTGTTATATATATCTTTGTACATTTTTCATATTTTATATATCTTATTCTATATTTTGTGTGTATGTGTGTGTGTGTTTATATATATATATGTGTGTGTGTGTGTGTTCAATTAATGACACCACTTATAAAAACAGGACCAAATACAACGGTTTATCTGTGGTCCAAACGTTTGTATTTACTATATACAATAGTTCAATTATGACGGCCAGGCAAAAGTATCGTACAAGTTCATTTTGGATATTAGAAAATTACGGTAAATAAAACCTTCATAGTTAATGGAAAAACCATCATATTTGTGAACCAAATTGACAGTCCAAACCATTGTATTTGGTTGTAACAAATCTGACAGTTTTAAATCGATGTATGTGTCCTTACTAATCGCGATAGTTGTTTAGTATTATTTGTTCCAATAACAAATATGACTCTTAAAAAGGTCGTATTTGTTGCTTGTAATAGAGCGTTTGTCACAGCCGTTTTTGGACATTAATTACAACGATTTCTGACCGTCATATTTGATATTTTTTTTTTACTAATTTAGCTATTTGAACCCTATCCACCAGCAATTTAAAGTCAATCAAGCTACAATTTAAACACAATCAAACCATTTAAATATCCTCAACAAAGCCGACACCAATCGTAAACATAGCCAAATCATAAACATGTTCTTCTTAACACTCAATTCATAAGTAATCAAACCATAAACAAACTATAATCTCCTTAAGAAGAAGTGGAATGTGTACAAGAAGAAGTAATACTACATATACAATAATTAGGAAATGGAATGTATCCATCATAAGTAATGATCATATACAACAACAACAACAACAACGAAATGAAATATATCAATCATAAGTGGCAGCGTCCTCAGCATTGGATGGTTCTTGGGGCCGAGATGTAAAAACACTGCTACAGAGTAGGTCTTTTAGGGCACTTAAAAGTGCCTCAATATGGATCACAATAGGGTACTTAACTTTTTGAATTGCATAAATAAATGCCGTCCATTTGACCATCATAAAAATATATCACGATACTTTGAAGTGCACTAATAAATACAAATTTAATAGGACACTTTGAAGTGTCATTTAAGCGTGTTATTGGTAAGATGTTCAAATTTCAATATGCACGTAGAAGTGTCGCATTAGACTTTATGGAGTATTTATATGTGCATCATCAACTTTAGACAAAAAAAAAAAAAAAAAAAACACTTTGGATTCGAGGCATTTTAAGTGCCTTATTTTATCACTTTTAAGGCACTACTAAAAGTTATTATTTTCATATTTGAGACACTTTGAGTTGATATTAAAGCATCTACATGTGCCTCATTATGTAGCTTGTTGCTCAATTTTTTTGAGTTTGTGTCTATTTTTTCTTTTCTTCTAGAATGCTAAATATGTAATAAAGCTCATAAAATATATACATACTAATAAATAATCAAAATAAGAACTAACATTAATGTATTTTGAACGATATCAATAGAAGCATAACATCTAGTTCCCCCTTCTCTCCAAAAAAAAAAAAAAAATGCTAACAATAAAAAAAGCACATGAGACCTCCTTGTCCCATACAAAATGACACAAAAAATGGTGGCTAATTTTAGAAGATCTCTCTTTTTCCCTAACCATCCTTCAAGTTCTGCAACTAAACCCAAGAAAACTTTACATGTTAGATGTACAAGTCTTTCGTGTAGATCACATCCTTTAATTTTCCAGCTCAAGCTGAGATTAGTGAGCTCAAGACCTGCTGGGCTATTTCCTCAGTAGCCAAAACTTGCACAAAGGGATAAGTTGAATAAAAATCATGCACCTTCCTTAAAAACCTGCAGTAAAACAAATTTAAAAAGTAAGGATACAATTAGAAATTATGTTATAGGAGGTTTAAAAAGAAAAGTTTAAGAACAAATAGACTTTAGATGACATTAATTTTCTTCACAAACAATGATGTCAACTTTCAATGAAGCCAACCCTAAAAAAAATCCATAGACTCAATTAGTTTTTATTTGCAATTAACATCCATCCTGAAAAAATGATCCTATTATAACTACAAAGCCATGAAAATAAGTGGCAAAACTGAACTTTTATTCTCAACTTACTTCTAGCTAGACTTATATTAAATACCAAAAGGACTACATATGCAAGTTAAAAAAAAAAAAAATTACATGTGGTAGAGCAACCATGAGTTGGCAAACAAGGTGATAGTTCCACTACTTTAAGAAACAATTTTCATCAAATGATCCTTATAATTTATTTTTTAATTGCCTAAATAAAGAAAAAGCTAAAAATTAAGCTCCAGCAAAAAGATAGAAACAAACATATAGAGTTTTTTCTAAAAATGATATAGTTTAACCTTACAATTATCTTTAACCAAAAAAAAAAAAAAAAAAAACCTTTGCTTCACTAAATAAAGCAAGATCAAGATACTATATTTATTAGCACAAGTGTTAGTTATCTACTTGGATTAATTTTTTTCGATATTGTCTACCCATATCTCCAAATCAACAAAGTAACTAGCAAATACATAATGAATAGGAAAATAGGAGATGAGAAACATAAAATTAACTGCCATATAGAAGCATAACATACCAAATGATAAGGATATGCAATGCTTTCCCCAAGTGTATCTCCCGTTGTCTTGAATGCCCCATATGGCCTAATCAATTCTTCTTCCCTCTCAAATGGACATAGTATCTTTACTTCACACCAATGCTATCCAAAGTGCAATCCTTCAACTTCTGTAGCTGAATCCAAATTTTAAATGATTCCCTTTGCTACCTTTTTAGTGTTCTCAAACATGCTCACTAGGAAAACAATATCACCAACCTAAATACCAAATTCAAGCATTATTGCAATTGAAATTTACATAAATTAGATCCTATCCCTTGTTTTCTAGAATTGTGCTCACCTTAACACCCTAAGAAGTAATAGATGAAGGAACATTAGAACAACTAGTTTGTTCTCCATTTTGCAATTCAAGTCTACTTGTTAAATCAGGAAGTTGTGTAGCTTGTTCACCAATTTTTACATTTTGTTGACTGATACTATCCTTTAGCCTCTTTATAGTGGCCTCACCCTATTTGATAATACAATAACATATTGTAGCACTAGGAATAGGACTAAAAAGATCTAATGGTGATGGTTCCAAACTACACATATGAACTCTTCCAAGTGGATCTTTGCCAAAAACTCTAGAAAATGAATCATCAGCACTAATAGGGTCTAGTGATCCAGGTGGAAGTTCACTTTGATGCTCTTTCAATTGCACCCAATAAATCCAAGCAAAATAAATTAATAAGTGTATGAACTTGAAAATCACAATTATTTATTATCAATAAGCAGTGGAGGGATTGCAACTTACTAGTTTTTCACTTACTATCTCAATAGTTGCTCCTCTATTCTCATTAGTGTAACAGGCACAAAAAATTTCTATATGTAATGGTGCATGTCCCAATTCTACTTCCTATAAAATTAGTTACAGATACATTGGTGAAACCTTTAGTATAAATGAACTCTAAGAAATATGGTGTCAAGCTTTCAACATGGACTAAAATTGGGAAAGATTTATGAAATTAACACTTCTTGTTCAACTTCTGCAAAAAGCTTAGTTTTCCAATAGTCTTATTTGTTGTCTTATCTTCTCTATGCTTCTTATTTCTTCCACTAAGAACCTATTTTTTTTAAGAGAAAACAAAAAGGAAAAAGAATAAGGAGTAATGTGATAATATACGGAAATGATTCCTTATTGTAACATTTGCATCATTTATATTGCAACAAGACACGATGTTGTTCCATTGATCTTCGACAACATAAGTTGGCCTATTTGCTGCTATATCATCAACTGGCATATTGGATTTATAATGCGTAGCCTTGACTCTTGATTTCTAATTCCTTCTTTTTTTTACCTAAAGACTCCAAATCTAAATTTCTGCACCTGGAAGTATCTCAAATCTCTCATATCAAAATTTAATTGTCATTACCCAATCATTTTTTGCTATGAAATAATATAAAGTGTTGTAATAGTTATGCTAGATATAAATGAGGTAAACTCTCAATAGTTCCTACCTTTACGAGTCTAAGCATCTCATCTTTCTTAGTTTGAGGTACCATATGCTAGTCATTAACATCAAGTGGGGCATACCTTCTAGTTCTTAATATAGTTCCCAAGAACTCTGTTAGTGTTTTTTTATTGGCACCAAATTGTTGTCCTTGGTTATTCCACTCAACTGTAATAAGTGGGTCACCTTTATGAGCCCAAAGATCAGGCATATATGTAGGTCCTCTCGTTTTCTTTATCACTTGAGCACCACCATTTTCATTCCCTAAAAAGAAAGCATATAAACTTTTGAAAGGGTTAACAATGTTGCGGCTCAAGGTTTTGTACAAAGTTCACAGAAAAACAAGAGAACACTTAAGCAAGAAACTAGTTAGTCACAATAGGATTGTAGAGTAGAATACTTCAACTAACCATAAGCTATAACATCAGAAAACCTTTGTCAAGCATATGAACCGGCAAGGAGGGAGCTGTTAGTGAAACACAGAGGAAGAACAGGTTATAGTCATTTCACAATCCCTTAGCGTTTTGATAATTCATGTCTAGAATCTAGATATTATCTTGAATATTATTCTTCAATCAAAAGAGAAGGTAGCTTGGTAAAAAGGTTTGAATAACACTAACTTTGACTGTAGTTCAAAAGAAACAACAAAGATGCTAGAAGAAAAAGATAAAGTATGAGAAAGACTTCATAGAGCAACAAATTTTACCACAATTTCTGATCAATAGTTACTTGATCTGAATTTTAGAGGCTCTGCCAAACTTAAAACCGAACAACAAATTGAATTTTGTAAAATATCAGACAAGGCCTAATCATTATCTAAGATTATCAAATTTAGGATTATACACGTGTAGAGAAGCTTTCATTTTGAGAGGACAACAACTGGAAAGTTGAAGACAAGTTGAACATTAGAACAACATGAGGAGGAAGTAAAGATACAATCTTGGGCCAAGAGTTAACAAGGTAGATACACCCTAACCAGACTACACTGGTGACAATAGCTTAGTTTATGGTAAGTATAATTACTACACGGAGGCTTCAAGCTGATTTTATTGCACAGTTTAAAAAAGTAGAACGTAAATGATTTTAATACCTTCATGTTCTTGTGGTTATGTTATAGTCACATTTGAGTTGCCTTTTATTCTTCTAGTCCTTAAAGCCATAGTAGAAAAAGAAAAAGAAAAAGAAATCAATTTTTTGTAGTGAAAAAAAAAAGGGTAGGATTTGGGGCATTCATATGTATAAACCATTCTCCATTCAACGAGATAAAGTATAATATTAAAGTTTATTTGGATGTTAATACAAACATTCATTTTATAAAAGTTAGAACATAAAAACCAAGAGATATTTATCAAATACTAGGAAATCTCTATGCCATCTAAATTTAGTCATGAATATATATGTCACTAATAATATTCCAAAAACTCACCATATCTGGATAATATAACAAGATTGTCACTAGCTATCAATTGATCGTTCTATTTCTCATGGTAAGTATATGTCAATAGCATCCAAATAATTTATATCATATTTATCCCTTGCTACCGTGGTGATAGTAACTTACCACCCTTTTTGAAATTGATCTTCAACATAGAACCCTTGCTGCTTGGGATGCAAGAATAGATGGTTCATTTTGGCGCTTTACCCTAGTAAAATTAGTTACAGCGAAACCATCTCCATCTTGCTTCAATCTTTTTCCTTTGGAAACCCAATAGCATTCAAACAAAATAACTTTGCGAACCCTGGTGTAATCCAATTCAATAAAGTCCTGTAATACTCCATAGTACACCATTTCTCCTGCAGTAGGATTTTTATCTTTGGAACTTAAGAAGCTTGAAACTGACAACTCCACTATTTTGAGTCTTTCTTCTTTTCTCCAATGTTTTTGTATGGAACCTAAAACCATTCACCAAATATGTCTTATACTTTTTACCTAGAAAATTTGGATCCCTAGCAAGCAACTTTAAATTTTGTCATTATTAGATCATCATCAAGCAATGCCAACTTTCTGATCTCATAAGGTGCAGTTGTTTGGAATTTAAATTTAAGAAGTAAACACAACTAAAAAAATAGTAACCAATATTTACAGTTTTAGAAAACTAGGCTGCAAAATTTTCACTATGAATTCTCTTACGTTCATACTTTGAAGCTCGAGGATATTCTCTTTCTACAATGTTAAAGTGTTGGCTGCAAAATTACATATATTTTCTTAGAATCCCCTTTTAAGATTTTTTCTTGGAAAGATAAATCTCAACAATAATGGTACTTACTCAATAAATGATATCACTGCATCATTATTAAACAACACATATCTATGTCCTTTTGTCAATATCTCATCATCCAATGCCAATGAAACTCCTCTTCCAAATAGACTTCCAGATGCTGAAAAAAAATCCAAGCCAATCTTAGAACTACATCATCATCATTTCGATTGAGTTGGTCAAATCTTGTTTCAAAATCATTTACAATATAGAGAGAACAAAACGCTAAGCACTCCTTAGCTAAATATCCTTTAGCAATAGAACCTTTGGGCCTTCCTCTATTGCGGACATATGATTTCAAAATCCATAAGTACTAAATAAGATTACCTATAAGAATTTTAAAGCTAATAAAAGTTTTAAGAATAGAATGGGATGTTCTTTATAACAATAAAATTAATACCTCTCAATTAGGTACATCTAATGAGAGTGTATTGGCCCAGGTAACTTTAGCTTAGTAGCCAAATGAACACAAAAATGTACCATTACATAAAAAAATGATTGGGAAAATAATTTCGCCAACTGACAAAGAATGATAGCAATAACTTTCTCCAATTGAACAAGGTTTCGATGGTTAAGAACCTTAGAACATAATTCTCTAAAATATCGGCTTAACTTCATCAAAGTAGCCCGGACCTCTTTTTTCAAGGTTTTCATCAAACATAACAGTAGAAGTTGCTGTATTAAAATGTAATAATCATGGTTCTTGATTTTTTATGTGCATTGGAAATAGTGTAACAAAAGCCACAAATTATCAAGTTTTAAATTAAAATGCTAAGCACTAAAACCACAAATATTGACAAATATACCCATCGCATAGTATAGAGAAAAACAAGTATCAAATATACGAGAACTTAGCAATTACCACTACTGTGGTCTAATCTCATTGTCGAGCCCCCCCCCCCCCCCCCCAAAAAAAAAAAAAAAAAGAGATAAGGTAAATAAAACTAACTGCACAAAACTACTACAATAGAGAGTACATTAGACCTACACGAGAAAAATTACAAGGATCGCTAAGGAGTAAGAATATAGAAAAGGCCATGTACAAGAAGAAATTCCCCAAATAATGTATATTAAAGAGTATACCACTACGTTTATCAAATCCCAATTCGAGTACTGGTATGAGTTTTCAAGAATAAACTTCAATCTTTCTCAAGTTATGAGATTTCTTTCCTAAAGCTCAATTAATTAGTATCTTTATCTAATAAATCAAACCTAAGCAAGCATTACACTCACTCATTACCCAAAGGGTACTCGGAAACCTCAATATCCCTATTCGTAGTCAATATTGAAAACCCATTGACTACCAAGTTCTAATCCTTTAGCTTCTCTCTCGAGTTAATTAAAGGAAAACAAACATTGGGCTAATTAAATTGGTATTCAACTCCTAACCCATTTCTCTAATTCATTAAGAGTGAACCAATCAAATTGAATAAATCAGTCAAGTCCAAATAATCAATCCAACACAATAATACCTAAGTAATCAAATACAAGAATAGGAATTCAATAAATCATAAGAATAACTTAATACAAGAACATAGATTTGGGTTTATCCCCCAAATATAGCTAAATCATATAAATATCAATATTGTGAAAGTGTAATACACAGAAAAAAAAAAAAAGAACTTCACTTATAGACAAGATCTTAAACTTCTTTTTCCTTGAATTTTCTTGAACAACCCATTTTTCATCTCCTTGCTTTTCTAAGATCTTCCCTTTCTTGGTAATTCGTTTGAACTCTCTAAGGGATCTCTTGGTTGCTAGCCAACCAAGGATGTATTTTTAAGGTTTATAATGGGGTATATATAGTTATAAATGAAGAAAAATAAGAAAATGTGCTATTCAGCGTGACTCTACACAAGTGGGCAGTCCAGGGAAGCAACTTCCTTGGGCCGCCTAGTTCTCTAGAAACTCGACAGCCCGGGGAAGTTCATCTTCCCTAGGTCACCAAGTTTCTGTACTGGCGGTCTTTTGGACTTGATCTTGGTAGCCTAGATTCCCTGGGCTGCCATGTTGCTAAGCTTTGTTTCCTTGATCTTCACCTAAGTGGTCTAGGGAATTAGATGCTACCACCTTCTTTTTGGACAAATGGTCTTCTGCTTTGCAACTAGGTGGTCTAGGGAAGCTCCACCTCTCTCTTGGGCAGCTTTCTTCTTTTTTTACTTTGGGTAGCCACTTTCCTTGGCCGCCTTGTTCCTCTTTTTGGCCGCCTTGGTTGCTCTAGGCGGCCTAAGGAAGTAGGCCGCCTTGTTTTATTTTTACTTTTTCAATTGTTCTTCTTTTTTGCTCCATTTTCCTTCTTTCCATCTTTATCTTCTAGAAATGGTATTTTCGTTATTTCCTACAAAAAGAAGATGAAAAGGGTGTAGTGAGTAGTAATTTAAACAAGAATTTATCACAACTAAAGCACAAAACACTAGAAAATATAGGCGTGATGCATCTTCATCACTTACCCTTACACTTAAATCTTTGCTTGTCCTCAAGCAAGCTACATTTATTTACAAATAGAGAATTGACTAATATACAAATTTAGCATTCTACATTTATTCACAATTTAACTAGTGTACAAGTCACGTAACATACATTTATTCATATTGACAAAGAATAACTAATTTACACGTACAATGAAAAATTTTCTACATAGCATTCTAGGTGAATAGTCATGAACAACTTGGTATATATGCAATAAGATCAAAATGATAAAGAGATTATTTCTTTCTCTATCTTAGAATTCATCTTAACATCAATCTATCTAAGTTAATCCCATGTATACTCTTTTATTAAGCTAGACACAACCAAGAACATCAAAGTGAAATTAAACAAGTTTATACGAATTTAATGTGATCCACTCTTTTTCTCCAATAAAAAATTCAAACAAAGTGATTCATATGAGATAGGATCAAATGACTCACTCAAGTCTCGTGGCCTACCCTAAGTACATATATTATATATGCACATTGCAATACAACAAGACCTTTCATCTTGATACAACAATACAAAAATATATTTCAATTTGAATTAGCAAAATAGGATCCCTTATTTTCATCATTTTTCTTTCTACAAGGGAATGTATTTGTAATAATTTTAACTTAAATGCTTCTTTGCTTCCCTTGCATTTTTTCTCTTTTCTTTTCTTGATTTTTGTTTTATATTTCATCACACATTGATTTTCGTCATACGATATGCATTATGTATTTCTAGACCCTTTTTTCTCCTCACTTCAGTAGGTATATTGAGCAACTACCTCTTGCTTCTAATGGCCTTTTTATTGAAAATTACAATAAGGAATTAAAATTTCTATAATACAACATACAAAACAAATAAATGAATGAGTGAATGGGAATTTCCACCAAGCTAGAGATAAGCCAATAACCCATGCTCTATGTTTCATTACTAAGTTTTCATCCATTCTCAAAGAATTTAAGCTTCACAACATTTTCAAATGCATAAACAAGATTAACTCACTTATCCAAACTTAGCCTATGTCATGCCCAATATATAAGTGTACATAAAATTAACTTTCCTAGAAATGTTTTAAGTAGAATTCCCAAGTAAAAAGATATATAATAACTCCACTGAACTAACACATATTAACATACATATTAACAAGCCTTGAAAACTAACCCAACAATGCGAAAAATTCGAAAAAAGATTTAGCCCAAATGCAAAAACAAAAAATTTTAGCCCAAAAATAAGGAAATTGCCAAAATAAATGATACAAAATCGTAAAAAAAAAAAAAAAAAAAAACTATTCAACCTCACCCCCATACTTAAATTGGACAATGTCCTCATTGGCCCTAAGTTAAACAATATAAGCATTTTCAATAGGATTAAAAGAAATAAAAGAGAGGAGAAGGTAAAGTAACACTCCCCAAGCATCTTGAAACTTAATGTGTCATAGAAGGGAAAGGAAAAGGATGACTGTCCAAAAAAAGGAAAATCTTCGATCCTGCATAAATAAAGAAAAATACAACAGCATACCATAGCTAAAGAGATAGTTACAACAATACAAGGAAAATAATAGAATAGACAAAGAAACTAGTTCAAAAGTGACTATATATCAAAGGGATGCAAAAAGTTGTTACAAAAAATGCATTAGTACCAATACTAATAATAAATAAACCATAAAATACTAAACACACACACACACACACACACACACGCACAAATTTTATTAACAAGCCATAAAATGAACTAATATAATTAAAACCAAAATATACATTATTGCCAAGAACTATACTGCAACTAATACATCAAAGCCACATGACAAATGAATAACCCAATATTTTTACTAAAGATACACAAATCAATATAGATATGCTAATACCTCAATATCAATAATTTTCCCATATACAACAAAACACTAATATGCCAAGTATTAGAACTAGTATGCAACATACACACATTATAAGCTCAATGAAATCTAAGAAAAAGTGAAAGGGTCAAAGATTTAGTAAACTTATTGAAAATAAACTCAAAAGTTTGTTACCACTATAGCCACCAATTCATGAATACTACAAACTCCACAAAGCATAATAAAATCTCCCAAATAATCCAACAAATAACTTCAACACTATAATAGCTATTATACAAAAGGTATACAAAATTTAACCTAAATCTCCAAATAAAATTGAATAATTCGTGAAAGTATAACTCCAACTATAACAAACAATTAACTCCTCAACTTATTCACCACTACTCCAATCAAATTCTAACCTCTAATACATACATACATACATATATATATATATATATATATATATTACAATAAGAACATAAAAAATATCAACCTAAGGTTAAAAGAGAAACTCAACAACAATAACAATTGCCTAACAAACAACATCAACCAAATCTCAAGAATATCCAACACCATTACAACAAGAAGGGACCAAATCCTATTATACAACAAACAACCACAACAACTATTATACAACATGATCCCCTCAATTAGTAGCCATTTACAACCACATTTTTATCCTACAAAAACCTACACAACAACAACATACAATATTCCCTAAACAAACAAAAGTAATCCACAACAACACAACTATGTACAAAAAGAAAACTTAATCGATGAAATCTAATGCATACACAAATTCTCAAAACAACTTACAACAACATAAAAAATAACAATACAACAAAGTAAATTGATACAAGACATTCGAACCTAATACAATTTATTTATCTCAATGTCTAAAAATAAGGAATTGAGAAAATATACAAACAGAGTATAAAAAGGAAAAGAAGTTTATATACATGTAACAGTTAGTATTATGTACAAAAATAGAAACAAATATATACATAAAAAATTTAATAATATTTAAAATTATATACACAGCTAAATGACAAGGCTCAAGGGTTTCATGATATTACCAATCCCTGACAACGACATAAAAAACTGGATACGTGATTTACGTGTATTTGAAAGAGTGTAACAAAAGCCACAAATTATCAAGTTTTAAATTAAAATACTAAGTACTAAAATTACACATATGGGCAAGTATACCTATCACATAGTATAGGAAGAACAAGTATCGAATCTATGAGAACTTAGCCATTGCAACTACTTTGCTCTAATCTCATTGTTTAGCCAAAATAAAAAAAGAAATAAAGTAAATAAAACTAACTACACTAAACTACTGCAATAAAGAGTACATCGGACCGACATGAGAAAAGTCACAAGAATCGTCAATGAGTAAGAATACGGAAAAGGCCATGTACAAGAAGAAATTCCCCAACATCATGTCTAGTAAGGAGTATATCAGTACTTTTATCAAATTCTAATTTGAGCATAGGTATGAATTTTCAAGAATAAACCTCACTCTCTCTCGAGTTATGAGACTTCTTTCATTGGACCTTTATTTTATTTTAGCCTAATAATTAAATCAGGCTACTTAAATAAAATAAATTCTATTTAATTTAAGATTAATTCCGTAGTCTGTATTTAATTAGGACTCACGGTCTATATTGGGGACCAAAAGACACACCGCCTTGGCTATTAAAATGACCAAAATACCCTTGCCATATAAATAGCTGTATTTTACATTTTAAATATTTCTTGATATCACCATAAGAAAATATTGACCCCAAGGATAGTGCTGCGTTAGCAAAGTCTCCGACCTATAGGTGTAATGACTAAAATACCCCTCTAAACATCACCGTACATTTAGAGAGGAAGAAGTGTACTAACACTTCTCTAAATAACATCTACCATCCTTAGGCCATTAGTCCAATGATCTATGATTTTCTGGATTATTTCGGCTTTCCAAGGGAGCTACCCTAAAGCAAACATTCAAGTCATGTTTCGCAGGGCCCTAGATATTTAGATTATTCAAACAACCACAAGAGGCGATATAGTATCAAAATTATCTTGTACAAGTTTGTCTTAACTAACAAGTCACACATATCTAACATGCAAGTATATGGGCCCTACGATAGAACCTCAACTATAACATAACAAAGCATATTTCCAGCTTCGTTAGACCACCAACTCATACTCAAGCTGTAGAGTACTAGTCCACGCTGTAGCGATAGTAGTCTAGGTTTCTACCATATAGTACTTTTAGAAACTACTACTATAGGTCCTGTTCTACGTATTCGAAATACGCTTATATCATGAAGTGAGTGGACTCCTCACTGGCTAAAGGTAAGCCATTCCCCATTTAGAATTCACAACATAATAACCTAGACAGATAAGATTCTCATTCTCATTAATTAGT
Source organism: Voacanga thouarsii (assembly GCA_026120185.1). Classification (NCBI taxonomy): domain Eukaryota; kingdom Viridiplantae; phylum Streptophyta; class Magnoliopsida; order Gentianales; family Apocynaceae; genus Voacanga; species Voacanga thouarsii. The sequence goes on from JANUWF010000328.1 coordinate 1,432,359, forward strand.
TAAGAACAAAAGTTTATGTGTTAAGTGACCCATGATCCATACCTTACTGTGAAAGACCTTCGTTCACATGGACCACCTACTTAAACACAATGAGTGTTTTTGTAACACCCCACGACTACGTACCCTAAAAAGACGGGGATGTCGCTCCGTTCCGGAGGATAAGGGGTCTTTAAAACGAGGTATAAAATATAAAGGCAAACACCAAACGAATCAAACTTAGATAAATAAAGAAAACTCTTATTACAACAGGCTCAAAATGGAGCAATATGAAATAAAACGAATATCGTTTAGAAGCTTAAATAACAGTTATCTCCTAGAACCAAAACATAAAAATAGCAAAAGCTTTAATTATCACATAACTCGCTTGCTCAGCATAGCCCATCTCTTGAAAACATGATATAAAATAGCGTGAGATTAAATCTTAGTAAGTCCTATGTGTGCACATGGTATTTTAAATAGTTCGTGTATGTATAGAGAAACATATTTGCAAAATATTTGGTAAGTCATAAATAATTTCCCTTTTGCAAGGAGTAGGGTTTTCACATAATAGCACTTTATACAAAACAAATCCACCACTCGAATCAAGGTCATGTCGCCATACATTGGTCTTCATGAGGATAAGGCACCACACTTTGTGCATCTTGTCGGGACCAGATTGCCACACGTTGGGCGTTTTAATCAAGGTGAGTGTACAGCTCACTGGGTGAGATACTCCTCATTCTCTACACCCAACAAAACCATCTGGGTGTCCATGCTGGAAAAATAAATAATACCTTACCAGGTATAAATGCTAGCTCGGACTGGCCTGACCAACTAATACTGTCGCCTTTTCAAGTAGAGCTCATCTTCTGGAGGTGGCCTCCTGCCAGAAAACTTACTCTAGCCCTCCAAGACTAGTATTGTTAGCCTACCCCTATTGAGTACTCAATGAACATATCCGTCAATTCCTGATTCAAAATTTGCATACCTTGTCTTTGTACATCGTGGTTTTCTTTAAAAGAGTTTTCTAAAAATTTAAAAGAAAGAATAGTTTTCTGGATAAAATTGTTAGCTTGACAAAACCATTTAAAGAATAAATATCCACGTTTACAACCCAAGTAAACATAGTTTAACAATAGCATCACAAAGTTTTACAACATAGACTTGCCATCACAACATTTAATAAAAGAGTTTATGCAAGGACTTACTTGATGTGCCTCAGACAAACAAGATAAAATCACAGCTTGCTTCCTTCAAATATCCTCCTGATCTAGAACCACATATTATCATGATCAGGGTCCCAATCAATTCAAACATGCTCTAAACTCATTTATTCCCATAACAATTCACAATCCTCTATCTAACTCCAAATAAATTATCCAATCTCCAAAGTTCATATACTATGACCATAGATTCATCAAAGACATGAATATGATATCAAAAAGGTCTCGACTTGTCCATCACAACTCATATCCATTACTACCACGGTAAGATATAGCATTGCTATCCATCGAATATGCTTAATTAATTACTCGACTCAAAATACCCATTCATCATGCTAATAGACATCATTAACCATATTAAACCTTAGTTCTGACATCAAGGGTAGGATTCCTTTACCTTGCAATAACCGGGTTAACAAGATCTCGATACTCCTATGGTGATCGTCCTGAGTTCATTTGAGAAGAAGAGAAAAGCTGCCTTCTTTCCTTCCTTTTGGCCGAGAGTAACTAAAGAGGATGAAATCAGCCTTTAAGTGGCGTAATTCAAGGGAAGGAAAAGAGAAGAATTGATGGAAGAAAGGAATCAAGAGGTTAAGATGGTTTTTGCTTACCTTAGAGTGTGATCGGTTTCTTGCTGGGAATTGTTCTTGTGATTTTCGAAAATTGTAGGGAGATTCTTGCTAGAATTTTCGTGTAGAATGGAGAGGGTAGTCGGCTACTATGATTTAGGGTTAGAGAAGATTGGTTTAGGGTTAGATGGTGGTGTTAAGAAAGACTCCTAATGGCTTTAGGGTTCGTGGATAGCAAGGATAAAAATTGCAGCTTGCTGTGCACCTTGTTGCTGCCGAATTTGGGAGGGTTTATGAGGAGAAAATATTCTGCAATTGCTACCTTATGCTGGCCAAAATATTGCTCAAGAAAAGGGCTGTGTGCATTCAGAGTTTTGGCCAAAACAAGGAAGAGTTTGAGTAGATTTTGAGAACTAAAATTCTGTGCAAGAGTTGCTCATGTGCTATGCGAAAATCACTAAACTAGAGGGGAGAAATTCTGGACTGTTTTAGCTGTTTTTCTGCCGCGATTTATAGAGAAAAGGTGAGGGTTTTAGGCACTGAAAATTGGCTTAATCACCTGAGGATTTTGGTAGGTTTTGGTGTGCAGAATTTTCATTTGAGTTGGTGTGCAAGCTGGCCGAAATTTCCTGTGCAAGGCTGGCCGAAATTCTGGTTCCTAAGCTGGCCGAATTTTTGGAATTTTGGTGAGTAAAATCTGGTTTTTATGTGGCTAAGGTAATCTGAATTGATGAGGAGTGTTCTAGATGTTTTGAGCTAGGATTTGAAGAGTTGGACTGCACTTAGGAGTGCTGGAATTTCGGACAGCTTGTGCTTGCACAAGGCTGCCGATATTCTGCTAGAAAAAGGAAGCAAAACCTAGTTGAAGTAGGATTGAAATAAAATCTGATTTGCTAAAGAATTTTGGATACGATTTCCTAGTGTTGGAAGAGTTTGAGTCAGCTAAAACTCTTTCAAAAAGTGGTGGCACCTAGCTGGAAAATTTTCCAGATTTTTAGCTAAGGTTCTAGGTTCAAAATCCATAAGGTATCCAACTAGAAAAATAACACTTTAATTCCAACTATCCATTACAAAATCTAGTAAGTTAAAATCAAGTTGGAATTTAGTTATTCAGCTAGGGTTTTTTTTGAAAATCAAAGGGAACAAAAGCTGAAAATAAAAGTAAACTTTATTCACATAAAAAATCCTTGAATTTAGGAGATAAATATAGAGACTTATTTCCTTAGAAAAAATGGCGATGAAAATTCACTAGGATAGCTAGGGTTTTTTCGTCCAAAGCACGAGGGAATCTAGGAAAAGAATTTCAAAAAGAAACTAAGATTCGCAAGAGGTAAGATTTGAACTCAGGTCACCAAGGAAAAGCACCAAACCTAACCGCTATTCCAAATCAACTCCAATGCTAATATTTCCCTAGGAAATTCTTTTCCACCCCAATTCTCATCCTTCTATCTCCTCTACTAAACTTCACTTAAACAACTCTCAAGTAACGCAACAACACAATTATTTCTCACCAAATAAATCAAATGCAAGAGCAACTTTGGAAATCATATGCACCCATGCAAGAATAATTTTAAGATAGTACATGAAATGCGAAATGCTATGCAATGCATGACTTTTTTCCCCATAGTCAAAGGTGGTTTTGGGTGGGGTATTACATCCCCTCCCCCTTAAGAGAATTTTATCTCAAAATTCAGAGGCGTTACCCTTAGAGCATATTCGGATACTTCTGCCTTAACCATTCCTCGGTTTCCCATGTTGCATCTTATGCTCCATGATGGTCTCAAAGTATCTTCACCATAGGTATCTGCTTGTTTCGAAGGGTCTTGATACTCCGCTCCAAGATCTTGACTGGTCTCTCCATATAGCTCAGATTCGGTTGCAACTCCAACAGTTCCTCATTAAGTACATGACTCAGATCGAGGTTGTACTTCTTCAACTGAGATACATGGAAAATATCATGCATCCCAGCTAGGCCATCAGGTAGGTCCAATCTATAGGCAATCGGCCAAACTTTCTCCAATATCGAAAACGGTCCAAAATACCTAGGACTCAGCTTTCCTCCTCTGGGATGCCTTAGGATTCTTCTGCTAGGAGTCAACTTCAAGAATGCGCAATCACCCACTTGGAACTCCAGTTCCCTTCTTCTAGAATCTGCGTAGCTTTTCTGCCGGCTTTGCGTTGCCCTTAGCCTTTCTCGGATAACCTTGACCTTGTCCGTCATTTCTTGAATGCATACCTCACCAGTCCTTCTAATGTTCCCCTCTTCCGTCCATCCCTAGTATATCGGTACTTGATATTTTCACCCATATAATGCCTCGTACGGAGCCATCCCAATCGATGCCTGATAACTATTGTTATATACCAATTCTGCATGTGGTAAACACTGGATCCACTTATCTCCAAAGTCCAAAATACATGCTCGGAGCATGTCCTCTAGTATCTGGATGACTTTCTCGAATTGACCGTCGGTCTGCGGATGAACAGAGGTGCTGAATTTCAATGTAGTACCCAAAGACTCTTGAAACTTGCTCCAGAATCTCAAAGTGAACCTAGGTTCCCTATCCAATACAATGCTTGACGGTACACCATGCAACCTTACAATTTCCCGGGTATACGTCTGAGCCAACTTTTCCATCGAGTCCCGTACGTTCACTGGTATAAAATGCGTTGTCTTGGTCAGTCGGTCCACTGCCACCCAAATTACATCCCTGTGTGACTTGGTCATCGGAAGACCAGTCACAAAATCCATAGTCACCTCCTCCTATTTCCACTCGGGGATCGGTAACGGTTGCAGTAAACCTGCAGACTTCTTATGCTCCATTTTAACTTTCTGGCACGTCAGGCATGTTGACACATACTGAACCACATATCTCTTCATTTTGGCCCACCAATATTTCTTCTTCAGGTCATGGTACATCTTTACTTCCCCAGGGTGTATGGTATACTTGCTCTTGTGAGCTTCGGCCGGTATCCTCTTTCTCAAGGCTTAGATATCAGGCACACAAATCTAGTCTCGAAAATACAGTACCCCCTTCTCGTCGGTCCGAAAATCGCTTCCTCCCATCGCGATCTCTTTCTCCTTGAAGGTCTGAAATTCCACACTGTCCTGTTGGGCTGATATAATTTCCTGATCCAGATCGGGTTTTAGAGCCAAGTTGCTCACACAGATCTTCCTCTCTTGAACTTTCACCTCTTGCTCTAGGATTTCCTGGACTGCCGACACCTCTTGCATTCTCAAGTGGGCTATCTTTACTTTCCGACTCAATGCGTCAGCTACCACATTTGCTTTGCCCGGGTGATAATTAATAGGACACTTATATTCCTCCAGAAACTCCATCCACCTACGCTGTCGAAGATTCAAGTCCTTCTGCGTGAAGATGTACTTCAAACTCTTATGGTCAGTGAAGACTTCATATTGAGCTCTGTACAAATAATGTCGCCACTTCTTCAAGGCGAACACTATGGCTGCCAGCTCCAAGTCATGCGTTGGATAATTAACTTCATGCGGTTTTAGCTTCCTAGATGTATAAGCTATGACTTTCCCCTCTTACATTAGCACAGCTCCTAGACTTTCCTTGGATTCATTCGTATAGAGTGTATAGGACTTGTCAGCCTCGGGTAGGCTTAGCACAGGTGCTGTAATCAACCTCCTCTTAAGCTCTTCTCACACTTCTCGCTCCAAACAAAGGCGACATCCTTCTTTAATAATCGCGTCATCGGCGAAGCCAAGGTAGAGAAATTCTTAATGAAATGCCGATAGTACTCGGCCAACCCAAGGAAACTTCGTATCTCCGTAATGTTCTCTGGTTGTTTCCAGTTAGCTACGGCTTCCACCTTGGCAGGGTCCACCTTGATCCCTTCCTTAGATATCACATGGCCGAGGAAAGACACCGAGCTTAACCAAAACTCACATTTACTGAACTTAGCGAAAAGCTTGAATTCCCTCAGCTTCTCTAGGACCAATCTTAAGTGCTCCGCGTGATCCTTCGGATTCTTGGAGTAGATTAAGATATCATCGATGAAAATAACCATGAACTTGTCCAAATATTCTTGGAAAATGTGATGCATCAAATTTATGAAAACTGCCAGTGTATTGGTCACACCGAACGACATTACCACAAATTCATAGTGGCTATACCGCATGTTGAAAGCAGTCTTAGGGATGTCTTCTTCCTTAATCCTTACCTGGTAGTATCCTTGCCACATGTCCAACTTTGAAAAGCAAGTGGAGCCTTGCAGTTGATCGAATAACTTGTCGATCAAGGGTAGAGGGTATTTATTCTTGATCGTTAAGTTGTTTAGTCCCTGGTAGTCAATGCATAGCCTCAAGGTACCATATTTCTTCTTAACAAACAACACCGGGGCTCCCCACGGCGACGTACTCGGTCGAATGTTGCCTTGCCTTACCAACTCTTCCAATTGCTCATTTGACTCTTTCAGCTCCGTTGGTGCCATCTGGTAGGGGGTTCTTGACACCGATTCTGCTCCAGGAATCAGGTCCACGATAAACTCAACTTCCTATTCAGGGGGTAGAGAAGTGAGCTCAGCAAGAAAAACGTCTGGAAAGTCTTTTACCACCTCTGTACTCTCCAAGGTACATTGATCCTTAGGTTTGTTCAGGATATACGCTAAATATCCTGTACATCCTCTCCTGAGCAACTTTCAGGCCTTAGTTCTGGCAATTAGAGATTTTAGTTCCTTCGCTCGCTTATCGCTGAATTGAATTACATCCCGACCGGGTCTCACAAACTGCACTGTCTTGATCTTACAGTCCACACGAGCTCCGTGCTTCGACAACCAATCCATGCCCAAGATCAGGTCATAATCGTCTATGGGTAGAATTATGAGGCTGGCCTCCAAAATTTCCTTTCCTACCTCAACTCCACAACTCCCCATTTTCCTACCCGCTTCTACCACTTTTCCCAAGGGTGAGCTTACTACTAGGGTATAGGGTAATTCCTTTCCTTCCCAACCTAGATGTGATGCACATATTTTGCTTACGTAAGAGTGTATGGATCCTGGATCTATCAAAACATTAACAAGATGACATTAGATAGAAAGGTTACCTTCGATTACGGCCGCATCTGTTCCGACTTCCTCTCTATTTAGGGCAAAGACCTTGGCCTTCACCTGAGGCTTCTAGCCTCCCGTTCTAGCTGGTCTAGCAGCAGCACCTTATTGACTCCCATTGGCTGGGTCGGGGTGGTCTGCCCAATCCATAAAGGTTTAGGGCAGGCATTCCTCAGATGACTTGGGTCTCCACAATTGAAGTACCTTCTTACACTCCCGTTCCCCTAACAATTCCTCTTGGTGTGGCCCCGCTTTCCACAGAGTCGGCAATTCAGGTTGCCTTGCATCGATCCGGCCATAGGCACTCGAGGCAACTTACCCCGATTTTCCTACGGCATAGAGCCCGCAGGTCACTTGTTGCTTGAAGGCCTCATTGGTGGACGATTCAGTGGGAAAGGTCTGTTCACCGGCCGATGCCGATCTTCATTCTCCGTCCGGGATGCTGTGTCCACGGCGACGGTGTATGACGTTGGCAGTGATGGAGCCAATGCCTTCCTTAAATCAGGCCTCAGCCCCTTCACAAACTACCGGGTGCGCTTCTACTCCGTGTCGACCAAGCACTTGCAGTACTCAGACAACTGCGTGAACCGGGCTGCATACTGAGCAACGGACATGCCTCCCTGCTTGAGGGTTTGGAACTCATCCTCCCTCTTCTCAGCTACCCATCGAGGAATGTACTCGGCACGAAAAGCTTCCGTAAAGTCGTCCCATGTCCATTCCTGCTCCTTTCTGTCCCAGTCACTCCGTACTCGCTGCCACCATACCCAAGACGGTCCCCTCAGCCGAAAAGCAGCAAACTTCACCCTTCTCTCTTCTCAGTACTGCAAGGTAGCAAAAATATCCTCCATCTATTCAATCCACTGCTCGACCTTCTCATCTTGCTCTACCTCTCCTTGGAATGTGGGAGGTTGGAACTTCAGGAAACGCTCCAGGGCCTCATCCTCTCCCCGCGGTGGTTTTCTGGCCACCTTATCCACATTCTTTGTTACGTTCTGCAAGATCGAGGCCATCTTGTCGAAAGCCTGACCCATGGTCACATCTCGTGATCTCTCCAAAGCTAACTTCTGTTCTCGTGGCAAGTGCTCTTCCACGTCGGGTGTGGAACGATGCATCTGCTCAAATTTCAGAGTGGAGGATGCACTTTCCTACACAGTTTTGCTATGTACGACTGTTCTGAGTCATGGTGCCAATCTTTGATCATATTCACTCAAAGTCAGATAGTTACCAAGGGGAAAAGAGTATGCTCAGGTGCATGATTAGTTAATAGCTGTGTCATCTACTCATTTTAAAAGAGAATTTGATGGTGTTATGCAGGGAAAAATCAAGTAATAAATGAAACTAATGCTTTTCATATAAACCATGCTTTCGAAAAGAAGGGGTCATCACATGCGATACCCTTTTATTTAATAAAATAATCAAGTCCTACAAGCAACATGCTTCTTTGAAAGGAATAAACAAACAAATGAATGCAAATCTCGAAGGAAGAAAAGTAAATACTGCAGGTCCTCTATACTCGACTCTCTCTAGTTTCAATAGAGGCATCGGAGTCGTTAGAGGCTGGTTCCACAAGCCACCCCACGGAGCCATCGGGTCTTTCTATGTAGTCCCTCACAAAACCAACACTCTCACTTGACTGTCCAAGGATGCTATGTTTTTGAAAGATATCTTGTCCAACAAAAGGAAGTTAGAAGAATTGTCTACTGTCACATTAAATGAAGAATGTTCTGCACTCCTCCAATATAAAGAAAAGCTACCACATAAATCCAGGGATCTAGGAAGTTTTTCCATTCCTTGTGTGCTAGGGAGTACCACTTTTGGCACAACATAAGCGGATTTAAGAGCTAGTATCAACTTGCTACCTTACAACACTTTCTATAAATTGGGCTTAGTAGAACCAAAACCTACTAAGATAAGTATTCAATTGGCAGATAAGTCCATCAAATATCCTAGAGGTGTTGTGAAGGATGTGCTCATTAAGGTTGATAAATTCATTTTTCCAGTTAACTTTGATTCTTGATATGGATGATGACTCTAAGGTCCCATTGATCCAAGGCAAGCCTTTCCTAGCTATTGCAAAAGCTTTTATAGATGTTCATGACATTAAGGATTGAGGAACAGGAAGTTATCATAAGACTTTCAGACAGTATGAAATATTCTTCTTCACAAGATGATTACTTTAGGATTGACATTCTTGATGATTGCATTTTTGAATTTTTGCAAGAACACTTTGTTCAATGGACTGAAGATAGTTGGGTGGAAGATGTGGAATAGTGTCGCTAAGAAATTTTAGTATGTGTGGAGAACATCAAGGATAAATTAGAACCAACAGTTTTTTAAGTGATAAAGGGGTCAAGCCTTGGGAGAATGAGACCATCCATTGAGGACCCACCTAAGCTAGAATTGAAAGAATTTCCAGATCATCTCGAGTATGCATTTTTAGCCCCAGGAAACAATTTTCCAGTGATAATTTCAAGCAACCTAAAGGAAAAGCAAAAGCTACAGTTGGTACAAATGCTTCAGGGTCATAGAAATGCTATAGCATGGAAACTCATAGACATTAATAGAATCAGTCCCTCGTTCTCCACCCATAAGATCTTACTTAAGCATGATACAAAGCCTGTAGTATAACCCTAATGGAGAATGAACCCAATCATGAAGGAAGTGGTTAAGGGTGAAGTGATTAAGATATTGGATGCTGGAATTGTATACCGTATCTCAGATAGTGTCTAGGTAAGCCCTATTGGGTATCTCTCACGCATATCGTATATGGCGCAGCGGAAAATAAAATGAGATACCATCTCAAGATCTGCATATGTGTGGAAAATAAGACATAAAGATAATAAAGGTAACAGCTTTTTACATTTCTTTGATTGTCCGAAGAATAAAATTTTCTTCTTCAAGTTGAGGTGCGATCCAAAAATCCTCTTGATCAAACTCCATGAGAGTTAAACGTCCAACCACTATAATTACAGTGTGTGATTATTTCTAACAGTAATCCACACAGAGGATACACTCAAGTACGAAGTTTTCTGTGCTAGCAGAAAATCTAAGTGGCAGCTAGGGTAACTTGTTTTTCAGAAAAACTACATGATAGAAAGAGAAGAGAAGAAGTCGTTTGTTGCCTAGGGTTTCCATGAATCCAGCCTCTGCTAGGGTTTCGAGTATGTCATACATATAAACTGAAAAACCCAACTAAAACTGAGAATTCTAATCCTATTAGAATTTCCTAATTGTAATTAGAAATATCAAGTTCTCACAATTATAATTTTGGACCATAAATTATAACAAATTATAATTAGTCCATAACAACTTCTCATTCTCTCAATCAACCCCACTATGTTATCAAATAATATCTTGAGTATAAAATCCTAAATTGTGTGTGACCTATTAGGTTTCCTAGTAAATTGGTAGCGAACATGAATTAATCCAAACATCTTTGAGATTAATAATCCATAATTAATTAGAATTAATCCTATTAATTCTAATCAAGATTAGTTTATTAATTCATCAATTAATAAACCCATATTCCTAGATCATGAGTGGTATCTAGCAACACATCATGGCCACCTAAGAGTCCAGGAAGTTAAATGACATCAATTAATAAACCTATATTCCCAGATCATGAGCGGTATCTAGTAACACACCATGACCACCCTAGAGTCCAGAAAGTCAAATGGCATCAATTAAAAAAATCCATATTCTCATATCATGAGCGGTATCTAGCAACACATCATGACCACCTAAGAGTCCAAGAAGTCAAATGGCTTGACATGAACCCTTCAATAACAAATTATAGTGCAATTAACTCCTTTCACCATACAATATCTCATTTGGTTTGGAGTAAGAAATTAGTGCCAACTCCCTCTAGAATTAATTCTGGCCCAAATAAAATAGTACTTGTACCAAGAACCCACTACTCTAGATGTGTATCAATTAGAACCATTTCCAACATACAATTGCCTTGTCCAAGGACTTCTTGAATAGTAATTCTTATAAGTGGCCGTGAGATATTCACCCCTACTATTAGGAGTGGTGAATCCTTTATTGACCCTCTCAACTATTTTTGTTTACCTCACAATGTACCCAATATCCATCCTATAGGCGGCCCTCGATCGAGCTTCAGAGATTAGAATCAAAGTACAATGCTTAGCAAACAAAATACCTTGGAAATCTTAAGTCTAAGGATACTTGCACATTTGCTATATTCAGATTATATCACTGGCACTAAATAGTTTTCCATATGATTATCTCATAGCTAGGCCATCCAATGAACTTGTTCTATTAATAGGCATCCATGTGTTAGCTTTGAGTATCTTAATACTCACGGATATGAGAACCACCTCCTGATCAAATTAGGAAGTTTAACACATGCTAGTCTTAACACATTACTGATGTCCTGTCTCATTAATACTATGACTAGGGACTATTTAAGTACTAACACTATACAGTGTAGTAGGAATCTTATGTCATGATCTCTATCATGATTTTCTTAACACAGTGTTGTACTAGGGACTTTATCGAACAGTTATATTACTTAAAAGTAAACAAAAGAAACTGTAAGATAAATAATGTCTTTTATTAAAATAAAATATTTTATATACAATATACGAGTAATTGCCTCTAGGGCACAACACTAACAAGCCCTACACAAGTAGTACAAAAGAAAGGGGGTATGCTAGTGGCACCAAATGAAAAGAATGAGCTTATCCGAATAAGGCTTATCACAGGATATGGAATAAGCATTGACTATAAAAAGCTAAATGACGCCATAAGAAAGGACCATTTCCCTCTTCCCTTTATTGATCAAATATTAGAAAGGTTAGTTGGACGCATGTGCTACTGTTTCCTAGATGGATTTTCTAGCTACTTTCAGATCCTCATAGCCTTTGAAAATTAAGAGAAAACCACCTTCACGTACACTTTTGGCACTTTTGCTTACAAGAGTATGCCTTTTTGAATTGTGTAATAGGCCTGGAACTTTTTGAAGATGTACGATGGCCATTTGGTAAGATATATAATGAAAATGTTCATGGATAATTTTTCTGTCTTTGGGGATTCCTTTGAGCTTTGCTTGCAAAATCTAGAAAAAGTACATAAAAGGTGTGAAGAGACAAATCTAGTATTAAATTGGGAGAAATGTCACTTTATGGTCATGGTGGGCATCATCTTGGGGTATAAGATTTCGCACAAAAAGATTGAGGTTGATCGAGCCAAGATAGAGCTTATTGAAAAACTTCCACCACCAACTTCTGTGAGGACCACTAAGAGATTTCTTGGACGTGTAGGCTAGTACAGGAGATTCATTCAAGACTTCTTAAAAATTTACAAACCCCTTACTTCCTTACTTGAGAAGGATGCCCCCTTTAATTTTGATAAAAAGTGTCTATCTACTTTTGAATTGTTGAAAGAAAAGTTGATAAACTCCCCTATTTTAGCTATTCCCGATTCATCACTCCCTTTTGAGCTGATGTGTGATGCCAGTGACTATGCAGTTGGAGCAGTTCTGGGACAAAGGGAGACAAAGGCAGGGCAAGTACTTCCAGCCAATCCATTGTGCCAGCAAAACTCTCACAGCGGCACAAGAGATTATATAACTACAGAAAAAAAAGTTGCTCGCAATAGTATTTGCTTTTGATAAATTTCACCCATACCCTGTCTTATCTAAAGTTGTGGTTTACACGGATCACTCTGCACTAAAATACATTCTTGCTAAATGTTACTCTAAGCCTAGATTGGTTAGATGTGTATTGTTATTACATGAGTTTGATTTGGAGATCAACGACAAGAAGGGAGATGAAAACTTAGCTGCAGATCACCTCTCAAGGGTAGAACACCCCACTGTGGAAGAACAAAAAGAAGAAAAGATCAATGATGTTTTTCCTAATGAACAATTTTTGTGGGTTGAGGGTTAAAATTGCATTTCCTCTTGGTTTGCTGACTATGCTAACTTTTTCGTAGCATGGATCATTCGTAAGGAGCTTACTTGATAGGGGCAAAATTCATCTATATTTTTCTAGTTATTTGAGGGTGTTTTGTGATACATTTATTGTAATAACTAGGCATATTCCTTCATATTTGATATTTTATCCTTGGAAAGGTGTTTTGGATTTTTATTGTAGAAAATGATGAAAAAACATTAATACTGTCGCCGTCAAAGCACGACCAGCGCTAGCTATGGCCATTGAATTGGCGCCAGCCTCGATCTGGACAAACAGGGGATTTTTTTGGAAAAAAATAGAGCATGATTGGGCTAACCAGAGCACGACAGCCGTCGACCATGTCCTAAGGAGCTTAGCCGGCTCTGCTCTATCTTATGTCGATGAGCTTTCTAATCTTGCCCAAATTTGGTAATTTCCTAAGAGTTTTAGTACTTTTGGTACACCTAAAAGTATTAATTGATGTTCATGGGGGAAAATTAACACTTAGGGTTGGGGATGAAGAAGTTATTTTAAATATTAATGCGTAAATTTTGGGTGTAGAAAAAGCATCAATTTTAAATTCATCCCTTAATCAAGTTTTAATTAAAACATTAATCCCAAAATACACATACAAATAAGTATACTCATCACAAGCATAGTATAGGGAGTTAATGAGTATCGATCCTCAAGGAAACAAGTACATATTAATCACTTTCTTGCTTTGTGTGTACGTGTAGGGTAAGGTACCGATGGCTGAAAATCTAGTTTTTTAGTTTGTTTTTCAAAACGTCCAACAAGAGGGGTTGTTTCCGGCCCATCTTCTTTAGATGGTACTGGTTCTGTGCTGGGATCAAGTAGCTCCTTACCACTCAGTATAATGGCAGCTAAATTATGTTGTGCTTCTACCCCTAATGGCGATTTTATCACTAAATTTGTTAAAAATCAAATTTGTCTTTCCATATTCCTAACCATGCCATTAAATTTGGCCAATGTGTCATCTATTTCAGAAAAACATTTAGTTACATGGGTGGCAAATTTTTTTAGTACGCCTTTTAAGCCAATGGAGTCGGATGGTTGAGATGTCATCCTGTGAGACATGTTAGGATACCGTCCCAAGCTCCAATTGGCTATCCTACCTACATAAAATAACTTGTTAACATCATATATACACATCATAATATGAAATTAGGTTAGTTAGTTAAGGTACATGTTTACAAATTAAGTTACAAGGAAATGCAATGTATATAGACATTAAACTACAAGTATACAAGATATGCCACCTAGTCATACAAGGAACATATATACATTTTCACATATTTATATATAGACATATAAACATATAAATATGGTTAAATCAACAAAATCCAAGCTTTCATGATATTGTTCCCTAGCAACAGCACCGAAAACTTGATGCGTAAATTTTGGGTGTATAAAAACCATCAATTTTAAATCCATCCCTTAGTCAAATTTTAATTAAAACATTAATCCCAAAATACACATAGCAGTAAGTGTACTCATCGCAAGCATAGTATAGGGAATTAACGAGTATCGATCCTCATGGGAACAAGTACACACTAATCATTTTTCATTCATTATTTAACCGGCCAAATAAAGTGAGAAAATTTTTAGGAAATATGCCGTCTTAGACTAGGTTTCTGATGTAAATATCGAATATTTTAATAAAAGAATTCATTTTCAGAAATTATTTGCCAATTTACATTTTATTTGTGCACAATTTTGTTTGGAAAAGACCCATTATGTTTAAGTAAGTGGTCCATATGAATGGAGGTCTTTCACTGTAAGGTATGGATCACGGGTTACTTAACACATAAACCTTTATTCTGAACCGATTGATGAGAATGGGAATCTCATCATGTCTAGGTTATTATGTTGTGAATTCCAAATGGGGAATGGCTTACTTTTAGCCAATGAGTAGTCCACTCACTTCATGATATAAGCGTATTTTGAATACGTAAAACAGGACCTGTAGTAGTGGTTTCTTAAAGTACTATATGGTAGAAGCCTAGACTACTACTGCTACAGTGAGTAGTCCACTCACTTCATGACATAAGCTTATTTCAAATACGTAGAACAGGATCTGTAGTAGTGGTTTTTTAAAGTACTATATGGTAGAAGCCTAGACTACAATTGCTACAGTGTGGATTAGTACTCTACGACTTGAGTATGAGTTGGTGGTCTGACGAAGCTAGAAGTATGTACTTTGATATACTATAGTTGAGGTTCTTTCGTAGGACCAATCTACTCGTATGTTGGGTATGTGTGACTAGTCAGTTAAGACAGATTTATGTAAGATAGTTTCGATACTATATCGCCCCTTGTAGTTGTCTGAATGATCTAAATATTCAGGACTCAGACTAAAATACCCCTTTATCCAGGATCTAAATATACTCAGATGTTTACTTTAGGTTAACTTTCTTGGAAAGCAGAAACAATCCAGGAAGTCGTGGATCATTGGACTAGAGGCCTAAGGATAGTAGATGTCATTTAGAGAGGTGTTAGTACATTTCTTCTTCTCTAAATGTACGGTGATGTATAGAGAGGTATTTTAGTCATCAAACCTGTAGTTCGGAGACTGTGCTAATGCAGCATTGTCCTTGGGGTCAATATTTTCTTATGGTGATATTAGGAAATATTTAAAATGTAAAATACAGCTATTTATTTGGCAAGGGTATTTTGGTCATTTTAGTAGCCAAGGCGATGTGTCTTTTGGTCCCCAGTATAGACCGTGAGTTCTAATTATATACAGGCTAAGGAGTTGGTCTTAAATTAAATTAAATGGAATTTATTTTATTTAAGTAGTCTGATTTAATTATTAGGCTAGAATAAAATAAAGGTCCATAGAGAGAGATAATTAATTAAATTAGTTTGGTGGGGGTTAATTAATTGTTTAGGGCTTTGGCCCAGTTTGAATAATTAAAGATTGACCTGAGACTACACTAATATAGGCTTGTTAATTGGACTAGTTTATTTTGGCTGAAAAATTAATTATTTATTGGGCAATTTATTTGGTTCTAATTAGAATAATTAATTTAAGTCCAAAAGGCTAAACTAGTAGTCCAATGGGCCAATCTAGTTTAACCTAGAGTTTTATTTAGGTTAAACAGGAGAATAGTGAAGTACGTTTTTTTACGGCCTCTTTTCAGTGTCTAAAAAGAATGTTATTTTTTTACTACTTCTTCTCTGGTGGAAAAAGAAAGACACAGCCCCCCCTCTCTCTCTCTCTCAAAAATATATTCCTTAGCCCTATAAATTGTTCACCAAACGGGATTAGGCAGGCCATATACTGGAAGATCGAGAGATTGGCATTTGCCTACATGTACAGACAGAGTAAGTGGCTTGCAGGAATCACACTAGAGGTTTCCACCAGTGCACCTACCCCGGTTCCACACATTCTAGTCCAACCAACTTTGAGAACAAGAAGAAAATGTTAGAAATTTTTCTCCTCGAAGTCCCGCCAGAACGAGATCGGCTCCGATTGAGGCTACCGGAACCAGCGCCGGCTCCATTCGGGTTGTTTCCTATTATTCAGTTTCTTCAATTTTTGCTTCCACTATGTGTTTTATTTGTTTTCCCCCTTTCTTTAAGCATTCAAAAATAATAACTTAAAGATATACAACTTAAAGATGTAAGTTTATGCAATTTAAACAATTATCCTAGAAAAAATGGCAATGAACCTGATACGAATTCTTGGTGGCTTTTCTTGGTGTTACGTGTGTTTTAGTTAGCTAACTATTCAGTTTAAACAATGGGACCCAAAACAGTGATTTTTCTTATGACAAAAGGAGAAAGTAACATAAAAACTTACACACTTTCAAACCCTTGAAGAACAAAGCCTCAAAGACCCTCAAGATAAGTAGATAGTTATACTATAATCTCACCCTAATATCCTTGAAGTAACAAAGACAAATAAGAACAAATAGAATAGAGAAAATAGGCACCCAAATATTGAATTTCAAACAAACCTTAGAAGAACAAAGCAACTAAGACCCATTTAAAGAAACAACACTGGATTATCCAAAAGATTTGTAGACTCTTACAAAAGGTGGACTAACCCTTTAGTTTGGTCTTGAACAAGATGAACAAGGAGGCTAGGGCCTCTCAAGATTCTCTTCTCAAATTTGAATTAAAGTAAAGTGTATTGTGTTGTCAAATCACTAAAGATGCTATTTATACTGTCCTAACCCTAGCTAAGTAATCCCTGAGGTTTAATAAGTCTTTACAAGTAATTAAAAGTGAAGAAAATCGGAGAAAAGCATTAAGAGCAGTCGTCGGCTGCCCAGGAGGAAGCTGGTGCCGGTTTAGACATCACAGTCGGTGCCGGTTTGGATCTGTCTTCGAGCCGGTTCATGTTTTGATTGAGGAGCTATTAGACAGAATGGAGCCGGTGCTGGTTTGGCTGTATGGAGCCGGCGTCGGCTGTCCTCTGGAAAGCTGCCCTCAGTCAAGTTTCGTCTACCTTTGCTGCCGGTTTGAGTTCTTGTTGGGGTCCTTCGTGGATGGTCATCAACATGAACTCTTGGCTAGCTTCCTCAATCTTCCAATTCTCTTTCATCCTCAAGCATGGTTTGATGATCAATTGGAAATCATTTTGAAGCTTCTTGGACCTAGCTCTTGTCATTGGTTTTTGTCCTCCATGATGAAGTGGAGTCTCATCATCTCCCCATTCTTGAAAAGGATTCGTTTTCGAATCATCGCCATCATCTACATCAAATGGAGAGAGGTCACTAACATTAAAGGTGGCACTAACATGATACTCACCGGGTAGATCTATCTTGTAAGCATTATCTCCAACTTTGGCAAGAGCTTGAAATGGTCCATCTCCCCTTAGATCTAGTTTGCTTCGTCATTGTGTGGGGAATCTCTCCTTGCAAAGGTGCACCTATACCCAATCGCCCAGCTTAAAGGACACCCTTTTTCTTCCTTGATTGCGCTTATGGGCAATCTCTTCGTTGTATTTTGCAATGGTTTCTTTCACCTTCTTATGGAGTGCCGTCACCATTTCTGCCTTCTTAGCTCCATCGAGGTTCAACCGTTCACCTACAGGTAAAGGAACCAAATGTAAAAGAGTTAGAGGATTAAAACCATATACAATTTCAAAAGGAGAATAAGAAGTGGTAGAGTGAATAGCCCTGTTGTAAGCAAACTCAATGTGTGGTAAGCACTCTTCCTAATTTTTCAAGTTCTTCTTGATCATGGTTCGCAAAAGATGGGTGAGTGTTCAGTTAACCACCTCCATTTGTCCGTCCGTTTGAGGATTACAAGCTGTGGAAAATAAGAGATTAGTACCAAGTTTGTTCCATAAAAGTCTCCAAAATTGGCTAAGGAATTTAGTATCCCTATCCGAGACAATAGTCCTTGAAATCCTATGCATTCTCACCACTTTCTTAAAGAATAAGTCTGCAATATAGGATGTATCATTAGTTTTGGAACAAGCCACAAAATGAGCCATCTTAGAGAATCGATCAACAATCACAAATATGGAGTCCTTACCCCCCTTGGACCTAGGTAATCCAAAGATGAAATCCATTGAAATAATAACCCAAGGCATATTAGGTGTAGGCAAAGGAGTATAAAGACCATGTGGAAGGGATCTAGACTTAGCTCGCCTACAAATAATGCATTGAGAACAGTGTCTCTCCACATCCTTTCTTCTTTTTTGCCAAAAGAAATATTCCTTAAGGATGCCTAAGGTTTTTGCAACACCAAAATGCCCCATTAGTCCCCCATTATGGGCTTCCCTAACTAGCAACACCCTAATAGAACCCTTTGGCACACAAAGCCTTGTCTCCCTAAACAAGAAACCATCATACCTAAAATATTTAGCAAATGCACCTTTCTTACAAGCATGGAAAATATCCCCAAACTCCTCATCATCAACATACAAATCTTTCACAAATTCAAAACCGAGAAGTTTAGTATCCAAAAAGTTGAGGAGTGCATACCTTCAAGATAGTGCATTCGCTACCACATTTTCTTTACCCTTCTTGTATTGAATGGCATATGGAAATGTCCCAATAAACTCCATCCACCTTGCATGCCTCTTGTTCAAATTTTGTTAGCTCTTGAGGTGTTTAAGGGTCTCATGATTGGTATGAATGATAAACTCTCTTGGAAAAAGGTAATGTTACCAATATTCTAAGGTCCTCACCAAGGCAAATGGCTCTTTGTCATAGGTAGAATAGTTGAGGGCTGCCCCGGATAATTTCTCACTAAAATATGCAATGGGTTTTTTATCTTGGGTTAAGACCGTACCTATTCCCACCCCACTTGCATTACACTCTATCTCAAAAGCCTTCTCAAAATTGGGAAGAATAAGAATTGGAGCTTGGTTCAATTTGTCTTTAAGGGTTTGAAAGGCTTATTGTTGGGCTTCTTCCCACCTAAATCCCACTTTTTTCTTTACCACTTCGGTTAGAGAGGCTGCTATAGTGCTAAAATTTTAGATGAATCTCCTATAGAAGCTATGTAATACCCCACCCAAAACCACATTTGACTATGGGGAAAAAGGCCATGCATTGTATAGCATTTCGCATTTCGCGTGTTATCTTAAAATTATTCTTGCATGGGTGCATGTGATTTTCAAAATTGCTTTTGCATTTGATTTATTTGGTGTGAAATAATTGTGTTGTCTAAGAGTTGGTTAAGTGAAGTTTAGTCGAGAAGATAGAAGGATGAGAATTAGGGTGGAAAGAAATTCTTAGAGAAATATTAGCATTGGAGTTGGTTTGGAATAGCGGGGAGGTTGGTGATTTCCTTTGGTGACCCGAGTTTGAATCTTACATCTTGCGAATCTTAGTTTTCTTTTTGAAAATTCTTTTGCTTAGACTCCTCCATGTTTTGGCTGAAAAGACTCTAGACATCCTAGTGAATTTTTAGCACCATTTTTCTAAGGAAATAAGTCTCTATATTTATCTCCTAAATTCAAGAATTTTTTATGTGAATAAAGTTTATTGTTATTTTCAGCTTTTGCTCCCTTTGATTTTCGAAAAAAAAAACCCTAGCTGAATAACTAAATTCCAACTTAATTTTAACTTACTAGGTTTTGTAATGGATAGTTGGAATTAAAGTGATATTTTTCTAGTTGGATACCTTGTGGATTTTGAACCTAGAACCTTAGCTAAAAATCTGAAAAATTTTCCAGCGAGGTGCCGCCACTTTTTGAAGGAGTTTTAGCCCAACTCAAACTTTTCCAACACTAGGAAATCTTATCCAAAATCCTTTAGCAAATCAGATTTTATTTCAATCCTACTTCAACTAGGTTTTGCTTCCTTTTCCTAGAAGAATTTCGGCAGCCTTGTGCAAGCATAAGCTGTCCGAAATTCCAGAACTCCTAAGTGCAGTCCAACTCTTCAAATCCTAGCTCAAAACATCTAGAACACCACTCATCAATTCAGATTACCTTAACCACACAAAAACCAGATTTTACTCACCAAAATTCCAGAAATTCGGCCAGCTTAGGAACTAGAATTTCAGCCAGCCTTTCACAGGAAATTTTGGCTAGCTTGAATTCTAACTTAAACAAAAATTCTGCACACCAAAACCTACCAAAATCCTCAGCTGATTAAGCCAATTTTCAGCGCCTAAAACCCTCACCTTTTCTTTGTAAATTGTGATAGAACAACAGCTAAAACAGTCCAAAATTTCTCCCCCCAAGTTCAGTGATTTTTGCACAGCACATGAGCCATTCTTGCACAGAATTTTAGTTCTCAAAACCTACTCAAACTCTTCCTTGTTTTAGCCAAAAACTCTGAATGCACATAGCCCTTTTCTTGAGTAATATTTCAGCCAGCGTAAGGTAGCAATTGCAGAATACATTCTCCTCATAAACCCTCCCAAATTCAGCAGCAACAAGGTGCACAACAAGCTGCAATTTTCAGCCTTGCTGTCCACGAAACCTAAAGCCATTAGGAGTCTTTCTTAACATCACCATCTAACCCTAAAACAATCTTCTCTAACCCTAAATCATAGTAGCTGACTACCTTCTCCATTCTACACGAAAAATTCCAGCAAGAATCTCCTTACAATTTTCGAAAATCACAAGAACAATTCCTAGTAAGAAACCGATTATACTCTAAGGTAAGCAAAAACCATCTTAACCTCTTGATTCCTTCCTTCCATCAATTCTTCTCCTTTACTTCCCTTGAATCACGCCACCTAAAGGCTGATTTCATCCCTTTTACCTGCTTTCAGTCAAAAGGAAGGAAAGAAGGCAGCTTTTCCCTTCTACTCGAACGAACTCGGGACGAACACCATATGAGTATCGAGATCTTGTTAACTGGTTGTTGCAAGGTAAGGGAATTCTTACCCTTGATGTCGAAATTAAAGTTTAATATGGTTGATGATGTCCATTAGCATGATGAATGGGTATTTTGAGATGAGTAATTAATTAAGCATATTCGATGCATAGTAATGCCATATTTTACTGTGGTAATGATAGATATGAGTTGTGATGGTCAAGTCAAGCCTTTTTGATATAATATTCATGTCTTTAATGAATATATGGTCATAAAATATGAACTTTAGGGATTGATTAATTTATTGGGAATTAGATAGTGGATTGTGAATTGTTATGGGAATAAATGAGTTTAGAGCATGTTCGAATCGATTGAGACCCTGATCATGATATTATATGGTTTTAGATCAGGAAGATATTTGAGGAAAGCAAGTTGTGATTTTATCTCATTTTTCTGAGGCACATCAAGTAAGTCCTTATATAAACTCTTTTGTTAAATGTTGTGATGGCAAGTCTATGTTGTAAAGCTTTGTGAAGCTATTGTTAAACTATGTTTACTTGGGTTGTAAACGTGGATATTTATTCTTTAAACGGTTTTGTTAAGCTAATGATTTTATCAAGAAAACTATTCTTTCTTTTAAATTTTTAGAAAACTCTTTTAAAGAAAACCACGTTGTACAAAGCCAAGATATGGAAATTTTGAATCAGGAATTGATGGATATATTCGTTGAGTACTCAATAAGGGTAGGCTAACAATACTAGTCTTGGAGGGCTAGAGTAAGTCTTCTGGTAGGAGGCCATCTCCAGAAGATAAGCTCGGCTTGAAGAGACGACAGTATTGATTGGTCAGGCCGGTCCGAGGTAGCATTTGTACCTGGTAAGATATTATTTATTTTCCTGGCATGGACACTCGGATGGTTTTGTTGGGTATAGAGAAGGAGGAGTATCTCACCCGGTGAGCTGTACACTCACCCTGATCAGAACGCCCAACGTGTGGTAATCTGGTCCCGGCAAGGTGTACAAAGTGTGGTGCCTTGTCCTCATGGAGCCCAACATGTAGTGACATGACTGTTTATTCGAGTGGATAATTTGTTTTGTATAAAGTGTGATTATGAGAAAAACACTCTCCTTGCGAAAAGAAAGTATTTATGACTTGCCAAATATTTCTACAAATGTTTTCCATTATGCTTACATGAACTGTTTGAAACACCATGTGCACATACAGGACTTACTGAGATTTCATCTTACACTATTTTATATCATATTTTTAGGAGATAGATTGTGCTGAACCAGCGGGGCATGTGATAGTTGAAGCTTTTTTTATTTTTTTCCATTTTGTTCTAGGAGCCAGTTGTTGTTTAAGCTTCTGAACGATATTTGTTTTATTTCGTATTGCTCCAATTTGAGCCGGATGTAATAAGAGTTTTTCTCTATTTATCTAAGTTAATGCTTTTGGGGTTGCCTTTACATTTTATACCTCATTTTAAAGACCCCTTGTCCTGCGGGAGGGGGCGACATCCCTGCCCTTTTAGGGTACGTAGTAGTAGGGTGTTACAAGCTAGCTAGCCCATGGAAACTACGGACTTAGGTAATGGTGGTAGGGATTGGCCAATCTTAGATGGCTTTCATTTTTCCCTCATCTACCTCAATCCCTTTGGCACTCACAACATACCCAAGGAATGTAATCCTCTCCGAACAAAAAGAGCATTTCTCAAGATTAGCATACAATCTCTCCATTTGGAGGGCAACAAGCACATTTTGAACATGATTCAAGTGATCCACATATGATTTTCTATAGATTAATATATCATCAAAGTACACAACAACAAATTTCCCAATGAATTCCCTCAAAACATGGTGCATTAATCGCATAAAAGTACTAGGAGCATTAGAAAATCCAAAGGGTATGACAAGCCACTCATACAACCCTTATTTAGTCTTAAAAGCTGTTTTCCATTTATCCCCTTCTCTTATTCTAATTTGGTGATAACCGGATTTCAAATCAATTTTTGAGAAAATGCATGCACCAAATAGCTCATCAAGCAAGTCATCTAGCCTATGAATGGGATAGCGGTATTTTACCGTTATATTGTTGATAGCACGACAATCCACACACATACGCCATGTCCCATCCTTTTTGGGCACCAAGAGAAATGGAACCGCACATGGGCTTAGGCTCTTTCTCTTATGTCATTTTTCAAGCAATGCTTCTACTAGCTTTTGCAACTCCTTGGATTCCTCCGGGTTGCTTCTATATGCCGGTCGATTGGGGATGATGGCTCCGGGCACAAAGTCGATTTGATGCTCAATTCCTCTTAAGGGTGGTAGTCTTCCGGGCACCTTATTTGGGAAAACGTCTTTAAATTCTTGAAGAATAGCTACAATTTCATGAGGCAAAGACAATGTGGAATCATTAGTAGAAACATAAGAACCTTTGCATAAAGAAGAATAACCGGTTCTTTTGCTTCTATAGCCTTTATGACCTCACTTTCTTTTGCAAAGAAATTCACTCTTCTTTTACCTCTCCTCTCCTGTCCTTGCTCACTCCTATCCTTGATTGTCAAAGGCACTTATTTGTTCAACCTCTCTCTCAACTCTTTTTCTTTTCTCTCTTGTTCTTTCCTCTCAATTTCTTGCTTTTACTTTACTTCTTGTGCTCCATTTTTCTTTTCTTTCTCCTTCATGATTTTTTGATCTTTGTTCACCTCACTAGGGGCCATGGGGGTAAGGGTAAACTTAGTTCTCTCATTGAGGAGGGAATAAGTGTTCTTCCTCCCATCATATTTTATATGCCTATCATATTGCCAAGGCCTCCCTAGTAGCAAGTGACCCGCTTGCATGGGTACCACATCGCATAGCACATCATCCTTATACTTTCCCATTTCAAAAGACACCAACACTTGCTTGTTTACTTTTATTTCCCTACTATCGTTCAACCATTGTAATTTGTAGGGTTTGGGGTGTTTAATCTAACTCATATCCAACTCTTCAACCAAGTTTACACTAACCACGTTAGTGCAACTCCCACTATCTACAATGATACTACAAGGAGTCTTGTTGATTAGACACCTAGTGTAGAAAATGTTCTCTCTTTGTTGGTGGTTTTGATCCTCAATAGCTTGTGAACTCAATGACCTTTTTGTGACTTCCACCAATGAGTATTCTTGACCAACAACTTCTCCCTCATCACTCTCCTCATTTCCATTTCCCTCTTGATCTCCTTGGTATCTTTCTCCCTCTTCTTCTTCGTCGGTAAAGACCTCACCATAGGGATTAGTATACATTGTTCTCTTACTTGGACACTCATGGGAAGTATGTCCATATTCAAGGCACTTAAAACACTTAATATCTCTATTCCTTTGTGGCCTCTCCATGGATTTCCCCTTGTCCTTGTTCCATCCTTCCCTAGGTTTCCATTCCTTTCTAGGCTACTAATCTTCCCTAGGTTTCTAATCTTCCCTAGGTTTGTTGAAGTCCTTTTGAAATGGTTTAGGGGCTTTATTCTTCTTAGTTGGCATCTTGCTAGTTATGTTGGGGTTTGGAAATGATGGTCTAGTAAATACCCTTCTCTTTAATTGCCTCTCAATCTTCATAGCGGCATGTACTATATCCTCCAATTGATTATAGGGGTGCAATTCCATCAAATTGGCAATCTCCCTATTTAATACTCCCAAAAACCTTGCTCTTGTTGCTTTAGGATCTTCATGGATTTGAGATCTCATCAACATAACTTCCATCCCTTTATGGTAATCTTCCACACTCTTGTTTCCTTGCTTGAGTGATTGGAGCCTTTGTTAAAGATCGTTGTAGTAATGGTGTCGTATAGACCTTGTCCTCATCATGTCTTGCAGCAAATTCCAACTAGCCACGAATTCCACTCCCATTTGACTCCTTTGAGCACTAACTTGCTGTTGGGTATCTCAGACTCGTATCCTATACGGCACACCAAAAATAAGACGAGATACCCTTCTAGGACTCGTCTATGTGTGGAAAATAAGACATAAAGACAATAAAAGTAGTAGCCTTTTACCTTTAGGTGATCGTCCAAAGAACAAAAATTTCTTTTTCAAGTCGAGGCATGATCCAGCAATCCTCTTGTGCAAATTCTATTAGAGTTGGACGTCCAACCACTATAATCACAGTGTGTGATTATCTCTCACAGTAATCCACACAAAGGATACCCTCAAGTACCAAAATTTCCTGTGCTAGCAGAAAAAGATGGTGGCTAGGGTTCTTTGATCAAGATCAAATCGACATAGATAGAGCGAAGAAAGAATGTTCGTGGATGTTATTTTTGTGTGTTGTTCAGCTAGGGTTTTTCGTGTGTTACATATACTATATATTACACGAAATTTCCCTCCCAAAACTGAGAATTCTATTCCTATTATAATTCCCTAATTGTAATTGGAAACATCAAGTTCTCACAATTACAACTTGGATCACGAATTATAACTAATTATAATTGATCTACAACAACTTCTCTTTCTCTCAATCAACCACACTATGTTATTAAATAACATATTGAGTATATAATTCTCTATTGTGTGTGACCTATTAGGTTTCCCAGTCAATTAGTAGCAAACATGAATTAATCCAAACGTCTTTGATATTAATAATCTATAATTAATTAGAATTAATCCTATTAATTCTAATCAGAATTGGTTTATTAATTCATCAATTAATAAACCCATATTCCCAAATTATGAGCGGTATCTAGCAATACATCATGACCACCCAAGAGTCTAGGAAGTCAAGTGGCTTGACATGAACCTTTTAATAACAAACTTCAGTGCAATTAACTCCTTTCACCATACAATATCTCATTCGGTTTAGAGTACGGAATTAATGCCAACTCTCTCCAGAAATAATTCTGGCCTGAATACAATAGTACTTGTACCAGAAACCCACTACTCTGGATTGTATCAATTGGAACTATTTCCAAAACACAATTACCTTGGCCAAGAACTTCTCGAGTAGTAATTCCTACAAGTGGCCGTGAGATATTCGCCCCTACTATTTGGAGTGGTGAATCCTTTATTAACCCTCTCAACTACTTTTGTTTACTTCATAATATACCCAATATCCATCCCATAGGCGGTCCTCGATCGAGCTCCGGAGATTGGAATCAAAGTACAAAGCTCAACAAATAATGTACCTTGGAGATATCAAGTCTAAGGATACTTGCACATTTACTATATTGAGATTATATCACTGCCACTAAATAGTTATCTATGTGATTATCTCAAAGCTAGGTCATCCAAGGAACTTGTTCCATTAACAAGCATCCATGTGTTAACTTTAAGTATCTCAATACTCACGGTTATGAGAAGCACCGCCTGATCAAATTAGGAAGTCTAACACATACTAGTCTTAACACATTAATGATGTTCTGTCTCATTAATACTATGACTAGGGACTATTTAAGTTCTAATACCATACAGTGTAGTAGGAATCTTATATCATAATCTCTATCATGATTTTCGTAACACAGTGTTGTACAAGGAACTTTATCGAATAGTTATATTACTTATATTAAACAAAAGAAATTGTAAGAGAAATAATGCATTTTATTAAAATAAAATGTGTCATATACAATGTACAAGTGATTGCCTCTAGGGGACAACACTAACAAACTCCCACTTGCACTAGAGCCAATCATTCATGTATCTAATACCAAATGACTCAACATGACAATTATGTTTCTTTTGGGATAGTGTTTTCGTAAGCGGGTTAGCTATGTTCTCATCTGTGGGAACTCTCTCTATCTTTATTTCCTTAGCTGCTTTAGAAGCGGCTATGTACTCAGCTTTTGTCATAGAGTTGGCAATAGTCTATTGTTTGAAACTTTTCCAACTTGTTACCCCTCTGCACAACGTAAACATGTAGCCAGATAGTGATTCGAAAACTAGCATCAGTATACTCGTTTATTTTCAAATCACCTTCTCCATATATTAAGAACATATCCTTAGTCATTCGAAAGTACTTAAGAATATTCTTTACAGCCGCCTAATGACCCTCACTAGGGTCAGGTTGGTATCTGCTTGTCAAATTGAGAGCACATGATATATCGGGCCTAGTACATATCATAGCGTACATGATAGATCCAACTGTTGAGGCATATGAAATCATACTCATGTGATCTCTTTCAACTTGTGTCTTGGGAGACATCGACTTTGAAAGGCTTACACCATGTGACATGGGTAAGAATCCTTTTTGGATTGATCAATGCTAAACCTCTTTAGCACTTTATCTATGTATGTAGACTGCGAAAGACCAAGCAACCTTTTGGATCTATCTCTATAGATCCTTATTCTGAGAATATAGGTTGCTTCTCTAAGGTCTTTCATGGAGAATTGTTTGGACAATCAAATTTTAACCGTTTACAAGACAGGTATATCGTTTCCTATTAGCAATATATCATCTACATAAAGTAATAAGAAAACGATTGCACTCCTACTAACTTTCTTGTATACATAAGGCTCATCCATATTTTGAATGAAACCAAACTCTTTGATTGTTTTATCAAACGGATATTCCAACTCCAAGAAGCTTGCTTAAGTCCATAAATAGACCTTTATAGCTTACACACCTTTGTGCCATCACTAAATATGAAACCCTCAGGTTGTGTCATATATACTTCCTCAGTCAGATTTCCATTTAGGAAAGCTGTTTTCACATCCATTTGCCAAATCTCATAATCATAATGAGCAGCAATGGCTAGGAGTATCCTGATGGATTTTAACATGGCTACTGGCGAGAAGGTTTCATTATAGTTAATACCATATTGTTGACGATAACCTTTCACCACTAGTAGTGTTTTATAGGTAACTAAGTTACCATCCATGTCTGTTTTCTTCTTGAAAACCCACTTGCACCCATTAGATTTAATTTCTTTGGGTAGATCAACCAAAGTCCATCCTTAGTTGTTGTATATGGAATCTATCTCCGACTTCATGGCCTCAAATCATTTGCCAGATTCTGAACTGTTCAGAACATCCTTGTAGGTAGTAGGCTCATCTTCATCTATGAGTAATACGTCATTGTGGTCACTAATGAGAAATCCATATCTCTCAAGTGCCACACGTATCCTACTAGATCTACGAGGTTCTTATGTATTAAAAGGTATATTTATTCTCTCAATAGACGCGGGGTTAGACGGTTGATCCTCGTTTGTTTGATCTTCATGAACTTCACTAAGTTCAATCTTACTCCCACCATCCCCTTTGAGCATGTGCTAATTCTCTAAGAAGACAGCATGCTTCGAAACAAATAATTTATTTTCTGAGGGTAAATAGAAGTAATATCCGAAAGATTCTTTCGGATATTCCACAAACAAACACTTGTCAAACTTACTATCAAATTTGTCTGACTGTGGCCTTTTGACAAAGGCAGGACAACCCCATTGTAACACCCCGCTACCTAGGCCCGCCAGGGCCTGGGATGTCACCCCGTCCAAAGGACAATGGGTCTTTATAACTAGGTCACACAAATACAATAGCAGAATAAAAATGATACTTGAACTTAAAATTTATTACATCCCAAAAATAAATCCAAGAATACCAACAACAAATCCATAATAAAATTTATCTACTCTCATCTCCCCAAAACATTACACAAAATAAATTATCAGAAAATCTTCCAAAGTAGGCAATATCTAGCTACTCATCCCCACAGCAGGATCGACCTGAAATCATGGTAAAATTGGTGATGAGACAGAAATCTCAGTAAGTCCGTGTGTGCTTAAGTGTTGGGAGAAACAGTTCATGAATGCAAAGTATAAAATTCTTTATAAGAGATCACTGGCAAGCAATAAACATTAGTCAAAAGTAAGAGTGGCGTTTTAGCTTTTCCAACCATAAATAATCAATAAAATCAATCCCTCAAAAGAAATGATTATGGGTTACCACACGTTGGGCCCCATAATCGCATGGTCAGCATGCCACACTTTGTGCA
This sequence comes from Voacanga thouarsii, assembly GCA_026120185.1. Taxonomy (NCBI): domain Eukaryota; kingdom Viridiplantae; phylum Streptophyta; class Magnoliopsida; order Gentianales; family Apocynaceae; genus Voacanga; species Voacanga thouarsii. The sequence goes on from JANUWF010000328.1 coordinate 1,461,325, forward strand.
TACCTCCAGCCAGAATGCCACACTTTTTGCAGACTGACAAAAGTAGGTATTAGCCTACTGGGCAAGATACTCCTCATTCTTTATACCCAAACAACAACCGGGTGTCCATTCCGGCAAAACACAGTCACTTGACTGAAAAAGAACACTGCTAGCTCGGACCGGCACGACCTACTGGATTGACGTCTTATCCGGGAAGGACTCACCCCTCAGAGGTGGCCACCTACTAAGAGACCTACCCTAACCCTTCAAAGACTATCCTTAGTAGTCTACCCTTATTGAGTACTCAACGACATTTCCCACTTGGGATAAAATGAACAAAACACTATTCCACATGAAATGGCAATTAAGGGTTCCCAAAGTCTTTATCAAAATCTGTTTTGGAAAGAGTTTTGAGATTGAGTAAATCTGCTTATTAATTTTCAAATAAATTGTTTGACTGAAATAGGTAAGAAGTTAATCCTCAATTGCCCTTGCAAAACTGAGTGTCCATGCATTCTTCTTTTAGCTTGCCATAATAAACATGTTTCATCAATTAGGTTTTATGCAGGTGCTTACCTGATTCTTGCTTAAGGTCTCCAACTGCTGACTTAACCCCGCATGGGCAAATACAAACCACAATCAAACTCAAGCCAAAATCCACTTTCTCAATTTAAAACAACTCAACTCATTACCACCATGATCCTAGTGTCCCAAGCTTTAAGGCCAAACTATAAATAAATAGGTTTATAAGCTAAGCCTAATTTGATATTTAAAATAATTAATGTTTTGAGAAACAAGTACTAATAAGTTGATGGTTTAAATCGTGCTAAGAAAAATTTAGAGTTTACTTGATAAAGAGTCCTAGGTGGTATTAGGTAAAATAATGATTTATTACTAATTTAGTTGTTAGAAAATAATTGATAACTAAAATTAGTTGAAAATAAATTTAATGAGTCTTACTTGAAAAATAATAAATAATTTTTTAATGGGTTTTGATTAAAGATAATAATTAAATTTTTAGTAATAAATATTTTACTAATTATGATCATTTCCATAAAAGGTTTTAGTTGATTTCATTATTTTATATAATATATATATATATATATATTATATTATTTTTCTAGCAAAAGCTATTATTTATTTGACTAAAATATCCTTATTAAATATAATAATCCAAATCTACCATTCCTAGAGTTTTTTTTTCATAATTACTTAGCAAAATCATATTATTAAATATTTCATTCATGAAATAAAAATTAGCTTAGGGACAACTAGATCATGATCATACTTCTATGGCTAACCATAATCATGAACATATACAATTCTTCAATTCATCAAATCATCCAAATCATGCATATAAGCATAGATCTAAATTTACCAAGACATGATCTAACCCCTACTAGCATAAATATAATCATGGCTTCAATAATCCAACATGAATATAAATCTTGTTCACCAAAGGTGACATAATCTCTAGCATACTTCATCACAAATACTACGTATGACATGGAGACATGCATTAAATCTCAAATCATCATACAATCAACCAAGTTAATCCATCTATGCATAAATCCCATCTCCTTCATATTCATACATACATTCATGCTTCAATCTCAACAATATATACTCAAACCCTATCCACAATCCACCTTCTATCAACATCATCCTAGAGACATGAATCTAGAATTTAAAAGAAGAGTTAAAAAGGCTTACTTGATTGTTGAATATCTTGAAGGAGTTTCGAATGGTTGTCAACCCCTAGATGCCTAAATCCGTCCAAGGAAAGTGGAGAAAGCATGGCCATTGGAGAAGAAGCCATTCGGCCAAGAGGAGAGAGAGAGAGAGAGAGAGAGAGAGAGAGAGAGACCATTAGCGTGTTTATTCATATATATATTCATTAGAGATCAAGATTGGAGAAGATGAAGTTGTTGGAACATACCTACCTTGAAGGTATTCTTAAGCCTTCACAAAATTTCTGGTTTTTGATCTAAAATAACAAGTTGGATTTTGGACTTTGATGTTAAGAATGGTATTGATGGACTCACGGCAGTGAGTAGGTTCAATCTGAAAATTTTAGAAGAAGTTTGAAGTGATTTGGGAGAGTATTAGGTGAAAGGAAGGAGTAGGTGTTCTTGGTGTGTTGTGTGTTCTTGATGTCGAAGAGAGTAGAGAGCTTTTGGGATTGGAGCCGCCAAAATTCTGTAAAGATTAGGGTTGGCCGACTGCTTGAAGGGTTTTGGTAGATGATTTTCTGGTTTGGAAGGGAAGAGGAAAGGCTAGTTGTTGAAATCCTTGTAGAATATTTTTGGGAAACAAATTTGGAAACTAAATATTTAGGAATACCTTTGATCATAGGAGAGCTTTTGGAAGTTTGCCATGGCCGAATTGCTGGCAGTGTTTCAGCTAGATGAATGCTGGTTGAGGAAGGCTAAAGGTGGCTGAAAATACTTAGTGTAATAGTGAAGGGAAGGTCTAGTTGTTTGAGGTATATTTTATAGAAAGTTGTTAAATCATGGTGGCTGGAATTTTGGTATCCAAATCAGATCATGTTTGCAGAATTATTTTGGAAATCTTTTAGGCATCTATGACTGGATTTTCGTGCAAAAGCTTGAGGAGGATAATAGAGTTCAGTTATTGAAGGTTTAAGGGTGATTTATGCAGAAAAAGGATGGAGTTTTGGCTAGGGATGAATTAGGAACTAAGGCTGGAAAATTTCTGCACAGGTTTTCGCTGCTTGCTGGAATTTTCTGGGCAGTTTTTTGGCTGCCCTTTTCCAGTCGGTTTGCAGGGAGTTTGAAGGGGAATTTTAGGGATTTTCAAGGCTGGTTTCCAACCTTCTTCATGGAGGAAAAATATGGCTAAGATGCTGAACAAAAATTGGAAGAAAACAGCTTGGTTCCAGACCTCCTAAGCTATGAATTTGCCTAGGAATTTTCCTGGTTTTGCATAAATTTTGTGCAGTTCGAAAATGGCCAGAAAAATCCAAGTTCTAAGTTGATCAAAAGGGCCATTTTCTGGCAGCATTTGGGAGGGAATAATGGCTAAGAATTTCGACACCTTGAAGGCACACAAAGCTGGGAAAAATTTCAGTTCCAGGCATGAAGGAAAATGAACTTATCTAGAGTAAAGTTTTTAGAAAGTTCACTAAGGAATTTAATTCACTTGAAATCCTTTCCCCCTCTTCCATGGTTTCAGTCCCTAAGATGTCTCTTACTAAGACATTTTGAACTTACAAAGCCACAACACATTGCTGGAATTTTTTTAGAATCAAATTGGCTTGAACAATTTGAACAAGCTAATGAATTGAGAAATAGGAAAAATTAAGGATCAAGAGGAAATGGATTCCCCTTAGGAATTTTGTGTAGGCAAAAGAGTAGGATGAGGATACTCCTATCATATCTCTCTTAGGACAACATTTCTACCCTACTCCAAGCTCATAAGGCCGAAAATATTACTTCCCAAGCAAAAATAAAATTTAACCAAGCTAAAACTCCTATGATGGAATTTGAATCCAAGACCTCAAGAATTAATTCTAAGGCTCAAACCACTAAACCACAACAACTCTTATTCTTATTTTCCCTCTAAAAATATTTTCCTATTCAATCCTCAAGCTATCTTCCTTTTTCCACCTCAAGCAAATATTATCATTTTGCCCTTCTCACTCAATAGTCATAATCAAGCTCTCTAGACTATAAAACACAAATTCAATGCACATAAAATCATATAAAAATATATTTAAACATGCAATAAAATATGATATGCACCCCAACCCTCTTACTCTAAGGTTGGTTTTGATTGGGGTTTCACACCCATACTCGCAAGTGAGATATCTTTGGTCTCTTACCAAAGAACATCTCAAATGGGGTAGTATCAACCGATTTTGTTGAAACTCTATTTAATATATAAACAGAAGTTTCTAGTGCATGCCCCCAAAATGATTTTGGCAGGTCTGCAGAAGCCATCATTGTCCGTACCATGTGCAGAAGGGTTCGATTTCTTTTTTCAGATACACTGTTATGCTGAGGTGTATGTGGTGGAGTCCATTGAGATAATATCCCATTATCTCTAAGATAACTTAGAAACTCTTGGCTCAAGTATTCTCCTCCTTGATCAGATCATAGAGTCTTTATACTTTTGCCAAGTTATTTCTCTATTTCATTCTTGAAGTCTTTAAACTTTTCAAAGGTTTTAAATTTGTATTTCATTAAATACAAATACCCGTATCGTGAGAAGTCATTGATAAAAGTTATGAAAAAGTTGTAACGTCCTCTTGCTTGTATTGACATTGGGCCACATACATCAGAATGTATAAGTTTTAATAACTCCTTAGCCCATTCTCCTTTTCCTAGAAAAGGAATTTTACTCATTTTGCCTAGTAAACAAGATTCGCATGTGCCATAAGATTCATAATCAAATGACCCTAAGTCACCAAGCTTGTGTAACTTAGAAACACGATTTTCGTTACATGGCCCAAGCGACAATACCATAAGTAAGAGGTGTTAGAGTTATTCATTTTAGGTTTCTTATTGTTTATATTGAGAACTGGATTATCCAAGTCTAGAACATATAAACCATTAACCAAAGTTGCTGAATTATAGTGAATATCATTCAAAGAAAAAGAATAACATTTATTCTTAAATATTAAATAAAATCCACATAAGCCTAAACACGCAACTGAGATAATATTTTTCATTAAAACTGGTACATAATAACAGTTTTGCAGTTTTAGAATTAATCCCGAAGGTAGGTTCAGCTCGTATGTCCCCAGAGCAAGTGCAGCAACCTTTGCCCCATTTGCAGTACGTAAGTCCACATCGCCTTTCTCTAGCCTTCTACTACTCTTTAGCCCCTACAAGTTATTGCACAAATGAGATCCACATCCGGTATCTAATACTCATAACTCATTTCTAAAGGCAGTATTTATCTCAATCATAAACATACCTGGAGAAGAAGTAGAAGTACTTGTAAGCTTCTCCTTCTGCTTCATGTCCTTAATGGTCTCCAAGTAGGCTTTGCAGTTGCGTCTCCAGTGGTCCATCTTCCCACAATAATGGCATGCGCCCTTGGTAGCTACGTCCTTCTTGTTCACACCACCTTTGGGCTTCATGGGAGCCTTATTCTTCTTCTTTTGAACTTACTTCTTAGAAGAGGAAGATTCTACCATTAAAACTGCATTGGAATCCTTCTTCATGGAGGATTCCGCAGTTTTGAGAAGATTGATCAGCTCAGGAATGGTGGACTCAATCTTGTTCATCTGATAGTTAATTACAAATTGTGAGAAACTATTAGGCAAAGACTGTAGAATTAAGTCAACACTTAAGTCATGGTCCATTGCAAATCCGAGAGATCCAAGCTTCTCTATTATGCCCAACATCTTCAGCCCATGAATGGCCACAAAAGAACCCTCTACCATTTTGCAACGAAACAGTTGCTTCGAGATCTCATATCTCTCAATTCTGGCTTGGGCATCAACCAGCTCTCGAAGATGTAGTATAATCGATTGAGCATCCATATGCTCGTGCTGTTTTTGCAACTTGGGAGTCATGGATGCCAGCATAATATATGATGCTGTATCACTATCCTTCTTGTACCTCTTGTGGATAGCATGCTTATCAACATGAGCATCTTGGGCTGGTGGTAGTGGAATAGGAGTATCTAGCATGTAGAGTAACTTTTCCGATTTGAGAACGATTCTCAAATTTCTATACCAGTTGAGATAGTTTGATTCGGTTAACTTGTTGGTTTCCAAGATGCTATGTAAGTTCAAGTTTGTTGACGTGAAGCAAGTAACCTAGATATAAAGATAGAGAGCATTAGCTACTTGTATATGCACATGATATGCAAATAATTAGGACTTTAATTAAGCGTATTTTTACTCCACTATTTTGCTCAAACTAATAGCCCCCACTGCTGATTCGGGAAAGCCCGTTGGAAGCTTTCCTAGTGGACCAGTATCCAAATTTCTCAAGAATAACCTTGAGTTTGCCCAACAAGCCACCCTTGAGTTCATTGGTAGGTATCCAATATCAATTATATCGTATGTAACTACCGGATCATTGGGTGATTAACAACTTTTAATTTTAAAGCCTTTTGGGCTACCCCAACTTTTCTTCTAAATTTCTTTATGCTTGAGTTTGCCCAAATAGGATAAAGAATTTAGTTAAACCCGACCTATTAATTAGGAATTTAATTCCAAAGAAATTTAATTATATAGTTTGAACATGCCCAATGTTAAGTAGGCTTGGGTTTGCCCAACAACCTGGTCTCGAAAAAGGACTCTCGTTCTTACTATATTAACGGAAGGAATTAGGTTTAATATTAATTGACAGATTTGTTCCTTTTAGTGATTTCATTAAATGACATGCATAAAAATCAATAAATCACATAATTGATAATCATGGTAATAAAGCGATTACATGGTATGGTTATGGACTTTTTCTAAATTAATTTCTTTGAGCCATAAAAGAAATTAATATAGTTAACCCTATGTGTTCATACATGATTTAAGTAGAAGGCCTTACCTTCTCGCCTTGTTTTGGTCGCCATCTCCAGAGTAGAATAATTCTACTCATATCTAACCTATATAAACTAATTACATAATTTCCTAAAGAGAGAAAACGTCGAGTTACATTCGAGGGGAATTAGATGTGAAGAGAATTACACAAGAATTCTAGAGAAGGCAAGACACGCATGCCCTATTTCATAAAAATCAAAACTGTAAAATGCATGAATAGATATAATTAGTTTTAGTCCATAACCATCCACCTTGTCATTGACTATGCTTAAACAAAATAAACATATACTTTTATCATTCCAAAATCACAATTTTGGAAAGACAAAACAAATTCTAAAATCACCATTTTAGAAAGATACACTAATTTTAGATTTTCAAAATCATTATTTTGAAAAACAAAATTTTTTGTCTCAAAACTAATTTTGAGAAAATGCTTTTGGGTCCCGTTTCTATCAAATGATATTTTTCCCTTTCAAAATTCTGTTCTAGATTTTTTTCTTTTTTTAAATACTTGGAAGTTGGAAACAGAGCAGAACCAGCACCGGTTTGGAAGCCGAAGCCGGTTCCGGCTCTGTTCTGGTTTAAAAAAAAAATTTCCTTTCCAAAACCGATTTCTAGACATCACGAACAGAATGGAACTAGCGCCGGCGCTGCCAGTGTTGTAACACCCCGCTACCTAGGCCAGCCAAGGCCAGGGATGTCGCCCCGTCCAAAGGACAAGGGGTCTTTATAACTAGGTCACACAAATGAAATAGCAGAATATAAATGATACTTGAACTTAAAATTTATTACACCCCAAATTAAATATCAATCCAAGAATAAATTCCAAAATACCAAAAACAAATCTGTAATGAAATTTATTCACTCTCATCTCCCCAAAGGATTATACAAAAATAAATCATCAGAAAATCTTCCAAAGCAGGTATAATCTAGCTACTCATCCCCATAGCAGGACCGACCTGAAATCATGGTAAAATGGTGGTGAGACAGAAATCTCAGTAAGTCCGTGTGTGCTTTGGGTGTTCAGTGAAAACAGTTCGTGAATGCAAAGTATAAAATTCTTTATAAGAGATCACTGGCAAGCAATAAACATCAGTAAAAAAATAGGAGGGGTGTTTTGGCACTTCCAGCCATATATAATTTATAAAATCAACCACTTGAAAGAAGGATTACGGGTTACCATACGTTGGGCCCATAACCGGATGGTCAGCATGCTACCTTTGTGCATACCGCCGGTCAAAATGCCACACTTTGTGCAGACTGACAAAAGTAGGTGATCGGCCTACTGGGCAAGATACTCCTCCTTCTCTATACCCAAACAACAACTAGGTGTCCATTCCGACAAAACACAGTCATTTGACTAAAAAAGAACACTGCTAGCTCAGACCGGCACGACTTACTGGACTGTCGTCTTATCCGGGAAGGACTCACCCCTCAGAGGTGGCCACCTATTGAGAGACTTACCCTAACCCCTCAAAGATTAGCCTAGTAGTCCACCCTTATTGAGTACTCAACGACGTTTCCCACTTGGGATAAAATGAACAAAACACTGTTCCACATGAAAATGGCAATTTAAGGGTTTCCAAAGTCTTTGTCAAAATCAGTTTTAGAAAGAGTTTTGAGTTTGATTAAATCTGCTCATTGATCTATAAATAATTCAATTGTTTGAAATAAGAAAGAATTCAACCCTCAATTGCCTTTACATAAATGAGTGTCCATACTCTCTATATTTGGCTTGCCATAATAAACATTTCACATCATTCAGGTTTTATGCAGGAGCTTACCTAATTCTTGTTCACAAGAAAAGGTCTCCAACAACTGACCTAACCCCACATGGGCAAATACAAATCACAATCAATTTCGAGCCACAATCCACTTCCTCAATTTTAAATCAACTCAAATTACTATTACCATGATCCTAGTGTCCTAAGCTCTAAGGCCAAACAATAAATAAATAGGTTTATAAGTTGAGCCTAATTTGATATTTAAAATAATTAATGGTTTGAGAAATAAATTCTAATAAGTTGAAAGTTTAAATCTTGCCAAGAAAAATTTAGAGTTTATTTGATCAAGAGTCCTAGGTAGTATTAAATAAAATAATGATTTATTAATAATTTAGTTATTAGAAAATAATTGATAGCTAAAATTAGTTGAAAATAGATTTAATGAGTCTTGCTTGAATAATAATAAATAAATTCTTAATGGGTTTTGATTAAAAGATAATAATTAAATTTTTAGTAATAAATATTTTACTAATTATAATTATTTCCATAAAAGTCTTTATTTGATTTCATTATTTTAAGTAATATATATATATATATATATAATTTTTCTAGAAAAAGTTATTATTTATTTGACTAAAATATCTTTATTATATATAATAATCTAGATCTACCCTTCCTAGGGTTTTTCGAAATTACTAGTAAAATTATATTATTAAATATTTTATTCATGAAATAAAAATTAGCTTAGGGACAATTAGATCATGATCAAATTTCTATGGCTAACCACAATCAAGAACATATACAATCCTTCAATTCATCAAATCATCCAAATCATACATATAAGCATAGATCTAAATTTATCAAGACATGATCTAACCTCTACTAGCATAAATATGATCATGGATTCAATAATCTAACATGAATATAAATCCTATTCACCAAAGGTGGCATAATCTCTAGCATACTTCATCACAAATACTACCTATGACATGGAAACATGCATCAAATCCAAATCATCATTTAATCAACCAAGATAAACCTTCCATGCATAAATCCCATCTTCTTCACAATCATACATATGTTCATGCTTCAATCTCAACAATACATACTCAAATCCTATCATAATCCACATACTATCAACATCATCATAGAGACATGAATCTAGAATTTAAAAGAAAGATTGAAGGGACTTACTTTGTTGAGGAATACCTTGAAGGAGTTTAGAATGGATCTCAACTCCTAGATGCCTAGCTTTATCCAAGGAAGATGGAGAAAGCATGGCCATGGGAGAAGAAGCCATTCGGCCAAGAGAAGAGGGTTTCGGCCATGAGAGAGAGAGAGAGAGACCATTAGCATGTTTATTCATATATATTTTCACTAGAGATCAAGATTGGAGAAGATGACATTGTTAGAACAAATCTACCTTGAAGGTGTTCTTGAATCTTCACAGAATTTTCTGGTTTTTGATCCAAACTAGCAAGTTGGTTTGTAGAGTTTGACATTAAGAATGGTGTTGATGGACTCACGGCAGTGAGTAGGTTAAGTCTGGAAATTTTAGAGAAGGTTTGAAGTGGTTTGGAGGGGTATTAGGTGAAAGGAAGGAGTAGGTGTTCTTGGTGTGTTGTGGTGTTCTTGAAGGTTGAAGGGATTTGAGAGATTTTGTTTTGTAGCTGCCGAAATTCTGTGAGAACTAGGGCTGCTAAATTTTCTGTAGAGTTTAGGAAGATGGCTCTCTGGTTTGGAAGGGAAAAGGAAAGGCTAGTTGTTGAATTCCTTGAAGAATATTTTTAGGAAGCAAATTTGAAAACTAAATATTCAAAAATATCTTGATTATTTGAGAGCTTTGGAAGTCTGCCATGGCCGACTGTTTTGAGCAGTATTTTGGTTGATTGAAAGATGGTTTAAGGAGGCTTATGGTGGCTGAAAACAAGGAGCATAATGGTGAAGAAAAAGTCTGGTTATTTGAGGGATACTTTATGGAAGGTTGCTAAACTATGGTGGCTGGAATTTTGGTAATCAATCAAGCATGATTGCAGAGATTTGTTGGAGAGATTTTCGGGCAGCCATGACTGAATTTTGTGCAGAAGCTTAAGGAAGATAATGGAGCTCAGTTACTGAAGGTTTAAAGGTGGTTTATGCAGAACAAGAATGGGGTTTTGGCTAGGAGAGAATTAGGAAACAAAGTTGGACAAAAATCTGCACAGCATTTTCGCAGGCTGGAATTTTTCCTGGGCAGTTTTCGGCAGCCATTTCCTAGCCAGTTTGCAGAGAGTTTGAAGGGGAATTTTAGGGGCTTTCAAGGCTGGTTTCCAGCCTTCTTCATGGAGGAAAAACATGCCTAAGGTGCTGAACAAAATCTGGAAGAAAACAGCTTGGTTTTGGATCTCCAAAGCTGCGATTTGCACAGGATTTTTTTTGGTTTTGCACCACTTTTGTGCAGTCCGAAAATAGCCAGAAAAATCCAAATTCTAGGCTGAACAAAAGGGCCTTTTTCTAGCAGCATTTGGGAAGGAATAATGGTTAAGAATTTTGATACCTTGAAGGCACAGAAAGTTGGAAAATTTCAGTTTTATGCATGAAAGGAAATGAACTTAGCTAGAGTGAATTTTTTAGCAAGTTCACTAGAGGGATTTATCCTCTTGGAATCTCCCACAACTCCTCCACATTTTCAGACCATAAGATGCCTTTCACTAAGACATTTTGATCCTACAAAACCACAGTACTTTACTGAAATTTCTAGAAAGGAAATGGCTAGAACAACTTGATCAAACTAATGAGTTGAGAAATAAGGAAAATCAAAGATCAAGGGAAAATGAATTCCCCTTAGGAAATTTGTGTAGGGCAAAGGAGTAGAATGAGGATACTCCTAACATGCCTCTTTTAGGACAACTTCTCCACCCTACTCCAAGCACATAAAGCCGAAATTATTACTTCCCGAGCAAAAATAAAATTTGACTAAGCTAAAGCTCCTATGATGGAATTTGAACCCAAGATCTTAAGAACTAATTCTAAGGTTCAAACCACTACACCACAACAACTCTTGTTCTTATTTCCCCTCTAAAAAAAAATATTTTCTATTCAATCCTCAAGCTATCTCCCTTTTTCCACCTCAAGCCTTCAAGACAATAAATCTCAAATCCAAAACACAGAAAATCATATAAAAATATATTTAATCATGCAATAAAGTATGATATGCATCCCAACCCCCCTTATTCCAAGATTGGTTTTGACTGGGGTTTCACATCCTCCCCTCCTTAGAAGAATTTTGTCTCGAAATTCAAGCATACCTCTATTTCAACTCGGGATACTTCCGTTTAACCCATTCTTCCAACTCCCAAGTGGCATTTTGTGAGCTATGATGCTCCCACTGAATCTTAACCATCGGTATCTGTTTGTTCCGGAGAGTCTTGACACTGCGGTCCAATATCCGTACAGGCTTCTCCACATAGCTCAGGTCGGGCTGCAATACTAACGGTTCATCATTCAATACATGACCGGGATCCGCATTATACTTCTTCAATTGTGACACATGAAACACGTCATGAATACCTGTCAACCTGTCCGACAGGTCCAATCGGTAAGCTACCGGTCCAATTTTTTCCTTAATCAGAAATGGCCCCAAATATCTCGGATTCAATTTTTTGCCCTTTGGATGCTTCAAAATTCCTCTATTCAGCGTCAACTTCAAAAATACGCTGTCCCCGACTTGAAATTCTAATTCTCTTCGTTGGTTGTCTGCATAGCTCTTCTGCCGACTCTGTGCCGCCTTTAACCTCTCCCTGATCAATTTCACTTTATCCAACATCTCTTGGACACATACTTCTCCTGTTTTGCTCACATGACCGTCTTCGGACCAACTCCAATACAACGGTACCTGACATTTGCGCCCATACAAAGCCTCATACGGTGCCATCCCGATCGAAGCTTGATGGCTATTGTTATATGATAATTCTGCATACGGTACACACTCTATCCATTTATCTCTGAAGTCCAAAACATAGGCTCTCAGTATATCTTTCAATATCTGTATCACCCTCTCTGACTATCCATCGGTCTGCAGATGCGCCGTCGTACTAAATTTCAGATTCGACCTTATTGCTTCCTGAAACTTTCCCCAGAAATGAGATGTAAACCTCGGGTCTCGATTTGACACTATTCTTGAAGGCACTCCATGTAGTCGAACGATCTCTCGAACATAAGTCTGGGCCAGCTTCTCCATCGAGTCCCTCATATTCACCGGTATGAAATGGGCCGACTTGGTTAGTCGATCCACCACTACCCAAATGGCGTCCTTTTGAGTCCTTGACATGGGAAGCCCGGTGACGAAATCCATAGTCACCTTTTCCCACTTCCATTCCGGCACTGGCAATGGCTGCAATAGTCCCGCTGACTTCTTATGCTCCGCTTTGACTTTTTGACAGGTGAGACAGGTTGAGACATACTTGACCACATCTCGCTTCAGTTCGGGCCACCAATAGTCTCTCTTCAAGTCCTGATACATCTTGACTTCTCCCAGATGAATGGCGTACTTGCTCTTGTGCGCTTCTTCCAAAATTCGGTCCTTTACTTGCTGTTCTTCGGGTATATACAACCGATCCCTGAAATGTAGAACTCCCGTCTCGTCTAGACGGAATTCACTGCCGGGCCGCTTTAGTTCCTTGTCCTTGAAAAGTTGGAACTCGGCTTTGTTTTGCTGAGCTTCCACGATTTCCTTCTTCAGGTCCGACACCAACTTCAAATTGCTGATGACAATTCCTTTATCTTGCACTTCCACCCTTCTGTCCAACACATCCTGAACTGCTTGCATTTCCTACACTCTTAACCTGGCCTTCCTGAAAACTTTGGCCAAAATTCAGACTGCTCAAAGTTGTGCAAACCAGAGAAAATTCTGGGCAGAATTCACAGCATAGCAGTCCAAAAAACCAAGTTGTTCCTCCAGCTTTCAAACCAGAAATTTAACCCTGTCTTCCCTCCATAAAGAAGGCTACAAACCAGCCTTAAAAGGCCCTCCAATAACCCTTCAAACCTTCTGCAAGTTGGCTGAAACATTGTAGAAAAATCTGCACAGGAAATTCCAACAAGCCTTGCGAAAGACCAACCAGAAATTTCAGCCTTGCTCCATCTCCAACCTTGTCCGAAAAACCCCTCTAACCTTCTGTAAAACCCACCTTGGTCAGCCATGAACTAAACTTCATCATCTCCACCATTGTTTTACACGAAAAAAGCTCCAAGGCTACCCTTTAAATCACTCCATCAATCACTACAATCAAGACTTCAATTGGAATCCAAAATTCCAACAAATTATTTCATCAAACTTCCATGGATTAAGCCTCAACTATCCAAAAAATTCCCTTACCATTACACTCCATAATTCGGCCACCCTAAAGCTCATTCAAATATTATTCATCTCAGTAAAATTCCAGCCAAACCAGTCGGTCATTGAAGCCCCCAAAAAACCTCCCTCAACCGAGATATTCTTACCATAATTCACACCCTAAATTACTCCTTTTAAATTCCAAACAACCAGCTTTCCTTCTTCTCCTAAATCTGAAAATCCAATTACCAGAATTCTCCTATCCATTTGGCCACCCTTTCCAAGCAAAATTTCGGCCAGCCTTCCTCCATCCTCTCCAAACCTCCAAGAACACCAAGAACACACACTACCATTCTCCACGCCTAAGACTACTCTAAACCTCTTCAATCTTCTCCCAAAAACTCCAGATTACATCTACTCATTCTCTTGAATTCATTTCTGCAATTTATAACATCAAACGCTGAAATCAAGGTTCCGCTTTCAGATAAAAAACCAGAATTTTCTTGAAGGCTCAAGAACACTCTCAAGGTAAACATGATCGATTATCTCCATCTTCTTTCCTCTTTGACCTTTAATGAAATATACTAATAAACTCTCTCTCTCTCTCTCTCTCTCTCACGGCTGAAATGGTTATTCCAACCATGGCTATTTTTCTTCTTCCTCCTGGGACGGATCAAGCTTTCCAAGCGTGAGGATCCTTTTGAAACTTCTTCAAGCTAGTCATCATTCAAGTAAGCCTCTTCAATCTTCACTTTAAATTCGAGATTCATGTCTTTTGGATGTTGTTCGAAAAGGTTGGATTATGTTTAGAGATTGAGTATGCGTATTGTAATGGAGTTGGGATTGAAGTATGAGAATGAATGTGTTTATATGATGGAGTTGGGATTGATGCATGAGGATGATTTGTCTTGATTGAGTTTTATGATGTTTTAGGGTTTATTGCATGCTCTTCATGTTATGAGTTAGTATGAATGATTAAGCATGATAGATATTATATCACCTTTGGTTAATAGGGTTTTATGTTCGTGTATCCTTGTTGAAGACATGAATATGATTATATTTAGTGGAGTTTGGATCATGTGTTGGTAGATTTGGATCCATGCTTTTATTCATGATTTGGATGGTTTGTTGATTGGTGTAGAGTGTATGTTCATGATTATGGTTAGCAATATGAATTATGATCATGACCTTGTTGTTCCTAAGCTATTTAAGTTAGCAAATTTTATTTCATTAATAAAAAAAATTAATACTATATTTTGTACTAGTGATTTCGAAAACCTTAGGAAAATGTGGATTTGGATTGATATATGAAATAAAGATATTTTAGCTAAATACTTGATGTCATTTATTACAAATAAAATATATAAATATTATATATAATAATAATATTAAATAAAGCCTTTATATATAAATAATCATGATAGGTAAAATATTAATCTTATAAGTTATATATTCATAAATATTAATAAAATTTATTTATGACCTTTTAATAAAAATATATTAAAATTTACTTATTATTAATTTTATTTACCAATTATTTTCAAACCATTAATTATTAATAGATTATTATTTTAAATAATATCATATAAGACCTAGGACCCTTCATCAAATAAACCCTAGTTTATTTATAATAAGATTTAAACCTACAACTTATTAGTAACCATTTCATGAACCCTAGTTATTTTATTATCAAGCCAGATTTATTTTATAATTTTTTTAATCGTCTAGCCTTAAAGTTTGGGACATTAGGGTAATGATTGTAGTAAGTTGAGCTAGGATTATTTATGAAAGCAAAATTTGGCTTAAGTTTAATTATGACTTGTGTTTACCCCAGGCGGGGTTAGGTCAGCTTTTGGAGATCTTTGGTTTATCTCGAGCAAAGGATCAGGTCAGCTCTTGCATAAAACTTGTTTGTTGTAAAAGGTTACTATGGCAAGCTAAACCCGAAGAATGTGAACGCTTATTTTGTAAAGGCAATTAAGGACTGTTTCATTTCTTGTTTCAGTCAAACCAATTATTTGAAAATCAATAGGCAGTTTTACTCAAACACCAAACTGTTTCTAAAACTAATTTTGTCAAGGACTTTAGAAATTCTTAATTGCCATTTTCAAGTAAAGCTATGTTTTATCAATTTTCTCCCAAGTGGAATAAACTACATTGAGTACTCAATAAGGGTAGGCTAGTACTACTAGTTTTTAAGAGCAAGTGGGAGTCTTCTGGCAGGAGGCCACCTCCAGAAGATGAACTCAACTTAGAGAAATGTCAGTACTACTTAGTCATGCCAGTGCGAGCTAGTAAGTTTCAGTCATGTGGACTGTGTGTTGCCGGAGTGGACAATCGATTTTGTTTGGGTATAGAGAATAAGGAGTATCTTACCCGATAGGCCGATCACCTACCTTTTTGTCAGTCTGCACAAAGTGTGGCACTCTGACCGTTGTATGGTTATGAGGCCCCACGTGTGGTAACCCATGGCCGCCCTTTTGAGTGGTTGATTTTATTGTACATGTATGGTTGGAAAAGCAAAAAATGCCACTCTTGATTTTTAACATTATTTATTGCTTGCTAGTACTTTTTCTTATGAAGTTTTTACACTTTGCATACATGAATTGTTTTCACTGGACACTCAAAGCACACACGGACTTACTGAGATTTTTATCTCATCACCCTTTTGCCATGTTTTCTTGTCAGTCCTGCTGTGGAGATGAGTAGATAGTTTGTTGCTTACTTTGGAATACCTTGTGTTATTTTCTTTATGTATTACTTTGAGAGATGAGAGTATTCAATGTATTTATAGTTTTGTCTTAAATTCTTGGATTGTAATAAGTTTTAAATTTAAAGTATTGTTTTATTTTGTTTGTGTCACCTAGTTATAAAAACCCCTTGTCCTTTAGACGGGGCGACATCTCTGGCCCTGTTGGGCCTAGGTAGTGGGGTGTTATAGGGTTACTCTTACCATAAAATGTGGGCACTTTCAATTTAATATGGCTTAACGCCCTTTCCACATCATTTCCTTCTCTCATTCCTCCTCAATTACCCCATCCTCTATGATGTTCCCCAAAGGCCTCAACTTGTTCCCCCTTATACCAATCATCAACTCCTTCAAATTCTCATTCTAACCCTCTTAGATTGTTCCCTCCATTCCTTATTGGTCCCCTACCTAATCCTCCTCTCATACCATGTACTCCCCCTCTCATAGGAGCTTGTTGGAATCCCCTAATTGAATGTTCATCCCACTCTTCACCTTGTTGGGCATGTAACGGAGGAGTATGGGCATCACCATCCCTCATCCTTGGACGAGGCACTTCAAATCGCTCTTGGCCTCTCATCTATGCAACGGTAGAAGATTGCCCAAGATGATTTATCAACTCCCTTGTCATGTTTTGAAATTCGATTTGCATAGTTCTCATCATAGCTTGCAAATCCTCATGCAAACCCCTAGTATCAATTTGATCTTCTTGAGGTCTACTAGGTCAACTTGGGTTAGGCCTAGAGATCTCTTGTTCATGGGCCATGGTGATGAGATATTTGCTTATTTATATCAGCAACACAAAGAGATTAGAAAGAAAAATAGATCCTCACTGCTCTTCCTTGCATGTTGGCTCTCAAGGTTGATCACTCCACACGCGTGTTTGCTCTTTTAGTCTCTTTTAATGATAGACTCAGCCTCTTGCCTTTTTCTCAACACTTAGCCTTCTTGTTCAATCCCAATCCTCCCCAATAGCTAAAATTTTAGTCCAACTTAGTGAATCACACAAATCAAAAGAATTTTCCAATTGGGGGTCTTAGGAGAATTTCAACAAACACTTGTTGGGCGCCTCAAGTAAACAAGTTTTAAAGCAAGAATTTCAAGAAAGTGGACTTAATCAACACAAGAACAAGCACTGGACGCAAAAGAAACACTCCTAACCAAGAAACAAACAAGAATTTTCAAGAACAAAGAAACAAGAACAACTACAACTAGGATGATGAAGAACAAGATGATCGCAAAGGTGCAATAGAAAAATTGAGTTCAATGAACATGGAATTCGACAATAGAGTGATATACTAAGTCTCAATATCCCAAGAAATGAAAATTAAGAATCAAAGATCCCAATTATAGTAAAAAAATATTCTCATAGAACACTTATCAAACACCTTGGATGTAATTCTCGTCACTTAAAACAATCAGCATTTTCACCCATATTGAAGCCAAATTTAACCACAATCACAAGATAAATTTGTTCCCAAGGATTATAACAACATCAAGGAGAAATTTACCAATAGAAAAATCAAGATATAACAAAAATTTGAAGACCTTTTTGGAGCAATTTTTTGAGTGGCGGGATTTTTCTCTGTTTTCTTTTTCTTCATTTTGTAGAGCTCATTTTTTTGCTTTCAAACTTTGATGGGAATCAAGCTTTTCCTTCATTGATACCAAACTCTTTGATACGAATTCTTGGTGGCTTTTCTTGGTGTTATAGGTGTTTTAGTTGGCTAACTGTTCAGTTTAAACAATGGGACCCAAAACAGTGATTTTTCTTGTTACAAAAGGTGAAAGTAACCTAACAACCTACACTCTTTCAAACCCTTGAAGAACAAAGCCTCAAAGACCCTCAAGATAAGTAGATAGTTCTACTATAATCTCACCCCAATATCCTTGAAGCAACAAAGGCAAACAAGAACAAATAGAATAGAAAAAATAGGCACCCAAATATTAGATTTCAAACAAACCTTAGAAGAACAAAGCAACTAAGACCCACTCAAAGAAATAAAATTGGATTATCTAAAAGATTTCTAGACTCTTGCAAAAGGTGGACTAACCCTTTAGCTTGGTCTTGAATAAGATGAACAAGGAGGCTAGGGCCTATCAAGATTCTCTTCTCAAATTTGAATTAAAGTGAAGTGTATTGTGTTGTTAAATCACTAAAGGTGCTATTTATACTATCCTAACCCTAGCTAAGTAATCCATGAGGTTTAATTATAGTTTAGGGTCATAATAAGTCTTTACAAGCGATTAAGAGTGAAGAAAACTGTAGAAAAACATTAAAATACGGAGCAGTTGTCGGCTGCCCAGGGGAAAGCCGGTGCCGGTTTAGAGCTGTCTTCAAGCCGGTTCATGTTGTGATTGAGGTGCTGTTGGATAGAATGGAGCCGGTGTAGGTTTGGCTGCTTGGAGCCAGCGCCGGTTGTCCTCTGGAAAGCCGGCCTCGGTCAAGTTTCGTCCGCCTTTGATGCCTGTTTGAGTTCTTGTTGGGGTCCTTCGTGGATGGTCATCAACATGAACTCTTGGCTAGCTTCCTCAACCTTCCAATCCTCTTTCATCCTCAAGCATAGTTTGATGATCAATTAGAAATCATCTTGAAACTTCTTGGACCTAGCTCTTGTCATCGGTCCTTGTCCTCCATGATGAAGTGGAGTCTCATCAGAACCAACTAGTAATTCTCTCCACTAATTATCATTTTGGCATCATGAAGGAATATAAAGTAAAATTCAATCGATTCACAATTCTTGAATCTACTTAAATAATTCCCACTTTATTTCCCAATCTTTGGAATCCTATATTTTGATTAAATTAACAGATTTGCTAATCAAGCTAATATAACCAAAACATGTATTAAGCTTAATTCCTTAGAAGCATAAACTATCGAATAGCCCTTTGATTATTGAGTCCTATAATCTTAATTTTGTCGCTCAAGTCCATTAAGATTAGACAAATACGAAATTAACGCAACGAAACTCCTAACATCGTCATCTCAAGTCAACTACAAGAACTCGCACTAATAACCAATGATAACAAGTAATCAAACACCAAAGATGATAAAGAATTGATCAAATAACTGAATTAACATAAAATCATGAATCCTAAAATAGTGTTAAATTATAATAAAGACATTAAATACATCATTGTTAAAGAAAAAGAAAACAAGATAAAAGAAAGCACTCATAGACAAGCCTCTTTCTTCACACTTAAAGACTCTCTTTGCATAGTTCTCCTTAACTAGGTGAACTCTTCATTCAATGAGAGTTTTTGAATTTTTACTTATAAATCCATCTCTCTCTATGTATGTTTAGGTATATCCCCCAAATCCTTGTGTTTTCTTATGATTTTATAGGCCTTAGATCCTAAATTCGTGGCTTAGGAAATCTTGGCCGAATAGGAGTAGGAAAATACCCAAATCACTTTAAAATCCCTAATTTCATGTGCAGAATATTTGCCTATAGAGCGTACCCGGCACCGGGTACCTTCGACCCACCTGGTGCCACTTGCACTCTGTTCTTCCTCTCAAGTTTTGCTCTGTTTTTATCTTCCGGGTAGTATGGACCCAGCACCAGGTGTACTTGCCAGACAAGGCACAAGGTCTGTTCTGTTTTTCCCTGAATGTTGGCTTAATTTCTTTTGTTGGAACAGAATGGACTCGGTGCCACCAGGTGCATTCTGGAATTGTGCACTTTCTGCTCGAAATCTACTCAAATCTGCACATATTTGCAAAAAATACTTTTTACAAGCAAATGTCAAATAGGAAAGAATATGCCTAGTTACTACAATAAATGTATCACAAAACAACCTCAAATAACTAGGAAAAGAATAATGATTTTAGCCCCTATCACATACCCCTACACATAAACATCTGCTTGTCCTCAAGCAAAACAGTTTAGTCTAAGAAAAATTATTCAGAAAACATAAATTCTTTCTCATTCAAACATTTCTTTACCATAGCAAAGATCATGTTTTCCTTTCAAACTTTAGATATAACTCTTGTCATTCATACCCTTTGAAAATAATACACACTTTGAAACATTGGACAAGAAATCAAAAAACTCTTAAAGTCAAATTAATCAAGTGTATACCTTAGTCTATAAGATAATTTCACCCTTCCAGTTAAAATATATATAATATGAATTACATAAGTCAAGTCATCTACCAACTCAAGTATTATAGATCCAAAAACTGCATCATTTAAGTCATTATGTGAGGAAAACACTCCAATTTTTTTCTCTCAATTTTTTCAATGACTTAGGGAATTGATTGCCTCAAGTGCATCGATTTCTTTTCACACACCATATTGGCCCCAGTTACAGTCATCATTCATTATTTTTTTTTAATAATTCTTTCTTTCTTTCTTTGCTCTTTCTTGCCTTTTTTCCTTTGGGATAGCCTCAAGAGAGTGTGCTAAATTCACTTGCTATTTCTCTCCATATTGACCCACTTTTCAGCTAAAGGTCTTCAATGATCATTAATAAAAGCTTTTTTTTTTCAATTGATCTAACAATAGTGTTGTTTCCACTCATTATTTTTCTAAACTCAACTCAATTCTTTTTTTCATAAATCTCTATAATCTTTCCTCTCAATGATCTTTAATCAACTCACATTATTCATCATAACTCATAGCTAGCAAAATTTAAACTTATAATACCAGACTTAACCAATAAAATCTTCCCATATTCATCATATCCTCCATATTCAAACTAGATGAGTCAAATAACATTCAAACACCAATGCATAAACAAGATTACTCAAAATTCTCAAGTCTTAACAAATATCCTATCCAACAAAACTAATTTCATAAAAATCCACCTAATGAATGACAAAACTCATATCCAAGTAAGAACAAGAATTACAACCTTGCGTAACAATGAAAACCACTGAAAGTTTTGAAAAAAAATTCACAAAATGATATGGAAAAAATATTTCTTCAACCTCATTCTCCCCCTCCCCCCTCCGCCCCCACTTAAACAGGACGTTGTCCTCAATGGCCAAAGATAGAATAATTAAAGTACAGCAAAAAAGACCAAAATGAAAAAAGAGGGAGAAAAAAGTAAAGAAGATACTTCCATTATATCGTAGTGCCACCGTGTTTGAATCGACCACAAGGAAGACTTATTACAAGAGTACTTGTGAAATCCCAGTTGAAACCAACCTTAGAGTAAGGGGGTTGGGATGCATATCATATTTTATTGCATGCATAAATATATTTTTATATGATTTTATGTGCTTTAGATATGTGATTTACAGTCTAGAAAGCTTAATTGTGTTTATTGAGTAAGAATGGCAAAATGGTAATTTTTACTTAAGGTGAAAATAGGGAGATAGCTTGAGGATTAAATAGGAGAAATATTTGGGAGAGAAAATAAGAACAAGAGTTGTTGTGGTTTGGTGGTTAGAGCTTTGGAATTAATTCTTGAGGTCTTGAGTTCAAATTCCATCATTGGAGTTTTAGCATGATTAAATTTTATTTTTGTTTGGGAAGGCTATATTTCGGCCTTTGCATGCTTTAGGGAAGAGTAGGAGAGTTGTCCTAGGGGAGACATGATAGGAATGCTCTAATCCTACTCTTGTGGCCTACAAAAATTTCTAAGGGATTCATACCCTTCTTAATCTCTAGCTTTCCTTAATTCTTAATCAATTAGGTTGATTAATTTATCCAAACTAATTTTATTCTAGAAAAATTCCAACAAAGTTCTATGATATGAAGGTTTCGAAAATGTCCATATGAGTTATCTTGTTGGCTAAAAATGGGGAGGATTTTTGGAAGGTTCCTAAGAGAATTAATCTCCATGGTTGAGCCTTCAAAACTCCAACCTAGCCGTGCTCATTTTCTTCATGTTGTAAACTAAAATTTTTCCAGCTTTTTGTTCAGACCAAGTGTCGAAAATTTCAACCATCTTTTCCTCCCAAATGCTGCCAGAAAAATGGTCATTTCACTCAGCTTGAGGACTGAACATTCCAGCCAAATCGAGCTGCTAAAAAATATGTGTAAACCAGAAAATTTTCTGGACATTTTTCGCAACATTGGTGAGCCAAAACCAAGCTACTTATTCCAGTTTCTCACCCAGCAACTTAACCTCATTTTTCCTCCATAAAGAAGGCTGGAAACCAGCCTTGAAAGACCTCTGAATGACCCTTCAAATCTTCTGCAAACTGATTGGAAAATGGCAGCAAAATCTGCCTAGAAATTTCCAGCAAACTTGCGAAAATCTGTTCAAGATTTTCCAGCTTTGTTCCTTCTTCAGCCTTGTCCGAAACTTCCACCATTTTTCTGTACAAACTCCCCTTGAACAACCATGAATTGAGCTTCATCATCTTTCTCAGCATTTTGCTCTAAAACTAGTCCCATGGCTGTCCTAAAATATTTCCATCAATCACTCCAATCAAACCATTGATTGAAGTCCAAAATTTCAGCAATTTATTTTAGTAACCTTCCATGAATTAAACCTCAAACAACCAGAAAATTCCTTCACTCTTGTACATCATATTTTCGGCCACTCTAAAGCTCCTTCAACCATCATTCATCTTAGCAAAAATCACAGACAAACAGCCGGCCATTGAAGCTTCCAAAAGCTCTCCATTGACCAAGATCTTCTTACCATATTTTGTTTCCAAAATTAGTTCCCTAAAATATTCTTTTTGGATTTCTAACAACCAACTTTCCTTTTCCTCTCAAACCAGAAAATTCAATTGCCAAAACCCTCACAAACAATTCGGCCACCCTATTTCCACAGAATTTTGGCCAGCATCAATCAAATTCTGTCCATTCTCTCCAAACCAAGAACACCATGAACACCTACTAGCATTCCCTCGCCTAAGACCACTCCAAACCTCTCCAATCTTCTCCAAAAACTCCAGATCACACCTACTCAACCCCTTGAAACCACTTCTGCAATTTTTAACATCAAATACCGAAATCAAAATCTCTCGTTTGGATTGAAAAACCAGTATTTTCGTGAAGGCTCAAGAACACCTTCAAGGTAAGCATGATCAATCACTCCATCTTCACTCATCTCCAACTCCTAATGAATATAGGTATATATAAACCTACTAATGAACTCTCCTTTTCTTTTTCCTCTCTCTCTCTTTCTTGGTCGAATGGTTACTTCAATCATGGCCATATTGCCTTCTTCTCTTTTGGACGGATCAAGTCTCCTAAGAGTAAGGATCATTTCGAAACTACTCCAAGGTAGTCATCAATCAAGTAAGCCTCTTCAACCTTCTCTTTAAATTCTAGATTCATATCTCTAGGATGATATTGGAAGGGGATGGATTATGATTGAGATTCGAGCATGTGTTGTTGTGTTGAAGTTGAGATTGAAGCATGAATAAATGTGTGTATATAATGGAGATGGGATTGATGCATGAGATGATTTGTCTTAGTTGCTTGCTTGGTGTTTTTAGGGTTTTGTTGCATGCTCTTCATGTCGTGAGTGGTATGGTTGAATAAGTAAGTTAGAGATTATGTCACCGATAGTGAATAGGATTTATGTTCATGTATTCTTGTTAAGGCCATGATTATGTTTATGTTAGTAGAGTTTGGATCATGTCTTGGTAAATTTAGGTCTATGCCTTTATTCATGATTGATTTGATGATTGGTGTGGAGTGTATGTTCATGATTATGGTTAGCAATATATATATATATATATATATATATATATATATATATGATCATGACCTTGTTGTCCCTAAGTTAATTTTATTTCATCAATAAAATGATTATTACTGTAATTTCTTCTAGTGAAATCCGAAAACCCTAGGAAAATGTGGATTTGGTCTCTTATATAAAATAACGATATTTTAGTCAAATAAATGATAGCTTTTATTTAAGAAATAAAATATATAGCTATTATATAAAATAAAATATATAGAAAATAATAATATTGAATAAAGCCTTTTATATAAATATTCATAATAAGTAAAATATTAATTTGGTAAGTCTTATATTCATAAATACCATTAAAGTTTATTTATTATCTTTCAATCAAAACCCTTAAAATTTACTTACAACTAATTTTAGTAACCAATTATTTTCTAACAATTAATTATTAGTAGATTGTTATTTTAAATAATACCATCTAGGACCTAGGACCCTTCATTAAATAAACCCTAATTTATTTTTAACAAGATGTAAACCTTCAACTTATTAGTACCTAATTCCCTAAACCCTAATTATTTTAATATCAAACTAGACTTATCTTATAAACCCTTTTATTTATCTAGCCTTAAAGCTTGGGACACTAGGGTCATGATTGCAGTAGGTTGAGCTAGGTTTATTTGTGAAAGTGAATTTTGGCTTGAGTTTAATTATGGCTTATATTTACCCCAAGCAGGGTTAGGTCAGCTGTTGGAGACCTTTATTTTATCTTGAGTTAAGAATCAGGTAAGCTCCTGTATAAAACTTATTTGATGCAAAATGATTACTATAGCAAGCCAAAAATGGAGTGTATGGGCACTCACTTCTGTAAAGGCAATTGAGGATTATCACCTTTCTCATTTCAGGCAAACAAATTATTTTAAAATCAAGGGGCAGTTTTACTCAAACCCTAAAGCTCTTTCTAAAATCAGTTTTGCCCCAAACTTTGGAAATCCTTAATTGCCATTTTCAAATGGAACTATGTTTTATTCATTTTCCCCCAAGTGGGATAAATTACGTCGAGTACTCAATAAGGGTGGACTGCTAGAACTAGTCTTTGAAGGGTTAGGGTAAGTCTCTTAGTAGGTGGCCACCTCTGAGGGGTGAGTCCTTCTTGGATAAGATGTCAGTCTAGTAGGTCGTGTCGGTCCGAGCTAGCAGTTTTCAGTCAAGTGGACTGTGTGTTGCCGAAATAGACAACCGGTTTTGTTTGGATATAGAGAAGGATGAGTATCTTACTCGGTAGGCCAATCACCTACCTTTTGTCAGTCTGCACAAAGTGTGGCATTTTGACTGTTGTATGGTTATGGGGCCCAACGTGTGGTAACCCATAGCCGCCCTTTTTGAGTGGTTGATTTTATTGTACCTGTATGGTTGGAAAAGTCAAAACACCACTCTTGAGTTTGACTATTGTTTATTGCTTTCCAGTATTTCTCTTGTGAAGATTTTACACTTTGCATTCACGAACTGCTTTCACTGGACACTTAAAGCACACACGGACTTACTGAGATTTTTATCTCATCATCCTTTTTACCATGATTTCAGGTCGATCCTGCTGTGTGGATGAGTAGCTAGTTGTTGCCTGCCTTGGAAGATTTTCTGATATTTATTTTGTGTAATGCTTTGGGAGTTGAGAGTGAACAATTTCTATTTTGGATTTGTTTTTGAATTCTTGGATTGTAATAAGTTTTAAGTTTAAAGTATTATTTTATTTCTATTATTCTGATTATGTGACCTAGTTATAAAGACCCCTTATCCTTTAGACGGGGCGACATCCCCAACCCTATTGGGCCTAGGTAGTAGGGTGTTACAGTACCTACTAAAAAAAAAACCAAAAAGAAAGATAAATCTAGAAAAAGAAAGGGAAATAACATAAAATAAAAGAAAAGATAAAGAAAACGAAGTATAAAGGATCAATGGCTAATCATGGCACATAAAAGGTAGCGTTGAGATGCTGCAAAGTGTGAAATTCTTTCCCCAAATATAGTTTTAACTGATTTCCATTGACTTTAACGATTCTCTTAGTTGGGAGAGAAACCTCAATAACTCCAAATGGACAAACTTGATGTATCTCATACGGCCCCGACCATTGAGATTTTAACTTACCAAGAAAAAGTCTAAGCCTTGAATTAAATACTAACACCTTATCTCTTTTATGAAACTCATGGGGAGAACGAATATGCCTATCATGCCACCGTTTCATCTTATTTTTCTAAATCCACGAATCATGGTAGGCATCATTATGCCACTCATCCAACTCATTTACTTAAAGCATTGTTTCTTTTCCTGCAAGATGAAGGTCAAATTGATAAGTTTTATTACCCAATGAGCCCTATGTTCAAATTCTACTGGTAGATGACATGATTTTCTATACCCCAATCAATAGGGGGTTGTACTAATAGGAGTTCTAATAGAACTCCTATAAACCCAAAGAGTATCATTTAGCTTCACACTCCAATCCTTTCATGTATTATTAACCACTTTTTCCAAGATTCTTTTTAACTCTCTATTGACCACCTCAACTTGGCCACTAGTTTGCGGATGATAGGGGGTAGCAAACTTATGAGTACCCCCTAAATGTTTAAGAACCTTATCTAATTGGGAATTACAAAAGTGGGTTCTCCAATCACTAATGAGCACCTTAGGCATTCTAAATCAGGTGAATTTTTTTTATAGAAATTTTACAATAACCCGGGCATCATTAGTAGGCAATGCTTGCGCCTTAACCCACTTTGATACATACTCAACTGCAACTAGGATGTATTTGTTACCCAAAGAACTAGGAAAAGGGCCCATGAAATCAATCCCCTAATAATAAAAAATAAATTTCACAAGCTTGAAAAATTTGTAATGGCATCTCATTAGATTTAGAGATGTTACCTGTACGTTGACACCTATCATAACTTTGAACAAACCTGTGAGAGTCCTTGAAGAGTGTAGGCCAATAAAAATCAGACTCAAGTACCTTTCTTGCGATATTGTTAGCTTGGTAGTGGCCTCCTGTGGGTCATTTATGACAATGCTTCAAGATATTAATGCTTTTTATGGAATCCACACACATTCAAATGATTTGATCCGCACAACACTGAAATAACTACGGATCTTCCCAAAAGTAATGCTTTACTTCAGAGAGGAATTTCTTCTTTTGTTGTGCATTGAAATTTTTTAGAAGAATTCCTGCAACCAAGTAATTAGCAAAATCCACATACCAAGGTAGTTGAGAAATCTCATCATCAACAAGTAAAAGTTGTTCATCCGAGAAGGTGTCATTAATGTTTTCTTCAATTAATGGCTCAAAGTTGGGACTTTCCAACCATGATAAGTGATCCGCAGCTAAGTTTTCGCTCCTTTTTTGTCCCTAAATTCCAAGTTAAATTATTGCAATAATAAAACCCATTTTATCAATCATGGTTTAGAATCATGCTTGTTCAATAGGTACTTAAGGGCAAAATGATTCGTGTACATAATGACTTGGGATAAAATAATATAAGAACAAAATTTATCAAAAGCAAATACTATTGCAAGTAGCTTTTTCTCTGTTGTGATGTAGTTCTCTTGTGCTGCCGTAAGAGTTTTTTTTTTTTTTTTTGCATAGTAAATCGGTTGAAATTGCTTATCCCTTCTTTGTCCAAGCACTGCGCCCACTGCATAGTCTCTTGCATCATACATTAGTTCAAAAGGGAGAGACCAATCTGGTGTAATTAGAATAGGAGAATTGATCAATTTTGTTCTAAGCACATTGAAAGCATTGAGACATTTTTCATCAAAATAAAAAATAGCATCTTTTTCAAGCAAAGAAGTAAGGGGTTTAGAAATCTTTCAGAAATCTAAGATAAACCTCCTATAAAAACCTACATGCCCAAGAAAGTTTCGAATTGCCTTCATGGAAGTTGAAGGAGGATGTTTCTCAATTGCCTCAATTTTGGACCTATCAATCTTAATACCTTTCCTTGAAATCTTTGTCCTAATATTATATCTTCTTACACCATGAAGTGGCATTTTTCCTAATTAAGCATGAGGTTGGTCTCTTCACACCGTTGAAGTACCTTTTCCAAGTTGGCCAATCACAACTCAAAAGAATCACCAAAAATAGAAAAATCATCCCTAAACGCCTCCATGATGTCTCCCACAAGCCATTTAAAAATAGCTATCATATATCGTTGGAATGTTTCGGGGCTATTGCAAAGACCAAAATGCATACATCGATATGCAAAAAGTACCAAAAGGGCTTGTAAATGTAGTCTTTTCTTGATCTTCTAGTGCTATAGGAATTTGAAAGTATCCAAAAAAACTATCTAAGAAGTAATAAAACTCATGTTTTGCTAATCGTTCTAACATTTGGGCAATGAAAGGGAGAGGAAAATGGTCATTCCTAGTTTCCTCATTTAATTTTTTATAATCAATGCAAACCCTCCAACCAGTTACTAATCTTCTTGGGATCAACTCATTTTTTTCATTAGGGCTTACAGTCATTCCTCATTTCTTTAGTACCACTTGTGTTGGAGTAACTCAAATACTATCAGAAATAGGGTAAATGATGCCGGAATCTAAGAGTTTAATCACCTCACCTACCACATGACTCATATTTGGGTTCAACCTACGTTGGGGTTGCACTACGGGTTTGGCTTCTTCTTCTAACAAGATTTTATAAGTACAAAAAGAATGGCTAATCCCGTTAATATCCATGATTTTTCATGCAATGAATCCCTTATATTGTCCCAATAGACTTACCAATTTAGTCTTTTGTTCATACATAAGGTCTTTGGCAATGATCACAAGCAGTTTTTCACCTTTGGCCAAAAATGCATATTCTAAGTGCTCGGAGAGGTCTTTCAAGTCCAACTTCAGTGGTTCCTCAATGGATGAATTCATCCTTTCTAAACTACCTTTTTTGATTTTCTCAAAATTTTCAAACTTATGGCCCTCAATTGAGTCCTCCAAATATGTAATGGATTGTTCTATATAATCTTGGACAAATGATTCCTGCACAAAGTCAAGGATAGGTTCATCAGGAATATCAACCCTTAAACAAGAATCATCATAAGAACTAGGATTTTGCATGCTTTTGTGGATTTTGATAATGACTTCCTCATCCCCAACCCTAAGTGTCAATTTGTCTCCATGAACATCAATTAAGGCTTTGGTAGTTGCTAAAAAGGATCGGCGTAGGATTAAATGGACTTTAGAATACTCATCTATATCCAGAATAAAAAAATCCACGTGAAATATAAATCTATCCACTTTAACTAATACATCTTCCACTATTCCCTTATGATATTTAATAGATCTATCTGCAAGTTGAATACTCATCCTAGTGGGCTTAGGTTCATCTAGGCCTAGTTGTTTGAAAGTTTTATATGGTAAAAGATTAATATTAGCACCTAAGTCTGCTAATGCATTACAAAATGTAAGAGTCCTAACAAGACAAGAAATAGAAAAACTCCCTCAATCACTTTATTTTCATGGCAAAGTCCGTACGTCCTGCAAGATAGCTATGCATTCTTCACATAAAACTACATTAGATTATTCCTCCAACCTCTTTTTGTTAACAAGCATAATTTTTAGAAATTTTGCATATTTAGGCATGTGTGCCAAGGCTTCACTAGGTGGGATGTTTATGTGCAGTTTTTTGAATATTTCTAAAAACTAGTCAAATTGTGCATATTTTCTTGCTTTGTGTGTGCTAGTGGGGTAATGTACCGGTGGCTAAAAATCTAGTTTTTTAGTTTGTTTTTCAAAAGGTTCAACAAGAGGGGTTGTTTCTGAAGGCATAGAAACGGAAAACACAGGGTATGCAACGGTAGCAAAAATAAAACAAAACTGGAAAAACTGAAGAACAAGGGAACCGAATAGAGCCGGCGCCGGCTCCGACAGCCCTAGCCAGCGCCGGTCCTGCTCTGCACGGATTCTGAGGTTTAAAAAATACCTCTTTTTCTCGTTCTAAGAATTGGCTGGACCGAAATGTGCGCAACCAGGGTAGGTGTGCTGGTGGAAACCTCTGGTGTGATTCCTGTAAGTATCCTACTCCGTCTTTGCATGTAGGTGAATGCCAAACTCTCGATTTTCCAGTATATGGCCTGCCTAATTCTGTTTGGTGAACAACTTACAAGGCTAGGGAATTTTCTTGAAGAGAAAGAAGAGAGAGAGATGTCTAGCAATTTTGCCACAAATAGAAGAGGCTGTAAAAAAACAATGTTATGTCCAATCCTCTTATTTAACCTAAATAAAAACCCTAGGTTAAACTGGACTAGGCCATTGGACTCTTAGTTTAACCTTTTGGGCTTAATTAATTATTCTAATTAGAACCAAATAAATGGCCTAATTAATAATTAATTTTTCAACCCAAATAAACTAGTCCAATTAACAGACCTATATTAGTTTAGTCCCAGATTAATCTTTATTTATTCAAACTGGGCCAAAGCCCTGACTAATTAATTGACCCACCAAACTAATTTAATTAATTCTTTCTCTCCATGGACCTTTATTTTATTCTAGCTCAACAATTAAATAGACTACTTAAATAAAATAAATTTTATTTAATTTAAGATCAATTCCTTAGCCCGTATTTAATTAGGACTCACGGTCTATACTGGGGACCAAAAGAGACACCGCATTGGCTACTAAAATGACCAAAATACCCTTGCCATATAAATAGCTGTATTTTGAATTTTAAATATTTTCTAATATCACCATAAGGAAATATTAAACCCAAGACCAATGTTGCGTTAGCAAAGTCTCCGACCTACAGGTGTAATGACTAAAATACCCCTCTATACATCGCCATACATTTAGAGAGGAAGAAGTGTACTAACACCTCTCTAAATGACATCTACCATCCTTAAGCCTCTAGTCCAATGATCCAAGACTTCTTGGATTATTTCCGCTTTCCAAGGGAGCTACCCTAAAGCAAACATCCAAGTCATTTTTCCTAGGGTCCTGGATATTTAGATCATTCAGACAACCATAAGGGGCGATATAGTATAGAAACTATCTTGTATAAGTCTGTCTTGACTAACTAGTTACATATACCCAACATGCAAGTATATTGGCCCTATGATAGAATCGCAACTATAGCATATCAAAGTATATGCTTCCAGCTTCATCAGACCACCAACTCATACTCAAGTCATAGAGTACTAGTCTACACTATAGTGGTAGTAGTCTAGGTTTCTACCATATAGTACTTTAAGACACCACTACTATAGGTCATGTTCTACGTATTTGAAATATGTTTATATCATTAAGTGAGTGGACTACTCACTGGCTAAAGGTAAGCCATTCCCCATTTAGAATTCACAACAGAATAATCTAGACATGATGAGATTTCCAATCTCATCAATTGGTTGAGAACGAATGTTTATGTGTTAAGTAACCCGTGATCCATACTTTACTGTGAAAGACCTCCATTCACATTGACCACTTACTTAAACACAATGGGTCTTTTCCAAACGTAATTGTGCATAAATAAAAATGTAAATTCACAAATAATTTCTAAAAATAATTTCTTTTATTAAAACATTTGATATTTGCATCAGAAACTTAGTCTAAGAGAGCATATCCCAACAGTTTCCAGCCCATCTTCTTTAGATGGTACCGGTTTCGTGCTGGGATCAGGTAGCTCCTTACCACTCTTTAGTGTAATGGCAGCAGAATCATGTTGTGCTTCTACCCCCAATGGTGACTTTATCACTAAATCCATTAAAAACTAAATTTACATTTCCATATTCCTAACTATGCCCTCAAATTTTGCCAATGTGTCATCTATTTTAGAAAAATGTTTAGTTACATGGGTGACAAATTTTTCCAGCACCCCTTCTAAGCCAATGGAGTTAGATGGTTGAGATGTCATCCCGTGGACATGTTAGGATACCATCCCAAGCTCCAATTGGCCATCTTAACTATACAAAATAACTTTTTAGCATCATATATACACGTCATAATATGAAATCATGTTAGTTAGTTAAAGTACATGTTTACAAATTCAGTTACAAGGAATTACAATGTATATAGACATTAAAATACAAGTATACAAGATATGACACCAAATCATACAAGGAACATATATACATATTCACATAGTTACATATGGACATATAAATATATAAACATGGTTAAATCAATGAAATTCAAGCTTTCATGATATTATTCCCCGACAACGGTGCAAAAAACTTGATGTGTAAATTTTGGGTGTATCAAAATCATTAATTTTAAATCCATCCCTTAGTTAACATTTAATTAAAATATTAATCCTAAAATACACATATAAGCAAGTATACTCATCGCAAGCATAGTATAGGAAATTAGTGAGTATCAATCCTCAAGAGAACAAGTGCACACTAATAACTTTTCATTCACTGTTTAACTGACCAATAAAGTGAGAAAATAATAAAAAGAAAACTAAAAAATATATATATAACTCAAGGATGTAGGTTTATGAAAATTAAACAATTATCCTACAAAACAAGACAATGAACCAACTAGCAATTTTGTCAACTAATTATCATCTTGGCATCATGAAGAAATATAAAGTAAAATTCAATCATTTCACAAGTCATGAATCTACTTAAATAAATCCCACTTTATTTCCCAATCCATGGAATCCTATATTTTGATTAAATTAATAGATTTGTCAATCAAGCTAACATAACCAAAACATACATTAAGCTCAATTCCTTATAAACATGAAACTAGCTAATAGCCCTTTGCTCGAGGTGAAATAAACTAATCTTTTATTACTAAGTCCTATAATCTTAACTTCGTCACTCAAGTTCATTAAGATTAGACAAATACGAAATTAATGCAATGAAAATCCTAATATCGTCATCTTAAGCCAATTAGAAGAATTCGTATCAATAACCAATGATAACAAGTAATCAAACACTAAAGAGGACAAAGAATTGATCAAATAACTGGATTAACATAAAAT
Organism: Voacanga thouarsii; assembly: GCA_026120185.1. NCBI lineage: Eukaryota > Viridiplantae > Streptophyta > Magnoliopsida > Gentianales > Apocynaceae > Voacanga > Voacanga thouarsii. The sequence goes on from JANUWF010000328.1 coordinate 1,494,165, forward strand.
CCTAAATTCTAAAATAATATTAAATTACAATAAAGACATTGAATACATCATTGTTAAAAAGAAAAGAAGATAAAGATAAAAGAAAGTACTCATAGATAAGCCTCTTTCTTCACCTTTGAAGACTCTCTTGAACAATCCTGCTTGACTAGGTGAACTCTTCCTTTAATGAGAGTTTGAGAAATTTTTCTTATGAATCCACCTCTCTCTATGTATCTCTAGGTATATCACCTAAATACTTGTGTTTTCTTGTACTTTTATAGGCCTTTTAGATGATGAATTCGTGTTTTAGGAAGTCTTAGTTGAGTAAGAGTAGGAAAATACCGAAATTATTGAAAAATCCCTAATTTCATGTACAGATATTCGCCTTCAGAGCGTACTTGGTGCCAAGTACCTTCGACCCACCTGGTGCCAGGTGCATTCTGTTCTTCCTTTGGAGTTTTGCTATGTTTTCGTCGTTCAGACAAAATAGAGCCGACACCAAGCGTACTTGCTATATCAGGCGCCAGGTCTGTTCTATTTTTCCTTGAATGTTAGCTCAAATTCTTCTACTAGAATAGAATGGACCCATCGCTTGGTCCATTGGCTAGGCCTGGCACCAAGTGCAGTTTGGAATTGTGCCATTTCTGCTCGAAATTTACTCAAATCTGTACATATTGCTAAAAACACTTTTTAAAAGCAAAATGTTAAATAGGAAAGAATATGCCTAGTTATTGCGATAAATGTATCACAAAATAACCTCAAATAACTAGGAAAAGAATTGTGATTTTAGCCCCTATCAAACATCCATAAAAGCATGCAACATCCTACATTTTTTGATGATTCTTGTTTATAGATTGATATTCTTGATGAGTCTATTATTTATTTTGTGCATGAATCATTTGTCAATGTATCTAGGGATTTCATTGACAAATCAATTGAATATTTGGAGGATTCAACTAAGGGCCATGAGTTGGGAGAATATGAGGAAATTAAAAAAAAGCAGTTTGGGAAGGATGAAGTCATCCATTGAGCTACCTCCGAAAATGGACTTAAAGGACCTCCTTGAACATTTAGAATATGCCTTTTGCTAATGGAGAAAAATTACCAGTAATTATAGAAAAAGACCTCACTTATGCATAAAAGACCAAATTAGAATTTGACTTGGAGATTACGGACAAAAAGAGAGTAGAAAATTTGGTTGCAGATCACTTGTCTTGGTTGGAAAATCCCAACTTAGAACCATTGGCTGGAGGGGATATTGATAGAGGCTAAAATCATCACTATTTTTCTAGTTATTTGAGATCAAATTGAGATACTTTTGATGTAATAACTAGGCATATTCTTTTGTATTTAACATTTTTCCTGTAGAAAGTGTTTTTGACAAATTTGTGTAGATTTGAGTTGATTTCGAGCAAAAATGTGAAGTTTCTTGAATGAACTTGGTGCCAGGTTCAGCTAAGGTACTAGGCACCCAGTTCAATCTTGAAAAATAGTGAAAACAAAGTAAAATTCAAGGCAAGAATAGACCACACCTGGTGCCAAGTGGGTTGATTGGACCAGGCGCTAGGTCCGCTCTAGAGAGGCGAAATCCTGTGCATAAATTTGGTAATTTTCCAAAGATTTTGATATTTTCTGAATCCTACTCGGCCAGGACTCCTCAAGAAACGAATTTGGCATCAACTAAGCCTATGAAACCAAGAGAAAACATAAAAGAAAAGTAGTGAATCCAAGGGAAAAAACTCCAATCATTCAAAGAATGAGAGATTCACCATTCAATGAAGGTTGTTCAAGAGAGTCTTCAAAGGAGAAGAATGAAGTTTGTGTATGAGTGCTTTCTTTTACTTTTATTGTCCTATTTTTAAATAATGATGTATTCAATGTCTTCTTTGTTATTTGTCATTATTTTAAGATTCATGATTTTTGTATTAATTTAGTTATTTGATCAATTTTCTATCATTTTTAGTATTTGATTACTTGTTATCATTGGTTATTGATGCGAGGTTTTCTAATTGACTTGGGAAACAATGTTAGGAGTTCATTGCATTGATTTTGTATTTGTTAAATCTTAATGGACTTGGGAAATGAAGTAAAGATTAAGGGACTAAAGTGATCAAAGATTAGTTAATTTCACCTAGAGCAAAGGGTCATTAGCTAATTTCATGTTTATGAGGAATTGGGTTTAATGCATATTTTGGTCATATTGGTTTGATTGGAAAATCTACTAATTTAATCAAAAGATAGTGATTCCATGGATTGGGAAAGAAGTGGAATCTATATAAGTAGATTCATGAATTGAATTTTACTTTATATTCCTTCAAGATGCCAAGATGATGATTACTTGAGATAGTTGCTAAATGATTCATTATCATGTGTTCTATGATAATTGTCTAAATTGCATATTTCTACATCCTTGAGTTGTATATATTTATTTTTATTTTTATTTTTTATCACTTTATTAGGTCGGTTAAACAATGAATGAAAAGTGATTAGTGTGTACTTGTTCCTTTGAGGATCCTTACTCGTCAATTCTCTATATTATGCTTGCGATGAGTATACTGGCTTATATGTGTGATTTGGAATTAATGTTTTAATTTAAAATTGACTAAGTGATGGATTTAAATTTAATGATTTTTATAAACCCAAAATTTATGCATCAAGGTTTTTTCGCGTTGCCGGGGAACAAGATCATGAAAGCTTGGATTTTGTTGATTTAACCATATTTATATGTTTATATGTCTAGATGTAAATATGTAGATATATTCCTTCTGAGAATAGGTGCAAAATTTTGTTGTTTTATATACTTGTAATTTAATCTCCCTACATGTTGTAATTTTTCTAACTTAATTTGTGAATATGCACTAATTATCTAACTTATAAATTCTATAATCTTATAATCTTCTATTTTCTGTAGACCTTGCCCTTAGTGGATGGCCTGACAATATAAAGCCGACATATTCTGAGATCGAGAGAACCCTCAAAAAGGTCCAAAAGGCTATGAGCGAAAACGTAAAAAAAGACATAAAGGTTAATCAACCCAACAATGGTGGTAATAGTAGGAGGACTATGGACAATTTTGTGAAACTCGCAATCTCGGGTACATGCTTGAGTATTATGAGACCTAGTGGTGGAGCATAATTTGGTTTATTGTGGCTATCGTTATGATGAGTGGGACAGGCGATGGAAGAAGCCTTTTGAAGTCCAACACCCCGGGATGGTGGAGCTTTCCCCTGATGAGGAGGAGGAAGAGGAGCAGCCTACTCAACATCGCACCCGTGCCACTGATTCTCTTTCTTGTACAGAGTTTGAGGCATGAGTGGAGGCCCAACTGGAGAGCCAAATGACTATACTCCTCCAGTTATTAGACTCCATTGCTGTCCTCCATCGACACCAAGATGTCCAGGAGCAAAAATTGACAACCTTGATCTAGCAATCCACTGGTGCCTCCAGGAGTTGTACAACTAGTGATAATGATGATGAGTTTGAGGACTCTTGATCTACTCTTTGCACTTGTATTTTATTTTTTTCCATTTTCTTTTATTTCTTTCCTTTTTCTTTTACTTTTTTTTTTCTTTCTTTTCTAGATTTATGTTGTTTGTTTTTGTTTCTTCTGAGTTAGGTGCCCTTGTGACTTCTCTAATGACAACTCCTTGTGATGGATTCACACATGTTGGACCTAATGTGTAATGGAAGTATTTTCTTCTCTTCATTCTTCCTCTTTATTTATTTTGGTCTTCTTAGCTTTGCTTTCATTGTTGTATTTTTAGCTATTGGGGACAATGTCCCATTTAAGTGTGGGGGGAGAGTTTAGGGATTGCAGATATTTTCCATATCATTTTTTGTGTGAAATTTCTTACTTAGATAGGAATTTTTGTCAATCATTTGGTGGATTTCTATGAAGATGGTTTATTAGATATGATAATTGTCTAAATTGCATATTTCTACACCCTTAAGTTGTATGTATTTCTTTATTTTTCTTTTTATTATTTTCTCACTTTATTGGGTCGATTAAATAATGAATGAAAAGTTATTAGTGTGTACTTGTTCTTTTTAAGGATCGATACTCGTTAATTCCCTATATTATGTTTGCGATAAGTATACTGGCTTATATGTGTAATTTGGGATTAATATTTTAATTTAAACTTGACTAAGTAATGGATTTAAAATTGATGATTTTATACACCCAAAATTTATGCATCAAGTTTTTTGAGCCGTTACCGAAAAAAAATATCATGAAAGTTTAGATTTTATTTATTTAACTATGTTTATATGTTTATATATTTGTATGTAAATATGTGAATATGTATATATATTCCTTGTATGACTAGGTGCCATATTTTGTATACTTGTACTTTAATGTCTATATAAATTGTAATTCCTTGTAACTGAAATTGTAAACATATCCTAACTGTCTAACTTGTAAATTCCTTAATCTCACAATTTTCTGTCATGTGTAGACCTTGCTCTTAGTTTATGACTCGACGATCCAAAGTCGAGATAGTTGACCTTGATCCGAAAATCGAAAGAACTCTCACTAAGGTCCAAAAGGTTATAAGCAAAAGGGTAAGGAAAGAGATGGAGGTAAATCAACCCAACAATGATAGTAATGGTGGAGCTAACAGGCTGATTACGAATGACTTTGTAAAATCCACAATCTCTGGTACGGGCTCTAGTATCACATGGCCTAGGATAGAGGCCAATAATTTTGAGATAAAACCTAATGTGACCCAAATGATCCCAATGGGTTATCTAAGGAAAATCCCAATACCCATCTTGCAAGCTTTCTTGAAATATGTGACACATATAAGATGAATGGTGTTTCAGAGGATGTCATCAAGCTAAGACTCTTCCCCTTTTCCTTAAGAGATTAAGCAAAATCATGGTTAAAATCTTTACCCATCGGATCCATTACTACTTGGAACATTTTAGTTGAAAAATTCTTGGCCAAATATTTCTCACCTGCTAGAATTTCCAAACATAGGACAGACATTTTTGCTTTCCAAAAATTAGAAGTCGAAAACCTTTATGAGTGTTGGGGGAGGTTTAAAGAAATGCTGAGAAAATGTCCTCACCATGGATTAGAGTTAGGAATGCAAATGCAGATCTTTCACAATGGGTTGAGTTTTGCTAGGAGGCAATTAGTTGATGCATTTGTAGGAGGCTCCATCAATTCCAAAATCCCGGAAGAGGTATTTGATTTGATTGAAAATCTGGTTTCGAATAACTGTACCTGGGGTAGTTCACGATCTAGAGCTAGTGTACATGGAGTACACAAGGTGGATGCACTTGCTGCATTAGAGGCAAATGTGGAATCACTCACACAGAAAATGGATCAATTGGTTATGCCTCATTCTCAAGGGCAGGTAATGACCGTGAATTGCAATTTTTGTAAGGAAGGGCATCCAAAACATGAGTGCCAAAATATGGGATTTCACAAGAAGTATTGGAACAAGCGGCGTTTGTAAGTAATGGTCAGTAAGGTAATAATCCTTATAGTAATATTTACAACACAGGTTAGAGAAATCACCTTAACTTTTCTTGGAATAATCAAAACCAATCTCGGCAAGCTTCTTCAAACTTTAGGATACAAAGGACTCAACCACCTCTGCCATACAATGCCCTACCAACTACACCATTCTTGGAGGAATTGGTCGCCTAACTGGTAAGTGAAACGGAAACACGGTTCCAAGGAATTGATGCGACCACAAGAAACTTGGAGGCATCCATGTGCAAACTTACGGGTTAAATTGGATAGTTAGCCAAACTTCTTGGTAATCGTCAATCGGGATCACTTCTAGGCAACACGGAGCCAACCCATGGGACCAAGACCATGGGAAACGCTGATTTTGAACTGCTTAAGTTTTTTTTTTTTTCTGAACAATCTTTTTAATTCTCATGTAAAAATTGTTAGACTTAAGCAGAATATGCCCCAGGTTAGTTTTGAACATTGATTTTTAGACCATATTCTTTTCATGCGTTTACATTCTTTTTCTTTGTCTCTATTGAATTCCAATATACTTTTTTTTTTTGCCAGAACTGACCTGGCGCCGAGCCAAACCCATAGCCTGGGCGCCGGGCTAGCACGACTCGATAGGAAAGCACGGACAGAATAGGCCCGACACTAGGCTTGTTCGGTCGCAACACTTAAAGTCGGCCTTCTTGGCCATTTGTGTTCAAAAAACTTTCATCCCTTTCAAATTTTCTTTCAACCCATCACTGGGTTCATCTTTAAAACACTGCCAAATCACTTTATATACCTCCAAAACACAAAATTCTCACTTTGTTTTTAAATGCTTGGATCAAAACAAGGAAAAATCCAATCTTTTCACCAAAAACTCATTTTTCAATCCTTCCATTGGGGGCATAATTTCTTCAAACTTTTTGTATAGAATCATTGTCCATGCATTGGAGATCATTGTGGTATGAATTTTCTACACTTTCTATGATTGAATTTATTTGTTATGAATTTTGGGTCATCTTCTATGCATTTTTGGGCAAAAATTCTTGAATATTTTCTGATGAAGGATTTGATTGATTAAGATTGCTTGCTTTGAGCATTCATTAGCATGGGAATATCATTGATACTGCTTTATAATTAATGCCATTGGTATTTTACATCTTTTTGAAAATGATTGAGCATACATTCTTTCTGAGTAATTTTTTATTTTTTATTTTTGGATAAAGGATACTTGGTCATGTTTCACTTAGCCTTATGCTGATAAGCTTTGCATTGTGATATAAATAGTATGGCTAATTGAACATTGTGATTTTGAGTTGAATATAGCTTCATTGAGCACTATTGAACATTGTGGATTTGATCAAGCTTGTTGTAATTGTGTTTGGATTGGCATATGTCTACTTTTCTTGCAGGTTTATTAGAGGAAGTTAAGTGGTGTTTATTGATTATCTTGTCGTATTTTCTGTTGAGTTAGTGGTGGTGCTGAAAGGTGTTGTAATTGTGAGAAGGTTGGGAGTGGAGCATTTTATTGTAAAGAGTAAGTTGAAAGCGTCATATTTTTCTGTTCTACTATCTTTCATCATCCTTCCATCATGTTAAGACAACATAAAGGGCTAGCACTGAGGGTTAAGAGGGCTCGAGATGTATCTTTCTCCACACCTTCTTTTGAGCCTTTACCTACCCAACCTACCTAATTTTGTAACACCCCACTACCTAGGCCCGACAGGGCCGGGGATGTCGCCCCGTCCAAAGGAGAAGGGGTCTTTATAACTAGGTCACACAATTAAAATAATAAAATAAAAAAAATACTTGAAACTTGAAACTTATTACAATCTAAGAATTCAAAAACAAATCCAAAATAGAAATTATTCACTCTCAACTCCCAAAGCATTACATAAAAATAAATATCAGAAAATCTTCCAAGGCAGGCAACAACTAGCTACTCATCCTCACGGTAGAATTGACCTGAAATCATGGTAAAAAGGGTGATGAGATAAAAATCTCAATAAGTCTGTGTGTGCTTTGAGTGTCCAGTAAAAACAGTTGGTGAATTCAAAGTGTAAAATCTTCATAAGAGAAATACTGGCAAGCAATAAACAATAGTCAAAATCAAGAGTGGTGTTTTGGCTATTCCAATGATACAGATACAATAAAATCAACCACTCAAAAAAAAAAAAAAAAAGGTGATCATGGGTTACCACACGTTGGGCCCCATAATCATACAATGGTTAGAATACCACACTTTGTGCAGACTGACAAAAGGGTAGGTGATCATCCTACTAGGTAAGATACTCCTCCTTCTTTATACCCAAACAAAATCAGTTGCCCATTCCAGCAACACATAGTCCACTTGACTGAAAACTGCTAGCTCGGGCCGGCACGACCTACTGGACTGATATCTTATCCGGGAAGGACTCACCCCTCAGAGATGGCCATCTGCTGAGGGACTTACCCTAACCCTTCAATGACTAGTCCTAGCAGTCCACCATTATTGAATACTCAATGTAATTTATCCCACTTAGGGGAAAATGAATAAAACATAGCTCCACTTAAAAATGGCAATTAAAGATTTCCAAAGTTTGAGGCAAAGCTAGTTTTGGAAAGAGTTTAGAGTTTGAGTAAATTTGCTTATTGATTTTCAAATAATTTTTTTGACTGAAATAAGAAAGGAGACAATCTTCAATTGCCTTTACAGAAATGAGTGACCACGCACTCCACAATTGGCTTGCCATAGAACCATTTTGCACCAATCAGGTTTTATGCAGGAGATTACCTGATCCTTAGCTTGAGATAAAATAAAGGCCTTCAACAGCTCACCTAACCCCGCATGGGTTAAATATAAATTAAAATTAAACTCAAGCTAAAATTCACTTTCACAAATAAAACTAGCTCATCTTACCCCAATCATGTCCCTAGTGTCCCAAGTTTTAAGGCTAGATAATAAATAAAAGGGTTTATAAACTAAGTCTAGTTGATATTAAAATAATTAGGGTTTTGGAAATAGGTACTAATAAGTTGAAGGTCTAAATCTTGCTAAAAATAAATTAGAGTTTATTTGATGAAGGATCCTAGGTGGTATTAGGTAAAATAATAATATATTAATAATTATTTGCTAGAAAATAATTGGTAACTAAAATTAGTTGTAAGCAAATTTTAATGGGTTTTGATTGAAAGATAATAAATAAAATTTAATAGCAGTTATGAATATAAGACTTGTAAAATTAATATTTTACCTATTATGAATATTCATATGAAAGGCTTTATTATTATTTTCTATATATTTTATTTTATATAAAATATATATATTTTATTTCTTTAATAAAAGCTATCATTTATTTGACTAAAATATCACTATTTTATATAAAAGACCAAATCCACATTTTCCTAGGGATTTCAAAATTTGCTAGAAGAAATTATAGTAATAATCATTTTATTGATGAAATAAAATTAGCTTAGGGACAACAAGGTCATGATCATATTTCCATTGCTAATCACAATCATGAACATATACTCCACTCCAATTCATCAAATCATCCAAAACATGAACAAAGGCATAGATCTAAATTTACCAAGACATGATCCAAACTCTACTAACATAACTATATTCATGGCCTTAACAATCATACATGAACATAAACCCTATTCACCAAAGGTGACATAATCTCTAACATGCTTGATCACATATACGACTCACGACATGGAGACATGCATTAAACCCTAAAAATGCCATATAATTAACCAAGACAATTAACTCATGCATCAATCCCATCTCCATCATATACACACATTTATTCATGCTTCAATCTTAGCTCATCACAACAACACATGCTCAAACCCTAATCATAATCCATCTCCTTCCAATATCATCCTAGAGACACGAATCTAGAATTTAAATAGAGGGTTGAAGAGGCTTACTTGATTGATGACTACCTTGGAGTAGTTTCGAGGGGATCCAACTCTTAAGAGACTTGATCCGTTCAAGAGAGATGAAGAAAATATGGCCATGGTTGAAAAAACCATTCGGCTAAGAGAGAGAGAGAGAGAGAGAGAGAGAGAGAGAGAAAAGAGGAAAAGAGAGTCCATTAGTATGTTTATATATACATATATTCATTAGAAGTTGAAGACGAGAGAAGTGGGGTGATTGATCATGCTTACCTTGAAGGTGTTCTTAAGCCTTCACAAAAATACTGATTTTTCGATCTAAAAGAGAGAGTTGGATTTCGAAGTTTGATGTTAAAAATTGCAGAAGTGGTTTCAAGGGGTGGAATAGGTGTGATCAGGAGTTTTTGGAGAAGATTGGAGTGGTTTAGAGTGGTATTAGGCGTATGGATGCTAGTAGGTGTTCTTAGTGTTCTACGTGTTCTTGAAGGTTGAAGAGAATGGAGAGAATTTGATTGAAGCTGGCCGAAATTCTGTGGGATTGGAGTGGCCGAATTGTTTGAGAGGTTTTGGTAGTTTATTTTTCTGGTTTGAGAGGAAAAGGAAGGCTGGTTGCTTGAAATCCTAAAAGAATATTTTAGGGAATCAAATTTGGAAACAAAATATGGTAAGAAGATCTTTGATGGAGGAGAGCTTTTGGGAAGCTCCAACGGCCGGCTGAGTTGGCTATGGATTTTGCTGGAATGAAAGCTGTTTGAAGAAGCTTAATGGTGGCCGAAAATTTGGTGAACAATGGTGAAGGGATTTCTGGTTGTTTGAGGGTTTATTTATGGTAGTTTACTAATTAGGTTTGCTGGAATTTTGGTCTCCAATCAATGGCTTGATTGGAGTGATTGTTGGAGATATTTTAGGGGCAGCCATGGACTGTTTTTAGAGTAGACTACCGGAGAAGATGATGGAGCTCAGTTCATGGCTGTTCAAGGGAAGTTTGTACAGAAAAATGGTGAAGTTTTGTTCAGGGCTGAAGAAGGAAGAAAGCTGACAATTTCTGTTCAGGATTTTCACAAGCTGGCCGGAATTTCTAGGCAGATTATTCTGCCATTGTTCAGTCAGTTTGTAGAGGATTTGAAGGGGCATTCAGAGGTCTTTCAAGGCTGGTTTCCAACCTTCTTCATGTAGGAAAAATGTGACTAAATTGCTGGGTGAAAAACTGGAAGAAAACAGCTTGGTTTAGGTTCACCAAAGCTGCAAATTTGTCCAGAAAATTTCCTAGTTTGTACAGCATTTGTGCAATCCGGTTTTGGCCTTATAATTTCAGACTTCAAGCTAGTCAAGAGGGATATTTTTCTGGCATCATTTGGGAGGGAATGATGGCTGAAAAATTTGACACTTGGACTGAGCAAGAAGTTGGAAAAATTCCAGATTACTTCATGAATAAAATGAACATAACTAGGGTGGAGTTTTGAAGGTTCAACCATGGAGATTAATTCTCTTGGGAACCTTCCACAACTCCTACCCATTTTTGGCCCACAAGATGTCTTACACTTAGACATTTTTGAACCTTCAAAGCCACAGCACTTTGCTGGAATTTTTTGGAATAAAATTGGCTTGAATAAATTGAACAACTTAATGAATTAAGAAGTAAGAAAAACTGAGGATCAAGAAGGATATGAATTCCCTTAGAAATTTTTGTAGGGCACAAGAGTATGATTAGGTCATTCCTATCATGTCTCCCCTAGGTCAACATCTCTACTTTTCCCTAAAGCATACAAGGCCAAAATATAGCCTTCCCAAACAAAAATAAAATTTAATCATGCTAAAGCTCCAATGATGGGATTTGAACCCAAGACCTCAAGAATTAATTCCAAAGCTCTAACCACTAAACCACAACAAATTTTGTTCTTATTTTCTCTCCCAAATATTTTTCCTATTTAATCCTCAAGCTATCACCCTATTTTCATCCCAAGCAAAAATTACCATTTTCCCCCTCTTACTCAATAAACACAATCAAACCTTCTAGGCTACAAATCACAAATGCAAAGCATATAAAATCATATACAAAAATATATTTAAACATGCAATAAAATATGATATGCATCCCAACCCCCTTAGTCTAAGGTTGGTTTCAACTGGGGTTTCACAAATTTTATGATCCTATGTGCCAAATCTGGTATGACCGGCATCAACACAATAGGATTATAGTAGAAAAGTGATACAAGCCATCTTTAGACAATTCCCTACAGCTTTCTACTATATTTAGGCACCTGGGGTAGGAGCGCATCATTAGAATGGAAGGTTTGCCAATATGCAGGACAAAAAGAAAAAAATACTCTCCAAGTCATCTCTACCATGTCAAAGGGATTCCCATTGAGTTTGACAAGGCTAGACTAGCTAGAATTTTAGGAGTCTTAGATGAGGGATAGTGGATAGCTGTGGACCATAATAACCAAAATATCATCTTTGAGCCTATATGGGATGTGGGGACTATAAGGGCTACTTTTTGTATATGGAGAAAAGGGAAAATAGGTCAAAATCAGTATTATTCTAATAATGACCTTGAGGCTTAGTGGCGTGCCTTAGTCTATATATTTGCTTTCAATGTCTATCCTAAAGCTAGTAGCTTCAATGAGTCTAGGATCCTTGACCTTTATGTTTTGGATAAAATAAGGAACCGTGAGCTTATTCCCCTTACTCCAATTATCATTCACTCTATGTGAGAGGTTGTTTCTTCTAACATTGTAGGCAAAACCCTCAAATTCCCCTTGGTTATTATGCGTATTCTTAGAGACTTTGGAGTACGGCTAGATGGAGAGTTAAGTTAGCCTACTACTGACCATTACCTAATAACGAAACATACTTTGGTTTATTGTAGGTATCACTATGATGAACGGGCCAAGAGGTGGAAGAGGCCGTATGAGGTGCAGTACCCTAGAAGGGAGGAGCTCCCTCTTGATGAGGAGGAGAAAGAGGCACCACCTGCTAGACTAGCCCCTCGTGCCACTAGCTCTCATTCACGCACTGATTTTGAACCATGAATGGAGGCACATATGGAGAGCTAGATGACTATCCTCCTCCAGCTCCATCATTCTATTGCCGACATTCATCACCTCCAGTATGTTCAGGATCAAAAGGTAACCACTTTGATCCAACAAGTTAATGGTGCATTTTCCAGTCGCAGAGCTGGTAATAATGACAATGATGATGATGAGGATGACTCCTGACCTACTCTTTTGGATTTTATTTTATTTTTTGTTTGTTCATTTTCTTTTGAATTTTAATGAGTTTTACTAGCTCTTAGGTATCTTTTCTTTTATTTTCTTTTTTGCTTACTTTTTCTAGCTTTATGTTTCTATTTGGTTTTTCTTTTTTTTAGTATGTACTCTTGTAACTCGTCCTTGAGATGGATTCAAAAATGATGGCATGACAATGTAATGGAGGTATCCTCTTCACTTTATTCTTCTTCTTTATTCATCTTAGTCTTCGTGACTGTACTTCTGTTGTTATATCTTTGGCCATTGAGGACAATGTCCGGTTTAAGTGTGGGGGGAAGAATGAGGTTGAAGAAATATTTTTCCATATCATTTTGTTTTGTGAAACTTTTTTCCTAATTTCAGTGGTTTTCATTGATAAGCAATGTTGTAATTTTTTTCTTACTTGGATATGAGTTTTGTCATTCATTAGGTGGATTTTTATGAAATTGGTTTTGTTGGTTAGGATATTTGTTAAGATTTGAGAATTTTGATTAATCTTGTTCATGCATTGGTGTTTGAATCTTATTTGAATTATCTAGTTTGAATATAAAGGATATGATGAATATGGGAAGAGTTTAGAGGCTAACTCTTGTATTATAAGTTTAAATTTTGCTAGCTTTGAGTTATGATGAATAATGTGAGTTGATAAAAGATATTTGAGAGGAAAGATTGTGGAGAATTCTGATTTTTTTTTTATTTAAGTAGAAAAAACAATGAGTAGAAACAACACTATTGTTGGTGTGAATTGAAAAAATGCTCTTGTTGATGATCGTTGAAGACCTTTACCTGAAAAGATGGTCAATATGAGGAGAAGTAGCAAGTGAATTCGATGCATTCTCTTGAGGCTATCCCGCAGGCAAAAATGCAAGAAAGAGTAAAGAAAGAAAGAAAGAATTGTTTAAAAATAAAATGATGAGTGATGATTGTAAAGGGGACTAATACGGTGTGTGAAAAGAAATTCATATACTTGTGGTTATCAATTCCCCAAGTCATTGAAAAAATTGAGAGAACAAATTTTAGAGTGCTTTCCTCACATCATGACTTAAGTTATGCAGTTTTTGGATCTATAATGTTTGAGTTGGTAGATGGCTTGACTTATGTAAGTCATGTTATCTATATTTTAACTAGAAGGTTGAAATAATCTTTTTAGACCAAGGTATGCACTTTGGTTAATTTGACTTAAAGAGTTTGTGATGTCTTGTCCAATGTTTCAAAGTTTGTATTGTTTTCAAAAGGTATGAATAACAAGAATTGTATCTAAAGTTTGAAGGGAAGATACGATCTTTGCTATGGTAAAGAATTTTTGAATGAATAAGAACTTGTGGTTTCTAAAGTGTTTTCCTTGAGGACAAACAAATGTTCAAATGTGGGGGTATGTGATAGGGGCTAAAATCACCATTCTTTTCCTAGTTATTTGAGGTTTTTTGGAGATATATTTATTATAATAACTAGGCATATTCCTTCCTATTTGATATTTTGCGTGTAAAAGGTATTTTTGCCAAATATGTGTAGATTTGAGTAGATTTCAAGCAGAAAGTGCACAAAACCAAAATAGACCTAGCGCAAGGCCCAGCCAATAGACCAAGTGCCGGGTCCATTCTACTCCAGGAGAAGAATTCGAGCAAGCTTCAAGGAAAATCCCAGAATAGACTTGGTGCTCGGTCCATTCTCTCTGCTGAAGAGAGAAAGCCAAAAATAAAGCAAAAACAGAGAAAGAACATAGTGCACCTGGCACCAGGTAGGTCGAAAGTACCCAATGCTAGGTATGCTTTGGAGGTGAATATTTTGTACACGAAATTAGGGATTATCCAATGATTTTGGTATTTTCCTACTCCTACTCGGCCAAGACTTCCTCAGCCACAAATTTAGCATCTAAGAGGCCTACATAAGCATAAAAAAAAAACACAAGGGTTGATATATACAACAGACAGAGGTGGATTCATAAGCAAAAATTCTGAGTCTCTCATTGAAAGAGGAGTTCACCTAAATCAAGAAGGATTGTTCAATGGAGTCTTTAAGGAAGAAGAAAAAGGCTTATCTATGAGTGTTTTGTTTTATCTTTGTCTTCTTTTCCTTTAACAATGATGTATTCAATGGTTTTATTGTAATTTAACATGATCTTGGGATTCATGAGTTTATGGTAATTCTGTTATTTGATCAATTCTTTGTCATCTTTAATGTTTGATTACTTGTTGTCGTTGGTTATTGATACAAGTTCTGCTAATTGACTTTGACAAAAAGATGTTAGGAATTCCATTGCACTGATTTTGGATTTGTTAAATCTTAATGGATTTGAATAATAAAGTTAGGATTTTAGAATTAAGTGATCAACGGTTGAGTTGTTGTTGACTTGACATAGGGTCATTAGCTAATTTCATAACTTTAAGGAATTGAGATTCATGTATATTTTGGTTAGGATGGATTGATTGAGAAATTTGCTAATTGAATCAAAGTATATAATGATGAGCGTAATGCATGTTTTGGTTATGTTAGCTTGATTGACAAATCTATTAATATGAATCAAAATATAAGATTCCATGGATTAACAAACGAAACGGAATTTACCTACGTAAATTCATGACTTGACAAACGATTCAATTTTAGTTTACATTCTTTCACGATGCCTGTATGATAATTAATTGAGAGAATTGCTAGTTGGTTCATTGCCATGATTTCTAAGATAATGGTCTAAATTAAATATTCCTACATCCTTGAGTTGTATATATATTTTTATTTTTTTATTATTTTCTCATTTTATTGGGTCGGTTAAATAATGAATGAAATGTGATTAGTGTGTGCTTGTTCATCTGAGGATCGATACTCGTTAATTCCCAATACTATGCTTGCGATGAGTATACTTGCTCATATATGTATTTTAGGATTAATGTTTTAATTAAAACTTAACTAAGAGATAGATTTAAAATTGATGATTTTATACACCTAAAATTTACGTATCAGTATCATAGCCTGGGAAGGCTTGATGAAATCCTCCCTAGGTTTTTTGTTGTATTGTTATTTAAAAAAAAAAAAAATCATTCGGGGAGCCACAGCTCTAAGCCGCGGCTTGTTTTTTTTGGTCAAACACTACATCCTCCCTAGGGTGTTTCCTTTCCATTTCCTTCACCTTTTCTTTTTCTTGTCTTTTACTTTTTCTTTCTTTGTTGTTCCCAATTTTTTTCTTTCCCTATTTCTTCTTCTTTATTCCTCTTCACCTGTTGTTTTTTTTTTTTAGTTTTCCAAGCTTGTTTGCATTTCTGGATTTTTTTTTTATATTTCAATTTGAAAAAAAAATTGTAGGTGTGTTTTAATTTTTGTTGGACCATTTCTTTTTTTTTTTAATTTCTTTTTATACTTTTACTTGGTATGTTTTTTTTCTTTCTTTTTGTGGGTTTATTCACCATTCTCTCCTGGCAATAATTCTTCCAACTTTTTGAAGGTTGATGGGTACTTTACTTGGAGTTAATCTGCCTTGGGGTGTATTATTTTCTTTTCCTTCTTTATATTTTTAGTCCTTTGGCTATGCTTTATTTTGCTATTTTAGGCCATTGAAGACAATGTCCAATTTAAGTATGGGGGGGGGGGGGGGGATTTAATATTTTCTCTAGTGCATTTTTTTTAGATTCGATGGATTTTCGATGGTATTTTTGAAAATTTTGAAATTTGGTATGAAATTGTTTTGCCTATGATAAGGTTATAATTGTCTTTTTCACTTTGGATATGATTTTGTCATTCAAATTGGTTGGATTTTATTGAGTAAAATTACGTATTAAGTTGAATATGTTAAGTCTTGGGAATTTAAGTTAATTTTAGTTATGCTTTAGTAGTTGAATTTTATTATACTTTTCTTGTTTGGATATGGATGATATGATGAAATATGGGAAGAGTTGTTGATTAATTCTTAATTCATGGTTTTCTAAATTTGTTTAAATTGGGGTTGTGAATAAGGATGGTGAGAATTGGAAAATAAAGAATGTATTTTTCTTTTGGTTAGAATGAAAAAAAAAAAAAGAAAGAGTGGAAAATTTTTTTTATTTTATTTGGAAAGAAAATTCTTATCTCAGTAGGAAATTTCTTAAGGGGACTAATACGATTAGTGGAAGAGAAGAAACAAGAAGCATCACACTTTTTTTAGGCTAATTCCCGAAAAGCAAAGAAAAAAAAATGTTAGGGGCCAATATGGTGCGTGAAGGTAATGTTCATGCACTTGAGACTAAAATAATAATAATAATAATAAAAACAAGAGTGATTGAAAAAAAATGATGATGAAAAAAAAAAAAAACATGAGCGTCTCCTTATTTTGCTGCTTAAAGTTTTGCAAATTTGATTATATGAGTTTTGAGTGGTTAAACAACTTAACTTGTATAATTTGTGTTATCTATATCTTTGCTTGAAGGGTGATATAATTTTCTTAGATATAGTATATACTTATTTAACTTAATTTTGAGGGTCTTGATATATTTGATTTAATACATGAGTTTAAATATTTTTAAAGGGAGAATGAATGACAATTTTATTTTTTTTTTATCTATGGTTGGCAAAGAAATTATAGCTTTGTTATGGAGAATATGAGAAGAAATAAATTGTTTTGTGTGCTTTGTTTAAGTATTTGCTTGAGGACTAGCAAATGTTCAAGTGTGGGGGAATGTGATAGGGTCTAAATTTATATATATTTTCCTAATTATTTGGGTATATTTTGTGACACTTTTAATATAATAAGTAGTCATATTCCTTCTTATTTGATTTTTCACTTATAAAAATATTTTCCTACGATTTTATGCAAAAATAGGTGAATTTGAAGCTAATTAGATAATTTTTCAGTTTAGACCCCGCACCAAGCTAAGAAGATGGACCTGGCAATGGGCTAAGTTTGGAGAAAGTGCACGACAAAGCAGAAAAAAAGAGAGAAGAAACGAGAAGCACACACCAAAATTGGAAACAAGAAAAGAAATAGCAAGTGCTTGCGTGACTTCAAGAAAGGAAGCCATGGCTCCATAGCTCGTGGATTCACAAGAAGACAAAATGGAAAAATGGAAAAAGAAAGGCACTAGACGTTGAACAAAAGAAAGAATAGGTAAAAAGAAAAAGTAAAGCACAACATGGGGAGGATGTGTTGCATCACACAAGAAGCTAAGCCGAGGCTCACGAAAGAAAAGGAAAAGCAATTTCCATGGCTCGGGTGAGCCGATAGCAACAAGAAGAAAAAAGGGCAGCTCAGCTAAGCTGGGTTCAACAAAAAAAATCAATCTCGGTCAGCTTGGATTCACAGGGCTCGGCAACTTTAGTAATTCATACAAAGCTTGATCAACTCGGCAAAAGGAAGATCGGCTTGGGTGAGCCGATCTCAAGTGTTTGAAAAATTTAGGTGGCTTCGCATAAGCTTTTGTTCAATTTCATTTCTACAAGAGTCTTTCTCCCATGCAAAACAACAACGAAACAAAGTGCTCAATCATTTGCAATAAAAGTGGTGGATTTGCAAATTAATTCCAAAATTCTAATTGGAAACTACTTCTTCTTTGGATTGAATTTTTAAGAAATTTGTGAGCCTATAAATAAGGCTATTTACATTAGAAACAAGTGTGCTCAATTTGGATTATGATAAAAATATTTTTGAGTGCACCATCACTATTTTCTCTAGAGAAATTTGTCATTCATGGAGAATTGATTTTGGGAGGAGTTTTTATGGAAATTGAAAAACTTGTTTATGAGTATTTATCTCTTTTCTTTGTTTTCTTTTTCTTGAATAATGATGAGTTTAATTCTTTAATTGTCCTTGGATATTATTCTTGGATTTTATGATTTTCAATTTATTTAATCTTTGATTAATTAATTATTTTTCTTGGTATTTGATTATTTGTTATCATTAGTTATTGATGCGTTGTCTTCTAATTAGATTGGGAAACGATGTTAGAAGTTCATTGTATTGATTTTATATTTGTTACATCTTAATTAACTTGGGAAATTAAGCTAAGATTAAAGAACCTAAGTAATCAATGATTAGCTAATTTCACCTAGAGCATAGGGTTGTTGACGAATTTCATGTTTATTATCACCTAGAGTATATGGATAATTTATAAGGAATCGAGTTTAATGCATTTTTTTTTTTTTTGTGTTGTTTTAGTGCGATTGGAAAATCTACTAATTCAATCAAGAGATAGTAATTTCATAGATTGAGAAAAGAATTGGTTGTGATAAGTATTAAATTATTTATGTTATGTGTTTGAGAATAACTATTTAATTACATGTTTTTCTCTCCATGAGTTGTATATATATTTTATTTTTATTTTTATTTTGATTTCTTTATCAATCTAGTTTATTGTTTAAACAATAAAGGAAAAGTGATTGGTGTGTACTTGTTCCTTTGATGGTCGATACTCGTGAATTCCTTATAATATGCTTACGATGAGTATACTTGCTCATATGTGTATTTTGGAATTAATGTTTTAATTAAAACTTGACTAAGGAATGGATTTAAATTTCATGATTTTTATACACCCAAAATTAACCCATCAAATTTTTTGCACCGTTACCGGGGACAATGGTGCAAAAAACTTGATGGGTAAATTTGGGTGTAAAAAAATAATCAAATTTAAATCCATTCCTTAGTCAAGTTTTAATTAAAACATTAATCCCAAATTATACATACAAGCAAGTATACTCATCACAAGTATAGTATAGGGAATTAACTAGTATTGATCCTCAAAGGAACAAGTAAACAATAATCAATTTTCATTCACTGTTTAACCTATAATCTAGATTGATAAAGAAATTAAAATCAAAATCAAAATTAAAACAAAATATATATACAACTCATGGAGAGAAAAACATACAATTAAATAGTTATTCTCAAAATTATGATGTGAATTATCTAATACTTATGAGTTGATTGTTGCTTCCTCTTTAAAAATGAGAAAGTATTGTTGGGAGCCAATACAAATAGTGAAAAGAAATCTATTTTCTTAAGGCTATGAATTCCCAAGAGTAAAAGAGAAGAAAAGAAGTTGGAAAAATGATGAGTGATGACTAAAAGGGGGCCAATATGGTGTGTAAAGAGAAATTCATGCACTTAAGGCTATCAAATTCCCTAAGTCATTGAAAATTTTTGAGAAAAAATGTTTTAAGTGTTTCCCTTACATCATAACTTGAGTTGTGTAATTTTTAGATATATAATGCTTGAGTTGGTAGATAGTTTAACTTGTGCAATTCATGTTAACTATGTTCTTACTTGAAGGGTGAAATAATTTTCTTAGACTAAGATATACACTTGATTAATTTGACTTTAAGAATTTTGTGATGTCTTATCAAATGTTTCAAGGTGTAATTGTTTTCAAAGGGTTTGAAGAATAGCAAGAGTTTTATCCAAAGTTTGAAGGAAAGTTATAATCCTTGATATGTTTCAAAATTTTTTAAAAAGAAAAATCTTGTGTTTTCTTGATGATTTTTTTGGCTTGAGAACAAGCAAAAGTTCATGTATGGTGGTATATGATAGGGGCTAAAATTATCACAATTTTTCTATTTATTTGAGGTCAAATTGAAATACTTTTGATGTAATAACTAGACATATTCCTTCCTATTTTTCATTTTGCTTGTAGAAAGTATTTTTGACAAATTTGTGCAGATTTGAGTTGATTTCGAGCAAAAATGTGAAGTTTCTAGAATGAACCTGGCGCCAGGTCCAGCTAAGGCACTAGGCGCCAGTACCAATATGGAAAAACAGTGAAAATAGAGCAAAATTCAGGGCAAGAATAGAACACACCTTACACCAAGTGGGTTGACTGGACTCGGTGCCAGGTCCGCTATGGAGAGGCAAAATCTTGTGCAAGAATAGGGTAATTTTCCGATGATTTTGGTATTTTTTGAATCCTACTCGGTCAACACTCCTCAAACAATGAATTTGGCATTAAAGTAGCATATAAACCAAGAGAAAACATAAGAGAAAACTAGTGAATCCAAGGGAAAAAATTCCAGTCATTTAAAGAGTGAGAAATTCACCATTCAATGAGGGTTGTTAAAAAAAGTCTTCAAATGAGAAGAATGAAGCTTGTTTATGAGTGCTTTCTTTTACCTTTATTTTCTTATTTTTAAACATTGATGTATTCAATGATTTCATTATAATTTGAAATTATTTTGAGATTTATGGTTTCGTATTAATTTAGTTATTTGATCAATTTTCTATCATCTTTGGTATTTTATTACTTGTTATCATTGGTTATTGATGCGAGGTCTTCTGATTGACTTGGAAAGCGATGTTACGAGTTCATTGCACTGATTTTGTATTTGTTAAATCTTAATAGACTTGGGAAACAGAATTAACATTAAATGACTAAAGTGATCAAAGATTATTTGATTTCACCTTGAGTAAAGGGTTATTAGCTAATTTCATGTTTATGAGGAATTAAGTTTAATGCATATTTTGGGTATATTGGTTTGACTGAAAAATCTACTAATTTAATCAAAAGATAATGATTCCATGGATTGGAAAAGAAGTCGACTCTATATAAGTAGATTCACGACTTGAAAAATGATTAAATTTTACTATATATTCCTTTAGGATGGCAAGATGATGATTACTTGATATAGTTGCTAAATGATTCATTATCTTATGTTCTAGGATAATTGTCTAAATTTCATATTCCTATATCTTTGAGTTTTATATATTTATTTATATATTTTTTATTATTTTATCACTTTATTAGGTCAGTTAAATAATGAATGAAAAGTGATTAGTTTGTACTTACTTCTTTGAGGATCGATACTCGTTAATTCCCTATACAATGCTTGCGATGTGTATACTTGCTCGTAAGTGTATTTTGGAATAAATATTTTAATTAAAACCTACAAAGGGATGAATTTAAATTTAATAATTTTTATACACCTAAAATTTATGCACCAGATATTAATGACACCTTCCCGGATGAGCAACATCTACTTGTCGATGATGAGATTTCTCAATCACCTTGGTATGTGGATTTTGATAATTACTTGGTTACAGGAATTATTCTGGAGGATTTCACGACACAACAAAAGAAGAAATTCCTCTTTGAAGTAAAGCACTATTTTTGGAAAGACCCTTACTTGTTTTGGTGTGGTTTAAATCAAATCATGCGGCAATGTGTGGACTCCGCGGAGAGTGTAAACATCTTGAAGCATTGTCATGAAGGACCGGTGGGAGGCCACTACCAAACTAACAACACGGTAAGGAAGTTACTTAAGTCCAGATTTTATTGGCCAATACTCTTTAAGGACTCTCACAAGTTTGTTAAAAATTGTGATACATGCAAATGCACAAGTAATATTTCTAAATCTGATGAGATGCCATTGCAAATTTTTCAAGCTTGTGAAATTTTTTATTATTGGGGGATTGATTTCATGGGCCCTTTTCGTAATTCTTTGGTAACAAATACATCTTGGTCATAGTTGAGTATGTATTTAAGTGGGTTGAGACGCAAGCCTTGCCTCTTGATGATGCTCGGGTTATGGTTAAATTCTTCAGAAAACTTTTCACCCGATTTGGCATACCTAAGGTACTCATTAGTGATATGGGTGCATATTTTTGCAATACCCAATTGGACAAAGTTCTTAAACATTTAGAGGTTACTAATAAGTTTGCTACTCCCTATCCCCCTAAACAAGTGGCCAGGTTGAGGTGGTAAATAAAGAATTGAAAAGAATTTTGGAAAATATAGCTAATCATACAAGGAAGGACTTGAGTTTGAAATTAGATGATATTCTTTGGACGTATAGGAATGCTTTCAAAACTCCTATTGGTACAACCCCCTATACATAGTCTATGTGGATGTTAAACATAGGGCACATTGGGTGATTAAGCTTGTCAATTTTGATCTTCAACTTTTAGGCCCACGAAGATTGCTTCAAGTCAATGAGTTGGATGAGTGGCATAATGATGCTTACCATAATTCGTGAATTTACAAAGATAAGATGAAATGGTGGCATGATAGGCATATTCATTCTTCTCAAGAGTTTTAAGAAGGGGATAATGTGTTGTTATTTTACTCTAGGCACATTGAGATACATCGAGTTTGCCTGTTTGGAGTTAGTAAAGTATCTCACCCAACCAAAGGAATCTTTAAAGTTAATGGAAGTCAAGTGAAATCATATTTGGGTGAAGAACTTAGCACATTAGAGCATCTCAATGTCACCCTCCGTGATTCCTGATTTTCCTTTGGTCCTTTTTACGTTTTTTTCTTTGTACTATTTTTATTTTGATTTTTTTATTCTTTTTCTAGATTTATGGTTTCTAATTTTTATTTTTTTTTGGTTTTTAGTTAGGTAACTTTTCCTAAGACCTCTTTATGGTAGATTCACATGTATTGGACCTAATGTGCTATGGAAGTATTTTCTTTTCTCTACTCTTTCTCTTTATATCTTTTGTTCTTCTTGGCTTGGTGTTCATTGTTCAATTTTTGGCCATTGAGGACAATGTCCAATTTAAGTGCGGGGAAGAGTTTAGTATTGGAGATATTCCATATCATTTTTGGTTGTTTTCATTACCGTAGCAAGGTTGTGATTAGTTTTCTTACTTGGATATGAGATTTGTCATTTGCATGGTGGATTTTTAATGATACTATAATGGTTTATTAGATAGGATGTGTTAAGACTTGAGAATGTGGGCTAATCTTGTTTATGCGTTAGTGTCTGAGTATTATTTGATTTATCTAGTTTAAATACAGAGAATGTGATGAATATAAGGAAAAGTTGTTAGCTAACTCTTGTATTATAAGTTTAAACTTTGCTTAACTTTGAGTTGTGATTAAAAAGGTGTGGATACCATTTTTTTTTTTGTGGAAAAATTGTGAAAAAAAAATTGAGTTGAAGATTGAGCAAAATGAGTTGATTATTGTTTCATCTTCATAAGGAAGTATTATTTTTTCTTGATATATAGGGGCAATATGGATAGTTAAGAGAAATCCACATTCTTGAGGCTATTAATTCCCAAGAGCAAAGAAAAGAGAGAAAAAAGAGATTGTTGAAAAAAAAAAAAATTGATGAGTGATGACTATAAGGGGGCCAATACGGTAAATGAAGAGAAAACCATGCACATGAGGCTATCCATTCTATATGTTATTGAAAATAATTGAGGGAAAAAATAATGGAGTGTTTTCCTTGAATCACGATTTGAGCTGTGCAATTTTTGGATTTATAATGCGTTAGTTGGTAGATAGCCTGACTTGTATAATTTATGTTATCTATGTTTTTACTTGAAGGGTGAAATAATGTTCTTAGACTAGCGTATAAACTAGTCTAATTGGATTTCAAGGGCCTTGATATGTCTTGCTCGCAACTTTATCATGTAAATGTTTTCAAAGGTTGAAAGAATGGCAATGACATATCTAAGGTTTGAAAGAAAATTGTGGCTTTGTTCAAAGTATACTTTTTGAGAAGATTGTCTTGTTTTTCTATGTTTTAAAGGGTTCTGGCCGTGGCCATGGAACCAGCGTCTGCCCCTATCTTGACGAATAGGGGATTTTTTGGGAAAAAAACAGAGCACGACCGGGCCGACCAGAGAATACTGGCACCGGCTATAACCCACAGAGCCGGCGTCGGCTCTGCTGTGTCCCATGTGGGTGATCTTTCTAATTTTGCATGGATTTGGTAATTTCCCACGAGTTTTGGTATTTTCCAATCTCTACTCAGCCCAAAAGTCTTACGGGGTGAATTTTAGCCTCTTGGAAGCATATTTAAACAAGAGAAACACAAGAGAAAAGTATGAGTTCAAGGATCAAATCAACAAATCACTTATTGAAGGTGGAATTCATCAAATCAAGGATCATTGTTCAAAAGAGTTTTCAAGGGAGAAAAAGAGGAGGCTTGTTTATGAGTTCTTTCTTTTATCTTTGTTTTCTTTTTCTAGAATAGTGATATAATTAATATTTTCATTGTAATTTGACATTATTTTTTGATTCATTGTTTTTGTATTAATTTAGCTATTTGATCAATTTTCTATCATTCTTGGCATTTGATTACTTGTGATTATGGAAGAATGGATGAAGTTAGATTTGCTTCTAATTGACTACGGAAATGATGTTAGGAGTCAATTTGATTTTATTGATTTCATATTTGTTATTTCTTAGCAGATTTGTGAGACGAAATTAAGACAAAAAACCTAAATAATCAAAGATTTGTTGATTTTGCCTAGAGTATAAGGTTATTGACTAATTCCATATTTATTACGAGGAGTTAAGTTTAATGCATCTTTTTGGTTATGTTAGTTTGATTAAGAAATCTACTAATTTAATCATGAGATAGTGATTCCATAGATTAGGAAAGAAATGGAGTGGGAAACGATTGAATTTTACTTTATATTCCTTCATGGTGCTAATATGACGATTAATTGAGATAGTTGCTAAATGATTCATTATCATATATTCTAGGATAGTTGTCTAAATTGTATATTTTTCTACATCCTTGAATTGTATATATTTTTCTTTATTTTTCTTTTTATCTTATCACTTTATTCTTTCGATTAAACAATGAATGAAAAGTGATTAGTGTGTACTTGTTCCTTTGAGGATCGATACTCGATAATTCTCTATACTATGCTTGCGATGAATATACTTTCTCGTATGTGTAATTTAGGATTAATGTTTTAATTAAAAATTGATTAAGGGATGGATTTAAATTTAATGATTTTATACACCCAAAATTTACGCATCAATATTCCACAGTAGAGGAAGAAATTCTTTTCTAATGTGGAGTACTACTTTTGGGAGGATCCATTCTTGTTTCGTTTGTGTGCAAATCATGTCATTCGAAGATAAGTGGACACTGTTGATTTTTGGGATATTCTTTAACATTGCCATGAGGAACCAGTTGGAGGGAACTATCAAGTAAATAGGATAGCAAAAAATGTCCTTGGCTCTAGATTCTACTGGCCTTTAGTGTTTGAAGATGCACATAGGTTTGTTACTAGTTGTGATACATATTAGCAGACAAGTAATATCTCTAAAGCTCATGAGATGCTACATTCTATTTTTCAAGCTTGTGAAATATTTGATTGTTATGGGATTGACTTTATGGGACCATTTCCAAGTTCTTTTGGTAACAAGTATATTTTGGTGGTTGTTGACTATGTCTCTATATAGGTAGAAGCACATGCATTACCAACAAACGATGCTAGAATGGTGATTAAGCTTTTGAAAAACATGTTTACTCGCTTTGGTGTGCCTAGAATGCTAATAAGCGATAGAGGGACCCATTTTTGCAATAAATGGTTGGAGAGAGTGCTAAATAGGCTAGGTGTGACTCACAAGCTAGCTACTCCCTATCACTCCGAAACTAGTGGTCAAGTTGAAGTAGGCAATAGAGAGATGAAAAGAATATTGGAAAAGGTAGTAAACTTTAATAGGAAAGATTAGAGTGTAAAATTGGATGATGTTCTTTAGCCTTACCGGACAGTATAGTAGACACCTATAGGAACTACTCCATATAGACTGGTCTGTAGAAAGTCGTGTCATTTACCGATAGAAGTAGAGCATAAAGCCTTTTGGGCTATCAAGTTGATTTATTTTGATATTGACTCTGCAGAAATAAAAGACTTCCTCAAGTGAATGAGCTAGATGAATGGAGGAATATGGCTTATGAAAATTCAAGAACATACAAGAAGAAAATGAAGAAGTGGCATGACAAGCACATTATACAAAGTCGCGAATTCAAGGAGGGTAATCAAGTGCGTTTGTTCAATTCAAGATTGAGGCTAATTCTAGGAAAGCTGAGATTGAGGTTGTCCAGACCGTTCATGGTGACCTAGGTTTCCCCCTTCGAAGCAGTAGAGCTATGTTATCCAGAAATGGGAGTCTTCAAAGTGAATAGGAATTGATTGAAAATCTACCATGGAGAAGACATAGGAAGCATAGAGAAAGTAGACAACATCTTACATGATGTAGAAATGTTTGATTTTGGTTTTTGGTTTTTGGGGTCATTTACTTTAGCTTTTCCTTTCCTTTCTTCTTTTTGAATTTTGTTTTGTATATATTTGATTTGGATTTATATTTTGGTTATGTTATAATATTATTACTTGTGTTTGACATTTACTATATTTGATAGATATCAAGCCAACCAAGCAATTCAAACTTAAGAAAGGGGAGTGACAATGTAAGTGCCAATGACAAGATCAAGAACCAAGCGACTCCAAGGCTATATCTAATTGCTCCTACAACCATACTTGATGATGGAAGGGATTTAGAGTGAAGAAAGTAGCCACGAACTCAATTTGATGAACGTCCAAATGGAATCCCAACAACAGCCCATGCCTACACTAAAAGAGAGAGCGAAAAAAGGGTGAAAACACTGAAATCCATATTCCATTTTCAACCTGGCGTCGGCCCCAGTAGGCATACCTATTGCTAGGTACATTCTACCAGCCAAAACACTGGAATTCTACTGCTGACTTGACACTAGGTCCAACACCTACTTTTGGTGTCAGGTCCAGTCGGACACGGTGCTGGAATTCCAGTGCTGACTTGGCGCAAAGTCTAACACAACTCCTGGCACCAGGTCTAGTCGGAAATGACCCCCAATTTTATCGATTTTTACTGTTTTCACCGTATTTCCTTTATTTTTAAACACTTTGTAAAGACCCTTTTAAGCCATTAAATTGTCTTAGGGCCTTAGTAGTTACTTAGCTAAGGCTATGATAGTATAAATACATCTTTTGTAATTTGACAATCTAATTCATCTTACATTATTTCAAATTGTGACAGAGAGCTTTGAGAGGTTTAACCTCCATGTTCATCTTGTTCAAGACCTTGCTTAGGATTTAGTTCTCCCTATGTATGAGTCTCTAAAAACTTTGGATAATCCAATGTGGTTTCTCTTGATTAGGTCTTTGTAACTTTGTTTTTCTAAGGTTTTATCTTGAATTCCATTGCTTGGGCACTTATAGTTCTACTACTTTTATTGATGATTTCCTTTGTTGTGTTAAGGATATAGTTCACTCTTGCTGTAACACCCTAACTAAAGATAACAGTTGAAGTATATCAGCACCAAGTGTTGCCCCGTACAATTTCTTGGACAAGGGGTCTTTATAGCGAAAATAATAGAGTAAATATATATAAGGTCCAGACTCAACAATATCCTATACTAATGGTCACACATATACATATATCAGAGAATCTCATACATGCCATCTCTATATACAACAGAACAAAGTACATAAGCAAAAGAAAAGTCGTCCAGACCTATACTGCTGACTCTATGATATCGTCCTTCTATTCATAGATCTGCTCAGCTCTGGATCTTACAAAAGGTAAGAAAAAAGAAACGTGTGAGTGACGAATCACCTAGTAAGTCCCGTGTGTGGTATTACTTTATGAAAGAATAGAGAACATAAAAGTTTTGTGAAATAGAATATTGTTCTCTTCCTACGGGAAACAATTTTCAAAATACTCTAAGGAGAAGAATTTATTCAGAACTCAATCCTTTTTGAAAAATAGTATTTAAGATTTCAAATCGTTGCCCTAATTTCCAAATCACAAGCACTTCTCCAACAGAAGGTCAGCCCGTATGCAAGTCCTGCAAGTCTTACCTTCGGTGCCACATATCATTGTACTTAGACCACTGCCTCCAGTACTCAATTCGTGCTTCGTTGGAAAATAAGTGCACTGTAGCATACTATAATCAACAAGTTCACGCAACACATAATCATTTACTTGCTATCGTAAGAAAGGGGTTCCAATACTAACATCAATCACCATCGAGGTAGCAAGGGGTTTGAACAACACCAAGTGTCTAGCCCAGCCCGTGAACAACCTAAATCACAAAGTGCACACAAGGCACGACAATTGTCAGACTCTAGACCACTAGCTAGGACGACTCGTCTCAATATCTTGTCACCCTTTTTGGAGTAAGACAATCCCTAGAATTAGGCCAGGCTACTTGGGTCGTCTAACTCTAATGTAGGCTTGTACAACAATCAAAGTCCTCGCTGAGTATTCAATGTCACCACTACCAACCCCTTCT
Organism: Voacanga thouarsii; assembly: GCA_026120185.1. Taxonomy (NCBI): domain Eukaryota; kingdom Viridiplantae; phylum Streptophyta; class Magnoliopsida; order Gentianales; family Apocynaceae; genus Voacanga; species Voacanga thouarsii. The sequence continues at coordinate 1,522,704 of JANUWF010000328.1, forward strand.
AACTGATCAGGCCAGAGGGTTATCTGATCCCGTAGGATTTTCAATCAAAATATTTTTAGGGCAAATAACACTTTTCAAAATTTGATCCTACTGACTCACAATTCAGATAATCATTCACATAAGCTTCACAGGACCAATCAATTCATTCCACAAGCACATCATGCCAATAAAGCAATTTCAGGAATCAAAAGTCATTTTTCAAAGGTCAATCTCATCAAAAGAGATCATTTTTAAAAACCATGTCAAAACAGGTTCAAGAGTTATTTTCATACATCAAAATAAATTTCTAAGAGTATCCGGTAATTTTCCCCTTACTCTATCACAAAAGTCATTTCCAAGGGTATTGCGGTCTTTTTACCCGTACCTAATTTCAAAAGATTTTCTGAGAGTATTCGGGTCATTTTACCCTTACTTGATTTGAAAAGTGTTCATAAGAGTTCCAATAAGGATATTTTGGTCATTTACCAAATACTCGATTCCAAAGGTTTTCACAAAACATTCCAATAAGGACATTTGGATTATTTTCTAAATATCCGATTCCAAAAAGAACTTATTTCAAGAAATCCAGAATTCTAATCCGATAAGAGGATTAAATTCAAAGTTTCCAAACATATTTTCATAAAATGTTCGAATAAGAGCATTCTAGTCAATTTACGAATACCGAATTTCAAATTTTACTATTTTCTGAAAATTCCAAGCATTTAATCCAAAAGGACTAAATTCGCAAATTTACGCGTTAATCATCCGATAAGGTTTCTAAGCCAATTATGAAGTTCATTCAAGCCCAAAATGTCATAAAATAAAATTTGCTCAGATAACCTTAAACATATTCAGGGATTTTCCCAAAATAATATAAGACATAGCATTTCATGGAAAACAAGGCATACTAGCTTTCAAAAGGGTTTTAGAAATCTAAGAAACTCACCTCGTGTCCTAGAAATCTAAGAAACTCACGGCCGTTTAATCACCGTCTCTCTGTTTCCAACGTTTTATTGGTTGTTTATAGATAACAATTCACCAAATATCATTTTCGGGTCAATTCATATTCGGTCGAAAAATAGCTAACAATTAGCTGACGTCCAGCCAACGTGCCCTAGGGGTAGCCGATGTCCAACCGACGGTTAAGGAAAACGTTCGACTTTTGTTCCCGTCATTTTTTCGTCGTTTGTTTGATTCTTTCATTTTTATTTTTCCACATCCTTCCTCCCCTTATTTACAAGGGATTCACATTATATTTCCCAATTATTTCATCCAAAATCAAACAATTAAACATACTTAAGTTCATCTACTTTCTAAGCAAAATTCTAAAATTTGCTGCTTTGACACATGATTTTGTTTTGGACATAACTTTCAATCTACAACTCCAATTTGTCTCTATGATATACCAAAATGATCATAAGACTCTTAGCTTTAATTCTTATTTAGCCCTTTTTAGAGTACTTATTTCTGTGACATACTACGAGGCAAAAACCGCCCCAGTTGTTTTACCTTGAATTCCACTATTCATACTTTCCTTTGTTCTCCTTTAGTCTTTAACACCTCAGAACCATTAATCCATTCAATTTTTCTTCAAATAATTTGTAATTCTATAATTTCCAAATTCCAATAGCTCACAAGAGTCACACTTATTCCACACAAATTCATCTTTTCTAATCAAAGGTAATATAATTCATTTTTCCAAACAAGTAAATTCCATTTTTACTCTACTTTAATCATCATCTTCCCAACCAAAAACAACCCTTCAAACCACCATAATTATTTAGTTCTTCCTTACACAAAACATCATTCAAATACCCTTAGGCATCTGGCACATATAAAAAGTTCGTACACAAAAAGTTCACAAACCCTAGCTTTGATACGGAATCAAGACATGAAAGTCATGTTTTCATGTTAAAATTCACATAAGCATAATCATCATTCACCTAACAACAACTTTAGTTCAAGCAAGGTAGGGTTTTACCTTATATTTGAGGCTATTTGGGGTGATTTTGCTCCAAGAACTCTTAAAACTTCACCTAGAATTCCAAGAACACACACTAACCTTTTTTCTCTCGATTGTTTGATTTCTTTTCCTCTTAGTTTTTCTCCTTCATGGCTGCCGAATTTTTTGCTATTTAACAGCCCCTCTTAATTGCCATTCACCCTTCAATCTTGGCCCTTCATTTCTTGTTTTTGTTTAATTGAATGGTGGATATACTTAGGTGTGTTCTAACGAAATTTTTACACACTAACCACCATTTTTTCTCCACAAAAATTCCCTTCATTTCTTCTTGCATGGCTGCCAAAATTCTTGGCCAATTTTCATCCATTTATTCATCTTCTCTTGGTCCAAACATTAGCCAATTACATTGCTCAAGACTTTAATCAAACGGGCTCACAAGTCAAGTGTTCCAATTATAAAATTACACACCATTTTTTATTTATTTTGTACCCCATTTAATTCCATGCATCTTGCCTGAATCCTTCATGAAACCTCTCTTAAATTGACACACATCCATGGGCTACCAATCACAAATTGTCACACGCACCATCGTAACCGCGATTTCCTATTTTCTTCAGAAATGACTAAAATCAAGTCCGCAACGGAAAAATAGTTTATTTCACCATCCAAATCCTAAAATTCTATTGAATCCATTGGTAATACTTAAATTCTTCAATTCCTTCTCTATTTCATCAAATTTGCGGTCAAAGTCGCAGGCGCGATCAAAATGATGAAAATTGTGAAACCCTAGTTAAAACTAACCTTAGAGTAAGAGGGTTGGGATGCATATCATACTCTATTGCATGATTAAATACATTTTTATATGATTTTATGTGCTTGTGATTTGAGTTTTAATGTCTTGGAGGCTTGTTGGTGAATATTGAGTGAGAAGGGCAAAATGATAATTTTTGCCTGAGGTGAAAAAAGGGAGATAGCTTGAGGAGTAAATAGGAAAAATATTTTAGAGTGAAAATAAGAACAAGAGTTGTTGTGGTTTAGTGGTTAGAGCCTTGGAATTAATTATTGAGGTCTTGGGTTCAAATTCCATCATAGAAGCTTTAGCCTGATTAAATTTTATTTATTTATTTATTTATTTATTTATTTGCTTGGGGAGAAATAATTTCGGCCCCATGAGCTTAGAGTAAGGTAGTGATGATGTCCTAAGAGAGACATGTTAGGAGTATCCTCATTCTACTCCCTTCCCCTACTCGAATTTCGTAAGGGAAATTCATTTTTCCTTGATCTTTGATTTTTCTTTATTTCTCAACTCATTAATTTGATCAAAGTTGTTCTAGCCATTTTCTTTCCAGAAATTTCAGTCAACGGCTGTGGCTTTGTGGGATCAAATGTCTTAGTGAAAGACTTCTTATGGTTTGAAAATGTGGAAGAGTTGTGGGAGATTCCAAGAGGAAAAATCCCTCTAGTGAGCTTGCTAAAAATTCACTCTAGCTAGTTCGTCTTCCTTCTTGGAATGAACTGGAATTTTTCAGCTTATTGTACCTTCAAGGCATCGGGATTCTTAGCTAACATTCCCCCCCCCCCCAAATGCTGCCAGAAAATGGCCCTTTTGATCAGCTTGGAATCGGGATTTTTCTGGCTATTTTCGGACTGCACAAAGATGGTGCAAAACCAGAAAAAAATCCCGTACAAATAGCAGCTTTGGAGGTCCGAAACTAAGCTGTTTTCTTCCATTTTTTGTACAGAACCTTAGCCATGTTTTTCCTCCATGAAGAAGGCTAGAAACCAGTCTTGAAAGCCCCTGAAATTTCCCTTCAAAGCCTCTGCAAATCACCTGGAAAAGGACAGCCGAAAACTGCCCAGAAAATTCCAGCCTTGCGAAAATCTGTGCAGTGGTTTTTTCCAGCTTTGTTTCCTAATTCTCTCCTAGCCGAAACTCCATCCTTTTTCTGCAAAAACCACCCTTAAACCTCCATTAACTGAACTCCATTGTCCTCCCAAAGTTCTACATGAAAATCCAGCCATGGATGCTTAAAAGATTTCCAAAAAATTTCTGCAATCATACCTTGATTTGGATACCAAAATTCCAGCCACCATGATTTAACAACTTTCTATAAAATATACCTCAAACAACCAGACATTCTCTTCACCATTATACTCCATAATTTCGGCCACCCTAAGCCTCCTTCAACCAGATTTCATTCAGCCAAAACACTGCCCAGAAATTCGTCCATGGCAGATTTCCAAAAGCTCTCCAATAATCAAAGATATTCTTGTAATATCTAGTTTCCAAAATTACTTCCCAAAAATATTCTTCAAGGATTTTAAAAACTAGCATTTCCTTTTCCCTTCCAAACCAGAAAAGCCTCTTCCAAAACCCTACAATCAAGTATGCTAGAGATTATGTCACCTTTGGTGAATAGGATTTATATTCATGATGATCTATTGAAACCATGATTATATTTATGCTAGTAGAGGTTGGATCATGTTTTGATAAATTTAGATCTATGCTTATATGCCTGATTTGGATGATTTGATGAATTGAAAGAATGCATATGTTCATGATTGTGGTTAGCAATAGAAATATGATCATGACCTAGTTGTTCCTAAGCTAATTTTTATTTCATGAATAAAATATTTCGTAATATGATTTTGCTAGTAATTTTGAAAAACCCTAAGAGAGGTAGATTTGGATTATTATATATAATAAGGATATTTTAGTCAAATAAATAATAGCTTTGCTAGAAAAATAATATATATATATATATTATTTAAAATAATGAAATCAATTAAAGCCTTTTATGGAAATAATTATAATTAATAAAATATTTATTACTAAAAATTTAATTATTATCTTTTAATCAAAACCCATTAAGGATTTACTTATTAATTTTCAAGCAAGACTCATTAAGTTTATTTTCAACAAATTTTAGCTATCAATTATTTTCTAACAACTAAATTATTAATAAATCATTATTTTACCTAATACTACCTAGGACTCTTGATCAAATAAACTCTAAATTTTTCTTAGCAAGATTTAAACTTTCAACTTATTAATACTTATTTCCCAAAACATTAATCATTTTAAATATCAAATTAGGCTTAGCTTATAAACCTATTTATTTATTGTTTGGCCTTAAAGCTTGGGACACTAGGATCATGGTAGTAGTGAGTTAAGTTGCTTTAAATTGAGAAAGTAGATTTTGTCTTGAGTTTGATTGTGGTTTGTATTTACCCATACGGGGTTAGGTCAGCTGTTGGAGACCTTTTGTTATGAGTAAGGATCAGGTAAGCTCCTGCATAAAAACCTGATTGTTGAAAAATGTTTAATTATGGCAAGCCAAATGTAGAGTGCATGGACACTCATTTTTGGTAAAGGCAATTGAGGGTTGTCTCATGTTTTATTTCCGTCAGATGAGTTATTTGAAATTTAATAAGCAGATTTACTCAAACTCAGAACTCTTTCTGAAACTGTTTTTGATAAAGATTCTGGAAACCCTTAATTGCCATGTTCAAATGGAACTGTGTTTGTTCATTTTTTCCAAGTGGGATACGTTACGTTGAGTACTCAATAAGGGTGGACTACTAGGGCTAGTCTTTGAGGGGTTAGGGTAAGTCTCTCAGTAGGTGGCCACCTCTGAGGGGTGAGTCTTTCCCGGATAGGACGTCAGTCCAGTGGGTCGTGCCAGTCCGAGCTAGTAGTGTTCTTTTCAATTAAGTGACTGTGTTTTGCTGGAATGGACACCCGGTTGTTGTTTGGGTATAGAGAAGGAGGAGTATTTTACCCAGTAGGCCGATCACCTACTTTTGTCAGTCTGCACAAAGTGTGGCATTCTGACCGGTGGTATGCACAAAGTGTGGCATGCTGACCATTCGGTTATGGGGCCCAACGTGTGGTAACCCGTAATCCTTTTTTTTGAGTGGTTGATTTTCTAAATTATGTATGGCTGGAAAAGCCAAAACACCACTCTTGCTTTTGACGGATGTTTATTGCTTGCCAGTGATCTCTTATAAAGAATTTTATGCTTTGCATTCACGAACTATTTTCACCCGACACTTAAACACACACGGACTTACTGAAATTTCTGTCTCACCACCATTTTTACCATTATTTCAGGTCGGTCCTGCTGTGAGGGTGAGTAGCTTGATATTGCCTACTTTGGAAGATTTTCTGATAATTTATTTTGTGTAATGTTTCGGGGAAGATGAGGATGGATGAATGTTATTATGGATTTGTTTTGGGTATTCTTGAATTTATTCGTGGATTTATTGGATTTTATTTGGGATGTAATAAACATTAAGTTTAAGTATTATTTTTATTCTGCAATTTTTATTTGTGTGACCTAGTTATAAAGACCCCTTGTCATTTGGACGGGGCGACATCCCTGGCCCTGGCGGGCCTAGGTAGCGGGGTGTTACAAAAATGCCCTCAATACCCCAGGTAGCTTAATTCACATCAAAATGTGTGTTTCATCACACTGATCAATTTCTCTTTTTAGCGCATTCTCAAATTCTTATTTTGTTAGCAATAGTAGACTTTGAAGATTTGGGGTACAGGCAGAACAAATCCAATAATTACATCCAGGTCCCGACGAAATATTATTATACCAAAATATTCGTCTCATTACACCGATTAACTTTTGTTCTGGACATCGAAACAAATTCTCATTCCATTACAAATTGTAGCTAATCAAAAGTAAAAATGTAGGGTGTTATATTCTCCCCTCCTTACAAAATTTCGTCCTCGAAATTGGCTTACACTTGGAATAGTTTTGTGTACCTTTTCATCATCTTTGCTGGCATTTCCCAACTTGCATCTTACACTAGGTGATGATTCCACAACATTTTTGCAAGTGGAATGTTCTTATTCTGCAATTCCTTCTTAGCATACTGCAAGAACTTAATAGGCTTTTCTTTGTATTTCAAGCTTAAAGTCATCTTAATGGATTCTTTATTCTAAATGTGGGCAGGATCAACCACATACTTCTGAAGTTGGGAAACATGAAACACGTCGTGAATTCCCTGAAGCTCAATGGGTAACTGTAACCGGTAAGCCACTTTCCCAAACTTCTCGACAATAGGGAATGATCCTACGTAGCTAAACGCCAATTTCTTCCCTTGTCTTTTGGTTCCCAATTGTCATTGTGGAGTCAACTTCAAGAATACAAAATCCCCTTTAGCAAACTCCAAATCTCTCCTCTGTCAATCTATATAACTTTTCTGTCTACTCTGCGCTGCTTCCAACTTGGTTTTGATCATCTCCACAGCCTATCGAACCTTTTCGAGATCAAAAGCATCTTGTTCACCCGTTCTCCATCCTAAACTTTTCCAATACAACAGGGACTGACATTTCCTTCCATATAAAGCTTCAAACAGGGCCATTTTGATGGTTAATTGATAACTATTGTTGTAGGCAAATTCTGCATATGCTAAATTATCAATCCACTTGGTTCCAAAATCTAAAACGCAAGCCTGCAGCATATCCTCCAAAACCATATTCATTCGTTCTGTCTGTCCATCCGTTTGTGGGTGCACTGTTGTACTGGATTTTAATATCATCCCATATCTCTGCTACAACTTAGTCTAAAACTTCGAAGTAAATATGGGGTCTAGATCCGATACAATACTAGAAGGTACTCCATGAAGTCTGATTACTTCCTCCATGTAAATTTTACTCAATTTCTCTAAAGAATCCCATTGATTAATACGAATGAAATGAGCGGATTTAGTCAGTCGATCCACTATCACCCATATAGTATCTCGCTGTCCTACTGCCATGGGTAATCCTGTAATGAAATCCATAGTAATTCCATCCCATTTCCATTATGGAGTTGGCAACGGCTGCAATAACCCTCCACGCCGTTGCTGATCAGCTTTCACTTGCTAGCAAGTCAAGCATTGAGCTATAAAATCTGAGATATCAATTATCATACCAATCCAGCAATAATGCCATTTAGGTCCCGATACATCTTCACGGCTCTCGGATGGATGGTATACTTACTCTGATGTGCCTCCGTCAAAATATCTTGTCTCATCCCAGACTCCTTCGGGATATAATACCAATCCCAGTAACAAATAATTCTATCAGTGTCCCTTCGAAACTCATCTCCTTTTTTATCCACCTCCTTCTACACTAACTTTGCAACTCTTCATCTTTATCTTGCTCTTCCTTCAACTGCTACAGAAAATAAGGTTGCATGAAAATATTACTCAGCCTTATTTCTCCATTTACTGAAAACATTTCCAATTCTGGGATTTATAACCTATGACGGGTTGATAAATTTGCCTTTCTATTAAGGGCATCCGCTACGGTGTTTGCCTTCCCAGGATGATACTTAATTGGACACCAAAATTCTTCTAGAGATTCCATCCACCGACGTTATCTCATATTCAAATCTTTCTGAGTAAAAACATACTTCAAACTTTTGTGATCGGTGAAAAATTCAAACTCAGCTCCATACAAATAATGCCTCCACTTCTTAAGACAAATACAATAGTTGCTAACTCTAGGTCATGCGTAGGATAATTCTCCAGTTACAAGTCTAATTTCGAAAAGCATCCACCTTCTTGTAACTGGTCAAATAGTTCATCAACCACAGCCAACAGATATTTATTCTTTACCTTCACTGCATTCAACCATTGATAATCTATACACATCCATAATGTCGCATCTTTCTTCTGAACAAATATTACAGGTGCACCCCACGGTGAAGTACTTAGTCGAATAAACCCTTGCTCTATTAATTCTTGTAGTTATTTCTTTAAGGTCATGTAATTTTGTGGGTGCCATTCTATAAAAGGTCCTTGAAATTAGTTATGCTGATGCCACTAGAGCAATGGAAAACTCCACTTCTTTCTCTGGCAGTAACTCCTTCAATTCTGCTGGAAACACATCTAAATACTCATTCACAATAGGAACATCTTCAGGCTACTTAACCTCTCCTGGCTTATTAATTACATAAGTCAAGTATCCTGTGCACCATTTTCTAATCATCTTTCGGGGCTTGAGTCCCGATACGAAAGCATTACTTTTCCTTCCAACCTCACCTACAAATTCTAATATAGGTTTCCCAGGCCAATAGAAATGTACTACCTTATGTCTACAATCAACTTGAGCATGATGCTGAGATAGCCAATCCATGCCCAATATAGCATCATAATCCTCTATGGGCAAACATATCAAATCTCCTCCTAATACTTAATCTCTTACCAAAATCTTACAATTCTTATGTATTTTCTCACTATTCATTTACTTTCCTAATGGGGTACTGACAATCATTTCATATGAAATTTCTTCCCCCTTTTATTCCCACAGAATCAAGAAATGAATTGGCAACAAAGAAATACGTGGCATCGGGATCTACCAACACCTTAGCATTATGATAAAAAATAAGGAACATACCTTCCACCGCTGTAGCCTAGTTGTCTATTTTCTCTAATACCATAACCCGAGCATTTACTTGTGGTTTGGGGGGACGGGGGTCTAGTTCTAGAGGTAGAAGCTTGGCCTGGGATTCCCTTTCCAAATCCTGACCTCTGTCCTTGGTTATTGCCTCCTAGTCGACTCCATCATCCTATCCTTTGTGGGTGAGCACAACTTAAAACCTTATGCCCCATATGCCCATAATTAAAGCATTTAAAGGAGGGTGGTTCTCTAACTGGGCTAGTCGGGCCTCCCCTCCTTTCCATCTTCCATTTCTTCTGCCATTAGGACCCTCCAGGTCTCTTCTAATTCATGCCCCAAAATCTACCTTGGTTCCTCTCACATGCCTATTCAATATCAGTCATTTCTATCCTAGAGACTATCTCTACTGCAGCGTTGTAATTAGTAGGAGCCATACTTGCTAATACTCTTTTCAGCTTTGGTCGTAAACCCTTCACAAAATGTCTAACCATATCTGCTTCTGAATGGACCAAAAGTGGGCAATATTTTAATAGCCTAGTGAATTCAGTAATATATTGGCCCATCGTACGGCCTCTTTGCCGAAAGGCTTGAAATTCATCCTCCTTCCTTTCTATCACCCAAATGGGAATAAACTTATTCTTAAAACTGGCTGTGAAATCTGTCCACTCCCATTCTTGTTGATTCATTTTCCTTGACCACAAATCTTGGGCAGGTCCTTTCAACTTGAATGTAGTAAGCTATACCTTTTTTCGCTCCAAATAATTTAGGGCTGCAAAAATCTTTTCCATCTGTTCAATCTAACTTTCTGCCTCTTGCTCTGAATTAGGTCGCCCTTGGAATTATGGAGTGTGAAATTTCAAAAAGCGCTCAGGGGCTTGATTCAATTTAACTTCACTTTGCCGACTTTCCCTACTCATACCCTCATTTACCCTAGAATTCTTATCTACTCTAGTGGCAGTCTCAATCAACTATTGGATAGTGTCAGCCATCTTTTGGAAAGTCTAAAATATAGGGTGGTCCAAGGTTGTAAGGTGGGGACCTTCTACCTGCGGTTCTTCCACCATTAGCTTAAGGTTATTTCGAGTAACCTGCGATGATCGTCCGGAGGTCTGTTTAGGAGGCATCTGTACAGTTCATAAAATTTTATGGATATAACAATGTAACACAGCTCAAAAGCAATCATAAAAATGGGCACAATGCGTATAGCAAATACATAACGTATATGCATTCTGTGTCGAGCACACGGTCATATACACCAGTTGAACTGTACATATCATACTATATATATATATATATATCTACATCTCATCAGCTTACTCATCATCATCGTTGTCTGATATGGGAGGTCCTGAATCAGTTGAAATTGTATAAGACTCCATTGCGTCAACCTTCTCATCTCTATCAGCATTTGGGTGCAACTAAACCAATAACTCTCACTACAAGAAAGGCAGGAATTAGCGAGGGAAATTAGCAAGGGAAAAATCGATTGCTAAATCTGCAAGGGATTAGCGGGGGGAAAATGAGTTAGGCACACATATTGACTTTTCATCGCTAATCCCTAGTTGATTAGTGACGGATCAGCGTTAAAGAGAATCCCTTTCAAATTAGCGAGAGATCATAAAATCCCATTCTAATCTGTCACAAATTTGATAGGGATTTGCAATGGATTTTTTTATTTTTACTTAATATTCGTTGTAAAATTTTAGTTTCAGATTCCCGACTAAACCCAAGCTAATCCCACGCTAATTTTCAAGGGAATAGCGATGGAATTCTTAAAATTTCTAAATTATAATAAAATTATAATCCCTAGATAATCGCTCACAGTTTTGCGAGGGATTAGAATGGGGATTTTTCTGTCACAATTCATTAGCTGATTTGTGACGGATTGGATTTTTATTGGCGAGGGATAATTATTATCCCTTGCTAATTCGTCGCTGAATGAATCTGTCACAAATCCCTCGCTAATTTCTAAGGGATTTGCAAGGGATTCCCCATTTTGTGGATTCTCAATTTTTTTCCTCACGATATTTTTGTGTGTGGTAAATTTTTGTATGAAATATCCTTACAAATACAAAATTCTTTATTATTTGTTGAATTATAACCAATGTATTTGCATTTAATATATGTGTAATTACCATCAAAAGTTACGAAGTATAAACTACAATTAAATTATATGTATACATTATACCTCTGTACAAATTCGTTATGTGTAGTATATATATATAATATATTGGACATTTTATATGCATATATATATATATATATATATATATATTTGATGCATCATAACATCGATGCATAATGCAAATATAAACACACATTTAATTACTATAAGAGTTACGTGTACAATTGAAGTTCTATATATTACATTTTATTACATTTGATTTGGGTAATAAATACAATTTTGGGATATGAAAACATGTTAATACTAATTAAACCTCTCATATTAGTAAGCCTAACAAGATCGATGTTAATTAAACCTAAACAAACACCATGATGATTATTTAGAATTGTTCACTGGTGAAATATTTCATGCTCTCCGTAACTAAGTAGGAAGTAGCTAAGTGTTGATAGAAATAAATATGTTTTTCTAGCAGAGTATTGAAAAAATTGTGGAAAATGACATATCCGTCGCTAATCCATCTCTAAATAGCGACAGAATAGAGATGGATTAATACAACGAGGGATTAGTGAGGGATTCAAAACTTATAACTTAAAACCATGCGAACATTTTGAGCAGAATCTATAATTCAAAAAATTCCTCGCTAATCCCTTTCTAATACAATGCAATTAGCGAGGATTAGAAAGGCATTAAAAGCTTCGTTGAGATCGATCCTCACTAATCCATCGATGAATAATTCCCTCGCTAATCGCATGCTATTTTGCAAGGGATTATATTTATTTTATTTTTTAGTTGCCGTCGCAAATCCCTCGCTAATAGAGAGGGATTAGCAACGGAAATTTCCCTCGCAAATCCCAACGACTATAACTTCCTTGTTCTGTCTTCCCTTTCGTTATGTTCTTTCCCCTTTTCTCCGGCTAATCCCTCTCAACTCCCTTCCAATCCCATTGGCGACCTTACCTCCTTCTTACCTGAACTACCACCGAAAGACCATTTGACAAAAGCTGTAATTCCCTCCCACCACCAAACCACCGGCGACCTTCATCAACGCAAGGACGACTATTGCCAGCGCCACAGTATCTCAACCTCAACCGCTGTCGCCGGAGCTTGGGCATCGTATTAGACTGCAATTGATCTAGGTATTTATCTCTCTTTTAGTGCTAGAACTACTAGTTATCTTGATTATCCCTTCTCAGTTTAGTGTTATTTTTTTTATCAGTGGATTCAATCACATGGGTTCTGATGATTATCTTCTTACTTCTGGAACCATTTCACTAAATTCTGAATTTGGTTGAAGCTATGTTAGGCATTCTATCAACTTTTACTGGATTCAAATGGAATTTATGCTACTGAGTTGAATTGTTGAGCTATGTGAAAATTTTAGTTGTCAAATTGCTATTTCACCTACTTGATGTATATTGATGCTTTTGTTGAGCTGTATTATTTTATAGATTTGAGCAGTGAATACGATAAGCTAGGTGAGAACTTATGCAAATATATTGAGAGTTGGTGTTTGACTAGAGATTGGGATTTGGTATGGTGATATTGTGAAAGATTTTGTGATTACAGTGGTTTAATCTTGTTGAACTGTTGAATGTATTAGTGGTATTATTAAAGTTTTGGGAAATAATGCTGTGAAATAAATTTCTGAAGTGTTACAATCAAGGTTTTTGATGTGTTTTAATGGTATCTAAGATTGTTGAATTGCCCTAAAAGTGAAAGTGAGACCTATGCAAGTATTTTTTTTAGATAGGAGCCTTAAGTGAGACCTAGCTACTAAGCTTCCGACAGCTTGGGTTCTTTAATATCCAACTGAAAACACAGCACACTCATTCACTTATTGGCTGTACAATCCATCTTACTCAAGCTAGCATCACTCTTTGGAGGTTGGAAGAGACATTTTTTTGTGGCTTTGAGCTAAAAGACTGAGGGAATTTCATCATCTTCCCAACCATTTTTCTTTGTGACCAAAAGGAGCATAGCCTCACCTTCTCCATTTTTTTTCTTGGAAATCTTTCCTTACAAAACATTCCATAGAATGACCAAGAACTTGAAGATCAAGCCTTTACTTGTCATCTTTCATTGTAGAATATTAAAGCTACAAGAGGTAAGCAAAAAATTCATTTTCCAATCTTGTTCATTCTATATGGCCGAAAATGACCAAGCTGGACAGTGAAAATGATTTGAATGTTTTATGCATTGTTAGTCGAAATATGTGATGCAAACTTATTGTCCTTATGTTAGAGAGATAATATGTATTATGGAAATAAAGTTTTATAAAGGAAGAACGCTTTTTATTCACTTGAAATGCTTCAAAATTGAAGTAGGGAATCCTCTGTCTAGATTTTCTTAAATGACTATAGAATGCTTTGTTTGTGTGATTTTGTCATGAGGACATGATAAATGAAGTCTAAGAAGATATGAAATGACTTGAGAATTGATGTTTTGTGAAAGAAATGCTGGTCTCACTGTAATTTTCTTCTCAAAATCGAAACTTGTTCTATGGGCTCCAAAAATTTGGTTTACTATTGCTTAATGATTCTATTCTGATTGTGCAAGAGATTGTTCATACCATAACACAGTAAAACATGCAAGATATGGTAGTCAGGGTGGATATAAATAAAGCCTAAAAGTGTATCATTTGGGTCTTTCTATGAAATATATTGGAGACTATTAGTTTTAGCTCAAATCTGATTGAACTAGTTATGTTTTGCATATCCTCAGCTTCTTTATCAATTCTATGGAATAGAGATAAGTTGCCTAAATTTGTCCCCTATGCAAGCTTAAGAATGGTAACCTTCTCTCTCCCTACCTTTTTGTCCTTTATATGGAAGTGATAGGATAGAGAATTAGTGGATTATGGGAATTGAAAAGCGATGAAAGCTTCTAGGAGTGGACTTGGAATTTTACAGTTGGTTTTTTTGCTAATGATTTGTTCCTCTTTAGGGGGGCTTTACTTGCAAACAAGTTGCAAACAAGGTGTTTTAGTGGGATTTTATTATCCATTTACTACCAAAAATTTTTCATTGTGAACTTGATAATTGCTTGGGAACAATTGGTGTTTTATTGAATTCATACTAATATGTCTATTGGTAACTTGGATTCCTTATGATAAATTTTCTTGATTTGAGTGTTGAATATCTAAAAACATGTTTCGTTATGGTTGAGATAGCTGCAAATTGTTAGGACACTTTATGAATGCCATGAATTTCTCCTTGAACTCAACTTGAGATTGGAAAGCAAATTTGTGCATCTTGTCTCGTATCAATTTATCTCCTTGGACTTTTGAATTTCTTGTGATATATTTTCCATATTTGAGTTGATTGATCAACAAATTGAATTTTTAATGTTGTGATAGCATCCTAATTGTTCAAAATCCTCATTTGAACTACTTGCCTACCAAGGGTTTGATGAAATGCTTAAGTGTCTTTTACAAAATCTTATAAGGGTTCTTAACTTATATTTATATGTGTACATTTGATTTTTTTTTTTTTTTGGGTACGCATTTACCTAATGAGTTTATAGTGGTGCTATGATTGAGTTAATTGAGATCCTAATTATACCTAAATTTTGCTTCCTTTTTATTTTATTTACTTCTTTTGGACTTAACCATACTTTACCTAAAACTATAATGGCCTTAACCATATATGCACTAATATGGTAGTTTTTCTAAAGTCTTCTTGATTAAGTAAATGTTGAGTTATTTTCCATTGTTGAAGGGAAAGGATATTATCTCTACCATGTTCATATTCTTGAGTTTTTATTAGGAGTAATGTAGTTATTTCATGAAGGCATAAATGAGTAGGCATAAGAATGAAATTTGGAGGAATGTATTCATAAGCTATGATATAGCTAGGAAATAGATAAAAATGATGGAATTAAGAGAAAATAAAACATCAATTGTAATTGAGACTTGATGGATTATTTACTTACAACTTTATTAATTTTCTAAGTGTAAAGGTATGACTTTGTCTCTAATCCATTGTTTTAGCCTTCTTTGGCCTTTTGGAACTCAAAAGTTCACTGATGGATAATGTCTTTTAATCCCATTCTATTTACTTAACCAATTAAGATTTCGCTCAATCTAA
The DNA here is from genome assembly GCA_026120185.1 of Voacanga thouarsii. Taxonomy (NCBI): domain Eukaryota; kingdom Viridiplantae; phylum Streptophyta; class Magnoliopsida; order Gentianales; family Apocynaceae; genus Voacanga; species Voacanga thouarsii. The sequence goes on from JANUWF010000328.1 coordinate 1,538,258, forward strand.
TGCTCAGACTATGTTACACTTATAATTTGTTCTATAATAACCTTATGTTATTGTTACGCACAAGTTAGATATACAGTTCTTCATTGATTTGACTGGACAGACGAGCTCTTCTTAGGTAAGAAAGCCCTCCAATTGCATCTTTAGAATCCTGTGAGTGATGGATGATCATTCCTCGTGAGTGATGGGTTATCATTCCCTATAGGTAATAGGTGATCACCCTCATAGTTAGTGTTTTTGATTAATTGTTTTGAGGTTATTTGTGTTATTTGTGTTTTTTACAATGAATGTTAGGTGAATTGAGGTGGAAAATGTTCAAGTTATAAGGGAAACTCTATAATTTAAAAAAAAAATGAGGTGGCTTAATGCAAAGAAATTCTTATTGTTTCTTACCTAGTGTATTTCCATATGTTCATTTCTTGTTTTAGCACATGACCAACACTTAATCCATATAATCCTTCATCTTAATATCTCAAAATTTCCATATTTTTCTTCATAGATACTACTCTTCATTTTTCTCTTATATTTTTTCTTCTATAATTACAGCCATAATCAAACTTTCATAATTCCTTCAAAACACCATCATACAACACAAAAATTCACTACAAAGCAGTCTACTAAGTTACCACCATGTAGTCTTAGCAAACGTCCTCCACTTTAGATGCCTCTCAATCTTAGCAAATATTCTCCGCCATTGACTTTTTTTTTTTCTAATTGAGTTTAGAAATCCTTTTCGAGAAAAAATTGCTATACAACTATACCCATGGCAATCTCTCTCATGGATGGAGGTATCCTTTTGTTGACATAACCATCCTTAGCAAACATTATATACAAGTAATTTGCTATACAAGTACACCTATAGCTTTAGTTGCCTCTCAATCTTAGCAAATGTTCTCCGCCATCTTTCTCACAAATTTGCCAAAGCTTCCTTGTGTAGAATACTTTATTATCATGATTACTTGTTATAAGATTATTTATGTTTTTTGTGTTTTTTATAATGAATATTGGGTGAACTGAGGTGGCTTTGTGCCTGGAAAATGTTCAAGTTATAAGGGAAACTCTATCAATTTTTTTCTTAAAAAAATTTAGAATACACAACTTGATAGTTGATAGTATTTCTTCAGTATCATTATTCAATCTTTCTTCCATAATTCATAACAAGTATATTAGGGTCTTCGACCTCCACAATCACCAAGGTTCTTCATTTGAATTATACAAGTGCTAACAAGCTACATGGTTATGGCCTAAATGTAGATGGATGATCATAGTTGAATGTATAGAAAACACGTACAGGGGATTAAAGGAAATACATCTAAGTTTGAATAAGGTGTCAAGTGATTCATTGCATATTGTTTATCAACTGGTCTAGCCTTAGTTATAAGGTGTCCATGTGGAAGGTGTAAAAATAAAGTGTACCTTTCTCTTGATAAAATGGAGCTGCACCTGTACAGATTTGGCTTTGTTACTAATTACCAAAGATGGACTAGTCATGGCGAGGGTATTAATCTGTCAACGTGTGATTTTATTGGCACTTGTATGATTGCAGTCAAGTCAGGCTCTGATAATCGATTTCGAGATATGGTGATTAATGTACTTGGACATCAATTTTCAACTGAACCTTCATCATCCGAGAATGTTGACGGACTATGATGTGTTTGAATTTGGGTATAAAATCATATAAAAATAAGCACATTTCCAATCAAGTTTAAATTAAAATGTTAACCCCAAATTACACATATGAACAAGTGTACTTATCATTAAGTATAGCATAGGGTTTAAAATGAGTGTCGATCCTCAAGGAACAAGTATGGCTTAATTACTTTTCTTTCATTGTTTAACCGACTCAATAAAGTGAAAAAGAATAAAAAATAAAATAAAATAAAAAATATGTACATGTCAAGGATGGAGAATTATGTAACTCTAACCATTATTTTAGTGAATTAAGACCACCATCAACCCCTTTTCCAAGCAAGTCAATAGAAAGAAACAACAAATTAATCTCGTAATCAACATAAGTAATTAAATATCAAGAATAATAATCAATTAATCAAAAGATCAAAGTAACTCTAAAAATCATGAATACCTAAAACAATGTCAAATTACAATTAAATAATTAATACATCATTATTCAAGAAAAGAAAACAAAGTTAAAAGAAAGCACTCAGAGATAAGCCTACTTCTTCTTCCTTCATAGAGCCTATTGCACAATCCTCCTTGATGTGATGAATTCCTCCTTGATTTTGAGTGATTTGTGTTTTGTTTCGAGAATTCATTGTTTAAGCTTGTGTTTTCCCCCTATTTATAGGCTTTAGAAGTGTCTAAATTCGTCCCTCTAGGGTTTCTAGCCGAATAGGAGTAGGAAAATACTAAAACTTTGGAAATTACCAAAAAAACATGCATGAAAATCGAGGCACCCCCTCAGTACCAGTGCAAACCGGAACCGGCCCTAAGCAGGACATGTGGCACCAGTTGTGTTCTACCTCTCTGCCCGTTCGCTGATTTTTCTTAATTTTTGTGCCAATTCTTCTAGATTGCAACCAGCGTAGCCTCTAGCTCCTAACCGGCGCCGACTCTATTCTGTTCCGTGACGTTTTTGCCTTATTTTACCCCTAAAATCTGAAATAATGCACAAAATATCTTTCCAAGGGAAAATTCTCAAATATGAAGGAATATGACCAGTTATTGTACAAAATGTATTACAAAATAGTCTCTAATAACTAGGAAAATATGACTAATTTAGGCCCTATCACATTCTCTCACACTTAGCTTTTTACTTGTCCTCAAGCAAAGTATCAAAGATAAGTAGAAAAAACATAAGTTTCTACACAATCACTGAATCAATTTCAGAATAATATTTCCAATGCTTTCTTTATTTAAGACAACAAAATATATGCTACTATATCTTTCATAACAAATGCAAAACTTGTGTAAGTGAAGAATGACTAGTAGAACCATCTCAACACTTAACATCATTCTCAAACCATTGGAAAGAATTTAGTTCAACAAAAATATGCATTCTATAAGCTTACTTTTCATACACTCTCTCCACTAATCTGAGACATATCATGATTTTACTTAGGTTAAGTAGGACTTTTAAACTTGTAATGTACGGCTAAAGGGTTTGAAATGTAGCTGTCAAACGAAGGATATAGGAAAATCAAATATCAAAGAAGATGATAGTTTGCAAGAAAAGGATAAACCAAATGTACCAATAGATTCCAAACTTTTCTTGCTCTTCTATTACAAAACCAATCAAAAACCCATAACCTTGTATACTAATCATATTACAATTCAAGAAAATCTTGCATTCTTTTCATCAATAGTTCTCAACTCATCAATCATATTGCACAAGATCATCAAAATTTCAGTAATTCTTTTTCCAACTCAACCAACATTCTTCCTGTGCTCTTCTTTTCTTTTTCTTTCAGCTTTTCTTTTCTTTTTCTCTTCTTTTCAAATGCTTCTTTTGTTTATTTCTCAGCTTTCTTTTTTTTCTTTCAACATTTTCTAGCAGCTTTTTGTTTTCCTCAATCTTTCTTTTCCTTTTTCTTTTCTCCTTTCACAACTCCAACTCAACACATGACGCATGACTGAAAGTAACAAGTTATGACATTTACACAAGCATTCTTCCTCATAATTCTTCTACTTGTACTTTTATCCATCAAGAGCAATTAAAAATTTGGAAGGTAAATCAAACTCTCAGAACGAAGTAATGGACAAAGTATGATAACGGGTTTTAAGAAAGGAATTAACAATTTAGACTCAAAATAGGCACTAGGGATAATATAAAATAGGTAGGCTTGAAAAGCTCAAACAATCCAAATAAGATATATTACCGTCATTCCTAAGTTAAATCATGAATGTCTTTCTTATTTCGCCTCGGGAGGTATTCAAGTAAGTTCTAGAATGCTTAATGAATTTTAGCAGAAAAACAGGTTTAAGACCAATGTAAAGCATTTGATCAAGAACTACTTAGTCTAAGTGCATGCAAAAAGTCATGCATAAGCAACAAATGATATAGAATATATGTTCTATGATCTAGCACAAAGACATGCATTAAAAATACATCTTGAAAACTCAAAAAATCAGAAAAATTTTTGAAAATTTTGCTCAAAAGGTTCAAAGAATTTCAAGAAGAATGAACCATAGAAGCATAGAAGAAAAATCTTTCTAACCACTCCCCCATACTTAAACTGAACATTATCATCAATAGCCAAACAAATAGAGTAAGGAAATATTGCCACGGGACCAAAAATAGAGGGGGAAAAAGAAGAAAGAAAATACTTCCAATGTATTGTGCATTCTCTTACAAAAGAGTTGAATTACAGCAGAAATGAGCATTGTTGAAGTACCTAGAAAGAAAAAATACACAAACGAAATACACCAAAGCATAAAAACTAGAAAAGAAAAATAAGCAAAAAGTAAAGAAAATAGTACGAAAAAGAAAAACATATAGTACGAAAGAAAGAAGTCAAGATAACCCAAGAAGTTAGTAAATTAAACATCAGTCAAAGTTAGTAAATTAGATTACAAAGATACACCAGATACAAAAGATGACACTTTTTTGTAAAAAGAACAATTGTACAAATTTACATATTTACATGGTTAAATCAAAAAAATCTAAACTTTCATGATATTGTTCCCTGGCAACGGCGCCAAAAACTTAATGTGTTTGAATTTGGGTATGAAAATCATATAAAAATAAGTACACTCCCAATCAAGTTTAAATTAAAAAGTGAACCCTAAATTACACATATGAGCAAGTGTACTCATCATTAAGCATAGCATAGGGTTTAAAATGAGTGTCGATCCTCAAGGAACAAGTATGCCTTAATCATTTTTCTTTCATTGTTTAACCGACTCATTAAAGTGAAAAAGAATAAAAAGAAAAATAAAATAATATATACATGTCAATGATGGAGAATTATGTAATTCTAACCATTATTTTAACAAACATAACCTTAAAGTACCCAATCATTATCATAACTAATTATTCCCTTGGTATCATGAAGGATTGAGATAGATTTACTTCTTTTCCAATATATGAAATCACTATCTTCTAGACAAATTAGCATCACATATCTTGTCTCAACTAATTTATTCAAAAAATGCATTAAACATAATCCTTGATTAAATCCCCATATCCTGACAAATTTAAAATATGAAATTAACCAATTAATCCATATCCTGTCAGACATCAATTAACCTTTAATTACCCAATTCTTAGCAACTAGCCCATTTTCCAAGCAAGTTAATAAACAACAAATATGAAATTAATGAATTAAGACCACCATCAACCCTTTTTCCAAACAAGTCAATAGAAAGAAACAATAAATTAGTCTCGTAATCAGCATAAGTAATTAAATATTAAGAATAATAATCAATTAATCAAAAGATCAAAGTAATTCTAAAAATCATGAATACCTAAAACAATGTCAAATTACAATAAAATAATTAATACATCATTGTTCAAGAAAAGAAAACAAAGTTAAAAGAAGGCACTGATAGATAAGCCTCCTCCTTCTTCCTTCGTAGAGCCTCTTGCACCATCCTCCTTGATGTGATGAATTCCTCCTTGATTTTGAGTGATTTGTGTTTTGCTCTGAGAATTCATTGTTTAACCTTGTGTTTTTTTGCCTATTTATAGGCTTTAGAAGTGCCTAAATTCGTCCATCTAGGGTTTTTGGCCGAATAGAAGTAGGAAAATACTAAAACTTTGGACATTGCCAAAAAATGCACACAAAATCGAGGCACCCCTTCAGTACCAGTGCACAGCCGATGCCGCTTATCCTGCCTAGGGCCGGCGCCGATTGTGTTCTGCCTCTCTGCCTGTTCGCTAATTTTTCTTAATTTTCGTGTCAATTCTTCCAGATTGCAGTCGGTGCCACCTCTAGCTCCTAACCAAAGCCAGCTCTGTTCTATTTCGCAATGTTTTTGCCATATTTTACCCCTAAAATTGAAAATAATGCACAAAATACCTTTCCAAGGGTAAAATATCAAATATGAAGGAATATGACCAGTTATTGTACAGAATGTATCACCAAATGGTTCTAATAACTAGAAAATATATGGCTAATTTAGACCCAATTAAACCACCTACACCGAACGTGCAAAAATTTTATGACATACTGAGAGCTTCAAAAACTCCTATATATGATGGATGCAAGAATCACAGTACATTATCAGTTATTTTTTTACTTTCGAATATTAAATCCGAAAACAACGTATCGGAGAAATGCTTTAATCCGGTGATGCAATTGATGAATGAGGTATTACCAAGTAGTAATAAGCTTCTAGATAACTACCCAAATGGATGCATTTCTGCAGTTCAGAAGATAGATGTTTGCCCAAATAGATGCATGCTCTATTGGAAATACGATAGTGATAGCAGGGACTGCAAATTCTGTGGACACGGTAGATATATGGTGAAGAAGAAAGTTACAAAGGATAAACAACAGAAAGACATCCCTTTCAAAAAGATGTATTAATTCCTATTAACACCCAAATTGCAAAGAGTGTTTACATCATCCACAACAGCGGAGCACATGAGATGGCATATGGAGAGTCGACCAGAAGAGGACGTTATGAGCCATCCACATGATGGTAAAGCTTAGAAACACTTTAACCGTAGTCATCCTGAATTTGCAGCTAAAGTTCAGAATATGCGTCTTAGGTTATGCACAGATAAATTTTCACCATTTGGAATATCGGGGAAACAGTACTCTTGTTGGCCTATTATTGTTACTCCATATAATTTACCTCATTCGATGTGCATGAGGGATCTATTTATATTTTTAATAGTCATTGTCCCGGGACCTAGGAATCCGAAGTATAAAATTGATGTCTATCTACATCCTTTGTTAGATAAGTTAAGGATGATGTGGTTTAGTGGAGTCTCGACATATGATATTTCAAAGAGATAGAACTTATCTGCGAGCAGCACTTATTTGGACAATAAATGACTTCCCGGCATATAGGATGCTAAGTGGTTGGAGCACAGCTAGCAGATTAGCATGCCTGTATTGCATGGAGTAGACAAAATCATTTCACTTACAAAATAGAGGTAAACAATATTGGTTTAACTGCCATCGGTGCTTCTTATCTTTAGATCATCCATACAAAAGAGACGCTACATCTTTTAGAAAGGATAAATGTCATGAGACTGCACACCATGTACAACGCGCTTCTAGAGATGGTATGTAGGATAGAGTATGCCATTTACTAAAAATAATTGAGATAGCTGTAGAGCTTGGTAGGGATGATGGCAGAAGTATCTATCATAATTGGGTCAAAAGGAGTATCTTTTAGGATTTGCCATATTGGAGAACGCATTTAATTCGTTATAATATAGATGTGATGCACAATGAAAAAAATGTATTCGATAATGTTTTTAATACAGTCATAAATGTAAAGAGAAAAATAAAGGACAATGTAAAGGCGCGATGTGATCTAGAGGTATATTAGGATAGACCTGAATTATATGTGACTAGATTGGGTGATGAGAGGGCATCAATGCCAAAGGCTAAATACTCTATTACACTCGAAAAAAGAGACTTCTACTTAGTTAGAGATTTGTTACTTTCGAATGAATATGTTTTGAATTTAAGCAGGTGTGTTGATTTGAATGAGCTCAAAATATTGTGTATGAAAAGCCATGACTGCCATGTGTTTATGGCAAGGTTACTTCCAACTGCATTTAAAGAATTACTCCTGGTGTTAATTTGGAACGTTTTAACTGAAGTCAATCTCTTTTATCGCGACTTATGTTCTCCTAAACTTTCTACAACTTATAAGAAGCAATTGGAAGATAATATTACATTACTCATTTGTAAATTGGAGAAGATCTTCCTACCCGACTTCTTTGACGTGATAAAGCACCTTATGGTCCACTTACCATACAAGGCCAGGGTTGGTGGCCCTATTCAATATAGGTGGATGTATTCATTCGAGAGGTAAAATATTGTGTATTATTATATTCATATATAATCCACTATGTGAATCAGTTCTGACCATAAAAATGCATTAGGTTCTTATATGGTTTGAAGACCAAAGTTAAAAATAAGGCGAGAGTGGAGGGATCAATTCGCAATGCTTATTTAGTCGAAGAGGCATCTATAATCTTCTCCTATTATTTTGAGCTGCGTGTGCAGACTCAACATACAACTATAGCTTGAAATGATGAAGGTGTTCTCGATACAAACTCAAGTGATAGTGTATTGTTTATATGCACCATTCGAGAGAGGGTTTTGAGAAATATTCAGAATAGATATCTTACTCCAGATGAATTTAAGGCTGCCACAAAGTACATGTACCTAAACTATGAAGAAGTTTAACCATACATTATGAAAGTATACTTATTGCACATTTCTCAATTTTTTATGTCTATACTTAGAACAAGTATCCTTATGTGTTCATTTTGGTCATTTTAGGAAATTCAAAAAACGACTTGCAGTTGCATGCACCGAGTATAACAGGAGAATAGAGTCGGAGTTTGCTAGATAATTCATGATTTATGTGAGTTGAGCAAACCCAAAATAGGACTTTAGAATAAATTACATTGGTAATGAAGGTGCATTAACACTTTGTTTTTGCTAGGTTTATGATCCACAAAATCAAGTTATTGATCAACATTTAAAAAGCTTGGCCTAAGGACCTTCAAGATAAGTGAAATACTTCTATAGCTATTTCATAAATGGTTTTGGGTTCCATACACATGATTAGTCATTTGGAAAAAAAAAAAAATTAACAGTGGAGTTTTTGTTAAAGGCGACGGAGATAGTGGCAACGATTATTATGGAGTGTTGAAGGAGATTGTCGGACTTCAGTTCCCTAGGACTCCTTGTTTAAAAGTTGTCGTATTCAAGTGTAATTGGTTTGATCCATTGCTAAATTGGGGGGTTAAAATTCATCCTCACTACAAACTTGTTAACATCAACTTCAAGAGGAATTACCCAAAATATGATCTATTTGTGTTAACTCAACAAGCAACTCAAGTGCATTTCATATCCTACCCGAGGAGCAAAAGACTAAAATCTGATTGGGTATCTGTTTGTAAATCAAAAGCTCGACATGTCATTGATGCACCCATTGTCGAGATACCATATCAGGAAGAAGTAGATCACACACTGGTAATCAATCTGTGTGTTAAGGATGACAACTTTAGAAGGTTAGCAGATGAGTCTAGTATTATAGATGCAGTCGATGTTATGGATTCGGGCTTAATGATGGAGGAAGTACAACTGAACAATGAAAACAATAATGAGGAAGAAGAATGGGACACAGGATCCTCTATAGACGACGATGTGGAAGGCTACTCATTCGATGATGACGGAAGTCCATAGACTAGGACCAAGTTTAACTAATGTATAGAAACAATTATTAGTTCTACTATAGTTACATTACAAGCGTATTACTTTGTTTTATACTTTTAAATTTATTATGTTTTTCTTCTCCCAAAATATGACCATTTTTATATTTTTAAATAATTCCAGTCACATATAGCTTCTGATGCCTCACCCAATGATCAATCAACAACTTGTGAGTCGTCGAGGGCAGATGAGACACCATCCCCGAGAATCGCTCCACGTATACCTGCTCCACAGCCGTTGCCCCCAGACGAGGACCGATCAGAGTAAGTCCCTAGCCCGATCCCAAGTTCTTCGGGATTCACAGTTGGTGCTCCCCGTACTAAGGATACGTAACTGGTGATTGAGCCAGTTGGTGACTCATAAGTCGACTACATAATTGCTTATTATATGCTTATCTTACCTCACAAAATTATAACTTTATCTTTTATTACATCTATATTTTCTTGGAACAGGTTCACACATTCGGTTCGATGTGTGAGGGAGATAGTTGAAATTTTTAGGCGACACTACATTGGAGCCTATGCTAACTTCTCACAGGTTCTGATTGATGTTCAAAACATGTGGTTCGATCTTTGAAGTATGAGTTCGATATGTAACTTATAATTTAACTTATTATTATAATAATTAACAATTTATTGTATTTTTAATATGTTTTCTTACTTGTAATAGCTACTTTGATTTTGCAGTCTTTCTTCTGTTGGTGCCCCGAGCATGCCGCACAGATCCAGGCTAATTGGGAGAAGAAGTGTAAGGCTAGACTTTCAGACATATTGTTGAAGGCTCGGAAGAAGCATGGGGGTAGTTGCCCCAAGTGGATTTTCCCAGACCATTGGGTTGCTTTATCGGAGCATTGAGAGTTCAGTAGGTGGCAGCATATCTCTTTCGCTGCTAAGCGAAACAGATCCACTGGTGAGGCATCACATACAGGAGGATCCATTTTTTTTACTGAGCATGAGGAGCAGATGGTAAGTATAAAATTTTTTTACTATTCGATATATTCGCTATTTTACACTTAGTCCATCATAAAAATTAACATCTATTCATTTTTTGTTACAATGATAGCGGAGACAGTTAGGTCTTGACTTCAGCTACATCGACTTCTTCATACGCACCCACATGTTTCAGGACGGGCCGAGGAAGGGCCAATATATCAGTGATCAATCACGTCATATGCTAGTAAGAATACACAATCTTATACATTTTTAAGTTTAATATTATTTATATTTTGATCGCTAATTTTAAATATTTTATGCGTGTTTCCTTACCACAAATTCAACAGGATACTATCACTGCTATTATTGAGTGTCATACACAGTTGGGTTCTCAAGCAGATTCTACGAGTACAGTCACACCAATTAGGGTGCCCGACAAGAAGACACTATTCGTCGAGGTAGATGACAGAGCGTGCAAGAAAGGACGAGTATACAGAATAGGCTCCGAGTCTTCGAAGGTGAGATAGAGGTTACAGAAGCCATCTATATCTGAGCCGTTAACCTTTTCTACCTCGTTTGATGTGAACCAGTTACAGAGAGAGTTACACACAGAGAGGAAGAGGCGAGAGAGGGTTGAGCATCGGGTACATGTGTATCGGAGTCACAGCTAGAGCTTGACTGAGTACCTGATACTTATGGCTCAGAATTTGAATCTACCTCTGCCACTGCTGATGCCAGCTGTTTAGGAAGATAATGCTAAGGATATAGAGGACTTCGTCATCAGTCCTCTATATTCACATCCTGATCATCAGCCAGGCCCTTCCGATCAACCCCCGCCCCTCGCCCCGTTGGCTCCAACATCCGCACCGATTGCTGCTTCATAGTTAGGACATTTGGACAACATTTTTATGTATTATTCATACATTTCATTATTATATTTATTAATTATATTATTTGATAGGTTTTTTTTATTTAATTGAATATTAGCATTACTTTGACAAATGAATTTTCTTTTAATACAGGATATTTTTTTAAAAATATTTTAAAATTATTTTAAAATTATAGAATATTAGCGAGGGATTAGAGAGAAAAAATAATTTTTGTCGCTAATCCCTCACTAAAAGTGACGGATTAAAGGTGGATATTCTATCTGCTTAATCTTCCGTCGCTAATTCCTCATTGTTTCAAATATAGGAAATCCATCCGTAGCTAATCCCAAGGGAATTTGCAAGGGATTAGCAATGGCTGTTTTTAAACCATTAATTTAAAAAGAAAATTCTGTAGCTAATCCCTTACAAATTATCGAGGGATTAGAGACGGAATAATTCCCTAGTTATGGACATTTTAATTTTATTAATTATTAAGATAATCCGTTGCTAATCTCTTTCTATTTAGAAAGGAATCTGCGACGGATTTAAAAAATCCCTTGCAGATCCGTTTCAAAATTCATTGTTGAAGGTCATTGACTGCTAACTAGTTCCCTCACAAATCCATCGCTACTTGCGATGGAAATTTTAATCCATCGCAAATATTTGCCTTTGTGAGGAAGAAATTAGCGGGGGATAATTCCCTCACTAATCCATCGCTAATTTTGTTTAGCGATGGAATTATCCCTCGCTATTAATTCTCTATTTTCTTGTATTGTCTGGGTCTATCTCTAAATCCTTCTTAGGCTCCTCAACCACAGGCACCCCCTGATCCTCTCCTGTATCAACAATCTCTATATCCGGCATTTCCTCCTCAAGCACTCCTGGCACATCCCCACCGAATACCTCATTATCATCCTCAGACAGTACTGCACCATTGGGGATACTATCCTCCTCCTCATCATCATCATCCTGATAGCGTGGCTCAACATCACAATTAATCTCATCAGAATTGCCACCCTCCTTCTCATGTGGCCATGATGTCCCTCGATACTAAGGTCTCGTGCAAATGGAGTAATGACGGGTATCGCTGGATCAAACGAACTCCTAATGAAATGGGGTGCATGGCGGCAGCTAGGACTAGGTCCTGTCATAAGAAAATATCCCAGCACACTTACTCGACAGATCTTCCTAATCTTTCTAAATTTCTTCACACTCAAGCTCTAATTTGTCTTTTTCTTCCCTAAATCACTTTGCTCGTGCATTGGGCGCTTGCCCTTATCATTCTTATCCACCATACCTACATAATAAAAGAGTTCTATCAATTCCTATTACGGTACCATAGTTTTATAAAACTAAGTTCTGATACCAATTGTAACAACCCTACTAAAGATAACATTGGAAGCATATCAACACCGAGTGTAGCCCCGTCCAATTTCCCGGACAAGGGGTCTTTATAACGAAAATAATAGAGTAAATATATATAAGGTTCAAACTTAACAATATCCCACACTGATGGTCACACATATACATATATATCAAAGAATCTCATACATGCCATCTCTATACACAACAGAACAAAGGACATGACCAAAATGAAAATCATCTAGACCTATACTGCTAACTCTGTGGTATCATCCTTGTATCCATTGATCTGCTCAGCTCTAGATCCTACGAAAGGTAAGATAAAAGACATGTGTGAGTGACAAATCACCCAGTGAGTCCCGTGTGTGCTAGTGCATTATGAAAGAATAGAGAACACAAAAGTTTTGTTAAATAGCATATCGTTCTCTTCCTACTGGAAACAATTTTCAAAACACTCTAAGGAGAAGAATGTATTCCGAACTTAATCATTTTTGGAAAATAGTATTTCAAATTTCAAATCATTGCCCTAATTTTCGAATCACAGATATTTCTACAATCGAAGGTCGGCCTGTATGCAAGTCTTGCAGGCCTTGCCTTCTACCCCACATATCATCGTACTGAGACCACTGCCTCCAGTACTTAATCTGTGCATCTTTGGAAAATAGGTACACCGTAGCATACTATAATCAACAAGTGCATGCAGCACATAATCTTTTACTTGCTACCATAAGCTAAGGATCCCAATCCTAATGTCAATCACTATTGAGGCAGCAAGGGGTTCAAACAATGCTAGGTGTCCAGCCCAACCCTTGAACAACCCAAATGACAAAGTGCACACAAGGATACGGCAATTGCCAGGCCCTAGACGGCTAGCCAGGACGACTCGTCCCAATGTCGTGTCACCCGGTTCGGAGTAAGACAATCCCTAGAACTAGGCCAGGCTACTAGGGTAATCTCAAACGCAGGCTAGTGGAAAGATCAAAGTCTTTGCTGTGTACGCAATGTCACCACTACTAAACCCTTTTGACTGATCAGGCCAAAGAGTTATCTGATACCGTAGGATATTCAATCAAAATATTTTTGGGGCAAACAACACATTCTAGAATTTGATCCCACTGACTCCCAATTCAAATCATCATTCATATAGGCTCTGTAGGGCCAATCATTTCATTCCATAGGCGCATAATGCCAATAAAATAATTTCAAGGATCAAAAGTCATTTTCCAAAAGTCAATCTCATCAAAAGAGATCATTTTTTAAAACTATGTCAAAATAGGTTAAAGAGTTCTTTTCATACATCAAAATATGTTTCTAAGAGTATCCGGTCATTTTCCCCATACTCGATTCCAAAAGTCATTTCCAATAATATTCAGGTCTTTTTATACCTATACCTGATTTCAAAAGACTTTCTGAGGGTATTTGGGTCATTTTACCCTTAACCAATTTGAAAAGTGTTCACAAAAGTTCTAATAAGGATATTTCATTGATTTACCAAATACCTGACTCCAAAGGTTTTCATAAAACATTCCAAATTAGTTCACAAGAGTTCCAAGGACATATTTGGATCATTTTCCAAATACCTGATTCTGAAAGGAACTCATTTTAAGAAATCCAGAATTCTAATTCGATAAGAGGATTAATTTCAAATTTTCCAAACACATTTCCATACAATGTTTCAATAAGGGCATTTTAGCTAATTTATAACTACCTGATTCTAAAATTTTCTATTTTCTAAAAATCCCAAACATTTAATCAAAAAAGGACTAAATTCACAAATCCATGCTCTATTCGTCCAGTAAGGTTTCTAAGCCAATTATGAAGTTCATTCAAGCCCAAAATAGCATAAAGCAAATCTTTCTCAAATAACCTTAAACAGATTTAGGGATTTCCCAAAACGGTATAAGACATAGCATTTCATGGAAAACAAAGCACATGAGCTTTCAAAGGGATTTTAGAAATCCAAAAGACTCACCTCGTGTCCTAATTAACTCTTTCCGTTCACGGTCGTTTAATCACCGTCTCTATCGTTTCCAACATTTCGTTATTTGTATATCAATAAACCTACACCAAACATCATTTTCAGGTCAATTCGTATTCGGCCAAAAAATTGCTAACGGTTAGCTAACATCCAGATGATGTGCTCGACAGGTAGGCGACGGTGGCCGACGGTTAGCCGAAGGTTAAGGAAAACGTTCGACTATAGTTCATGTCATTTTTTTTATCATTTGTTCGATTTGTTCATTTTTCTCTTTCCACATTCTTCTACTCCTCATATACAAGGGATTCAAAAAGCATTTTCCAACTATTTCATTCAAAATCACACAATTAGTATTCCTTAATTTCATCAACTTTCTAAGCAAAATTCTAAAATTTGCTGCTTTAACACATGATTTTGGTTTGGACATAACTTTGAATCTACAACTCTGATTTGGATCTATGATATACCAAAACTACCGTAAGATTATTAGCTTTAATTATGCACTGGCCCTTTTTAGAGTTCTAGTTTCCATAACATACTACAGGGCAAAACAACCCCGATAATTCGACCTTAATTCCACTATTCATGCTTTCCTTTGTTCTCTTTTAGTCTTTAACACCTTGGAACCATTAATCCATTCAATTTTCCTTCAAATAAATTTTAATTCTGTAATTTTCAGATTTTAATAGCTCACAAGAGTTGCACATATTCAACATAAGTTCATCTTTTCAAATCAAAGCTAATATAATTCATTTTTCCAACATGTAAATTCCATTTTTACTCTACTTTAATCATCATCTCCCAACCGGAAACAACCCTTCAAACCACCATAATTATTTAGTTCTTCCTTACATAAAACATCATTCAAAGACCCTTAGGTAGCTGACATATATACAAGCGTATACAAGGTTCATACACAAAAATTCACAACCTAGCTTTGATCTGAAATCAAGACATGAAAGTCATATTTTCATGTTAAAATTCACATCAACATAATATTATGCACCCAACAACAACTTTAATTCAAGTAAGGTAGGGTTTTACCTTGTATTTGTGGCTATTTGGGGTGATTATGCTCCAAGAACTCTCAAAACTTCACCTAGAATGCCAAGAACACACACTAGTCTTTTTTCTCTCTCTTGTTTGATTTTTTTTTTCTTGGTTTTTCTCCTTCATGGCTGCCAAATTTATGGCTATTTAATAGCCCCTCCTAACTGCCATTCACCCTTTAATCTTGGCCCTTCATTTCTTGTTTTTGTTTAATTGAATGGTGGATATGCTTAGGTGTGTTCTAATAAAATTTTTACACACCAACCACCCTTTTTTGTCCACAAATATTCCCTTCATTTCTTCTTGCATGGCTGCAAAAATTCTTGGTCAATTTTCTGCCATTCATTCATCATCTCTTGGTCCAAACATTAGCCAATTACATTGCTCAAGACTGTAATCAAATGGGCCTACAAGTGAGGTGTTCCAATTATAAAATTACACACCATTCTTTATTTTTTTGTACCCCTGTAATTCCATGCATCTTGCATGAATCCTTCATACAACCTCTCTTAAATTGACACATGTCCATGGGCTACCAATCACAAAATGCCACACGCATCGTCTTAACCGTGATTTCCTATTTTCTTCAGAAACTACTAAAATCAAGTTCGAAACGAAAAAATATTTTATGTCACCATCCAACTCCAAAAATTCTACTGAATCCATTGGTAATACTTAAATTCTTCAATTCCTTCTCTATTTGGTCAAATTTGCCGTCAAAGTCACGAGCGCAGTCAAAATGAAGAAAATGCTCGTGATGCCCTGGGTAGCATAATTCACACCAAAATATACATTTCATCGCACTAATCAATTTCTTTTTTCAGCATACCCACAAATTTTTATTTTGTTAACAATAACGGCTTTCCAAAGATTTAGGGTACGGGTAAAACAAATCCAATAATTACTTTCAGGTCATGACAAAATATTATTGTACCAAAATATTCGTCTTATTACATCGATCAACTTTTGTTCTGGACATTGATATAAATTCTCATTCTATTACAAATAGTGGCTAACCAAAAGTGAAAAGGTGGGGTATTACACTTTCTATATTTCTTGTGGGTCTTTGATGCTTTGTTCCTCAAAGGTTTGCCAGGGAATGTTAATATTGTGCCCTAGAGGCAATCACTTATATATTGTATATAACACATTTTATTTTAATAAAAGGCATTATTTATCTTACAGTTTCTTTTGTTTACTTTTAAGTAATATAATTGTTCGATAAAGTCCCTAGTACAACACTATGTTAAGAAAATCATGATAGAGATCATAATATGAGATTCCTACTACACTGAATGGTGTTAGTACTTACATAGTCCCTAGTCAGAGTATTAATGAGACAGGACATCATTAATGCGTTAAGACTAGCATGTGTTAGACTTCTTGATTTGATCAGGTGGTGGTTCTCATAGCCGTGAGTATTGAGATACTCAAAGTTAACACATGAATGCTTGTTAATGGAACAAGTTCATTGGATGACCAAACTTTGAGATAATCACATGGATAACTATTTAGTGCCAGTGATATAATCTCAATATAGCAAACGTGCAAGTATCCTTAGACTTGAGATCTCCAATGTACTTTATTTGCTGAGCTTTGTACTTTGATTCTAATCTCCGGAACTCGATCAAGGGCCGCCTATGGGATGGATATTTGGTATATTGTCAGGTAAACAAAAGTAGTTGAGAGGGTCAATAAAGGATTCATCACTCCTAATAGTAGGTGCGAATATCTCACGACCACTTGTAGGAATTACTACTCGAAAAGTCCTTGGACAAGGCGATTGTGTATTGAAAATAGTTCCAATTGATACATATCTAGAGTAGTGGGTTCCTGGTACAAGTACTATTGTATTTGGGCCAGAATTAATTTTGGGGGGAGTTGGCACTAATTCCATATTCCAAACCGAATGAGATATTGTATGGTAAAATGAGTTAATTACATTGAATTTTGTTATTAAAGGGTTCATGTCAAGCCACTTGACTTTCTGGACTCTTGGGTGGTCATGATGTGATGCTAGATACCGCTCATGATCTAGGAATATAGATTTATTAATTGATGAATTAATAAACCAATCCTTATTAGAATTAATAGAATTAATTCTAATTAATTATGGATTATTAATCTCAAAGACGTTTGGATTAATTCATGTTCGCTACCAATTAACTGGGAAACCTAATAGGTCACACACAATAAAGGATTATATACTCAAGATGTTATTTGATAACATAGTGGGGTTAATTGCAAGAAAGAGAAGTTGTTGTGGATAAATTATAATTAGTTATAATTTGTGGTCGAAGTTGTAATTGTGAGAACTTGATGTTTCCAAATTTACAACTAGAAAATTCTAATTGTCTTAGAATTTTAGATTTTCAGTGGATTTTGGAACATATATTGTATATGCTCGAAACCCTAATCCAAGAGTGATTCGCACGAAAATAGGAGCCACAAAACAAACATCTTCTTCTTCTTCTTCTTCTCTCCCTCTCTCTCTCTCTCTCTCCTCTTTTGCAAAAAACAAAAACAGCCCTAGCCGCCATCTTTTTTTGCTAGCACAGGAAATTTTGGTACTTGAGTATTCCTTTGTGTGGATTACTATTAGAGATAATCACACACTGTGATTATAGTGGTTAGATGTCCAACTCTCATGAAGTTTGCATAAGAGGATTGCTGGATCGTGCCTCGACTTGAAGAAGATCAATTTTGTTCTTCAGACAATCACCCAAAGGTAAAAGCTGTTACCTTTATTATCATTATGTCTTGTTTTCCACACATAGACGGGTCCTGGGAGGATATCTCGTTTTATTTTTCGTTGTGTCGTATACGATACGAGCCTGAGATACCCAACAGGGAATAGTCAGATAGTTTTCTTTCTTCTTTTGCCACAAATTTCCACAGTTTGGGTCATATTTGTTTAGCCAATGGTTTTGCCCATTTGTTTGCCTTTGTTCCACAAATTTAATCACATAAGATCATATCAAAAAGTTTGGCATCAGAGTAAGAAAAGCATTGATTTCAATTAAAGCTTGACATCAAGAAAAAAAGCCCTACAAATTGAAGAAAAAAATAAGGGAATCCCGTAACTCAAAAACATGCTCCAAAAAGGTTATGGAATATTTGTTGTCTCTTGATTTTTTCTTGAGAAAATTGTTCCTTGATGTTATTGTAATCCTTGGAAACAAATTTATCTTGTGTTTGTGGAAAATAGGCTTGAATATGGGTAAAAATATTGGTTGTTCTTAAATAACGGGATTGCAACCAAATGTTTGATAAATATTGTATGAGGATATTTGTGGCTATAGTTGTAGGTTTTGACTTTTAATTTTCATTCCTTGGGATGGTGGGACTTGATATATCGCTGTATTATTGATATCCATGCTTATTGAACTCATATTTTCCATTGCACATTTGTGGTAGTCGTGTTCTTCATATTCCTATCTACTAGTTTTTCTTATTTCTCGTTCTTGCTAATTCTTGTTTAAAATTTTTTCATTATATTTTAGTGATTGTTCTTTCACTATTTGAGTTCTTGTTCTTTGAAATTCTTGCTTGGAAAACTTGTTTTCTAAAGATATCCAATAAGTGTTTGTTGAAATTCCCCTAAGGCCCCTTAATTAGAAAATCCATTGAATTTTGTTGGTTCACTTAATTGGACTAAATCTTTGGTCATTGAGGAGGATTGGATTGAACAAGAAGGTTTGAATGTTGAGAAAAAGACAGGAGGGAGAGATTATCATCAAAAGAGCCAACGAGGTTAAACACGAGTATAGAGTAAAAATTATTGAGAGTAAACACGCAAGGAAGTGAAGAGAGAACTGCTACTTTTTTTTTTTTTATTAATCTCTTTTACTGGTATAACTCCTTGAGTAATTCCATTGCCATGGCCTTTGAACAACAACTTCCTAGACCTAATCCAAGTGGTCCTAGTAGACTACAAGAAGAACCACTTGATGTAAGTGTTTGCAAGATTATTTTCAACCTATGATGAGAACTATACAAAATGAGTTTCAACACATGACAAGGGAGCTAACAAGGTTGAGGAATCAACTTGGAACTTCTTCTACCGCTGCATAAAGAACAGGTCAAGAAAGATCTGAAGCCCTTAATCCTAGAATGAGGGATGATGATGTCCATACTCCTCCATTAAATGCTCAATAAGTTAAAGAGTGAGACGAGCACTTTATTGGGGGATTTCAACAAACTCCCATGAGAGAGGGTTAGCATGGTATGGGATAAGGATAAGGTATGGGTCAAGAAAGGAATAGGGGAAACAATCTAAGAGAGTTGGAAAGAGAATTTGATGAAGTTGATGAATAGTATGGGGGAGAACATGGTGATGTATATAGGGAACACAAAAGATTATGGGGCAATAAAAGAGGTAGGAGAGAAAAAAATGATGAGGATATGGAGTTGAACAATATCAAGTTGAAGCCACCAACATTCTATGGGAAGAGTGATCCCGAAGCCTCTTTTAAATGGGAGAACAAAATGGAGATATACTTTTGATGCCATACCTATAGTGAAAGATCTAACGTGAGGCTACTTATCTTAGGGTTTACAGAGTATGCATTAGTTTGGTGGGAACAAGTTGGCAATCAAATGAGGCAAATGGGAGTAAAAGACATGGGTAATTACAACTTGTTAAAAGACATGATGAGGGCTAGATTTGTCCTACACCACCACTACTAAGATCTTTACTAAAAGATTCAATCCCTTAAATAAGGAAATAAAGCGGTAGAGGACTACTATAAGGAAATTGAGATGATGTTAATGAGAGCTCAAATTCAAGAGGATCCTAAGGTAACAGGGGCTAGATTCTTGCGTCAATTGAATAGGAAAATAGCCAATTTGGTAGAGTTGCACTCCTATAACCGACTTAAGAACACAGTTCATGCTGCCGCCAAGATTAAAAAGTAACTGAAGAGGATGACTTTTGCTAAGCCAACATTTCAAAGTCCGAACACCACTAGCAAGATGCTAATAAAAAAGGAGGATGCTCCCAATCCTTTCCAAATGGAGTACAACAAGCCAAGGGAAGGATGGAAGCTAAAGGAAGATTGGAAACCTAGGAAAGGTTGGAACAAGAATAAGGGAAAAGCCATGGAAAGACCACAACAAAATAGAGATATTAAGTACTTCAAGTGTCTTGGCTATGGGCATACTTCTCATAAGTGTCTAAGTAAAAGGGTTATGTACACTAACCCTTATGGAGAAGTTATAACCGATGAAGAAGAGAAAGAAGAACAATACCAAGAAGATCACAATGGAAATATGGAAGAGGAAAGTGATGAAAGGGAAGTGGTTAGCCAAAAGTATTCCTTAGTTGGAGTCACGAGGAAATCATCAAACTCCCAAGCCATTGAAGACCATAGGCATCAACAAAGGGAAAACATATTCTACACATGGTGTCTAATCTACAAGACCCCGTGTAGCGTTATTGTGGATAGTAAAAGTTGCACGGATATGATTTGTGTAAACTTAGTCGATGAATTGCATATGAAATAGATTAAATACCCCAAGCTCTACAAGCTATAATGGTTGAATGATAGTGGAGAATTAAGGGTTAAGAAACAAGTCTTGGTGTCTTTTAAGATGCGGAACTACAAAGATGATGTACTATGTGATGTGGTGCCTATGCAAGTAGGTCATTTGCTTTTAGAGAAACCTTGGCAATATGATAGGAGTGTAAAGTATGATAGGAGAAAGAATACTTATTCTATTGTCAAGGAAGGATCAACATTTACTTTAACCCCCATGCCCCTAAGTGAGGTGAATAAAGACAAAAAGATCATGAAGGAAAGAACAAAGAAAAAGGGTGCATAAGATGCTGAGCAAAAACAAGAGTTAGAGAGAAAAGAGAATGAAAGAAAAGAGAAAGAGTTGAGGGGGAGAATAGGAAAACAAGTGACATTGACCATCACGGATGGGAGTGAGCAAGGACAAGAGAGAGGAGGTAAAAGAAGAGTGAAGTATATTGCAAAAGGGAGTGAGATCATAGAAGTAATAGAGGATAAAGAACCAGTTATTCTTCTTATTTGCAAAGGATCTTATGTTTCTACTAATGATACTACCTTGTCTTTGACAAGTAAAATTGCAGTCATTCTCCAAGAGTTTGATGATGTTTTTCCAACAGAGGTACCCAAAGGATTGCTCCCTATAAAAGGAATCGAGCGCTAAATAGACTTCGTACCCGGAGCTGTCATCCCCAACTAACTGGCTTATAGAACCAATCCAGAGGAGGCCAAAAAATTACAAAAGAAAATGGAGTTTCTAGAGAAGGGACATGTGAGAAAGAGGCTAAGCCTTTGTGCGATTCTAGTTCTCTTGATTGCCAAGAAGGATGGGACATGACATGTATGGACTGTCGTGCCATCACCAATATGACGGTTAAGTATTGTTATCCTATTCCTATGCTAGATTACTTGCTTGATGAATTGTTCAGTGCAAGTATTTTCTTCAAAATTGATTTGAAATTTGGTTATCACCAAATTAGGATTAAGGAGGTGGATGATTAGAAAATGGCTTTCAAAACCAAACAAGGATTATATGAGTGGCTTGTTATGCCATTTGGGTTGTCTAATGCTCCTAATACTTTTATACGTTTAATGCATCATGTTTTAAGAGAATTCATTGAAAAATTTGTTGTTGTGCATTTTGATGACATTTTATTTATAGCAAGTCATATGTGGATTATTTAAATTATCTTCAATATGTGCTTGCTGCTTTTAGATAGGAAATATTTTATGCTAACTTGGAAAAATGCTCTTTTTGTTTGGAAATTATTACATTTCTTGGGTATGTTGTGAATGCAAAGGGGATTAACGTTGATGAGGAAAAAGTGAAAGCCATCCAAGATTGGCCCACTCCTACCACTATTACCCAAGTTTGTAACTTCCATGGGCTAGGTAGCTTCTATAAGAGATTCATAAAAAACTTTAGCACCTTAGCGGCCCTACTAATAGAAGTGGTGAAGAAAAAGGTGCGATTCATGTGGGAAGAAGCCTAACAATAAGCTTTTCAAACACTTCAGGGCAAATTGAGCCAAGCCCTAATTCTCATCCTACCAAACTTTGAGAAAGTATTTGGGATAGAGTGTGATGCAAGTGGGGTGGAGATATGTGCAGTTCTAATCCAAGATCAAAACCCCATTACTTATTTCAGTGAGAAATTGTCTGGGGCCGCCACCAATTACTTCACCTATGACAAAGAACTTTTTGCCTTAGAGAGGACCTTAGAATATTGGCAACACTACCTATTATCAGGAGAGTTTTTGATCCACACCGACTGTGAAACCCTTAAGCACCTCAAAAGTCAACAAAATATGAACAAACGGCATGCAAGGTGAATGGGGTTTATCAAGACATTTCCTTATGTTATCTAATATAAAAAGGGTAAGGACAATGTAGTTGCAAATGCACTATCCCGAAGGTATGAACTTTTAAACTCTTTGAATGCTAAAATTCTAGGTTTTAAGCTTGTAAAGGGATGGTATGGAAATGATGAGGAGTTTGGAAAAATCTTTCATTCTTGTGAAAAATGTGCATTTGCTAAATACTATAGGCATGATGGATTTTTGTTTAGGGAATCAAGACTTTGTGTGCCAAAAGGGTCTGTTAGGGAATTGCTAGTTAAGAAGGCCTATAGTAGGGGACTAATGAGATTTTTTGGTGTCGTCAAAACCTTAGCCACACTTAAAGAATACTTCTTTCGGCCCAAAATAAGAAAGGATATAGAAAAACATTGTTCCTAATGCATAACAAGTAGGCGAGCTAAATCTAGATCATTTACACATGGACTATACACTCTTTTGCCCATTCCAAGTGTCCCTTAGGTTGATATTTCCATGAACTTTATCTTAGGGTTGCCTAGATCCAAAGGGGGAAAGGACTCCATATTTGTGGTTCTTGATAGGTTTTAAAAAAAAGCTCATTTTATGATTTGTTTCAAAATTAATGATACTTCATATATTGTAGATTTCTTCTTTAAGGAGATGGTAAGGATGCATGGAATCTGAAGAATGATTGTCTAATAGGGAAACTAAATTTCTTAGCCATTTTTTGGAGGGTCTTATGGAATAAACTTGGTCCTAATCTTTTATTTTTCACAACTTGTCACCCCAAATAAATGGGCAAACGGAAATGGTCAACTGGATACTTACCCAACTGTTGAGAACCGTTATCAAGAAAAATTTGAAGAATTCGAAAAAGTGCTTACCTCACATTAAGTTTTCTTACAACTGGGCTATCGATTCTACTACTTCTTATTCTCCTTTTGAAGTTGTATATGGTTTTAATCCTCTAACGCCTTTGGACTTGATTCATTTGCCTGTAGGAGAATGCATGAATCTTAACAGAGCCAAGAAAGCAAAATTAGTGAAGGCACTCCATGAAAAAGTAAAGGCAGCCATCACGAAACAAAATAAAGATATTGTCTTTAAGCATAACCAAGGGAGGAAATTGATTTCATTTGAGCCCGACGATTGGGTTTAGGTGAACCTTGGCAAGGAGAGATTTCCTACTCAAATGAGGAGTAAGTTGGATCTAAGAGGCTATGGACCATTTCAAGTTATTGGCCCAATTGGAGATAATGCCTACAA
This sequence comes from Voacanga thouarsii, assembly GCA_026120185.1. Classification (NCBI taxonomy): domain Eukaryota; kingdom Viridiplantae; phylum Streptophyta; class Magnoliopsida; order Gentianales; family Apocynaceae; genus Voacanga; species Voacanga thouarsii. The sequence goes on from JANUWF010000328.1 coordinate 1,562,410, forward strand.
GATTGACTTGCAATAATAGTGACTTAACTCCTTTTGATGTAGGTGATGATTTGTGGAAGAATCAACTTCAAGAAGGGGAAAATGATAGGAATCAAGCCATCCAAGCAGTTTAAACTCAAGAAGGGGAGGCGATAGTGCAAGGGCCAATGATAAGATCAAGAACTAAGAGACTCCAAAACGATATTCAATTGCTCCTACAACCATACTTGATGATGAAAAGGATTTGGAGCGAAGAAGGCAGCCGCAAACTAAATTTGGTGAATGTCCCCAACAACAACCCATGCCTACAACAAAAGAGGGAGCGAAAGAAGAAGAAAATGCTAAAATCCATCTTCCAGTTTCAACCTGACACTGGCCCCAGTAGGTATACTTGGTGCCAGTTGCACTCTGCCAGCCAAAACACTGTAATTCCAGTGCTGACTTGGTGTCAGATCCAGCATCGACTCCTGGCGCCAGGTTAAGTTGGACACAGTGCTGGAATTCTAGTTCTGACCTGGCGCCAGGTCAAGCACAACTCCTGGCGCTAGGTCTAGTCAGGCAAGACCCCCTATTTTGCTAATTTTTACTATTTTTTTTTTGTATTTTCTTTATTTTAAATACTTTGTAAAGACCATTTAAGGCCTTAAACTGTCTTGGGGCCTTAGTAGTTACTTAGTTAGGGTTAGGGTTGTATAAATACATCTTTTGTAATTTGACAATCTAATTCATCTTACATTATTTCAAATTGTGAAAAAGAGCTTTAAGAGTTTTAACCTCCATATTCATCTTGTTCAAGACCTTACTTAGGGTTTAGTCTTCTCTATGTATGAGTTTCTAAATCCTTTGGATAATCCAATGTGGTTTCTCTTGATTAGATCTTAGCAGCTTTGTTTTTCTAAAGTTTTATTTTGAATTCTATTACTTGGGTGCCTATAGTTCTATTTCTTTTATTCTTGTTTTCCTTTGTTGTGTCAAGGATATTTTGGTAAATCTATAGTGGGTCTTGCTATATTTCTTGTGGGTCTTTGATGCTTTGTTTTTCAAATGTGTGCTAGAGATTATTTAGATAGTTTTCTTTCTTCTTTTACCATAAATTTCCACTGTTTGGGTCATATTTGTTTAGCTAAGGGTTTTTTCCATTTTTTTTGCCTTTGTTCCACAAATTTACTCGCACAAGATAATATCAATATTTCACCTATTCTGGCAGTGTTCTTTTCTTATTCTTGAATATTACACTTCTCCATAAAACTGTGATCACTTGGGGAGTATTACTAACCTTTTTTCCCTCTTTCTTTATTTTGCTCCAATTTAGATAGGGTTATTGTTCTATTCATGCCAATAAGGATATTATCTGATTTATGTGGGGGGGAAGGGTTAGGTTTATACTCTTTTCAAGTTTATTATGTAAGGAGTTGTTGTTTATGAATTGGGTCATGAGCTATTATACATGTTTTGGGCCTTTTTTTTTTTTTTTAATTTGAGGCGTTTTGATTTTTAGGCAAAACATTTTTCAATTTTTGTACTTTTTTTGGGCCTTGATGGTATTGTTGTTATCTCCCTTTTAGCTTGAGAATAGAATTTAACACCTATTAGATAAGTTTATTTTTGGGTAAGCTTCTATATTAGGAATGAAATAGTTAGATCTTGATAAATTAAATTAACCGTGTTTAGGCTTTAGTAAAAGTGACACCATGATGTTTCTTAGGAATTGAGGTAGTGATTGTGATGAAATATAAGCATGAAACTTTAGGTTAATCTTTGTTTTATGATTGCCCAATTTGACCTAATTCAGGGTGCGTAAATGAGAATTGAGGTAAAACAATTAGAGAATTAAACAAGGTGGTACAAAAGTTGAAAAATCTTCATCTATATCTTTACAATGCCTTTGTACTACCTCCTCTGGTTAACAAAAATATAGAAACATTTTTGGAGCAATGTTACACAAAATCTAAAAAATCATTATTATACATATTTACTAGGCTTTTGCATTACCTTACTACAAGAAATAGAAAAATAGAAAAATGAAAAAAGAATTGAGAGAATAAAGTGAGCTTAAAAACCAATCATTCACTTGCCTTTTTGGACTTTGGTGGTTAGGAGATGATAGAACTTAGAATTAACTTATTAGATCTAACTTATATAAATCACTCTACTCGGTTTCAAAACCCATAGCATCAAAATGGAACACCTTAAATGATCATAGATTTGTTTAACTTAACTTCGATAGCCTTGATTATTTCATTCTTAATTTATTAGTTTACACAAAAATCTACTTAGCTAATTGGGTGTTGGACTTGATTCTTAACTCAAAAGGGAAAAACATATTTACCATCTTGGCCTACTTATGTTCAAAAGTCCCATTTTATCATGTGAAAAATCTTTTTGCTTGTAGTACTTTTTGGGTTTACTTAAGGACAAGCAAAGATTCAAGTGTAGGAGGTGTGTGATAAGGCTTTATCATGTACATAATTTCTACTATTTTATGCTCTAATGAGTTAAATTCTTGTTTAAATCACAACTTACCACTTCATTCTCATATTATTTTGCTGGGAAATGGAAATGATTAAGGGAAAATGAAATGAGGGGGAAAAAATAGAGAAATGGAGGAAAAATGGAACAAAAGAAGAACGAGTGAAGTTTGGTTTAGGAAGAAGGCGACTGAACTTCCGTAGGCCACCAGTTATGGCCTAAGGCTGCTAGGATTTGCCCGTGTAGATATATGTTTTCTAGAAAACTGGTGGCCCAGGGAACCTTAACTTCCCTTAGCCGCCAAGTTTTGTTCGTTTACACTTTGTTTTCCCAGAATGTTCATGACCTAGGGTTAGTTCCCTAGGCCACCAAGTTGTGTAGAAATATATATAGGTGTAGTTTTGTTGGTGGGCAACATCCCTAGCCCACCTGGTTTCTTTTTATTTTGTAATTTTTTTCCAGAAACATCACAGCCTAGGGAGCTTAAAGTTCCCTAGGCCGCCTGGTCTTGTACATATACATAGTGAGATTTGTATGGCAGCCCAAGGAAGTTGAACTTTTCTAGGTCGCCCGTTTTCATTCTACCAACCTAGTATTTCCAGAAACTAGGTGGGCTAGGGAAGTTTCCCTAGCCCACCTTTGATTCTGGAAGAACATGGCAGCTTGGGCCGCCCAATTACAGAAAAGACACAAATTTAAGAGCATTTTCACATCTTACACGACCCAAACTCTTATACATGCATCCTTTACTCACCAAATCAAGAGAGGATAGTTGGGAAAAGTCTAGGGTTTCTCTCAAGAAGCATAGATCTTGTAAGTTTTAGTGCCAAGAAGAAGGAAGGACCAAGAGATCCAAGAAGAGGAAAGGAGTCTACTTGAAGATTTCAAAAGAAGGAAGAAGAAAAACTTATCTATAAGTTTGCCTTTCCTCCTTTTGTAATATTTCTTGTATTCTTATTCTAAGAGTTTATTTTTAATTATAATGAAGGGTTGTACCCTATTTTTGTGCTTGAGAATGATGTATTTCCTTTACATCTACAATTTTTGTTTTTGAGTATTTAGTTATTTGATCTTATTTAGCTATCTTTGGTTAACTGGGTTTTGATTAAGTTATTTCAATTTATTGTTCTTCCTTAATAATTTTAAGAGATGGAGTTAAGGATAGGACACCCATTTGATTAGGTTAGCATTTTCCATTTTCAATTTACCTGAAAGGGAGGTTGGGAATTAGGGCTAATAATCAAAGGATTTATAAACTTACCTAGAGATATGGATTTTGTGACCTCCAGATGGTTTGGGATGGTGAGTAATGGTTAATGCACCTTTAGGCTTGGTTGGTTAGGTAGAGATATCAATCAAACAAACATAGGGGTAGAAATCTCATAACTCGAGAGAGGGTGAGATTGACTTGTGACTCACTCTGATGGCTAGAATTAGGAATTATGGGTCCAAGAGGTACTCATTTCTTAGGTCTTAAGTGGGGGACTTCCTCTTTTTTGCATGGTCTTTCTCTTCCTTATTCCTTGGGGGTATTATGGCTCTCTCTAGTGTATAAGAACATATCTTCCTTTCTCATGTAGTTAGTTTATATCTTACATTTACTTTTGGTTAAACAATAAGGAGAAAAAGAAGTAGGAATGATAACTCTTGTTCCCTAAGGTTCTTCGATACTAGCCACCGACACTAGACTACATAATAGGTGCACTTGCCTCTATATATGTGTGTTGTATACTTTTATTTGGCATTTTAACTATTAAAACTTGTGCATGTGGAGCCCAGTGATTGAAATTTCTCTTACAAATGCAAACGCACACACCAAGTTTTTCGTGCCGCTGCCAGGAAGTTATTGGATGTTTGTAGAATTAATTCTTTTGTGGATTTTGTTGGGACAAATTTATTTCGAGTTTCCTTTCAATAAATCTACTAAGTCTTTCCGATTCATTTGGTTGTATTATTGTTGATAGTAGTGTGTTGTATATATAGTAATGGTACAGTCTTGGTATTTTGTTGGTTTAGCTATTATACTTGAAAGTAGCCTTATTGTTTGGACTTTTAGAAATATGATTCTTTATGCTATTTAATTGGTTAACTATTCTTTTTTGTATAATTAATTTATGATATGTACATATAGCTTCTTATACATTTTTATTTTGCCTTGTTTATTTTATTTTAATTTCTTATAATTGATTTGGTTATTTGTCTTGTTGGAATTTTTACTTGTATTTTTGTTTTTGCAGTATTTAATTTTCTTTTGGATAATGGAAGCCTCCCTCTATTCATCAAATTTCGCGCATCAATAATATTTTGGGAGGAAATAAGCTTCAAGACACTTAGGGAGTTTTCTTACTCTTTTCCTCCTTATTTTTGTTATTTTGTATAACGTAAATATGTTTGTATTATATTTATTTTGGACAGAGAGGATATTTTTCCATTTAAGTATAGGGGAGGGGTTGAGTATTATTCTCTATTACAATTTTAAATTCATTGTTTTGGGCAATTTTCTTGTGGTTCTTGGTTAAAATCCTTGTGTTTATTTTTGGACCAAATTTTTTTTCGCATTGATGGGTTAGTTTTCAAGATCTTGTTGGTATATGTGTTAATATGTGTTATTTTGGTGGAGTTATTATTTATCTTTTTGCTTAGGAATTCTACTTAAAACATTTCTAGGAAATTTATTTTTATATACACTTAGATATTGGGCATGCCATAGACTAAGTTTGGATAAGTAAATTAATCTTGTTTATGCCTTTGAAAATATTTGTGAAGCTTAATTCTTTGAGAATGGATGAAAACTTAGTGATGAAATATAGAGTGTGGTTCATAAGCTTATCTCTAGTTTCCTGGCTATTTCGAATTATTCATTCATTCATTTTGTGTTGTATGTTGTATTATAGGAAATTTCAATGATTTTTTGTATTTTTCATTAAAAGGTCAAATAGGAGCAAGAGGTGGGTTGTTAAATGCACCTACCTAAGTCAGGGAAAAAAAGGCTATAGGAATGCAAAAATGCATGTCCTATGATGAAAAACGAAGTGTGATGAAAAAGAAAAGAAAAGGCAAGAAAAAGAAAAAGAAAAAAAAATGCAAGGAATGCAAAAATAGCATTTAAGTTAAAATTTTATAAAAGCATTCCCTTGTAAAAAGAAAAATAATGAAAAATGAGAGGCTCCTACTTTACTAATTCAAATTGAAATGTATTATTGTATTGTTGTATCAAAGACTATGGTCTTGTTGTATTGTAATGTAGCATATGTAATATATGTACTTAGGATAGCCACGAGACTTGAGTGAGTTGTTGGATCCTATCTCATATAAATCACCTTGTTTGAAATTCTTCATTGGAGATATTGAGTGAATCACATTTATTTGGTATAAACTTGTTTAATTTCACTTTGAGGTTCATGGTTATGTCTAGCCTAATATAAGGGTATACATAGGATTAACTTGAGATGAATTCTAAGGTGGAGGATGAAATAATCTTTTTACCATTTTGACCCTATTGCATATATGCTAAGCTGTCTTGATTATTCACCTCAAATACTATGTAGAATTTTTTTCATCTTATTTGTAAATTAATTATTCTTTGTCCTTAAGAAATAATGTATTTCTCTTCAGTTGTACAACTGTTGACTTGTGAATAAATATAGGATGTTTAATTTGTACACTATTCAATTCTTTGTTCATAAATAAGTATAGTTTGCTTGAGGACAAGCAAATATTTTAGTATGAAGGTGTGTGATGAGAGCTCATCACATACATCTTTTTAGTATTTTTGTGCTTTAATTATAGTAATTCCTTGTTGAAACCATCACTTACCACACCATTCTCATCTTGTTTTTGTAAGAAATATAGAAAAGACCAATTGAAGATGAAAGTGAAGAAAGGACAAAAAATGGAGTAAAAATGGAAAAAAATGAAGAAGGCACATAAGAAGTGGCGGCCTAGGGAATTGGAACTTCCCTAGGCCGCCTATGATCAAATTTTTGAAAAATAAAAATTAAATAGTACTCGATACTATTCACATGAACAATACTAAACATTACCAATGACCCAGGGAAGTTCCGCTTCCCTCAGTCGACTACATGTGCAGCTTCATAATTGTTTGCATTTTTTCTTCATTTCTTTCAATTGTACACTATATATAGACCATTAAAAACCCTAGAAACATATTTGCGGTTGGCTAGCAACCAAGAGATCCTCTAGGAAGCCATTTTTCTCTCAAAAATGAAAAGAAGGAGCAAGAGATTCAAGGAAAAGGAATGAAGGATTGCCAGGAGCTCTCAAGGAAGAGGAAGATTTTACTTGTCTATGAGAGTATCTAACCCTTTTCTTTGTTACCTACTTTGTTACCTACTTTGAGATAAAAAGGGTTGTACACTTTTTTTTTTTTTTTTTTTTTTTTTGCTTTGGGATGATGTATTCTTCTTGGATCTATAATTTTATCTCAATGGCATTTGGTTATTTGTATTCATTGTGTTATCTTGATTGAATGGGCTTTGATTGATGTATTTCAATTTATTGTTCTTTCTTAATGATTTCAAGAGATGGAGTTGAGGATAGGACACCATTTTAACTAATTTAATATTTACCATCTTTAATTAACCTGAGAGGGAGGTTGTGGGTTAGGGCTAATAATCAATGGGTTTATGAAATCTCCTAGAAATAGGGGTTTGTGGCTTCTAGATGCTTTGGGATTGTGAGTAGTGTTTAATGCCTTCTTAGGTTTGGTCAATTAGGTAGAAATACCAAGTAATTGAATTTAGGGATTAGGGATCTCATAACTTGAGAGAGAGTAAGATTGATTTGTGACTCCCACCAGTGCATAGTGTTGAGATTTATGGATCTCAGGGGTACTCGTCTTGGACGTGTTTAATAGGGGAATTCCCATTGTTATGTGGTCTTTCTTTCTTTCAAATCTGTTGATGAACTTGTGACTCTTCTTTGAGTGAAAACTTGATAGGTTTCTTGGTGTAGTGTAATAGTATATTTCTTATGTTCATCTTAGCTAGGTAATGAAATTAGAGAAAAGTAGTGGTAATTGTTAAGTTCCTGTGGATTCGATACTTACTATTTCCTATAATATACGATGGGTATACTTATCCTATTGTGTGGTTTAGGTGATTGGCATTTAAATTTAAGACTTGATTTTTGTGGATGGTTTATAGTATTTCCAAAGCATTCGAAATCGTACACCTCAATAACCATAAGATAGCATCAACGAAAATGGTTCAAATAAGTATGGAAATTTCAAGAAAATAAGAATCTAAATATTGATAACCCGTAAAATGTAAATAAGTAGTCAAAACTCATTATTTTAGCCATAAATGTTCTCACAAGACATTTATTAAATACCTTGGTTACAATCTCATCACTAAAAACTAATGAGATTTTTAACCCATGTTGAAGCCCATTTTCATCTCAACCACAAGATAAAAATAATCCCAAGCAATACACCAGCATCAAGGGTCATTTTTCACATGTTAAACTTAAGAGAAATGAAAGTTATCTTGACCTTTTTGAAGCATTTTTTTTCAACTATGGGATTGGCCTATTTTTTTCACCTTTCTTGATCTTTGTTTCTTGATTTCAAGCTTTGATTGGAATTAAAGCTTTCCTTGCTCCGATACTAAATTTGGTGTGACCTTGTGGGTAATTTTTCTTGGACAAATTTGGTGGCCAAATGGTGGAATAGTACAAAAATTAGAAATAATGGAACAAATGAAAATTACCCTTCCTAAAAATTAACAACCCAAGAAGAACTAAACTTCAAGAACCCTTAGTCTAGTAGGGTAGATCTACTACAACTATACCTTAATTCCATTAAAATAACAAATGATTTACTAATACAAGGATATAAGCTCTAGGCACTCAATTAGCGACCCAAAAAAAAACACGGATGAATAAACAGTCTAAAACCCAATCTAAAGAACGTAACTAGATTATCCAATAAGCTTTAGAGTCACAAATAAGACTGGACTAATCCCTTAGCATGGTCCTGAAGAAAAGACAATCAAAGAGGAAGAAACTCGTATGAATCTCTTCATGAAATTTGAATATATAAGATTGATTGAGTTGTCATGTTACATAACGGATTATTTATACAACCCAAGCCCTAAAACTTAGTCTAGTGAGGTCCTAAAACAAGTTTAAGCCTAAAAATTTCATTATAAAGTATTTGAAATAGAAGATAACTAGAGAAACCATCAAAATACACAAAGTGAGCCGGTGCCGGTTGTGCTACTAGGCCTAACATTGGATGAGCACTGTTGAACCTCTGGTAGTCCTTTTCAAGCCTTCCATTCCTTGTTCAATCTTCTTGGTTCCCTTTTGATCTCCCTTGGCCTTCTCTTCATATTCTTCATCGGTTGTCAGCAAATTAAACTCTTTTAAGCTATCAAATATCTCCCAAGGTTCTTCCATCTTTGCATAAAGCTTCATAAATGCTTGAATTTTTTCTTAGAATTGTTTATCCTTACCCTTATCATTAACTTTTGCATAATTAGTTGAGGGCCTTGAGTGTCTCCTCTTTCTTATGCTTGTCTCTTATGATGAAGCGAAGTTTCTTCATATATGTCCCCCAATATTATAAGCTCCATTTTATGCAAAAATTGGGAATGGATGAACAACTCATATAATATTTCATCCACATTTTATGTGGAGTGGAAGAATGTGATTTCAAGTTTGAGCAGTATATTTATGCCTTATAATTTTAGCTTGAAAACATAAACCATGCCTTCAATCAAATCAAGTTAACAATTCCTACAAAATTTTCACTAAGCCTACAAAATTTTCACTAAGACAACTTGTACATAAAGAAAAAATTAAAACATAAAAGTCCAAGAAAGAAATATATAGAATAGAAAACACAAGGCCGATAGTAGAGAAAATGGGGTTTGAAAAGAATTCCGAAACAGAACCAAGAAATCCACAAAGGAGAAGGAAACTATACTCAGTCACATAAAATCACTTGTGCAAATATGACAACCATTTTAGTTTCCAATAAAATTCATTGTACAAATAGGACTATAAACTACAACAATCTATATAATCATCCTTTCAAACAATATCAGTCATCCCTTTTCAATTACTTCTAAATTAAAAAAAATTGCTCAGATGTTAAGAAATTGTAAAGCAATTGGAGTAGGAGATATACCTCACAGTAGGATTAGAGGAACAATATCAAGAACATAGGTGAAACTGGTTTGCCTTTGTTGTTGCTTGTCTATGATTAATAGGGGAGGTCGCCAATAGCTATAGAGGCTAGTGCTAGCAATAGAACTTGGCAGTAACTATGCAAAAAAAAAAAAAAAGAAGGAAATGGCAGCTTGCGAAGAGAGGAAGAAATAGGTGGTAGAGAAGGTAAAAGGAAGAGAAAGAACTGGGTTGGCAACATAGAAAAAAAGGAAGACGGAAAAGAAATGGCTGCAATTGGAGTGATCAGGGACGAAGAAGAAGGGGAAAGATAGAGAAAAAATGGCTGTGATTGGAGAATAGGGATGGAGAAGAATGGAGAAAATGGAACCCGTATTCCTTTTTTTCTTTTTTTCTTTTTTGAATTTTGCTAGAGTAAACATGATGGTTTATAATTGTCATATTTTATTAAATGCAACGGTTAAAAATTAATCACCATTTTTGTAAAAGGTCATATTTGTTTCAATTCTTAAATATATATTTTTCTCAAACTACTTTACACACACACACACACACACACACATATATAGAAATAGTATGTATGTGTGTATGTGTGTGTGTGTGTGTATACATATATATATGTATATTATGGTTCTTATAAATATAGAAATATTATATTCAAATTTAAATTAAACGAAATCTATTTCTTACATATATTAATTATAAAAAAGAAATGGTGTGTATATTTATACACACACATATAGGTACATACATATATCTTCTAGTGCATCGTCTACATTGATAAAGGACATTAAGAGGTTAAGGGTACAACTAGTTACAAGGTAAACCTATGGAGATTGCTTAACAACACAATACGTCTGTATGTCATTCTGCAACATATTGGTTTCAGCTGTGTTCCCAATGCAGTTTTTGCTGCCAATATTTAGAACATATTGATAATATTTTCATTCATTTTCCTATGATTTGGCAAATATGGGCGAGAGAATCAAATATCCTTGGGATTTTCATTGTCTATTTTAGCTCCATGCAATCAGTTTTTCAAACATTAGTGGTTTACTACTATTCCAGGGCGTTCTTTTGAGAGAATTTTTCTAACTGGTGCTATTTGGAAAATCCAAACCTATAAAACTAATGCCATATATGAGGAGGATGTATATACTTCTCTTGAATGCTTGTGGAGGTAAAAATGGCATTTCTAATAAGTAGACTTTTGGGGATCTCGTTGCATTTTTCCATCAAGTTCTTTCCCTAGAAACACTATATTGCTACATCACTACAGCAAAAGAGTACTTTTGTGTCAGGTGATTTTCAATACAAATGAGTACACACTTAATGTAAAATGTTTTTTGCATCCGCTATGCAATGGAAATTAAGGCATCGCAATGTTAGGCAACGCAAATAATTTGCATCCACAATCTCCAGTGGCAAATTCTATTTGCAACGCTAGTAATCGTTTTTGCATCATTTTTGTCTAACGCAAAAACTAGTATGAATGGCCAAGTACTAGAACACCTTTGTTTTGCGATGCAATTACCAATGCAAATATGCTTTTGCATAATTCTGTCACAAACATGAATCTTGGGTAGCAAATACTATATGTTATGCAATTAAACTTGTTGCATTGTTATTTTTTGGAAGAGAATGACCAAGTGTTATGAAACCATTGTTCAACTATGCTATTACTGATGCAAAAAATCTTTTGCATCTAATAATTTTGTTGCAACCAAAAATCTTTGGTGGCAAATACTATTTGCAATGACATTAAACTTTTTTTCATCATTATTTTTCAGATGAGAACGACCAGCTATTAAGACACCTTTATTTAATGATGCTATTACTGATGCAAAAAATCTTTTGCCTTTAATAATTTTTGTCTTAAGTAATAATTATTAATCATAAATGTAAAAGAGATATTTTTTTTACGTCTATGATTCTTGTCAAAAATAATTTTTTTGCCAACGAAAATAAGTTAATAATTAAAGTTGTCAAATTTTCTTAATCAATGAAAATAAAATATTTTTCATGCAAACAAAATATAAATTGTTTAGTTTTTTTTTTCCATTTGAGACCGTTTTATTTCATCGAAAACAGTTGAACACCAATAGAATAATTATTTTGTAAATTAATTTTAGTTTCTTCACCATTCATTATTATCATAAAAATGAAAAAAATAAACAATGCAAAAAAAAAAAAAAAAGCCAAACTAAAAAATTAAAATCATTATTTTTTTATGGTTTTTCATTCCTATATATATATATTTTTTTTGTTACCTTTTCGTTTTGTAATAAAAATAACATGTAAGTATTTATTTTCAACAAATTAATATCTTACGTAATAATCAAAAGCCTAAATATGAAACCTTTGAAGTATTTTTATAGCTATACTATAATAAAAAATCTAAAATACGAAAAAGTATAATATGTATAATAAATAAATATTCTTTTTAATAACCAAACTACGACTCATAACTAGGGGATTGTTATTGTCTATCTATTGGTGAGCAATGCACAGATATGTATTAAATATTTAACTAAAAAAAATGTTATTCAAAGAGAAGTGCCTATGAAAGGGCGCAAAGTGCCAAAGAGAAAAAAACAATTGCAGAAAGGTTAGTAGAAAAAATAGTTCTATTTCAAAAAGCTAGAAAATTTTGTTCCCATAGAGCAAGTGATTCTTATTATCTTTGTCTCAACATATGCAAACATTTGTTTCATGTAAGTTTTTCATGCATCACAAAGTGTATGACTCATAATGCAATAATACAGATGGATACTAGTTTCTATCTTCTTTCTTTCTTTTTGGTTTGAGCAAATGTGGGGAAAGTGGAAAAATCTCTTCAAAGACACTTGAACATTGTTGGGAAATATGCCCTCTTAGACTAGGTTTCTGATGTAAATATCGAATGTTTTAATAAAAGAATTTATTTTCAAAAATTATTTGTGAATTTACATTTTATATGTGCACAATTACATTTGGAAAAGACCCATTATGTTTAAGTGAGTGGTCCATATGAATGAAGGTCTTTCACAGTAAAGTATGGATCACGGACTACTAAACACATAAACATTTGTTCTTAACCGATTGATGAGAATGGGAATCTCATCATATTTAGGTTATTATGTTGTGAATTCCAAATAGAGAATGGCTTACCTTTAACCAGTGAGTAGTCCATTCACTTCATAACAAAAGCATATTTCGAATATGTAGAACAGGACCTGTAGTAGTGGTTTTTTAAAAGTACTATATGGTAGAAACTTAGACTACTACTGCTACAGCATGGACTAGTACTTTACGACTTGAGTATGAGTTGGTAGTCTGACGAAGCTGGAAGCATGTACTTTGATAAGCACATTAAACATGTTGGGCTCCATGTCTAATGTGCTCCAGTCCAAACATGAGTACATGACCACTGCGTATGATATAACTTAAACATTAGCCACGATGTTCGCAGATAAGAGCCGACCTGTAAGGCAGGAGGCTCTTCAAACTATTATAAACACTAAGATGGCTGAGGAAGCATCAGTCAGAGAGCATATGCTCAAGATAATTGCTACTTTCGAGGAAGCAAAAATCTTAGGGGTTGTCATTGACCCCGAGAGCCAAGTGGACATGATTCTCGAATATCTACTGGGTTTCTTTACTCAATTCAAGTTGAACTACAACGTGAACAAGTTAAACATGGGTTGAACTGAGTTGATAAAGGAGTTCCAGATGGCGGAAAAGGTCATGAAACCACAATCAAAGGCTATGATTGCTAAGGCTTCATCTTCTAGAACTAGGACCAAGCCTAGGAATTTCAAGAAGAAAAAGGGGAATGCAGCGGTCCAGCCCAAGACCCAGCCCAAAGACAAACCTAATAGCAAGTACTTCAAATATGGACTGAAATGACACTAAAAAAATGAGTGTCTAGATCTTCAAGCCAAGAAAAACCTCACATGTAATGTTTTCTATCTAGAGTCTATATCAATGGTTGGATCAACTTCCACTTTGATTGTTGATTCAGGAGCCACTGATTATATCTGTAACTCATTGCAGGGGTTTAGAAAGATTAGAAAACTCCAAAAGGACGAACATGGACTACGTGTGGGAAATGGAGCACAAGTTTGGGCCCTTGCAGTGGGAGAGTTGAATCTTGTTTTTTTATTGTAATAGAATAGTGGTTTTGAAAGATATTTTATATGTATCTAGATTTCAAAAGAATTTGATTTCGGTTGCAAAACTAATAAATCAAGGATATTCTGTATCTTTCCATGCTAGTATTTCTATCAGTAGAGATGGAGAAATTTTATGTACTGGGCACATGTATGCAAATCTATTTTTCGTAAACCCTATTAACAATCAATTAAACAACATTTAATCTGAACCTTTAACAAGAAAGAGAAAAACCAATGTTAATGACTCTTATCTTTAGCATCTAAGGTTGGCTCATATAAACTCAACCAAGATTCAGAGGTTAATCCATGATGGGCCTTTAGGCTCATTGAGATTGGAAAATTGGCCTCAGTGTGAGCCCTGCTTGATGGGAAAGATGACCAAAAAGTCATTTACTCCTAAGGTGGATAGAGCTAAGAAGGTATTGAGTCTTGTTCATACTGATGTGTGTGGACCCATGTCTACACCAGCTAAAGGGGGTTTTGGGTACTTCATTACTTTTACGGATGATTGTATGAGGTTTGGTATTATTTACCTGATGAGACGCAGGTCTGACTCTTTTGATAAGTTCAAAGAGTTTAAGGCTGAAATGGAATGTCGGACAGGTAAATTGATCAAGACCTTACGATCAGATCATGGTGAAGAGTACCTCCTGGGTGAATTCAAGGACTACATGGTACATCATGGGATAGTATCCTAGCTCTCTGCACCGGGGACACCCTAATAGAATGGAGTAACTGAGAGAAGGAATAGGACATTGATGGAGATGGTCCGAAGCATGATGTCTCATGCTACTCTTCCAGTATCTTTTTGAGGATATGCCCTGGAAATAGTGGCATACATTCTAAACTTGGTGCCTTCCAAGTCAGTACCTAGGACTCCCTATGAGATGTGGATTGGGTGTAAGCCAAGTCTGAATCATCTTAGGATATGAGGTTGTCCAGCTTATGTACTGGTTAATGGAGACAAGTTGGAACCAAGATCAGAAATATGCCATTTTGTTAGGTATCCAAAAGGGACAAAGGGTGGTTACTTTTATCATCCTACGAAGCAAAAAGTACTGGTAAGTACAAATGCTAGATACTTAGAGGATGATCAGAGTACTTCCATGAAAGGTTCAACTAAGTTGGAACTTGGGGAGAAGTTATCTTCGGAATCAACTTCTTCTGACCCGATTGTGGAACAAGAAGAGGCACAGCCTCAAGAGCCTGTACAATTTGAGCCTCGTCGTAGTGGGAGAGTGTCTAAGGTTCTAGAGAGATAGACTAGAGAAGCTTTCAAGCTAGTCTCCGACCATCAGGAATAAGACCCCACTAGATACGAGGAGGCTATTACTGATGCCAATGCAAATCTATGGCATGAAGCAATGAAAGCCAAGATTGAGTCTATATACTTCAATCAGGTTTGAGATCTTGTAGCTTCACCTGAAGGGATAAAACCCATTGGGTGTAAGTGGGTATATAAGAGAAAGAGAGGAGTATATGGGAAGATGGAAACCTTCAAAGCTAGGCTTGTGGCGAAATAGTATACTCAGAAAGAGGGAATCGACTATGAGGAAACCTTTTCCTCGGTAGTTATGCTTAAGTCCATCTGCATCCTCCTTGCCATTGCATGTCATTATAACTACGAGATATGGTAAATGGATGTCAAGATGGCATTTTTAATGGCCATCTTAGTGAAGACATCTATATGTCCCAACCGGAAGGCTTTATTGCTGAAGGTCAAGAACATATGGTTTGCAAGTTTAAGAAGTTCATTTATAGACTTAAGCAGGCATCGAAAGTATGGAACATTCGTTTTGATGAGACTGTAAAGTCTTATGATTTCACTCAAAACGAGGATAAACTATACGTGTACAAGAAATTTAAAGGTATTAATGTGGTTTTTCTTATCTTGTAGATGGATAATATTCTACTCATTGAAAATGATATAAGGTCATTGTCATCTACAAAGATTTGGTTGTCTAGTCAATTCAATATGAAAGACTTGGGAGAAGCCAGCTATTTTCTCGGGATTAGACTTCTTAGAAATAGGAAGCAGAAAATGTTAGAATTATCCTAAGCGGCATATATTGATAAGATGCTGGCCAGGTATAGTATGGACTCATGCAAAAGAGCTCTAATTCCTTGCAGACATGGGTTGTCATTTTCCTCAAGGGACTGTCCTAAGTCTCAAGAAGAAAATGACAGAATGAATAGGATTCTCTACGCTTTGACTGTGAGAAGTCTCATGTATGACATGCTGTATACTAGGCCAGATATCTGCTTTGCCGTAGGCTTGGATAGTAGATATCAGTCAAACCCTAGAGAGGTTCATTGGCAAGCTATAAAGCATATTCTCAAGTACTTCAAGGGAACGAGAGATTATATACTGGTTTACAGGATTGATGACTTGGTTCCTACAGGATACATAGACTCAGACTTCCAAGTAGATAAGGATAAGAGAAAAACCACTAGTGGATATGTCTTTACCTTATCTGGAGGAGCCATTTCATTGAAGAGTATCAAGCAATCTTGCATTGCTGACTCAACCATGTAAGCTCTGTATGTGACAGCATCAGAGACATCCAAGGAAGCAGTCTGTCTCCGAAAGTTCCTTTAAGAACTTGGGGTCATGCCATATATGGACAGGCCGATTGTGATGTATTGTGACAATACTAGAGCAATATCACAATCCAAAGAACCCAGGAACCACAAGAAGAGAAAGCATATCGAGAGGAAGTACCACCTAATCCGGGATTTCATCTATAGACGGGAAGCCGTGGTGGAACAGATTGTCTCCGAGAGCAATCTAGCTAATCCATTCACCAAGCCTTTGGATGAGAGAGTCTTCAAGAGATACTTAGACACTATAGGGGTGGGCACCTATGGACTTAATTAGTCTTAGAGTGCAAGTGGGAGATTGTTGGGAAATATGCCCTCTTAGATTAGGTTTCTAATGTAAATATCGAATATTTTAACAAAAGAATTTATGTTCAGAAATTGTTTGTGAATTTATATTTTCTCCGTGCACAATTATGTTTGGAAAAGACCTATTGTGTTTAAGTAAGTGGTCCATGTGAATTGAGGTCTTTCATATTAAGGTATGGATCACGGGTTACTTAATACATAAACATTTGTTCTTAACTGATTGATAAGAGTGAGAATCTCATCATGTTTAGGTTATTATGTTGTGAATTCTAAATGGGGAATAGCTTACCTTTAGCCAGTGAGTAGTCCATTCACTTCATGAAATAAGCGTAATTCGAATAGTAGAACAAGACCGGTAGTAGTGGTTTCCTAAAAGTACTATATGGTAGAAACTTAAACTACTACTGTTATAGCATGGACTAGTACTCTACGACTTAAGTATGAGTTAGTGGTCTGACGAAGCTGGAAGCATGTACTTTGATATGCTATAATTGAGGTTCTATAGTAGGGCCAATATACTTTCATGTTGGGTATATGTGACTAGTTAGTTAAGACAGACTTATACAATATAGTTTCTACACTATGTCACCCATTGTGGTTATCTGAATGATCTAAATATCCAGGACCCTAGGAAACATAACTTGGATGTTTGCTTTAGGGTAGCTCCCTTGGAAAGTGGAAACAATCCAGAAAGTCATGGATCATTGGACTAGAAGGCTAAGGATAGTAGATGTCATTTAGAGAGGTGTTAGTACATTTCTTCCTCTCTAACGTACGGTAATGTATAGAGGGGTATTTTAGTCGTTACACCTGTAGGTCGGAGACTTTGTTAATGCAGCATTATCCTTGGGGTCAATATTTTCTTATGGTGATATTATGAAATATTTAAAATGCAAAATAAAGCTATTTATATGGCAATGGTATTTTGATCATTTTAGTAGCCAAGACGATATGTCTTTTGGTTCCCAGTATAAACTGTGAGTCCTAATTAAATACAGGCTAAGGAATTGATCTGAAATTAAATAGAATTTATTTTATCTAAGTAGATTTAATTGATGGGTTAGAATATAATAAAGGTCCATGAGAGAGAGAATTAATCAAATTAGTTTGGTGGGTTAATTAATTATTCAGGACTTTGGCACAGTTTGAATAATTAAAGATTAACTTGAGACTAAACTAATATAAGCTTGTTAATTGGACTAGTTTATTTGGGTTGGGAAATTAATTATTTGTTGGGCCAATTAGTTGGTTCTAATTGGAATAATTAATTTAGTCCAAAAGGTTAAACTAAGAGTCCAATGGTCCAATCCAGTTTAACCTAGGGTTTTATTTAGGTTAAACAGGAGGATTGGAAACAACGTTATTTTTAGACGGCTTCTTCTCTGTGAAAAAAAGAACTAGGCATCTCTCTCTCTCTCTAGAAAATATTCCTTAGTTTGTGAGTTGTTCACAAAACAG
The DNA here is from genome assembly GCA_026120185.1 of Voacanga thouarsii. Classification (NCBI taxonomy): domain Eukaryota; kingdom Viridiplantae; phylum Streptophyta; class Magnoliopsida; order Gentianales; family Apocynaceae; genus Voacanga; species Voacanga thouarsii. The sequence goes on from JANUWF010000328.1 coordinate 1,580,529, forward strand.
AATTAAGCAGGCCATATACTGGAAGATCGAGAGTTTGGTGCTCACCTACATGCAAAGGCGGAGTAGGAACCTTACAGAAATCGCACCAGAGGTTTCCACCAGCACACCTACCTCGATTCCACACATTTCGATCCAGCCAATTCTTAGAACGAGAAAAAGAGGTAAAAAAAATTTTAACCTCGAAACCTATACAAAGCTCAACCAGTGCCGGCTCTGTTTGGATATTTCCCTGTTCTTCAGCTTCTCCAGTTTTTTTTTTTTTTTTTGCTTCCGCTGCGTGCCCTGTGTTTTCCCTTTTCTATACCTTTAAACATAAGTTCCTAGCAATTTCCAGTACTATATGGGAATATCTTCATATGCATAAATGTCCACAAACACTACACCTAGATTAAGAATGCCTTATACTCTATGCATAAGGCAAAATTACCAAAATATTCAATAGGTAGCAACCTATAGCATACATATTCAATAGGCAGTATTACCAAATATTCAATAGATAGAGATGCATGTAAACATGTATGAATAAGATGTCTTTTATGAAATCAAGCTATCCGAATAAAACTGTTGTTGCAAGTTGATAAGTTGGCTACCTCCAATCATATCTTTCACTAAGACTTAGTGGTATTGTTTGCGCAATTTATAAACTCTCGATCTTTTTGCAAAGGAACGTTAACTCAGCTACAAAACAAGATAGTTGCATAATTCTTCCTCAAAAAAGGGAACCAGGGGGATGGTGAAATAGAGTTTTATGGAATAGAGGTGTTGTCTATATATCAACTATGTAATTATTAGTATCTGATTCACCTACTAATAAATATCTTGTTGCATTAAGCCCTCATTCTTTGCATGGAACAATCAAGTAAAACACCCCAAGCTACTTCATAAAATTTTATGCATCAAACTAAGTATCAAAATGTTAAAGTGCAATCAGAAACCATAACTTATTTTCAAACTAACTACTAAAAATTGACATTATGTTCAAAGAAATCAATATTCACAAATATCGTACCCATCACTTCCCTGGATTACTAAGCATTTCATAAGCAAGTTGTAATAGGTTATAGCTATACTCTTCTAGCAAAGCAAATAGACTGTGTAGTCAAACATTCTATGTTTTAAAGTTATTTTCTATTCCCAGAGAGAATAGGACACAAAATTTAGCTTTCGTAGCTTTACACCCTTTCTTATTTTTAGATTTCTAGAAAAGAAAAAGATCTAGTACGGCATATGTAACAAGCTGCAGAAATAACACTAATGTATCTACAAATTATGTTTCTGACAAAAACCTCAACGCTTATAGAGAAATAAGTTATCCATCAATTGGGACCCAAGCAAATAGCAAATGATATTCAACCATCCTAATGTGTAAGGAGAGGAAAAGTAATGTAGTTGAAGAGTCATAGTCCTGTGGTATAAAACCCATTTTCTTTTCCCATACACCCTACCCAGCATATGGAATCAGACGAATAAAGTTTTATCATATGCATACTAGTTGGCAACTATTTATATCAGACACGTGTTTATAGTCCCAAAACACCTTACACAAGATTAATACAGTTGATTAACTAGACATCAATTTAAAAATAAACCATAGAGAAGGACATAGTAAAAGTCCAACCAAGATAGAACGAAGGTATGTATATGAACTAAACCTAATAATGCAGAAAATATCAATTACATGCCTCAACAAAAGGTTACATAAAAGCCTAAACACAACCTCAATTAGGTAAGAGGTATAACCTATTGACAGTAAAATGTTACAAATTCATCAAGACTATTTCTAAACCCTATTAAAGCTAAAACATAACTTGCATTTGTAGTTTAGTCTCTTATAAGATGTCTAACATAAACTATAAAAAAAAAAGAAAAAAAAAAGACAAGCTAAAGGAACATGAATATAACCCCTGTACTTCTTTTAGTCTTACATATAGGTAGGCACATGGAATTCGGAAATGCAACTAGATCAAGTTTCACAGAAATGAATTATTATCTTAGTAAAATTGGCTACCTCCTTGGTCTATGACATATTGAAAATAAAAAAAGTTATACCTAAACTAAGGAGAATAAATCAATGGAAATTCATTGTATTCATGCTCATGAAACTTACTATGGATTTTATTCATTTTTACGATGAGTACTGCTTTGTTTGTTCTTCCCAAAAAAGAAAAAAAAAATAAAATTATAACAAAGCTGCGACATCTACAATTTGTGTATAAGATAGACATATCATCTACTGTTTTTACAGCATCTCCTAATGCACTGGTTTTTTCTTCCATTTCTTTTTTTCCATCCATTTGACATGCTTCAGAGAAAGGGACATGCATAGGCAGACATATCTTTTCTTTTTTTTTTTAATTGTGGACAAGAAGTAGCTATACCACTCTTATCAAGCTCTAAATATTTAATAGGTAGTTGCCTATATTTCTCAAATTATCAAAAGTGCTCAAGTAAGCTAAAAACATGTTTTGGGGAAAGAAAAAGAGGTTAGCAGAAAAACAAGTCAAGCAATATTTTACAACTGAAGTTGTTGAATTTGAAGTTTTAGATGTATTCAACCAATTAATGTTGTTGTATATTAGCTCTCTTAGTTTAGCTGGACACACTCCAATAGCATTTTAGAAAAGAAATTGCAACTTTACTACAAATTAGGACTCCTACTTTCTATGAAGAAAACTATATGCAATGACAACTAATAGTAGAGAACCCAGATTCATAAATGTCAACTCACTTGATGCTTCCTTTAGGGTAAAGCAATAGCACAATTCCAAACTATTGACACCCACTATCCTCATGACAAAATTTTTAGGTTAAGTGCTTGAATACTTAGAATATAAATGAGCAACTACCTACTTGATAAAAATTTTCAACATTACAGTTTAAGATGTTAAAATACAAGAGAGTTTTCACATCAAAATTAATGAATTCATGTGTAAGACTGCCTATGCCTATTTGAGATATTCAAGTGTTTAAAACAAGAATCACACTTGCAATTAAAATAAAAAAAAATTAAGGATAGCATATTGCAAAGCATATATTGACCTAACTAGATTAGGAGAAGGAAATTTTAAACAGGTTTTTAATAAGTAGGAGCATAAGTTTGAAATTTGACACGTAAAATAAACTAAAGAATAGCTAATCCAGAATTTACTAGTACTTGATGGCCACTGTAGCTAGCAACGGTTGAAAATCCTCATCAAACATCATGCTTGGCATGATTAGTTACAAGTGAATATCTTTGTTTAGAACTTTTGCAAAGTCTTATTATCTATAACCTTTTCCTATCTTTAACTATGTGTAGGGAAAAAAAATGAAGGGTAATATGCACTAGCAAATACTAGTAAAAGATTAACCCCTTTGGTGTCACAAAGAAACTATAGTTGTATCGACCTAGTCATGTACCATATGCAATCTTCCTATAGTACATTTTTCAAAAAAATATCATATTTTACTCAAGTTTATACATCCCAAACAACTCCCAACAAAGAATTGATGCAAAAATTTTAGGTTTATAAAAATTATTGAATTTAAATCCATCCCTAGTCAAGTTTTAGTTAAAACATTGATCCCAAATTACGCATACGAACAAGTATACCCATCGCAAACATAGTATTGGGAATTAACGATAATTGATCCTCAAAGAAACAATTATACACTAATCACTTTTTATTCATTGTTTAATCAATCCAATAAAGTGATAAGATAATAAAAAAATGAAGAAAAATATATACAACTCAATGATGTAAAAATATGCAATTTAGACAAATACTCTTAAAAACATGCTAATGAATCACTTAGCAATATCACAATCAAGTGTTATCATGGTTTTATGAAGGATTTAAAATAGACCTACTTTATTTGCAATCTATGTACTCACCATCTTCTAGTTAAATTATTGAACATATTCTGTCTCAACTAATTTACCCAAAAGTTGCATTAAAATTAATCCCCATATAAACCCCTATATTCTATGTGATTTAAACCATGAAATTAGTTAATGAATCCATATTTCAGCAATCATCAACTAACAATTGATTACCCAAGTTCTTGACAATTAACCCATTTTTCAATCAAGTTAAGAGATAACAAATATGAAATTAATTAGATTTAAACTATTATCAACCTTTTTTTTAAGAAAGCTAACAAAAAGAATCAATTAATCGACTTCATAATAAAAATAAGTAATCAAATTCCAAGACAAATAATTAATCGATCAAAAGACTAAATTAATTAAAAATTATAAATCCAAGAATAATATCTGAATACAATCAAAGAATTAAATCCATCATTGTTCAAGAAAAAAAATAAAGGAAAGAGATAAATACTCATAGACAAGCCTTTCAATTTCCAATAAAAACTTTTTCAAAACCAATAATCCTTGATTAATTTCTCTAGAGAAAATATGGTGGTACACTCTAAAATATTTTTCTAATGATCCATATTGTGCACATTTTTATTACATACGTGAACAGCAAATTTATTAGCACAAGAACTTCCTAAAAATCCTACAACAAGAATGAGTAATTTTCTAATAGAATTCTAAACAAAAATAAAGAAGTCCACCATAAAGAAGTCCACCAACTTCATCACGAGGAATTGGATACTCTGTTTATCATTTTGCACTAAAGTCCTTATTCCTGCTAAAGCCTAATTTTGCTTTATCACAGCCACTGACGAACAAGCCGTTTCCTTTTCCTTTTAGCCTGAAGCCGAGTGAATTGGATGCCGAGCCGATGGCTTATTCTTGCTGAAGCTGCGTCATCTTCCTTGCCAAGTTGCAAACCAAGTTGAAGCTGATCGAGCCATAAAGCCATTTTCTTTATCCTTCTTTCGAGCCACGGCTAGCCTATTTTTCATGCAAGTTAAGAGATAACAAATATGAAATAACTTACATTGTAACCATTATCAATCCTTTTTTCCAGCATGCTAACAACAAGAATCAATTAACCAACTTCATAATAAAAATAAGTAATCAAATCCAAAGATAAATAATTAATTGATCAAAAGACTAAATTAACTCAAAATCATAAATCCAAGAATAATATCTAAATACAATTAAAGAATTAAACTCATCATTGTTAAAGAAAAAAAATAAAGGAAAAAGATAAATACTCATAGACAACCCTTTCAATTTTCAATGAAAACTTCTTCAAAACCATTGCTCCTTGAGTAATTTCCCTCGAGAAAATATTGTGGTACACTATAAAATATTTTTCTAATGATCCATATTGGGCACACTTTTATTACATACGTGAATGGCCAATTTATAGGCACAAAAACTTCGTAAATTGGAACTTATCAAAGGATATAATGAGGGCTAGGTTTGTTCTACCACTACTATCATGATCTCTACCAAAGGCTTCAAACACTTAAGTAATGAATAAAAGCATGAAGGATTACCATAAGGAAATAGAAGTGATGTTGATGAAGACTCAAATCCAAGAGGACCATAGAGCAACAATGGATAGGTTCTTGAGAGGATTGAATAGGAAAATTACCAATCTGTTAGAGTTGCACTCCTATGACCATTTTGAGGATATAGTTCATGCTATTGTGAAGATTGAAAGGCAACTAAAGAGAAAGGCCTTTACTAAGCCAATATTTTCAAATATGAACACTAGTACCAAGATGCCAACTAAGAAGGATGATCTCCTAAACCTTTCCAAAAGGAGTACAACAAGCCAAGAGAATGATGGAAGTCTAGGAAAGATTGAAAACCTAGGGAAGGTTGGAACAAGGATAAGGAAAAAGCTATGGAGAAGCTAAAAAAAAAAAAAAAAAATAGAGACATCAAGTATTTTAAGTGTGTTGGCTATAGACATACTTCCCATGAGTGTCCAAGCAAAAGGGTTAGGTACACTAACCCCTATGGAGAACTCAACTGCCAAAAAAGAAAAGGAAGAAATGTACCAAATAGACTAAGAAGAAAATATAGAAGAGGGAAGTAATGAAAGAGAAGTAGTTGTAGTGTCAATTAACAAGACTCATTGTAGTGTCATTGTGGATAGTGTAAGTTGCACTAATGTGATTAGTGCAAGCTTAGTTGATGAATTGGGGATGAAATAGATTAAACACTCCAAACCTTACAAGTTATAATGGTTGAATGATAGTGAGGAATTGAGGGATAACAAAAAAAGTCTTGGTATTTTTTGCCATGGGGAAGTACAAAGATGATGTGCTATGTAATGTGGTGCCTATGTAAGTGGGTCACTTCTCCTAGGGAGGCCTTAGCATTATGATAGAAATATGAGCATGATGGGAGAAAGAATACTTATTTCATTCCCAAAGAGATGGTCCAAATTCACTTTTACCCTATGCCCCCAAGTGAGGTGAACAAAGACAAAAAAAAAAAAAACAAAAAAAAAAATCATGAGGGAAAGAAAAAAGAAAAAGGGAGCAGATGATGCCAAACAAAAATAAGAGTTAGAGAGAAAAGAATAAGAGAGGAAAGAAAAAATATTGAGGGAGAGGATGGAAAAATAAGTGCCTTTAACCATCACGGACGGAAGTAAGCAAAGACAGAAGAGGGGAGGTAAAAGAAGAGTGAACTACTTTGCGAAAGGAGTAAGGTCATATAAGTAACAGAAGCTAATAAACTGGTTGTATATCTTATTTGTAAAGGATTTTATGTTTATACTAATGATTCTACTTTATCCTTACCTAATGAAATTGCAGCTATTCTCCTAGAGTTTGATGATGTATTTCCAAAGAAGGTGGTCGAAGGATTGCCACCCATAAAAGAAAATTGACCATCAAATAGATTTTATGCCTGGAGCTATTATCCCTAACCGACCGATCTATAGGACCAATCTAGAGAAGGCCAAGGAATTACAAAAATAAGCGGAGGAATTGCTTGAGAAGGAACACGTGAGAGAGAGCCTAAGTCCATGTGTGATTCTAGTTGTCTTAGTTCTCAAGAAGGATGGGATGTGGGCATGCGTGTGGAATGTCATGCTATCAACAATATCACGACTAAGTATCATTATCCCATTCCTAGACTAGATGACTTACTTGACGAGTTATTTGTTGTATGCATTTTCTCTAAAATTGATTTGAAATTCAGTTACAACCAAATTTAGATTAGGGAAGGGGGGTGAGTGAAAATCAGCCTTTAAAACTAAATAAGGATTGGATGAGTAGCTTGTTATGCCTTTTGGGTTGTCTAATGTTCCTAACATATTCATGCGTTTAATCCATCATATTCTAAAGGAATTCATTGAAAAGTTTATTGTTGTGTACATTAATGATATATTGATATATAGCAAATCATATGTGGATCATTTGAATCATCTTCAATGTGTGTTTGTCGCTCTTAGAAGGGAAAGATTGTATGTTAACTTGAAAAAAATGATCTTTTTATTTAAAGAGGGTTACATTCTTTGGGTATGTTGTAAGTGCTAAGAAGATTGAGGTTGATGAGGAAAAAGTAAAATCCATCCAAGATTAGCCCACTCCTAGCACCATTACACAAGTTTGTAGTTTTCGTCAACTAGCTAATTTTTATAGGAGATTTATCAAGAATTTTAGCACCTTAGTAGCCCCTCTAACTGAAGTGGTGAAGAAAAATATGGGATTTAGGTAGGAGGAAGCCCAATAACAAGCCTTTCAAATTCTCAAGGACAAATTGAGCTAAGCTCCAATTCTAGTCCTACCTAACTTTGAGAAGGCATTTAAGATAGAGTGTGATGCAAGTGGGGTAGGAATAGGTGAGGTTCTAACCTAATACCGAAAGTCCATTACATATTTTAGTGAGAAATTGTTCAAGCATGCCATCAATTATTCCACTTACAATAAATAACTCTTTGTCTTGGTTAGGACTCTAGAGTATTTGCAACACTATATATTACCAGGAGAGTTTGTGATTCATACTGACCATAAGACCCTTACACATCTTAAAAGCTAACAAATTTTGAACAAGACGCTTGTAAGATGGATGGAGTTTAGTGGGACATTTTTCCCTATGTCATTTAATACAAAAAGGGTAAGGAGAATTTGGTTGCGGATGCATTATCTCAAAGTTATGCACTTTTAAACTCTTTAGATGCTAAACTTCTTAGTTTTAAACTAGTGAAAGAATTGTATGATAATGATGAGAAGTTTGGGGATATTTTTCATGCCTGTGAGAAATGTCCATTTGCTAAGTACTATAGGCATGATAGTTTCTTGTTTAAGGAGGCAAAGCTTTGTGTATCAAAGGGGTCCATTAGGGAATTACTAGTTAATGAGTTATATAGTGGGGGATTAATGAAACATTTTGGTGTTACAATGACCTTAGGCATCCTTAAGGAACATTTCTTTTAGTAAAAAATGAGAAGAGATGTGGAGAAATATTGTTCTTAATGCATAATTTGAAGGCGGGCTAAATCTAGATCACTTCTACATGGGTTATACACTCCTTTACCCACTCTAAATGCTCATTCGGTAGATATTTTAATGGATTTTATATTAGGATTGCCTACGTCCAAAAGGGGTAAGGATTCCATATTTGTGATTGTTGATCGATTCTCGAAACTCGCTTATTTTGTGGCTTGTTCCAAAACTAAAGATGCTTCCCATATTACAGATTTATTCTTCAAAAAAGCGGTGAGAATGCATGGGAATCCAAATACTATTGTGTCGGATAAGGAAACTAAGTTCCTTAGTCATTTTTGGAGAGTCTTGCGGAACAAACTTGGCACTAACCTTTTGTTTTCCACAACTTGTCACCCTCAAATGGATGAAAAACAGAAGTGATTAACTGAACACTCCCCTAACTCATGAGGACCGTTATCAAGAAAAACTTGAAGAATTAAGAAGAATGCTTGCTAGGCATTGAGTTTGCCTACAATATGGCTATTCACTCTACTACTTCTTATTCTCCATTTGAAATTGTGTATGGTTTTAACCCTCTAACTCCTTTGGATTTGGTTCCTTTGCCTGTATGTGAACGAATAAACATTGATGGAGCCAAGAAGGTAGAATTAGTGAAGACTCTCCCTAAAAAGGTGAAGGCAACTATTGCAAAGCGAAATGAAGAAATCGCCCTTAAATGAAATCAGGGAAGGAAAAATGTTTCATAAGAGCCCGGCAATTGGGTATAGGTGCACCTTTGTAATGAGAGATTTTTCACTAAAAAAAGAAGCAAATTAGACCTAAGTTGCAATGGGCCCTTCCAAGTTATTTTCCAAGTCGGAGATAATGCCTATAAAATTAATTTACCCAATGAGGATAAAGTGTGTGCAACGTTTAACGTTAATGACTAAACTCCTTTTGAAATAGGTAATGATTTATGGAAGAATCAACTTCAAGAAGGGGGAGATGATGGGAATCAAGCTAGCCAATTGGTTCAATATCAAGAAGGGGGAACAATCTTGTAAAGACTAATGACAAGATCGAGGATTAAGAGGTTCTAAGGTGATATCCAATTGTTCCTATAACCATGTTTGAGGATGGAAGAGATCTAGAAGGATGATGAAGGTGGCCAAGAGCTTAATTTGATGGCTATCCAAAAGAAACCCCAATAACAATTTAAAGCTACTCCAAAAGAGGGAGAAAAGGCTGAAGCCCAGTGAACCAGTACTAAGTCGGTGCCAGCCCCAGCTAGTTAAGCCTGCGCTGGCTGCACACTACCGGCAAACTGCTGGCTTCCTATGTGAAGTTGGCGCCGACCCTAGTGGCGGAGCCAGTGCCGACCCTTCTTGCGGCCCAATCCCAGTTTTGCTATTTTTTTTATATTTTCTTTGATTTTTCTCCATTTTAAACATCTTGTAAAGACCCTTTAAGTTCTTAATTTTCTTAGATCATGCCTTAGTAATTACTTAGCTAGGGTTATAATAGTATAAATATATCTTTTTGTTATTTGACAATACAATCTACTTACTTTTTTCAAATTGGAAAGAGAGTCTTGAGAGGTCTTTACCTCTTTGTTCATCTTGTTCAAGACCATAATTAGGGCTTAATCCTCCATTTGAATTAGTCTCTAAATCTTATGGATAATCCAAGGTAATTTCTCTTGATTGGGTTGTAGTTACTTTATTTTTCTAATGTTTATCTTGAATTTCATTATTTGGGTGCCTATAGTTCTATTTCTTTTGTTCTTGATTACCTTTGTTGTTTCAAGGATATTTGTGTGAATCTATAGTTGATCTTGCTACTATTCTTGTAGGTCTTTGATACTTAGTTCTTCAAGGGTTTGCTAGAGTGTAGATAGATAGTTATTTTCCTTTATTTTGGCCACAAAACCCTCTACTGTTTAGGTTTTACTCTATAAGCTGAGGTTTTTGCCCATTGTTCCATCAATTTAACCACTCAAGATCATACCAAGAATTCATTTATACAAAAGTCATACATAAATATATTTATATATTTGAAATTGCTACCTTACCTCTTCAACGATTTTGCCAAATTCAGTCCTCCCAATTCATTGTGGAAGCTTTGAATTTGCTTTACTTGTTTCATTGTGCTATTTTCTTCATTATATGACAATGAGTTTGTAAATATAAAATATTACAGCACATGAAACAAGGACAAAGAAAATTAGCTGAAGAAAAAAATTTGTAAAATGTGAAAGAAAAAGAATAAAGCTAATGGCATAAAATAGTAGAATCCAATTATAACCTCCACTTTTGGATCCTTCCAATAAGCAACAAGTGTCTTCCAATATTCTAGATCAACACATTCATCTGGGGCGGTGTAAATAGATCTCTTCATTATCTTTATGTGGCTCATAATGGTTGGCCTTCAATTTACTACTAAAGTCTTTCCACAACTTCCCTATCTTTTTCAGGACAATATGTTTACTCCCTCTTAAAGTATGGTATTATCATAGACAATGAAGATTGAAAAATCAAAACAAGATATTGAATTTGGTGTATTTGTGCTTATGAATTTCACTTATTGATTACATATTTGATCAAACAAACAACTTAGGTAAAACAACAACAACACATTCCCAATGGTCTATACAGAAGCACCATTGCTTACACTTTTGCAACTTTACCAAAAAATACATACATACATACATATATATATATATATATATTTGTCAAATCCTAAGAGTAATTTATCAGCTACACAATTAGAATTAGTAAGACATATGTTAATACTCCCAGCTAATGTTATTACAAACATATGTTGCCATCTCAAAGTGAAAAAAGTACCACAAAAAAATCTACAAAGAGCAGCCTCTGATTATGTTAACTTACATAATAGGAATCAATCAAGAAACTAGCATGGATGTTTTCATTTCACTTTCTAAATGCTCCAAACAATCAATACTCTGTGCACCTAGACAGGAACAGAAAGGAAAAGGTAACCAGTCTACACATTTTTTGTCTTTCCTAATGTTTTTCGTATCTGACATTGATTTCAAACTTGCCTTCATCATTTCAGTAAACGATCAAAACATACATCTCATTATTCATTATTTTCCTTAAGATATAAAAAAGTAATTCATCCCTTGTTTAAAGCTAATAGAAGCTACTTACCTTTCATTTCCTCCTAAAGCTCATTTCTTAAGTCATTGGGAAGTCTTTAAAACTAGGGCACAAAAAAGGGACTTTATATCTATTTTTCACTAGAATGCCAAATGCCGTAATTGCCTGATTCTTATCTGCACCGACAATGGCTCCAAATGCATCCAAATGGATACACAGATTCACTCCAATACCACATTCATAGGGTAAACAAGCGTGTCCTCGACTACTTTTGCTATCATTTATATTTGTTGAATTCGTGCTTTGACCTAAACAAGAACAATTATTTAGTAAATGATAGTGGACATATAAATAACTATGGTAAAAGGATTTTATTTGTACACAGGTTAGAGATTTAAATGCTACAAATATTTCCACACCTGCATTCGAGTTCAGTTGACCACTAGGGGAGTTCAATTGTTGTTGTTGAGTAGCCTGTGTAGCATTCGGAAATACTACACTAGGGGAGTTCAATTGTTATTGTTGAGTAGTTTGTGTAGCATTACGAAATACTGACTAGGGGAGTTCAATTGTTGCTGTTGAGTAACCTGTGTGGCATTAGAATATGTTGCACTAATTGTCTGAAGTTGTGCATGTTAGCCTAAACTAAATCAATTGTATTTATAAAAATGGATTAATTTTATATGTTTTATTTACTCAATAAATAATCAAATACAAAGAAAACAAAAAACTTGTAAATCCTTCCATACAAGCTAGAAGGACTAAAGGAAACAAAAGTGCTTTTAAGGAATTAAATGTCTCTAAAAAAAATTTGTACACCAATATTAGAGTTGCGTCAACCACCCCTGAAGTTTGAATGTGAATCTTGATTAGCCTGGAAAGCATTAGAATTTGCATGAGTATTTGGCTGGGCAGGTTGTTGAAGTTGATTAGGTGGCTTAGGCATCAGTTGAGGTTGATTTTGGGTCATAGACTCATAGCGTGAGCCAGAGATCTGGTTCGTGTTTGCAATGGCATTGATGCCCATGTTGGTGGATGATTATTTAACAAAGTGGGTGGCTCTAGTACATTGATGCAGCACTACCTCTATTTAGAAAATTAACCATGGTGATTCCTCTTGACTTCCTCTTACTAGCCGTGTTGGTATCTGCAAAAGAGGCAAACCCGGAGATTACCGAATGCTTGAGAGCACACTAGATGATCAAATCCAAGAAATAAAAAATTATCAAAGCCAAAGAAATAAAAAAAAAAAAATCATCTTTTCCTGCATTGAACAAAAGTACGTTCATGAGGTTTTCAAAGGAGAACTAAAAAATCTGATTAAAGGCATAAATTTCAAAGTTTGAGGAAATAGTTACCTTTAAAGCAATTCCAAACCAACTCTGCTCTAGAATCTCTTCAATGAAGCACGAAATAGAAACTTAAAACCAAAATAAAAGCCTTAGTTAAAGCTAAAGGAAAAAAAATATACTAAGAGGTTTGAGGAGAATTTGGAGGAGGAATTGTGGGAGTGAAGGAGTTGAGAAGCAGCGGGATGCCAAAAAAAAATGGTCTCCCGAGAAGCTAGAGATTTGCTTCACGCTCAACAGATACGAGGAAATAAGTTTTGTTTTGTTTTATTTTTAACTCATTCAATATTAATTCTAAAAAATTCATTCAATATTAGAAAAATATAAATACAATTTCCCACTACACTAATATTTTTCCCCTTTTCTGTAAAACTCCACGTATATTAGCCAAAAAATATTTCACTTAAATAATCAAATTTATTAGTTGAAATTTTCTGTAAAAAAATAAAACTTTAGTTAAAGTTAAAAGCATCTATATAGACATATATAATATATTATCATTACTTACAACGTAATTAATCCCTCCGTTAGGAATTGAATGTAAATATTTTTATTTTAGGATACCCAAAATTAAATGTCAATTTTTTTTAACAAATATATTTTTATCTAAAGATTCACTAACAACCTTCTTAATTTAAAAGATTTACATTCCATTAACTCGTATGAACCTACCACTAAACACAATTATAATAAAAAACATTATTTATTTTTTGAGCCAAAGGCTTCCTTAATTTTGGATCACGTTAAAACTGCTTATTCAATTTCGGACGGAGGGAATAGTATATAAGGAAATTCCAAAAAAACATTTTTACATAAATATTTTTTCCAAATATGATTTTAATAATCGTTTTGAACGATTTATAGACACACTCAATGTAAAAATTAAAAACTAAAAATTGAAAAAAAAAAAAAAGAACAATCGAATTTCACCAAACCAAATAGAAATTTTAATTAGGGCGGGTTAAATCCACGCCACTGGAACCTAAATTCACACTTATAAACTATAATTGTCTTGTGTAGTCGTTACTACTCATGACTCTTCTAACTTTAAACCATTAATTCTTTTAAATTCCTAATCATTCACACTCTTCTTACCTAAATCCACACTAAACAATAATTGTCGTGTGAAGTGCATGGAACTATATGGGAATTACAATTGTTAAAAAATAATAATAGTAACTTGTACAATAATTGAATTTCATTTTATTTATTATATGTTAAAAGTTTTGGTTTTCTGAATTTGTCTGTCATAAATTGTTAAACTTGTGAAAGTATATAATAAGTAAAATGTAGGGTTTCATTTGATTAAAAAACCCATTGATTTATTTATTTTTAAAATTATATATTTTGTTAATAAATTAACATGCTGATAAAATAAAGAACCTATCAAGTATTAAAAATTTTAAGTTGAAAACAAAAGAAAAATAAAAAAAATAGAATTAAAAGAGGAGAATGGCACTTTTTGTCTACTTAATAGATATTAATAGATAGGGTGTGGATTTAGGTTAGAAGAGTGTGGATGATTAGGAATTAAAAGGAATGAATGAATTTAAGAAGAATGATTACACAAGATAACTATAGTTTAGGGGTGTGAATTTAAGTTTATGCTCGGTATGGATTTAACACCTTCCTAATTAAAATTTAAATTTGGTTTTGTGAAATTTGGTTAATTTTTTTATTCAATTTTTAGTTCTTAAATATTAAATTGATTGTGCCTAAATATACTGTCAAAAACGATTATTAAAATCATATTTTCGGAAAAAAAATATTTATGTAACAATGTTTTTGGAATTTTCTGATATACTAGTTTTTCTGTCCTATTTTTCCAAAGTTCTATATTCCTTCATGGTAACTTCTAAATTCTCTCCACTATTTGATTGGTTGTTTATTATTCTTTGTCTTATTTCCACAACAATATGAAAAACTTGCATTTAAATTAATTTGAAGAAAAAATTCTATTAAATTAATACATTTCATTTTACTTAGCAAAAAAATTAAAAACCACTTCAACTGCACCTAATAATACATTCTTTAGCAGCTCAGGAAGTAAGACACAAAAACTTTCTGAAAAGAGAACAAGTAATAATATATTCAACAACGCCTAGAATAGTACACCTCAGAGTGCAAGAGTTTAGACATCTCGACATATTCCTGATTCATATTGATATATTGACAATAGTAGGCTTGTAGATGCTAGTTACAATATTTCAGAAAAAGATCACCAGCATAGATAAAAGTAAGAGATACTATCAATCAGTACAATATTCTAATGCGAGCCAAAATACAAGTGAAATATCTCATGAAAACAATAGCGTATTTACCCATGGCCAAGCATACTATTACAAAAAGTCCTGTATGAAAAGACCTCCTGTAGGTAAAAAAAAAAAAACCTTTTGTGGCAGAAAAATGAAAAAGCTTGGATATCCGGCAATTAGCACCATCTCTTACGGAGTGATGGCAGCCATATATCACACAACTGAAAACCATGAACCACAATCACCTACAAAATTTCAAAATCCATAAAACTATCGGGAAAAATGTAACACCCCCACTTAAACTAACAGCGGAAGCATATCAAAATCGAGCGTTGCCCCATCCAGTTATCCAAATAAGGAGTCTTTATAACAAAGAACCAACATAGTATATAAGGTCCAAATCCATACTATAAATATCATATATATGTGTGTGTGTGTGTGTGTATATATATATATATATATATATATATATATATATATATAAGAGTATTTCAAACATGCAGTCTCCATACTACATTAGAAGTATAGTACGTAATCAAAAGAGAAAGCGTCCGGATCTATGCTGATGTCACTATAGTATCGTCCCTCTATCTGCATGTTTGTTCAACTCTAAATCCTATAAAAGAGTAGAATAAAAGACACGTGTTAGTGAAAAATCACCCTGTAAGTCCCGTATATGTGCTAGTGCTTTATGAAAGAAACAGAATACATAAAAATCTTTTTGGAAAAGCATATCATTTTCCTATTGGAAACAATTTTCAAAACTCTTTAAAGAAGAGTTTATTCAAAATTCAATCATTTTTCAAACACTGTGTTTCAATTTCAAATTATTGCACCGATTTCCAAATCACAGACACTTCTCCAATAGAAGGTCGGCCTGTATGTAAAGCTCGCAAGATTCGCCTTCAGTGCCACGTATCATTGTATCCAGACCGTAGCCTACAACACTCAATCGTGTGTCACCGGAAAATAAGTACACTGCAGTGTACTACTGAAAATAAATAATAGGTATATTGCAGCATACCAAGTGTACTGCAGCACACTAAATCTTTTACTTGCCAGCGTAAGCTAGGGGTCCCAATCCTGACGTCAATCACCATCGAGGAGGCAAGGAATCAAACACTACTGAGTGTCCCCGCCCAACATTCAGCGAATGTCTCAAAAATAAGGTGCGCCTGCAGACGTGGCAATTGGCAAGTGCTAAACGGCTAGCTAGGATGACTCTTCTCAATGTTCTGTCCCCTTGTTTGGAGGAAGACAATCCCTATAATTAGGCTAGGTTACTAGGGTCGTCTAACTCTAACGTAAACTAGTACAAAAATCAAAGTCCTTGATGAGTACACAACGTTGCCAATACCAATCCATACTGACTGATCAAGCCAGAGGGTTATTTGTTCCAACAGGATTTTCAAATCAAACATTTTTTCAGGCAAAATATCATTTTTTAGAAATTGATTCCACTAACTCGTAAGTCAGATTATAAATTCAATAGGCTTCGTAGGGCCAATCAATTCATTCCATAGGCACATTAGGCCAATAATGCAATTTTCGGGGATCAAAATGTCATTTTTCAAAAGTTAATCTCATATCAAGAGATTATTTTTCAAAATCGTGTCGAAACAGGGTAAAGAGTTTTTTTTTACACATTAAAACAAGTTTTCAAGAGTATTCAGGTCATTTTTTCTATACCCGATATCAAAAGTCATTTCCAAGGGTATCAAGTCATTTTATCCATACCTAATTCCAAAAGAAATTTTAAAGGTATTCTGGTCATTTTACCAATACCCGATTTGAAAAAGTGTTCACAAAATTTTCAATAAGAATATTTCGGTCATTTACCAAATACCCGATTCCAAAGGTTTCCATAAAACATTACAATAAGGCTATTTGGATCATTTTATAAATACCCGATTTCTAAAGGAACTTATTTCAATAAATCAAGAATTTCAATCCTAAAAGAGGATTATATTCAAGTTTTCCAATCATGTTTCTATAAAATATTCCAATAAGGACATTCTTGTTAATTTGTGAATACCTGATTCCAAAAATAACCATTTTCTGAAAATCCCAATCATTTAATCCAAAAAAGGACTAAATTCATAAAATTCGTGATTTAATCATCTGTTAAGGTTTCTAAACCAATTATGATGTTCATTCGAGCCCCCAAAATGGCATAAAAATAAATCTTGCTCAAATAAACCTTAAATATATTCAGGAATTTTCAAAACAGTGTAAAATGTAGCATTTCATGGAAAAAATAAAGTACACTAGCTTTCAAAATGTTTCAGAAATCAAAGGGACTCACCTCGTGTCTTAAATAGGCTTTTACCGCTCATGCGTCATTCAACTACCGTTCTCACCGTTTCCAATGTACCATTGGCCGTTTACTGATACACCTACACCAAACATAATTTTTTTTTTATGTTAAATCAAGTTTGGTCGAAAAGTAGCCGACGTCCAGCCGATGTGCCCGACAGGTAGCCAATGTGTAACCAATGTGCCCGATGACGGTTCGCCGACGTCCAACCGACGTTTTACCGACAGGGCCAGTGATTAGTCGACGGTTTAGAAAAATGTTCAACTTTCATTCACGTCGTTTTATCGTCATTTGTTCAATTCTTTTGTTTTTCTTTTTCCATATCCTTCCTCCCTTCATGCACAAGGAATTAACTCCATGTTTCTTGATAGGACCTAAATTACTCATATATTTCCTAGTTATTTGAGGCAATTTTGTGATACATTTTGTGTAGTAACTAATCATATTCCTTTATATTTGATATTTTACCCTTGGAAAGGTATTTTGAGCATTATTTCATATTTTAGGGATAAAATAAGGTAAAATTGTCACTAAACAGACTAGAGGCGGTGCCGATTAGGATAGGACAGGCGGCGCCGGCCACATGCTATTGGCACACACTTCGAGGTAATAAAAATTGGCAAAATAGGGGCTGAACAGAACACAGCCAGTACCAGTTGGGAGCTCAGAGGCAACGCCAACTGCTACTTGGAAGAATTTAGCACGAAAATCAAGAAAAATCGACGAACGGATAGAGAGACAGAATGCAATAGGCATCGGCCCTAGGCAGGACAGGCGGCGCCAGCTGTGCACTAGTGTAGAGGCGGTGCCTCAATTTTCGTGAGTGTTTCTGGTAATTTTCAGAATTTTAGTATTTTCCTACTTCTATTCGGACAGAAACCCTAGAGGTACGAATTTAGGCACTTCTAAAGCCTATAAATAGAAGAAAAACACAAGTCAAAGGGATGAATTCAAGGAGTAAAACACAAAATCACTCAAAATCAATGAGGAATTCATTAAATCAAGGAGGATTGTACAAGAGAGTCTATGAAAGAAGAAGAAGGAGGCTTGTCTATGAGTGATTTCTTTTAACTTTGTTTTCTTTTCTTGAACAATGATGTATTGATTGTTTTATTGTATTGTTTTCAGTATTCATGATTTTTAGAGTTACTTTGATCTTTTGATAAATTGATTGTTATTCTTAGTATTTAATTACTTATGCTGATTACGAGATTAATTTGTTGTTTCTTTCTATTAACTTGCTTGGAAAAGGGGTTAATGGTGGTTTCAATTCATTAATTTCATATTTATTGTCTAATAACTTGTTTGGAAAATGGGTTAATTGCTAAAAATTAAGTAATTAAAGGTTAATTAATATCTACCAGGATATGAATTCATTGGTTAATTTTATGTTTTAAATTTGCCAGGATATGGGGATTTAATCAATGATTGTGTTTAATGCATCTTTTAGGTGAATTAGTTGAGACAGGATACGTGATGCTAATTTATCTAGAAGATAGTGATTTCACAGATTGGAAAAGAAGTGAATTTATCTTAATCTTTCATGATGCCAAGAGAATGATTAGTTATGATATTGATTGGGTACTTTAAGGTCATGTTTGTCAAAATAATTGTTTGAGTTACATAATTCTCTAACCTTGACATGTATATATTCTTTTATTTTATTTTTATTTTTATTCTTTTTCACTTTATTGAGTTGGTTAAACAATGAAAAAAAAGTGATTACTGCATACTTGTTCTGATAGGGCCTAAATTAGTCATATTTTTCCTAGTTATTTGAGGCTATTTTGTGATACATTTTGTTTAATAACTAGTCATATTCCTTCATAATTGAGATTTTACCCTTGGAAAGGTATTTTGTACAATATTTCAGATTTTAGGGGTAAAATAAGACAAAAACGTCGCAAAACAAAACAGAGGCAGCGCCAGACAGGCCAGAGGAAGCGGCGCCGGCCATGTGCTGCTATACACACTTCGAGGTGATGAAAGATCAGTGAAACAGAGCTAAATAGAACAAAACCGACGCCGACTGTAGCAGCCAAGGCGGCTCCAGCTACACTCTGGAAAATATTGTTCGAAAATCAAGAAAAAATCGGCAAACAATTGAGAAAATAGAACACAACCGGCGTCGGCTTCAGCAGTCAAAGCAGCGCCGGCTGTGCCCTGATAATAAGGCGATGCCTTGAATTTTGCACGTGATTTTTGGTAATCTGCAGAATTTTAGTATCTTCCTACTTCGAATCGGCCAAAACCCTACACCAACAAGTTTAGGCACTTTCTAAGCCTATAAATAGATGGAAAAAACAAGAAAAAAATGGAGAATTCATAGATCATAATAGAAAATTACTCAAATTAAGGAGGTTGTACAAGAAGGTCTACAAAGGAAGAAGAATGAGGGTTTTATTAATTTCATATTTGTTGTCTATTAACTTGCTTGAAAATGGGTTAATTGCTAAGAACTGGTAATTAAAGGTTAATTGATGTCTGCCAGGAATGGATTCATTGGTTAATTTCATATTTAAGTTTGTCAGGAATGGAAATTTAATCAAGGACTACGTTTAATGCATCTTTTGAGTGAATTAGTTGAGACAGGAATGTGATGCTAATTTATATAGAAGGTAGTGATTTTATGGATTGGAAAAGAAGTGAATCTATCTTAATCCTTCATGATGCCAGGAGAATAATTAGTTATAATAATGGTTAAGTGTTTTAAGGTCATGTGTGTCAAAATAATGGTTTCAGTAATATAATTCTCCATCCTTGACATATATATATTCTTTTATTTTATTTTATTTTGTTTTATTTTGCTTTTCACTTTATGGAGTCAGTTAAACAATGAAATAAAAGTGATTAATGCATACTTGTTCCTGAAGGATCAATACTTGTTTGAACCTTATGCTATGTTAATGATGAGTACACTTACTCATATGTGTAATTTGGGGTTAATGTTTTAATTTAAACTTGATTGGGAATGTGCTTATTTTTATATGATTTTTATACCCAAATAAATACGCATCATGTTCTTTGAGGATTGATACTCGTTTTAAACCATATGCTATGCTAAATGATGAGTAGGCTTGCTCATATGTATAATTTGGGGTTAACGTTTTAATTTAAACTTGATTGTGAATGTGCTTATTTTTATATGATTTTTAATACTCAAACTCGTACACGTCAAGTTTTTAGCGTCATTTCCGGGGGACAATATCATGAAAGCTTAGAAATAGTTCTTGGCCAAAGCGATTGTGTATTGGAAATAGTTCTATTTGATACACATCTAGAGTGGTGGGTTCCTGATGCAAGTACTATTGTATTCGGGCCAGAATTAATTCTGGAGGGAGTTGGCACTAATTCCGTACGCCAAACTGAATGAGATATTGTATAGTGAAAAGAGTTAATTGCACTGAAATTTGTTATTGAAGGGTTCATGTCAAGCTGCTTGACTTCTTGGATTCTTGGGTGGTCATGATGTGTTGCTAGATACCGCTCATGATATGAGAATATGGGTTTATTAATTGATGAATTAATAAACCAATCCTGATTAGAATTAATAGGATTAATTCTAATTAATTAAGGATTATTAATCTCAAAGACGTTTGGATTAATTCATGTTTGCTACCAATTGACTGGAAAACCTAATAAGTCATACACAAAAGAGGATTATATACTCAAGATGTTATTTGATAACAAAGAGGGATTAATTGCGAGAAAGAGAAGTTATTGTGGACAAATTATAATTAGTTATAATTTGTGGACCAAGTTGTAATTGTGAGAACTTGATGTTTCCAATTACAATTAGGAAATTCTAATTGTTTTAGAATTTCAGATTTTCAGTGGATTTTGAAATATATATTGGATATGCTCGAAACCCTAATTGAAGGGTGATACACACGAAAATAGGAGCCACAAAACAAACTTCTTCTTCTTCTTCTTCTTCTTCTTCTTCTTCTCTCTCTCTCTCTCTCTCTCTCTCTCTCTCTCTCTCTCTCTCTCTCTCTCTCTCTCTCTCTCGTTTTGCTGAAAACGAAAACAACCCTAGTTGCCATCTTTTTTTGCTAGCATAGGAAATTTTGGTACTTGAGTATTCCTCTATGTGGATTATTATTCGAGATAATCACACACTGTGATTATAGTGGTTAGACATTCCATTCTCGTGAAGTTGGATCTAAAGGATTGTTGGATCGCACCTCAACTTGAAGAAGAAATTTTATTTTTCGAACGATCAAACAAAGGTAAAAAGCTACTACCTTTATTATCTTTATGTCATATTTTCCACACATAGGCGGGTCCTGAAATGGTATCTCGTTTTATTTTCTGCTGCGCCGTATAGGATACAAGCCTGAGATACCCCACATAACCATCTTCCACACATTGAGACACAAGTGAAGGGAACCGCTATTTTCATCACAGGAAACCATTTAGACACTCTTCTCCATGTGTATAATGATGATTCTTGGCTAGGGATAGATACCAATCATCAAAAGATTCTTTCTGACCCTAATTGGAATGTCATTGGAACTAGAGCTACTTTAAGGTTGCGCAAGAAAAATGCTTTCCAAGCCAACAGCTTCTACTCTAACAATGATCTTGATACCAAACTTCGGGCTCTAGTATACATGTTTGCTTTTAATGTCGTACCCCAAGCCAGTGGATTCAATGAGACACGCACTATTGATATGTACATCTTGCATAGGATAATGACCATTCAGTCTATTCCTCTTGCCCCAGTGATCATACAATCCATTACGAATGTGGTTCATCATCGTCTCTCGACCAAAGCCTTTGTCTTTCCTCTAATAATTATGAAAATTCTGAGAGATTTTGCTATTAGTACTGAGGGGGAATTGACTGAGATTACCACTGAGCATGACTTGGTCACGGAGCAAACATTGATGAGCTGTGGGTACAAATATAGCTAGGAGATGAAGAAATGGCTAAATCCCTATGAGGCAAAGTATCCCGAATAAGTTCGGCCACCACATGTGGAAGGGCAACACCCACCACCACTATTGCGAGCACGAGCCAGTAGTTCATAGTCACAACCAAAAACTGACTTTGAGACTGCGATGATGGGACGGTTAGCTCTGCAGACAAAGATGTTGCTACAGATGCGAGACTCCATTGATGACATTGTCCGGAGGCAGACTATTCAGAAGCAGCAATGGGCTTAGTGGATGCAGTGTTTTCCGGGACCGCATGGCGGTGATGGCACTTCAGCATATGATGATAATGATGGGGAGGACTGAGATGATTTTTCTGCACTTGTTCCTACTTGTCACTTTCTTTTTCCTTTATATTTTCATCACTTTTCTAGTTATTTCTTGTACTTTTCTTTTTTCGTACTATTTTCTTTACTTTTTGCTTATTTCTCTTTTCTAGTTTTTATGCTTTGGTGTGTTTCTTTTATGTATTTTTCTTTCTAGGTACTTCAACAATGCTCCTTTCTGCTGGAAATCAACTCTTCTGTAGGAGAATGCACAATGCCATGGAAGTATTTTCTTTCTTCTCTTTTCCCCTTTATTTTTGGTCCTGTGGCAATAGTTCCTTACTTTATTTGTTTAGCTATTGAGGACAATGTCTAGTTTAAGTATGGGGGAGTGATTAGAATAGGAATTCTTCTATGCTTCATTCTTCTTAAAATTCTTTGAACCTTAGAATTAGTCTATGCTTTATTCTTTTGAAATTCTTTGAACCTTTTGAGCAAATTTTTCAAATTTTTTTCTTATTTTTTAAGCTTTCAAGATGTATTTTTAATACATGTCTTTGTGCTAGATCATAGAGCATATGTTCTATATCATTTGTAGCTTATGCATGACTTTTTGCACGCACTTGGATTAAGTAGTTCTTGAGCAAATGCTTTACATTGTTCTTAAACCTGTTTTTCTGCTAAAATTCATTGAGCATTCTAGAACTTACTTGAATACCTCTCGAAGCAAAATAAGAAAGATATTCATGATTTAACTTAGGGATGACGGTAATAGGCATTCTTTGGATAGTTTGAGCTGTTCAAGCGTACTCATTTTATATTATCCTTAGTGCCTATTTTGAGCCTAAATTGTTAATTTCTTTCTTAAACCTGTTATCACACTTTGTCCATTACTTCTTTCTAAGAGTTTGATTTACCTTCCAAATCTTTGATTGCTTTTGATGGATAAAAGTACAAGTAGAAGAATTATGAGGGAGAATACTTGTGTAAATGTCATGACTTGTTACTTTCAGTCATGCATTATGTGTTGAGTTGGAATTGTGAAGAGAGAAAGGAGGAAGAAAAAGAAAGATTGAGAAAAACAAAATGCTTCTAGAAAATGTTGAAAGAAAAAACTAAGAAACAAACAAAAGCAGCATTTGAAAAGAAGCGTAAAAGAAAAGAAAAACTGAAAGAAAAAGAAAAGAAGAGAACAGGAAGAATGTTGGTTGAGTTGGAATAAGAATTGCTAAAATTTTGATGATCTTGTGCGATATGATTGATGAGTTGAGAACTATTGATGAAAAGAATGCAAGATTTGCTTGAACTGTAATATGATTGCTATACAAGGTTATGGGTTTTTGATTGATTTTGTGATAGGAGAGCAAGAAAAGTTTAGAATCTATTGATATATTTTGTTTATCCTTTTCTTGGAAACTCTCATCTTCTTTGATATTTGACTTTCATATATCCATCATTTGACAGTTACATTACAAACCCTTTAGCCTTACATTACAAGCTTAAAAATCCTACTTGACCTAAGTAGAATCATGATATGTCTTCGATTAGTGGAGAGAGTTGATGAAAAGTAAGCTTATGGAATGCATTTTTTTTTTAAACTAAATTCTTTCCCATGGTTTGAGAATGATGTTAAGTGTTGGGATGGTTCTACTAGTCATTCTTCACTTACACAAGTCTTACATTTGTTATGAAAGGTATAGTAGCATATGTTTTGTTGTCTTGAATAAAGAAAGCATTGGAAATATTATGTTGAAGTTGATTGAGTGATTTTGTGAAAACTAGTGTTTTTCTACTTGTATTTGATACTTTGCTTGAGGATAAGTAAAGAGCTAAGTGTGGGGGAATGTGATAGGGTCTAAATTAGTCATATATTTTCTAGTTGTTTCAGGCCATTTTGTGATACATTTTGTACAATAACTGGTCATATTCCTTTATATTTGAGATTTTACCATTGGAAATGTATTTTGTGCATTATTTCATATTTTAAAGGTAAAATAAGGCAAAATCGTCGCTAAATAGACTAGAGGCAGCACCGGCTAAGATAGGACAGGCGGCGCCAACCACGTGCTATTTGCATGCACTTCGAGGTGATGAAAAATCGGCAAAATAGGAGCTGAACAGAACACAGTCGACGCCGGTTGGGAGCCCAGAGGCGGCGCTGGCTTCAACCTGGAAGAATTTGGCATAAAAATCGAGAAAAAATGACGAACAGATAGAGAGACAGAATGCAATAGGCGTCGGCCCTAGGCAGGATAGGCGCTGCCGGCTGTGCACTAGTGTAGAGACGGTGCCTCAATTTTCATGAGCGTTTTTGGTAATTTTCAGAATTTTGGTATTTTCCTACTTCTATTCCGACAGAAACCCTAGAGGGATGAATTTAGACACTTCTAAAGCCTATAAATAGAAGAAAAACACAAGTCAAAGGGATGAATTCAAGGAGAAAAACACAAAATCACTTAAAATCAATGAGGAATTCATTAAATCAAGGAGGATTGTACAAGAGAGTCTACGAAGGAAGAAGAAGGAGGCTTGTCTATGAGTGATTTTTTTTAACTTTGTTTTCTTTTCTTGAACAATGATGTATTAATTGTTTTATTGTAATTTGACATTGTTTTCAGTATTCATGATTTTTAAAGTTACTTTGATCTTTTGATTAATTGATTGTTATTCTTGGTATTTAATTACTTATGCGGATTACGAGATTAATTTGTTATTTCTTTCTATTAACTTCTTGGAAAAGGGATTGATGGTGGTCTTAATTCATTAATTTCATATTTATTGTCTAATAACTTGTTTGACAAATGGGTTAATTGCTAAAAACTATGTAATTAAAGGTTAATTAATGTCTGCCAGGATATGAATTCATTGGTTAATTTCATATTTTAAATTTGCTAGGATATGGGGATTTAATCAAGGATTGTGTTTAATGAATCTTTTAGGTGAATTAGTTGAAACATGATATGTGATGCTAATTTATCTAGAAAATAGTTATTTCATAGATTGGAAAAGAAGTGAATCTATCTTAATCCTTCATGATGCCAAGAGAATGGTTAGTTATGATAATGATTGGGTACTTTATGGTCATGTTTGTCAAAATAATGGTTTGAGTTACATAATTTTCCATCCTTGACATGTATATATTCTTTTATTTTATTTTCCTTTTTATTCTTTTTCACTTTATTGAGTCGGTTAAATAATGATAGAAAAGTGATTACTGCATACTTGTTCCTTGAGGATCGATACTCGTGTTAAACCCTATACTAGGCTTAATGATGAGTACGCTTGCTCATATGTATAATTTGAGGTTAACGTTTTAATTTAAACTTGATTAAGAATGTGATTACTTTTATATGATTTTTTATACACAAATTCGTACTCATGATTTCTCATTTATTTCATCCCAAAATCACACAATTACTCTTCCGTAAGTTCATTCACTTTCCAAGAAAAATCCTAAAATTTCGCTGCCTTGACACACAATTTTGTTTCGCACATAACTTTCAATCTACAAATCTAATTTGGCTCTATGTTATACCAAAACGACCGTAAGACTCTTAACATTAATTCTACCTAAGCCCGTTGCTATGTCCTGGCTCTCGTGGTACAATACAAGGTAAAAACAGCCCCAATAGTTTTACTCCAATTTTACTATTCATGCTATCCTTTGATTTCCTTTACTCTTTAACACCTTGTGAACATTAATTCTTTCAATTTTCCTTCAAATCATCTTTATTTATATAATTTTTAGATTTCAACATCTCACAAGGGTCATGCTTATTCAACACAAATTCATTTCTTTCAATCAAAAGCTAGCACAATTCATTTTCCTAACCAATTAACTTTCATTTTCATTTCACTTTAATCCCTGTTTCATCAACCAAGATTAACACTTAAAACTACCATGAAAAGCCATTCCTTCATCACACAAAACATTATCTATATATCCTTAGGCAGCTGGCACATACATGACCACACACAAAGTTTATATACAAGTTTTCAACCCTAGCTTTTGATCCAAAATCAAGTTATGAAAATCATGTTTTCATGTTAAAATTAATATCAAAATGATTACCATTCATCCAACAACAACTTTAATTCAAGCAAAGTAGGGTTTTACCGCGCATTTAGAGCTCTTTGGTGTGATTTACTTGAAAAACTTCTCAAGAACTCACACACAACACCAAGAACACACACACAACACCAAGAACACACACTAGTATCTTTTCTCTCTCTCTTTTTTCTAATTTCTTCGATTTTTTTCCTTTTGTTTTTCCTTCCTTGTGGCTGCTGAAATTATGGCTGCGAAACAGCCTTCCCACCACCATTTCTCATTAGATTTTGGCTAAGAGAATTTTAATTCAATTAATTGTATGATGGCTAATATATAGGTGAAAAATTACACACCATTTCATTTATTTTTCTTCCTCGAAATTTCCTCTTCTTTTCTTTCTTGTAGCTACCGATTTTTTGGTTGTTTTTCAGCCACTCAACCATTTCTTCATGGTCAAAATATTGGCCAATTAAATTTCACAAGACCTTAAGTAGAGGTAGAACCTTGTTCGTCTGATACTAGAGGTAGAAGTTTGTCCTGGGTTTTCTCTTCCTAGTCCTGACCTCTGCCACTGATTGTTTCCTCCTGGTCAACTCTATCCTCCTATCCTTCGAGGGTAAGAGCAATTGAAACCATTATGCCCTTCATTCCTATAGTAAAAGCATCTAAAAGAGGGTTGTCCTCTAGTCAAGCCTCCCCTCTTCTGCATTTTTCCTTTCTTCTACTATCTAGGCCCTCCAGATCATTTCTGACTCATACCCCGAAATGCATTTTGATTTCTCTCACCCCAATTGTAACATAGCTTAAAAGTAGACATGAAACTGGATATAGTGCACATATCAAGAACATAACATATATTCATTCTTGTCAAAACACAGAGTCAGTACAAAATTTATGTGCCAAGCACATTATCATATCTAACATATACTGGTTGAACTGACTTGTCCTACTACATATATCTACATCTCATCCTCCTACTCCTACTCGTCATCTTCGCTATCTGAAACCGGAGGTCTTAAGTTATTAGAAACTGTGTAGGACTCGGGTGCATCAAGTCCCTCATCTCCATCCATATCAAGATGCAACCAAGCCTCTAACTTCGAGTCTAACACTAACTCCTCCTCGAACTCCTCGACCATAAGCACCTCCACTCCGGGTACCTCCTGGTCCTCTCCTGCCCTGGTAACTTCTAATCCTAACATATCCTCCTCTAACAGTCCTGGAACATCTCCACCAAATAGCTCCTCATCATTCTCAGTTAACACTGCATCGTCGGGGATACTATCCTCCTCGTCATCACCTTGATAATATAGCTCAATATCTCTATTAGCCTTGTCAAAATTGCCACCTACCTTTCCTACCTAGCTAAGTGATAATGATGTCCTCTTGGGAGTAGGTGTCATTTCCAGACTAAGGTCTTGTGCATATGAAGTAACGACAGGCACTGCCAGGTCAAACTTGCTCCCGGCGAGATGGGGTGCATGACGGCAACCAGGGTCGGGTCCTGTCAAAGTGAAACGTCCTGGCATACCTGCTCAGTAGATCGTCCTAATCTTCCTAGGTTTCTTCACACCTAAACTCTCACCCGTCTCTCTTTTTCCTTTATCGTTGTGGTCATCCATTAGGTGCTTGCCTTTATCATTCTTATCCGTCATACCTACACAAGAAAAAGGTTTATCAACTCCTATGACGATACCACAATTCTATAATACTATGCTCTAATACTAATTATAACACCCCCACTCAAAGTAATAGCCGAAGCATATCAAAATCGGGTGTCGACCCTGTCTAGTTACCCAAATAGAGGGTCTTTATAATGAAGTACTAATAGAGTATACAAGGTCTAGATCCATAAAATCAATATCATCTATATACATATATATATATGTATATGTATGTATGTATGCATGTATGTATGTAAGTATATATGTAAGTATGTATGTATATCAAAGTATTTCATACTTGTAGGCTTCGTACTATATCAGAAGTATAGTACATAATCAAAAGAGAAAGCGTCTGAACCTATGCTGATGTCATTGTGGTATCGTTCCTCTATCCATAAGTCTGTTCAACTCTGGATCCTATAAAAAGTAGGATAAAAGACACATATGAGTGAAAAATCACCCAGTGAGTCCCATATGCTAGTGCTTTATGAAAAAAAAACAGAGTACATAAAAACTTTATGGAAAGGCATATAATTTTCCTATTGGAAATAATTCCCAAAAGTCACTAAAGAAGAGTTTATTCAAATCATTTTTGAAAAACTGTGTTTAAATTTTAAATTATTACCTCGATTTCCAAATCACAGGCATTTCTCCAACAGAAGGTCAACCTGTATGTAAAACTCGCAAGATTTCATCTTTGGTGCCATATATCATTGTATCTAAATTGCAGTCTACAACACTCAACCATGCATCGCCAAAAAATAAGTATACCACAGCATACTATTGAGAATAAATAATAGGTACATCGTAGCATACCAAGTGTACTGCAGCACTCTAAATCTTTTACTTGCCATCGTAAGGCAGGGGTTCCAATCTTGACATCAATCACCATCGAGGCAGTAAGGAGTCAAATGATACTGATTGTCCCCGCCCGACATTCAGCGAATGTCTAAAAAATAAGGTTCGCCCATAGAGACAGCAATCGCTAGGTGCTAAACGGCTAGCCACGATGACTCTTCTCAATGTTCTGTTGCCCCATTTGAAGTATGACAATCCCTAGAACTAGGCTAGGTTACTAGGGTCGTCAAACTCTGACGTAAGCTAGTACAAAGATCAAAGACCTTATTGAGTACTTAACGTTACAAATACCAATCCCTACTGACTTATCAGGTCAGAGGGTTATTTGTTCCCATAGGATTTTCAAATCAAATATTTTTTAGGGCAAAATATCATTTTTCATAAACTGATCCTATTGAGTCGCAAGTCAGATAATAAATTCCACAGGATCTGTAGGGCCAATCAATTCATTCCATAAACACATCAGGCCAATAAATCAATTTTCGGGATCAAAATGTCATTTTACAAAATTCAATCTTATATCGAGAGATCATTTTCCAAAATCGTGTCGAAATAGGGTAAAGAGTTCTTTTTTTACATGAAAACAAGTTTTCAATAGTATTTGGGTCATTTTTCCTGTACCAATATCAAAAGACATTTCCAGGATATTCGAGTCATTTTACCTATACCTGATTCCAAAATACTTTCCGAGGGTATTCAGGTCATTTTACCCTTACTAGATTTGAAAAAGTATTCACAAAAGTTTCAATAAGGATATTTCGATCATTTACCGAATATTCAATTTCAAAGGTTTCTATAAAATATTCCAATAAGGATATTTGGATCATTTTTCAAAAACCCGATTTCCAAAGGAACTTATTTCAAGAAAAGCTCTAGTCAATTTGTAAATACCTGATTCCAAAAATAACCATTTTCTGAAAATCTCACGTATTTATTTCAAAAAGGACTAGATTTACAAAATTCGTGCTTTAATCATCCGTTAAGGTTTCCAAGCCAATTATGATGTTTATTCAAGCCCAAAATAGCATAAAAATAAATCTTGTTTAGATAAACCTTAAATATATTTAGGGATTTTGAAAACGGTGTAAAACGTAGCATTTCATGGAAAAAAATAAAGCATACTAGCATTCAAAAGCTTTTAGAAGTCAAAGGGTCTCACCTTAATGTTGATGTTATACCCTAGAGGCAATCACTTGTATGTTGTATATGAGACATTTTATTTTAATAAAAGGCATTATTTATCTTACAATTTCTTTTGTTTACTTTTATGTAATATAACTATTACATAAAATCCCTAGTACAACACTGTGTTAAGGAAATCATGATATGAGATTCCTACTACACTGTATAGTGTTAGTGCTTAAATAGTCCCTAGTCGTAGTATTAATGAGACAGGACATCATTAATGCGTTAAGACTAGCATGTGTTAAACTTCCTGATTTGATTAGGCGGTGTTTCTCATATCCGTGAATATTGAGATACTCAAAGTTAACACATGGATACTTGTTAATAGAACACGTACATCGGATGACTTAGCTATAAGATAATCACATGGATAACTATTTAGTATCAGTGATAAAATCTCATTATAGCAAACGTACAAGTATCCTTAAACTTGAGATTTCTAAGGTACTTTGTTTACTGAGCATTGTGCTTTGATTCTAATCTCTAGAGCAAGATCGAGGGCTGCCTATGAGATGGATATTGAGTACATTATGAGGTAAACAAAAGTAGTTGAGAGAATTAATAAAGGATTCACCACTCCTAATAGTAAGGGCGAATATCTAATAGCCACTTACAGGAATTACTACTTGAGAAGTCCTTGGCCAATGCGAATGTGTATTGAAAACAGTTCCAATTGATACACATCTAGAGTAGTGGGTTTCTGGTACAAGTACTATTATATTCAGGTCATAATTAATATATTCTAGAGGGAGTTCACACTAATTTCGTACTCCAAACCGAATGAGATATTGTTTGGTAAAAGGAGTTAATTGCACTGTAATTTGTTATTGAAGGGTTCATGTCAAGCCACTTAACTTCTTGGACTCATGAGTGGTCATGATGTGTTGTTAGATACCGCTCATGATCTGGGAATATGGGCTTATTAATTGATAAATTAATAAACCAATCCTAATTAGAATTAATATGATTAATTCTAATTAATTATGGATCATAAATCTCAAAGACGTTTGAATTAATTCATATTCGCTACCAATTGACTGGGAAACCTAATAGGTCACACATAATAGAGGATTATACACTCAAGATGTTATTTGATAACATAGTGGGGTTAATTGCAAGAAAGAGAAGTAGTTGTAGCCAAATTATAATTAGTTATAATTTATGCGCCAACTTGTAATTGTGAGAATTTGATGTTTCCAATTACAATTAGGAAATTCTAGTTGTTTTAGAATCCTAATATGAAGGGTTTTAAATTCCTTTTTTTGTGATATATGTGAGACATGCACCAAACCTAATGGTAGAGTGATTCACGAAAAACCCTTCTCTTCTTCTTCTCTCTCTTGTGGTTCTTGAGCAAACAAGAAGGAAAAACCATAGCCGCCATTCTTGGTTTCTGCTAGCATGGAAACATCTTGGTGCTTGAGAGTAATCCTCTGTGTGGATTTCTTTTAGAGACAATCACACACTGTGATTGTAGTGATTGGACATTTGACTCACGTGGTGTTTGATCAAGAGGATTGCTGGATCGCGCCTCGGACGAGAAAGGAAAAATTTTAATGACAGGGACTCACTACAAAGGTGATCTTCTTCTCTTTATATCTTGTTTTACACACGTATGTGGATCCTGGGATGGTATCTTGCTCTTATTTTTCCGTTGCACTATATATGATATGCATGAGATACCTTACAGTGGTATTAGAGCCTTGCTATGTGTGGTTTACAGATATTGTTTTGCGTGAAAGCTGGTTTCATGTATTCGTGTTTGTTTCTATTCACTGTGAAAAATTGTTTTCACTCGAGTTGAAAATGTTTCGAGCATTGTGGGTTAAGTCCGTAACACAACATGATTATGTAATAGTTACAGCATATTTCGAAAAAAATGTTTTCTTTATGTGCCGCAAGTTTTTGTAGAAAAGTGTTTTCTTGAACATGTGTTGATTGCCTTCCGTCTCATCCTATGAATTTAATTTTCTATTTTGTTTTGTTTAAACTAACAAATTGGTTGTTGTTTTGAGCTTCAAAATAGAAAATTCCGCTGAGAATTGTTCCCACTAAACCATTGTAGAAGATAAGGACTCCAAAAATTGTTTGTGAAAAAATTTTCAAAAATCTCCGCCTTTTCCCGACTGCAGTCGGCGTCGACTCTGGCCCTATAACCGGCGCCGATTTTGTGCTATTCCGCGACATCCAAAAATCATTTCTGGAAAAATTTTCTTAAAACCAGACTGCAGCCGGCACCGCCACGGGCTTCTAACCGGCGCCAGTTTGGTCCTGTTTCTTGACATTCCAGCAATTAATAAATTTTCTAAATAGAATTTTCAAAGGGAAAAAATCTCATTTGATGAGAGGCGGTAAAATAAAATTTTCTCTACCAGAGATGGGATCCAAAAGCATTTTCTCAAAATTAGTTTTGAAATAAACAATTTTACTTTCAAGATAATGACTTTGAAAATTTTAAATTGATCTATTTTTCTAAAATATTGATTTTAGAATTTGTTTTATTTTTCCAAAATAGTGATTGTGGAATAATAAAAATTATATGTTTATTTTGTTTAAGCATAATTAATGGCATGGTGGATGGTTATGGACTAAAACTAATTATACTTGTTCATGTATTTTACAGTTTTGATTTTTATGAAATAGGGCCTACATGTCCTTTCTTCCCTAGAATTCTTGTGTAATTCTCTTCTCATCTAACTCCCCTGAAATGAAACTCGAGGTTTTCTCTCTTTAGGAAATTATGTAATTAGTTTACATAGGTTAGATAGGAATAGAATTAATTTATTTTGGAGATGGCAACCAAAACAATGTGAGAAGGTAAGACCTATTTAAATCATGCATGAACACATAGGGTTAACTATATTAATTCATTTGATATTAATTTCTTTTATGGCTCAAAGGAATTAATTTAGGATAAAGTCCATAACCATACCACGTAATCACTTTATTACCATGATTATCAATTTTGTGATTTATTGATTTTTGTGCATGTCCTTTATTGAAATCACTAAAAGGAACAAATCCCTAAATTTATATTAAACCTAATTCCTTCCATTAATATAGTAAGAACGTGAGTCCTTTTTTGAGACTATGTTGTTGGGCAAACCCAAGCCTACTCGACATTGTACATGTTCAAGCTATGGAATTAAATTCTTAATTAATGGGTCGGGTTTAACTAAATTCATTATCCCAGTTGGGCAAACTCAAGCATAAAGAAATTTAGAGGAAAAGTTGGGGCAGCCCAAAAGACTTTAAGATTAAAGTTGTTAATCATCCAATGATCCGATAATTACATACGATGTAATTGGTATTAGATATCTACCAATGAACTCAAGGGTGGCTTGTTGGGCAAACCTAAGGTTACTCTTGAGGAATTTGGATATCGGTCTACTAGGAAAGCTTCCAACGAGCTTTCCCGAATCAATAGTGGGGGCTATTGGTTTGAGTAAAATAGTGGAGTAAAAATGCGTCTAATTAAAGTCCTAATTAATTGCAATTCATGTGCATATATAGTAGCTAATCCTCTCTATCTTTACATCTATGACATTTGCATCATGTCAACAAACCTAAACCTATGTAGCATTTTGGAAACCAACAACTTAACTGAATCAAACTACCTCAACTAGTATAGAAACTTGAGAATCGTTCTCAAGTCGAAAAAGTTGCTCTACGTGCTAGATGCTCTTATTCCGCCACCACCAGCTAAAGATGTCCATGCTAATGAGCATGCTGTCCACAAAAGGCACAAGGAGGATAGTGATACAACATCGTGTATTATGCTGACATCCATGACTCTCGAGTTGCAAAACAACACGAGCATATGGATGCTCAATCGATTATACTATATCTTCGAGAGCTATTTGACACCCAAGCCAGAATTGAGATTTACGAGATCTCAAAGCAACTATTCCATTGTAAAATGGCAGAAGGTTCTTCTGTGGCCACTCATAGGTTGAAGATATTGGGCTTAATAGAGAAGCTTGGATCTCTCGGGTTCACGATGAATCATGACTTAAGTATTGACTTAATTCTACAATCTTTACTTAATAATTTCTCACAATTAATGATTAACTATCAGATGAACAAGATTTAGTCCACCATTCCTAAGTTGATCAATCTTCTCAAAACTGCAGAGTCCTCCATGAAGAAAGATTCTAATGCAGTTTTAATGGTAGAATCTTCTTCTTCTGAGAAGAAAGTTCAAAAGAAGAAGAAGAAGGCTCTCATGAAGCCCAAAGGTGATGTGAATAAGAAGGACGCTGCTGCCAAGGGCCTATGCCATCATTGTGGTAGCATAGGCCGTTGGAGGCGCAACTGCAAGGCTTACTTAGAGACCGTTAAGGACAAAAAGCAGAAGAAGAAGTTTGTAAGCACTTCTACTTCTACTCCGGGTATGTTTATGATTGAGATATATACTGCCTTTATAAATGAGATATGGATATTAGATACCGGATATAGATCACATTTGTCCAATAACTTGCAGAGACTAAAGGGCAGTAGAGGCTAGAGAAAGGCGATGTGGACCTACGTACTGCAAATGGGGCAAAGGTTATTGCACTTGCTGTGAGGACATACGAGCTGAACCTACCTTCGAGATTAGTTCTAGAATTAGAAAACTATTATTATGTACCAGTTTTAATGAAAAACATTATCTCAGTTTCGTGTTTAGACTTAAATGGATTTCATTTGATATTTAAGAATAAATGTTGTTCTTTTCCATTAAATGATATTCATTATGGTTCAGCAACTCCAGTTAATGGTTTATATGTTCTAAACTTTGATAATCCAATTCTTAATATAAACAATAAGAAACCTAAAATATATAACTCTATCACCTCTTATTTATGGCATTGTTGTTTAGGCCAAGTAAATAAAAATCATGTTTCATAGTTACACAAGCTTGGTGACTTAGGATCATTTGATTATAAATCATATGGCACATGCGAGTCTTGTTCACTAGGTAAAATAGCTAAAACTCCATTTCCAAGAAACGGGGAATGGTCTAAAGAGTTATTAGAACTCATACATTTTGATGTTTGTGGCCCAATGTCAATACAAGCAAGATAAGGTTATAACTATTTCATAACCTTTACTGATGATTTCTCACGATACGGGTATTTG
The DNA here is from genome assembly GCA_026120185.1 of Voacanga thouarsii. Taxonomy (NCBI): domain Eukaryota; kingdom Viridiplantae; phylum Streptophyta; class Magnoliopsida; order Gentianales; family Apocynaceae; genus Voacanga; species Voacanga thouarsii. The sequence continues at coordinate 1,615,946 of JANUWF010000328.1, forward strand.
TATTTAATGAAATACAAATCTGAGGCCTTTGATAAGTTCAAAGACTTCAAGAATGAAATAGAGAAACAACTTGGCAAAAGTATTAAGACTCTAAGATTTGGTCGAGGAGGAGAATACTTAAGCCAAGAGTTTCTGAATTATTTTAGAGATAATGGGATATTATCTCAATAGACTCCACCACATACACCTCAACATAACGGTGTATCTGAGGGAAGGAATCGAACCCTTCTATATATGGTACGGACAATGATGGCTTTTGTAGACTTACCAAAATCGTTTTGAGGGTATGCACTAAAGACTTCTGTTTATATACTAAACGGAGTTCCGACAAAATCAATTAATTCTACCCCATTTGAGATGTTCTTTGGTAAGAAACCAAAGTTATCTCACTTGCGAATATGGGGTTGTCCTGCCTTTGTCAAAAGGCTACAGTCAGACAAACTTGATAATAAGTCTGACAAGTGCTTGTTTGTGGGATATCCGAAAGAATCTTTCGGATATTACTTCTACCTACACTCTGAAAACAAAGTGTTTGTTTCGAAGTATGCTGTTTTCTTAGAGAATGAGCACATGCTCAAAGGGGACAATAGGAGTAAAATTAAACTTAGTGAAGTTTAAGATTATCAAATAAACAAGGATCAACCGTCTGATCCCATATCTAGTGAGAGAATAGATGAACCTTTTACTACACAAAAACTTTATAAGTCTAGTAGGATACGTGTGGCACCTGAGAGATATAGATTTCTCATTAATGATCACTATAACGTATTGCTCATAGATGAAGATGAGTCTACTACCTACAATGATGTTCTGAATAGTTCAGAATCTGGCAAATGGCTTAAGGCCATGAAGTCAGAGATGGATTCCATGTACGATAACCAAGTATGGACTTTGGTTGATCCACCCAAAGGAATAAAACCTATTGAGTGCAAGTGAATTTTCAAGAAGAAAACGGATATGGATAGTAATGTAGTTACCTATAAAGCACGACTAGTAGCGAAGGGTTATCGTCAATAACATGGCATTGACTATGACGAAACCTTGCCGCCAGTAGCCATATTAAAATCCATCAGGATACTCCTAGCCATTACTGCTCATTATGATTATAAGATTTGGCAAATGGATATGAAAACAGTTTGCCTAAATGGAAATCTGACTGAGGAAGTGTATATGACATAACCTAAGGATTTCACATCCAAAGATAGCACAAAAGTGTGTAAGCTGCAAAGGTCCATTTGTGGACTTAAGCAAGCTTCTAGGAGTTGGAATATCCGTTTTGATGAAATAATCAAAGAGTTTGGTTTTATTCAAAACATGGATGAGCCTTATGTATACAAGAAGGTTAGTGGGAATGCAATCGTTTTCTTATTACTTTATGTAGATGACAATATACCTGTCTTGCAAACGGTTAAAGTTTGGTTGTCCAAACAATTCTCCATGAAAGACCTTGGTGAAGCAACCTATATTTTTGGAATATAGATCTATAGAGATAGATCTAAAAGGTTGCTAGGTCTTTCACAGTCTATATACATAGATAAAGTGCTAAAGAGGTTTAGCATGGATCAATTCAAAAGGGATTCTTACCCATGTCACATGGTATAAGCCTTTCAAAGTCGATATCTCCCAAGACACATGTTAAAAGGGATCACATGAGTAAGATTTCATATGCTTCGGCAGTTGGGTCTATCATATACGCTATGATATGTACAAGGCTCGACATATCTTGTGCTCTTAGTTTGACGAATAGATACCAATCTAACCCTGGTAAGGGTCATTGGGTGGCTGTAAAGAACATTTTTAAGTACTTACGAAGGACTAAGGATGTGTTCTTAATATATGAAGAAGGTGATCTAAAAATAAACGGGTATACTGATGCCAGTTTTCAATCTGACAAAAATGATTTCAAATCACAATCTGGCTACGTGTTTACGTTGTACGAAAGGGCAATAAGTTGAAAAAGTTCCAAACAAGATACTATTGCCAACTCTACGACAGAAGCTAAGTACATAGCCGCTTCTGGAAGCTGTTTGGATCAAGAAGTTCGTGATGGAACTGGGTGTGATTCCTAGCATTGTTGGTCCAATATCTTTGTATTGTGACAACAACGGAGCCAGTGCACAAGCAAATAAGCCATGGTCTCACCAATGATCCAGACACGTACTTCGACGCTATCATCTGATGAGGGAGATCATATATAAGAATGATGTAAAGATAGAGAGAGTTCCCACGGATGAGAACATAGCTGACCAGCTTACAAAAGCACTATCCCAAAAGAAACATGATAGGCATGTAGAGTCATTCGATATTAGATGCATGAATGATTAGCTCTAGTGCAAGTGGGAGTTTGTTGGTGTTATGCCCTAGAGACAATCACTTGTACGTTGTATTAGACAATCACTAGTAAGTTGTATATGACACATTTTATTTTAATAAAAGGTATCATTTATCTTACAGTTTCTTTTGTTTACTTTTATATAATATAACTGTTTAATAAAGTCTCTAGTACAATACTGTGTTAAGAAAATCATGATAGAAATCATTATATGAGATTCCTCCTACATTGTTTAATGTTAGTACTTAGATAGTTCCTAGTTGTAGTATTAATGAAACAGGACATCATTAATACGTTAAGACTAGCATATGTTAGACTTCCTGATTTGATCAGGCGGTGTTTCTCATATATGTGAGTATTAAGATATTCAAAGTTAACACGCGAATGCTTGTTAATAGAACAAGTTCATTGGATGACATAGCCATGAGATAATCACATGGATAACTATTTAGTGCCAGTGATAAAATCTCATTATAGTAAACGTGCAAGTATCCTTAAACTTGAGATCTCTAAGGTACTTTGTTTGCTGAGAATTGTGCTTTGATTCCAATCTCTGGAGCCAGATCGATAGCTACCTATGGGATGGATATTGGGTACATTATGAGGTAAAGGAAAGTAGTTGAGAGGATTAATAAAAGATTCACCACTCCTAAAAGTAGGGGCGAATATCTCACGGCCACTTGTAGGAATTACTACTTGAGAAGTCACTGGCCAAGGTAACTGTGTATTAGAAACAGTTCTAATTGATACACATCTAGAGTAGTGAGTTCCTGATACAAGTACTATTATATTCAGGCCAGAATTAATATATTTTGGAGGGAGTTGGTACTAATTCCGTACTTCAAACCGAATGAGATATTATATGGTAAAAGAAGTTAATTGCATTGTAGTTTGTTATTGAAGTTCATGTCAAGCCACTTAACTTCCTAAACTCTTGGGTGGTCATGATGTGTTGCTAGATACCGCTCATGATTTAAGAATGTGGGTTTATTAATTGATGAATTAATAAACTAATCCTGATTAGAATTAATATGATTAAATCTAATTAATTATGGATCATTAATCTCAAAAACATTTGAATTCATTAATGTTCACTACCTATTGACTAGGAAACCTAATAGGTCACACACAATAGAGGATTATACACTCAATATGTTATTTGATAATATAGTGGGGTTAATTGCGAGAAAGAGAAGTAGTTGTGGCCAAATTATAATTAATTATAATTTATGCGCTAAATTCTAATTGTGAGAACTTGATGTTTCCAATTACAATTAGGGAATTCTAATTGTTTAAGAATCCTAAGATGAAGGGTTTTTTGTTCCTTTTTTGGTGATATATGTGAGATATGCACCAAACCTAATAGTAGAGTGATTCACGAAAAACCCTTCTCTTCTTCTTCTTCTTCTTCTCTCTCTCTCTCGTGGTTCTTGGGCAAACAAGAAGGAAAAACCCTAGTCGCCATTCTTGGTTTTTGCTAACACAGAAACATCTTAGTGTTTGAGAGTAATCCTCTGTGTTGATTTTTGTTAGAGACAATCACACACTGTGATTGTAGTGGTTGGACATTCGACTCTCGTGGTGTTTGATGAAGAGGATTGCTGGATCGCGCCTTAGACGAGAAAGGAAAAATTTTAACGACAAAGACTCACTAGAAAGGTGATCTTCTTCTCTTTATGTCTTGTTTTCCACACGTATGCGGATCCTGGGATAATATCTTTTTCTTATTTTTTTTCACTGCGCTATATATGATATGCATGAGATACCTTACACTTGTATCTTAAATAGGCTTTTACCACTCACGCGTTATTCGACTACCGTTGTCACTGTTTCCAACGTGCTGTTAGCCGTTTACTGATAAGCCCACACCAAACATCGTTTTTATGCTAAATCATGTTTGGTCGAAAAGTAGCCGATATCTAGGAAATGTGCCCGACGAGTACCCGACGTTCCCGACAGTTAGCTGACGTCCAACAGACGTTTGGCTAACAGTTAGTCGACGATTAAGAAAAATGTTCAACTTTCGTTCATGTCATTTTTTCGTTGTTTGTTCAATTCTTTCATTTTCCTTTTTCCATATCCTTTCTCCCTTCATGCACAAGGAATTAACTCCATGTTTCTCAATCATTTCATCCCAAAATCACAAATTACTCTTCCGTAAGTTCATTCATTTTCTAAGCAAAATCCTGAAATTTCGCTGCTTTGACACACAATTTTGTTTTGTACATAACTTTCAATCCACAACTCCGATTTGGCTTTTTGATATACTAAAATGGCCATAAGACTCTTAACTTTAATTCTATGCAAACCTTTTTCTGAGTCCTAGCTCCCATGATATAATACAGGGTAAAAATAGCCCTAATAGTTTTACTCCAATTCAACTATTCATACTATCCTTTGTTTTCCTTTACACTTAAACACATTGAGAACATTAATTCTTTCAATTTTTCTTCAAATCATCTTTGATTCTGTAATTTTCAGATTTCAACAACTCACAAGGGTCATGCTTATTCAACACAAATCTATTTCTTTCAGTCAAAAGCTAGCATAATTCATTTTCCTAATCAATTAACTTCCATTTTCATTCCACTTTAATCCTTATATCATCAACCAAGATCAACACTTCAAATTACCATGAAAAGCCATTCCTTCATCACACAAAATATTATCCATATATCCTTAGGCAGCCGGCACATACATGACCACACACAAAGTTTATATACAAGTTTACAACCCTAGTTTTTTATCCAAAATAAAGGCATGAAAATCATATTTTCATATTAAAATTAATATCAAAATGATCACCATTTATCCAAAAACAACTTTAATTCTAGAAAGGTAGGGTTTTACCTTGTATTTAGAGCTTTTTGGTGTGATTTACTCGAAGAATTTCTCAAGAACTCACACATAACACCAAGAACACACACTAGTATCTTTTCTCTTTCTTTTTGATAATTTCTTTTATTTCTTTTCCTCTTGTTTTTCCTTCCTTGTGGCTGCCAAAATTATGGCTGTGTAACAGCCTTCCCATAGCTATTTCTCATCAGATTTTGGCTAAGAGAATTTTAATTCAATTAATTGTATGGTGGCTAATATATAGGTGAAAAATTACACACCATTTCACTTATTTTTCTTCCTCAAAATTTCCTCTTCTTTTCTCTCTTGTAGCTACCAATTTTTTGGCTGTTTTTCAGCCACTCAACCACTTCTTCATGGTCAAAATATTGGCCAATTAAATTGCACAAAACCTTAAGTAAATGGCCCCACAATTGATGTGTTCTAATCACAAAAATACATATTATTCTTTATTCATTTTGCAATTCTTTAATGTCATGCGTCTTGCATGAATTCTTCATACAACCTCTCATGATTTGACACATGTTTATGGGCTACCAATCACAAAATGCCGCACATACCATTTTTTTATCGCATTTTCAATTTTTCTCATAAATGACCAAAATTAGGTCCGAAATGGAAAAATATTTTATTTTATCACTCAACTCCAAAAAATCTATTGAATCTATTGATAATACTTAAATTCTTCAATTCCTTCTCAGTTTGGTCAAAATCGCTGGCACGGTCAAAATGACAAAAATGTCCCCAATAGCCCTAATAACATAATTCACACCAAAACATGTGTTTTATCACACTGATCAATTTTCATTCTCAGTGTACCCTCAAAAATTTTTTTTTTTATTTACAATACTAGCCTTCTGAAGATTTAGGGTACGGGTAGAACAAATCTAATAATTACATCCAAATCCCAACAAAATATCATTATACCAAAATATTCGTTTCATTACACTGATCATCTTTTGTTCTAGTTATTGATATGAATTCTCATCCTATCACAAGTAGTAGCCAATTGAAGGTTAAATTGCAGGATATTATAAAAAATGAGGGAGGTGCAATGAAATTTGTCAAGGATTCGCACAAAATATAGAAGTTTTCTTCACACTACCTGTAGTGTCTCAAAAGCAACATTGACAAGTTCAAAGAAGAACGACAACACTATTTTCTTTTTGGAAATCTATTTGCACACAATAGGTTTGATTTGTTCGGGTGGATCAACCAATGTCCATACTTGGTTGTCATATATGGAATCTATATTTGACTTCATGGCCTCAAGCTATTTGTCATATTTTGAACTATTCAGAATATCCTTGTAAGTAGTAGTATCATCTTCATCTATGAGCAATACATCATAATGGTCACTTATGAGAAATCTAAATCTCTCTGGTGCTACACGTATCTTACTCGACCTATGATGATTTTGTGTAGACAAAGGTTTTTGCCTTACTTTTGTTAAAAGGCCATAGCTAGATAAATATGAAAGTAAGTCTAACAAGTGTTTGTTTGCTAGATATCCAAAAGAATCATCCGGATATTATTTCTATCTCTCTTCCAAAGTAAAAGAGTTTGTTTCAAAGTATGCTGTCTTCTTAGAGAAGGGCCACGTGCTTAAAAGAGATAGTGGGAATAAAATTCAACTTAGTGAAATTCAAGAAGAACAAACAAAAATGGATCAACCATTTGAACCCATATAACAACCTTAAGGTTTCACATCCAAAGATAGCACAAAAGTTTGCAAGTTGCAAAGGTCTATTTATAGACTTAAGTAAGGATTTAGGAGTTGGAATATCCATTTTGATTAAATAATTAAAGAATTTGTTTTCATTCAAAACATTGATAAACCTTTTGTATACAAAAATATTAGTGGGAGTGTAGTTGTTTTCCCTTTTACTATATATAGATGACATAGCTAACAGGGAATGGCTTCTCTGTTCTACAATCAATCAAGATTTGGCTATCGAAGAATTTCTCTAGGAAACATATTCGAGAAACAACAAATATTCTGGGAATAAGAATCTATAGAGATAGATTAAAAGAGGTTGCATGGTCTTTCACAATCTACAAAATGGTAAAGAGGTTTAGTATAAGTAATAAGGGTACATAGATGCCAGTTTGTAATCTGATAATGATGACAATGAGTTATAATCAAACTACGTGTTCAATTTGAGCGCTATCACTTGATTTATGAAATCATTAATAGGAAAGATGTAAAAAATAAAGAGAGTTCCTACGAGTGAGAACATTTCGGACCCACTCACTAAGGCACTACCCCAGAAAAAACGTGATAGACATGTTGAGTCATTCTCATAGAAACATGAAGAATTGGCTCTAATGCAAGTGGGAATTTATTAGTATCATGCTACAAAGGTAATCACTTGTATATTGTATATGGCGTATTTGTTAATAAAAGGCATTCTTTATCTTTCAGTTTAATTAATCATTCTGTGTATATGTGTATAAAACTATTAGTTAATGTTCCAAGCACGTAGTATAATGCTAAGAAAAATTATGATAGAGATTATAATATAAGATTCCTACTACACTACGTATTACTTGTGCTTAAATTATCCCTAGTCATAGTATTAGTGACATAGGACAATATTAATGCACAAAGACTACATGTGTTATACTTATTGATTTGATCATGGGGTGATTCTCACATCTGTGGGCATTGTGATGCTTAAAGTTAACAGGTGGATGCTTGTTAAGTGAACAAATTTATTGAATGGCCTAACTATAAGATAATTGTTGGATAACTATTTACTGCCAGTGATAAAATCTCATTATAACAATGTAGAAGTATTTTTAGACTTGAGATCTCAAATGTACTTTGTTTACTGAATGTTGTACTTCGATTCCAATCTCACGAGTCCCTACAAGATCGCCTATAGGATAGATATTCAATACAACGTAAAGTAAATAAAAGTAGTTGAGATGGTTAATAAATGATTCATCACTTCTAATTTTAGGGGCATATATCTCGTGGCCACTTGTATGAAATCATTACTCGAAAAGTCCTTGGCCAGGGCGACTATGTGATAAAAGTAGTTTCGATTGATACACATGTTAAGTAATGGATTCTGGAATAAATACTTATAAATTAGGGTTAGAATTAATTATATTCTAATAGGAATTGACACTAATTCCAACTCTAAAACCGAATGAGATATGGTATGATGAAAGAAGTTTATTGCACTAATTGTTAGCTGTTGAAACATTCATGTCAAGCCACTTAACTTTCTGGACTTTTACGTGGTCATGATGTATTGCTAAATGTCGTTAATGATTTGCTAAATATGAATTTGTTAATTAGAGAATTAATAAATTAATCCTAATTATTAAAGATTGTTAACTCTATAACGATTAGAATTTATTCATATTTTGCTACCACTAGACTGAAAAACTTAATAGGTCACACACAATAGAGGAATAGGTACTCAAGAAATTATATGATAATATTATAAGAGTTGATCTATGAGAAGAAATAATAATTATAGTCTAATTAGAAAATGTTATAATTAATTGGATTTAATTGCAAATAATAAATCTTTTTGGGTGAATTAAAAACTGGTTATAATTCAAGGGTCAAATTGTAATTTTTAAAACAAAAAGGGCCCATAATTAAAGAGTTGAATTGTTGTTTCATAATATGATTGGAACAAGAAAAAGGTTTGTCTATATGTGGTGGTTTCCAAAAGGTAAAAGCTTTATGGTTTTGTTCCCTTAACGATTTAGGAAACAAAAACATAAAGGAAGGGTATTCATGCTTTGCTGCAGGTATATATATTGATATGTACGTGTGCCGCAAATTGAGAGTTTTGGAGATGCTTTTATTCTAAAAAAGAAAGCCCCCCGACATTTTTCATTCGGAAACAAAAATTATGGAACTTTTTCTTTTGCTTGGAAAGTTAGTATTCCTATTACATTTCTTCTCCAAAATTAATCCCTAATGCCACCAAATAATATACCCGCTAGCTTTGCTTTTTGGCACCAGTAGAGTATGATTCCTCGTGTTAATACTATTAGAGAAATTTCTATACTTGAAATTTTAGCGGTTCAAGCTTAGACAAATTTTACAAAAAGGTTCTGCAAGTGAAGAAAAATTTTAAAAGCCACGTTTTTCAGCTAACAAATTTTTCTTCCCTCTCATGTCATATTTAATTACATATGAGTGATCCTATTGCGTGGATTTTCTTTTACTTTTTCTCTACGTCTAAATTGGTTTACATGATCGAAATTCAACAATATATATAAACACATTAAACACAATCATACACAACTATTATATTTGTTTCCTAAAAGATTTAGGATACAAAAAATAATTATAATTCCTTTTCCAAATTATGGGATTTAGTTTATATAATTGAAATTAGGCTCATTGAATTTTGGCAAGCTTATAATTCTACCACAAGCCTTTTAAATAATTATAATTTCACCCAACTAATTATAACATTTTATAATTAGCTCATAATTATTATTTCTTCTCACAAATTAATCCTATACATTATCATATAATATCTTGAGTATCAATTCATCTATTGTGTTTAAGTTTTTTGATCTATTGGCAACAAAATATGAATTAATTCTAATCACTACAGAATTAATAATCCTTAATAATTACAATTAAGTTATTACTTGTAATTGGGATTAATTTATTAATTCTCCAATTAATAAATCCATTTTAGCAAATCATGAGTGGCATATAGCAATACATCATGACCACTCAAAAGTTCAAAAGTTAAGTGGCTTGACATGAACATTTCAATAGCAAAAATATCAGTGCAATAAACACATTTAATCATACTATATCTTATTTGATTTTAGAGTATGGAATTTGTGCTAACTCTTACTAGAATATAATTAATTCTAGCCCGAATTTATTAATACTTGTTCCAGAATCCATTACTCAACATGTGTATCAATCGAAACTATTTCTAATACATAGTTACTTTGGCCAAGGACATTTCGTGAAATGATTTCATACAAGTAGCCGTGAGGTATACACTTCTACTATTAGGAGTAATGAATCCTTTATTGGCCCTCTCAACTACTTTCGTGTACATCATGTTGCACCAATATCCATCCCAAATATTGTCTTGAAGGGACTCTGTAGATTAGAATCAAAGTACAATACTTAGCAAATAAAGTACCTTAGAGATCTCAAGTCTAAGAATATTTGCACACTTGCTATAATGAGATTATATCACTAGCACTAAATATGTGTTTATGTAATGATTTCATAGCTAGGTCATCCAATGTACTTATTCAAATAACAAGAATCCACGTGTTAAATTTGAGTATCCGAATACTCACAGATATGAGAACCATTACTTGGTTAAATCAAGAAGTATAACACGTGCTAATTTTAGTGCATTAATGATGTCATATCTCATCAATACTATGACCATAGATGGTTTAAGCATAAGTACTACATAGTATAGTGGGAATCTCACATCATGATCTCTACCATGATTTTCTTAACCTTATACATTGTACCAGGGACTTTACCTATCAGTTTTACATACATACACATATAAAACGAAGAAATTGAAAGATAAAAAATGCCTTTATTATTAAATGAATGCATAATATACAATATACAAGTGATTGCTTTAAGGCATAATATCAATACTTTTGGTCTTTATAATGGTCCCGATACTTTTCAAAGATGCATGCTTTCTATTTTTTTCTAAGTATGTTGCACATATTATTGAGATTTTCATGAATGATTTTATTATGTATGGAAATTTTTTGGATACATGCTTGGAAAATTTGAAACTCATTATTAAAAGGTGTATTGAAACTAACCTTGTTTTGAACTTGAAATTTGTCATTTTATGGTAAATCAATGTATAGTTTTGGGGCATGTTGTTTCAGCTAAGGAAATTGAAGTTGATAAAGCTAAAATTAATATGATCAAATCTCTTCCTTAACTTTCTAATGTGTGTAGAAGAAGAGCCTTTTTAGGTCATGATGGGTTTTATAGAAGGTTTATCAAGGACTTTTCAAAAATTCACAACCTTTGTGTCATTTATTGCAAAAACAAACTTCTTTTAACTTTAATGAAAATTACAAGAAGGTTTTTGATTTACTTAAGAAGAGATTGATTTTAGCCCCTATAATCTAACCACCAAATTGGGATTTGCTTTTTCAAATCATATATGATGCTACTGATAAGGTTGTAGATAAGTTTCCTCATGTGCTTTATTATGCTTCTCAAATTCTCAATCCTGCTTAATGTAATTACACTAACATTGACAAGAAACATTATCCTATTATCTATAGTTTGGAAAAATTTCATTCATACTTGTTGGGAGCTAAGGTGATTATCTTTTTTTTTTTATCATATAGCTTTAACACACTTGCTCAAGAAAAAAAATAGTCTAAGCCTAGACTCTTAAGGTAGATTCTCTTGCTCTAAGAATTTGATATTAAAATTTATGATAAAATATGTTGTGCATTTTAGAATGTTGGAAGAAATATCAACAAAAGCCACAAACAATCAAGTTTTAATTAAAATGTCAAACAATAAAATCACACAATTGAGCAAGTATATCTATCGCATAGTATAGGAAATAGCAAATATCGAATCCACAAGAATTTAGCAATTACTACTGCTTTGCTCTAATCTCATTTTCTAGCTAATCAAATAAAAAGATAAAGCAAATAAAACAAACTATACTAAACTACTACAATAGAAAATACATCAAATCCACACAAGAAAGTTATATGCATTATCAAGGAATAAGAATGAAGGGAAAGGCTATGTAAAAGAAGTAATTTCCCCAAATTAAGTTTAGAAAAGAATATAGCATTATGCCTATCAAATCCCAATTCAAGTACCGATATGAGTCCATATTGAGAATCTCACACTCTCTCCAGTTATGAAATTCCTATCCCTAAGTTTAATTGATCGATATCTCTACCTAATCAATCCATCCAAGGAAGCATTAAGATAAAAACAATTACTAAAGGCATGCAAAAGACCAATATTCCTATCTCTAGGCAATATTGAAAACCTAATTATTACAAAGTTCAAATCCTTCAACCTCTCTTGAGTTAATAAAATGAAAACAAACATTAGACTAATTAATTTGGTGTTTAACTCCTAACCTCATCTCTCGAATTTATTAAAAGTGAGCAAATTAATTAAGTGAATCAATCAAGCCCAAATAATGAATCCAACATAATAATGCCCAAGTAATCAAACCCAAGATATTGGAATCTAATAAATCGTAATAGGAACAAAGAGTTACAGTTCATCTCTAAAATTTAATTAAAAGTATTGAAATATAATATTGTCAATGTAGAAAAAAAGAAAAGAAAATGAAGAACATCACTCATCGACAAGCTATTACTCTTCTTTTTTCTTGAATCTCTAGAACGACTCTTTTTATCTTTTTCAATTATTCACCTTTATCCTTCTTTCCTTAGTTCTTTTTTGAGTTCTCTAAGGGATCTCTAGGTTGCTAGCCACCCTATGATGTGTGTTTAGGGCTTATAATTGGGTATTTTCACAAAAAGTCTAAAACAAAGCAAAATCTACATAACCAGCCAGCTTATGATGGTCCCAAGGACCCTGGGCTACCTAGCCTAGCTTTTAGTTGTTTTCAAAAAAGGCGACCCTAGGCTGCCTTGTTTTTGGAAAATTTCACCCTTTTTCTCCACTTGTAATAATTTTTCATCCTTGTTCATCCTTAACTAATTTTTACATTCCCTAAACAAAAATAAGGTAAAATGGTGTGGTAAGTAGTGATTTAAACAAGATTTTATCACAAATAGGGCACAAATGACATAGAAAATATTGTAATGATAAGCACTTATCACACCCCGTATACTTGAATCTTTGCTTGTTCTCAAGAAAAACAAATTAACTCAAAAACAAGCAAAAACTTCTTAAACAAAGTGAATGACATTTAATCATAGCATTTGGGAAATTAACAAGAACAACTAAGCATATATGTAACAAAATTAACATGGTGGAGATATTATTGTTTCCTCCACCCTGTAATTCATCACAACACCTTTCTATCCAAGTTAATTTCATGTAAACCAGCATATTAAGCTAAACATAACTAAGGTCCTCGAAGTTAAATTAAACAAGTTTATCTCAGGTCAAGGTGATTCATTCCATCTCATGCGTTAAGAATATAAACAATGTGATTTATATAAGGTAGGATTAATTGATTCATTCTAATCTCATAGCTTACAAATATTACAAACATTACAATGTTACATTACATTACAACATTCATTATAACTTCATAATAGAATATTACATTATAATTTGTTGTAGGAAAGTAGGAGCCTCTCAATCTTTTTCATCATTTTTCTATAAAAGAATGCATTCATAATGATTTGACTTGATTACTTTTTATATCCTTTGCATTTTTTAGGCTTTTTGCTTTTATTTTTTTATCACATTTTTTTTTTTTTGGGCCATAGGACATGTGCTCTGTATTCTCAGACCTTTTTTCTCCTCTTCAGTAGGTGCATTGAGTAACCTACCTCTTGCTCCTACTTTTTTTTTTACATTAGAGTATTTACGTAATAAAAATTGAAGGTTTGTACATAACATAACAAAGAGATTGAAAAATCCATGAGCCAAATGATAAGTCCAAAAACTACACTTATACTTCATCATACCATTCTTATCCATTCTCAAAGAATCAAACTTCACAAAGGCATAAACAAGGTTAACTTACTTCTCAAACTCTAGCCTATGTCATACCTAATATATGAGTGTACATAAAACCAACTCTTTTAGAAAGGTCTTAAGTAGAATTCCCAAACAAAAAAATAAATAATAGCTCCACCAAACTAACATCTATTAACCTAGAAAATGCAAAAAAAAAAAAAAAAAAAAAATTAGCACAAATAAAAAAAAAAACTTTTAGCACAAAAATTCACCAAAATTTTAGCCCAAAATATTGGAAAATACCAAGGATAATTCATAAAAGATTAAAAAGAATATTACTCCACCCCTACCCTACACTTAAACTAGAGAGTATCCTCATTGACCACAAAGCAAACAATAATAGCATATTCAATTGGATGAGATGAAATATAAGGGAGGAGAAGGATAAGCAATACTCCCCAAGTGTCTTGAAGCTTAATACATCATAGAATAGAGAAGAAAATAAAGATTGTCGGAAAAACAGAAAATCTTCAATCTTCAATCTAGTCATGCCAAAAAAAAAAAAAAGATAAAAATAAGCATAATAGCATATAAAGGCCAAAGAGATAATAAGAAAATAGATACAAAGAGTTATTACAATTAAAGAAATAATCACATAAAGAAAACAATGCAAAACAAAATATAAATAAGAAGGACACAAAGAGTTATTACAATTAAGTTAAGCAAAAAAACATAATAAATACAAAAACATTCACTGGTATCAATACCATTAACAACACATATCACCATACACTAATATATACATGTAATTAACAAACTATAAAATCTACTAATATAAACAAAACCAAAACATACATTAATACCAACAACTACAACAACATTAATACAACAATATAATAAAACAAATGAAGAAACTAATATTTTCACTAGGGATACACTAAATCAATAAATATGCCAATATACTCTCATCAATACATAACCTATATATACAACAATACACCAATATACAAAGTACTAGAACTATAATAAATATAAACCAAGGGTTCTTACATAAAACAAACAATTTAACACAAAGGTGATAGTTAAAAATCATCTAAGTACAACGAGGAACTCTATTGAAAATTGCCTACATTTACAAAATACTAAGAGTATGTACAACCATAGCTAGATAAATAGCTAAATCAATACAACAAAACAACACAATCTTACCAACTAGAATTAAGAAAATTATAAACCCAAGTATGTACAGACTATAGTCATTACAATACAAATGTAGAAATAAGTATTTACATAAAATGGTTAGGAATATTCACAAATATGTACATGGTTAAATCAATTTGATGTAAGATTTTCATAACACTGTCAATCTCTAGTAATAGCACCAAAATCTTATTGTGCATTTTTTAGTGTTGGAAGAAGTATCAACAAAAGACACAAACAATCAAGTTTTAATTAAAATGACAAATACTAAAACCACACAATGGCACAAGTATACCTATCGTATAGTATAACAGATAGCAAAAATCGAATTTGTAGGAACTTAACAATTACCACTACTTTGCTCTAATCTCATTGTTTAACTAATCAAATAAAAAGATAAAGTAAAAAAAAAACTAACTATATTAAACAAATATAATAGAGAATACATCAAATCCACACAAGAAAAGTCATAAGGATCATTAAGGAATAAGAATGAAGAGAAATGCCATGTAAAAAAAGTAATTACCCCAAATCGATTCAAGTAAAAAATGTATCATTAAGCCTTTCAACTCCTAATTCAAGTACAGGTATGAGTTATAATTAAGAATCTCACCCTCTCATGAGTTATAAAATCTGTTGGCCCTAAGGTCATTCTCTTGTGTTTTGACTTATGACAAATATTGATGAGGACTAACTTGTGTGATTCATATGTGATAGGACATGTTTGACCTTATTTCTTCCAAGGCGTGCAAATAAGATTGCTAAGAACTCTTGAGTAATGGAATCCAAGAATGGATGATCAAGTAGAGGACCAAGCTTAAGAGATTTCATACCAAGAAGTCCATGTGGAAGAACCTTAGACTAGGAATCGTTGTTAAGGTATTACTTGTGTAAATTCCTATGTCTTCTTTATTTTATGATTTAATTTATTTCTACCTTGAAGTACACATGCAAAAAGATTTCAATGTATTAAGTCTTCAGAATTTTGAATTGAATAGTTTGGATGGCCCTGTATCTAAAAGTTTTGTCTAAAACTCTGTGAACAGTGTTAAAATATTTTTTCCAAGAAGAATGTTATTTTGGACTCACATTTTGGATGCATTCTTGTCCGATTCTTAAGTCCAAAGCTCTGAAAAATCTAAAAGTGAGAAACTAGCCGTTGGAGTTTTACTTTTTACTTCTATAAAAGCATTCAAAACTCGATTTTGAAGCAAATTTTTGTGCTAGCTTCCTCGAAAACACTCCTACACTTTAGAAAACAAAAATCTCCCTTTTCATTTATGCTTCAAAAGGTGAAATTAAATTGTTTCAAAATGTAAAAGTTGTTGGTGCTTAATTGTTTGCACATTTGTTCAAAGGTGTGAGCTATCTTTGTTTCATTTGTATAATCCTTTTTTGTATATCAAGGTTTTGGTGTAAAGTTCATTTAGGGCGAGCCCTGATTTGTAATTAATTGAGAGGTTTGGTTAAAACCAAGTGTGGTGATCCTCTTGTGTAAATGGTATAAGCAAACACCATTGAGTTGGCTGAGTTTAGAGTGATCTGGTTTAAAATCCTTAAGTGTGTGCTTAAGGTAATAGATATAGATCTTTGAAGATTGAACCACTATAAATCTCTTGTTCATCTTTCTTGCATTTAATTCTATCAGGTTGCGAATTTCTTCGCTCAAATGTCTTCAATCATTCAAAAGAAATCTTTATGATTCTCACAAACCCATCTTTATTCTTGTATTAATTGCACATCTCTTGTCTCATTTCATTTAGATCCTAGTTGATTCCTTAAGGCTGCACAAAACTCTTCTTTGCATATCTAGCAAACTCCTTGATCTGAAAAACAAAATGAGGACATTGAAAAATAGATCCTTTTTGAAAAGTATTTTAAATTTGCCAAAAACCTTATTCGCCCCCTCTAAGATTTTTTATTTGGTATCAGAGCATTGGTCTACTTTTCATCGGCTAAAGAGCCCTGTAGAACAGATCCTTATGGCAAATATCTCCACTTTTCCTATATTGAGGGATCCTCGACAAACAGACCTCCTTTATTCACTGGGAGTAATTACACATTCTGAAAAAATGCATGAAGATCAAGGCTTGCTCAATTAATTTTGAGCTATGGAATTTAATTGAAAAAGGAACATATGTTCCTTCTAAAAGTGGTGCTGAAGGTCGAATAATACCTAAATAGATTGATGAATATGATGCTGAAAAAAATGCCAAAATGGCATTGAATTTTCAAGTTATGAACATTTTATATTGCGCCCTTGATGCCATTGAATATAACAAAGTAAGTAGTTGTGATTCAGCCAATGACATGTGGAGACTACTTGAAGTCACCCATGAGGGAA
This sequence comes from Voacanga thouarsii, assembly GCA_026120185.1. NCBI lineage: Eukaryota > Viridiplantae > Streptophyta > Magnoliopsida > Gentianales > Apocynaceae > Voacanga > Voacanga thouarsii. Next base: position 1,633,313 of record JANUWF010000328.1, read on the forward strand.
CAAATCAAGTAAAAAAATCAAAGTTAGGAGTTTTGATTCATGATTATGAATTATTTTCCATGAAGCCAAATGAGAGCATAACCGATATATTCACTAGATTCACAAATATTGCAAATGGACTTAAGGCTTATAGGAAAAACTATTCCCTTGGTGAATAAAATAGAAAAATTCTTGAAGCCTTACTGAAAAGCTGACAACCTAAAGCTCTGGTTGTGGAGGAATCAAAAGATTTGAAAACCTTACCCACTGAAGAGCTAATTGGCTTTTTCTTAAACCATGAAATGAAACACCAAAGGTTTCATGGGTTTGATGACAATAACAAAGGCAAAAGAGGAACAACACTAAAAGCTATTGATGATGATGATGCTTATAGCAGTCAATCTGATTGTGACAATGGAACTGAAGTAGACAGAGAAGAATTGACCATGATTACAAAAAAAATTTAGGAAGATGTTCAAAACATAAAAATTCAAAAGAGGTAAGAAGTTTGTAGAAAGGAAGGGACAAACTTCATCTTTCAAGCCTCAACATTATGAATGTAAGAGTATGGAACACTTCATTGCTGATTGCCCAATAGCCAAAGAGAAAGAAGCTAAGATGCTCAAAAAGAAAAAGAAGGATATGAAAATAAAAAAAAAAGGAAAATGACTAATGGGAACCTGGGATCAAAATGAGTCCGAGTCCGAGAAGAATGGAGACTCTGAAAATGAAATAGCTACCATATGCTTCATGGTAGTAGAGGATAGACTCCTCCCAATCTAACTTTATAGCCAAATTGAATGACTCTAACCGTGATAATAGTGATGATCCAAATGAACTTCTTACTGATATGTTCCGTGAACTGAAAATATTGTCAATAAGGAACAAGGAAATGAAAGTGAAATTTGATTTCTTATCAAATAAGAATGACAATCTAGTAAGTGAGAATAAATTTTTGCTTGACTCTATGTGTTGCTTGAATGTTGAAAAAGGAATCACTTCTTCCTTCTTGAACTGTTCTACCCTTGAGAATAAATGTTTGTATAATAAAGTTTCATCTCTTGAAGTTATGATCGGTGAGTTTGATAATATGAAAATGAAAGTTGATGATTTCACTACTTGCATTGAAAAATTCACTGATGGCCAAAGCAATTTCAATAAACTTCTTGGAGTACAACAGATTGCTAGAAACAAAAATGGTATTGGCTACTGTAATGTGCCCAAAATAGAAAAATATATGTCTTATTTTGTGAAAGCAAGCTCCTCAAACAAAAATTACACATGTTGCACTTATTGTGGTAAAAAATGGATACAATGTATCTAGTTGTCATATTAGGAAAAGCTTTGGATTGGGAATGAAAACTGATTGGAGAATTAAAAGAATCATTACTGACGCCTATGGACCCAACAATTTATGGGTACCACAAAAATCACTTTCCTATCTCATGTATAGGTACATTCACTGGAGAAAATGAGCTTCACAAAGTGGTTCTTGGATAGTGGATGCTCAAGACATATGACCAGAAATGCAACCCTATTTGAAGATGTTCAAGCTACAAATGATGGGTTCATTACATTTGCAAACAAAAAAAAAAGGAACGATACTTGGCATAGGTAATATTGGTAAAGGATCTTCAACCATTATCAAACAAGTTTTATTGATTAATGAGCTGAAATACAAATTTCTTAGCATTAGCCAATTATGTGACAATGGTTGCAAAGTTATTTTTGAGAAAGATTCTTGCTATATTATGGACAGCTCTAGTAATGAAACAATTGTTGTTGCCAATCGTGTTGGAAATGTATATGTATTTAATCTTAATGATCTTATGGCTCATGATATTAGATGTCTTTCCATGCATGATAATGATGGCTATCTTTGGCATAGAAGGCTAGACCATATATCATTTGATTTGTTAAACAAATTACCTTCAAAAGAGCTTGTTAGAGGACTGCTTAAAATGAAGTTTGATAAGAGCAGAATATGTGATGCATGCTAAATTAGAAAACAGATCAAAACTTCCTTTAAACCCAAGAAATTGATTTCTACATCAAAACCCCTTGAATTAATACATATAGATTTGTTTGGATGGATGAGGACCACTAGCCTTAGTGGTAAAAGATATGCTTATGTCCTAGTAGATGATTTCTCAAGATTTACTTGGATTTTGTTTCTCAGACAAAAAGATAAGGCATTCTCTAAATTTTCTAGATTATTCAAGCATGTCTAAAATTCTCTTGGATGCAAATTAATTTCTATTAGGAGTGACAATGTTAGAGAATTTTGCAACAATGAGTTTACACATTTTTATAATGAAAATAGAGTTTTTCACAACTTTTCAGCTGCAAAAACCCTTCAACAAAATAGTGTTGTTGAAAGGAAAAATAGAACCTTGCAAGAAATAGCTAGATCCATAATTTATAAAAACTCTCTTCTAAAATACTTTTGGGCTAAAGCTCCCATTACAACATGTTACATTGTTGACCGAGTCATGCTAAGACCTTTTCTAAGAAAAACACCCTTTGAACTTATGTTTGACAAAACATCATCAATTTCCTATTTTAAAGTCTTTGGTTGCAAATGTTTTGTTCTTAATATTCGAGACAATCTTGGAAATTTTGATAGCAATTCTGATGAGGTTCTATTTCTTAGATACTCTTCTAATAAAAAGGCATATAGAGTGCACAACAAAAGAATTCTATTTGTTGAAGAATCCGTACATGTTGTCTTTGATGAATCTAATATATATATATATATATATATATATATATATATATATCAAGAAAATATGATGATAATGTAGGGATTTCAAAAGAAAAATGCAATGAACCGCATAAAAATCCATCGCTTGACAAAGCTGAACAAGTCAAGTAAGAAACTGACGAGCTCGTTGATCAACGGCTACCAAAAGATTGGAAGTACAAAACTGGTTATCGAAAAGAGCAAATTATTGGTGATCCTGCTGTGGCAGCAAAAGTAGACGGTACTTTGTAGACAATTTTTCTTTACTTTTAAGTATTGAACCTAACTGTATTGATGAGGTCTTGCATGATGATTTTTGGATCCTAGCTATTGAAGAAGAACTGAACCAATCTGAAAGAAATCAAGTTTGAAAACTTGTCCCTAGACCACTTCATCATCCGGTCAATGGTACTAAGTGGGTTTTATAAATAAACTTGATGAACATGGATTAATGATTAGAAATAAAGCTAGACTTGTTGCCCAAGAATTTAATCAAGAAGAGAGCATTAATTATGATGAGACATTTACTCCCGTTACTCGATTAGAGTCCATTAGAATGCTTCTTGCCTTTGCATCATTCAAAATTTCATACTTTACCAAATGGATGTTAAGAGTGCATCCTTAAATGACTTTATTGAAGATGAGGTATATGTAGAACAACCTCCCGATTTTATTCATGAGTACTTTTCAAATCACGTTTTTAAACTTTCAAAGGCTCTTTATGGTTTAAAATAAGCCCCACGAGCTTGGTATGAAAGGTTTAGCTAATGTGTACTCTCAAAAGGATTTTCAAAGGGCTTGATCGACACTACGTTATTCATTAAATCAAAAGAATCTGATGATCTTCTCATTGTCCAAATTTATGTTGATGATATCATCTTTGATGCTACTAATAAATCCTTGTGTAGTATATTTGCCAAGACTATGCAGCAAGAATTCGAGATGAGCATGACGGGAGAACACAACTTCTTCCTCAGACTGCAAATTAAACAAACCAATATGGAATTTTTCTCAATCAAGCTAGGTACGCTAGGGAACAACTCAAAAGGTTTGGCATGAACGAAGCTAAAGAAATTAGTATACCTATAAGCACACCTCTAAAGCTAGACAAGGATGAGAAGGGTAAGAAAGTGGATGAATCAAAATACAGAGGTATGATTGGGAGTTTGTTATATCTTATCGCTAGCCGACTAGATATTACGCTTTTTGTCTGTCTTTTTGCTAGATTTCAATCATATCCACAAGAATCTCACTTATGTGCTATGAAACGCATCCTTAGATACTTGGTTGGAGCACATGATTATGGTTTATGGTATCCTCAAACTAACTTCTTTGATTTTGTAAGCTACACTGATGTAGATTATGTAGGCTATAAAGTTGAATGGAAAAGCACGAGCGGGAATTATCAATTTCTCAGATACTCTCTAGTGTCATGGCATAGCAAGAAACAAGCTTTTGTATCTTTATCCACAACCAGTGTTGAATACATTGCAGCAAGGAGCTGTTGTGCACAAATTTTATGGATGAAAACACATTGGTAGATTTTTATCTTAATTTCGATTGCGTACCTATATTGTGTTATAATACAAGTGCAATCAATTTAACAAAAAATATTGTTCAAAATTCTAGGACTAAGCATATTGAGATTAAGCATCACTTCATTTGAGATCATGTTCTTAAAGGTGATGTATAAGTTGAGTATATCTCAACTGAAGAGCACCTTGCAAACATTTTTACAAAACCTCTGGCAGAAGAGATATTCAATCATCTAAGAAGAGGTTTGGAAATTACCAAGATCATATAACTGACAATTGTCCAATGATTTGTTTGTTTACTTTTGCAAAACTATCAAAGACACAACTTTTGGATAGAGTTTTTGGACGCAATCTCTGGAAAACTCGATTCCACAATCCCATCAACTGAACTTATTTTATTCCACCTTTTGGACGAATGATTTTAGACTTAATCAAAATCCAAAAATATCGGCTGCTCAAAGCTTATGAAAAGTCTAATTTTTTTATATATCCAGGAGAAAGAAAACATAAGCCCAGAAGTGACTTTTCAAATTTCTCAAATGTCTGCCGCACTTTTCTCAAAAAATTAATACTCTACCTTTGGTGAAAATTCTCTGATATGAAGTACTTAATTGTACTTTTCCTTTCTAGAACCTAGGAAATCTCAAAAAGGCTATTACTCTCTCTCTCTCTCTTAACAATTACAAACCGATGTTGCTCTCTCTGCCTCTCTCACATTTTTAACTTCATCTTCTCCAAACTAAACTGAAAATCCTTCACCTTCCTTGCACATCTGCTATGACAAAAATTGTAAAATCTATCAAAGGAGTTGCCCAAAAGACCAAGATGGGGAAGAAATGAAAAGCAGCGGGAAAGACAAAAGCAGTTGTCGTCACACCACCAGACACTGAGCAGAAAGAAAAGAAATCGCAAAGGAAACCTCACGATTCGACTTAACAGAGCATTCTGGACCAGAAAGCTTTGAAACCCAAGTACCATGATTTCTTGATAAAAATACGAGTCTGATTTTAATGACTGGGTGTCTTGGAATAGGATTGTAGTTTCAGGATATTGGGTTAATACTGAAGGATTTTTAAATTTCTCTGATATTCTGAATATGTTCAAAAATCTGGGTTAGGAAGCCTTGCTCACCGATGATGAAAAGCCATACATTCAGTTACTTTGGAAGTTTTATGCAAATTTGAAAAAAGGATGACTTGAGGAGACTGGAGAAGGGTTCATAGTGGAATGGTGTAGCACCAGAGTAGGATCGGTAAACATAGAATTTGACCATCATTTGTTAAACTCAATTTTTAAAGTTAGAGATAGAAGGATTCAATTTTTAAGATGAATATGTTTCCAGAAAGGACGGACATTTTTTATTTAGGAACATTTGAGGAAAGATTCACTGGTGGAAATAGTTTCAAGAAATCAGCTGACAGAAACTCTAAATGGATAAATGGTATTGGAAAGGTTTCACACCATATGGTGTCAACTATGGTTGCCCCAAGTTTTGAGCACAAAACATTATTAAGTATCATGCAAATGATACTGTTGTTGGCCCTTTCTGAAAGTCGACAAATTAGCTTTGGATTTTTTGTAGTAAAGTTGATGATGCAGTTAAGAAACACATCTCATAAGGCACTTCCGTAGGGAAATCTTTTGACCAAAATATTCAGGCACTTTAATGTGGATCTAAGTAATTGTGGGCCCGGTCAGTTGAAGACAAATGCGTATAACATGGAATCATTTGAGAGAATGTGCTTTATCTAAGTAAATAGCAAATGGGTTTTACTCAAAGATCTATCGGATGAAGAAAAGGAAAAGTTGTTAAAAATCAAGGGAGAAGGAAAAGGAAGTGCATCTGCTAGGCAATCGGGAATGCAATGGAAATTAGATATAGGAGAAGAATCATCAAACAAAGGAAAGCAAAAAATGGAGGAGAAAAATCTGACTCAAGACATCCTTATTGCTTTGAACAACCTAACTAAAAAGTTTGATGGCTTTTAGGGTGAAGTCTTTACAAAATTGCAAAACTTAGGAACCGATTAAACAGAATTGAGGCAAATGTGAGCCAAACCACCGAGGAAATTCAGGTTGAACAAGCTCTCTCTTTAGATCACAGGACTGTCAAAGGAACTGTCTTTCTACATGATGAAGATGGAGAAGGAAAATAGCCTAAATAGGAAATGCAACCAAGTCCGGGAAAGGAAACAGAGCTATTAGAAGAAGATAACAAGGCCAAAGAAAAGGTAGTCAATGTTCCAGTTTCTGCTGCCCTTACTAAAGTTCCTGTTCCCAAGCTAACCATAGTTGGAAGTTCATCTAATAAAAGGCCAAAGCATGTGGAGGTGAAAAAAAAGTCCAGCCGAATTACTGGACAGCACTAAAAAAAATGTGTCGGGTCTAAGTCAGAAACAATTCAAATTTCCTAACTGACCACTTCTGCGGGCTGCTTCCAGACTTTTATTTATGCTTGAACAAAGTTCATTGCTTTCTCTTGAACATTTTTATAATTTTTGCACTAGTACTTGAACAAATTACTTCTGCATTTCTGCTAATCTATCTGCTAGTATCTATCTCTTGTCCATACATCTTTTGTTTTCTCTTTTTAATTTTTTTAACATTTTGATTGATGAAAAAGGGGGAGAAAATATATTATGGGGTTGTAAACTAATGATGTGGTTATATTATGGATTTTGTTATAGCGGTGCTTGTATATGGAAACTGAATACTTCTTACGAAGCTTGTGATTCAGTGAAATCTGTGCAATAACATTAATGGGATTTGGGATGATCAAACAATATGCTATGGATTTATTTATTTATTTTTTTTACTGATTTTTGCTCTTATAAGTATGGATTATGATTATGACTATTTATGATATTATTTTATCACTGCGAACTGTGAAGATTTGGGTGATTTAATGGAAACTATGTTGAGATGTTGTTGTTATGAACAATGGAGATTAAAGTGTGTATATAAGTCTATTATGCATTCTAACTAATTGAGTTTTGGTTGGTTGAATGATGTGTTTTTAGTATGGTTGTTATATGCACCCTATTAAAAATTCAGATAATGAGGATATTTATGCTTCTGATCGTTTTGGTTGCTCAGAAAATTTCTCGTGTTTGAAATAGCTTGAGAAAACTGGGTTGGGTTAAAAACCTCTGATCTATCTCTATGAAATTTCATTCTTCTTTTTACCCTGTACATTCATAGGGGGAGTTTTTGGACTCACATTTCTTCAGTCCAAAAAATCAGTCGAAATTTTTTCAAAAAGGTTGGCTTCTACCTAATTTTTACCCTGTTTTGGATACATGTTTTGGAAGTCCAATACCTTAGGTCCAAAAATGAATTTTGTTAAAAGATTAGCTTCTGCAACATTTTATCCCATTTTGGATACACGTTTGAAAGTCCAAAATTTTAAATCCAATCTTACTCTCAAAATGCAATTCATAGCTTTACAACTTATGTTCATATATGCAGATATTAAGGGGAAGCATTACATCTTATGATTTATATTCTATACCTCTTTGTGTACATATCTATACATTTTTTTAACTACTAATTGCAGCTATGCTCTTGTGGAATTGTCATGTGATGGAAGGAAGGAGGATAAGGAGATAGGTTGGGCTATAGGCTCATTGAGCCATATTTATAAGTACATGCCTTAATTTTCTATCTTAATCTCATAAGCACTCTTTGAGTCCTATAATGAGAGCATTTCAATGAAAAATATTCTCATTTCTCTTAGTTTAACATGTCTGTACTATACATATCATTATTTTTATTTCATAATCCTATCAAGTTTGCCATCATTCAAAAAGGGAGAGATTGTTAGCCCTAAGGACATTCTCTAGTGTTTTGACTTATGGCAAACATCGATGAGGACTAATTTGTGTGATCTATATGTGATAGGACATATTTGATCTTAGTTCTTCCAAGGCGTGCAAAAAAGGTTGCTAAGCAACTATTCAGCAATGGAATCCAAGAATGGGTGATCAAGTAGAAGACCAATCTTAAGAGATTGCATACCAAGAAGTCCTTGTGGAAGAACCTTAGACTAGGAATCGTTGTTAAGGAATTACTTGTGTAAATTCCTATGTCTTCTTTACCGTATGATTCAATTTATTTCTACCTTGAAATATACAAGCAAAAAGATTTCAAAGTATTAAATCTTCAGAATTTTAGATTGAATAGTTTGGATGGCCCTACATCCAAACGCTTCATCCAAAACTCTATGAATAGTGTTAAAATGTTTCTACCTAGAAAAGTACAATTTTGGATTCACCTTTTGGATGCACCCTCATTCGATCATTAAGTCCAAAACTCTAAAAAATCTGACACTGAGAAATCTGCTATTTCTAGCAGTTAGAGTTTTACTTTTTGCTTCTATAAAAGCTTTCAAAACTTGATTTTAAAGTAGATTTTTTGTGCTATCTTCCTCAAAAACACTCCTACACATTAGAAAATAAAAATCTCCCTTTTCATTTGTGCTTAAAAAGGTGAAATTAAATTGTTCCCAAAGGTAAAAGTTGTTAGTGTTTAATTGTTTGCACAATTCCTCAAATGTGTGAGCTATCTCTGTTTCATTTCTATAATCATTTTTTGTATATCAAGGTTGTTGTACAAAATCCATTTGGATTGAGCCTTGATTTGTAGTTGATTGAGAGATTTGGTTAAAACCAAGTGTCGTGATCCTTTTGTATAATTGGTGTAGGCAAACACCATTAAGTTAGCTGAGTTTATAAAGATCTAGTTTAAAATCCTTAAGTATGAGATTAAAGTAGTGGATGTAGATCTTTGAAGATCGAACCACTATAAATCTCTTGTTCATCTTCCTTGCATTTAATTTTGACAGGTTGCGAACTTCTTTGCTCAAATGTTTTCAATCATTCGAAAAAAAATCTTTATGATTCTCACTAACCCATCTTTATTCTTGTATTAATTGCACATCTCTTGCTCATTTCTTTCAGATCCTAGTTGATTCCTTAAGGCTGCACAAAACTCTTCTTTGCACATCTAGCAAACTCCTCGATCTGAAAAATAAAAGGCGGACATCGAAAAATAGATCCTTTTTTAAAAGTGTTTTAAATTTGCCAAAAACCTTATTCACTCCCCCTCTAAAGTTTTCAAAATCTCTACCCCCAAGTTCAATTGATTAATATCTCTACATAATCAATCTACCGAAGGGAGCATTAAGATCAACCCAATTACCAAAATCACCCAGAAGGCCTAATATATCCCTATCTCTAGGCAATATTGAAAATACATTGATTACCAAGTTCTAATCATTCAAAGAAAAACAAACATTAGACTAATTAAATTCATGTTCAACTCCTAACCCCATCTTGAATCCATGAAGAATGAACCAATCAATCATGCTCAAACAATCAATCCAACACAAGAATCCACTCAAGGACAATTTAGAGACTCTATATAAAAGTAGAGGACATCTAAAATCACAAATATTCTCCTAAACACATAACTTTTTCATCTCTTTGGAGGAAAGCATCAAAAGGAAGCTAAAGAAGGAGAATGAGTTAATAAGACAAGAACAACTAGAGATTGTGAGCATCTCAAGTTTAATCATTCAATCTTCTCTTTTTTTTTTTTTTCCTTGTTTCCAATCTTGGTGTTCTTTTATTTCCATTGTATTCAAACAATTAAGAATTTTATCTATGTTTAATGCTATGTTTGTTGTTGAGTTTTGATACTTTGAGATTCATGTTTAAAGATTCTGTCTTTGATATTGATGAAGTCACATTTTGAGTATTCATCTAATTTCAGCTGTCTTTTCTTTATTAGTTGTGTTAAGTTTCTTATGCTTTATAAACATACCTAACTTGCATGATTGAAGGCTAAAATAATTGATCTTTTGTATGAATTTATCTAAGTAGCATCTATTGGCCCTAAATAAGTTTCAGTGTTTGGCTTAGTTAGGATTAATAGGAAACTACATAATTCAAGTTCATATAATTGTAGCGTTTGGATATGTGTGGCTTGATGTTGATGATGCTTTGATATCTTATCAATCTTAATTGTTAATCTATGTCATGGATTGGTTGTAGTATTAAAGTCATTAAGAAAATCTAGTCAAATTGTATTAGATTAATAATTAAATTAGAGATTTTAACTTGTGCGTGTTGTAAGGGTCAGCCTACTTTTGCAAAGGTAGGAATTCAAAGCGTGTTGCACCAGTTTTAAAATCAACTGCTCAAAGTAATCACATCAATAATAAGTTTCATAGCTTGATTTCATGACATATGCCAAAGAACTTGGTAATTTCTTAATTGATCTTGCAGTTTCTTATTTTTGCTCGTGCCTTATTTATGTTTTATTTCTTAATTGATGTTGGTTTAGAAGTAAAATTTGGTAGGTTCTTAATTTGAGTTCCCCCATTTATTTGTAAATACTTGTATATAAGGCATCGTTAAATTTAATTAGGTTAAGCATTCATAATAACACGTTATAAGAATGAAGTTGATTATTTTTCTTATAGAGTACACTTCTCTAGTTATTTAAGAGATTGACACGTTACTCGCTATTTTGCTATGTGATAGAGGCAAAATTCATCAATAATTTTCTAGTTATTTGAGGATATTTTGTGATACATTTGATGCAATAACTATTCATATTCCTTCATATTTGATATTTTATCATTGGAAAGGTGTTTTGGCTTTTTTATTTTAGAAAAAAAAAAGAGAAAACGATGAAAAAAGCCGTCGCCTACTAGTACACGGTCGGCTCCAGCTATATCCCGAGAAGGCGGTGCTGGCCCCATGCTAGAAAAACAAGGGATTTCATGAAGGGAAAAAAATAGAGCACAAAAGGACGAATAGAGCACGGTTAGCGCTGGCAATGTTGTCGGCAAAATTTTCTAATCAAGCACGAATTTAGGAATTTCCTAAGCGTTTTGGCATTTTTCAACTTCTACTAGGCCCAGAACTCTTAGGGAATGAATTTTAGCCTTTTAGGAGCCTATTTAAACAAGAAAAACACAAGAAAAATGTGTGAATTCTAGAATCCAAGCTAGTTACTTATTTTTCAAAAACAAATATATCACTGAAAAGAGTATTGTTCAAAAGAGGTTTTCAAGATAAGAAGAAGGGCTTTTCTATGAGATATATATTTTATCCTTTGTTTACTTTTCTAGAACAATGATGTGATTAATGTTTTGATTGTAATTGAATATTATTTTGGGGATTATGATTTTGAGTTAATTAGTATATTGATTAATCTATTATTATCCTTGGTATTTGATTACTTGTTATCATTGATTTATTGATGTGTTTCCTTTATTGACTTGGGAAATGATATTAGAAGCTCATTTCATTGATTTCATAGTTATTAGATCTTAATAGACTTTGAAAATGAAGTTAATATTAAAGAACTAAAGTGATCAAATGTTGGTTGATTTCACTTAGAGTAAAGGGTAATTAACATATTTCATATTTAGTATCACATAGAGTATATGCGTAATTGTTGAAGGAAGAGTTTAATGTATCTTTTGGCTATTTTAGTGTGATTGAGAAATCTGATAACTTAATCAACAAATAGTGCTTCCATGGATTGGGAATGAAGTGGAGTCTACATATATGAGTTTTTGACTTAGGAAATGATTGGATCTTACTTATATCCTTCATGATACCAAGATGACAATTGATTGTGATGAATGCTAAGCAATTCAATATTATGTTCTTAGGACAATTGTCTAGTTACATAAATTTGCATCCTTGAGTTATATATGTATATTTTGCTTATTTTACCTTTTTATTATCTATCACTTTATTGAATCAGTTAAACAATGAATGAAAAATGATTACTGTGTACTTGTTCCCTAGAGGATCGATACTCGTTAATTCCCTATACTATGCTTGCAATAGTATACCTGCTCGTATATATAATTTGGGATTAATATTTTAATTAAAACTTTAATATGGATGAATTTAAATTTGAATGATTTTTATACACTCAAAACTTACACATTAAGTTTTTTGTGTCGTTGCTATGGAACAATATCATGAAACCTAGGATTTCATTAATTTAACCATTTTTCTATGTTTATATGCCTCTATGTAAATATGTGAATATGTTCCTTGTATAAATAAGTGTCATATCTTGTTGTTTGAATAATTGAAATTCCCTAATTTCATTGTATATTGTAATTTCACAAACGTCATTCATGAGTGTACAAAAATTGATTAACTTGTTAATTCTATAATCCCACTGTCTTCTTTTCTCTGTAGATTGAGCCTTTAGTGTATGACTCAATGATCTAAAGACGACATAGTAGATCTTAATCTTGAGTTTGAGAGAACTTAAAAAAAGATTTGAAGGGAGGTTAGACAAAGGCTAAGAGACGATATGGAGGTTAACTAACCAAAACTGGCTCGAGTAATGGTGGCAATAACAAGAGGATTATAGATGATTTTGTTAAGCCTATAATCTCGGGTATATGCTCGAGTATTACAAGACCTAGAGAAAGAAGCCAAACTTCTAAAAGGATTAGAGCCTCATCTTCCTCTATCCCTATATCTATAGACCCCTTGTTCCTACAGCCAACTAATTTTATTGATCCTTTCTGCCAAGAGTGGCACACCAAGAGGGCTGCCAGTAAAATCATTGTAGAATGCACCTTTGCACCAACTTTAGATCGTGCCTTCAAGGAGGTGATGGTACCATGGGGCTGATATTGAGGATGATGATTATGTGAATAACCATGGTGACGATGATTGAGCATTCTTCTACTACACTTTCCTTATTTTCTTTCATTTTCTTTTCTCTTTATATTTTCATGACATTTCTTAGGCTTTCCTTTTAGTGGATTTTTCTTTTATCTTTTTTTCCCTTTTTATTGTCTTTTCCTTTTCTGGATTTATGGTTTCTATTTTTTTTTCTTTTATGTTTTTATCTAGGTCTATTTCCCCAATGTCTCCTTGTGATGGATTCACATGTGTTGGAGCTACTGCATAATGGAAGTATTTTCCTTTTTCTATTCTTCTCCTTTATTTATTTTGGTCCCTTAGCTTTGCCTTAATTGTTATATTTTTTGCCATTGAGGACAATATCCAGTTTATGTGTGGGGGGAGAGTTTAGCATTGAAAATATATTTCATATACTTTAGGTTTGGGCTATACATATTTTGGATGACATTTGGCTGACATTTTTCTGAAAATCTTCAAAATTTTACGGTTTTCATTTTTTTAGCAATGTTGTAGTTATCTTTCTTACTTGGATATGAGTTTTGTCATTCACTTGGTGGATTTTTAATGAAATTGTCTATTGGATGGGATATGTTTAGACTTCAAAATTTAGGTTAATCTTGTTTATACATTAGAGTTTGAGTATTATTTTATTCATCTAGTTTGAATGTGGATAATTTGAGGAATGTGGAGAAAGTTGTTAACTAACTCCTGACTTATGGGTCAAAACTTTGCTTGACTTTTGGTTGTGATAAGGAATGTGAGGATATGCAAAAATTAAGTGAAAAAAAAAAAAATTGGTTGTGAGTTAAAAAATGAGTTGAAAAAAAAAAATTATCTTTGAAGGCGAGAAAGCATATTTTTTTTTTTTTTTTTTGCTTGATTATGGGGACCAATATGGATAGTGAAGAGAAATCTACTCTCTTAATGCTATTAGTTCCCAAACGCAAAATAAAGAAAGAAAAGTGTTGAAAAAATGATGAGTGATAACTATAAGGGGGCCAATACAGTGCGTGAAAAGAAATATTTTCACTTGAGGCTATCAATTCCCTAAGTCATTGAAAAAATTGAAAGAGAAAAAATTGGAGTGTTTTCTTCAATCATGACTTGAGTTGTGTTATTTTTAGATTTATAATGCCTGAGTTGGTAGATAGATTGACTTGTATGATTCATGTTATCTATATTTTTGCTTGAAGGGTGAAATAATTTTTTTAGACTAAAGTATAAACTTACTCAATTTAACTTCAAGAGTCTTAGTATGTCTTATCTAGTACTCCATTTTTGAATGTTTTCAAGGGTTGTGAAGAATGGGAAGGTCATATTTAAATTTTGAAAGGCAATTGCGGCTTTGTTATAGTTGAACGCTTTGAAGGATTGTCTTGTTTTTCTTTGTTTTAAAGTGTTTTGCTTGAGGATAAGCAAATGTTCAAGTATGGGGGAATGCGATATGGGCAAAATTCATCAATAATTTCCAAGTAAATTGAGGATGTTTTGTAATACATTTGATGCATTAGCTAGTCATATTCCTTTAGATTTGATATTTTATCCCTGGAAAGGTATTTTGGCTTTTTACTGCAGAAAAAAGGAAAAATGACAAAAAAAACCCATCGCCGACCAGCCGCCCGTGTCCCATGGAGCCAGTTCTAGACCCATTCTAGAAAAACAAGGATTTCATGAAAGATAAAAAAATAGTGCACGATAGGGCGTCCAGAGCACAGCCACCATTGGTGCTTGCAGGCTCTATGCTATCCAATGACGGCGGATTTTTCTGATCAAGCACGAATTTGGGAATTTCCTAAGAATTTTGGTATTTTCTAACTTCTACTCAGCCCAGAATTCTTGAGTAATGAATTTTGATCTTTTGGGAGCCTATTTAAACAGGAAAAACATAAGGAAAAGATGTGAGTTCAAGGATCCAGGTTAGCTACTTATTTTTCAAAGACGAATACATCACTGAAAAGAGCATTGTTTAATGGAGGTTTTCAAGAAAAGAAGAAGTGATTGTTTATGAGTTCCATCTTTTATCCTTTGTTTACTTCTCTAAAATAATGATGTGATTAATACTTTAATTATAATTGGATACTGTTTTGGGGATTATGATTTTGAGTTAATT
Organism: Voacanga thouarsii; assembly: GCA_026120185.1. NCBI lineage: Eukaryota > Viridiplantae > Streptophyta > Magnoliopsida > Gentianales > Apocynaceae > Voacanga > Voacanga thouarsii. The sequence goes on from JANUWF010000328.1 coordinate 1,648,370, forward strand.
GGGATTTTGATAAATCTATTGTTATCCTTGGTATTTGATTACTTGCTATTATAGATTTATTGATGCATTTTCTTCTAATTAATTTGGGAAATGATGTTAGAAGCTCATTGCATTGATTTCGTATTTGTTAGATCTTAATGGGCTTTGAAAATGAAATTCAAATTAAAGAAATAAAGTGATCAAAGGTTGGTTGATATCACCTAGAGCATAGGGTTATTAATTGATTTCATATATTATTATCACATTGAGTATATGCATAATTATTGAAGAAAGAGTTTAATGCATCTTTTGGCTATTTTAGTACTATTGGGAAATCTGCTAACTTAATCAACAGATAGTGGTTCCATGGATTGGGAATAAAGTGGATGTTAGTGTTGTGCCTTAGAGGCAATCACTTGTACCATGTGTAATGCATAATAATTAATAAAAGGGGCATTCTTTATCTTTTAGTTTGATTATTATATCTTAATATGCGTATAAACTATTTGATAAAGTCCCTAGTACAACACAATGTTAAGAAAATCATGTTAGAGAGCATGATATGAGATTCCTACTACACTATATAGTATTTGTGCTTGCATAATCCATAGTCATAGTATTAATGAGAATGTGCATTATTAATATGCCAAGACTAGCACGTGTTATATCACTTGATTGGATCAAGCGGTGGTTTTCATAACCATAAGTATTGTGATACTCAGGATTAATATATAGATGCTTGTGATATAAACAAGTTCATTGGATAACCTAACTATGAGATATTCACTTGGATAGCTATTGAGTGTGAGTGATAGAATCCCATTATAGCAAATGTGCAAGTATCCTTAGACTTGAGATCTTCAAGGTATTTTTTTTATCGAGCATTGTACTTTGATTCTAATCTTTCTAGTCTTATACAGATAGCTTATGAGAGAGATATTGGGTTCAATATAAAGTAAACGAAAGTAGTTGAGAGCGTCAATAAAGGATTCACCACTTCTAATAGTATGAGAATATATCTCGAGGCCACTTGTAGAAATCATTACTCATGAAGTCCTTAACCCTCTCAGCCAAGTGATTCTAATCTTCAAGGTGACTATGTGTTGGAAATAGTTCCAAATTTAATACACATATCACAGAATGGATTTCTTAAATAAGTACTAAAATATTCGAGCCAGAATTAATAATATTCTGGATAGAGTTGGCACTAATTCCATGCCCTAAAACGAATAAGATATAATATGGTAAAATAAGTTTATTGAACTGGTTATTTGCTACTGAAAAGTTCACGTTAAGCCACTTGACTTTCTGGATTTTTGGGTGATCAAGAGTCATTGCTAGATATCGCTCTTGATCTATTAAATATGAATTTCTTAATTAGAGAATTAATCATATATTTTATTTAGGATTATTAATTCTAAAACTATTAGAATTAATTCATATTATGCTACCAATAAGACCAGAAAACCTAATGGGTCACACATAATAAAGGTTTGAATGCTTAATATATATTATTTAATAATATTATGAGATTAATTAAAAGAAGAAAATATATTTATAGTTGAATTATAAGATTGTTATAATTCATGAAACTTAGTTGCAATTATATAAACTTCAAAGGCCTAATTGTAGACGTTGGATCTTGGAGGACTTAATTGCAATTAACATAAATCTTAAAACTATAAATAAGGGAATCGTTCCCTTTTGCAGATAAGTGATGTCAGACATTTCTCTCTATCCTCTTTCTTCTCCAATTAAAACCTAGCCGCTCCTCTTCTACTGACATAGTTTTGAGCAGGTTTTGTGAGCAATTTAACCTTGTGTGGATTACCGCTAGAGACAATCCTACTCTTGGATTTTAGTGGGGTGATTGGACAATCAAAACAAGTGAATTGGTACCTAGGTTAGCACAAGAAAATTTTTGTTTTTTTGCTATGGAAGGTAATCTTCGTTTCCTTCCTCTAGTCCCGTTTTAATTGCAAATGCGTGATCCTTGGGCATGGATTTCATGGTTATTTTCGTTGGGTTCTTATTTGATAAACATGATGAAATCCCAACAGTGGAGTCTACATAAGTGAGTTAATGACTTGGGAAATGAATGGATCTTACTTAAGTTCCTTCATAATGTCACAATGACAATTGATTGTGATGAATGCTAAGCACAATATTATATTCTTAGGATAATTGTCTAGTTACATGAATTTGCATCCTTGAGTTATATATGTATACTTTGTATATTTTTCCTTTTTGACTTTATTAGATCGGTTAAATAATTATTGAAAAATAATTAGCGTGTCTTCGTTCCCTTTAGGATCGATACTCGTTAATTCCCAATACTATGCTTGCAATGAGTATACTTGTTCATATATGTAATTTGGGATTAATGGTTTAATTAAATCTTGGCTAGGGTTGGATTTAAATTTGAATGATTTTTATATACCCAAAATTTACACATCAAGTTTTTAGCGCCGTTGCTAGGGAAAATCATGAAAGTTAGGATGTCAGTAATTTAACCATGTTTATATGTTTATATGCCTATAGTTTTACTAACTTCATTCGTGAGTGTATAGAAATTGATTAACTTGTGAATTCTACAATATCACTACCTTCTTTTCTTTGTAGATCGAGCCCTTAGTGTATGATCCGATGATCCAAAGATGACATAGTATCTTGATCCTAAGATTGAGAGGACTTAAAAAAGATTCGAATGGTGGTTAGACAAAGGGTAAGAGACGACATGGAGGTTAACCAACCAAACAATGGTGGTAATGGTGGCAATAATAGGAGGATTATGGATAATTTTATTAAGCCTGCAATCTCGGGTACAGGCTCGAGTATTACAAAACCTAGAAAAAGAGGCCAAACTTCTAAAAAGGCTAGAGCCTCATCTTCCTCTACCCCTACATCCATAGACCCTTGGTTCCTACACCCTACTGATTTTATTAATCCTTGTTGCCAAGAGTGGCACATCAAGCGGGCTACTAATAAAATCATCGTAGAGCGCACTTTTGCAGTCTCTTTAGACCGTGCCCTCAAGGAGGTGATGGTAGCCATGAGGCTGATGTTGAGAATGACACTACTAAAATAAGCATCAAGTACGAGGGCTATAAAGGCCGTCATATTTGCTCACACAGCCGTTGTATTTGCTAAATACTACGGCTAAACAACGATAATAAGGCCGTCGTATTTGGTTTTGTCGCTTTTGGACGACAACGGCTACAAAACCATCATATTAGGCTATTACGACAACAAATACGACGGTTGTACAAAAGGGTCATTTTTTATCAGTCGAAAGGTTTATTGACACAGTTCAAAACACCGTTGTCTTAGGTTAATCAAATCGTCGTATTTGTTGAGCAAATACGATGGCCAGAAGCCGTCATATTTGATGAGCAAATACTATGGCTTCTGCCAGAGCAAATACTATGGCTTCTGGCCATCGTATTTGATCAATAAATACGACGGTTGTGACCGTTATATTTAGTCTGTTAAGCCTTAACCAAATACGACGGTTGTGGCCATTGTATTAGTTTTTTTTTTTTTGAATCATTTTTTAATTTGTATTTGACACTACACACGTAAAATTATTTTTTTAATCAAACCATTGCATTTGATAAGAAAATATTAAATTTTTTTTAAAAAAAAAATAGTTGCTTGGTGCTTAGGCCTATCCACTTGTTATTTTAAACCAAATACAATCCATTCAACACCAATCACAATAAAACACAATTTGCTTAATGCCAAACAAATCAAAATCAATCTCTTGAACATTGAAATCATAAATAATCCTTAAACTCCACAAGAGAAGTAATACTACATCTATAACAAGTAGGAAATGCCAAGAATTCTATTAGAAACAGTAGGACATGTAAAACAAAAAGAAAAAGAGAGTACGATAGTCATTAGGACCAATCAAGCGTTGGAAGATCTTTTCCCCTTCCTTCTTGTCTCTTCCTTTCCTCAGTCCTCCCTCCCTTCTTCCCTCCCTCCACATGTCATCTACTCTTCCTCTTCCTCCTTGTGAAACGAGATAATATTAAATATATTCTTTAAATACATGTAAAATGATATTATATATATATATATATATATTTCTCTTAGTCATCAGTCATTAGTGGACTTCAAAAAACTACAAAGGGACTAGATAAATATTCATGGAGTCTCCTCTTCCTTGCACAAAAGATTTTGATTTGTTTTCCTTTTTAAGCCAACCACTTCCTCTTAATTTCAAGTGAGATACTTTTGAGGACCTTTTTTTTTTATTTTTTTATTTTATTTTTTTACTTTTTTCCCATCTTCTTCATCTGGAAGTGTGCTTGATAATGAAACTGAACTCTCTTCTGGTTTGTTGTAATGTGAATCTATGGAAGTTCTGGAGATGCTAGTTTGGATTTTCAATTTGATATGTCCATTCTAGAGACTGCTTTTGATGTTATTCCTTTGATAGAGAATTTGCTTGTGCAAGATCCTTTCTACTCCCTATTGGATTTTGAACAAAGCAAGAACATAGTTCAAGGTTATCATATATTATAACATGAAATACATCTTGAATTTAATATTGAGGCGAACTAGCCACCGTTGTTGTGTGATGGTAGTCAAGGTATCACTTCAAATGAAGTTCCTATGGAGAAGAAGATGATTAGGATGCATAGAGAGGAGACGGGTAGTAGCTCTAAGACATTATCAAGAGCAACCATTTCAAAATACTTTTATATGTTACTCACTCGAGCGGCCAAAGAACTGAATGTTGGCCTAACTCTTCTCAAGAAAAGGTAGGGAGTTGGGAATTCGTCGATAGCCTCACAGGAAGTTGATGAGCTTGGAGACCCTAATCAAGAATGTTCAAGAGATGCGGAATGAAGAAGAAGAAGGACATATGGCTGAGAAAAAGTTGAGCGAAGTTATTGAGATATTGGAACGTGAGACGAAGTTGATGGAAGAAATCGCTGGTAAGCAGTTGGAGGACCAATCAAAGAGATTGAGACAAGCATGTTTCAAGGCCAACTATATAAAAAGAAAACTCATGGGGATGATGAAATCTCAACATTAGCCACTGATATATTTCAATATTAGTTTTTACCCAACCTTAGCTTAAATTGAGTGAATTGGGCTTTAGAACATCTCCTTACCTGCACAATACACAAATTAGAGATCAGTCTCAACAATGAAATGATTCCAATAAATAGAAAACCTTCACATCATCTTTTTAAAAATAAAATAAAAATATAAACTTAGAATATTAAAATATAGACATATACCGACATAAATTTTCTACACTATGAAAAAATTAAGTAATGGACAAATAAAATGATCCAAAATAGCTAGAAACTTGAAAAATCAACCTGACAAAAATTATTTCACCTTTCTATCCTCTTTTGAGTTCCGCATGCACTTCTACAGCTCGTTACAGGAAAAGGGAGATTTTTTTTTAAATCTTTTGTAGATTAAAATCAAGACAAGCAATCCGAGCAGGGGAAACACGCATTGGCATCCCTTGGGCTGTAAGACCGGTATTAGTCATTTTTATTGCCTGTACTGCTTCAACAGCCTAATCATAAAGTAAATTGACATCAGCAATTTAATAAACAGGAGCCAAGCATTCTGAAGTAGATACCCAACAGAATAATAAAACAGAACATGCATGGTCAGATAGACGAAGAAAACAAAGAAATTATGAGTTATTGGGCACACAGAACTTTGTCAACAATTAAATTCGATTGGGTAAGAAACTCGAACTCTAACCACTAAATTAATTTTTTTTTAAAAATTAAGGTGGCACAGTACTTTTGAAGAACATCAACTGCTCAAATATTTACAGGGGCCAAATAGTAAGCTCACCTCTGTTAATTCCCCTCCCCAAAAACCATCCAGTACTCACTAACATATAATTTTACAAAATATGTATCCATACAAATTACTACTGATTCCATGCTACACAAAACTAGAAAATCTATCTTCAGATATTTTCAAGAATTCAGCATCTTCACAGCCAATTTTTCATCAACATATTTGCATGCTTCCCTCATAGCAAGCTGCCACACAGCAAAAGAAAATCATAAAAAGGTGAAGGTGGGAGATATAAGGACTAGGGTCTAAAATACAGTGAGGAGAAATGTGGGTTGGTTCTGCTAAAGACAATTGAGGCAGCTGCCATTGCCGCGGTTGTTTCTCCGGCTACATCAGAACCCGGGTTGTAAGCTCTTCTGGACGTCGTTATGTCCTCTGGTCGTTGCCAACAGTAATGATCCGTGTCACCATCTCCTACCTGAAAGATCCGTGTCCAACCTGCAAATGATGGAGGAAGCAAGAGCAGCTGACGACATTTTCCTTTTATCTTTTTGTTGCTCTCACTGCAGGTTCGGGACCGACAGGGCAATCCAATCTTGATTTCCAAACCCAGCCTTTGATGTGCACTCAAAAAGAAAATACCTTAACTTCTATAAACGCAGGATGAAGTCATCCAAGTTCATCTTTCACTTCAAGCGGATTAATTGTCTCATTACAGCTCCTCTAAACTTTCCAACTAGCCAGTGATTTGTGAGTGAGATATTTGAGACGGGCTTTTTAACGCAAAGTAAACAAATTTCTTGTAGGGTTTCAGAAGATGAGAGAAAGGTGTCGGTGGAGATGGAAAACGGAAAGAGAGAGCATAATTTACACCATCAGCACAAAAAAGTTTACCTTTTGGTTGGCAAAAGGAATTGATTGAGCCCACAATAAAACAAAGCCATCAATACCCATTTCGTTCTATCCAAAAGGGTGCTTGATTTCGTGGACTAACAACCAAGAATCCAAATTTCCAAAACAAGTATTTATGGTTGGCCAGTCTAAGCATAATCCAACTCAAGATATTAGAGGCACTCAGCACTCTGGTCCTATTATATTACAAGTGAAATTTGGAAACGATTCAATTATTAATGTTATATAATTAATTCAGTTGAAAAGACAAAAGCATAACCACAAACAATAATAGCATGTGGTTAGCATGACAAGAGTATAATTGACAATTTAGACTCAGCAATACGTGCTCTCAAAAAAAAAAAAAAATCCAAAATGTTTTCATTAAAAACAAAATTTTAAATATTTAACTACAAATACTTTTTGCTCCTTTACTAGCAGGTACAACTTTTATTTTAGAAATATCTCTTACCAGACTTGATAATAGATCATGATTTCAAATTAAGTTCTATTTCACTTATTTATTAAAATAGAAAATTAAAAATGATGAGTTAAAAAAAAATATTAGTCTAAATGACTAGAATTATCATGGAAGTTTACTCTCATTTCTTGTACTTCTTCAAAGTTTTGGATGATTTGCATGTATAACAAATATCAACTGTAGCTGAAATTGACTATATTGCCAAATATCCTCATTTTTTTTGGCGAATAATTGCATAGCCAAACATCAACTACTTATACTCTTGGTGCTACCTGTAATGCTCTCTAATGCCTATGTACTCGTTGTTTTTTGATGAATTCTCTCGGTGTATATGATTTGGTTTTCAAAATTTATTACATTAAAAAATTATATTATATATTTTTTTCATTATACAATTGGCCATAAGGGAATAATAAATCAAATTATAAGTATTTTCCATTATAAAATCGTCCAAAAGGGAATAGCAAAACAAACATCTTGAGTAGTGATCCATTTCATTCTGAATTTCAACATTGAAACCTACAAAGTTTGAAATACAAAGTAAAAAGTCTATTTGACGGGAAGTTAAAATATAGTATTTTTTTGAGGAAGGTGGAAATTAGTCAAGGAAAATAGGCAAAATTGCTTCTATTTCATGAATTTGTTCCATGTTCTTTTGCAGGTACTGACTGCGCCCTCCCAGCATATTTAAACGGGAACTGCTAGCAATGATAACGATTCAGCAGCAAACCTCTAATTTTCAAAGTATTCACAAGCTTTGGCCTTTTGAAGCTTACCTTTTTGCTACTTTCTTTGAGTTTGGTAGGAAGGCGTTTGAATATTTGAATCTGGCTCGTATATATTATTTTTTTAAGATGAAATTTGATTTGGGTATAAACATATATATACATATATACACATATATATACATACATATGTATCAAAACTATTCCCCTTTTTTTATGAAAAATTTGCTTAAATAAATACCACTTCATTTAATATAAATCTTTTTTTAATATTGACTGTGAATAAAATTACTATAGTATATATTTAATTATAATTAAAAAGAAAATAAGTCTTATATGATCAGATATATATATATATATATATATATATATATATATATATATATATATATATATTCCACCAGATATCACTTCCCCATCGATGTCCTCTGTCCCAATAATTCCTCCACTCTCAGACAATTACCTCACTGTCAAGGAAAAGTGAAGGGGACTTTTTTCTTATCTTAAAAGTGAAGGGGACTTTTGAGGCCTTAGTTTAATTTTGGTCGTCCAGATCCGTTTACACTGGCAAATGAAGGGGTCCACTTTGGCTAGAGAAAAATTGTTACTGAACAATTGGTGTTCTATTAAAAGAGAATTCATTGGCTCAGCTCAATTAAAAGAGAATTCAGCAATTTCGGTGGCTCAATTGAAGCCAAATTCAATTCAAACTTCAACAAGAAGTTCTCCAATGCATACGACAAAAAGCTCAATTCTCAATTGGAACAAACATATAGTCAACTCAAAACTTCTTTTTTATAAGCTACAATCAATCATAGACTTTTCTTGATTAGAGGGCCCTTCTTTTGTGATATTTCTTTCATTTTCATATAATTATCACATTTGTAAAATTTACATATATTAAATAAAGTCTAATTTTTAATAGTTTGAGGGAGAAAGATTGAATTATTCTTCTTAGAAATAATAGAATTAATATGAAAATTAAAAATTAATTAGTATTATAATTGAATAGAGTAATAAATAATGAAAATATATAATTGAAAATAAATTACTAAATATATTATTAATATCATAAAATAGTAGATAATTAAAAAAACAAAATGTTTCTAAAAACAACATTATTGAAGTCAGTACAATTAAGTTTATAAAAAAACTTAGTTTTTTATTCTTTCTCATTTCAATCTTCAATCAACTCTAATTTCAATGATGTACTCTGATGTGTGTTTTTTTTTTTTTTTTCTATTTTTCTGTTATACTTTCACTATTTAAAAATAATTATTACTTTTGAATTTTTATTTCAAATTGTGTATATCATTTAATGAAATCAAGAATATATTTATTGTCTTTTGCAATTGTACCATTTTCATTTATTACTGTTTTAAATAATATTAATTAATTTTTTAATTTCAAAACAACTCTACAAATTTCAATAAAGATAATTTAGTCTTTCCAAAAAACTCTACAAATATTACGATTTTCTTAATTTATGTCGTACTAATAATTATTCTGCAACGAAGAGTATATAAATTTATCTTTAATTGGCACTAAGGCATCATTCTTGTTTGTAAATGTTAAAATAATTCACTGACGCCAAGAATCATTAGAATAATTGCTATAAGTTGAAGAGTTATAAGTTGGAGACCGTGAGGTAGCTCGAGACTTATAAGATAGAATGTCTATAAAAGTTTATTTTTACAATAAAAACTATAGATAAAATGTCTATATATATAATTAAATGTAATAATCAAGAGATAGTATACTCTACTTAGGTATATATGTAGATATATATGTACACACACATATTATGTTCATAATTAAAAAATTATTTATATTATATAACATATTAATCTAATACTCACTAACTAATAAAGATATATTATATTGCATATATATATATATATATATATATATCTATCTATCTATCTATCTATCTATCTATCTATCTATCTATCTATCTATCTATCTATCTTAGAATAACTAATAATTAAAATGAAATTCAAACTCTTTAATACCAATATATGAAAACTTAAGATGTAAACAAAAATGTATTAAAAAATTAATGATCTAATCATTACATGTATTTATAAAGTTTAAACAAGTTTAGTGACCAAATTTGAAGGTCATTCGTTTTATTTTATCACATTTGTGCAATAATATCTATAAAATAGAAAGATATCTTAGTATTTACAAATATAAAAATATCAAATTAATGATCTATCCATTAAATTTATTGTAATCATTACCAATAGTATTATGACTAAATTTGAAAATAATTAGATAAAATTTAAAATAATTTTGCGGGGCATTGTTATAATTAGACTAAAAATGACAGTTATAATAAACCATCGTATTTGCTCTAATCTATTGCGACGGTTACAATAAACCGTGGTATTTGGTCTATTTATTGCGACGGTTACAATAAATCGTCGCATTTGGCCTACTCTATTGCGACGGTTACAATAACCGTTGTATTTGGTCTACATATTACGACGATTTGTATAAACCGTCGTATTTGGTTACCAAATACAACGGTTAGAATTGGACTGTCGTATTAGGTCTATGTATTATGACGGTTTCAGAATCGTCGTATAAAATAACATATTATGACGGTTTTTTATCTTCGTCGTATTTCCCACTTCTTTTTGTAGTTGGATGATGATGCAGATGACCATGATGATGATGATTGAGCATTCTTTTACTACTCTTTCCTTATTTTTCTTTAGTTTTCTTTTCTTTTTATATTTTCATGACTTTTCTTAGGCTTTCCTTTTAGTTTTTTTTCTTTTATCTTTATTTCTCTTTTTATGGTTTTTTTCCCTTTTTTAAATTTATGTTTTCTATTTTTGTTTCTTTTGTGTTTTTTTTAGGTCCATTTCCCCAATGACTCCTTGTGATGGATTCACGTGTGTTGGAGCTATTCTATAATGGAAGTATTTTCTTTTCTCTATTCATCTCCTTTATTTATTTTGGTCCCTTCGCTTATCTTTAATTGTTATATTTTTTGTCATTGAGGATAATGTCCAATTTAAGTGTGGGGGAGAGTTTAGCATTGAAAATATATTCCATATACTTTAGCTTTAGGTTATACACATTTTGGCTGACATTTGGATGACATTTTTTTGAAAGTTTTCAAAATTTGGTGGTTTTCATTATTTTAGCAAAGTTGTAGTTATCTTTCTTACTTGGATATGAGTTTTGTCATTCATTTGGTGAATTTTTAATGAAATAGTTTATTGGATGGAATATGTTAAGATTTGAGAATTTGGATTAATCTTGTGTATCCATTAGTGTTTGAGTATTATTTTATTCATCTAGTTTGAATGTAGATAATGTGATGAATTATTGAAAGAAGAGTTTAATGTATCTTTTGATTATTTTAGGGCAATTGGAAAAGTCTGCTAACTTAATTAAGAGATAGTAGTTACATGGATTGGGAAAGAAGTGGTGTCTACATAAGTAAGTTCATGATTTGGGAAATGGTTGGATCTTACTCAATTTCCTTTATGATGGCAAGATGACAATTGATTGTAATGAATGCTAAGCAATTCAATATTATGCTCTCAAGATAATTGCCTAGTTACATGAATTTGCATCCTTGAGTTATATATGTATTTTTTGGGTATTTTTCCTTTTTATTATTTTAGCACTTAATTAGGTCAATTAAACAATGAATAAAAATTGATTAGGGTGTACACGTTCTGATATGATCTTGAGTGGACTTTTTTCTTGGTGTTGTGGGTGGTTTAATTGGTAAGGAGTTCAACACAACCAATGGGACCCAAAACAGAGATTCTTCTTGAGACAAAAGGAGAAAATGAAATAACAACCTACCCTCTATCAAACCCTTGAAGAACTAAGCTTCAAAAACCCTCAAGAATAGTAGAAAGTTCTATTATAATCTCACCCCAATATCCTTGAAGTAACAAAGGCAAATAAAAACAAATAGAATAGAGAAAATAAGCACCCAAGTAATGAAATTCGAATAAATCTTAGAAGAGCAAAGCAACTAAAATCCATTCAAAGAAACCACATTGGATTATCCAAAAGATTTATAGACTTATTCATAAGGAGGACTAACCCTTAAGCATGGTTTTGAATAAGATGAACAAGGAGGCTAAGGTCTCTCAAGATTCTCTCTCAAATTTGAATAAAGTGTGTGAATTTTGTTGTCAAGTTACTAAAAGTTCTATTTATACTACGCTAACCCTAGCTAAGTAATCCATAAGGTTCTATTACAGTTTAGGGTCTTAATAAGTCTTTACAAACATTTAAAATTGGACAAAACTGGAGAAAATATAAAAAACACGAGGCAGCCGTTGGCTGCCCAGGCCGGCGTCGGCGCCGGCTAGGGCCCTTCAAGCCAGTGCCGCTTGTGCACTGCCTTCGGGCCAGTCGTGTTGCAGATTGAGGCCGGCGCTGGCTCGGATGCTTGGGCCGGCGCTGGTTGTCTACTGTAAGGCCTCCTTTTGGTCGAATTTTGTCTTTATTTGTTGCCGGCTTGAGTTCTTATTGGGGTCCTTCTTACTCTTATAAAAAAATGAGCTCTTGGCTAGCTTCATCAACCTTCCAACCCTCTTCCTTCCTCAAGCATGGTTTTATGGGCAATTGAAAATCAACTTGAAGTAATTACTGTGTACTCGTTTCCTTGAGAATTGATACTCATTAATTCCCAATGCTACGCTTGCGATGAGTATACTTGCTCGTATGTGTAATTTGGGATTAATGTTTTAATTAAAACATGGCTAGGGCTTAAATTCACCAATATTTTCCTAGTTTTTTAGGTTCATTTGTGATACTTTTGATATAATAATTAGTTATATTCCTTCATATTTAATATTTTACCGTTAGAAAGGTATTTTGGAGTTTTTGTGTAGAATTAAGGTAAAAAGACAAAAAAAAAAAAAAAAAACCCCGTCCACGGCCGGCGCGACCTCTAGTCTAAAAACCACTGGAAAACGGCTGAAAACCGAGCACATCAGGGCACGAACATAGCATAGCCTGCACCAGCCACGAGGGGCTTTGCCGACATTGGCCCAATGCGTTTTAAGGCGGCGAGTTTCTTTTCCTGATTAAATTTTGGTAATTTCAGTTGGATTCTTTTGGGAACTCTTTTTCACCATGGAAAAGGACTCTTAAAGACACTTTTTAGTAATTAGAACTCCTATAAATACAAGAGAATAATATTGTAAAATTAGTTTTCATAGTTTTCAATTCTTTAATGTAATATCTTTAGAAAAATTTTAGAGAAAAATCAAGATTTAGGAGGATTAAAGAGAATTCTTGGAGAAGAAAATGAGATTGTTCAAGAAGTTTTTAAGAAAGAAGAAGAATGCTTATTTATCTATGAGTGGTTTCTTTTTCTTTTATTTGTAATTTATTGACAATTTATGTTTTAATTATTTAATTGTATTTAGAGGTTGTTTTTAGATTCATGACTTTGTATTAATTTTAGTTATTTGATTAATTGATTATTATTCTTGGTATTTTATTACTTGTTTGATTTGGTGAGCTGGTGAGTTGATTTTCACTCTAGTGGAATTGGGAAACGAAATTAGAGGGAATTTAATCTAAGTTAATTCTTTATTTGTTATTTTAACTAGATTGGGAAAGAAGGTTAAGAATTGAATTTAGGTAATCAGAGATTAATTGATTTCGCCTAGAGTATAAGGTCATTGGCTAATTTTATATTTATGATGTATGAGTTTAATGCATCTTTTGGTTGATTTGGTTTGATTGAGAAATCTACTAAATTAACTAGAAGATAATGATTCTATGAATTAGGAAAGAAGTGGAGTCTATATTTTATTCCTTCATGGTGCCAAGATGACAATTCATTTTGATAAGTGCTAATTAATCATTGTTATATCTTTGAGGATTTATCTATTTACAAGTTGCAAAGGTCTATTTATGGACTAAAGCAAGCCTCTAGGAGTTGGAACATCCGTTTTGAATAAATAATTAAAGAATTTGGTTTCATTCAAAACATGGATAAATCTTATGTATACATAAAGGTTTGTGGGCGTGTAGTTGTTTTCCCTTTTACTATATATAGATGACATTTTGCTAACAGCAAATGACGTCTATGTTCTACAATCAGTCAAGATTTAGCTATCGAAGAATTTCTTCACGAAAGATATTAGAGAAGCAACCAATATTCTAGGAATAAGAATCTATAGAGATAGATTAAAAGAGGTTCCTTGGTCTTTTATATTCTACAAGGTGTATATTGATGCCAATTTGCAATCTGATAATGATGACTATAAGTCACAATCAAACTACGTGTTCAATTTGAGCGCACTATCACTTGATATATAAAATCAGTGATAGAAAAGATATAAAAGATAAAGAGAGTTTCCACTGGTGAGAACATTTTGGACCCGCTCACTAAGGCACTGCCCCAGAAAAAGCATGATAGACATTTTAAGTCATTCGCATAGATACATGAATGATTAGCTCTAATACAAGAGAGAGTTTATTAGTGTTAAACTACAAAGGCAATCCATTGTATATTGTATATGACATATTTATTAACAAAAGGCATTCTTTATCTTTCAATTTAATTAATCATTCTACATATATGTGTATAAAACTATTAGTTAATGTTCCAAGCACATAATATAGTGTTAAGAAAATTATGATAGAGATCATAATATAAGATTTCTACTACACTACATATTACTTATCCTTAAATTATCCATAGTCATAGTATTAGTGACATAGGACATCATAAATGCACAAAGACTACTACGTGTTATACTTATTGATTTGATGATGAGGTGATTCTCATATCCATGAGTACTGTGATACTCAAAGTTAACAGGTAGATGCTTGTTAAGTGAACAAAATCATTGAATGACCTAACTATGAAATAATCACATAGATAACTATTTAGTGCCAGTGATAGAATCTCATTATAACAAATGCGCAAGTGTTCTTAGACTTGAGATCTCAAAGGTATTTTGTTTACTGAACGTTATACTTCGATTCCAATCTCTCGAGTCCTTACAAGACCGCCTATGGGATGGATATTGGGTACAATGTAAATTAAATAAAAGTAGTTGAGAGGGTCAATAAATGATTCATCACTTCTAATTTTAGGGGCGTATATCTCAGGGCCACTTGTATGGAATCATTACTCGAAAAGTCCTTGGCCAAGGCGACTATGTGTTACAAGTAATTTCAATTGATATATATGTTGAGTAATGTATTCTGGAATAAGTATATATAAATTTGGGTTAGGATTAATTATATTATAATAGGAATTAACACTAATTCCAACTCTAAAACTGAATGAGATATAGTATAATGAAAGGGGTTTATTGCACTGATTGTTAGCTATTGAAAGATTCATGTCAAGCCACTTAACTTTCTGGACTTTTGGGTGGTCATGATGTATTACTAGATGTCGTTTATGATCTGCTGAATATGAATTTATTAATTAGAGAATTAATAAATTAATCCTAATTAGAATTAATAAGTTAATTATAATTATTAAGGATTATAAACTCTATAACGATTAGAATTAATTCATATTTTTCTACTAATAGACCGGAAAACCTAATAGGTCACACACAATAGAGGAATAGGTACTCAAAAAATTATATGAGAATATTATAAGAGTTAATCTGTGAGAAGAAATAATAATTATAGGTTAATTATAAAATGTTATAATTAATTGGGATTGAATTGCAATTAATAAATCTTTTTGGGTAAATTAAAAACTGGCTATAATTCACAAGTCAAATTTTAATTTTTAAAACCAAAAAAGGCCCATAGTTGAATAGTTGAATTGTTGTTTCCTAATATGATTGGGAACAATAAAATGGTTTCTTTGTATGCGGTAGTTTCCAAAAGGGAAAAGCTTTATGGTTTTGTTCCCTAAATGATTTAGGAAACAAAAACATAAAAGAAGGATATTCATGCTTTGCTACAAGTATATACATTGATATGTACGTGCACCACAAATTGAGAGTTTTGGAGAAGCTTTTCTTCTAAAAAAGAAACCCCCCGACGTTTTTCTTTCAGAAACAAAACTTATGGAAGTTTTATTTTGCATGGAAAATCAATTTTCCTATTACATTTCTTCTACAAAATTAATCCCTAACGCCGCCTAGTAATATACCTACTAGCATTAGTTCTTGGTGCTGGTAGAGTTTCCTCATGTCAATACTGTTAGAGAAATTCTTACGCTTGGAATTTTAGTGGTTTATGCTTGGATAAATTTTACGAAAAGGTTCCGCAAGTGAAGAAAATTTTTAAAAGCCGCGTTTTTCAGCTAATGAATTTTCTTCCCTCTCCTAACCCATTTAATTACATATGAATACTCCTACTACATGGATTTCTTTTTATTTTTTCCACTGCGTGTAAATTGGTTTACATGATCAAAAGCTAACAATATATGTAAACCCATTGAACACAATCATACACAACTATTATATTTGTCTCCTAAACGTTTTAGGATACAAAATATAATAATAATTCCTTTTCCAAATTATGGGGTTAAGTTTAAATAATTGTAATTAGGCCTCTTGAATTATAGAAAGTTTATAATTCAACCACAAGCCTTTTAAATAATTATAATTTTACCCAACTAATTATAATATTTTATAATTACCCCATAATTATTATTTTTTCTCACAAATTATTTCTAAATATTATCATATAATATCTTGAGTATCAATTCCACTATTGCGTGTGACCTATTAGGTTTTTCAATCTATTAGTAGCAAAATATGAATTAATTATAATCACTATAGAATTAATAATCCTTAATAATTAGAATTAACTTATTAATTGTAATTAAGATTAATTTATTAATTCTCTAATTAATAAATCCATATTAGCAAATCATGAGTGGCATATAGCAATACATTGTGACCACTCAAAAGTTCAAAAAGTAAAGTGGCTTGACATGAACGTTTCAGTAGCAAAATATCTGTGCAATAAACTCCTTTCATCATATTATATCTCATTCGATTTTAGAGTATAGAATTTATGCCAACTCTTACTAGAATATAATTAATTCTATCTCGAATTTATTAGTACTTGTTCTAAAATTCATTACTTAGCATGTGTATCAATCGGAACTATTTTCAATACATAGTCACTTTAGCTAAGGATTTTTTGAGTAATGATTTCATATAAGTAGTCGTGAGACATACACCTCTACTATTACGAGTAATGAATCCTTTACGGACCCTCTCAACTACTTTCATTTACTTTACGTTGTACCTAATATCCATCCTATATATGGTCTTGAAGGGACTCCTGAGATTGGAATTAAAGTACAAAGCTCTGTAAATAAAACACCTTGGAGATCTCAAATCTAAGAATACTTGCACATTTGTTGTAATGACTTTCTATAACTGGCACTAAATAGTTGTCCATGTAATGATCTCATAGCTAGGTCATCTAATATACTTCTTCGAGTAACAAGCATCTACGTATTAAATTTGAGTATCCTAATACTTATAGGTATAAGAACCACCGCTTGATTAAATCAAGAAGTATAACATGTGCTAATCTTAGTGCATTAATGATATCCTATCATATCAGTACTATGACTAGGGATGGTTTAAGCACAAGTACTACATAGTGTAGTAAGAATCTCACATCATGATCTCTATCGTGATTTTCTTAACATTATACATTGTACAAGGGACTTTATCTATTTGTTTTACACACATACATATATGAAACGAAGAAATTGAAAGATAAAGAATGCCTTTATTATTAAATGAATGTACAATATAAAATATACAAGTGATTGCTTCTAAGGCATAACATCAGCACTTTTGGTCTTTGTGATGGTCCCAGTACCTTTCAAATAGGCATGCTTTCTATTTTTTCTGAGTATATTACATATATTATTGAGCTTTTCACAAATCATTTTATTATGTATGGAAATAGGCTTCCAAGATGCTAAAATTCATTCCCTAAGTGTTCTAGGCTGAGTAGAGATTGGAAAATACCAAAACTCTTGGAAATTACCAAATCCGTGCAAAAAAAGGAAAGTTCGCCGACATGGACTAGAGTGGAGCCGGCGCCGGCTTGGAGCGTCACGGCCAGCGCCAACTGTGCTCTGGCCAGCCCAAACTTGCTCTGGTTTTTGTGCAAATTTCTCCTGTTTCTCCATATTGGGGATGGCGCCAATTCCGTGGGTCACGGCCGGTGCCAGCCATACTCTGACGGCGACAGTTTTGTCGTTTTTTCATCGTTTTCTGCAAGAAAAGTCCAAAACACCTCTCCAAGGGTAAAATATCAAATATGAATGAATATATCTAGTTATTATAATAAATGTACCATAATACAACTTCAAATAACTAGAAAAATATAGATGATTTTTCCCCTATCACTATGCTAAACCACTACAATAGAAAATACATCAGATCCACACAAGAAAGTTTTATGCGTCATCAAGGAATAAGAATGAAGAGAAAGGCTATGTAAAAGAAGCAATTCCCCCAAAATGAGTTAAGTAAAGAATATATCATTAAGCCTATCAAATCCCAATTCAAGTACCAATATGAGTTCGTATTGAGAATCTCACATTCTCTCAAGTTATTGAATTCCTCTCCCCAAGTTTAATTGATCAATATCTCTGCCTAATCAATCTATCCAAGGAAGCATTATGATAAACCCAATTACAAAAGGCACCAAGAAGCCCCAATATTCCTATCTCTAAACAATATTAAAAATCCAATTATTACTAAGTTCTAATCCTTCAACCTCTCTCGAGTTAATAAAATGAATACAAACATTGGACTAATTAATTTGGTGTTCAACTCCTAACCATATCTCTCGAATTCATTAAAAGTGAACCAATTAATTAAATAAATCAATCAAGCATAAGCAATCAAACCAACATAATAATGCCCAAGTAATCAAACACAAGATATTGGAATCCAATAAATCATAATAAGAACATAGAGTTAGGGTTCATCTCTAAAATTTAATTGAAAGTACTGAAAGATAATATTGTCAATGTAGAAAACAAAGAAAATGAAGAACATCACTCATAGACAAGCTATTACCCTTCTTCTTTCTTGAGTCTCTTAAACAACTCTCTTTATCTTTGTCAATGATTCACCTTCATCCTCCTTTCCTTGGTGCTTCTTTGAGTTCTCTAAGGGATCTCTGGGTTGCTAGCCACCCTAGGATGTGTGTTTAGGGCTTATAATTGGGTATTTATAGTTTCCCAATGGAAAAATCACAAAACAAAACCAAAACAAAGCAAAATTTGCATAACCAGGTAGCCTATGATGGTCCCAAGGACCCGAGGCTGCCTAGCATAGTTTCTAGTCCCTTACAAAAAAGTCAGCCCTAGGCTGCCTTATTTTAGAAAATTTCACCCTTTTTCTCCACTTGCAATAATTTTTCATCCTTGTTCATCCTTAACTAATTTTTACATTCCCTAAACAAAAACCAGGCAAAATGGTGTGGTAAGTAGTGATTTAAATAAGATTTTTTCACAAATAAGGTACAAAAGACATAGAAAATATAGTAATGATAAGCACTTATCACAACCCCTACACTTGAATCTTTGCTTGTCCTCAAGCAAAAGACATTGCTCAAAAATAAGTAAAAACTTCTTAAGCAAAGTGAATGACATTTAATCATCGCATATTGGGAAATTAACAAGAACAACTCAACATATATGTAACAAAATTAACATGGTGCAGACATTATTGTTTCCTCCACCTTGTAATTCATCACAACACCTATCTATCCAAGTTAATTTCATGTAAACCCGCATATTAAGCTAGACATAACTAAGGTCCTCAAACTTAAATTAAACAAAATTATATCAGGTCAAGGTGATTCATTCCATCTCCTGAGTCAAGAATATAAACAATATGATTTATATATGCTTGGATTAATCGATTCATTCTAATCTCATTGCTTACAAATATTACAAACATTACAAATGTTACATTACATTACAACATTCATTATAACTTTATAATAGAGTATTACATTATAATTTGTTGTTGGAAAGTTGGAGCCTCTCAATTTTTTTTTATCATTTTTCTACAAAAGAATGCATTCATAATGATTTGACTTGATTACTTTTTATATCGTTTGCATTTTTTTAGCTTTTTACTTTTATTTTTTTCAACACACGTTATTTTTCGCCATAGGACATGTGCTTTTGTATTCTTAGACCTTTTTTCTCCTCTTCAGTAGGTGCATTGAGTAACCTACCTCTTGCTCCTACTTTTTTTTTTTTTTTAACATTTGAGTATTTACATAACAAAAATTGAAGGTTTGTACATAACATAACAAAAAGATTGAAAAATCTACAAGACAAATGATAAGTCCAAAATCTACACTTCGTCACACCATTCTTATCCATTCTCAAAGAATCAAGTTTCACAACATTTTCAAAGGCTTACACAAGGTTAACTGACTTCTCAAACTCTAGCCTAGGTCATACCTAATATATAAGTGTACATAAAAACAACACTTTTAGAAAGGTGTTAAGTAAAATTCCCAAGTGAAAAGATAAATAATAGCTCCACCAAACTAACACATATTAACCTAGAAAATGCGGGAAAAAATTAGCACAAAAAAAAAAAAAAAAATTAGCACAAAAATTCACCAAAATTTTAGTCTAAAATATTGGAAAATACCAAGGATAATTCATAAAAGTTTAAAAAGAATATTACTCCAACCCTACCCCACACTTAAACCAGACAGTATCCTCATTGGCCACAAAGAAAACAATAATAGCATATTCAATTGGATGAGAAGAAATATAAGGGAGGAGAAGGATAAGCAATACTCCCCAAGTGTCTTGAAGCTCAATATGTCATAGAATAGAGAAGAAAATGAAGGTGGTATAAAAAAAGAAAATCTTCAATCTTCAATCTAGTCATGCACAAAAAAAAAAAAAAGAAGATAAAAATAAACACAATAGCGTATAAAGGCTAAAGAGATAATAACAAAAAAGATACAAACGACCACAAGACCAAGAAAGAAATAATAATACAAAAAAATAGTGCCAAAAAAAATTAAATAAGAAGGATACAAAGAGTTATTACAACTAAGTTAAGCAAAAAACACAATGAATACAAAAACATTCACTTGTACCAATACTAATAACAACACATCACCATACACTATTATATACACGCAAATATTATTAACAAACTATAAAATCTACTAATAAACAAAACCAAAATATATATTAGTACCAAGAACTACTACAATATCAATGCAACACTATAACAAAACAAATGAACAAACTAACATTTTCACTAGGGATACACTAAATCAATATATATGCAAATATACTCTTATCAAAAAATAACCTATATACACAACAATACACCAATATAAAAAGCACTAGAACTATAATAAATATAAACCAAGGGTTCTTACATGCAACAAACAATTTAGCACAAAGGTTATAGTTAAAAATCATCTAAGTACAACGAGGAACTCTATTGAAAATTGCCTACATTTACAAAATACTAAGTGTATGTACAACCATAGCTAGATAAATAGCTAAATCAATACAACAAAGCAACACAATCTTACCAACTAGAATCAAGAAAATCATAAACCCAAGTATGTACAGATTATTGTCATTACATTACAAATGTATAAATAAGTATTTACATAAAATGGTTAGAAGTATTCACAAATATGTAAATGGTTAAATCAACAAGACTTAAGATTTTCATAACGCTACAAATCTCCAGTAATAGCACAAAAATCTTATTGTCCATTTTTTAATGTTGGAAGAAGTATAAGCAAAAACCACAAACAATCAAGTTTTAATTAAAATTCCAAATACTAAAAGCACAAAATGGGACAAGTATACCCATTGCATAGTATAGCGAATAGCAAATATCGAATCTACAGGAATATAACAATTACCACTACTTTGCTCTTATCTCATTGTCTAACCAATCAAATAAAAAGATAAAGTAAATAAAACTAACTATATTAAACAACTATAATAGAGAATACATCAAATCCACACAAGAAAAGTCATAAGGATCATTAAGGAATAAGAATGAAGAGAAAGGCCACATAAAAGAAGTAATTACCCCAAATCAATTTAAGTAAAGAATGTATCATTAAGCCTTTCAAATCCCAATTCAAGTACGGGTATGATTCATAATTAAGAATCTCACTCTCTCGCGAGTTATAAAATCTCTATCTCCAAGTTCAATTGATTGATATCTCTACATAATCAATCTACCTAATGGAGCATTAAGATCAACCCAATTACCAAAGGCACCCGGAAGCCTCAATATCCCCATTTCTAGGTAATATTGAAAGCTTAGCAATTACCAAGTTCTAATCATTCAACATCTTTCACGAGTTACTAAAAAGAAATCAAATGTTAGACTAATTAATTTTATATGCAACTCCTAACCCCATCTTGAATCCATGAATAATGACCCAATCAATTGAGTAAATCAATCAAGCTCAAATAATCAATCCAACACAAGAATCCATTCAAGGACAGTTTGGAGACTCTATATAAAAGTAGAGGACATCCAAAATCACAAATATTCTCCCCAATACATAATTTTTCATCTCATTGGAGGAAAGCATCAAAAGGAAGCCAAAGAAGAAGAAGGAGTCAATGAGGCAAGAAGAACTAGAGATTGTGGGCATCTTAAATTTAATCATTTAATCTTCTCTTGTTTCCAATCTTGATTTTATTTTTTTTCCATTGTATTCAAACAATTAAGAATTTCCATTGAGACTCATGTATTAAAGATTCTATCTTTGATATTGATAAAACTACCTTTTGAGTATTCATGCAATTTTTGCTTTCTTTTCTTTATCAATTGTGTAATGTTACTTATGCCTCATAAACATACCTAACTTGCATGATTGAAGGCTAAGATAATTGATCTTTTGTATGAATTTATCTAAGTAGCATCTATTGGCCTTAAATAAGTTTCAGTGTTTGGCTTAGTTAGGATTAATAGGAAATTGCTTATTTCAAGTTCATATAATTGTAGCATTTAGATATGTGTGGCTTGATGTTGATGATTCTTGGAAATACTTATCAATCTTAATTGTTAATCTATGCCATGGATTGGTTGTAGTATTAAAGTCATTATGAAAAGACTGGTGAAATTGGATTAGATTAATAATTGAATTAGGGATTTTAACTTGTGCATGTTGTAAGGGTTAGTCTACTTTTGCAAAGGTAGGAATTCAAAGCGTGTTGCGTATGTTTTAAAATCAACTACTCAAAGTAATCACATTGATGATATGTTTCATAACTTGATTTCATGACATATGCCTAAGAACTTGGTAATTTCTTAATTGAACTTGAAGTTTCTTATTTTTGTTTGTGTCTTATTTATGTTTTGTTTCTTAATTGGTTTAGGAGTAAAATTTGGTAGGTTCTTAATTTGAGTTCCCCCCATTTATTTGTAAATACTTATATATAAGGCATCATTAAATTTGATTAGATTAAGCATTCACAATAATAGGTCATAAGAATGAAATCGAAAATTTTTCTTATAAAGTACACTTCTCTTGTTCCTTAAGGGATCGACACCTTATTTGCTATTTTGCTATGCTATATATTTTAGAGTAGGGTTTAAAATTTGTTGATACATGATGACTGCATTTTAATAACCGATAGTTATATGTTGAGTTCCACAACAGTAGCTTAAGATATGTGCTTGAAAATAATGCTTCAATTTTTTAATTGCAAATATTAAAAATAAAGCTTTTCAATTGGCGAATAGTTCAACATGTTAGTTGTCATCATTCAACATATGTAATAAAGAGCATTTTCTTTGACGTTCTCATTTTCTTAAGCAAGCAATGTTGGGTATCTCACGCATATCATATATGGCGCAACGCAGTGGAAAATTAAAAACAAGATACCATCCCAGGATCCGCATATGTGTAGAAAACAAGACATAAAGATAACAAAGGTAATAGCTTTTTACCTTTCTTTGATCATGTGGAAAATAAATTTTTTCCTTCTTCAAGTCGAGGCGCGATCCAGCACACCTCTTGATCAAACACCATGAGAGTTGAATGTCCAACCACTATAATCACAGTGTTTGATTATCTCTATCAGAAATCCACATAGAGGAACACTCAAGCACTAAGATTTTCTATGCTAGCAGAACAACAATGGTGGCTAGTATTATCATCAATATCAACAACAGAGAGAAGAAAGAATGCCGTGAGTTGCCCTAGGGTTTGGAGTTGTTTTTCGTGTCTTACACCATCAGCTAGGGTTTCGAGTGTATCCCTATATCACATGAAAAATCCTGCTGAAATATCCTCCAACACAGAATTCTAAAACAGTTAGAATTTGCTAATTGTAATTGGAAACATCAAGTTCTCACAATTACAACTTGGACAATAAATTATAACTAATTATAATTTGGCCATAACAACTTCTCTTTTTCGTAATTAACCATACTATATTATCAAATAACATCTTGAGTATATTATCCTCTATTATGTGTGACCTATTAACACATAGTGCAATTAACTCCTTTCACCATACAAAATCTCATTGGGTTTAGAGTACGTAATTAGTGCCAACTCCCTTCAGAATTAATTCTGGCCCCGAATATAATAGTACTTGTACTAGGAACCCACTACTCTAGATGCGTATCAATTAGAACTATTTCCAATACACAGTCACCTTAGCCAAGGACTTCTCGAGTAGTAATTCCTACAAGTGGCCGTGAGATATTAGCCCCTACTATTAGGAGTAGTGAATCCTTTGTTGACCCTCTTAACTACTTTTGTTTACCTCACAGTGTACCCAATATCCATCCTATAGGCGGCCCTCGATTTGGCTCCAGAGATTGGAATCAAAGCACAAAGCTCAGCAAACAAAGTATTTTGGAGATCTCAAGTCTAAGGATATTTGCACGTTTGCTATATTGAGATTTTATTACTGGTACTAAATAGTTATCCATGTGATTATCTCATAGTTAGGTCATCTAATATACTTGTTCCATTAACAAGCATCCGTGTGTTAACTTTGAGTATCTCAATGCTCACGGATATGAGAACCATCGCCTGATCAAATCAAGAAGTCTAACACATGCTAGTCTTAACGCATTAATGATGTCCTATCTTATTAATACTACGACTAGGGACTATTTAAGTACTAACACCATACAGTGTAGTAGGAATCTCATATCATGATTTTCTTAACACAATGTTTGTAATAGGGACTTTATTTGACAGTTATTTTACACTAAAGTAAATAAAAGAAACTGTAAGATAAATAAAGCCTTTTATTAAAATAAAATGTGTCATATACAACGTACAAGTGATTGCCTCTAGGGCGTTACACTAACAAACTCTCACTTGCACTAAAGCCAATCATTTATGTATCTAATACCGAATGACTCAACATGACAATCATGTTTCTTTTGGGATAGAGCTTTTGTAAGCGAGTCAGCTATATTCTCATTCATGGAAACTCTCTCTATCTTTATTTCCTTAGCTGCTTCAGAAGCGGCTATGTTCTCTGCTTCTGTCGTAGAGTCGGCAATAGTCTCTTGTTTGGAACTCTTCCAATTTATTGCCCCTCTACACAACGTAAACATGTAGCCTAATTGTGATTTGAAATCATCTTTGTTAGATTGAAAACAGGCATCAATGTACCCGTTTATTTTCAAATAATCTTCTCCATATATTAATAACACATCCTTAGTCCTTCGTAAGTGCTTAAGAATGTTCTTTACAGCTTCCTAATGACCCTCACCAGGGTCAGATTAGTATTTGCTCGTCAAACTAAGAGCATAAGATACATCAGGCATTGTACATATAATAGCGTATATGATAGATCTAGCAACCTTTTGGATCTATCTCTATAGATCCTTATTCCAAGAATATAGATTGCTTTTCCAAGGTCTTTTATCGAGAATTATTTGGACAACCAAATTTTAACAATTTGCAAGAAAAATATATCGTTTCCTATTAGCAATATGTCATCTACATAAAGTAATAAGAAAACGATTGCATACACAAGGCTCACTAATCTTCTTGTATACACAAGGCTCATCCATATTTTGAATGAAACCAAACTCTTTGATTGTTTCATCAAAACAGATGTTCCAACTCCTTGATGCTTGCTTAAGTCCATAAATGGACCTTTGCAGCTTGCACATCTTTGTGCCATCACTGAATGTGAAACCCTCAGGTTGTGTCATATACACTTCATCAGTCAAATTTCCGTTTAGGAAAGCTATTTTCATATCCATTTGCCAAATCTCATAATCATAATGAGCAGCAATGGCTAGGAGTATCTTGATGGATTTTAACATGGCTACTGGTGAGAAGGTTTCATCATAGTCAATGCCATGTTGTTAACGATAACCCTTCGCCACTAGTCGTGCTTTATACGTAACTATGTTACCATCCATGTCCGTTTTCTTCTTGAAAATCCATTTTCACTCAATAGGTTTAATTCCTTTGGGTGGATGAACTAAAGTCCATACTTAGTTGTCGTACATGGAATCTATTTCTGACTTCATGGTCTCAAGCCATTTGCTAGATTCTGAACTGTTCAGAATATCCTTGTAGGTAGTAGGCTCATCTTTTTCTATGAGCAATACGTCATTGTGGTCACTAATGAGAAATCCATATCTCTCAAGTGCTACACGTATCCTACTAGATCTACGAGGATCTTGTATAGAAGAAGGATCATCTATTCTCTCAATAGATGTGGGATCAGATGGTTGATCCTCATTTGTTTAATCTTCTTGAACTTCACTAAGTTCAATTTTACTCCCACTGTCCCATTTGATCTTGTGCTCCTTCTCCAAGAAGACGGCATGCTTTGAAACAAACAATTTATTTTCAGAAGGGAGGTAAAAGTAATATCTGAAAGATTCTTTCGGATATCCCACAAACAAAAACTTATCAGACTTACTATCAAGTTTGTCTGACTGTGGCCTTTTTTGACAAAGGCAGGATAACCCTACACTCACAAGTGAGATAACTGTGGTTTCTTACCAAAGAACATCTCAAATAGGGTAGAATCAATCGATTTTGTTGAAACTCTGTTTAGTATATAAACAAAAGTTTCTAGTGCATGCCCCCAAAACGATTCTAGTAGGTCTGCAGAAGCCATCATGGTCCGTACCATGTCTAGAATGGTTCAATTCCTTCTCTCAGATACACCGTTATGTTGAGGTGTATGTGGTGGTGTCCATTGAGATAATATCCCATTATCTCTAAGATAACTCAGAAACTCTTGGCTCAAGTATTCTCCTCCTCGATCAAATCTTAGAATCTTAATGCTTTTGCCAAGTTGTTTCTCTATTTCAATTTTGAAGTCTTTAAACTTATGAAAGACCTCAGATTTGTATTTCATTAAATACAAATACCCATGTCGTGAGAAATCATCGATAAAGGTTATGAAATAGTTATAACCTCCTCTTGCTTGTATTAACATTAGGCCACATACATCAGAATGTATGAATTCTAATAACTCTTTGGCCCATTCTTCTTTTCTTGAAAAAGGAGTTTTAGTCACTTTACCTAGAAAGCAAGATTCGCATGTGCCATATGATTCATAATCAAATGACCCTAAGTCACCAAGCTTGTGTAACTAAGAAATACGATTTTTCGTTTACATAGCCCAAACGACAATGTCATAAGTAAGAGGTGTTAGAGTTATCCATTTTAGGTTTCTTATTGTTTATATTGAGAACTGGATTATCCAAGTCTCGAACATATAAACCGTTAACCAAAGTTGCTGAACCATAATAAATATCATTCAATAAAAAAGAACAACATTTATTCTTAAATATCAAATGAAATCCATTTAAGTCAAAACATGCAACTAACATAATATTTTTCATTAAAACTGGTACATAATAATAGTTTTGTAGTTTTAGAATTAATCCCGAAGGCAGGTTCCACTAGTATGTCCCTACAACAAGTGCAGCAACCTTTGCCCCATTTGTAGTACGTAGGTCCACGTCGCCTTTCTCTAGCCTTCTACTGCTAATTAGGGAATTTTAAATGTTTTAAAATTTTATGTTGGAGGAAATTTCAACAGGATTTTTCGTGTGATATAGGGATACACTCGAAACCCTAGCTGATGGTGTAAGACACGAAAAATAACTCCAAACCCTAGGGTAACTCACAACATTCTTTCTTCTCTCTCTTGTTGATATTGATCATAACCCTAGCCGCCATTGTTGTTTCTACTAGCATAGAAAATATTGGTGCTTGAGTGTTCCTCTGTGTGGATTTCGATTAGAGATAATCACACACTATGATTATAGTGGTTAGACATTTAACTCTCATAGTGTTTGATCAAGAGAATTACTGGATCGCGCCTCTACTTGAAGAAGGAAAAATTTTATTTTTCACACGATCAATGAAAGGTAAAAAGCTATTATCTTTATGTCTTATTTTCCACACATATGCGGATCTTGAGATGGTATTTCGTTTTTAATTTTCCACTGTGCCATATATGATATGCGTGAAATACCCAACAGTTGTATCAGAGCTTTGCTATGTGTGGTTTGCAGATATTATTTTTGGCGTGAAAAGTTGTTTTCATGAATTCGTGTTTGTCTTTGTTCGCTATGAAAACTGTTTTTACTCGAGTCGAAATTGTTTGTGGGTTAGGTCCATAGCACAATATGATTGTGTAAAAGTTATAGCATATTTCGAAATATACTTTCTTTATGTGCTGCAAGTTTTTGCAGAAAAACGTTTTCTTGAATATGGTTGATTGCCTTCCGTTTCATCCTAATTTTCTGTTTTGGTTTTGTTTAAACTAACAAATTGGTTGTTGCTTTGAGCTTTAAAACAGAAAATACTGCTGAGAATTGTTATCACTAAAAATTTACAGAAGAAGACGGCACCAGAAATTGTTTCTGCAAAATTTTCAAAAATTGCCGCCTTGTTCCTGACTACAGCCAGCTCCGGCTCCTAGCCGCTGCCGGTTCCGTGCTGTTTCGCGAACGTCCAGAAATCGTATTTGGAAAATTTTTTCCTTAAAACCAGACCGCAGCTGGTGCCGGCTTTGGCTTCCAAACCGACGCCGGTTCTGCTCTGTTTGTGACATTCCAGCTATTTAAAAAAAAATTAGAATAGAATTTTGAAAGGGAAAAATCTCACTCGATGAGAGACGATACCCAATGAAAAATCTAAAATTCATATATTTTTCTAAAATGTTGATTTTAGAATTTTTTTTTATTTTTCCAAAATAGTAATTTTGGAATAATAAAAATTATATGTTTATTTTGTTTAAGCATAATTAATGGCATGGTGGATAGTTATAGACTAAAACCAATTATATCTGTTCATACATTTTACAATTTTGATTTTTTATGAAATATGGCCTACATGTCCTGCCTTCTCTAGAATTCTTGTGTAATTTTCTTCTCATCTAACTCCCCTCGAATGTAACTCGAGGTTTTCTCGCTTTAAGAAATTATGTAATTAGTTTACATAGGTTAGATATGAGTAGAATTGTTTTATTTTGGAGATGGCAACCAAAATAAGGCGAGAAGATAAGACATTCTACTGAAATCATGCGTGAACACATATGGTTAACTATATTAATTTTTTTTATGGCTCAAAAAAATTAATTTAGGGTAAAGTCCATAACCATACCACGTAATCGCTTTATTACCATGATTATCAATTATGTGATTTATTGATTTTTATGCATATCATTTATTGAAATCACTAAAAGGAACAAATCCTTCAATTAATATTAAATACAATTCCTTCTGTTAATATAGTAAAAACGAGAGTCATTTTTCGAGACCAGGTTGTTGGGCAAACCCAAGCCTACTCAACATTGGGCATATTCAAGCTATGGAATTAAATTACTGATTAATAGATCGGATTTAACTAAATTATTTATCCCAATTGGGCAAGCTCAAGCATAAAGAAATTTAGAGGAAAAGTTAGGGTAGCCCAAACGGCTTTAAGATTAAATGCTATTAATCACCCAATGATCCGGTAGTTACCTACGATGTAATTAGTATTGGATACCTACCAATGAACTCAATAGTTGCTTGTTGAGTAAACCCAAGGTTATTCTTGAGGACTTTGATACCGGTCCACTAGGAAAGCTTCCAACAGGCTTTCCCGAATCAGTAGTGGGGGCTATTAGTTTGAGTAAAATAGTGGAGTAAAAATGCATTTAATTAAAGTCCTAAATATTTTTACATTTCATGTGCATGTACAAGTAGCTAATCCTCTCTATCTTTACATCTAGGCCACTTGCATCATGTCAACAAACTTAAACTTACATAGCCCAACAAGCTAACTAAATCAAACTACCTTAACTGGTATAGAAATTTGAGAATTGTTCTCAAATCGGAAAAGTTGCTCTACGTGCTAGATACTCCTATTCTGCCACCACCAGCTCAAGATGCTCATGCTGATGAGCATGCTATCTACAAAAGGCACAAGGAAGATAGTGATATAGCATAATGTATTATGTTGGCATCCATGACTATTGAGTTGCAAAAACAATACGAGCATATGGATGTTCAATCGATTATACTACATCTTCGAGAGCTGTTTGACGCCTAAGCCAAAACTAAGAGATACGAGATGTAGAAGCATCTATTCCGTTGCAAAATGGTAGAGGGTTCTTCTATGGACACTCAAGAGCTGAAGATGCTGGGCTTGATAGAGAAGTTTGGATTTCTCGGGCTTGCAATAGATCATGACTTAAGTGTTGACTTAATTCTACAGTATTTGCCTAATAGTTTCTCACAATTTGTGATTAACTATCAGATGAATAAGATTGAGCCCACCTTCACTGAGTTGATCAATCTTCTCAAAACTGCAGAGTCCTCTATCAAGAAGGATTAAAATGCAGTTTTAATGGTAGAATCTTCTTCGAAGAAGAAAGTTCAAAAGAAGAAGAAGTCTCCCATGAAGCCCAAAGGTGGTGTGAAGAAGGACGCAACTACCAAGAGCCCATGTCATCATTGTGGAAAGATGGGCCACTGGAGGCACAAATGCAATGCCTACTTGAAGACCATTAAGGATAAGAAGTAGAAGGAGAAACTTACAAGCACTTCTACTTCTACTCCGGGTATATTTATGATTAAGATAAATACTGCCTTTAGAAATGAAATATGGGTATTAGATACCAGATGTGGATCTCATTTGTGTAATAACTTGCAGGGACTAAAAAGCAGTAGAAGGTTAGAGAAAGGCGACGTGGACCTACGTACTACAAATGGGGCAGAGGTTGCTACACTTGCTGTAGTGACATATGAGCGGAACCTACTTGTGGGATTAATTCTAGAACTATAAAACTGTTATTATGTACTAATTTTAATGAAAAACATTATCTCAATTGCATGTTTAGACTTAAATGGATTTCATTTGATATTTAAGAATAATTACTGCTCTTTTTCATTAAATTATATTCATTATGGTTCAGCAACTCTGGTTAATGGTTTACATGTTCTAGACTTGGATAATCCAGTTCTCAATATAAATAATAAAAAACCTAAAATGGATAACTCAAACACCTCTTACTTATAGCATTGTCGTTTGGGCCATGTAAACGAAAATCGATTTTTCTAAGTTATACAAGTTTGGTGACTTAGAATCATTTGATTACGAATCATATGGCACATGCAAATCTTGTTTACCAAGTAAAATGACTAAAACTCATTTTTCAGAAAAATGAGAACGGGCCAAAGTGTTATTAGAACTCATACATTTTGATGTTTGTGGCCCAATGTCAATACAAGTAAGAGGAGGTTATAACTATTTCATTATATCACCTGAAAAACTCCTTTCAAAAACTGAGAATTCTAAAATAATTAGAATTTCCTAATTGTAATTGGAAATATCAAGTTCTCACAATTACAATTTGGACTATAAATTATAACTAATTATAATTTGTCCACAATAACTTTCCTTTTTTGGACCTATTAGGTTTCCCAATCAATTGGTAGCAAATATAAATCAATCCAAACGTCTTTGAGATTAATAATAATTAATCATATTAATTCTAATCAAGATTGATTTATTAATTCATCAATTAATAAATTCATATTCTCAGATCATGAGCGGTATCTAGCAACACATGTTGTGAGTTGCTCTAGGATTTGGAGTTGTTTTTCATGTCTTACACCATCAGCTAGGGTTTCGAGTGTATCCCTATATCACACAAAAAATCCTACTAAAATATCCTCCAACACAGAATTCTAAAACAGTTAGAATTCCCTAATTGTAATTGGAAACATCAAGTTCTCACAATTACAATTTAGACCATAAATTATAACTAATTATAATTTGGCCACAATAACTTCTCTTTTTCGCAATTAACCGCACTATGTTATCAAATAATATCCTAAGTATATAATCCTTTATTGTGTGTGACCTATTTGGTTTCCCAATCAATTGGTAGTGAATATGAATTAATCCAAACGTCTTTGAGATTAATAATCTATAATTAATTTGAATTAATCCTATTAATTCTAATCAGGATTGGTTTATTAATTCATCAATTAATTAACCCATATTCGCAGATTATGAGCGGTATCTAGCAACACATCATGACCACCCAAGAGTCTAGTAAATCAAGTGGCTGGACATAAACCCTACAATAACAACCTACAGTGCAATTAACTCATTTCACCATACAATATCTCATTCGGTTTAGAGTACAGAATTAGTGCCAACTCCTTCCAGAATTAATTCTGGCCCCAAATATAATAATACTTGTACCAGGAACCCAATACTCTAGATGTGTATTAATTGGAACTGTTTCCAATACACAGTCGCCTTGGCCAAGAACTTTTCGAGTAGTAATTTTTACAAGTGGTCATGATATTCGCCCATACTATTAGGAGTGGTGAATCCTTTATTGACCCTTTCAACTACTTTCGTTTACCTCACAATGTACCCAATATCCATCCCATAGACGGCCCTCGATCTGGCTCCAGAGATTGGAATCAAAGCATAAAGCACAGTAAACAAAATACCTTGGAGATTCAAGTTTAAGGATACTTGCATGTTTGTTATATTGAGATTTTATTACTGGCACTAAATAGTTATCCATGTGATTATCTCATAGCTAGGCCATCCAATGTACTTGTTCCATTAACAAGCATCCATGTGTTAACTTTGAGCATCTCAATACTCACAGATATGAGAACCACTGCCTGATCAAATCAGGAAGTCTAACACATTAATGATGTCTTGTCTCATTAATACTACGACTAGGGGCCATTTAAGTACTAACACAATACAGTGTAGTAGGAATCTCATATCATGATTTTCTTAACACAGTGTTTGTACTAGGGACTTTATTTGATAGTTATTTTACATAAAAGTAAACAAAAGAAACTGTATAATAAATAATGCCTTTTATTAAATTAAAATGTGTTATATACCACGTACAAGTGATTGCCTCTAGGACATAACACTAACAAGCAATGCCCCCACTGGCCGCTCATGCACAACAATGTATCAAATTAACGACTTATCAAAAATGGGTGTCGCAAGCACATGAGGCTTCATTAAATAAGATTCAATGCATTTGAAAGCATTTTAACACTCTTTATCCCACTTCAATGTACACTTTTTTCCACGAGGCGACTAAATAATTAACATTAACTTGAAAGATTTGAGATGAACCTTCAAAGATCAATTAATCCTCCCTGAAAAATTTTTAATTTGTGGATATTCCTTGGCTCAAACATCTTTAGAAATGTATTGGTCTTTGATTGGTCTATTTTAATACCTCAATGATAGATAATAAAGCCAAGGAACTTTCTAGAGATAATGCCAAATGCACACTTGAGAGGATTCGTCTTTAATTGATATTTTCAGAGTCGCTCAAAAGTCTTTCTCGAGTCTTAGAGATGATCAACTTGTTTACACGACTACCAAATTATCCACATAGAATTCCACAATATTACACCCAACAATTGCTTCAAGGGCCATTAAAGTATAATTTTTGTTAAGGATCTATAAAACCCAAATAGTGTAAGCTAAATAAAATTGGGTTAAACTTAAATTATGCCCAAGTCACCTTAAACCTAAGTCCATTAGGGTTTATTTGGAAGTTTCTCAAAGCCCAAGATCAATTGTTTATGCTAAATTAAAGGGATCTTCAATCTATAAATAAGGCTTCTTCCTATGGTTCAAGGTGTCCCGTAGCTTTACCAACAAGAGGCTACTCTAAACTTCAACAAGCGCATGCTTTAACCGCATTCAAACTTCAATATTCAAGCTTCTTCAGTATTCAAGGTCTAAATCCTTATCAAAGTTCGAGGAATTTATCATGTTCTTTGTCCAACAAAGTCTCAAAGGCTCAGTGATCAAGTGTTCATCATCAAATCCCTATTCGATCTGAAATCAACCTATTCAGCGCTCGAATCGACTTTCTCAAAAAGTGAAGAATCGGAGGACTAATCTTACAATTAAGATTTCCTTGCAAATTTGTAACCATTCTTGATACTTATTAAATATTTGTAGTGTTTAGTTATATGTGGCTTGATATTGATGATGCCTTGATATGTTTATCAATTGTAATAGTTGCTATATACAATGGATTGGTTATAGTATTAAAGTCATTAAGAAAAGACTAGTCAAGTTGGATTAGATTAAAAATTAGATTAGGAATTTTTACTTGTGCATGTTGCAAGGGCTAGTCCACTTTTGCAAAAGTAAGAATTCAAAGTGTATTGCATGATTTTTAAAATCAAGTACTCAAAATAATCACATCATCGATAAGATTCATAGCTTGATTTCATGATATATGTCTAAGAACTTGGTAATTTCTTAATTGATCTTGAGGTTTTTTATTCTTGTTTTTGTCTTATTTATGTTTTGTTTCTTAACTGGATTAGGAGTAAAATTTGGTAGCTTCTTAATTTGATTTCCCCTGCATTTATTTGTAAATACTTGTATATAAGGCATCATTAAATTTAATTAGGTTAAGTATTCACAATAACATGTCACAAGAATGAAGCCGATTATTTTTCTTATAGAGCACACGTCTCTTGTTCCTTAAGGGATCAACATCTTACTTGCTACTTTGCTATGCTATATATTTAGGAATAGGGTTTAAAACTTATTGGTATATGATGATTGCATTTTAATGAATGATATTTTTATATAGAATTCCACACTAATAGCTTTATGTACTTGGCAATAATAATTCAATTTTTGAATTGCAAATATTAAAGCTAGATAAAGTTTTTCAATTAATGAGTAGTTCAACACATTGGCTATCATCATTCAACATAGGCTATAGAAAGCATTTTCTTTATTGTTCTTATTTTCTTAAGCAAGCAATGCCCCCACTGGGTGCTCTTGCACAATAATGTATAGAATCAATAACTTATCAAAAATGGGTGCAGCTGCACATGAGGCTTCATTATATAATATTCAATGCATTTGAAAGCATTTTGACATACTTTATCCCATTTAAATAAACACATTTTTTCACTAGGTGACTAAATAGTTAAAATTAGCCAGCAAGGTTTGAGATGAACCTTTGAAGATAGGTTAATCTTTCCTTAAAACATTTTAATTCGTGAAGATTTCTTGGCTCAAACATCTTAAAAAATGCATTGTTCTTTGATTGGTTTATTTTAATACCTCAAAGATGGATAATAAAACCAAGGATTTTTCTAGAGATAATGCCAAAGGCACACTTGAGAGATTTTATCATTAATTGATGTTTTCAAAGTCACTCAAAAGTCTTTTTTAAGTCTGGGAGATGATTAGCTTGTTTACATGACTACAAACTCATCCACATAGAATTCGATGATATTATACCCAATAGTTGCTTCATGGGCTATTAAGTATGACCTTTGTTAAGGATCCATTAAACCCAAATAGTGTAGGTTAAATGAAATTTGGCTAAACTTAAATTATGTCTAAGTTAACTTAAACCTAAGTCCATTAGGGTTTTTTTGCAAGTTTCTTAAAGTCCAACATCAACTCTTTATACTAAAGGGATCTTCAACTTTAAACAGGGCTTCTTTCAATAGTTTTAGGCATCTCGAAGCTTCACCAACAAAAGATAACTCCAAACTTCAACGGCATTCAAACTTCAATATTCAAGCTCCTTTAGCATTCAAAGTCTGAATCTTCATCAAAGCTCGAGGCGTTTATCTTGTTCTTTGCCCAACAAAGTCTTTAAGGCTTGATGATCAAGTGTTCAACATCAAATTCATGTTCAATCAGAGATTAACCGATTCAGCCCTCCAATTGACTTTTTCAAAAATTGAAGAATCAGAAGACTCATCTTGCAATTTAAGATTTCTTTACATATATATAACCGCTCTTGATACTTATTAAATATTTCTAGTGTTTGGTTATGTGTGGCTTGAAGTTAATAATGCTTTGATATGCTTATCAATCTTAATTATGATTTTATGCCATGGATTAGTTATAGTATTAAAGTCATTAAGAAAAGACTAGTAAAGTTGGATTAAACTAATTAGGGACTTTTACTTGTACGTGTTGTAAGCGTTAGTCTACTTTTGTAAACGTAGGAATTCAAAGTGTGTTGCATGAGTTTTAAAATCAATTACTCAAAGGAATAACACCAACGATAATATTCATAGCTTGATTTCATGACATATGCCTAAAAAATTGGTAAAATCTTAATTGATCTTGAAGTTTCTTATTTTTGTTTGTGTCTTATTTATGTTTTGCTTCTTAATTAGTTTAGTAGTAAAATTTGGTAGCATCTTAATTTGAGTTCTTTTGAGGCTAAAGAATAACCAATCCCCTATTTACTACTAATAATTGTACTAGTATGATAGTCGTAGAACTTAAATTAATTAATTATTTCGAACTTATATAAATCACGTTGTTTGTATTCTTGACTCGAGAGGTAGAGTAAATTGCATTGAATTGGCATAAACTTAGTTTAAATCAACTTTGATATTCTGGTTATGTCTATCTTAATATATGGGTCTACATAGGGTTAACTTGATTGGATAGGTGTAGGGATTAATTCTAAGGTAAAGGAAATAATAATCTCTCTGCCATGCCGACATTATTGCACATATACTAAATTATTCTTGGTAATTCACCCAGAATGCTTTGTAAAATTATTTATTTTAGTTGTTGATGCATAAATTCTGGGTGTATAAAAATTATTAAATTTAAATCCATCCCTAGCTAAGTTTTAATTAAAACATTAATCCCAAATTATACATACGAGTAAGTGTACTCATCGCAAGCTTAGTATAAGGAATTAACGAGTATTCATCCTCAAAGAAATAAGTGCACACTGATAACTTTTCATTCATTATTTAATTGACCTAATAAAGTGATAATATGATAAAAAGAAAAATAAAAAAATATATACAACTCAATGATGGAAAAATATGCAATTTAGACAAATACTTTTGAAAACATAATAATGAATCACTTAGCAAAGATCACAATTAATTATCATCTTGGTCTCATAAAGGATTTAAAATAGACCCACTTCGTTTGCAATTCATGGAATCACTATCTTCTAGTTAAATTAGTGAACATATTCTGTCTCAACTAATTTATCAAAATGATGCATCAAAATTAATAGTTATATAAACCCTTATATTAAAGCATGAAATTAGTCAATGAATCCATATTCTAGCAATCATCAACTAACATTTGATTACCCAAGTTCTTAACAATTAACTATTTTTCAAGCAAGTTAAGAGATAATAAATATGAAATTAATTAATTGAAGTTACTATCAACCCCTTTTTCAAAAGTGTGGAAAAATAATACTTTTTCTTCTCTTATGAAATATTAAAAAATATTAATAAAAAATGAAAGTTATAATTAGGCACCATAGTTGAGGTAATCATTTACATTCAAGTGGTTGTGTTGTCAAGTTTTTATATTTACTATTTTAATCATTTTTATATAACTTTCTGGACTAACTATCTATGCACACTTTTTGCCTTACTTTATTTAGCTAGAACAACATCTAGTTTCTACAATAAAAAAAAAAAAGAGAAATAAAAATAGAAAGTGGAAGTACATAAACTTTAGTATACTCCATTTTATGATTGTAGTCTAACGGCCATAGTAAGGGGAAGGATGTTTTTGTTACATTTTAAATTTGCTAAATAAGTGGTGCATTTTTGTATTTTTGGATGGGGTGGCGGGTTTAGATGGATGAAAAAAAATTATTATTTTATATTTGTAATTTTTTTATTTAAAAAAAACATTTTTACCAAGAGAGGAGAAATAAATAGGACTTAATTCGATGTCGAATCTAAGACTTTCATCTTAAGTAACAACTCTCCTACCACTATAACAAACTATTTAAACTATAACATTGTTATTGTGTTTAAGCATATTTTGTATATTGTGAGTTTAGATGTTCAAAACTTAATTTTTATTAAATGAAGTTGTTAATAATAATAATAATAATAATAATAATAATAATAATAATAATAATAATAATAATAATAATAATAATAATAATATTAATAAGGTTCTAATTAATATTTTTTTCATTTTTTTAGGGTACATACCTAACTTCTTTATTATTATCAATAAATAGCTAAGAATCACTTACTTAATATTTTTTATGTTTGGTTCAGTGGTTCAAATGGTCTTTTTTCTTTGTTATGGTACTTAATTCTTTTTATTTTATTTTTTAAGAATAAATCTTCATTCTTTTTCCTATTTTGATTTTTTTTAATAGATAATATTTTATCTTATTTAAGATAATGGTGGACACAAAAAGGAAATATAAAGCTTTACCTTAAATGGTGGAATAAGTTTTTTTTTTTAATTACTATCACAATTATGGACCATATACCATAACAATCGTCAGGAGTATTTTCTCGGATGAAATAAAATTGACTTCCAACAAACAATCAAAGAAAAATAAAATTAGAAAAGAGAAATATGTAAACTTTACATGGATAAAATCGATGTCATTTTATACTTTTATTTTAGTCCAATGGATAATAACTAATATATTATTTTTTATAAAGCATAATTATTTTATTATATTGTGATTTTGAATGTTCAAAACACTACACAACTTTATTATACAACGCTCATATATACAACTTTATTATTTTATACAACTTTTCATATATAGAATTGATCAGAAAGTATTTAGGAGATCTAATTAAACTTTTCAAATATTAGTTTGAATTTTTAAGAAAGAGAAAATTAATTAGATATTTTAATGTTGAGAAATTTAAGATTGGGTATTCTTTTCAAAAATCACATAAATTACAAATTTTATTTAGGAATATGAAAATTTTTTATGATATGTACCAAATTGAAGTTACCCCGGTGAAAATGAAAAGCTGGCCTCTCCAATAGTAGTACATCACAAATCTCCTCCCCTGTCAAAACCCTTGAGCCTCTCTCAAAATTCCAACAGTGGCGATCGCAAGTCTATAGAGATTGGTCTCTCAAATTTCCAAAACCCATCCTTGACAATCGCCTCCCAAGCTATAATCTCCCCATCTTCTCTATAACCTTGATGCCAATCTCTGTAACCCTTGCTGCCAATCTCACAAAACTCTTCCCCATCTTTGACCAAATTAGTCGTTCGTCTTCTTCTTGGTGGTCTGAAGAGTTCCTTCGCTCCTTCTTCGTCAAGATAAGTTCTTCCATCTATTTTTCTAGTCTATTTTGCTTTGAATTTAAGGTTTATTAAGCTTTTGTACATTAAAGGTGGTGGTGAAGCATTTTGAATAGAAAGATTAGTAAAGACAACTTGAGAAGTGAAAATTAAAAGAGGACACTTTGTTGTGCGAGAACAATTTGTGTACATTTTCGATAGAGGTAAACAACTATGTGGTTTCAGCATCAAGGTTATTTTGAGATTTTTGGGAACGGTTAAAAAGCTTAAAATTGCCATTACAAGTGGCAATGGAAGTGCAAATGGTGGAATTTAGGTGAAGTTGCTGATAGCACTATTAAGGAGAAGGATAAAAAATGAAACATCAATAATCATTATGCCTTATAATTGTGACCCTTTTTATGCGTTCCATTTCCTCTTTGTCTCTCTAGATATGCATATATTTACAAAAGAAATGAAATGCTTTATGAATTGTGCCGTCTACTCAATATAAGTTATTGTCCTCTAACAGAATCTAGCTTATCTAATGGAAAACCTTTGGTGAGAATGCAAAAGTTTTGTTTCTTTACCTTCTTTCTTCATCATTTGGTTCTCAAGAAGTGGGTTCAATATAATTCAATACCTCTTCATTTATCTACTTGTCTTGATAAGGTTTTTGTTTGGCATTAGCATTTTTTGGGGTGAAATCATGAAAGTAAAACTCTTTTGTCATGGAATGACAATGCTGAAGAACATCGGATGTAAAAGTATTTATGTGTCACTTAATAGCAAAAATTAGATGAACTCTAAGAATAAGCAGCAGTTCCAAATTCTATCCACTTTGAATTATTAAAAGTGGTTTGAGATATCCCTCTTAATGCATACAAATCATTCAGACCTGAGCCATTCTACTTACATCATATCATTAATATTGAATTCTATATTAGCAAAGAGAATTCCAGTCTTACATTATTTATTGAGGTTTATTATTCATATCAATTAATCTCCATAGGATTTGAGTCAATGCTCAATAGTTTGTGAAAGAGATTACACTGAATATTCTTCCTAAAATTTGTTGCAGGTTTCTTCAAATGAGTTAACTGTTTAGGATTCTGATGGATGAGAAATTGAATCTCAGCTAATTCCAATGTCCAATGCCTCTCTGATTACATGGAATTATCATGTCAAAACATATATGGGTAGATTAGCTAGTAGCTTGACAACATACTAGCTTGCCTTCTCTGTGACATTACCACCCCTTGCTTCTTATTTCGTGTTGAGTTTTAAAAGAATAGGTGAACAACTGAACATTTTCATGGGAAACACAGATTGTTAGTGTTACTAGGAGAATAAAGTTATTTCATGTGATTTTCTTTCTCTTATATTTATGATGGTAGGTTCAGAGTTAGCCATCTCTAAATGGCTCTGTCAAAAGTAAATTCTTGTAAAACTATTAAAGTTGGCCAAGGAAACCTGAAATTGCTCTACATTGCAAATGAAATAAAGCTAATAAATTACACTAATAGCAAAAATTTAGTATTCTATGTTTAGACCTCCTAGTTTGATTGTGTGATAGCAAATTTTTCTATCTGCTACTC
The DNA here is from genome assembly GCA_026120185.1 of Voacanga thouarsii. Taxonomy (NCBI): domain Eukaryota; kingdom Viridiplantae; phylum Streptophyta; class Magnoliopsida; order Gentianales; family Apocynaceae; genus Voacanga; species Voacanga thouarsii. The sequence goes on from JANUWF010000328.1 coordinate 1,689,353, forward strand.
TGTCTATGCCAGAATCTTCTCATTTTCTCTGTCAACATGATCATTAAAAGAATGCTTTATTTGAATAGATTTGATTAGTAAAGAATTCCATGAGCAACTTTTATATCCTTTTACTCATCTTGGAAACAATTTTACAATAGCCCTTATGTAAAATAAGGCCATCCTTATATCTACTTGTCTTATTTTTTGGGATTTTACAAATAGAATTTCTTTTTGATGAAAGTTAGTGTGTTTTTTGGTTTTCTTTACCAAAGAAGGTCAATGCATGTGCTGAACAATCGTACAACTATTACTCTGCTTTTAATGGTACTGAGAGTTAATCAGGTATTTTTGTGCTTGTAAAAATAAACATTAAATGCTATTTCACTTCATTCTCTTCATACCTTTCTATTCATTTTTAATCAACAAAGCATTAGATTTACTTGTGTGCATTCCTTTCTTTACTTGATTGAAAACTATTGCAAAATCTCCTCATCTTTAAAGGCATCAGGGGTAGATTCTCTGCAAATTCAATCTCATCATTCATGCTACCACTTGCCATAATCAGTTTGTTGTCCATTTTAATATTATTATTTAAATTAAAACCTTCGTCCCACTGCAATTACTCATCATGAGTTATGATACCATTTTCCAGAGGTAACTTATCCACTTTAACATCAATGGCAACATCACCACCTTCCTCCCACTCCAATTCATAGGTACCATTCATGCATCTATTTGCCCCAAGCAGTTTGCAATCAACTTTGACGTCATCACCAAAGGTACCACCTTTCTCCCGCTCATATTCTAAAGCAGAAACTAAGCATTGTTAGATTTGATACAATTGTTGTTGTGATATGGTTCATTTTGATTAATTTCTAGCATTTTTGTTGATGAACTTAAAATCTCTCTTCCTTTTACAAAAGTGATAATAATTTCGTTATTATAGAGCTCAAAACTTCTATTGTACTTTAACTTAATCGATCTATATTGCTTATACCTACATTGTTACCTTGGTACGAATAGTAAACTTGGCAGTTGACAGTTAAACTTTTTTGTCTTTCCATGAATAAGAACACGATGTTCAGTTGAACTAATGTATTGAATATGCTTAACTATGCAAATGCTGAGTAGTGATGCTGAAAATGTTGAGAAGTAAGATTTTCACATTTAGAACATATTCTTTTCTCTTTTTCCATTTTTGTAAATTGTAGTTCTAATAATTAATCAGATGTGGTGACATATAACATTTTAAATTTCACTTTATGTCAATACAGATTATATTTCTTCAAAGCTGCTTATGTGCTTTATGATTCCGAATTTTATGTTAAAATGGATGATTACATATATCTGAGATAAGTTTTGTAGTGACTTTAGAAGTTCAGATTGTAGCTTTATTAAGAAGCAATCTTATCTTCTTTTTTTTTTTTTTCCTTAATGATAGGAGGAACGAAGATCAAGGTGGTTGAAGGTTTATATAACTATGGCATTGTTTTTTGTCCTCAATGAATTTTTATGACTTCTGATGGATGTCATGGTTAGAATTGTGGTTTTGTTTTAGACTTTTTTGAACTAATATCAAGGATTAGATTCATGACACTTATCAGACTCCATTTAGGTTTTTTTTTTTTTGTATATTAAGTTATTATTAATGGAAGCTGGCATTTTGATTTTTTATTCAATGGATTATAGTTGATTGTTAATAGTAGAGGTTTTCATAGTTCTATATGTATAGTAGATGATCTTGTTAAAGTAGAAGGAAAAAAATTTTGTCAATATCATCATATTAAATTCAATGTTCATTCACTACGGATGTAAAAAATATGAAAATTTGTCCAAAAATCAAAAGCATTTTTCTGAAGCTTTAAAGTGTGGCAAAAAGTATTAATTACAACAGTAAGAAAATCATAGCAAATGGGCATTACCCACGGTTATGTCAATTTAGAAAAGAACCATGACAAAAATGATTATGTCCAACATAAATTTAATTGCATTAAATAATTCCCACAGTTGTAAAATGTTGAAAAACCGTGACAAAAAATTGAAATCTTTGCCCACAGTTAATAATCGTTGGAAAAAACTATGGCAAATGTCTATGAACAAATACCATACTTCATTTACAATGACTCCAAAACTGTAATAAATCTGTGGCAAAAGGTATTCCCCATGGCTACACAATTGTGCCAAACTCTTTGCAATGGCTGCAACTCCCACACCTCGAAAACCGTGGCATTTCCATAACAAAAACGTATTTGCCACAGTTTTGGCTATTTTATCCAAACTCTCTAGAATTGCCAAAAGTCACTTTTTTGTAGTGGCCGGCAATGAGATTATTCATTTATTCGTCATTTTTTGTAATAAAAAGTCAAGACACATTTTCAAGGGTAAAATATCAAATATGAAGGAATATGCCTAGTTTTTGAACCTAATGTATCACAAAACATCTTCAAATAATTAAAAAATTTTGATGAATTTTGCCTCTATCACATTCCTCCACTCTTGAACCTTTGTTTGTCCTTAAGCAAATCACTTTAAAACAAAGAAAAACAAGATAATATTTCAAAAATTTTAACTATAACAAAGCCATACTAGCCTTTCAAATATTAGATATGACATTGCCATTCTTCACAACCTTCGAAAACATTTACAAATTAAAGTACTAGATAAGACATATCAAAGCCCTCGAAGTCAAATTAAACAAGTTTATAATCTGGTGTAAGAACATTATTTCACCTTTCAAGCAAAAATATAGATAACATGAATCATACAAGTCAAGCTATCTACCAATTTAAGCATTATAAATAAAAAAATTGCACAACTCAAGTCATGATTCAAGGAAAACATTTCAATTTTTTTCTCTCTATTTTTTCAATAACTTAGAAAATTGATAGCCTCAAGTGAATGAATTTCTCTTCACGCACCGTATTGACCCCTTTATAGTCATCACTCATCATCTTTTTAACAATCTTTCTTTCTTTCCTTTGCTTTCGGGAATTAATAGTCCCAAGAAAGTGGATTTTTCTTTACTATCGATATTGGCCTCCATGATCAAGCAAAAGGTATTTTCTCACCCTCAAAGATGAAACAAAAATCAACTCATTTTTTTCAACTCACAATCAATTTTTTTTCATAATCTTTCCACTCAAAGATTTTTTTTCCCCTTACATTTCTTATCACAACTCAAAGTCAAACAAAGTTTAAACCCATAATACAAGAGTTAGCCAACAATTTTTTTCCACATTCATCAGATTATCCGCATTCAATATATGAGTCAAATAACACTCAAATACTAATACATAAATAAGATTAACCCAAAATTTCAAATCTTAACATATCCCATCCAATAAACCATTTCACTGATAAAAATCCACCAAGTCAGTGATAAAATTCATATCCAAGAAAGAAAGATAACTACAACTTTGCTAAAGCAATGAAAACCACAAAATATTTGAAAAAGTTTGAAAATTGTTAGAAAACTTTCAGCCCAAAATGTGTGCAAATGGAAAATATTTTCAAGGCTAAATCCCCCCCCCTCAATATTTAAACTGGACATTGTCCTCAATGGCTAAAAATATAATAATGAAAGTAAAGTCAAGAAGACCAAAATAAATAAAGGTAAAAAATAGAAAAAAGAAAATACTTCTATAACGGAGTAGCTCCAACACAAGTGAATCTATCGCAAGGAGTCATTAGATAAATTGTACCTAAATAAAATAAAAGAAAGATAAAAACAAAAAATATAACTCTTGAAAAGGAAAAGAAACAATAAAAAAAATAAAGATAAAAGAAAATTCAACTAAAAAGAAAGCCTAAGAAAAGTCATGAAAATATATATAGAAAAGAAAACTAAGGAAAAGATACAGATTAGTAGAAGAATGCTCAACCCTTATCATCATGATCATCCTCCTTATCATCATCCACATCATTGTTATCCTCATTATTGGCCCCATGTCTACCATTACCTCTTTGAGTCAAAGGAAATCTTAGCATACATTGTGCCCATTGTAGTTCCTAAGCATCTTACCTCCTAGTGAGGGCAGTCACAGATTACGAAGCTACATCAATATCTTCATTTATTCCTGCATGCCCATTCTTAATTGCTCTAATTGCCTTGCACCTTAGCCTCAAAGCCAGTCCACGATTGTGAAAATGGCACGAGCTCGAGGTAGTCATGCAGGATGCTCCTTCTCTTCAGGTGGAAGCTCCACTTGTCTTGGGTGCTACGCATCATAAGGCCATAACCAACGTCTCACCTTCAGACTGTATTGATAACCACAACTAACTAAAGTTTGCTTAGTAACCAAATCATGCTCAGCCGTGGTTTCAAAAAGTTGACCCTCCAAACTAATGCTAAAGGCTTCCAGAATTTTCATGATCACGAGGGGGAAAACAAAGGCTTTGGTGGAAAGGTGTGAATGGACCACATCCCGCATGGATTGGATAATCAAAGAAGTAGCTAGATGGGCTAAGTGTGCATCAGTCTATGAAGAATATACAAGTCAATCATAGGGGACTCATTGAACACACTAGCCTTTGGAACAATATTATAAGCAAAGATATAGACTAGGCACGTAGGTTGGCTTCAAGATCATTATTAAAGTATAAACCTACTTATCCTACTAGACCTCTCCTGTACAACCTCAAGGTAGTTCTAGTATCACTTATTTTTCACTCAGGATTAGACAGTATCTTTTGATTGTCATGATCTACAGCTAACCAAGGGCCTTCATATTAACACGGAGGATGGCAGCTAGTTTTTCTCTATCTACAAAAATAGGGGTTCCTTTTACCCTGGTTGCAATGGTCTCGAGATGGTTATTACATTTTTGGACCATATTAGCATAGAATTCTTTTATCAAAATAAGGCAATAGGGTCCCTTCAGTTGAACTATTAGTCCCCAACCCAAGCGTTTATACATGAGTTTTAATTTGAGGGCATGGTCTAAAGAGGGTGCAAAGGTGAGTTCTACAACAATTTTATTGGTAGCCCTCTCAGTGTACCACTATTGACAGAAATGATCAATAAAATCAGCAAGGTGAAGGAACAAGGGGTCTATAGCTATAGGGGTAGAGGAAGATAAGGCTCTAACCCTTTTAGAAGATTGGCCCCTCTCTCTAGGCATGATGAAAGGATATGAAAATGGTTAGCAATAAAGAATGTGAATGAGGCACCACCACAATATAACAACAATTCTCAATATGATCAAACAACCCCAACACAACACCGCACACAATCTTGAACAATCCCCAATTTACAATCACATCATAACAACCTCAATCCACAGTACCAATAAATCCTAATCCTCTTTCACAACCTGCAAAAAGAAATAGAATGTCACAATTCAAACCATAACATGATTCCCAACTAATACACAATCTGATCATCACATGAAAAATATGTCCATTGTTAGTGTTGTGCCCTAAAGGCAATCACTTGTACATTGTATATGACACATTTTATTTTAATAAAAGGTATTATTTATCTTACAGTTTCTTTTGTTTACTTTAAGTAATATAACTGTTCGATAAAGTTCCTAGTACAACACTGTGTTAAAGAAATCATGATAGAGATCATGATTGAGATTCCTACTACACTGGATGGTGTTAGTACTTAAATAATCCCTAGTTATAGTATTAATGAGATAGGACATCATTAATGTGTTAAGACTAGCATGTGTTAGACTTTCTGATTTGATCAGGCGGTGGTTCTCATAACCGTGAGTATTGACATACTCAAAGTTAACACATGGATGCTTGTTAATGGAACAAGTTAATTGGATGACCTAACTTTGAGATAATCACATGGATTACTATTTAGTGCCAGTGATATAATCTCAATATAGTAAACGTGCAAGTATCCTTAGACTTGAGATCTCCAGGATACTTTTTTTGCTGAGCTTTGTACTTTGATTCCAATCTCCGGAGCTCGATCGAGGGCCGCCTATGGGATGGATATTGGGTACATGGTGAGGTAAACGAAAATAGTTGAGAGGGTCAATAAAGGATTCACCACTCCTAATAGTAGGGGTGAATATCTCACGGCTACTTGTAGGAATTACTACTCGAAAGTCCTTGGCCAAGGCAATTGTGTATTGAAAACAGTTCCAATTGATACACATCTAGAGTAGTGGTTCCTAGTACAAGTACAATTGTATTCGGGTCAGAATTAATTCTGGAGGGAGTTGGCACTAATTTCGTACTCCAAACTAAATGAGATATTGTATGGTGAAATGAGTTGATTGCACTGAAGTTTGTTATTGAAGGGTTCATGTCAAGCCACTTGACTTCCTGGACTATTGGGTGGTCATGATGTGTTGCTAGATATCGCTCATGATTTGAGAATATAGGTTTATTAATTAATTAATTAATTAACCAAATCTTGATTAGAATTAATGGGATTAATTCTAATTAATTATAGATTATTAATCTCAAAGACGTTTGGATTAATTCATGTTCGCCACCAATTGACTAGAAAACCTAATAGGTTACACACAATAGAGGATTATATGCTCAAGATGTTATTTGATAACATAGTGGGGTTAATTGCGAGAAAGAGAAGTTGTTGTGGACAAATTATAATTAGTTATAATTTATGGTCCAAATTGTAATTGTGAGAACTTGATGTTCCCAATTACAATTAGGGAATTCTAATGGGATTAGAATCCCCTATTTTTGGTAAGGGAATTTCATGTATATTGGTGAATATACACATGAAAAACCTAAGCTGAAATTGAAAAACAAAACCCTAGAGCAAGATACACGAAATCATCCTCTTGTTTTCTCTTTCTCTCTCTCGTTTTCTTCTTGAAAGAAAAACCTAGCCGCCATCTTTTTCTACTAGCACAGAAATTTTGGTGCTTGAGTATTCCTCTATGTGGATTACTATTAGAGATAATCACACTCTGTGATTATAGTGGTTAGACGTTCAACTAACGTGGAGGTTGATCACAAGGATTGTTGGATCGCACATCAACTTGAAGAAGAAATTTTTGTTCTTCGGACGATCACGCAAAGGTAAAAGCTGTTACCTTTACCCTCATTATGTCTTATTTTCCACACATAGATGGGTCTTGGGATGGTATTTCGTTTTATTTTCCGCTGCGCCGTATAGGATACGAGCCTGAAATACCCAACAGTGGTATCAGAGCCAAGCTATGTGTGGTCTACGGACATTGTTTTGGCTTGAAAAACTGTTTTTGTGTTTGACTTTGTGTGTTGTGAAAATTATTTTCACTCGAGTCGAATTCGCTTCGATCTTTATGAGTTGGGTCCGTTGTATAATATGATTGTGTTATAGTCACAGAATATTTCAAAAAGATACATTTTTTTGTGTTGAAAAATTTCTGCAGAAAAACATTTTCTTGCAACAAGGATGTTGCCCTCCGTTTCATCTTAATTTTCCGTTTTGATTTTGTTTAAACTAATAAATTGGTTGTTATTTATAGCTTCAAAACAGAAAATACAGCTGAGAATTATTCTCACTGAAAATTTGCAGAAGAAGAAAGCACCAGAAATTGTTTCTGGAATTTTTTTGAAAGTCACCGCCATTGTTGTAGAACGCAGGCGGCACCGGCTCCGGCCTCCAAGCCGGCGCCGGTTCCATTCTGTTCGTGATGTCCGAAAATCATTTTTGGAAGATAAAATTTTTTGGAAACCAGAACAGAGCCGGCGCCTACTCCGGCTTCCAAACCGGCACCGATTCTGCTCTGTTTGCAACATCTAGTATTTAAAAAAAAAATCGGAATAGAATTTTGAAATAGAAAAACCTCATTTGATGAGAGACGAGACCCAAAAGCATTTTCTCAAAATTAGTTTTGAGACAATCACTTTTGTTCTTCAAAATAATGATTTTGAAAATCTAAAATTGATGTATTCTCTAAAATGGTGATTTTAGAATTTGTTTTATTTTTCCAAAATAATGATTTAGGAATAATAAAAGTATATGTTTATTTTGTTTAAGCATAGTCAATGGCATGGTGGATGGTTATGGACTAAAACCAATTATATCTGTTCATGCATTTTACAATTTTGGTTTTTATGAAATAGGGCCTGCGTGTCCTGCCTTCTCTAGAATTCTTGAGTAATTCTCTTCTCATTTAACTCCCCTTGAATGTAACTCGAGGTTTTCTCTCTTTAGGAAATTATATAATTAGTTTATATAGGTTAGATAGGAGTAGAATTATTTTATTCTGGAGATGGCAACCAAAATAAGGCGAGGAGGTAAGACCTTCTATGTAAATCATGCATGAACACATAGAGTTAACTATATTAATTTCTTTTATGGCTCAAAGAAATTAATTTAGGGTAAAGTCCATAACCATACCACGTAATCGCTTTATTACCATGATTATCAATTATGTAATTATTGATTATTATGCATGTCATTCAACGAAATCACTAAAAGGAACAAAGCCCTCAATTAATATTAAACCTAATTCCTTCCGTTAATATAGTAAGAACGAGAGTCCTTTTTCAAGACCAGATTGTTGGGCAAACCCAAGCCTACTTGACATTGGGAATGTTCAAGCTATGAAATTAAATTCCTTTGGAATTAAATTCTTGATTAATGGGTCGGGTTTAACTAAATTCTTTATCCCGGTTGGGCAAACTCAAGCAAAAAGAAATTTAGAGAAAAAGTTGGGGTAGCCTAAAAGGCTTTAAGATTAAAAGCTGTTAATTATCTAATGATCCGGTAGTTACATACGATGTAATTGGTATTGGATACCTACCAATGAACTCAAGGGTGGCTTGTTGGGCAAACCCAAGGTTATTCTTGAGGAATTTGAATATCGGTCCACTAGGAAAGCTTCCAACGGGCTTTCTCGAATCAGTAGTAGGGGCTATTGGTTTGAGTAAAATAGTGCAGTAAAAATACGTTTAATTAAAGTCCTAATTATTTGCATATCATGTGCATATACAAGTAGCTAATGCTCTCTATCTTTACATCTAGGTCACTTGCATCATGTTAACGAACTTGAACTTACGTAGCATTTTGGAAACCAACAAGTTAACCAAATCAAACTATCTCGACTAGTATAGAAATTTGAGAATCGTTCACAAATCGAAAAAGTTGCTCTACGTGCTAGATGCTCCTATTCCACCACCACCAGCCCAAGATGCTCATGTTGATGAGCATGCCGTCCACAAGAGGCACAAGGAGGATAGCGATGTAGCATAATATATTATGCTGGCATCTATGACTCTTGAGTTGCAAAAACAGCAAGAGCATATGGATGTTCAATCGATCATTTTACATCTTTGAGAACTGTTTGATGCCCAAGCCAGAACTGAGAAATATGAGATCTCAAAGCAACTATTTCATTGTAAAATGGCAGAGGGTTTTTTTGTGGCCACTCATGGGTTGAAGGTGCTGGGCTTGATAGAGAAGCTTGGATCTCTCAGGTTTACAATGGACCATGACTTAAGTGTTGACTTAATTCTTTAGTTATTGCCTAATAGTTTCTCACAATTTGTGATTAACTATCAGATGAATAAGATTGAGTCCACTATTCCTGAGTTGATCAATCTTCTCAAAACTGTGGAGTCCTCCATGAAGAGGGATTCCAATACGGTTTTAATGGTAGAATCTTCCACTTCTAAGAAGAAAGTTCAAAAGAAGAAGAAGAAGGCTTCTATGAAGTCCAAAGGTGGTGTGAACAAGAAGGACGCAGAACTAAGGGCCCATGCCATCATTGTGGGAAGATGGGCCACTAGAGGTGTAACTGCAAAGCCTATTTGGAGATCATCAAGGATAAGAAGTAGAAGGAGAACCTTACAAACACTTCTACTTATTCTCTAGGTATGTTTATGATTAAGATAAATACTGCTTTTAGAAATGAGATATGGGTATTAGATACCGGATGTGGATCTCATTTGTGCAATAACTTGTAGGGACTAAAGGTAGTAAAAGGCTAGAGAAATGCGACGTTGACCTATGTACTACAAATGGGGCAAAGGTTGCTGCACTTCCTGTGGGGACATACCAGCTAAACCTGCCTTCGGGATTAATTCTAGAACTGGAAAACTGTTATTATGTACCAGTTTTAATGAAAAACATTATCTTAGTTGCGTGTTTAGACTTATGTGGATTTCATTTAATAATTAAGAATAAATGTTGTTCTTTTTTATTGAATAATGTTCATTATGGTTTAGCAACTTTGGTTAATGGTTTATATGTTCTAGACTTGGACAATCCAATTTTTAATATAAACAATAAGAAACCTAAAATAGATAACTCTAACACCTCTTACTTATGGCATTGTCGTTTGGGCCATGTAAACAAAAATCGTGTTTCTAAGTTACACAAGCTTGGTGACTTAGGGTTATTTGATTATGAATCATATGACATATGCAAGTCTTGTTTACTAGACAAAATGACTAAAACTCCTTTTCTAGGAAAAGGAGAATGGACCAAGGAGTTATTAGAACTCATACATTCTGATGTATGTGGCCCAATGTCAATACAAGCAAGAGGATGTTATAACTATTTCATAACATTTATCGATGATTTCTCACGATACGGGTATTTGTATTTAATGAAATACAAATCTGAGGCATTTGAAAGGTTTAAAGACTTCAAGAATGAAATAGAGAAACAACTTGGCAAAAATATTAAGAATCTAAGATCTGATCGAGGAGGAGAATATTTAAGTAAAGAGTTTTTGAGTTATCTTAGAGATAATGGGATATTATCTTAATGGACTCCACCACATACACCTCAACATAACGGTGTATCTGAGAGAATGAATCAAACCCTTCTAGACATGGTACGGACCATGATGGCTTCTGCAGACCTACCAAAATCGTTTTGGGGGCATGCACTAGAAAATTCTGTTTATATACTGAATAGAGTTCCAACAAAATCGGTTGATACTACCCCATCTGAGATGTTCTTTGGTAAAAGACCAAAGTTATCTCACTTGCGAGTATGGGATTGTCCTGCCTTTGTTAAAAGGCCACAGTCAGACAAACTTGATAGTAAGTCTGGCAAGTGTTTGTTTGTGGGATATCCAAAAGAATCTTTTGGATATTACTTCTATCAACCCTCCGAAAATAAATTGTTTATTTCGAAGCATGCCGTCTTCTTAGAGAAGGAGCACATGCTCAAGGGGGACAGTGGGAGTAAGATTGAACTTAGTGAAGTTCATGAAGATCAAACAAATGAGGATCAACCGTCTAACCCCATATCTATTGAGAGAATAGATGAACCTTCTAATACACAAGAACCTCGTAGATCTAGTAGGATACGTATGGCACCTAAGAGATATGGATTTCTCATAAGTGACCATAATGACGTATTGCTCATAGATGAAGATGAACCTACTACCTACAAGGATGTTCTGAATAGTTCAGAATCTGACAAATGGCTTGAGACCATGAAGTCAGAGATGGATTCCATGTACGACAACCAAGTATGGACTTTGGTTGATCCACCCAAAGGAATAAAACCTATTAGATGCAAGTGGGTTTTCAAGAAGAAAATGGATATGGATGGTAACTTAGTTACCTATAAAGCACGACTAGTGGCGAAGGGTTATCGTCAACAACATGGTATTGACTATGATGAAACCTTCTCGCCAGTAGCCATGTTAAAATCTATCAGGATACTCCTACCAATTACTGCTCATTATGATTATGAGATTTGACAAATGGATATGAAAATAGCTTTCCTAAATGAAAATCAGACTGTGAAAATGTATATGATACAACCTGAGGGTTTCACATCTAGTGATGGCACAAAGGTATGTAAACTACAAAGGTCTATTTATGGACTTAAGCAAGCTTCTAGGAGTTGGAATATCCGTTTTGATGAAACAATCAAAGAGTTTGGTTTCATTCAAAATATGGATGAGCCTTGTGTATACAAGAAGGTTAGTAGGAGTGCAATCGTTTTCTTACTGCTTTATGTAGATGACATATTGCTAATAGGAAACGATATACCCGTCTTGCAAACGGTTAAAATTTGGTTGTCCAATCAATTCTCCATGAAAGACCTTGGTGAAACAACGTATATTCTTGGAATAAGGATCTATAGAGATAGATCCAAAATGTTGCTTGGTCTTTCACAATCTACATATATAGATAAAGTGCTAAAGAGGTTTAGCATGGATCAAACCAAAAAGGGATTCTTGCCCATGTCACATGATGTAAGCCTTTCAAAGTCGATGTCTCCCAAGGCACAAGTTGAAAGGGATCGCATGAGTAAGATTCCATATGCTTAAGCAGTTGGATCTATCATGTATGCTATATATGTACTAGGCCCGATGTATCTTGTGCTCTCAATTTGACGAGTAGATACCAATCCGACCATGGTGAGGGTCATTGGGGGGCTGTAAAGAATATCCTTAAGTACTTACGAAGGACTAAGGATATGTTTTTAGTATATGGAAAAGGTGATTTGAAAATAAATGGGTATATTGATGCCAATTCTCAATCTGATAAAGATGATTTCAAATCACAATCCGGCTACGTGTTTATGTTGTGCGGAGGGGCAATAAGTTGGAAAAGTTCCAAACAAGAGACTATTGCTGACTCTACGACAAAAGCTGAGTACATAGCTGCTTCTGAAGCAGCTACAGAGGCTGTTCGGATCAAGAAATTCGTGACGGAATTGGGTGTGGTTCCTAGTGTTGTTGGTCCAACAACTTTGTATTGTGACAACAACGGAGCTATTGCACAAGCAAATGAGCTGCGGTCTCACCAACGATCCAAACACGTACTGCGACACTATCATCTGATTCAGGAGATCATAGATAGGAATGATGTAATGATAGAAAGAGTTCCCATGGATGAGAACATAGCTGACCCGCTTACGAAAGCACTATCCCAGAAGAAACATGATTGTCATGTTAAGTCATTTGGTATTATATACATAAATGATTGGCTCTACTGCAAGTGGGAGTTTGTTAGTGTTGTGCTCTAGAGGCAATCACTTGTACATTATATATGACACATTTTATTTTAATAAAAGGCATTATTTATCTTATAGTTTCTTTTGTTTACTTTAAATAATATAACTGTTCGATAAAGTTCCTAGTACAACACTGTGTTAAGAAAATCATGATAGAGATCATGATATGAGATTCCTACTGCACTGGATGGTATTAGTACTTAAATAGTCCCTAATCATAGTATTAATGAGATAGGACATCATTAATACGTTAAGACTAGCATGTGTTAGACTTCCTGATTTGATCAGGCGATGGTTCTCATAACCGTGAGTATTGAGATACTCAAAGTTAACACATGGATGCTTGTTAATGGAACAAGTTAATTGGATGACCTAGCTTTGAGATAATCACATGGATAATTATTTAGTGCCAGTGATATAATCTCAATATAGCAAACATACAGGTATCCTTAGACTTGAGATCTCCAGGGTACTTTGTTTGCTGAGCCTTGTACTTTGATTCCAATCTCCGGAGCTCGATCGAGGGCCGCCTATAGGATGGATATTGGGTACATGGTGAGGTAAACGAAAATAGTTTAGATGGTCAATAAAGGATTCACCACTCCTAATAATAGGGGCGAATATCTCACGGCCACTTGTAGGAATTACTACCCGAAAGTCCTTGGCCAAGGCAATTATGTATTGAAAACAGTTCCAATTGATACACATCTAGAGTAGCTGGTTCCTGGTACAAGTACTATTGTATTCGGGCCAGAATTAATTCTGGAGGGAGTTGGCACTAATTCCGTACTCCAAACTGAATGAGATATTGTATGGTGAAATGAGTTGATTGCACTGAAGTTTGTTATTGAAGGGTTCATGTCAAGCCACTTGACTTCCTGGACTATTGGGTGGTCATGATGCGTTGCTAGATACTGCTCATGATTTGGGAATATGGGTTTATTAATTGATGAATTAATAAACCAATCCTGATTAGAATTAATAGGATTAATTCTAATTAATTATGGATTATTAATCTCAAAGACGTTTGGATTAATTCATGTTCGCTACCAATTGACTGGGAAACCTAATAGGTCACACATAATAGAGGATTATATACTCAATATACTATTTGATAATATAATGGGGTTAATTGCGAGAAAGAGAAGTTGTTGTAGACAAATTATAATTAGTTATAATTTATGGTCCAAATTGTAATTATGAGAACTTGATGTTTCCAATTATAATTAGGGAATTCTAATGAGATTAGAATCCCCTATTTTTGGTAAGGGAATTTCGTGTATATGGGTGAATATAAACACGAAAAACCTAAGCTGAAATTGAAAAAAAAATCCTAGAGCAAGATACACGAAATCAGCCTCTTGTTCTCTCTCTCTCTCTCTCTCTCTCTCTCTCTCTCTCTCTCTCTCTCGTTTTCTTCTTGAAAGAAAAACCTAGCCGCCATCTTTTTTTGCTAGCACAGAAATTTTAGTGCTTGAGTATTCCTCTGTGTGGATTACTATTAGAGATAATCACACTTTGTGATTATAGTGGGTAGACGTTCAACTCACGTGGAGGTTGATCACGAGGATTGTTGGATCGCACCTCAACTTGAAGAAATTTTTGTTTTTCAGACGATCACGCAAAGGTAAAAGCTGTTACCTTTACCCTCATTATGTCTTGTTTTCCACACATAGATGGGTCCGGGGATGGTATCTCATTTTATTTTCCGCTATGCCGTATAGGATACGAGCCTGAGATACCCAACATCCATATCCAAAGTCAAGAAAATGCATTAGGGCCATGCACATTATCTATTTATCATGAATTCATCAACAAGACAATTGTCACAACCTAAAAGTAGCCAACCTATGATCACAATATGGACATGTAGTTGCAAAAATAATCCGTGAATCATACTCTCATACTATTCTAGTTATAATAACACTATCAATTCAATCAAATTTAACCACAATTCTAATTTATGCAATTTTGGTCCAAAAATATGCCCAAAAATAGGAAAATTTCAATGGTAAGAATATAACCGTAAGAATGCAACAAAAATCATGCCTTTGTGTTCTCCAATGCATGGGCAAGAAAAATGTGCAATCTTTTTTGAAGAAATCTTTACTTAAAATGATAGATTTAAAAGTTGGTTCTTGAATGAAAAAGCTAATATTTTGAAATTTTGATCCATAGATTCAACAAAAACAAGAGGATTTTGTGTTGGATTGATGTTTTTAAGGAAAAAATGGAACTAATAGTGTTTAGGAATGATGAAACGGCATTGGGTGGAGAGAATAATTGAGGGAAGTTGAAAAGTTTCAAAAATAAATGGACAAAATCGGCTTTTTTAGGAGGCTCGTGACAAGTGACGGCGCTGGTCCTGATCTATCTGGGCCAGAAAAATATTTTTTTAAAAATTAAATACTACAAACACAATAATGGAAACCATGAAATCATGAAGAAAATGTCATTATTCTAAAAATTAAAAATACATAAAAATAAATGAAAACACACAAAAATTAAATTGATGTCCCAAAATAAAAAACGAAATCAATGAAAATCATGATCGTGATCATGTGGATTTGTCTCGGTATTCCTCGAAAGAGATCCTGTTTAACGGTCTCTAGGGAGTTTGGCTAATTGTCCAATTTGATTTTTGAGATTGTGCATGAATGCCTCCAAATTCTTTGTGGTTGCATCCACTCCTTGAAACCGTGCTTCCGTGGTACTTACCGTTTGGTTAACCAAGTCCTCCAATGATGGTTTAGGCGGTGGTGCATTGTAAGGTAAGGAGGGTTAAATCTTTTGATTTCCTCCAAAATTAGAAGAAGTCTGCCTATGTTGGTTTTAGTTATTCCATGAAAAACTGGGATGGTTCCTCTAACTAGGATTTTAAGTGGTACTATAAGGATTGTTGCCTTGTCTTCCATTGCCCACAAACGCAGCTTGTTCTAAGGACTCTTGTGATGATCCTATACTTTGGCACTCATGATTTGGATGTCCTTCCCCACAAAAATCACAACTAACATTCATTACCTGTCCTTGGGAAGGAGACATCACCATTTGCTCCATCTGTTATGTAAGCACATCAACCTTGGCCTCTAAAGCTACTATTGCATCCACCTTGTCCACTTCGTGAACATGAGCTTTTGACCTTGAACTACCTATGAATAGTTATTTGTTGCAAGATTTTTAATAACATCAAACACCTCCTCTAAGGTCTTAGAATTAATGGAATCTCCTACAAATGCATCAACCAATTGCGTTGCAGCAAAGCATAAGCCACTGTAAAAGATTTGTATTTGTATACCTCGCTCAAACCTGTAATGAGGACACTTCCTCTGCATCTTCTTGAACCTTTCTCAACACCCATAGAGATTTTCAGATTATAATTGTTGGAAGGCAAAAATGTCTGTCTTAAGCTTGGATGTTCTAGTTGGGGTAAAATCTTTTGCTAAAACTTTTTCAGCCAAAACATTCCAAGTGGTGATAGATCCGGTTGGCAAAGACTTTAACCAGGATTTAGCTCTATCTCTCAAGGAAAAAAGGAAAAAGCCTTATCACATATTTCTAAAAAACTCGTAAAATGGGCATTAGGATCTCCCTCAGATAGCCTATTAGATTGCACCATGTTTTGAATCGTCTAGATAATGTTAGGCTTAATCTCAAAGTTATTGGCCACTATCCTAGGTCTTGTAATACTCGAGTCTGTATCCGAAATTGCAGGCTTAACAAAATCATCCATAATTCTTCTATTATTGCCACCATTACCACCATTATTTTATTGGTTAACCTCCATGTCGTCTTGCACCCTTCATCTAAACACCCTACGAATCTTTGTTAAGGTCCTCTCGATCTCAGGATCAAGATCTATTATGTCATCCTTAGATCGTCAAGTCATACACCAAGGGCTAGATCTACAAAATAAAAAAGAAAAAGAAAAAAAAAGATAGTGAGATTATAAAATTTACAAGTTAATCAATTACTCATGAATTAAGTCAGTCAAATTACAACATACAGCAAAACTAGGGAATTATATTACAATTATACAAACAACAAAAATATGGCACCCTTTCATACAAGAAACACACACACACACACACATGTAAATATTTATAAACATAGTTAAATAAATAAAATCCTAGCTATCATGATATTGTTCCCCAGTAACGGCGCCAAAAACTTAATGCATAAACTTTTTTTTGTATAAAAATCATTAAATTTAAATCCTTCTCTATCCAAGTTTTAATTAAAATATTCATTCCAAATTACACTTACGAGTAAGCATACTCATCGCAAGAATAGTATAGGGAACTAATGAGTATCGATCCTCAAAGAAACAAATACATACAAATCACTTTTCATTCATTGTTTAACCGATATAATAAAATGATAAGATGTTAAAAAGAAAAATAATACACACACACACACACACAACTCAATGATGTAAAAATATGCAATTTAGACAAATACTTTTGAAAACATGACAATGAATCACTTAGCAAGTATTACAATCAATTATCATCTTGGTCTCATGAAAGATTTAAAATAGACCCACTTCGTTTGCTAAGTGATTCATTGTCATGTTTTCAAAAGTATTTGTCTAAATTGCATATTTTTACATCCTTGAGTTGTGTGTGTGTGTGTGTGTGTGTGTGTGTGTGTGTGTGTGTGTGTGTGTGTGTGTGTGTGTGTACAAAAGATGCATTAAAATCAATCCTCATATAAACGTCAATATTCTAGGTGATTAAATCATGAAATTAGTCAATGAATCAATATTCAAGCAATCATCAACTAACCTTTGATTATCCAAGTTCTTAACAATTAACCCATTTTTCAAGCAAGTTAAGAGATAAAAAAATATAAAATTAATTAATTGAAATCATTATCAACCCATTTTTCAAGCAAGCTAACAACAAAAATCAATTAATCAAGTAATAAAAACAAGTAATCAAATCCCAAGACAAAAGTCTAAATTAACTCAATAAATCATGAATCCCAAAGTTAATGTCAAATTACAACAAATACATTAATTACACCATTATTCTAGAAAAAGATAACAAAGGTTAAAAGAAAAAACTCATAGACAAGCCATTCTTCTTCATCTTGAAAGCCTTCTTGAATAATGTCCATTGAATGATGAATCTCTTCTTCTTGTGAGTGATTGGCAACTTTGCTCCTCAGATTCCAACCTTTATCTTATATTTTTCTTGTTTAAATAGGCTCTCAATAGGCTAAAATTTGTTCTCTAAAAGTTCTAAGCGGAGTAGAGATTGGAAAGTACCAAAACTCTTGGGAAATTACCAAATCTGCGCTTGAAAGGAAAAATCCACCGATGTTAGACAGTCCAAGGCCGGCGCCAACTCCGCTTAGCACGGCCGGCACCAGCTGTGCTATGATTAGCCCAATCGTGCTCTGTTTTTTTCTCCATGAATTCCTCTATTTGTCTAGAATGGGGTCGGTGCCAACCGTGCTCTAACGGCGACGGGATTTTTTGTTTTTCATCTTTTTCTACAATAAAAAGCCAAAACACCTTTCAACAGTAAAATATCAAATATAAAGGAATATTCCTAGTTATTGCACCAAACGTATTACAATACATCCTCAAATAACTAGGAAAATATTCATGAATTTTGCTCCTATCACATTCCCCCACACTTGAACCTTTGCTTGTCCTCAAACAAAGCACTTCTTTTCTTAAAGTTTATCTATAACAAAGCCATACTTGCCTTTCAAATTTTATATATGACCTTGGTATTCTTCACAACCCTAGAAAACATTTACAAATTAAAGTAGTAGAAATGACATATCAAGGCCTTTAAAGTCAAATTAAACAATTTTATACTCTAGTCTAAGAATATTATTTCACCTTTCAAGCAAAAACATAGATAACATGAATCGTACAAGTCAAGCCATCAACCAACTCAAGCATTATAAATCCAAAAATTACACAACTTAAGTTATGATTCAAGGAAAACAATCAAATTTTTTTCTTTCAATTTTTTCAACGACTTAGGGAATTGATAACCTCAAGTGAATAGATTTCTCTTTGCGTACCATATTGGCCACCATATAGTCATCGCTAATCATCTTTTCAACAATCTTTCTTTCTTTCTTTCTTTTGCTTTTAGGAATTAATAGCCTCAAGAAATTAGATTTCTCTTTACCATCCATCTTGGCCCCAATAATCAAGCAAAAAGTATTTTCTCACTCTCAATGAGGAAAAAACAATCAACTCAGTTTTTCTAACACAAAACTAGTTTTTTCAACTCACAATCAGCCTCAATAAGCCTTCTTGAATAACAATCAAATTGCACCATATTTGGAATCATCTGGATAATGTTAGGCTTAATATTAAAGTTATTGGCCACTACCCTAGGTCTTATAATACTCGAGCCTATACCCAAGATTGCAGGCTTAACAAAATCATCTATAATCTGCCTATTATTGCCACCATTACTACCATTGTTTTGTTGTTTAACCTCCATGTCGTCTCTCACCCTTTTCTAAACACCCTTCGAATCTTTGTTAAGGTCCTCGCAATCTTGAGATCAAGATCTACTATGTCATTTTTAGATCGTCAGATCATACATTAAGGGCTAGATCTACAAAGAAAAGAAGATAGTAAGACTATAAAATTTATAAGTTAATCAATTACTACACACTCATGAATTAAGTCAGTCAAATTACAACATATAATGAAATTAGAGAATTAAATTACAATTGTACAAACATAAAAATATGGCACACTTTCATACAAGAAACACACACACACACGCACACACACACACACACACATAAATATAGAAATATATACATATAAATATGATTAAATCAATGAAATCCTAACTTTCATGATATTGTTCCTCGGTAACGGTACCAAAAACTTGATGCATAATTTTTTGGTGTATAAAAATCATTAAATTTAAATCCATCCCTAACCAAGTTTTAATAAAATATTATTCTCAAATTATACATACGAGCAAGTATACTCATTGCAACAATAGTATAGAGAATTAATAAGTATCGATCATTAAAAGACCAAGTACACACTAATCACTTTTTATTCATTATTTAACCGACCTAAAAAAGTGATAAGATGATAAAAGGAGAATTAAAAAAATATATTCAACTCAAGGATGTAAAAAATATACAATTTAGACAAATACTGTTGAAAGCATGACAATGAATCACTTAGCAAATATCACAATCAATTATTATTTTAGTCTCATGAAGGATTTAAAATAGGCCCACTTCGTTTGCAATCTAGGAAATCACTATCTTCTAGTTAAATTAATGAACATATTCTGTTTCAACCAATTTATCCAAAAGATACATCAAAATCAATCCTCATATAAACCCCTATATTCTAGGTAATTTAAAGTATGAAACTAGTCAATGAGTCCAGATTATAGCAATCATCAACTAATACTTGATTACCCAGGTCCTTAACAATTAACCCATTTTTCAAATAAGTTATGATATAACAAATATGAAATTAATTAACTGAAGTCATTATCAACCCATTTTTCATGCAAGCAAACAACAAAAATCAATTAATCAGCTCCATAATAAAAACAAGTAATCAAATCCCACGACAAATAATTAATTGATCAAAAGTCTAAATTAACTCAAGAAATCATGAATCCCAAAAATAAGGACAAATTACAATGAAAATATTAATTATATCACTATTCTCGAAAAAGAAAATAAAGGTTAAAAGAAAGAATTTATAGACAAGCCCTTCTTCTTCTTATTGAAAGCTTTCTTGAATAATACCTATTGAATGATGAATCTCCTCTTTTTGTGAGTGATTGGCAACTTTGATCCTTGGATTCACATCTTTATCTTGTATTTTTCTTCTTTGAATAGGCTCCCAATAGACCAAAATTCATTCCTTAAGAGTTATAGTCCGAGTAGAGATTAAAAAATATCAAAACTCTTGAGAAAGTACCAAATCCTTGCTTGAAAGGAAAAGGCCACCGATGTTGGACAGTCCAGTGCCGGCTCCAGCTCCACTTAGCATGGTCGAGGCCGACCGTGCTCTGGTCGGCCCAGTCGTGCTCTGTTTTTTTCTCCACAAAATCCTCTGTTTGTCTAGAATGGGGCGGGTGATGTGCTCTGACGGCTCTAGGAATTTTTTTTTTGGGTCGTTTTTGGTAATAAAAAACCAAAACACCTTTACAAAGGTAAAATATCAAATATGAAGGAATAATCCTAGTTATTGCACCAAATGTATCGCAAAACATTCTCAAATAACTTGAAAAATATTGATAAATTTTTCCCCTATCAGTTGTTAGCTATCTATTTTGTTATCGATGAATTTTGATTTTCTTGAGGACATGCAAAAATTTAAGTATGAGGGAGTGATGAGAGCCCATCATGTATATACTATGACTACTTATCTCCGCATTTTCATATTATTTTTGTTAGTGTTATGCCCTAAAAGCAATCACTTGTATATCATATATAGCACATTTATTAATAAAAGACATTCTTTATTTTTTGGTTTAGCTATTCATTCCAAGTATATGCGTACAAAACTGACAAATAAAGTCCCTAACACAATATATAGTGTTAAGGAAATTATGATAAAGATCATGATGTGAGATTTCTACTACACTACATATTACTTGTACTTAAATTATCCCTAGTCATAGTATTAGTGAAATAGGACATCATTAATACGCAAAAACTAGCACATGTTATACTTCTTGATTTGATCAAGCAGTGGTTCTCACATCCGTGAGTATTGTGATACTTAAAGTTAACATGTGGATACTTGTCAAGTGAACAAGTTCATTGGATAACCTAATTATGAGATAATCATATGGATAACTATTTGGTGCCAGTGATAGAATCTCATTATATCAAATGTGCAAGTATCTTTAGACTTAAGATCTTCAAAGTACTTTATTTACTAACTATCGTACTTTGATTCTAATCTCTGGAGTCCTTACAAAACTGCTTAAGGGACGGATATTAGGTACAACGTAAAGTAAAGGAAAGTAGTTGAGATGGTCAATAAATGATTCAACACTTCTAAATGCATGGGTGTATATCTCATGGCCACTTTTATGAAATCATTACTCGAGAAGTCCTTGGCCAAGGCGACTATGTGTTGGAAATAGTTCCAATTGATACACATGTTAAGTAATGGATTTTGGAACATGTACTAATAAATTTAGGCTAAAATTAATTATATTCTAGAAGAAGTTGGCACTAATTTCATACTCTAAAAACCGAATGAGATATAGTATAATGGAAGGAGTTTATTACACTGATGTTTTGGTATTGAAAGGTTCATGTCAATCCACTTGACTTTCTGGACTTTTGGGTAGTTATAATGTATTACTAGATGCCGCTAATGATCTAATTTATTAATTGAAGAATTAATAAATTAATCTTAATTAGAATTAATAAGTTAATTCTAATTATTAATGATTATTAATTCTATAGTAACTAAAATTAATTCATATTTTGCTACTAATAAATCGGAAAACCTAATATATCACACATAATAAATGAGTTGATACTCAAGATATTATATGATAATATTTGTGATTAATTTGTGAGAATAAATAATAATTATGGACTAATTATAAAATGTTATAATTATTTGAGTAAAATTATAATTATTTAAAAGGTCTGTGATTAAATTATAAATTTATTATAATTCAAGAGGCCTAATTACAACTATATAAACTCAAAGTCCATAATTAAAGAAAATGAATTATTAATATAATTGTTTCCTAAAAAATTTTAGGAAACGAAAAGGATGGTTGTGTGTTTCTTGTTTGAATCAGGTTTATATATATGATAGATTATATCGCATTTGTGTTGGGTGTAGTAATTGGTGAATTCACGTGAATTCTTGGAACTCTTCAAAAATAGAAAAAAAAAAAAACAAAGCCATTCATTGAATCAAGAAATACACAACTATTTTTTTCCCTTTAATTTCTTTTTGCAAATTAATTTCATATAGCCACTAAAAATTAATCCTACTAGTATAGGGTTTTGCTGCCTATTTTGAATATCGATTCTTTGTGTGGATTTCTACTGAAAAAATTCCTATACTTGGAATTTAATAGTTCACGACTTGGATAATTTTTGGAAGGGTTCTGTATACGCGAAGAAAATTTTAAAATCTGTTTTTTTGAGGTAACGAATTTTCCTTCTTTCTCCTAACTTATTTAATTACATACGAGTGATCTTTTGAGTGGATTTTGTACTATTTTTCTATTGTGTGTAAATTGTTCGGCACGATCAAAAGTTAACAGTGGTATCAGAGTCTTCTCGTATATGTTTTATTGGTTTATTATTGTTCTAAAATTGTTTCAAAATAAAATTGGCATTATGAAATTGTTTCAAAATTAATTTTAGGTAAGTGAAATTATTTCATGTTTATTTTGAAGTTTGAAAATTTTGTCTGTGAAACATATTTTTGGTGTACAGAAAATTATTTGATCATGAAAGTAACCAAATTTTGTTTTGGAATTTGTTTCCAAAAAAAGGGGATTTCTGAAGTCTTTAGTAAATTGTTTCCTTGCAGAAAAGAATAAAAGAGAGGAAAACGGCTTAATGGAAATTGGATTGGAAATTTTTTTCCAATTTAATTGTTTCAATAGAAAATTGTCCTAGAAAAGTTATTCCTGTTTCGGTCGGCATATTGTAAGCCGAAAATAACAAGGAAAAAATGGAATAGATGGCTCCGGAAATTGTTTCCAAAAAAATCAAAGTTAAAAAAACAAAAAGAGGAAAATTGCTTTGCAATTCATGTCATTAACTTTTATTTTAAGCAATAGCAATTGCTAATTGAAATTGCTTTTCTTTTCAAAAGCTCGTGCGGGGCTTCAGCAATCCCGCGCGGGGCTAGTGCAAGCCGCTTGCACATTATTATTTTTTTTTAAAAAAATATTTTTCTTTTTTAATTTCATTGAGGACCCAAAAGTTTTTCAAATCTTGTTTTGGACCTAAAAATTTTCCTAAAATTTGATTTTGTGACTAAATAGTTATTCTTCCAAAATAATGATCTTGGATCCACAAAATTTCTCATAATTTGATTTTGCGACTAATTATTTTTTTCCAAAATAATGACCTTGGAAATTTATATTTCATTTATATTTATTTTAAGAATGTTTTGGTATGTTGGCTTGGTTATGGACTATTGGACCTATTTATCGTTTTGTTTTGAATAAATAGGGTCAAGAAGTCCTTCATTTCTTTATAATTCTCTTGTAATTTATCTTCATATCTAAATCCTCTCAAATGCAACTCGATGTTTCTCCATAATAAATGTATGTAATTAGATTACATATGTTAGA
Organism: Voacanga thouarsii; assembly: GCA_026120185.1. Taxonomy (NCBI): domain Eukaryota; kingdom Viridiplantae; phylum Streptophyta; class Magnoliopsida; order Gentianales; family Apocynaceae; genus Voacanga; species Voacanga thouarsii. The sequence continues at coordinate 1,713,551 of JANUWF010000328.1, forward strand.
TAGATTAGAAATTATATATCAAGCTTATGGAGATGGTGTTCAAAACGAAGTAAGAAGATGGCGGGACTTTTTTCTCAAAACATGCATGAAAACATAGGTTTGACCAAAATTAATTTCCTACTTGGCTCAAGGAAACTAATCTAGAACAGTTTATAACCAAGCCATGTAATTGAGTCTATTGCAATATTGTTAATGTATTGATAATTATGGATGCCAAATGTTTGAGACCACTAATATAACAAATCCCTTAATTAATATGAAACCTAATATCTTTCGTTAATATAGTAAAAACAATAGCTCTTTTTTGAGACCAAGATGTTGGGCTAACCCAAGCATACTTGACATCGAGTATGTTCGAGTTATGGAATTTAAATTCCTGATTAATGGGTTAGGTCTAACTAATTTCTTTATTCCATTGGGCTAACTCAAGCATAAAGAAAATTAGAGGTAAGATTGGGCTAGTTTAAAGACTTTAAGATTAAAAGATATTAATCACCCACTAATCCAATAATTATATTCGATGTAATTGGTATTGGATATCTACCATTGAACTTAAGAATGGTTTGTTGGGATAAACTAATGTCAGTCTTAAGGAATTTGGATACTGGTATACTAGAAAAGCTTCTATTAGGCTTTGCCGAATCAATAGTGGAGCTATTGATTTGAGTAAAATAGTAGAATAATTATAAACTTGTTATGAATTATTGGAATCTCCATTAATTAGTGGAGGCTCCACTAATTATGGATTTATGTGAATTATTAGAGAAGATTTGTCCACCATTTAGTGGAAACACCACTAATTGAGATTAGTGGAAGATGATGTATGCCATGATGTATTCCACTAATTAGAGCTCTATAAATAGAGCTATTCTCTAAGCTTGTAATACACCATCATTTTGTGAAAGAAAGATTAGTGAAAGAAAGATTAGAGAAAATTGTGAGAGAAGAGAAAGAGAGAAATTCTTGTGCAAAATAGTTAGAGTTTTATTAGTGTGTAGTGTGAAGATTTTATTCTAACACTACCCTAATTTTATAACACGTTATCAGCACGAGTCTCTACCGGTACAAAAGCCAAAAGACTAAGCACGAGTTTCTGTTGTTACCAAAACCAGAAGACAAGTACGCATTTATTAATCTCTATGGCTAATCTCACTAAACTCAAATTTGTAGCCCTTGATATTTCTGGAAAAAATTATATGTCATGGGTTCTCGATGCAAAAATGCATCTAAATGCTGAAGGCCTTAGTGAAACTATTCAAGCAAATAATAGTGTATCTGCACAACACAAGGCTAAAGCTTTGATTTTTATTCGTCGTCATCCCGATGAAAATTTGAAAATGGAATATCTTACCGAAAAAGATCCATATGTCCTGTGGGTAAATTTAAAAGAAAGATTTGACCACCTGAAGGTGATTGTACTAACCACTGCACGGTATGAATGGTTGCACCTGAGGTTGCAAGATTTTAAAACCGTGAATGAATATAGCTCCACAATGTATAAAATTACATCTCAGTTAAAATTATGCGGAGAAAAAGTGATTGATGAAGATATGTTGGAGAAGACATTCTCCACCTTTCATGCCTCGAATATTGTCCTGCAGCAACAATATCGAGAAAAATGGTATACAAAATTTACAAATTTAATTATTGCCCTCCTCATTGCAGAGAAGAATAATGAGTTATTATTAAGAAATCATGAAGCCAGACCAACTGGCTCAACAGCACTCCCAGAAGTGAATGCTGTTGGCTCCAGCAGAAGCCATCGTTATAGTCGTGGTCGTGGCCATGGCCGTGGCCGTGGTCGTGGTTATGGTCGTAGACACGCTCGATATTTCCCTTATCACAATTATAATCAAACTGTGAGAAATACTGGCCACCTGAAGTGGAACAGAAAAAATCATAAGGGAAAAGAAAAAGAAATTGAAGAAAAGCATGAGGATATATGTTATAGATGTGGCATGAAAGGTCATTGGTCACGAAACTGTCGTACGGCTAAGTATTTAGTTGAATTATATCAAGCTTCATTGAAAAATTAAAATTTGGAAGTAAATTTTTCTCAACATCCAATAAATGATGCTGATGATGATGATATTGATCCTGAAGATCTTAATACCAATATTACCCATATGGATGTATCGGATTTTTTTGAACACCCAGACAGTAGGATAGACCATTTAATTGATGATGGCAGTGTCCAGAAGAATTAAAGCCTCACCCTAATATTTTTGTATTTTCATTTTCATTCTATTTTAATAATATTTACGTTTGCATATATATATTTGTGTTCAGATGGCTGTTGTTAATGATGATATATGCATTATTGATAATGGAACTACACACACCATACTAAAAAATGAGAAATATTTTTCTGATCTCAAAATGGGAGAAATAAATATTTATACGATAAACGGTAGTGCAAATGTGATTGAGGGCTCCGGAAGAGCTAGTATATTGTTGCCTAAAGGAACAACAATTATTATTGATAAGGCACTATTTTCCTCAAAATCCAGAAGAAATTTATTGAGTTTTAAAGATATCCGCAAAAATGGGTATCATGTTGAAACAAATGAGGAAAATGGGATTGAGCATCTTTATATTACTCAAATGCATTTGGGTAAGAAATCTGTATTAGAAAAACTGCCGTCTTTTTCTACTGGCCTATATTTTGTAAAAATACGTACAATTGAAATTCATCATCTAGTAAACCAGAAGTTTACTGATCCTATTACTTTTAGCATTTGGCATGACCGGTTGGGTTATCCGGGATCTACCATGATGAGAAAAATCATTGAGAATACACATGGTCATCCTTTAAAAAATAAAAGGATATTAACATCAGAAAAATTCGCATGTACTGCATGTTCCCTAGGAAAATTAATTGTTAAACCATCACCAGTAAAAGTAGGAGCTGAAAGTCCTACATTTCTCGAACGGATTCACGGAGATATTTGTGGACCTATTGATCCACCATGTGGACCGTTCAAATATTTTATGGTCTTAATCAATGCATCATCCCGATGGTCACATGTATGTTTATTATCTACTCGCAACCTGGTGTTTGCGAGATTACTTGCTCAAATAATTAAATTACGAGCACAATTTCCTGACCATTACATTAAAAATATCCGTTTGGATAATACTGGTGAATTTTCATCGCATGCTTTTGATGCATATTGCATGTCAATTGGGATTAATGTTGAACATCCTATAGCTCATGTTCACACATAAAATGGTCTTGTTGAATCTTTGATTAAACGATTACAATTAATTGCTAGACCATTATTAATGAAAACAAATCTCCCAACATCTGCCTGGGGACATGCTATTTTACATGCTGCAACACTTGTACGTATAAGACCAGCTAGTTATCATAAATTCTCTCCTTTGCAATTGGCTTTTGGGTCAGAACCAAATATTGCTCATTTAAGAATTTTTGGGTGTGCTGTATATGTTCCAATTGCACCAAACCAACGTACAAAGATGGGTCCTCAAAGAAGAAAGGGGATATACGTTGGATATGATTCTCCCTCTATTATCAGGTATGTTGAACCCCTGACAGGAGATGTATTCACATCAAGATTTGCTGATTATCATTTTGATGAATCATTATTCCCTAAATTAGGGGGAGAACCAAAACAGCATAAAAATGATCTTGCTTGGACAACATCATTAAATTATCTTGATCCGCGCACAAGCGCATGTGAACTTGAAGTTCAAAAGATAATTCATTTGCAAAGCATTGCAAATCAAATGCCAGATGCTTTTGTTGACTCCAGAAGAGTTACAAAATCGCATATTCCAGCTATAAATACTCCTATTCGAATTGAAGTTCCAATAGAACAAAATATTATACTTATAACTGCTGAGTCAAAAACACGCCAGAAGCGTGGCCGACCTCTTGGTTCTAAAGATAAAAATTCTCGAAAGAAAAGATGATTAAATGATCCAGAAGATCATATTGAAGAAAAGAATGATAAAGACCAAGAGAGAACTGATGACAAAGAACCAGAAGTTGATGAAAGTAACACTGAAATTTCTATCAATTATACCACTTTTGGTAGAAGTTGGAATCGGATAGAAACTGTTATTGATAATATATTTTCATACAATATATCTCTTGATGTTACATAGGATAATGATGATCCTGAACCAATATCAGTTGATGAATGTCGTCATAGAAAAGATTGGTTGCAATGGAAAGATGCGATTCAATCGGAGTTAAATGCACTAACAAAACGTGAAGTCTTCGGACCTGTAGTTCGAACACCAGAAGGTGTAAAACCTGTTGGCTACAAATGGATATTTGTGCGAAAGCGCAATGAAAAGAGTGAAATCGTTCGATATAAAGCGCGATTAGTAGCCCAAGGTTTTTCACAAAGACCAGGTACTGATTATGATGAAACTTATTCTCCTGTTGTTGATGCTATTACACTCCGATATCTTATCAGTTTGGCAGTACATGAAAAGATAGATATGCGCCTATTAGATGTTGTTACTGCTTACTTGTATGGAAATTTAGAAAATGATGTTTACATGGAAAGCCCCGAAGGATTTCATATGCCTGAAGCATATAAACATTATCCTCGTGAAAATTACTCCATCAAGTTGCAGAAATCATTATATGGCCTGAAGCAATCTGGGCGCATGTGGTTCACACGTCTTAGTGAATATTTATTGAAAGCGGGATTTAAAAATGACTAGGTATGTCCATGTGTTTTTATTAAGAAATCTGGTTCTAAATTTGTGATATTAGCTATATATGTTGATGATATTAATCTTATTGGAACTCCTGAAGAGCTCCAAGAAACAATTGATTATTTAACAAGAGAATTCGAAATCAAGGATTTTGGTAAAACCAAATTTTGCCTTGGTTTACAAATTGAACATCTGGAGAGTGAAACATTTATTCATCAATCAACATATACAGCAAAAGTGCTAAAAAGATTTTACATGGACAAAGCACATCCATTGAGTATTCCAATGATCATCCGATCATTAAATGTGGATAAAAATCCTTTCCGACCTCAAGAAAATGATGAAGAACTCATTGGTCCTGAATTACCTTATCTCAGTGCAATTTGTGCATTGATGTATCTTGCTAATAATACACGACCTGATATTGCTTTTGCTGTCAATTTATTAGCAAGATTTAGTTCTTCATTAACACGACGACATTGGAATGGAATTAAACAAATCCTTCGATATCTCCAAGGTACAATTGATCTCGGATTATTTTATTCAAATAAAACCAGCCCAACATTGATTGGTTATGCAGATGCTGGTTATTTATCTGATCCACATAAAGCACATTCTCAAACGGGCTATCTATTTACATGTGGAAATACTGCTATATCATGGCGTTCTACGAAACAATCTATAGCAGCTACTTCTTCAAATCATACTGAAATTATAGCCATTCATGAAGCAAGTCGAGAATGTGTATGGCTAAGATCCATGATTCATTATATCCGAGAAAGTTTTGGATTATCATCGATCAAAGATATTCCAACTCCTCTTTATGAAGACAATGCAGCTTGCGTAGCTCAGTTACAAGGAGGATATATTAAAGGAGATCGGACAAAACATATTTCACCAAAATTCTTCTTTACTCATGAACTCCAGAAGAAAGATGAAATTAATGTGCTACAAATTCGGTCATGTGACAACCTCGCAGATATGTTCACGAAACTTTACCGACTGCAACATTTGAAAAGTTGAGATATAAAATCGGTATGCGTCGGTTTAAAGATTTAAAGGAATCATCTCTTCAGGGGGAGTAATAAACAGACATATAGAATAGTGTACTCTTTTTCCTTCACTAGATTTTTTTTCCCACTGGGTTTTTATCTAGTAAGGTTTTAACGAGGCATATTCTTTATGTAATGGATGGACATCCAAGGGGGAGTGTTATGAATTATTGAAATCTCCATTGATTAGTGGAGGCTCCACTAATTATGGATTTATATGAATTATTAGAGAAGATTTTTATGGATGTCCACCATTTAGTGGAAACACCACTAATTGAGATTAGTGGAAGATGATGTATGCCATGATGTATTCCACTAATTAGAGCTCTATAAATAGAGCTATTCTCTAAGCTTGTAATACACCATCATTTTGTGAAAGAAAGATTAGTGAAAGAAAGATTAGAGAAAATTGTGAGAGAAGAGAAAGAGAGAAATTCTTGTGCAAAATAGTTAGAGTTTTATTAGTGTGTAGTGTGAAGATTTTATTCTAACACTACCCTAATTTTATAACAACACTTAATTAAAGACCTAATTATTTGCATATCATGTGCATATATATTTTGCTAATTTCTCTATCTTTACATCTGGGTCATTTGCATCATGTCGACCAACTTGAATTTATGTAGCATATCGAAAACCAAAAAGCTTACTGAGTAAAAATTTCTAGACTGATACAGAAACTTGAGAATCGTTCTCAAGTCGAAAAAGTTACTATATGTGCTAGATACTCATATTCCACCACCAGCCCATATACTCCTGCTGATAAGCATGCTATCCATAAGAATTATCAAGAGGATAGTGACACAGTATCTAGTGTCATGCTGGCATCAATGAACTTTGAGCTGCAAAAACAGCATGAGCGTATGGATACTGATGCTATTAGCTTCCATCTTAGGGAGCTGTTTGATCAGCAAGCTAGAACAGAGAGATACAATATCTCGAAATAGTTATTTCGATATAAGATGGCTGAGGGTGCTTCTGTGGCTATTCATGGGTTGAAAATGCTGGGCTTGATTGAGAATTTTAGGTCACTTGAGATTGTAATGGATCATGAATTAAGTGTAGATTAATTCTGAAATCTTTGCTAAGTAGTTTTTCAAATTTGTGATTAACTATAAAATTAACAAAATTGAGACCACACTAGCCGAGTTGATTAATCTTCTTAAGACTGCAGAAACTTCCTTGAAGAAGGAAGCCAATTCAGTTATGTTGGTAACTTATTCCTCTTCTAAGAAGAAAGTTCACAAAAAGATGAAGGTTCCCACGAGGCGCAAAGATGGCAAGAAGGAAAATGAGACAATCACCAAAGGCCCACATCATCATTGTAGCAGGATGGGCTATTAGAGACACAATTGCAAGGCGTACCTACAACCATCAAAGAGGGGAAGGAGAAGGAGAAGCTCACGAACATATCTACTTCCACTCTTTTATATTTATGATTAAGATTAATACTATCTTTAAAAATGAGATATGGGTATTAAATACTGGATGTGATTTTCATTTGTACAATAATTTGCAAGGACTAAAGGACAATAAAAGGTTTGGAAAGGGTGATGTGGACCTATGCATTGCAAATAGAGCAAAGGTTGTTGAACTTGCTGTGGGAACTTATAATCTTGATGTGCGTTTTGGATTAAATTTAGAACTTACAAACTATTATTATGTGCCTACTTTACTTAAGAACATTATTTCAATTACTTATGTTAGCCCTAAGGACATTCTCTTGTGTTTTAACTTATGACAAACATTAATGAGGATTAACTTATGTGATTTTCATGTGAAAGGACATGTTTTGACCTTAATTCTTCCAAAGGCATGCAAATGAGACTGCCAAGAAACTCTTGAGCAATAGAATCCAAATCGAGTATATCTTCAATGTAAGAGCTGGCAAAATCATGAAGTCCATGTGAAAAAATTTTAGACTAGGAATCATTTGTAAAGATATTATGTGTAAATTCCTACGTCTCCTTTACCTTATGATTCAGTTTATTTCTACCATGAAGCACACGAAAATAAAATAATTTCAAGGAGTAAGCTTTTAGATGTTTAGATTGAGTAGTTTGGATGAACTTTGCATCCTAAACATTTGTAGAAAACTCTGGAATAGTGTCTAAATGTTTCTGCCTAAAAAAGTGCCATTTTGGACTCACCTTTTGGATGCTCTTTTTTTTTAATCCTTGAGTCTAAAACTTTAGAAAATCTAACATCGAAAAACTAGCCGTTGCTGTCTTACTTCTTGCTCCTATAAAAGCTTTCAAAACTTAATTTTAAAGCAGTTTTTTATGCTATCTTTCTCAGAAACACTCTTACACTTTAGAATACAAAAATCTTCCTTTTCTTTATGCTTCAAAGTGAAATAGAATTATTCCAAAGGTGAAAGGTGTTGGTGCTCATTTGATCGCATTCTACTCAAATCTGTGAGCTATTTCTATAATCCTTCTTTCAATCTAACTTATATTAAGGTTGAGGAAGTAAAACCCAATTGGGGTGAGTCTTGATTGTTGTGATTAAAGAGGTTAGGTGTAAAACCAAGTGTGGTGATCCTTTTGTGTAACATCCCTACTAAAGATAACAGCGGAAGCATATCAACACTGGGTGTTGCCCCATCCAGTTACCCAGACAATGGGTTTTTATAACAAAAACCAAAGAAGTGAATATATATAAAGTCCAGACTCATACAATATCCCATACTGATGGTCACACACACACACACACACACACACATATATATGAGAATTTCATACGTGACATCTCTAACTACAACAGTAGTAAAGTACATAATCAAAAGGGAAACCACCCAGATCTATACTGCTGGCACTATAATATCGTCCGGTCCGCTGAACTCTGGATCCTACAACAGTAAAATAAAAGATACGTGTGAGTGATGAATCACCCAATAAGTCCCGTATATGCTAATGCTTTATAAAAGAACAGAGTCCATAAAACTTTCATGGAATGGCATATTATTTATTCGCTGGAAACAATTCCAAAACTCTCTAAAGAAGAGTTTATTCAGAACTCAATTATTTTTTTGAAAAACGGTGTTTCAGTTTCAAAACATTGCCCCGATTTTTCAAATCACAGGCACTTCTCTAACAGAAGGTCGGCCTATATTCAAGTCCCACAATCCTTGCCTTATGCAGCACGTATTATTGTACTGAGACCGCAGCCTACAATACTCAACCGTGCGTCACTAAAATAAGTACACCGCAGCGTACTTCTCAAATATGCCGTAGCATACCTAGTGTGATGCAGCATACTCTTGCCACCAAAAGCCAGAGATCCCTATACTAACCTTACTCACCATAAGACAAGGGTCTCCATACCAACCTTACTCACCATAAGCCAGGAGTCTCCATACCAACCTTACTGACCATAAGCCAAGAGTCCCTATACCAACCTCACTCACCATAAACCAGGGGTCCCTATACCAATCTTACTCACCATAAGTTAGGACGACTCATCTCAATATCCTATCTTCCCGTTCAGAGTAAGACAATCCCTAGAACTAGGCTTAAGATAATCCCTAGAACTAGGCCAAGTTTCTAGGGCCGTCTAACTCTAACGTAGGCTAGTACAAAGATCAAAGTTCTTGCTGAGTACTCAAGTTACCAATACCAACTCCTTCTGACTGATTAAAGCAGAAGGTTATCTGATCCCGTAGGATTTTCAAAACAACCATTTTTGAGGCAAAATAATATTTTTCAGAATTTGATCCCATTGACTCGCAAGTCACATCATAATTCCTATAGGCTCTGCAGTACAAATCAATTCATTCCATAGGCATTTCAGGCCAATAAAATAATTTTCAAGATCAAAATATCATTTTTCAAAAGTCAATCTCATCATGAGAGATCATTTTCCAAAATTGTATCAAAATAGGGTAAAGTATTCATTTCACACATCAAAACAAGTTTCCAAGAGTATCCGTGTCATTTTGCCTGTACGCGATCACAAAAGTCATTTCCAAGAGCATTCGGGTCAATTAACCCATGCCAAGTTTCAAAAGACTTTCCAATGGTATTCAGGTCGTTTTACCCTTACCCAATTTGAAAAATGTTTACAAGAGTTCCAATAAGGATATTTCAGTCATTTACCAAATACCCGATTCTAAAGGTTTTTATAAAACATTCTAATAAGGACATTTGAATCATTTTTCAAATACCCGATTCTAAAAGGAACTCATTTCAAAAAATTCAGAATTTTAATCTTAAAAGAGGATTAAATTCAAAGTTTCTAAACACATTTCCATAAAATGTTGCAATAAGAACATTCCAATCAATTTATGAACACCCAAATCCCAAATTCATCATTTTCTGAAAATCCAAAGTATTTAATCCAAAAATGACTAAATTCACAAAATTCCTACTTTAATCATCATTAGGATTTCCAAGCAAATTATGAAGCTTATTCAAGCCCAAAATGGCACAAAACAATTCTTACTCAGATAAACCTTAAATATATTCAGGGATTTTCAAAACGGTATAAAACATAGCATTTCAAGGAAAAGTGAAACGCACTAGCTTTCAAAAGGTTCAAGAAATCAAAGAGACTCTCATTGAGTCCTAATTAACTCTTTTTTCTTTATGGCCGTTCAATCATCGTTTCTACAATTTTTAACGTTCTGTTAGCCGTTTACCGATAAACCTACACCAAACATCATTTTCGGGTCAAATCATATTTGATAGAAAAATAGCCAACGGTTAACTGACGTGCCCGATGAGTAGTCGACGTCCAACCGACGTTTAGCAGACGGTTAGCCGTCGAGGCCGACGGTTAGCTGTCGGGGCCGATGGTTAGCTAACGGTTAAGGAAAACATTCAACTTTCGTTAACATTTTTTTTTTTCTTTGTTTGTTCCATTCTTTCATTTTTCTTTTTTCACATCCTTTCTCCCTTCATATGCAAGGGTTCACTTCATATTTTGCATTGATTTCATTCAAAATAACACAATTAATCATCCTTAAGTTCATCCATTTTCGAACTTATTTTTCTGGAATTTCACTATTTAACACATGATTTTGTTTTGCACATAATTTTCAATCCACAACTCTGATTTAGCTCTATGATATAGCAAAACAACCGTAAAACTCTTAGTTTTAATTTTGTATAAGCTCTTTTTAGAGTTTCAGTTCCCATGATACAATACTGGGCAAAAACGGCCCCAATAGTTTTGCTTCAATTCCACTATTCATGCTTTCCTTTGTTTTTCTCTAGCCTTTAATACCTTGGAACCGTTAATTCATTCAATTTTCCTTCAAATCATCTTTATCTTTTAGATTTTTAGATCAAATAGCACACAAGGGTCATACTTATTCAACACAAATTCACCTTTTCTAATCACAAGCTAGTATAATCCACTTTTCTAACCAAGTAACTTCCATTTTTATTTTTCTTTGATTATCATCTCCTTAACTGGAAACAACCCTTTAAACTACCATAATTATTCAGTTCTTCTTCACATAAAACATCATTCAAAAACCTTTAGGCAGCTGGCACACACATGTGCTCTTATAAGGTTCAAACACAAAAGTCACAAACCCTATCTTTGATCCAAAATCAAGACACGAAAATTATGTTTTCATGTTAAAATTCATATCAACATAATCATCATTCACCCAACAACAACTTTAACTCTAGAAAGTGAGCTTTTACCTTGTATTTAAGGCTATTTGAAATGATTTTGCTCCAAGAACTTCTCAAACTCATAAAGAATACCAAGAACACACACTAGCCTTTTCTCTCTCTTGTTTAATCTCTTTTTCTCTTGGTTTTCTTTCCTCCTTGCTGCCGAAATTTAGGCTGTATAAAAGCCCCTTCTCAGCACCATTCATCATCAAATCTTGGCAAAGAATATTTTAAATTAATTAAGTATATGGTGGAATTCATGTAGGTGTGTTCTAATCACAATTTTACACACTAACCACTTAATTTCCTCCTTAAAATTTTCCTTCATTTCTTCTTGCATGGTTGCTGATTTCTTGGCCAAATTTCAGTCATTCAATCACCTTCTCATGGTCTACGTATTGACCAATCACAATACACAAGACCTTAATTAAAAAGGACCCACAAATGATGTGTTCAAACACAAAAATACACATTATTCTTTATTTATTTTGTAATTATTTAATTCCATGTATCTTGTATAAACTCTTCATGAAACCTCTCTTAAATTGACACCTATACATGGGCTACCAATCACAAAATACCACACGGACCATTTTTAACCACGATTTTCTATTTTCTTCAAAAATGACTAAAATCGAGTCCGTAACGGAAAAATATTTTATTCCACTATTCAACTCCAAAAATTCTATTGAATCTATTAGCAATACTTAAATTCTTCAATTCCTCCTCTATTTGGTCAAATATGCGGTCAAAGTTGTAGGGCGCAGTTAAAATGATGAAAATACCCCCGGTGACCCGGATAGCATAATTCACACCAAAACGTGTGTTTCATCGCACTGATCAATTTCTCTTGTCACGTATCCTCAAATTCTTATTTTATTAATAATAGTAGCCTTCCGAAGATTTAGGGTACGAGTAGAACAAATCTAATAATTATATTCTAGTCCCGACAAAATATTATTATACCAAAATATTCGTCTCATTACATCGATCATCTTTTGTTTTAGCCATTGATACAAATTCCCATCCTATTACAGGTAGCGACTAATCGAAGGTAAAAAGGTAGGGCATTACATTCTCCCCCTCCTTACAAAAAATTATGTTCTCGAAATTAGCTTACACTTGGAATAGTTTCAGATTCTTTTGCAACATCTTTGCTTCCATTTCCCAAGTTGCATCCTGCACTGGATGATGATTCCACAACACCTTTACAAGTGCAATTTTCTTATTTCGGAATTCCTTTTCAGCATACTCTAAGATCTTAATAGGTTTGTCTTCATACTTCAAGCTTGGAGTCATCTCATTGGGCTCTTCATTCAAAATGTGGATAGGATCAGCTATATACTTCCGAAGCTGGGATACATGAAACACATCATGAATACCTTGAAGTTCTACTGGTAACTCCAATCGATAAGCCATTTTCCCAATCCTCTCGACAATAAGGAATGGTCCAACGTATCTAGGTGCCAACTTCTTCCCTTGTCCTTTGATTCCCAATTGTCATTGTGGAGTCAACTTCAAAAATACATGATCTCCTTCAATAAATTCTAAATCCTTCCTACGTCGATCCACATAACTTTTCTGTCTACTCTGAGTTGCCTCCAACTTAGTTTGGATTATCTCCACAGCCTATCAAACTTTTCAAGATCAAAGATATCTTATTTACCCGTTCTTCGTCCTAGACTACATTTTCTTTCATATAGAGCTTCAAATGGGACCATTCCAATTGTTGATTGATAGCTATTAGGGTATGCAAATTCTACATACGCTAAATTATCAATGCACTTAGTCCTAAAATCTAAAGCGCAAGCCCACAACATATCTTTCAAAACCCTATTCACTCATTCATTCTATCCATCCGTTTATGGGTGTGTGTTGTACTGAACTTTAATGTTGTCGCATATCTCTATTGCAGTATAGGTCAACTCCGAGGTAAGTCTAGGATCTCGTTCTGACACAATCCTAGAGGATAGTCATGTAGTCTGATTACTTCCTTCATATAGATTTCACTTAACTTCTTTAGGGAATTCCGTTAGTTAATGGGAATGAAATTAGTAGACATAGTTAGTCGATCCACTATCACGTATATAGTATTTTGTTGTCCTACTCCCATGGATAATCCCGCAATGAAATCCATAGTAATTTATCCCATTTCCACGATGAAGTATGTAATGGTTGTAATAACCTTCCAAGATGTTGTTGATCAGTTTTCACTTGCTAACAAATTGAGCATCGAGCTACAAAGTCTAAAGTATCCTCTTTTTATACCAATCCACCAATAATTCCGTTTTAAGTCCTGATACATCTTTATGGCTCCTGAATGGATTGCATACTTACTCCAATGTGCTTCTATTAAAATATCTTGCTTCATCACTAACTGTTTTGGGATACAATACCAACCTCGGTAGAAGATAATTACTTCATTGTCCCTTCGAAACTCATCTCCTCCTTTATTTGCCTCTTTTTGCACCAACCTTTGCAACTCTTCATCTTTATCTTCTTCTCTCTTCAATTGTTGTACGAAAGTAGATTGAATGGAAATATTACTCAACCTCATTCCTCCATCTACTGCAAATACTTCCAGATCTAGAATTCGTAACATCTGAAGAGCTGATAAATTCACCTTCCTACTAAAGGCATCCGCTACTGTGTTTGCTTTTCCAAGATGATACGTAAATGGACACCGAAATTTTTCCAAAAATTCTATCCACCGATGTTGTCTCATGTTTAAATCCTTTTGGGTAAAGACATACTTCAAATTTTTGTGGTTAGTGAAGACTTCAAATTCAGCTCCATACAAATAATGTCTTTATTTCTTAAACACAATAGCTGCCAACTCCGGGTCATGTGTAGGGTAATTCTCCTCATGGGGTTTTAATTTCCTAGAGATATAAGCTATCACCTTTTTTTTTTTCTTGCATCAATACTCCTCCCAATCCCTCCTTTGACATATCAGTGTACACCTTAGAAGGTTTGTCCATCTTTGGCAATGTCAAAACAGGAGTAGAGCTTAACCTCTTCTTCAGTTCCTGAAAACTTTTCTCACACTTCTCGGTCCAAACATAAGGAGCTTTCTTTTGGGTGAGTCGAGTAAAAAATGAAGCTATCTTAGAGAATCCCTCTATAAACCTCCGATAATATCCTGCTAATCCCAGAAAACTTTGTATTTCAATTGGAGTCTTGGGATGTTTCTAATTAGTCACTATTTCAATTTTTGCAGGATCTATTTTAATCTCATCTTTCCATATCACTTGTCATAAGAATGCTACTACTTGTGCCTAAAACTCACACTTACTAAATTTTGCATACAATTTGGCCTTTCTTAACTTCCACAATGCTTTTTGAAGTTATTGTTCATGTTCTTGGGGGTCTTTGAAGTACACCAAGATATAATCTATGAATATGACAACAAAATTGTCTAAGTAAGGTCGAAACGTCCAATGCATTAGGCCCATGAAAACAGCAGGAGCATTAGTAACACCAAAGCACATTACTACAAACTTAAAATGCCCATATCGTGTGTTAAATGCAATTTTCGATTTATCTTCTTCCCGAATCCAAACTTGATAATATCCTTGCCTCAAATCTAATTTTGAAAAATATCTTGCTCCTGGCAGCTGATCAAATAGTTCACAAACCATGGGCAATGGATATTTATTCTTTACCGTCACTACATTCAACCCTCGATAATTTATACATATCTGTAGTGGCCCATCTTTTTTCTTTTTTAAAAAATAATATAGGTGCTCCCCACGGTGAAGTACTTGATCGAATGAACTCTTGCTCCATTAATTCCTATAGTTATTTCTTGAGCTCCTACAATTCTATAGGTGCCATTCTATAAGGAGTCCTTGAAATTGGTTCTGCCAATGTCACTAAATCAATGGAAAAGTCTACTTTCCTCTCCAGTGGCAATTCCTTCAATTTTGCTAGAAAAATATCTAAATACTCATTTACAATAGAAACTTATTCGAGTTTCTTAACCTCTCCTGGCTTATTAATTTCACAAGCCAAGTATCCAGTACATCCTTTCCTAATCATCTTTCGTGCCTTGAGTTCCAATATGAAAGCATTACCTTTCTTTCCAGCCTCATCTACAATTCCAATATAGGTTTCTCAAGCTGACAGAATTGTGCTACCTTATGTCTACAGTCAACTTGAATATAATGTTGGGATAGCCAATCCATGCACAAGATAGCATCATAATCCTCTATGGGTAAATATATCAAATCTGCTCCCAATAATTTATATCTACCAAAGTCTTACATTCTTTATGTACTTTCTTACTATTCATTTACTTTCCCAATAGGGTACTAACAATTATTTCATAATGAAGTTTCTACCCTTTTTGTCCCCATAGCATCAAGAAATGAATTGGAAACAAAAGAATGTGTAGAATCGTGATCTACTAATATTTTAGAATCATAATTCAAAATAAGAAGCGTACCTTCAACTACTATGGCATGATTATCCGTCTTTACCAATACAACCACTCGAACATTCACTTCTGGTTTAGAAGGTCCAAGTTTAGAGATAGAAACTTGTCGTAAGTTCTCCCCTTCTAGTTCTGATCTCTACCCTTGATTATTTCTTTCCCGGTTGACTCCATCCTCCTATCCTTTGAGGGTGAGGGTAGTTGGATCTCTTATGCCCTATCTTCCCATAATTAAAGCATCTAAAAGAGGGTTATCCTTTAGTTGGCCCTCCCCTCCTCCGCCTCTTTCTTTTCTTTTGCCATCAGGGTCTCCAAGTCTTCTCTGACTTATACCCTGAAGTCCACTTTAATTTCTCCAACTTATATTCTCATTTATTCCAACATTCTCATTGACTCTAGTGATAGTCTCAGTCAACTGTTGAATGGTACCAACCATTTTCTGGAATGTTTAGAACATAGGATTATCCAAAGTTACATGGTAGGGACCTTCCACATGCGGTTCCTCCACCATTGGCTTAGTGTTATTTCGAATAATTTGCGATGATCATCCAAAGTTCATAAGATTTTGCAATATAACAATGTAACACAACTCAAAAGCAATCATAAAATGGGCACAGTGACTATATCCATTCTCATTTATCACAAAATTTGTCTAAAATTTGTGTGCCAAGTACACAGTCATATACACTAGTCAAATTGTACATTCCCTACTATATATATATATATATATATATATATATATATATATATATCTCATCCTCCTACTCATTATTATCGTTGTTTAAGATGGGAGTTCCTGAATCAGTAGAAACTATATGAGACTCCGCTGCATCAACCTCCTCGTCTCCATCCGCATCTAGGTGCAACCAAGCCAATAGCTCCGGGTCTATCTCTAAATCCTCCTCATGCTCCTTAACCATAGGTACCTCCACCTTGGGTACTTCCTGATCCTCTCTTGCCTCTGCAACCTCCAAACCCGACATCTCCTCTTCTAGTATTCTCGGTACATCCCTATCGAATACCTCATCATCATCCTCAAACAACACTATACCATCGGGGATACTATCCTCCTCATCATCATCCTAATGATGCGTCTCAATATCACCATCAACCTCATCAAAATAGCCACCTACCTCCTTATGTGACGACGATGTCCTCTCGGGGGTAGATGTCCTTCCCAAACTAAGGTCTCGTACAAACGGAGTAACAATGGGTACTGCTGGGTCAAACGGGCTCCTGGTGAGACGGGGTGCATAACGGTGGCTAGGACCAGGTCCTATCACAAGAAAATATCCTAGCACACCCTTTTGGTAGATCATCTTAATCTTTCTAAATTTCTCCACACCTGAACTCTAACCTGTTTCTTTTTTCCCTTCAACACTACACTCGTCTATTAGGCATTTGCCCTTATCACCCATATTGCCATAGCTACACAATGAAAGAGTTCTATCAATTCCTATGATGATACCATAAATCTATAAAACTATGCTCTCATACCAATTGTAACACCCCTACTAAAGATAACAGCGGAAGCATATCAATACCGGGTATCACCCCGTCCAGTTACCCAGACAAGGAGTCTTTATAACGAAAACCAAATGAGTGAATATATATAAGGTCCAAACTCATACAATATCTCATACTGATGGCCACATACACACACACACACACACATAATATATATCTATCTATATATGATATATATATATATATATATATGAGAGAATTTCATACATGCTATCTTTAACTACAATAATAGTAAAGTACATAATCAAAAAGGAAACCGCCCAGACCTATACTACTGGCACTGTGGTATTGTCCTTCTATTCGAAGGTTCGCTGAACTCTGGATTCTACAACAGTAAAATAAAAGATATGTGTAAGTGACCAATCACCCAATGAGTCTTGTGTGTGCTAGTGCTATATGAAAGAATAGAGTCCATAAAACTTTTGTGGAATGGCATATAATTTGTTCACTGGAAACAATTTCAAATCTCTCTGAAGAAGAGTTTATTCAGAATTCAATCATTTTTTTGGAAAACAGTGTTTCTGTTTCAAAATATTGCCCTGATTTTTCAAATCATAGGCACTTCTCCAACAGAAGGTCATCATGTACGCAAGTCCCGCAGTCCTTGCCTTCAGCGCCATTTATCATTGTACCGAGACTGCAATTTACAGTACTCTATCGTGATCACCAGAATAAGTACACCGCAGCGTACTTCTACTCAGGTATACTAAAGCATACCTAATGTACCGTAGCACACTCTTGCCACTATAAGCCAAGGGTCCCCATACCAACCTTACTCATTATAAGTTAGGGGTCTCCATACCAACCTTACTCACAATAAGCCAGGGGTCTCCATACTAACCTTACTCACTATAAGCCAGGACGACTCATCTTAATATCATGTCACCCTGTTCGGAATAAGACAATCCCTAGAACTAGGCTAGGTTTCTAGAGCCGTCTAACTCTAATATAAGCTAATACAAAGATCAAAGTCCTTACTGAGTACTCAGGTTACCAATACCAACTCCTTCTGACTGATTAAAGCAGAAGGTTATCTGATCCCGTAGGATTTTCAAAACAACCATTTTTGGGGCAAAAATAATATTTTTCAGAATTTGATCCCATTGACTCACAAGTCACATCATAATTCTCGTAGGCTTTGCAGGGCCAATCAATTCATTCCATAGGCACTTTAGGCCAATAAAATAATTTTTGAGTTCAAAATGTCGTTTTTCAAAAGTCAATCTCATCACGAGAGATCATTTTTCAAAATCGTGTCAAGATAGGGTAAAGAATTCATTTCACACATCAAAATAAGTTTCCAAGAGTATCTGAGTCATTTTACCCGTACTCGATCACAAAAGTCATTTTCAAGGGTATTCAGGCCATTTTACCCATGCTCTATTCCAAAAGACTTTTTGAAGGTATTTGGGTCGTTTTACCCTTACCCAATTTGAAAAGTGTTCACAAGAGTTCCAATAAGGATATTTCGATCATTTACCAAATACCCGATTCCAAAAGTTTTCATAAAATATTCCAATAAGGATATTTGGATCATTTTCCAAACACCCGATTCCAAAAAAAAAAAAAAAAACTCATTTCAAGAAATTTAGAATTCTAATATCAAAAGCGGATTAAATTTAAAGTTTCCAAATACATTTCCTTAAAATGTTGCAATAAGGGCATTTCAGTCAATTTATGAACACCCGATTCCAAAATTCATCATTTTCTGAAAATCTCAAGTATTTAATCCAAAAAGGATTAAATTCATAAAATTACTGCATTAATCATCCATTAAAGTTTCCAAGCTAATTATGAAGCTTATTCAAGATGTAAATGGCACAAAATAATTTTTGCTCAGATACACTTTAAATATATTCAAGGATTTCCAAAACGATATAAAACATAGCATTTCATGGAAAAGTGAAGCACACTAGTTTTTAAAAGGTTTTAGAAATCAAAGGGACTCACCTAGTGTCCTAATTCACTCATTTCTGTTTATGGTCGTTCAATCACCATTTCTATCGTTTTCAACATTCCGTTGGCCGTTTACCAATAAATCTATACCAAACATCATTTTCTAGTCAAATCGTGTTTGGCCAAAAACTAGCTGATGGTTTGCCGACATCCAGCTGACGTGTCGGACGGGTAGCCGACGTCCAACCGCCGTTTAACTGACGGTCAACCGTCGAGGCCGACAGTTAGTCGATAGTTAAGGAAAACGTTCAATTTTCGTTCACGTCGTTTTTTCGTCGTTTGTACGATTCTTTGGTTTTCCTTTTTCCACATCCTTTGTTCCTTCATATGCAAGGGATTCATTTCATATTTTGCATTCATTTAATCCAAAATCACACAATTAATCATCCTTAAGTTCATTTATTTTCGAACTGATTTTTCTAGAATTTCACTTCTTGACCTATGATTTTGTTTTGCACATAACTTTCAATCTACAACTTCGATTTGGCTCTATGATATACCAAAACGACCGTAAAACTATTAAATTTAATTCTGTATAAGCCCATTTTAGAGTTTTCGTTCTTGTGATATGCTACTAGGCAAAAACAGCTCCAATAGTTTTGCTTCAATTCCACTATTCATGCTTTCCTTTGATTTCCTCTAGCCTCTAACACCTTGGAACCATTAATTTATTCAATATTCCTTCAAATCATCTTTAATTTTATGATTTTTAGATTCCCATAGCTCACAAGGGTCACACATATTCAGCACGAATTCACCTTTTCTAATCACAATCTAGTACAATCCACTTTTCTAACCAAGTAACTTCCATTTTTATTCTACTTTGATCATTATCTCCTCAACTGGAAACATCCCTTCAAACTACCACAATTATTCAGTTCTTCTTCACATAAAACACCAGTTAAAAACCCTTAGACAACCGGCACACACATGAGCATATATAAGGTTCATACACAAAAGTCACAAACCCTATCTTTGATCCAAAATCAAGACATGAAAATCATGTTTTCATGTTAAAATTCATATCAACATAATCATCATTTACCCAACAACAACTTTAACTCTAGAAAGGTGAGCCTGTACCTTGTATTTGAGGCTATTTGAAGTGATTTTGCTGCAAGAACTTCTCAAACTCACATAGAACACCAAGAACACACACTTGCCTTTTTCTCTCTCTTGTTTAATTTCCTTTTCTCTTGGTTTTCTTTCCTCCTTTCTACCAAAATTCAGGCTGTATAATAGCCCTTTCTCACTACCATTCATCATCAAATCTTGGCCAAGAATATTTTAAATCAATTAAGTATATGGTGGAATTCATGTAGGTGTGTTCCAATCACAATTTTACACACCCATTACTTAATTTCCTCCTCAAAATTTACCTTCATTTCTTCTTGCATAGTTGCTGATTTCTTGGCCAAATTGCAGCCATTTAATCACCTTCTTATAGTCTATGTATTGACCAATCACAATATAGAAGACCTTAATTAAAAAGGACCCACAAATGATGTGTTCTAATCACAAAAATATACATCATTCTTTATTTATTTTGTAACTCTTTAATTCCATGCATCCTTAATAGGGCCTAAATTAGTCATATTTTTCTTAGTTATTTGAAGCTAAATTAAGAGACTTTTATACAATAACTAGTCACATTCCTTCCTATTTGATATTTCCCTTATAAAAATGCTTTTTTGTAATTTTATGCTAAAATAAGATAAAATTAGAGCTAATTGTTCGATTTTTCAAAATAGATGTGGCGCCAGCCCGAGAAAGGAAAGTTGGCGCCGGTTAGCTACTAGAAGCACAGAAAAGTTGAATGAAATAGGACAATTGCAATTGAAATTGGAAAAGGAAAATTGGTTCCGTGTGGCTCGATTCATGGCTCAATTGAGCCGACAGCAAGACAAGACAACAACAAATAGAAAGCAAACAATTTGGTCAACCAAGGAGAAGCTGAACAAAAGTAAGAAAAGAAAGAAACAGTTTCGGTGGGGGCCAAGGCAGAAGTGGAAGTCAACAATTGCGACAGCTGCATGTGGAATGGATTGCAGCTCTACGAAACCGACAAAAAGAAGAAGAAGCAGCTTTGGCCTTCAATTTTGTGGCTCAACCGAGCCAATGCAACAATAGAAAAACAAAGATGAATTTCGGCTGACAGCAAGAAAAGGTCAACAATTTCGGCATCAAAATTCAGTGGCTTGGTGGCAGTTCAATTAAGACGATTGCAACAGCATGACAAAGGAAGGAAAAGGAAGGTCGGTGGCTCAATTGAGCCGATACAACAAAGAACGGCTCAGCAGGATTTTCGATGGTGTGCACGGCTTGATTGGAAGCTAATTTTAGGCAAATTACAATTCCACAGAATTGTGCTTCAGCACAAGACAACAAAAGAAGACAAAGAAATATTTGAAATTGAAGTCCAAATTGAATTCTCAATTGATCAAAAGTCAAATACAGTTTCCTTAGTGTTTTTTTATTTAGTTTTTATTTAGACTTTTATTTAGCAATTTTATAACTCTTTTTTTTTTTGGATTATTTAGGTAATTACTTCTTCTTTACTTAGGACTCTTTTAGGAACTTTGTGAGCTTATAAATAAAGGCCAATTTACCCTAGGAAGGGGGTGGTGCACAATGTAGAGACTTAGGTATATTTTAGAGTGCATCACCAATATTTTCTCAATAAATAATTGAAGGAGGATTGTGCAAGAAGGTCTACGAAGGAGGAAGAAGAAGGCTTGTCTATGAGTATCTATTTCTTTCCGTTTCTTTCTTTTTCTTGAACAATGATGTATTAATTGTTTTATTATAGTTTGACATTGTTTTCAGTATTCATGATTTTTAGAGTTACTTTGATCTTTTGATTAATTGATTGTTATTCTTGGTATTTAATTACTTATGCGGATTACGAGATTAATTTGTTGTTTCTTTCTATTAACTTCTTGGAAAAGGGGTTGATGGTGGTCATAATTCATTAATTTCATATTTATTGTCTAATAACTTTTTTGGAAAATGGGTTAATTGATAAAAACTAGGTAATTAAAGGTTAATTAATGTCTGCCTGGATATGAATTCATTGGTTAATTTCATATTTTAAATTTTCCAGGATATGGGGATTTAATCAAGGATTGTGTTTAATGCATCTTTTAGGTGAATTAGTTGAAACATGATATGTGATGCTAATTTATCTAGAAAATAGTTATTTCATAGATTGGAAAAGAAGTGAATCTATCTTAATCCTTCATGATGCCAAGAGAATGATTAGTTATGATAATGATTGGGTACTTTAAGGTCATATTTGTCAAAATAATGGTTTGAGTTACATAATTTTTCATCCTTAACATGTATATATTATTTTATTTTATTTTATTTTATTTTTATTTTTATTTCTTTTTCACTTTATTGAGTCGGTTAAATAATGAAAGAAAAGTGATTAATGCATACTTGTTCCTTGAGGATCGACACTCGTTTGAACCCTATGCTATGTTAATAATGAGTACGTTTGCTCATATGTGTAATTTGGGATTAACGTTTTAATTTAGACTTGATTGGGAATGTGCTTATTTTATACCCAAATCTGAACACATCAATCTTGCATAAAATCTTCATGAAACCTCTCTTAAATTGACATATGTCCCTGGGTTATGAATCACAAAATGCCACACGCACCGTTTTTAACTGCGATTTTCTTTTTTTTTTTAAATAACTAAAATCGGGTTCGAAACGGAAAAATATTTTATTCTACCATTCAATTCCAAAAATTCTTCTGAATCCATTGGCAATACTTAAATTCTTCCATTCTTCCTCTATTTGGTCAAAATTGTGGTCGTGGTTAAAATGACGAAAATGCCTCCAGTGACTCAGATAGCATAATTCACACCAAAACGTGTGTTTCATCACTCTGATCAATTTCTCTTCTCAGAATACTCTCAAATTATTATTTTATTAATAATAGTAGCCTTCCAAAGATTTAGAGTTCGAGTAAAACAAATCCAATAATTACATCCAGGTCTCGACAAAATATTTTTATAGCAAAATTTTCATCTCATTACACCGATCTTCTTTTGTTCTAGCTTTTGATACAAATTCTCATCCTATTATAAGTAATGGCTAATCAAAGGTAAAAAGGTAGGGCATTACATCTTGTGTAAGATTGGGGTCACCTACTACCATTAATTTAGGAAAAGGTTTCTAGTGAGTGATGTTGAAATCCTTAAGTGATAACATAAGGTATTGAATATAGATCATTTGAGGATCGAACCACTATAAATTCTTTAGTATTTTCTTATGCTATTCAACTAAAAATTTTAACTGCACTTTTCACTATTTTCAGATATTAAATGTTGCATCTTTTCTTCTGAACTCAATAACTCATTTATAACCTTTGCTTTCTAATTTAAACTTTTTCCTTGACATCTCAACTACTCATCTTCATTTCATAGCATTTTCTTATCATTTTGTGCTAATTTAATAGACACCTATCCGAACTCTTGTAATCGTAAAGCTATAAAGAATATCTGCTACTTTGTTTGAATTTTTTTTAAGGGGACTAAAATTTTTAATCTACATTTGTTTGATAAAAAATCTTATTCACCCCACCTCTATAGTTTTTTAATTGGTATCAGAGCGTTGGTCTACTCTATTTTTAGTCTAACAACTATGTAGAAACGATCCTTATGTCAAATATATATGCTTTTCCTTATATTGAAGGATCTTCAATAAATCAACCTCCTTTGTTCAATGGATGCAACTATACATTCTAAAAAAATAGAATGAAGATTTTTGTCTACTCAATCAATTTTGAGTTATGGAATCTGATTGAGAATAGATTCCATCAAAGTTCATTGAAGGCAGAAAAGTACCTAAACAAGGTGTTGAATATGACAACGAGGACATTTAAAAAATGACCCCGAATTTTCAAGCAATGAATATATTGTATTGTGCTCTTGATGCAAACAAATATAACCGAGTTAGTAGTTGTGATTCAGCTCACGAAATATGGAGACTACTTGAGGTCGCTTATAACAGGACCAATCAAGTGAAAGAATCAAATCTAGGACTCCTTGTTCGAGACTATGAATTGTTCTCTATAAAGCCAAGTGAAAACATAACTGACATGTTCACTCGGTTCACAAATATTATGAATGGTTTAAAAGCATATGGGAAAATGTATTCCCTTGGAGAACAAAATAGAAAATTACTTAATGCTCTGCTAAAGAGTTGGCAACCAAAAACATTGGCTATAGAGGAATCTAAAAATTTGAATAACTTGTCCTCTGAAGAGCTAAATAGCTCTCTCTTAACCCATGAAATGAAACTTAAGAAGTTTCAAGAATATAATGATGATGATGACAAAAGCAAATGGGGAACTGCCTTAAAAGCAGTTAATGAGGAGACTAATAGTTATCAGACTGAATGTGATGATGGCACTGATTTAGACACGGAAGAATTAACTATAGTAGCAAAAAAGTTTTAAAAAATGTTCGGAAAGGTACATGTCAAAAAGGGTAAGAAGTTTGTGAAAAGAAAAGGACAGACTTCCTCTTTCGAACCTCAATGCTTTGAATGCAAACGCATGGAACATTTCATTGCTGATTATCTAGTAGCTAAAGAAATTGAGGCTAAGCAATTTAGAAAGAAAAAGAAGGATATAAAGTTGAAGAATGGAGAAGGATTAATTAGAACTTGGGATCAAGCAGAATCTGAAACTGAAGAAAGTTGTGATTCAGAAAATGAAAAGGCCAACATATACTTCATAGCTACGGAGGATACAGTAAATCCTACATCTCCAAATTTAACAACTGATCTGCATGTTTCTGTTTATGAAAAGCATGATGATCCCAAAGAATTGCTTTTTGATATGTTCCATGAATTAAAGAAATTGCCTAGAAGAAACAAAGAAATGAAGATAAAAATTGATTCCTTATTAAATGAGAATACAAAGTTGTCAAATAAAAATGAAGTATCACTTGAGTCATATATGCTCTCTGACATTGAACAAAACGTTATCATCACCTCATTGCATCAAATGTCTTTAGAAAATAAATAGTTATGTGACAGAATTTGTTCTCTTGAAACTATGATCAGTAATTTTGATGATATGAAAAATAGAGTCAATGATCTCACCTCATGCATTGAAAAATTTACAAATGCCAAAAACAATTTGATAAAATTTCTTGGGGCACAACATACTACTGGAAACCAAAATGGTCTAGACTATAGACATGATATTAGAACAAAAAATCACAAAATTCGCTTTGTTAGAGCTACTTCTTCGCATATGACACATAGATGTTGCACATATTGTGGAAAATTTGGACACAAAACATCTTAGTGTCATATTAGGAAGAAGGTGCAATCTGGTATGAAAAACTATTTGGAAGGTGAAAGGAACCATCACTAATCCCTATGGACCTAAGAAAAAATGGGTACCAAAAGTCATTCTTCCGTCTTGTATATAGGAACATTTGTTGGATAAGGGGAGCTCTACAAAATGGTTTTTGGATAATGGATGCTCATGACACATGACAGGAAATGCCAAACCGCTGGAATGTATTCAAGCTACAAACGATAGATTTGTCACTTTTGGATACAAAAGAAAAGGAAAAAAACTTGGCATATGTAATATTGGTAAGAAGTCTTCAATCATCATTAAGCATGTGCAATTAATTGATGAATTAACGTATAATCTTCTTAGTATCAGTCAACTATGTGATAATGGAAGTAAAGTTATTTTTGAAAAAGATCCTTACATCATCATGAATAGTTCTAACAATAAGACTATCCTTGTTGCTAATCGTGTTGGAAATGTTTATGTTCTTTATCTTGATGATCTTGTAGCACATGATATTAGATGCCTCTTTGCGAATGATGATGATAGCTATCTTTGGCATAGAAGGCTAGGTCATGTATCTATTGATTTTCTGAATAAATTATCTTCAAAAGAACTTGTTAGAGGACTGCCCAAAATAATATTTGATAAAAATAAGGTATGTGACACTTGTTAATTTGGAAAACAAACCAAAACCTCTTTTAAGCCAAAGAAAATGATTTCAACATCAAACCTCTTAAGCTTATACACATGGATTTGTTTGGACTAATGAGGACCACTAGCCTTGGTGGTAAGAGGTATACTTATGTAATTGTGGATGACTTCCTTCAAGATTCACTTGGACTTTATTTCTTGCTCAAAAGGATGAAACCTTCTCTGAATTTTCAAAACTACTCAAACATGTTCAAAACTTCCTTGGTTGCCAATTGATTTCAATCAGAAGCAACAATGATACATAATTTTGCAACCATGATTTCACTAAATTTTGTGAGGAAAGTGGTATTTCTCATAATTTTTTTGCTATGAAAATCCCTCAACAAAATGGTATGGTTGAAAAGAAAAATAGAACCTTGAAAGAAATGGCAAGGCCAATCTGTGTGAAAACTTCCTTCCAAAATATTTTTGGATTGAGGTTGTGAATACAACTTGCTATATTGTCAACAGAGCTATGCTAAGAACATTCTTAAGAAAAACTCCTTTTGAACTGATATTTAACAAAGTTCTATCCATTTCATATTTCAAAGTTTTTGGATGCAAATGTGTTTATCCTCAATACTCGCGACAATCTTGGAAAATTTGATAGCAAATCTGATGAGGCTTTATTTCTTAGATATTCTTCCAACAAAAAGGCATATAAAGTATATGATAAGAAAACTTTATGTGTGGAAGAGTCCTTACATATTGTGTTTGATTAATCGAATATATATTTCTCTAGAAATGATGATGATGATATAGGTGTCTCAAAAGAAAAGGGCAGTGAACAACATATGGCTCCTCTACTTGATATTCATACCAAAGAAAAAGAACTAGAAGAACAACAAGCTGAAGAAAACAATCGAAGATCTGAAGAACTCACAAATCAAGATCTGCCAGAGATTGGAAGTATAAATCTATCCATCTAAAAGAACAGATCATTGGTGATCCTAGCTGTGAAGTCAAAACTAGACGGTATTTTGTTGACAACCTTTCTCTACTCTCTAGTATTGAACAAAATTGCATTGATGCAGCTTTACATGATGAATTTTGGATTATGACTATACAAGAAGAGCTAAATCAATTCGAAGGGAATCAAGTTTATAAGCTTATGCCTAAACCACTTGACCATCCCATAATTGGCACCAAATGGGTAATTAGAAATAAACTTGATGAACATGGTAGTGTTATCAGAAATAAAGCTAGATTAGTTGCCTAAGAATTCAATTAAGAAAAGGGCATCTATTATAATGAAACATTCGCTCTCGTTGCTTGATTAGAATCAATAAGAATGTTACTTGCATTTGCTTCTTTCAAAGGTTTTATGCTTTACCAAATAGATGTCGAAAGTGCTTTCTTAAATGATTTTATTGAAGAAGAAGTATATGTGGAACAACCTCCTGGTTTCACTCATGAACATTTTTCAAACCAGGTTTTCAAACTCTCAAAAGCCCTTTATAGTTTAAAACAAGCTCCAAGAGCATGGTATGAAAGACTAAGTAGTTTTCTTCTCTCAAAAGGCTTTTTAAGAGGCTTAGTTGATATCATATTATTTATCAAATATGAAAATATGATAATATCTTGATTATGAAAATATATGTTGATGATATCATTTTTGGGGTTACTAATAATTTCTTGTGCAAGAAATTTGCCAAGACAATTCAGGAAGAATTTGGAATGAGCATGATAGGAGAAGTATGCCAAGAAACTTCTTAAAAGGTTTGGTATGAATGAAGCAAAAGAAATAAGTGTACCTATGAGCACTTCATTAAAGCTTGATAAAGATGAAAAAGGTAAAAAAAAAAAAAAAAGTGGATAAATCATAATATAGAGGTATGATCAGAAGTCTGCTCTATCTTACCACTAGCAAGCCTGATATTATGTTCTCAATATATCTTTGTGCAAGATTTCATTCTTGTCCAAAGGAATCTCATCTATGTGTTGTAAAACAAATCCTTAGATACCTAAGTAGAACTCATGATTATGGCTTGTAGTATTCTTGAACTAATTCTTTTGATCTTATAAGATATATGAATGTCAACTATGCCAGTTGCAAGGTTGAAAGAAAAAGTACATGTGGTCACTATCAATTTCTTGGGCATTCCCTTATCTCATGGTATAGCAAAAAGCAAACATGTGTCTCTCTTTCAATAATCAAAGCTCAGTACATAGTAGCTGGTAGTTGTTACGTAAATTCTATGAATAAAAAATACCTTGCTTGATTTCGGTTTAAATTTTAGTTGTGTGCCTATCTTATAAGATAATACTAATGCTATTAATTTAACCAAATATCCTATTCAGCATTCTAGAACTAAACAAATTGAAATTAAGCATCATTTTATTAGAGATCATGTGCTTAAGGGTGATGTGTATGTTGAATACATTCCAACCAATAAACAGCTTGCAGACATCTTTATGAAACCCCTAGCCAAAGATAGATTTAGTCATCTGAAAAGAGGTTTAGGAATTATTAGAATTATGTAATTGACTATTTTGCCAAGGATTGATTTGTTCATTCTTGCAAAACTACTGAAGATACACCTTTCGGACAGAGATTTTGGGCGTAATATTCGAGAAACATGAATCTAAAATCCCATCAACTGAACATACTTCATTACGCTTTTTAGGCGGATTAATTTGGACTCAGTTCAAATCTAAAATAGAAGCAACCCAAAATTCATGAAAAGCCCCTTTTTTTTTTTTTATTTTGGAAGAAAGAGAACATAAGTCCAGAAATCACTTTTCAAAATTTTCAAATGTTCGCGCTTTTTCAAAAAAAAAAAAAAACCCTATCTCTGGTAAAAAGTCTCTAATAAAAAGTATTTGATTGTACTTATCCACTCTAGAACCTAGGAAATCACAAAAAGGCTATCACTTTCTCTCTCCTAGAAATCTGAAACTGTCATTATTTTCTCTATTTTTCTCACAATTGTATCTTCATCTTCCCAAACTGAAACGAAAATCCTTCATTTTACTCTCACTTTTGCCATGGCGAAAATGTCAAAATTTGACAAAAAGACTAAGAAGGGCAAGAAAATCAAAGGAGCGGCTAAGACAAAAATTGTTGCTGCCGCACAATCAGGCACCAAGAAGAAAAGAAAATTGCTAAACAAGACTCACGATCTAAGTCATCAACAGAGCATACTACACCAGAAAGCTCTGAAACCCAGGTACCATGCTTTCTGGATCAAAAATGTGAGTCTGGTTTTAATAATTGGTTGTCTAGGAATAATATTGTGGTCAAGGAATATCGGGTTGATGCTAAGGGATTTTTGAAATTCTCTGATATTCTAAATATGTTTGAAAATCTTGGTTGGGGAGCTTGTTGTCAATATATGAGAAACTATACACTCCTTTAGTTTGGGAATATTATGCAAATTTGAAAAGGGGAAAGTTAGAGAAGACCAGGGGAGGTTTTACAATGCAATGGTATAGTATTAGAGTAGGATCAGTGAATATGGAATTCGACCATCGGCTGTTGAACTAAATTTTTGGAGTTAGAGATGGAGGTAATCAATTTTTTGAAATGAACAAATTTCTTGAAGAGTCAAACCTTTTTTATTTGGGAAGATTTGAAGAGAGATTTACTGGTGTAAAGAATTTTAAGAACTCAAGTGACAGAAATTCGAAATGGTTAAATGGTGCTGGAAGGATATTACACCATATGGTGCCAACTATGGTTGCCCCATGTTTTGCGTATAAGATATTAGTAAGTATCATGCAAATAATACTGATGTTAGCCCTATCTGAAGGTCGACAGTTTTGGCTTTTTGGCAGTTAAGTTGATGATGTAGTCAAGAAACACATCTCACAAGTCATTGCCATATGGCAATCTATTGACCAAAGTCTTCAAGAATTTCAATGTGGATCTAAATACGTGTGTGCCTAGTCAGCTGAAAAGTATAACATGAAACCTTTTGAAAAAATGGGTTTTGTTCAAATGAATAGGGAATGAGTCTTACTTAGAGATGTATTAGATGAAGAAAAGGAAAAGCTGTTAAAAATCAAGGGGGAAGGAAAAAGAACTGCACCTACTGTGCAAACAAGAATGAAACGAAAGTTTGAAATTGGGGAAGAATCCTTAAACAAAGGCAAGCAAAGGATTAAGGAAAGCAGTTTGACTCAAAGAATTTTGGAAGCCATTAGCAGCTTAACAGAAAATTTTGATTGATTTCGGGCAGAAGTCACTACTGAATTACATAATTTAGGAACCAAATTGAAAAATGTGGAAGAAAACAAGGAAGAAAATGTTGGAATGTATGCCCTTTAGATTAGGTTTCTGATGTAATTAACGAATTTATTAATAAAAGAATTTATTCTCAAAAATTTATTTGTGAATTTACATTTTATTTGTGTACGATTTACGTTTGGAAAAGACCCATTGTGCTTAAGTAAGTGATCCATGTGAATGGTGGTCTTTCATAGTTAGGTATGGATCACGGATTACTTAACAAATAAACATTTGTTCTTAACCGATTGATAAGAATAGGAATCTCATCATATTTAGGTTATTGTGTTATGAATTCAAAATGGAGAATGGCTTACCTTTAGCCAGTGACTAGTCCACTCATTTCATAGCATGAACGTATTTCGAACACGTAGAATAAGACTTGTAATAGTGGTTTCTAAAAGTACTATTTAGAAGAAATCCAGACTATTACTACTACAGCGTGGACTAATACTCTACCCCTTGAGTATGAGTTGGTAAGCACTGTAGTACTTTTAGAAGAAATCCAGACTATTATTGTAGCAGTAATAGTATGGCCCAATGGATGAGACCAAGGGTAAAAACGGTAAGCACTGTAGTGTTTTTTTTTTTTTACCATAGGTGTAAAAAGTGGTGGTGCCATAGTTTTCTGTAGAAGGATAACGAAAAGCCAAGGTTAGTTTTTCACTCTCTCGGTTTTTCTCTGTGTGTTATCTGGTTTTTCTAGAAATAAGAACAGGATGAGTAAATCCTTCTTTGATTATTACTTGTTAGCATTGACTCAAAGAAGCAAGGCCATTCCTCTATCCTATTGTTGCTTTCACTGGTGGTTGTTAAGGCAGTGGCCATTTTTCGGAAATTTAAAAGCTTCGCATGAATGAGAAGCAGAGAACTTGCAAGAGTGCAATTAGAGGTTTCTTTGGGAGAACCAGTTGCTTCAAGCATTCGACCTGAAGCGGTCAAGATATCTTCCTCAATGCCCAAGAAAACTTTAAGACGCAGAGGTATAAAATATCGCTCTTCCGCTACGTTCTTTTCTGCATTTTATGTTTTCATGTGTGCTTCTATGAAAAATTTTTGCCGTTACTCTTTCAGAAAAGACCACTCAGAGAGTCTATGATGGACAAGCTCCTCATGAAGAACAAATGCCTGGAAAAGAAACTGCGTCTCCTTAAGTTGAAGAATGGCTGATAAATAAACTGAGCAAGAAGCACAACCGGACCAGGAAAAAGAATCGGAGAAAGAAGAAGAAAGCGAAAAGGATAAAAAGAAGGAGAGTGAAGTCCCCATCTCAGCTACCCCTACCGTATTACATGCTCCCAAGCCAACCACAGCAAGAAGTTCATCTGGTAAACAACAAAAGTATGTGGTAGTAAAAAGAAAGTCTAAGCAAATTACTAGACAAAATTCAAAAAGGGGTGGCGGGACTAAGTTTGCAACAATCCACATTTCTTGACTGGCCAATCCTGCATGCTGCTTACTGATTTCCTATGCTTGAACAACTTTTATTGCTTTCCTATTGACAAATAATTTTATGATTTCTACACTAGTACTTGAACAATTTATTTCTACACTTATCCCCTGTTGATCTTTCTGACTAGATATATCTACTCTCTTGATCATGGTTTGTCCATAAGTACTCTTTTTCTATTTGACCTCTTTATTCTATCTTTCTTGCATTTTGATTGATGACATAGGGGGAGAATATATATTGTGAAGTATGAATGGTGGTAGATTGTGAATTGTGAACTATGAATGGTGGTGGATTGTGAATTGTGAACTATAATTTGGATTGTAAACTGAGAATTGGGATTAATGACGGATTATATTGAAAATGGTGGATTAGGAATTATGATGTGAGAATATATGTTATGGATTTACAGA
This sequence comes from Voacanga thouarsii, assembly GCA_026120185.1. Classification (NCBI taxonomy): domain Eukaryota; kingdom Viridiplantae; phylum Streptophyta; class Magnoliopsida; order Gentianales; family Apocynaceae; genus Voacanga; species Voacanga thouarsii. Next base: position 1,745,955 of record JANUWF010000328.1, read on the forward strand.
CTATTTAGGACAATTTGTGGTTTAAGAATGCAGTCTGTAAAGAATTAGGTGACTTAGTGGAGATTTTGTTGAGATAGCATTACTATTATGAAATAAGGAGTTTGAAGTATGGGTATGAGTTCAATGTGCATTCCAACATATTTTAACTTGGCTTGATAATTTGTTTTTTACTATAGTTGTGATATGCACTTTGTTAAATATTCAAATGGTGAGGATATCTATGCTTATGAAAACTGTGTAGTTTTTTTTTTTTTTTTTTTTGCATTGCGCAGAAAATTCCTTGTGTTGAAATACCTTGAGAAAACTGGTTTGGGTTAAAAACCCTTGATCTATATATGTGAAAATTCATTTTTACCCTCCATAGACACAGGGGGAGTTTTTTATCTATATTTCTTCAATCCAAAATAGCAATCCAGAAATGACTATTTAAAAGGTGAGCTTCTGCCTCATTTTACCCTATTTTAGATGCATGTTTTGGAAGTCTAAAATTTTGAAATCCAATCTTATTCTCAAATGCACTTCATGGCTAGCATATTGTTATCCTCTACTCACATATGCACATATATAAGGGGAGTATTATATCTTATAATTTATCTTCTACACTTCTTCATGTACATATCTATACATTTTTTTGTAACTACTATTTGTTGCTATTTCCCTGTGAAATAGTCCTTTGATGGAAGGAACGAGGATAAGGAGGTAGGCTAGGTCATAGGCTCATTGAGCCATGTTTGTGAGTATATGCTTAATTTGCTTATCTTAATCCCATAAGTACTCTTTGAGTCTAAAAACAAGGGAATGCATTTCAATTAAAAATACTCTAATCTCTCTTAGTCTAATATGTTCATACTGTACATATCATTTTTTTTTGTATGTCACAACCCTATCAAGTTTGTTATCACTCAAAAAGGGGGAGATTGTTAACCCTAAGGCTACTCTCCTATGTTATAACTTATGACAACTATTAATGGGGACTAACTTGTGTGATCTTCATGTGATAGGACATGTTTAGACCTCAGTTCATCCAAATGCATGCAAATGAGACTGCCAAGCAACTCTTGAGCAATTGAATCCAAATCGAGTATATCTTCAATCTAAGAGCTTGCAAATTCATGAAGTCCTTGTAAAGAAACATTAGAGTAGGAATCGTTTGTCAAGATATTATGTAGAAATTCCTACGTCTCATTTACCTTATGATTTAATTTATTTCTACCTTGAAGCACACGAAAATAAAATGATTTCAAAAAGTAATCTTTCAGATGTTTCGATTGAGTAGTTTGGATGGACAATATATCCAAAAGCTTTATCCAAAACTCTGGAACAATGTCTAAATATTTCTGTAAAAAAAAGGTGTAATTTTGGAATCACCTTTTAGATGCACTTTCTTTTGATCCTTAAGTCCAAAACTCTGGAAAATCTGATAGTGAAAAACTAACTATTGTTGTCTTACTTCTTACTCCTATAAAAGCTTTCAAAACTCGATTTTGAAGCAGATTTTTGTGCTATCTTTCTCAGAAACACTCTTACACTTTAGAATACAAAAATCTCCCTTTTCATTTATGCTTCAAAGTGAAATAGAATTGTTCCAAAGGTAAAAGGTATTGGTGTTCATTTGTTTGCATTCTACTCAAATCTGTGAGCTGTTTCTATAATCTTTCTTTCAATCTAACTTGTATCAAGGTTGAGAAAGTAAAACCCAGTTGGGGTGAGCCTTGATTGTTGTGATTAAAGAGGATGGGCGTAAAACCAAGTGTAGTGATCCTTTTGTGTAAGATTGGTATCACCTAACACCATTAATTTGGGAAAAGGTTTCTAGTGAGTAATGTTGAAATCCTTAAGTGAGAATTTAAGGTAGTAGATGTAAATCATTTGAGGATCGAACCACTATAAATTCTTGAGCATTTTCTTGTGCTATTCTGCCAAAATTTTTAACTGCACTATTCGCTATTTTCAAATCTTAAATGCTGCATCTTTTCTTTTGAAATCAATAACTCATTTATAACCTTTTCATTCTAATTTAAACTTTTCCATAACATCTCAACTACCCATCTTCATTTCATAGCATTTTCTTATTATTTTTTGCTGATTTAATTGACACTAATCCGAACTCTTGAAAATGTAAAACTGCAAATCATATCCACCACTTTGTTCAAATTTTTTTTAAGGGGATTAAAATTTTTAATCTGCATTTGTTTGCCAAAAATCTTATTCACCCCCCTAAGGTTTTTTAGCATGAATGGTTTTCATTTAATTTTCCAAAATAAAGCTTGTTCTTTTTCATTAAATGATGTCCACTATAGTACTCCAACTTTGATAAATGGTTTGTATATTCTAGACAGGAATGATCTTATTTTTAATGTAAACATTAAGAAATAAAGAAAATATAACTCAATCTCCTTTCTAAATGAGAATCACCTCTCTAAGTTACAAAAGCTTGGTGACTTAGGGTCATTTTATTAGAAATCATATGGCACATATGAGTTTTTTTTACTTGGAGAAATGACTAAAATATCCGTTTTTAGAAAAGAGAAAAGGGCCAAAGAGTTATTAAAACTCATACATATTGATGTATATGGCCCAATATCAATACAAGCAAGAAAAGGTTAACAATATTTCATTACTATTATGATGAATGTTCACGATATGGATATTTATATTTAATAAAATACAAATTAGAAGCCTTTGATAAGTTTAAGGACTTCAAGAATGAAGTAGAGAAATAGCTTAGCAAAAGTATTAAAACTCTATGTTCTAATCGATACTTTAGTCGAGAATTTTAAAGTTATCTAAAAGATAATGGAATATTATCTCAATGCACTCCACCATATACACCTCAATATAATGGCATATCTAAGAGAAGGAATCGAACCCTTCTAGACATGGTACGAACCATGATTGCTTTTATAAACTTACAAAATTATTTTGGAGATATGCACTAGAGACTGTTGTTTATATATGAAATAAAGTTCCATTAAAATTTATTAATATTACCCCATTTGAGTTATTTTTTGGTAAAAGACCAAAGTTATCTTACATAAGAATATGGGGTTGCCCTGCTTTTTTTAAAGGGCCACAGTCAAACAAACTTGAAAATCTAATAAGTATTTGTTCGTTAGATATCTGAAAGAATCATTCAGATATTATTTATATCTTTCTTCTGAAAATACAGTGGTCGTTTCGAAGCATGCCGTCTTCTTTAGAAGAAGCACATACTTAAATGGGATAGTAGGAGAAAATTTGAATTTAGTAAAGTTCAAGAAGAACAAATAAACATGGATCAACCGTCTAAGCCTACATTTATTGATAGAATAGATAAACCTTCATCTCCACAAGAACCTCGTAGGTCGACTAGGATATGTGTGGTACCTGAAAGATATGGATTTCTCATAAGTGACCGTAATGATGTGTTAATTGATGAAGATGAGCCTACTACTTATAAGGATATTCTGAATAGTTTAAATGGCTTGAGGCCATGAAGTCAGAAATGGATTCTATGTATGACAACCAAGTATGGACATTGGTTGATCCACCCGAAGGAAGTAAACCTATTAGGTGCAAATGGGTTTTTTAAAAGAAAATCGGCATAGATGGTAACATAGTTACCTATAAAGCACAAGTGGTTGCTAAAGGTTATCGTCAACAACATAGTATTGACTATGACGAAACCTTCTCGTCAGTTGCCATGCTGAAATCCATAAAGATACTCCTAGCACTTGCCGCCCATTATGATTATGAGATTTGGCAAATGGATATGAAAATAACTTTTTTAAATGGAAATCTAACTGAGGAAGTGTACATGATACAACCGAGGGTTTTACATCCAAAGATAGCACAAAAGTGTGCAAGTTTTAAGGCCTATTTATAGACTTAAGTAAGCTTTTAAGAATTAGAACATCTGTTTTGATGAAACAATTTAAGAATTTAGTTTGGTTCAAAACATAGATGAGCATTGTGTATACAAGAATATTAGTGGGAGTGTAGTTGTTTTCCAATTACTTTATGTAAATGACATATTGCTAATAGGAAATGATATCTTGGTTCTTCAGTCAGTGAAGAATTAGTTATCTAAGAAGTTCTTCATGAAAGACAGTGGAAAAGCAACTTATATTCTACAAATAAGGATCTATAGAGATAGATTAAAGAGGTTGTCTGACCTTTCACAATCTTCGTACATAGACAAAATGCTGAAGAGGTTCTGCATATACCAATCTAAAAAGATATTCTTACCAATGTCTCATAGGGTAAGCCTTTCAAAGTCGATGTCTCCCAAGACACAAGTCGAAAGGGATTATATTAGTAGAATTCTATATATAATTCAGCAACTGGATCTATCATATATACTATGATACATACTAGGTCCGATGTATCATGTGCTCTCAACTTTACGAGCAGATACCAATCTAATCCTGAAGAGGGTCATTGGGCAACTGTGAAGAATATCCTTAAGTAATAGCGAAGGATTAAAGACTTATTCTTGGTATATGGAGAAGGTGATTTGAAAATAAAACGGTATACTCATGTCAGTTTTTAGTCCGTTAAGGATGACTTCAAATCACAATTATGCTACGTATTTACTTTAGGTGAAGGGGCAGTAAATTAGAAAAGTTCCAAATAAGATACTATTGTCGACTCAACGACTGAAGCTGAGTACATAGCCACTTCTAAAGCAGCTAAAGAAGAAGTTTAGATTAAGAAGTTTAGGACAAAACTAGAAGTGTTCCCTAGCATTGTTGATTCAATACTTTTGTATTATGACAACAATAGAGCTATTCCATAAGAAAAGGAACTACAGTATCACTAGTGATCTAAACACGTACTAAGTCACTATCACCTGATTGGGGAGATTATAGATAGAAAAGATATAAAGATAGAGAGAGTTCCACATATGGGAACATAGCAAACCTACTTACTAAGGCGCTACCTCAAAAAAAACATGGTAGACATATTGAGTCATTCGGTATTTGAGATATGAATGATTGGCTCTAGTGCAAGTGGAAGTTTCTTAGTGCTATGGCCTAAAGGTAATTATTTATATATTGTATATGGCACATTTATTAATAAAAGACATTCTTTATCTTTCAATTTAACTATTCAATCTGAGTATATGTGTACAAAACGGATAGATAAAGTTCCTAGCATAATGTATAGTATTAAAAAACACCACGATAAAAATCATGATGTGAGATTTTTACTACACTATTTATTACTTGTGCTTAAATTATCCCTAGTAATAGTATTAGTGAGATAGGACATCATTAATACACAAAGACTAGCGTGTGTTATACTTCTTGATTGGATCAGGCAATGGTTTTCACATTCGTGAGTATTGTGATACTCAAAGTTAGCACGCGAATACTTGTTAAGCGAAAGTTAATTGGATGACCTAATTATGAGATAATCACATGAATAACTATTTAATACCAGTGATAGAATCTCATTATAGCAGGTTTGCAAGTATCATTAGACTTTAAATCTTCAAGGTACTTTATTTTCTAAGTTTCATACTTTGATTCCAATCTTTGGAGTCCCTCCAAGACCACTTATGGGATGGATATCGAATAGTAAATGAAAGTAGTTGAGAGGGTCAATAAATGATTCATTACTCCTTATAATATGGGCGTATATCTCACTGCCACTCGTATGTAATCATTAATCAAGAAGTCCTTGGCCAAGGAGACTATGTGTTGAAAATAGTTTCAATTGATACACATGTTAAGTAATGGATTCTGGGACAAGTACTAATAAATTCGAGTTAGAATTAATTATATTATAGTAAGAGTTGGCTCTAATTTCATACTAAAAATTGAATGAGATATAGTATAATGAAATGAGATTATTGCATTGGCGTTTTGCTATTGAAAGGTTCATGTCAAACCACTTGACTTTCTGGACTTTTAGATAGTCATAATGTATTACTAGATGCCACTCATGATATGCTAAATATAAATTTATTAACTCAAGAATTATTAAATTAATCCTAATTAGAATTAATAAGTTAATTCTAATTATTAATTATTTTTTATTCTATAGTGATTAGAATTAATTCATATTTTGCTACTAATATACCGAAAAACCTAATAGGTCACACATAATAGAGGAATTGATACTCAAGATATTATATGATAATATTTGGGATTAATTTGTGAGAAGAAATAATAATTATAGACGAATTTTAATATATTATAATTAGTTGGGTAAAATTATAATTATTTAAAAGACTTGTGGTTGAATTATAAACTTATTATAATTCAACAGGCCTAATTGCAATTATATAAACTCAAAGCCCATAATTAAGGAAAATGGATTATTAATATATTTGTTTCCTACAAACTTTTAGGAAACAAAAAGGATGGCTGCATGTTTCTTGTTTGAATCAGGTTATATATATGATATATTATATAACTTTGGTGTTAGGTGTAGTACTTGGTGAATTCGGTGAATTCTTGGAATTCTTCAAAAATCGAAAAAAAAAAAAAAACAAAGCCATTTATTAAATCATGAAATACGCAACTATTTTTGTTCCCTTTAATTTGCTTTTGCAAATTAATTCCATATAGCCACTAAGAATTAATCCTACTAGCACAAGGTTTTAGTGCCTATGTTGTGTACCGGTTCTTCGTGTGCATTTCAATTGGAGAAATTCCTACACTTGGAATTTAGTGGTTCACGATTTGGACAATTTCTAGAAGGCTTCTTTGCAAGCAAAGAAAGTTTTAAAAGTTGCGTTTTCGAGGTAACAAAATTTTCTTCCTTCTCCTAACTCGTTTAATTACATACAAGTAATCCTTTGAGTAGATTTCGTTTTATTTTTCTACTACATGTAAATTGGTTTGCATGATCGAAATCCAACAGTTTTGTGAAGGACTCATTGATAGGGGCTAAATTAGTCATATTTTTTTTAGTTATTTGAGGCTCTTTTGTAATATGTTTTGTTCAATAACTAGTCATATTCCTTTATATTTGGGATTTTACCCTTGGAAAGGTATTTTATTCATTATTACAGATTTTTGGGGTAAAATGAAGTAAAAACGTTGCAAAACAGGACAGAGGAACTAGCGCCGACCATGCACTGTTGACACAAACTTCAAAGCGATGAAAAATTGGTGAAATAGATCGGAACAGAGTGGCACCAGCGCCAACTCCAGTAGCCAAGGCAACGCCACTGCATTCTGCAATATATTGTGCGGAATTCGAAAAAAAATTGGCGAACGAGTGGAGAACCAGAACACAATCGGCACCGGCTTCGAGAGCCAATGCGACACCGGCTGTGCTCTGAGGGAAAGGCGGAGCTTTGATTTTTCTACGCGATTTTTGGTAATTTGTGGAGTTTTAGTACTTTCTTACTTCTACTCGGCCAAAAGCATTATACCAATGAGTTTAGGCACTTTCCAAGCATATAAATAGATGGAAAACACAAAGGAAAATGAGAGAATTCATTGATCATCACAGAAAATCACTCAAATCAAAGAGGGAATTCTTCAATTCAAGGAGGGTTGTGCAAGAAGGTTTTCAAATGAAGAAGAAGGAAGCTTGTCTATGAGTGCTTTCTTTTACTTTGGTTTCTTTTTCTTGAACAATGATATGTTAATTGTTTTATTGTAATTCAACGCTGTTTCAGATATTCATATTTTTAGAGTTGTTTGATCTTTTTATTAATTGGTTATTATTCTTAGTATTCAATTACTTGTGCTCATTACGAGATTAGTTGGTTAGTTCTCTCCATTAACTTATTGGACCAAGGGGGTTGATGGTAGTTTCAATTTACTAATTTCATATTCTGTTGGCTATTAACTTACTGGACCAAGGGGTTTGATTGCTTAGAAATGGTAATTGAAGGTTAATTGATGTCTTCCGAGACCAAGGGTTCATCGATTAATTTCATGTTTTAAATTTGCCGAGACCAAGGGAATTTACTTAAGGATTGTGTTTAATGCGTCTTTTGGATGAATTAGTTGAGATAGACCAAGTGATGCTAATTTATCTAGAGGATAGTGATTTCATGGATTGACCATCAAAGTGAATCTATTTTAATCCTTCATGATGCCAAGAGAATAATTAATTATGATAAAGATTGGGTACTTTAAGATCATGTTTGTCTAAACAATGGCTTGAGTTACATATTTCTCCATCCTTGACATGTATATATATATATATTTTTTTATTTTATTTTATTTTACTTTCCTTTTTATTTGTTTTTCACTTATTTGAGTCGATTAAACAATGAAAGAAATGTGATTAATGCATACTTGTTCCTGGAGGATTGATACTCGTTTGGACCCTATGCTATGTTAATGATGAGTACGCTTGCTCATATATGTAATTTGGGATTAACGTTTTAATTTAAACTTGATTAGGAATATGCTTGTTTTTGTATAATTTTTATACCCAAATCTATATGCATCACTCATTTGATGATGAATAAGGGTTAGAAAAGATGAAAAAAACAAGAAAAGCCACCACGATTAAAGATGAGCAACGCCACCGAGTTCAAGATAAATGGTGTCACTATGCCTTAGAAGCTAAAAGACTAAAAATACTAAAAGAAGACAGCACCACTTATCTCAACTTAAATAGCCCCGTGTAGTACCACAGATAGATCTATTATTCTGATTTTCACACAATTTTTAAGGCTTCAAGAGGGCCATAAATAGAAGACGAGGAATTCATAAATTCCCTTGGTAGGGAGGAAAAATACCCACACATAAGAGAAAAAAATCTAGGAGTGATTGGGGTGGTTGATCAAGAGAATATTGAAGATTAAAGAAGTGTGGCTTATCTATGAGTTTCTTCTTGTCTCATTTCTTTATTTTCCCTTGTCAATATGCTTTTGATTTTATTAATTGTACTTTGATGGAATGAACCCTAATTAGATTTTTGTACCAAATCTTCTCCTGGTTTGTTCAATTTCAATTGATAATACGTGATTACTTGCTTTTATTTTGTTGGATTGATTGTTTAGTTAACTCTCTTCTAATGAATTTAAGAAATGGGGTTAGAAGTTAAGTTCTTAATTAATTGATGCAATTTTTGTTTTCCTTGATTAATTCAAGAGAGATATTGAAGGATTAGAACTTGGTAATCATTGGGATCCCAAAATTGCCTAGAGATAGGTGTATTGGGTTCTTCGGGATCTGATGCATGTTTTTTAGTATAAAAAAATTTACCAACAAATTCCATAATCAATCAAGTTTTAATAAATGCCAACCACTAAAACTATACATATGGGCTGGTATATCCATCGTATAGTATAGGAACTAGAAAGTATCGAATCCAGGAGAATTTAGGCCCCTATCTTACTTTTCCCAAATCTTTATTATTTAGCCAATAAAATAAGAAGGGAATAGAAAGGAAAATAAATAAATATAAAAATAAATATAACTCAAGGATAAAATTTCATGTAACTAGACAATTGTGTTGAAAACATAATATTGAATCAATTACCATTCATTACAATCAATTGTTGTCTTGGAAATATGAAGGAATATAAAATAAAATTTAATCGTTTCCCAAATCATGAATCTATTTAGATAAATTTCACTTTGTTTGTCAATCTATGGAATCACTATATTTTTATTCATACTAAGAGATTTGTCAATCAAGTTAACATAACCAAAAAATGCATTAAGCTCATCACTATATTTTGATTCAATTAGCAGATTTGTCAATCAAGCCATCCTAACCAAAATATGCATTAATCTCAATTCCTTAAAAACATGAAATTAGCTAATGACCCTTTGTTTACGGTGAAATCAACTAATCTTCAATTACTTTAGTCCTATAATCTTAACTTCATCGTTCAAGTCCATTAAGATTTAACAAATATGAAATCAATGCAATAAACTCATAACATCATTTTTTCAAGTCAATTAGAAGAACTCGCTCAATAGCTAATGATACCAAGTAATCAAATACCAAAGATAACAATACATTGATAAAAAATTCTAATTAACTCAACATTATAATCTCCAAAATAATATCCAATTATAATCAAAACAATAAGTACATCATTGTTCTAGAAAAGTAAACAAAGGATAAAAAATAAAACTCATAGACAAGCCATTCTTCTTCTCTTGAAAACCGCATTTGAACAATGCTTCTTTGAGTGGTGATTGAGTAGCTACCTTAGATCCTTCAAATTACATCTTTCTCTTGTGTTTTTTTTGTATTTATAAACCTCCTTGACACCAAAATTCATTGCTTGAGAAGTCTAGTCCAAGTAGAATTCAAAAAATACAAAATCCTTTGAAAATTACCAAATTCGCCCACAACTGCCTCTGAGCAGAGTGGACCTAGCATAGGGTCCATTCGGCCTAATTGGCGATAGGTCCATTCTGTTTTTCTCCTTAATTTCCTCTTTTTCAAAATAGACCTAGCAGCTGGTGCATTATCTAGACCTGGTGCCAGGTATATGCTAGAACCTTTCACTTTTTTGCTCGGAATCTACTCAAATCAGCATAAATTTGTCAAAAAACTTTCTACAAGAAAATTATCAAGTAGGAAGAAATATGCCTAGTTATCATAACAAAAGTATCTTAAAACAACCTTAAATAACTAGGAAAATAATGGTAATTTTAGCCCCAATCACATACCCCCACACTTGAATTTTTGCTTGTCCTCAAGCAAACAAGAATTACAACACTAAGCATTTTAAAAAAGATAAAACAATTTCGCAAATTTTTCCTTAGAAAGTTCATCCATAATGAAGACATAACCTTCTTCCAACCTTAAATATAAACTTGTCATTCATTCGACCTTTTTAAAATATTGTAAACTCATGTATTAAATCAAATAATCCCAAGGCCATCAAAGTTAAGTTAAACAAGCTTATATCTAGTAAAAGAAAATTATCCTACCCTTCGAGCAAAAACATAGATAGCATACATCATATAAGTTAAGTTATTTAACCAATTCAAACATTATAAACTCAAATTTACACAACTCAAGTTAATGAAATAAGAAAAACACTCTGCTTTTTTTTTTCCTCGTAACTTTTCAATGACTTAGGGAATTGATAGCCTCAAGTGAATGAATTTCTCTTCACGCACTGTATTAGCCCCCTTATAGTCATCATCATTTTTTCAGCAATTTTTCTTTCAACAGATTTTTTTTTTTCTTTGCTCTTTCTTTTCATTTTTCTTTTTTGGCTTCGGGATAGTCTCAAGAGAGTGCACCAAACAATACTTGTTACTTCTCTTCATACTAACCCCCATTTTTAGCAAAAGCTCTTTTTTTTTTTTCATTCATTATTTTTCTATTTCCTTACATTCCTTATTCACAACTCAAAGTCAAGCATACTTTAAATCCATAATACAAGAATTAGTCAATAACTCTTCCCATATTTCATCATATCATCCACATTTAAACTCAAAGAATAAAACAAAACTCAAATACTAAATATAACCAAGGTTAACTTAAATTCTCAAGTCTTAGCAAAATCTAACTTAATACACAAGTTTACCATTAATAAAAATCCAACCATAATGAATGACAAATCCATATCCAAAGTTATAAAAAAAAATCACAAATCCATTATAGACAAATAAACTCAATTTAGCTCCAAACTTTCAAATTTTCAAATTTTCAAAATAAAAAATTTGCCACAATTTTTCCAAAGTAGCTTGTTACCAGGAAAACACCAAGATAATTAATAAAATTTGGACAAAGAACATTACCAAATTACTCCCCCACACTTAAACTAGATAATGTCCTTATTGACCAAAAATTAACACAATAAAACATCTCCAAAGGGACCAAAAATAATAAAGGAGGTAGAAAGTTAATTAATACTCTCCAAGTGCAATAATGCTCCAATAAATATTAAAATTTGGAGTGGAGTGAAGAGCTTATTCAAGAGGATTTTATTTCAACCTACAAAAGAAAATATAAATATAAGCACAAAGAAAATAATAACAAAATAAAGACAAACCTAAATAAAAGAAAACAAACTAAAAGTCCTAAGAAAGCAAAAAAAGACACGACTCACTCCCTCACACTTAAACTAGAAAATATTTTAATTATTTGGGAGAGGAAAAACAAAATACTTAACTGGCTAAAGAAAATTAAATCCAAGACAAAGAGACAAACTCTTTGCACTCATCATGTTTTCTTATCATCCCTTTGTAAAAGACATTAATGCTCAAAGTAGAAAATAGGCAAGATGAATGTAGAAAGAATGGAGATTGTTGAAAAAGGTCATGTTTATAAAAATAAATTTTCTCAGTAAAACAAAATACATGAACCTCATTCTCTAACATTCCTTTTGGCACACAAATACTGTTTTCAACATATAAGTGTACATAGTGTCTAAAGAATACATTAAACTTGAAATCACCATTTTTCCCTTCAAAAGATGTGTCACAATGAAAATTCCCCTTTAAACTTAGTATCTGAGTTCTCAAATATGTGATCAAGAATCCCTTACTTTTCAAATTATGGTCTACAAAAACTAAGTTACCTCCCTTTGAATAGGGTGAGGGGTAGAAATTACCACCGTCCTCTAAGGACTTCTTATGATGTAGCATTAAAAGATCCAACTCCTTGAAGCACGGTAAATTCAACATATCATTAATAGTATCATTAGGCTCCGTGAGTTGAGAGGTACCTATAAACTCATGTGACAAAGAAAAATTAGAAATATTAGAGTATAAATTAGAATTAAATTGGGCAATTGTTCATTGTATCCTTTCTCCTCTCCTTAGGGATTCTCTCGTTTAAGTGTATGGGCCTTTTGGAATCTTCAACTAACTTAGCTAGTTGTGTTCTTTAATGGCTCAATCGTTGGGATGTTTCTTCATGCCACTTAATGGATATGTTTGTATTGGCAACAAAGGATTTAATTGAAGCTTCAAGTGATGTCTCACTAAAAGCATTAATCCGAGCTTGTAACCTTGCCAACAAATCATCATTATAGTTCTTTTGACGTTGTACCCATGAATAATTGTCCATAATGATGTTAATCTCGCACTCAAAGAAAAATAAAGATCAAATCAAAAAAAAAATAAAAAAAGACAAAAATAATAGAAAAAGAAAGAAAAAGAAAAATTCACAAAATAGAAATATTCACACACTACCTAAACACAAAAGTTAATGATATATACAAATACAACAAAGGCTAAATTAATAAGATTCAAGTGTTTTCGATAGTGCTTATCCCCAGTAACGGAGCCAAAAACTTGATGCGTGTTTTTTAGTGTAGAAAAAATTACCAACATATTCCACAATTAATCAAGCTTTAATAAAATGCCAACCACTAAAACCAAACATACTGGCAAGTATACCCATCCTATAGTATATGGACTAGCAAGTATCGAATCCATGAGAACTTAGTCTCCCACCTTACTTTACCCAAATCTTTATTGTTTAACCAATAAAATAAGAAAAGAATAAAAAGAAAAATAAATAAAGATAAAAATATATATAACTCAATGATGCAATCTCATGTAACTAGACAATTATCTTGAAAACACAATATTGAATCAATTAGCATTCAACACTGATAAACCTTAGGGGGGTGAATAAGGTTTATGGCAAACAAATACGATTTTAAATGTCTTTGATATCTTTTTCTCAATTCCTGATCAAAGTGTAAGTTCAAAGAAAAATGCAGACTTGAAAGTTCAGTGAAAAAACTTTCAAAACTCTACTAAATGTTGGAAATAAGATTTGTAGTTAAGATGGGTAGATGAAGCAATAATAACAGTTTTACCCAATTGCATAAACGTCTTTGATTAAAACAAAGAATGTAAAGAGAAGTGCAGTGCTTTTATTCACAAAGACGGATTGCTTCTCAGTTGATGGACTGCAAACAAGAATCTTTTAAAGCACCACTAAATGGCAAGAAGATAGTTGTTTTAAAGATGGGAGTTGAGGTATTAAATACAAACTTTTTGTAGAATATAAAGGTCTTTAAAGCTGATCAACAAATACAAGGATTGAGATAAAATTCTTTGTTCTAATAACCAGTAAAAATGCAGTAGCGAAATACAAATGAAATGCAAAAGAGAATACACATGGATTTATAGTGGTTCGCGTTAGTGTTGTGCCCTAGAGACAATCACTTGTACATTGTATATGACACATTTTATTTTAATAAAAAAACAATATTTATCTTACATTTTCTTTTGTTTACTTGAAGTAATATAACTGTTCGATAAAGTTCCTAGTACAACACTGTGTTAAGGAAATCATGATAGAGATCATGATATAAGATTTCTACTACACTGGATGGTGTTAGTACTTAAATAGTCCCTAGTCATAGTATTAATGAGACATGACATCATTAATGCGTTAAGACTAGCATGTGTTAGACTTCCTAATTTGATCAGGCAGTAGTTCTTATAACCGTGAGTATTGAGATACTCAAAGTTAACACATGGATGCTTGTTAATGGAATAAGTTCATTGGATGACCTAACTTTGAGATAATTACATGGATAACTATTTAGTGCCAGTGATATAATCTCAATATAACAAACGTGCAAGTATCCTTAGACTTGAGATTTCCAAGGTACTTTATTTGCTGAGCTTTGTACTTTGATTCTAATCTCCAGAGCTCGATCGAGGGCTGCCTATGAGACAGATATTGGGTACATTGCGAGGTAAATAAAAGTAGTTGAGAGGGTTAATAAATGATTCACAACTCCAAATAGTAGAGGAGAATATCTCACGGCCACTTGTAGGAATTACTACTCGGAAAGTCCTTAGCCAAGGCAATTATGTATTGGAAACAGTTCCAATTGATACACATCTAGAGTAGTAGGTTCCTAGTACAAGTACTATGGTATTCGGGCCAGAATTAATTCTGGAGGGAGTTGGCACTAATTCTGTACTCCAAACCGAATGAGATATTGTATGGTGAAGGAGTTAGTTGCACTGAAGTTTGTTATTGAAGGGTTCATGTCAAGCACTTGACTTCCTGGTCTCTTGGGTGGTCATGATTTGTTGCTAGATACCACTCATGATTTGGGACTATGGGTTTATTAATTGATGAATTAATAAACCAATCCTAATTAGAATTAATAATTATGGATTATTAATCTCAAAAACGTTTGGATTAATTCATGTTCGCTACCAATTGACTGGGAAACCAAATAGGTCACACACAATAAAAGATTATATACTCAAGATGTTATTTGATAACATAGAGGGGTTAATTGCAGGAAAAAGAGAAGTTGTTGTGAACAAATTATAATTAGTTATAATTTGTGGTCCAAGTTGTAATTGTGGGAACTTGATGTTTCCAATTACAATTAGGAAATTCTAATTATTTTAGAATTTCATATTTTCACTGGATTTTAGAACATATATTGGATATGCTCGAAACCCTAATCCAAGTGTGATTCACATGAAAATAGGAGCCAAAAGACACACAAAAACAACAGCTTCTTCTCCCTCATTTTCACGTTTTTCCTGGAAAAATAAAACAACCCTAGCCGCCTTATTTTTCTGCTAGCACAGAAATATTTTGGTGCTTGAATATTCCTTTGTGTGGATTACTGTTCGAGATAATCACATACTATGATTATAGTGGTTAGACATCCAACTCTCATGGAGTTTGCACAAGAGGATTGTTGGATCGCGCCTCGACTTGAAGAATAAATTTTGTTCTTTGGACGATCAAACAAAGGTAAAAAGTTGTTACCTTTATTATCTTTATGTCTTGTTTTCCACACATAGGTGGGTCCTGGGATGGTAGCTCGTTTTATTTTTTATTGCGCCGTATATGATACGAGCCTGAGATACCCAATAGTTCGATCCTCAACCGATCTATATCCATAACCATAAGTACCCACTTAAGGATTTCAACACAATCACTAAAACATTTTTCCCAAATCAGTGGTGGTAAGCTACACCAATCTTACATAAGAGGATCACCAACTTGGTTTTACATCCAACCTCTTCAAACACACAATCAATGTTCACCTCAATTGAGTTTTGCACCACAATATTGATACATTCACCAAACAAGGCTCACCCTAACTGGATTTTACACCACAACCTTGATACCAGATAGAATGAAGGAAAACTTATAGAAATAGCTCACAAGTTTGAGTAGATATGAACAGATAAGCTCCATCAGCCTTTTACCTTTTGAACAATTCAATTTCACCTTTGAAGCACAATGAAAAGGAAGATTTTTGTTTTCTAAAGTGTAATAGTGTTTCTAAGAAAGATAGAACAAAAATCTTGCAGAAAATCGAGTTTAAATGGCTTTTATAGAAATGAAAAGTAGGATAACAATAGCTAGTTAACGGCGAGTTTCATGCTGTCACATTTTTCAGAGTTTTGGACTCAAATTTTGGACGATGGTGCATCCAAAAAGTAAGTCCAAAATGGCACGTTTTTAGGTAAAATCATTTAACACTATTCACAAAAGTTTGGACGAATCTTTTGGATGCAAAGTCATCTAAACTACTCAATCCAAAATTCTGAGATATAAAACTTTGAAATCTTTTTATTTGTGTGCTTCAAGGCAGAAATAAACTGAATTCTAAGGTAATAAAGATATAGGAATTTACACAAAGAAATACCTTAACAACGATTCCTAGTTTATGATTCTTCTCAAGGGCTTCGTGGTATGCTATCTTTTAAGCTTGATTTATACTTGATCAATTACTTCTTTGATTTCATTTCTCAAGAGTTGCTTAGCAATCTCATTTGTGCACCTTGGAAGAATTGAGGTAAAAAGCATGTCCTATCACATGTAGATCACACAAGTTAGTCATCATCGATGTTTATCATAAGTCAAAACATAAGAGAATACCCTTAGGGCTAAAAATCTCTCCATTTTTGAGTTCTGATAAACTTAATGGGATTGTGATATAGACACAATGATATGTACATTACGGACATGTTAAACCGAGAGAAATAAGAGTAACTTTCATTGAAATTCAATCTCTCATTATAGGACTCAAAGAGTACTTATGAGATTAAGATAGAAAATTTAGCATATACTCACAAACATGGCTCAATGAGCTTAAGGCCCAACCTACCTCCATATCCTCCTTCTTTCCATCAAAGGACTATCTCACAAAATAATAGCCGCAATTAGTAGTCACAAAAAATGTATAGATATATACATAAGGAGGTATAGAAGATAAATCACAAGATGTAATGCTCCCCCTTAGTATGTGCATTTATGAATCATAAGATATAGAGCCATGAAGTGAGTTTGAGAATTAGACTTGATTTCAAGATTTTGAACTCCCAAAACATACATCCAAAATGGGGTAAAATGAGGCAAAAGCTAATCTTTAAACAACTCATTTTTGTACTAGCCTTTTGGATTGAATAAACATGGGTCCAAAACTCCCCATGTGTATGTGCAGGGTAAAAAAAGATTTTTCACAAAGATAGATCAAAGGTTTTCAATCCAACCCAGTGTCCTCATGGTATTTCAACACAAGAAACTTTCTATACAACAAAAGAGAAGTTTTCATAAGCATAAATATCCTCATCATCCAAATATTTAAACAAAGTGTATATCACATTCATAGCTAAAAACAAATCATCCAGCTTATTCAAAATCAATTAGAATGCACAATGAACTCATACGCACACTTCAATCTCCTTAGTCCATAACAACAACTCAACATCTCAACATAGTCTCCATCAAATCACTCAATTCTTAACAGTCCACATTTTCAAACCACAACCAGAAATAGTCATAGTTCATTTCAAACCATATGAATTTATCATCCATATAAGCAATCGCAATCATAATCCATATTTATAAGGGCAAAAACCATTAAACGAGATATCATGATAGCAAAAAAAAGAAAAAAAAAAATCAATTCACAATGGCCTAATAATGTGTTTCACAGAATCACAAACTTCTACAAAAATGTTCAGTCTCCATATTCTCCACATCACAATCTCCTCTTAGTCCACAGCACAGTCTCCATAACTATATCAAATCATAGTGCGCAATCCCCCAACAATATATTTCTCAAATCATCAATTTACAATCTCTATTTTCTCCCCCTTTGTCATCAATAAAAAAAATAAGAACAACAAGTAGCGGAAAAGCAATTAGTAGTACTTTGACAGAAATATCAAGCGAAAGCCCAGAACAGGGCCAACAATAAACAATATTGACAATGACAATAAGCAGTAGGCTGCTAGCAGTAATATCGGTTAAAGACTAAAATAAGGATATGCATGAAAATATAGTGCTGAGAGCAGGAAGTTTTGCACGAATAAAATTGTGTCATCAGAAAAAAATTGGCCGCGGAGATTAACATTCAACGGTGGTTATGTGCCATTTTTCAAAGGAAAAGGATAGTCGCAAGTATAGCACTGGTATCCTTCTTTTGAATGTTGTCCAACAATTTTGCTGAACTTCAATTTACCATGACATGCTTCTTCCTTCGGCCAGATGAGCTACCAAATGTAGCTGGTTTGTCTAGGGAACTAGTGGATGTAGAGTTGTGGGTTCTTTGGTGTGCAGAGATGAGACATTTGACTTTTGTACTCAGACTATCTGTACTCTTTCTCATTCCCTTTCTCACTCTCCTTCTCTGGCTAAATATCAATTTCTTTTCATGTTGAAGGAATGATAGGTTTAAGCTCTGGCATGGGTGGAGGAACTTGTTTAGTCGAATTTCCTGCAGCTTCACATTGCTTTCCTTCCATATTTGTCAGTCTATTTCCCAAATTTTTGTTCACCTTTGACTTCTATACTCAGACTATCTAGCTCGATGGATAGTAGATTTATAGCAGTCAAAATGCTTTAAGTTAATCTTTTCTAATTTTTCTGCTTCCCTCAACTAGATGTTTCCCCTTGAATTTCAGTCTCAACTTTTCTTTTTGTTCGTTCTGATGTAGCAGATTTTCTTTAGCCTTCACCAATTTTTTATCTCTTCTTCGGTAGCCTCTCTAAGTAATATCTATTGATTATCCGCTCAAATGGCTCCCATTTTCTCAAATGAATTTCTGCTGTAGATGATCACCTTGTAGTGCTTAGAGGTAGCCATACTCAAATCAACATAGAAGTACTTGAATAGCCTGGTGAGAATGTTTCCAAAGAATAATGCTTTGTTTGATGTGTTTTGGGATTAAGTCAAGAATTTCACAACTAGAAATCCAAAGCTAATTCATGCTCCTTATGATAAAGCCTACATCAACACCATATGCAAAAAACTTATAGATATCTTGTGGCTAAAGCTCAGTATCACCACGGTTGAGACCATGTGATATAGCAATCTCCCCATTCCATTTATCCATTTGGCATCTTAGTCACTTAAATTTCTAAATCTCTTGGCACTAATAAATTTCATCTCAATTCGACTCAGTTCAAAAGACATATTTTAGATTTTTTTCAAGTAGTTTGATCATTTCAAGAAATTGTACTCTACTATCTCTAACAAAAAAAATCTGTTCAATATACGTTGGCCAAACTCGATGTTCATTTCTATGATTCTAGATATATACCACTACTCAATAAACCCATTTACTATTTTCCCATTTCATCCCTTTCTTAGATTCGCATAGAATTCTCTAACCAGTGGAGTGTACAGATTTTCATCAATTTGACAACAAAGCCCCTTATCTAAGATTCTCAACATATTCAGAATGACAGAAAAGTTCAGAAATACTTTAGCAATGAAAGACCATAGAATCAACCTGATAGCCCGTATTCTATTTCTAAACACCCAATCATTGTACTCAAATTCACCCATTTTGAGTTGAGAAACTAAGGTACCTAAGTGTCTATGCTTTCTTTTTTCTGGAGGTTGTTTTGTAATGAAATATGAGGAGTTGGTTCATCAATGGCAACTCATTCTTCCTTCTTCTTCGTAGATATCAGTTTGGCAACAACTGATTTATTTTTCTTTGTCTTGCATTTCTTCATCTTCTTCGTTGTTAGCTCGGCCCCTTAGCTGGGATTTGGGGTTTTACTCATAGTGAATAGGATTAAAGGGTTTGATTTTTCTAGTTTTGAAGAAGGAACAAAGGCCAGAGGGAAAAACAAAGAGCTAAGGCAAATGATAGCTTTTTTGAACTTTTGAGAGGAGAAGAAGACTCAAATAGATTTGAATTTTTTTTGGGGTTTACGGGGTATTGAAGAGTATAAGTACAATTTAGTACATTTGAAAAAGGTGATTTTTGAAAATAAGTAATGATATTTTGATAGGAAGAGAAAGAGTGTTGCGGCTAAAAAAGAGCAGGAACGTTTAGAACTTAAAAAAAAAATGAACATTTGGACACGGATTGTCCATCCGATTTCCCTGTCCAAAAGGTGGAATAAAAAAAGTTCTATTAAGGGGATTGTGGATTCTTATTTTCCAGATATTGCATCCAAAAACTCTGTCCAAAAGTTGTATCTTCAGTAGTTCTGCAAAAATAAAAAAACAAATCTTTGGCAAATCGTCAATCACATGATTTTGGTAATTCCCAAACCTCTTCTGAGATGATTGAATCTTTCTTTAGCCAGTGGTTTGTGAATATATCTTTTGAGCAGTTCCTTAGCATACTTGGCTTGATTTAGGAAGATATTATTGATGGTTTGCTTGGTTTGTAATCTGAGAAAAAAAATTAAGTTCTCCCATCATACTCATCTTAATCTCTCGCTGCATTATCTTGATAAATTTCTTACATAGAGAATCATTAGTAACTCCAAGGATAGTATCATCAACATAGATTTAAATAGTAAGAAGGTCTTCAGAATTTTTAGATTTTAAAGAATTGAGTTTTATCAATCAATCCTCTTGAAAAACCTTTTAAAAGTAGAAATCCACTGAGTCTTACATATTAAGCACGAAGAGCTTGTTTTAAACCATAAAGAGTTTTGAAAAGTTTAAAGACATGGTTTGAAAAATATTCATGAATAAAATCAGAAAGTTGTTCTATATACACTTCCTCTTCTATGAAATCATTTTTAAAAAAAAAAAAATCTTATCATCCATTTGGTAAAGCATAAAGTTTTTGAATGATGCAAGGATGAGTAGCATTCTAATGGATTCCAACTGAGCAATTGGGAGCAAAAGTTTCATCATAATTAATGTTCTCTTCTTGATTGAATCTTTCAGCAACTAATCTGCCTTTACTTCTAATAATAACGACATGCTCATCAAGTTTGTTTTTGAAAACCCACTTGGTATCAATTATGATATAGCCAAGTGGTCTATGGACAAGCTTCCAAACTTACTTTTTTTTTAAAAAAAAATTGGTTCAAATTTTCTTTCTTAGCCATAATTAAAAAAAAAATCATCATGTAAGGCTACATCAATTTAATTAGGTTCGGTGCTAGAAAGCAAAGCAAAATTATCAACAAAATACCGTCTGATTTTAACTTCTTAGCTAGGATCACCAATGATATGTTCTTTTGGATGGATAGTTTTAGACTTTCAATCTTTTGGTAGATTCAGATCAGTGTGCTCGATATTTTCTTGCTCACTTTGTTCAACTTGTCATTCTTCTAGTTATTCTTCTTTGGCATGGTTGTCAAGTGATGGAACTTCATGATGTTTAATGTTATTTTACTTTGAGCTACCTATATCATTATCATCTTTTCATGCAAGAGATAAGGTCCAAGTAAATTAAAAATATCATCTACTAATACATAAGTATACTTCTTACCACTTAGCCTAGTGGTCCTTATTGGTCCAAACAAATCTATATGTATTAGTTTAAGAAGATTTGAGATTAAAATCATTTTCTTGGATTTGAAATATGTCTCGGTTTGTTTTCTAAAATGGTAAGCATCACACAATTGGTTTTTATCAAATATCATTTTAGGCAGTCCTTTCTCAAGCCTTTTTAAAGGACAATCTATTTAACAAATCAATAGAGACATGGCCTAATCTTCTATGCCAAAGGTAGCCATTAATATCATATATAAAAAAGCAGTTTTTTTCATGAGAAGTAGAATCATCAAGATATAATACATAGACATTACCAATGTAGTTGGCAGCAAAAATGATTTCATCACTAGAATTATCAATGATAGTGCATGAATCTTTTTCATAATTAACCTTGTAACATTTTTCACACAAAGGACTAATATTAAGCAAATTACACTTCAATTCATCAATCAATAATATTTGCTTAATAATGATGGAGGATCTCTTACCAACATTACCTATACGGTGTATTTTTCCTTTTTCTCAGCTCAAAATGCGAGACATTCATCATTTGCAGCTTGAATGTTATCCATTAGTGCAGCATTTCCCACCATGTGTCTTGAGCATCCACTATCCAAGAATCATTTTGTGAAGCTCAATTTTTGCAACTGATGTACCTATTCATGAGATGGTGCAATGCCTTTTGGTACCCATATTTTCTAAGAACCACAGGGGTTAGTAATAGTTTCTCTAATTTTCCAAACTGTTTTGCACCAGATTCCACTTTCTTTTTAACATGACACTTAGATATTTTGTGTCCAAATTTTTCATAATATGTGTAATAAATATGTGTCATATATGATGAAGCAGCTTTTACAAAGTAAGATTTGTAATTTCCAACTTTGATCTCATACCTATAGCTTAGACCATTTCGGTTTCTAGCCATGTGTTGTGCACCAAGCAATTTTTCCAAATTGTTTATGCCATTTGTAAACTTTTCAATGCATGTAGTGAGATCATCAACTCTATTTTTCATGTCATCAAAGTTGCTAACCATAATTTCAAGAGAACGAACTTTGTCACATAAATATTTATTCTCAAGTGTCAACAATGCAAAGAGGTTAGGATAACATCATTTTCAACACTTGAGCACATAATAGAATCAAGTAATGCTTTATTCTCATGTAACAGCTTAGATTGTCATCTAACAAGAAATCAATTTTTATTTTCATTTCCCTGTTTCTTCTAGATAATTTTTTAAGTTCATGAAACATGTCGAAAAGCAATTCATTCGGATCATCAGGCTTCTCAGTATCAGAATCATGCAATTCAGATATCAAATTTGGAGAAGTGAGATTTACCTTATCCTCTATGGCCAGAAAACAGATGTTTGCTTTCTCATTTTCAGATTCACAACTTTCTTTTGTCTCAGATTCATCTTGGCCCTAAGTCCTAATTAGTCTTTTTCTTTTCTTCTTGTTGTGCTTTGCTTTTCTTTCTTTAGCTATTGGGCAATAAATAATAAATTCTCCATACTCTTGCATTCATAGCATTGAGGTTTAGAAGACGAAGTTTGCCCTTTTTTTTTTGAAAAATTTCTTTCTTTTGCTAAAGTTGCCTTTTTTGAACATCTTCTTAAATTTTCTAACTATGGCCCATTCTTCATTGTCCAAATTAGTGTCACAATCACATTCAGATTGTTCACTAATAGCTTCATCATTTACAGCTTTTAAGGCAGTTCCTCTTTTACCTCTATCATCTTCATCATGCTCTTGAAATTTCAGTTTCATTTCATAGGTTAACAGAAAGCCAATAAGATCTTTAGTTGGTACACTATTTAGATTTTTTGATTCCCCTATAGCTAAAGTTTTTAGCTGCCAACTTTTTTGCAAAACATCAAGCAATTTTCTATTTTACTCCTCGAGGGGGTAGATCTTTTCATAGGCTTTTAGACCATTCATGAAGTTTGTGAAACGAGTGAACATATCAATGATGTTTTCATACGGCTTAATAGTGAACAGATTATAATCGTGGACTAACATTCCCAACTTTGATTTGTTTACTTGATTAGTCCCATCATAGGTGACCTCAAATAGTCTCCACATTTCGTGAGTTGAATCACAACCACTAATACGGTTGTATTCATTTAGATCAAGAGTATAGCATAATATGTTCATTGCCTAAAAGTTAAGAGTCAATTTCGTAATGTCCTCATTATCATATTCATCACCCTATTTTAGCACTTTTCTGCCATCAACAATTTTTTATGGAACATATGGTCCTCTTTCAATCAACTTCCATAGCTCAAAATTAATTGAGCAAACAAAGATCTTTATTCTACTTTTTCAGAACGTATAATTACTTCCATTGAATAAAGGAGGTCGATTTGTTGAAGATCCTTCAATATATGGTAAGAACAAGGTGTTTGCCATTCGGATCTTTTCCTGCAAGGCTATTAAACTGATAATAATGTAGACCAGGGCTCTAATAGCAATTGATAAACCTTAAAGGGAGTGAATAAGGTTTATAGCAAACAAATGTGATTTTAAATGTCTTTGATGTCTTTTTCGCAATTGCTTATAAAAGTGTGAGTTCAAAAAAAAATGCAGACTCGAAAATTCAGTCAAAAAACTTTCAAAACTTAACTAAATACTGGAAATAAGATATAAAGTTAAGATGGGTAGATGAAACAACAATAATAGTTTTACCTAACTACATAAAAGCCTTTTATTAAAATAAAGAATGCAAAAAGGAGTGTAGTGCTTTTGTTCACAAAGACAGATTGCTTCGCAGTTGATGGAGTGCAAACAAGAATCCTTTAAAACACCACCAAATGACAACAATATGGTTGTTTTAAAGATGGGAGTTGAGGCATTAAATACAAACTTTCTATAAAATATAAAGGTCTTTAAAAATGATCAACAAATGCAGAGGTTGAGATAAAATTCTTTGTTCTAATAACCAGTAAAAATGCAGTAGCGAAATGTGAATGAAATGCAAAAGAGAAGACACAAGGATTTATAGTGGTTCGATCCTCAACCGATCTATATCCACTACCTTAAGTACCCACATAAGGATTTTAACATAATCACTAAAACCTTTTTCCCAAATCAATAACGGTAGGCTATACCAATCTTACATAAGAGAATCACCAACTTAGTTTTATACCCAACCTCTTCAAACACACAATTAAGGTTCACTCCAACCAGGTTTTACACCATAACCTTGATACATTCACCAAACAAAGCTCACCCCAACTGGGTTTTATACCATAACGTTGATATCAGATAGAATGAAGGAAAGCTTACACAAATAGCTCACAAATTTGAGCAGATATGAACAGATAAGCTCCAATAGCCTTTTACCTTTTAAGCAATTCAATTTCACCTTTGAAGCCCAATGAAAAGGAAGATTTTTGTTTTCTAAAGTGTAAGAGTGTTTCTAAGAAAGATAGAACAAAAATCTTGTACAAAATCGGGTTTAAATAGCTTTTATAGAAGTGAAAAGTAGGATAACAACGGCTAGTTAACTGCTAGTTTCGTGCTGTCAAATTTTTCAGAGTTTTGGACTCAAATTTTGAATGATGGTGCATCCAAAAGGTAAGTTCAAAATGATATTTTTTCAGATAGAATCAATTTAATACTGTTCATAGGATTTTGGACGAATCTTTTGGATGCAGAGTCATCCAAACTACTCAATTCAAAATTCTGATATATAAAACTTTGAAATTTTTTTATTTGTATGCTTTAAGGTAGAAATAGACTGAATCATAAGGTAAAGAAGACATAGGAATTTACACAGAGAAATGCCGTAACAACGATTCCAAGTTATGATTCTTCTCAAGGGCTTCATGCTATGCAATCTCTTAAGCTTGATTTATACTTGATCAATTACTTCTTTGATTTTATTTCTCAAGAGTTGCTTAGCAATCTCATTTGTGTGCCTTGGAAGAATTAAGGTCAAAACAGTGTCATATCACATGTAAATCACACAAGTTAGTCCTCCTCAATGTTTGTCATAAATCAAAATATAGGAGAATGCCCTTAGGGCTAACAATCACAATCAATTGTCGTCTTAGCATCATGAAGGAATATAAAGTAAAAATTTATCAGTTCCCAAGTCATGAATCTACTTAGATAAATTCTACTTCATTTGTCAATCCATGGAATCACTATATTTTTATTCGTATTTACAGATTTGTCAATCAAGTTAATATAACAAAAACATGCATTAAGCTCGTCACTATATTTTGATTCAATTAGAAGATTTGTTAATCAATCCATCCTAAACAAAATGTGCATTAATCTCAATTCCTAAAAAAAATGAAATTAGCTAATGACCCTATGTTCGAGGTGAAATCAACTAATCTTCGATTACTTTAGTCTTATAATCTTAACTTCATCGTTCAAGTCCATTGAGATTTAACAAATATGAAATCAATGCAATAAACTTCTAACACCATTTTTTCAAGTCAATTAGAAGAACTTTCATCAACAACTAATGATACCAAGTAATCAAATACCAAAGATAACAATAGATTGATCAAAAATTCCAATTAACTCAAAATCATAATCTCCAAAATAATATCCAACTACAATCAAAACATTAAGCACATCAGTTTTCTAGAAAAGTAAACATAGGATAAAAGATAAAACTCATAGACATGCTCTTCTTCTTTTCTTGAAAACCTTCTTTAAACAATGCTCCTTTAAGTGATGATTATGTAGCTAGTTTGGATCCTTCAAATCACACATTTCTCTTGTTTTTTTTTTTTTTTTTTTTTTGTATTTCTAAGCCTTCTCGATACCAAAATTTATTGCTTGAGAAGTCTAGTCCTAGCAAAATTTAGAAAAATACCAAAATCCTTTGAAAAATACTAAATTCATGCATCTCTGGGCAGAGTAGACCTGACGCCGGGCCCATTCAGCCCACCTGGTGTCAGGTCCATTCTATTTTTCTCCGCAATTTTCTCTTTTCCAAAGTAGACCTGGCACCTGGTGCATTATCTGGACCTGGCGCTAGGTATATGCTAGAACCTTTCATTTTTTTTTTCTTGAAATCTACTCAAATCAGCACAAATTTGCCAAAAATACTTTCTACAGGCAAAATGTCAAATAGGAAAGAGTATGCCTCGTTATCATAACAAAAGTATCTCAAAATAACCTTAAATAACTAGAAAAATAATGGTGATTTTAGCTGCTATCAGGATCTACTTTTGGTAATTGGGGATTTTGTGCTTAATGCATCTTGCATTCAATTCGGGAGGTAGAGATATCATTCAATTGGCTAAGAATAGGGAATCTATAACTCGAGAGATGGTGAATTTTACATTAGGAACCTATACCAGTATTAGGATTGAAATTTAATTATCTTGAGTTTTTGTTTAGTTCTTGGCTAATTATGGAAGAATCTTCTCAATTACATTTATTTTAATCTTTTTCTTAATCCCTGAGATTCTCATGGCCAATTTTGTGGGGGTTGTATTTGTTCTCTTTACCTGTCTAATGTAAATACTTCATTTTTGGGGTTTGTTGGACTAAACAATAAAAGAAGAGGGAGTAGTAGTACTTATCCCTATTACTTGGATTCTTCAATACTTATCATTAGAATTCTATACTACACAATAGGTGCACTAACCTAAATGTCTATTATGTGAGTCATTTTGGCATTTTATTTAAAACTTATATGAGTATGATATCCCTTTCTATATCACACAACATTACGAGGGACAAAGCGCCAGTTCAAGGCCCCAACAAAAACATGGACAAATAAGATTTTAGTAAAGGGAAACAAATTATTTTCTAAAAATAAGGCAAAGTATGGCAACAACTATGATCCTAATAAAATTTTCTTTAAAGGTCACTAAGAAAATGGATCTTCTACTAGAAAGAAAAAAATGTAACCTTGGAAGGAAGGCAACCTAAGGAATATCCTTTCTTTAATTCTGACGTTTCTTTAATATTTGATCAGTTGATGGCTATTAAATCTATAAAGTTACCGGAAGTAAAATGTCCAAATGAAGTTAGATGAAAAAATGACCCAACTACTACAAGTACTATTGTCCAATTGGTTAACCAATTAATAAGTGCTTTGCATTCAAGGACAAAATCATGTAGTTGGTCTGTGAAGGACAAGTAATCTTTAAAGAAGACAAGGCATTTGCTAACTTGACAAATGTTTCAATCTCTCCTATTGAACTTGTTATTCTTCAAATAAACTTTAGAGAATTTAATTCTACAAAGGTTGGAGTTGACAGACAAGGTCTTCTTACTTAAGAGTGTCAACAAGAAGTTAAAAAGCCCTCTGCAAATGATATTACTTTCTCAAACATTTAACTAAAGGATAAAGGCTGGAGGCTTGTGACAAGAAGAAGACGAAGGATTGCAAGAAAATAAAAATGTAGCAGAAAATAGCAATTTAAAAATTTTTCTTGAGCCAAAATCTAGGTATACTAACTTTTAGGCCGCTTAGATTGAATAATCAAAGGATTTAGGTGTGACGGAACCCTTTGGTGTGTCACGACTACGTGTTTCGCAGGAATTCTAGCCAAACGTCAACTCCTTTACATCAAACACGATGCTAGCATTTAACCTTTCAAAATATGCTCGAACCTCTATAGACTTCTATCGATGAAAGTAGAATATATGATAAAGAATTAATTTTCCTGGAAGAATATTGAAAGAGCTAATGGCGGTGAAAAACCAAGAAATAACAAGAATGGTTGCTTATTGAACAAAACAAGAAAAAAAAAAAAAACCCTTTTTTCTTGTCACTGTGTTCACCACATAAATTGGAAAAGCTAATTTCGTATTACATCCACAGAGCATATACAAAAACCAAAGCTTTCCTATTGTTTCTTGATTTTGTTTCCAAAACGTGAATAGAGAATCCACGTGACATCAAACATCAAGAAACAAACTTCATAGCATTCCATTTTTTTATATTTTTTTGTTTCCTTTTTTTTTTTTTTTGTCTACCGTGATGGTTTCCAAATCACCACCACCAAAAACAACAATTTTATAATCCTTACAGGTGAACTGGAAATCATCACCAAAACTACAATTTCCAATCCTCTTTTTTTTTTTTTTTTAATTGGAAACATACCATGCATGCACTATCCAAAAGAAAAGGAAACAAACTTTCTAATATCTTTGTAATTGGAACCGTACCACGAATGATCAATCCAAAAGAAAAGGAAACAAACTTTTCTTTTTATTTCCTAAAAGCATTCGGTCATCACAAGAATACTTTTTCCACTTTTTTTTTCTTTTCCTTTTTTCCAATTAGCCTAAAACTAATTAAATAGTTAATTGATTTTCTTGAGCCCAATATAAAAATTACCCAAGACAATTAATTAATAAACTAATTAAATTAAATTGGCCCAATAAATTATTCTAACCCAAATAAATAATTAATTAGACTCTTAGAACAATTTTTTTCATTATTAAATTCACCCAATAAACCCATATAGTAAATAAATTTACTAAGATTACTTGAGGTACTCCACGGACCAAAAGACATATTATTTTTTGCTACTAAAATGATCAAAAAATTCTAGCTAACAAATAGTTATATTTTATCATTTTAAATATTCTATTTATCACTATATTGAAATATTGATCACGAGAATAATATTGCAAATGCAGTGTCTTCGATCTGCAGGTAAAATAATAAAAATACCCCTTTACGTAACACCGGTCATTGAGAAAGGAAAAATGTACTAAACCTTTCTCAATGATACCTACCATCCTTTGATAACTAGTCTGATAATTCATGACTTCTAATATGTACCCACTTATCTCAAAGAGCTATCCAAAAGTATACATACTTAGTCACGCTTCTCAGGGCCCTAAATTATTTAGATTATCTTGAACAATCATAATAGGGTGATATCTTCATGTAACGAAGCACAGAAACTCTGTTGTTGAAGTCTGTCTAGTTAACTAAGTCATACACCCAACGTACAAGGTTATTCGCTTTGTATTAAGACCTCACTCATCATACATCAAAGTACACAAGTCCAGCTTTACTAAACCACCAATTTATACTCAAGTCTCAGGGTACTCATCCACGCAATAGATGTGGTAAATCAATCTTTCTTTATTATACTACTTCTATAAAGATTATTATCGCGTGGTCCAATTCTACGTATTTCAAATACGCTTATGTTATTAGCATGAGTGGACTACTGACTAGTTAAAGGCAAACCATTACCTATTTAAAACCATAGTGTAATGACCTAAACCTTGATAAAGTGCACAACTCTATCAATCGATCAAGAATAATTTTTCACTTATGTATTAGTAGCCCATAATCTATACATTAATATGAAAACATGATCCAATCACATAGATTACTTACTCACACATTTAGAACTTAATGTGCCATATATATAAACAAACAACTATTAATATATGAAAATTTTTATTAATTTCTAAAATACAAAAATACATAGTCTATTTTGGACATACATTTTAACAATTTCCCACTTGCACTAAATGGACTATGATAGTCCATTTGTGTCAACCCCTATAACATCTAAGTGTCTTCGAAATATCATCTTCATCAAAAGCTTGGTAAATGGGTTTGCCAAATTGTTTAAAGATGAAATATGGTCAACTACTAACTCTGATTTCTAGATAAACTCCTGAATCAAGTGATAATTTATCTCGATAAACTTGCCCTTCTTATAGTTTTTTGGTTCCTTACATTGCGACATAGCTACAGAATTTATCGCAATATATGGTAATAATTCTGTCCATTTGTGGCACAACTCCAAGTTCTATGTGGAACTTTAGAGCCAAATTGCTTCTTTTGAAGCTTCTGGAGTTGCCACATACTCAACTTTCCTGGTGGAATTAGCAATCTAAGATTGCTTAACGCTCCTCTATGAAATAGCCACTCCAGACAAAATAACATATCCACTAGTGGATTTCCTTTCATCTTTATCTGCTCGGATGTCTAAGTCAATATAACATGTAGGAACTAAATTATCAGTTCTGTAAGTAAGCATATAATCCCTTATTCCCTTCAGGTACTTGAGTAAATACTTTACAACTAGCTAATATATTCCCTTAAATTTGACTGATACCTCTAAATATACCCACTGTAAAGTAGATATATGGCCTTATACAAAGCATGTTATACATGAGACTTCCCACTGCGGAGACATAGTGAATCTTACTTATTCTTTCCCCCTTTTTTTTTTCATGTACCTTATGATACTATTTGGAAGATAAGATCAAACCATGCCTAAAAGGTATAATTACCCCTTTACACTGATCCATGCTAAACCTTACTAATATCTTGTCCATGTAAATAGATTGGGATAAGCTTAACATTCTTTACTTCCTATCTCTAAGAAGCTTTATACCAAGAATAAAGCTAGCTTCTCCTATATCTTTCATGCAAAGTTGACTTGATAGCTAAACCTTTCTAGATGATAATATCCCTATATCATTTCTAATGAGTATAATGTCATCTACATAAAGTACCATAAAAGATACATTGTTCCCGTTTACCTTCCTATACACGCATGATTCATCTATATTTTATATGAAACCATAAGACTATACAATCTCATCAAAACATATGTTTCATACACGTGATACTTGCTTAAGTTCATAAATAGACTTCTTAAACTTATAGACCATATGTTCTTAGCCTTTCACCATAAAGCCTTCAAACTGGGTCATATAGATGTCTTCACTAAGATAGCTATTTAGAAAAGCCATCTAAACATCCTTTTGCCACATCTCGTAGTCATAATGACATGCGATAGCCAAGAGAATGTGA
This sequence comes from Voacanga thouarsii, assembly GCA_026120185.1. Taxonomy (NCBI): domain Eukaryota; kingdom Viridiplantae; phylum Streptophyta; class Magnoliopsida; order Gentianales; family Apocynaceae; genus Voacanga; species Voacanga thouarsii. The sequence continues at coordinate 1,777,312 of JANUWF010000328.1, forward strand.
ATGAATTTAAGCATGGAAACAGGTGAAAATGTATTCTCATAATCAATCCCTTCTTTCTAAGTATAGCCTTTTCTAACTAACCTTGCTTTATAGGTTTCCATCTTTACATTTACACCTCTCTTTCTCTTATATACCCATTTGTACCCTGTGGGTTTAATCCCTTTAGGTGCAGTGACAAGATCCCAGACTTAATTGTGATATATAGATTCAATCTCAGTATCCATTACTACTTGCCATTTGTCTGTATCAACATCATCAATGGCCTCATCGTATCTAGTGGGATCTTTTTCCTCATGGTTGGAGATGACCTCAAAGGCTTCTTCAGTCCATCTTTTTGGAACCCTAAATATCCTTCCACTGCGACATGGTTCATTTTGTATAGGAATATCCGATTATACCTCTTTAGGTTCCTCAACTGGGTACTAGAAGTTAATGTATTAATTAATATCTCTTCCAATTCCCTCTTACTCGAGGCCTTAGTGGATACACTTTGTTCATTCTCCAAGTATCTAGCATGAGTATTAACAAGTATCTTTTGCTCTTGGGGTTAATAAAAGTATCCACCCCTTGTTCCTTTTGGATACCCTACGAAGTAGCACAATTATGATCTTGGATCTAGATTACTTCTTTTAGTTAGTATATAAGTTGGACAACTCCATACCTTAAGATGTTTCATACTGGGCTTTCATCCAGTCCATATCTCATAGAGTATCCTAGGCACTGGCTTCGAATGCACCAAGTTCAGAATATGTGTAGCTATTTCCAAAGCATTTCCTCAAAAAGAAATAAGAACTGTTGTATAACTCATTATGCTTTTGACCATTTTCATCAATGTTCTATTGCTTCTCTTAGCTACTTCATTCTGTTGGGGTGTCCCCAGTGCAGTTAGTTGTGATACCATTCCCTGATGTGCCAAATAGTTCTTGAATTCACCAAAGAGGTATTTTCCTTCCTGATCCAATCTTAGCTTCTTGATTAGTTTACTTGTTTGACACTCCACTTCAACCTTAAACTCCTTAAATTTATCAAAGGAATCATACTTCTGCCTTATCAAGTAAACATAACCAAAATGCGTATGATCATCTGTAACAGTAATAAAGGATCAACACCCTCCTCTAGCTGGTGTAGACATAAGACCACTAACACCAATGTGAACTAACTCAAGTGTTTTCTTGGCTCTTTTCACCTTTTGAGTAAATGTTGGTCATTTTACCCATAAGGCAAGATTCACACTGAGACTATTCCTCCAATTTCAATGAATACAAAGATGAATTTTGGATTAACCTCTGAATCCAATTAGAATTTATATGTCCCAATCTTAAATTCCATAAATATAAGTTATTTGATGTAGTCTTTCTCTTCTTATTATTAGGTTCAATCTATTTTTTTTTTTTTTAGTGACTAATAGGATTAACATAGAAAAGATTGTCATACAGGCTTCAAGAACAAATGATATTTCCATTTCTACTGATTGAAATACCAGAATAGAAAGAAACATAATATCCTTGATTAATCAATCTTGAAAATGAAACCAAATTCAGTTTAAAATAATAAACATATAAAATATCTTTCAAAACTAAAATCATATTACAATAAATAAAAAAAAAAAGTTTCAAGCCTCCCACTGCTTCAGCCCACACTTGTGCTATGTTGCCCACTCTAAGTTTATACTCTCCTCCACTGAGTCTCTTTATCTTGTTGAACTTCTACAAGAAGTTACAGATATGGTCAGTGACTCCAGAATCAACAATCTAATTGGATAATAATCCAACCATCAATATAGACTCTAAATAAAGAACAATACTTAAAGAAGACTTAGCCAAGAAGTCCAAACAATTTTTTTTTTTAAATGTCCCTTCTTGCCACACTTGAAAATTTTACCCTCGGGCTTGGCATTGGACTTGGACGGACTAAGCTTGGACCCCTTAGTTTAGGGCCTTGCATTATTTTGGGCTTTAATCTTCTTGAACTTCTTAGATTAGGTCCTAGTTCTAAAAGATGAACCAAAACGAATAACCAAAAACTTTGACACATGATTCATTATTTTTTCAACAGCCTAGAGTTCTTTCATCAGCCCGATCAAAAACATATTCAAATTGTTTATATTATAATTTAACTTAAATTGGGAATATGAATTTAGTAAAGTCAAAGGAACCATGTCAATTTGGCTCTCAAGATCAATTGTTACCCCTTAGACCTCGGCCTTCTCGAAATGAGCAATCATCTTGAGTATATGCTTGCGAACCAATGCTCCCTCAGCCATTCTAGTATTTTTAATTGCCCTAAGAGTTTCCTTCCTTATGGGACGACTCTTGTCAACAAACATGGAGCACAACAATACATCGATATCATATGCAGTAGGCACGTTCTCATGTTTAGACTGAAGAACATTTGACATGGAAGGTAACATATAAAATCTAGCCATCTTATCAGCTTTCTTCCATGCATGCTCAACCTCATGATCTTAGTTCGTGGAATCTTTTCCAATTTCAGGACTAGGGTCGGTCAGAATATACTTATATTCCTCGGCAGTGAGTACTATATTCAGATTCCTTTTTTAGTCCATATAGTTAGATCCAATTAACTTATTTTCCTTGAGAATAATGGATTAAGGGACTAAAACTGGACATTTCTATTAATTGGAAAAAAAAAAAACATCATTCAGAAAAATGTATGTTTTGGAATATATAAAAATACACATTTAAAACATCATATTATTTCCATAATATGGCTAACCTAATAAAACCATTATAAAAAATATGAAAATTTTCACTCTTAAAAAAAGTGACAGAACTTCGTACGAAGGTTAACAATTTTCGAAGTTAAGTGTATAATCATCACAAATTAAACTTCTTTAATAGGTAATAATCCAAATATAGTTCCATTGATAGGATAGCCACTACTCTCACCGCCTACAGTTAATCTATTATTAATGCCTCTAAAAATATATTTGCCGACACCAACACATATCCTAAGCATTTAATTGTAATTCCTCCAATAGCTCAAGATTCTCGTGAAAATCCATCCTATAAGAGGTTATCCTCAGAATGATATGAGGATAACCACAATCTCCAACAAAAATCCGTGATGGAAGCTATGGGGTCATTGGAACCCCTCTCCCACTTAATCTTTTGAGAAAAATAGGTTTTTGAGAAAAATGCTTTTTAAAATTAAATACTCGTTATTCATTAACTTTAGTAAAATCCCAAAAATTGAACTATTATTTTCTATGTCAAAGATGAAACTTTTTAAGAGAATAATCCATGAATTTTTATTTTTATTACTTGAGTTAAAACCATTTGTTAGGAACAAAATTTAAAATACTTAAATTCAAATTATTCTTCATATAAAGGATAAAACCCTTTGGAGGAATAAATCATGAATTTTATTTTAGCTTGCTTAGTTCCCTTTTAAAACATTTTTCTTAATTATTTTATCTAGAAAAAAATTAATTTCTCAAAAACTTGTGATTTGATCACAAAATTAAATAAATTGTCATGCTCCTAAAAGTAAACATTTTACATGTTATTTCTATCCTTTAATTCTTATGTGACCAAACAATGGATTGAATATCATAACAACAAAATTAAAATGATCTTGTTTAATCTTAAGGCAGTTCATTTTTTACTAACCATTTGCATACAAAAATATTTTTCACCATAAATAAACCATGACAAAAAAAAAAAAAACCTGGTGTGATATGGGACCCAAAAGAAAAAAAAAACTTGCATAGAAAATTGGATGGAACACATTGGAAGCTCGAACCTTGATCTAACTGCCCAAGAAAAATCACTCCTTACTTGCCCTAAAAAACCATCAACCTTTTCTCCTTTTTTTTATAATTTTTTTTCCATGGAATCTCGATGTTGCTCAGGCATCAATATTGTTACAAAAATTCCCATAAATGAATTTAAATACAATTTCAATCCTCTATGTCTTTCAAAACGTGGTGTGCACGAATTCTATGAAAAACGAATAATAGTAAATACAAGTGTCTATATCTCCACACACGAGACGTACACAATATTTACTTATATCAAAATCCATGAGAGATCCATACAATCATAAAAATTGAATTTTTTTAATTAGTAAAAGAACCACTTTTTCGATTTTCAACCCTAGGCAGGTTCATAGATTATAATCACGGCTCTCATACCACTTGAAAAATTGTGGGAAATAAAAATGTAGTGAAAAATAGTAATTTAAAAACTTTTCCAAATTTTAGGAATACTTACTCTTAGGCAGCTTAGATTGAATAACTGAATTATTTGGGTTTAACATAAAACTTTGGTTTGTCATGACTACTTGTTCTACAGGAAGTCTGGCTATGCGTTGACTCCCTCACATCAAACACGATGTGTACTTTTGACCTTCCAAAGTATTCTTGAACCTCTATAAACTTCTATTGGTGAAAATAAGAATATCGGATGAAGAATTAATTTTTTTGAAAGAACATTAAGAGAGCTAATGGTGGTGAAAAACCAAGAAGGAAAAAAAATGGTTGCTTATTGAATTAAAAAAAAAAAAAAGAACCTTTTTTCATGTCACAATGTTCACCACATAAATCGAAAAAGCCAATTTCGTATTACTTCCACAAAGCATATACCAAAAAAACCAGAGCTTTCCTTTTGTTTCCAAAACGGGAATAGAGAATCCACATGACATCTGACATCAAGAAACAAACTTCATAACATTCCTTTTTTTCTTATTTTTCGTTTCCTTTTTCCTTTGTCTACAGTGATGGTTTCCAAATCACCACCATCGAAAACAACAATTTTATAATCCTTATAGGAGAATTGGAAACCATCACCAAAACTACAATTTCCAATCCTTTTTCCTTTTTTTTTTTTTTGTGAATTGGAAACATAGTATGCGTGCACTAACCAAAAGAAAAGAAAACAAATTTTGCTACAGTTTGTAATTGGAACTGTACCATGCATGATAAATGCAAAAGAAAAGGAAATGAACTTTTCTTTTTATTTCCTAAAAGTATTTAGTCATCATAAGAATTCTTTTGCCGCTTTTTTTTATCTTTTCCTTTTTTCAAATTTGTCTAAGACTAATTAAATAGTTCTCTCATTAGTTAATTGATTCACTTGAGCCCAATATAAAAATTACCCAAGACAATTAACTAATCAACTAATTAAATTTAATTGACCCAACACATTATTCTAGCCAAAATAAAGAATTAATCAAACTCTTGGAATAATTCTTCCATTTTTAAATTCACCCAATAAACTCATATAATAAATAAATTTACTAAGGCTACTTGAGTTGCTCTAGGGATCAAAAGACATATTATTCTGAGCTATTAAAATGACCAAAATACCCCTACTAACAAATAGATGTATTTTATCATTTTAAATATTTCATTTATTGCCATATAAAAATATTGACCTAAAAAATAATATTGCAAATGTAGTGTGTAGGATCTACAAGTGAAATGACGAAAATATCTCTCTACTTAACATGAGTCATTGAGATAGGAAAAATATACTAACACCTTTGTCAATGACATCTATCACCCTTTGATAATTAGTTTGATAATCCGTGACTTTTAGTATATACCCACTTATCTCAGGAAGTTACCTTAAAGTATACATACTTAGTCATACTTCCCAGGATACTAGATTATTTAGATTATTCTGGACAATCATAGGGGTGTTATATCTTCACATAATGAAGTATAGAAACTCTATTGTATACGTCGATCTTAGTTAACTTGAGTCAAATGCCCAACGTACAATGTTATTGGCCTTGTGTTAAGACCTCACCCATTATACATCAAAATGCACAAGTCCAGCTTCACTAGACCACCAACTTATACTCAGGTCTTAGAGTACTCGTCCACGTAGTAGTTGTGATAAACTAATCTTTATTTATTTTAATACTTCTATAAAGATTATTATTGTATGGTACAGTTCTATGTATTCTAAATAGACTTACACTATTAGTGTAAGAGGACTACTCACTGATTAAAAGTAAACTATTCCCCGTTTAGAAACCAAATTATAATGATCTAAACCTTGATAAAGTGCCTAACTCTATCAATTGATCATGAACAATTTTTTGCTTGTATGTTAGTAGTCCATAATCCATACCCTACTGCGAAAACATGACCCAATAACGTAGATTACTTACTAATACATTTCGACCTTAATGTGCAATATATGTAAACAAACAATCATTAATGAATGAAATATTTTATTAATTTCCAAAATACAAAAATACATAATCCATTTTGAGTATACATTCTAATAATCTCCTACTTGCGCTAAGTAGACCCCTATAACATCTAAGTGTCCTAGGAATATCTTCTCCATTAAAAACCTGGTAAATGGGTTTGCCAAATTGTTCAAAGAGGAAATCTGGTCAACCACTCTTTCCATTTCTAAATAAACTCTGGGATCAAGTGAAACTTCCTCTCAATATGTTTACCTTCTTATGGTTCCTTGGTTTCTTACATTATGACACACCTCTAGAATTATCGCAATATATAGTAATGGGTTTATCCATTTGTGGCACAATTCCAAGTTTTGTGTGGAAATTTTAGAGCCAAACAGCTTCTTTTGAAGCTTCTAAAGTAGCCACATAGTCAGCTTCCATGGTTAAATCAAGAATGCAAGATTGCTTAACACTCCTCTAGACAAAGTGAAAACATATACACTAGTAGATTTCCTTTTATCTTTATCCACCTAGAAGTTTGAGTCAGTGTAACAAGTAGGAACTAAATCATTAGTTCTGTATACATGCTTATAATCCCTCATTTTCTTCAGGTACTTGAGTATATGCTTTACAACTTGGCAATATTTTTCCCTTGGATTTGACTGATACCTGCTAACCATACCTGCAAATATCTAGCCTTACACAAAGTATGGCATATATGAGACTTCCCATTGTGGAGACATAAGGAATCCTACTCATCCTTTCCTTTTCTTCTTGTATCTTAGGACACTGTTTGGAAGATAAAATCAATCCAAACCCAAAGGATATAATTGTCTCTTTACATTGATCCATGCTAAACCTAACCAGTATCTTATCAATGTAAACAGATTGGAATAAGCCTAATATTCTTTGCTTCCTATCTCGAAAAAGCTTTATACCAAGAATGTACCTAGCTTTTCTCATATCCTCCATGCAAAATTGACTTGATAGCCAAACCTTTATAGATGACAATATCCTTACATCATTTCTAATAAGTAGAACGTCATCTACATAAAGTACTATAAAAAACACGTAGTTCCCATCTGCCTTCCTATATACACATAGTTCATCCATACTTTATATAAAATCATAAAACTTTACAATCTTATCAAAACGTATGTTCCATGTACATGATGCTTACCTATGTCCACAAATGGACTGCTTTAGCTTATAGACCGTATGTTCTTCGCCTTTTGCAATAAAACCTTCAGGCTGGGTCATATAGAGGTTTTCACTGAGATAACCATTTACAAAAGCTGCTTGGACCTCCATTTTCTATATCTCGTCGTCATAGACATGCGATGGCCAAGAGAATGCAAAGGGACTTAAGCATGGCAGCAGGTGAAATGATATCCTCATAATCAACCATTCTTTCTGAGTATAACCTTTTATAACTAATCGTGCTTTATAGGTTTCTACCTTTCCATTTATAATGGCCTCATCATATCTAATGGGATATTATTCCTAATAGTCAAAGGCTAACTTAAAGGCTTCTCTAGTCCATCTTTTTAGAATCCTAGATTTCCTACCACTACGACGAAATTCATTTTGTATAGGAACATCTGGCTATACCTCTTTAGGTTTCTCGACTAGGGTACTAGAAATTAAAGTATCAATCAACTTCTCTTCCAATTCCATCTCACTCGAGAACTTGGTTAATACACTTTGTTCATCCTCCAAGTATCTAGCATGCATACTCCCAAGTACCTTTTACTCTTGGGATTGATAAAAGTATCCACCACTTATTTCTTTTGGATACTCTACGAAGTAGCACAATTGTGATCTTGAATCTAACTTACTTCATTTAATAAATACATAAGTTAGACAACCCCATACCTTGAGATGATTTATAGTGAGTTTTCGTTTAGTCCATATCTCATAGGGTGTCCTAGGCTCTCACTTGGAAGTCACTAAGTTTAGAATATATGTTGTTGTTTCCAGAGCATATCCCTAAAAAGAATTTGGAAGAGGTGCATGACTCATCATGCTTCTGACTATTTTCATCAATATTCTATTTCTTCTCTCAGCTACTCCATTCTATTGGGGAGTCTCAGGTGCAGTTAGCGGAGATACTATGCCCTAATGTACTATGTTGTCCATGAATTCATGAAGGAGTTACTCTCTATCCCAGTCCGATCTTAGCTTCTTCATTAGTTTACCTATTTGACACTCCACTTCAACTTTAAACTCCTTAAATTTATTAAAGTAATTAGACTTGCACTTTATCAAGTAAAGGTAACCAAAACGCAAATGATCATCCATGAAAGTGACGAAGCATTCATATTCTCCTCTAGCTATTGTAGACATAAGACCACAAACATCAGTATGAACTAACTCAAGTATTTCCTTGGCTCTTTTCACCTTTTTAGTAAAGGACTTTTTGGTCATTTTACCCATAAGACAAGATTCATACTGTGGCCATTCTTCCAATGTCAATTAATCCAAAGATGCATTTTAGATCAACCTCTGAATTCAATTAGGATTTATATGTTCTAATCTAAAGTGACATAAATACAATTTATTTGATGTGATCTTTTCTCTTCTTATTATTAGGTTCAGTTTGAGTACTATTTATTTGATGACTAATAGGATAAATATAGAGAAAATTGTCATACATATTTTCAGAACAAGTGATATTTCTATTTCTATTAATTGAAATACCAGAATAGAATGATAAAAAATATCCTTGATTAATCAATCTTGAAATTGAAATCAAATTCTGTCTCAAACTTGAAATATATAAATATCTTTCAAAATTAAAATCATATTACAATCAAATAAAAGTTCCAATTTTCCCACTACTTCATCCCATACTTGTGCTCCATTGTCCACTCTAAGTCCATACTTTCCTCTAATGAGTTTTCTTATCTTGTTGAACCTCTGCAAGGAGTTACATATATGGTTAGTAGCTCCAGAATCAACAAACCAAGTGGATAATGATCCAACCATCAATATAAACCCTAAGTAAAGAGCAATATCTAAAGAGGACTTGGCCAAGAAGTCTGGACAATTTTTTTTTTAAATGCTCCTTCTTGCCATACTTGAAACATTTACACTTGGGCTTGTCATTCGGCTTGGATGGATTAGGCTTAGACCCCTTAAGTTGGGCCCCTATATAGTTTTAGGCCTTAATCTTCTTGAATTTCTTGGGGCTGGGCCCTAGTTCAAGAATATGAATCAGAACGAGTAACCAAAACTCTTAACACATGCTTTATTATTTTCTCAGTAGCCTAAAGTTCTTTCATTAACTCGGTCAAAGATATACTCATTTTATTTATATTATAATTTAACTTAAACCGAGAATATGAGTTTGGCAAAATCTCAAGAACCATGTCAATTTGGCTCTCATGATCGATTTTTGGCTCTAAAACCTCAGCCTTCTCGAAATAAGCAATCATTTTGAGCATATACTCCCAAACGATGCTCTCTCAACTATCCTAGTATTCATGATTACCCTAAGAGCTTCCTGCCTTACAGGCCGACTCCTATCAGCAAACATGGTGTGTAACGATACATCAATATTATGCGCAGTAAGAATATTCTCATGTTTAGATTGAAGAACATTATACATAGAAGCTAACATGTAGTATCTAGCCATCTCATCAGCTTTCTTCCATGCCTTCTTTGCCTCACGATCTTGGTCCATAGAATCTTTTCCAATTTCAGGACAGGGGTCAGTCAGAATATACTTGTAATTCTCGACAATGAGTACTATATTCAAATTCCTTTTTCAATCTACATAGTTAGGTCCAATTAACTTATTCTCCTTGAAAATAATGGACACATGATTGAAACCTGACATTTCTGTTGATTGAAAAAAAACTTCATTCAGAAAAATATTTATTTTGGAAAAACATATAAAAATGCACATTTAAAACATCATATTATTTCCATGATATAGCTAACCTATTAAAGCTATTGTCAAAACTAAGAAAAATTTAGCTCCTAGAAAAATTGACAGAGTTTCATAGGAGGGTTAACAATTTTCTAAGTTAAGCGTATAATCATCACATATTAAACTTCTTTAATAGGTAATGATTCAGAGATAATTCCACTGATAGGATGGCTACTACTCTCACGACCTACAGATAATCTAGTATTAATACCTCTAATGATAGGTTGGCTGACACTAACACATATTCTAAGCATTTAATTATAGTTCCTTCGTTAGTTCTAAATTCTTGTGAAAATCCATCCTATAGGAGATCAAGCTCAGAATGACATGAGAATATCCACAATCTCTAACATGAATCCATGTTGGAAGCTGTGGGGCCATTGGATCCCCTCTCACAATTAATCTTTTGAGAAAAATAAGTTTTTGAGAAAAACTTTTTCTTAAATTAAATATTTGGTTTTCATTAACTTTAGTAAAATCCCAAAAATTCAACCATTATTCCCAATGTTAAGGTTGAAACCTTTTAAGAGAATAAATCATGAATTTTTATTTTTACTACTTTAGTTAAAACCCTTTTTTAGACCTAAATTTAAAATACTTAAATTCAAATTATTCTTCATGTCAAGGATAAAATCCTTTAAAAGAATAAATCATGAATTTTATTTTAAATTCCTTAGTTCCCTTTTAAAACGTTTTTCTAAATCTTTTATCTAGAGCAAAATTAATTTCTCAAAAAGTTTTGCATTTGATCACAAAATTAAATAAATAGTCATCTCCCAATAATAAGCTTTTCACATGCTATTTCTATCCTTTAATTCTTATGTGACTAAATAATGGATTAAATATCCTAATAACAAAATTAAAATGATTTTGTTTAATCCTAAGGTGGTTTCTCCTTTGCAAAATATTTCCATGCAAAAATATTTCTCACCATAAATAAACCATTGCAAGAAAAATAACCTCATATGATATGGGACCCAAAAGCAAAGAAAAATTAAAAGAAAAATTGGATGGAACACATTAGAAGCTCGAACTGCACGAACCATGATCTAATTACCCAAGAAAAACAGCTCCTTGCTTGCTCCAAAATACCATAAACCTTTTCTCCTTTTTTTTTAAATTTTTTTCTATGGAATCTCGATGTTGCTCAGGCACCAATATTGTTATAAATATTCCCATAGATGAATTTAAATACAATATCAATCATCTATATCTTTCAAAACGATATGACACGAATTCTATGAAAAACGAATAACAATAATTACAAGTGCTTATATCTCCTCACACGAGATGTACATAACATCTATCCATATCAAAAACCACGAGGGATACATACAATCACAAAAGATTGAATTTTTTTTAATTAGTAAAGGAACAACCTTTCCAGTTATTAACCCTACGCATACTCCTACATTATAACTATGGCTTTAATTCCACTTGAAAGATTGCAGAAAAATAAAAAATGCAGAGGAAAATATCAAATTAAAAAAAAAAATTCCTAGACAAAATTTAGAAATACTTACTCTTAGGCCACTTAGATTGAATAACTGAAGGATTTAGGTTTGACGGAAGGTTTTGATTTGTCACGACAATTTATTCTGTAGGAATTTCGCCCAAACGTCAACTCCTTCGAATCAAACACGATGCTACCGTTTGGACTTTCAGATCATTCTCGAACCTCTATGAACTTCTACCGATGAAAGTAGAATATAACATGAAGAATTAATTTTCTTGGAAGAATATTGAGAGAGTTAATGGCGGTGAAAAACCAAGAAGAAAAAAAAAACTTTTTTCTTGTCACTATGTTCACCACATAAATTGGAAAAGCCAATTTCGTATTACATCCACAGAGCATATACCAAGAAACCAGAGCTTTCCTATTGTTTCTTGATTTTGTTTCCAAGACGTGAATCGAGAATTCACGTGACATCAGACATTAAGAAACAAACTTCATAGCATTCCTTTTTTTCTTATTTTTTGTTTCCTTTTTTCTTTGTCTACCGTGATGGTTTCCAAATCGACACCACCGAAAACAATACTTTTATAATCCTTCTAGGTGAATTGGAAACCATCACCAAAACTACAATTTCCAATCCTTTTTTTTCGTGAATTGGAAACATACCATGCATGCACTATCCAAAAGAAAAGAAAACAAACTTTCTTATATCTTTGTAATTGGAACCGTACCATGCATGATCAATGCAAAAATAAAGGAAACAAACTTTTCTTTTTATTTCCTAAAAGCATTCGGTCATTACAAGAATGCTTTTCCGCTTTTTTTTTTTTCTTTTCCTTTTCTCAATTGTCCCAGATTAATTAAATAACTCTCTTATTAATTAATTGATCCACTTAAGCCTCATATAAAAATTATTCAAGACAATTAATTAATAAAACAATTATATTAAATTGGTCCAATAAATTATTTTAGGCCAAATAAATTATTAATTGTACTCTTAGAATAATTATTCCATTATTAAATTCACCTAATAAGCCCATATATCAAATAAATTTACTAAGGTTACTTGAGCTATTTTGGAGACCAAAAGACATATTATTCTTGGCTGCTAAAATGACTAAAATATCCCTACTAATAAATAGTTGTATTTTTATCATTTTAAATATTTCATTTATCACCATATGAAAATATTAACCCTGAGAATAATATTGCAAGTGTAGTGTCTTCGATCTACAGGTTAAATAATTAAATACCCCTTGATACGTGTTTTTTGTGTAGAAAATATTACTCACAAAGCCCACAATCAATCAAGCTTTAATTAAAGTGCTAACTACTAAAATCACATATACGGGCAAGTATACCCATTATATAATATAGGGAATAGCAATTATCGAATCCACAAGAATTTGGGCTTCCACCTTACTTTACCTAAATCTTTATTGTTTAGCCAATAAAATAAGAAGATAGTATAAATAACCAACTAACCTAATATACCAGATAATAAATCAAGTCCACAAAAAAAAAAAAAAAACCCCACAAGGATAATTAAGGAGTAAGAATAAGGAGAAAAGATATGTAATGTAGAGATATCTCAATTTCTTGACAAGTGAAGAAAATATCTTTCAACCAATTGATTCCACACCCCAAAGTACCAATACGAGTTTCAAAAGCAAATTCTAATCATTTCCCAAATCATGAAATTCCTATTCTTAGTCTAATTAAAGGGCATACTCTACCTCCCTAATTAAAACTAATAAGCATTAAAAACAACTCAATTAAACCATTAATGTCCCTATACTCTAGGCAACAATAACGTCTTTTAGAAGATCTAATACCCTTATACTCTAGGTGATATCAATCTCTCTTTAATTACTAAGTCTTTCCCTTTACTTCGTTTCCGAAGTCCATTAAGAGATCAAAAGATAGTGAATTAACTAGTGTAGAATAATTAATTCAACTCATAAAATCAAGTAATCAAATACTTAGAATTGGAATTCAACAAGTTTAGAATTAATTCAACACAAAATCATAAAGTAAAAATATCATCAATTACAATTAAAACATATAAATCAAACTTTAACAAAATAAAATTTCAAAGAAAGTAAGAAAAAAAACTCATAGACAAGTGTAATCCCCTTCTCTTTCACAATCTTCTTGATAGAGCACCTCTTCTTCTCCGAGATTTCCTTGATCCTCCTTGTTCTTGATGTTTCTCTAGGAGTTTTCTAAATATTTTACATTGAAAAATTGAAAACTACTTTTTACAATGTTATTCTGTTGTATTTACGGGAGTTCTAATTGCCGAAAAGTGCCTAAAGAGCCCTTTTTCCATGGTTGTAAGAGTTCCGACAAGAATCTAACTGAAATTGCCAAAATCTGCTTGGAAAAAAAAACCCGCTGCCTTAGGTTGGTGCACAGTCGACGTTGGCCGTGCCTCCATGGTAGCACCATTTTCCCAATGAAGGGTCAACACTGGTTGTGCTCTACACGGCTGGAACCAGCTATGCTCTGTGCGCCCAACGATTTTGCTTCATTTTTCATCACATTCTACATAAAATCATCAAAATACTTTTTCAAAGATAAAATATCAAATATGAAGGAATATGACTAGTTATTACATCAAAAGTATCACAAAATATCCTCAAATAACTAGAAAAATATAGGTAAATTTTGCACCCATCACCCTTTTACGTAGCACCCATTATTGAGATAGGAAAAATGCACTAACATCTCCCATCCTTTGATAACTAGTCCAATAATCCCTGACTTCTAGTATGTACCCACTTATCTTAGGAAGATACCTAAAAGCACATATACTTAGTCACGCTTCATAGGGCCCTGGATTATTTAGATTATCCCAAACAATCACAATGAGGTGATATCTTCACGTAATAAAGTATAAAAACTCTATTGTATAATTTTGTCTAAATTAACTAGAGTGATACACCTAACGTATAAGATTATTGGCCTTGTGTTAAAACCTCACCCATCATACATCAAAATGCATAAGTCCAACTTCACCATACTACCAACTTATACTCAAGACTTAGGGTACTCGTCCAAACAATAGCTGCAATAAACCAATCTTTATTTATTTTTGTACTTTTATAAATATTATTATCGTGTGATCCAATTCTACGTATTCTAAATACGGTTACACTATTAGCGTGAGTAGACTACTCACTGGTTAAAGGTAAAGTATTCTCTATTTAGAAACCATAGTGTAATGATCTAAATCTTGATAAAGTGCCCAACTTTATCAATCAATCAAGAATAATTTTTTGCTTATGTGTTAGCAGCCGATAATCTACACCTTACTATGAAAGCACGATTCAATCACGTAGATTACTTACTAATACATTTAAACTTTAATGTGTAATATATGTAAACAAACAACTGTGAATAAATTAAACATTTTATTAATTTTTAAAATATAGAAATACATAGTCCATTTTAGGTATACATTCCAGTAGAAGAAATCGTATGAAAGTCTCAAGTGGTAGAGCTTTACTGGTAAAAAGTAAGTTCACCAAGAAAAATGCGAGAAAGGTCAAAAACAAAAAGGCTAAGCCTGCAACAATATCTAATCTCCTTTATGGAAGAAATCACCAACACCTATCACTTTAAAGGACTTTATTCTAAGGGAATTATTTGCTGAAAGACTCAACATTATCTCGTGCTATGCTATACATGCTGAGGAAAATGAAGAAAATAATAATAAGTGTATAAAAGATGGAGATAAGGAGAACATTTGATTCTTTAGAAAATCTTAGTAGTTATGTGGCTGAGATCACATTCACTAATGATGACTTACTACTTGGTTTGATGCCTCACAATAGACCACTATTTGTGACTGGCTATGTGCAAGAGCACAAAATGAATAGATTATTATCATATGGAAGATCTAGAGTGAATATTTTACTTTTGAAGACATTAAGAGATTTAGACATTTCTTGTTGGAGATATGCCCTAAACAATTTGTTTCTGTCATTCAGTATTTTTGCAATAAATATGAGGCAATTATTTTCATGAATAGTATATTTTGCTTTATGGTCATGAAGTATGTGTCTTAATAGTACAACCCTATAGCAAGTAGACTGACTATTCTTAAAATATCCCTAATCGATTATTAGTGGTGGAATAATAATAAATTAAGATTACTATATTTATGACTTAATGGCTATGTTTTACTAGTCATAGATATATGGGATATCAAGTTAAAACATAAATAAATGTTATGAAAAATTGTATTGGGCATGACCAACTATAAGAATAACTCATGGGACATGTCATAAGTACTTCTCTTCTAAACTATGATATTATATGTCCTTTAACTTGAATTCATTATTGTTTCCTACATAGTAGATTCTATATCTTGACATTATCTTAAGTTATCTTTAATCAGATAATTAAATAAGTCTACCGTTGGATTTAGAATTTGTTAGGGAGAGGAATGTGAATGAAAGTGAAGGAATTTTTCCCTCTCATCTTTGAGAGAGTTATTCATGAGCCTCTTGATGAGTTAAACTGTTAAAATACATGGTCGTGCTCGAATATATCAATTAGAGATTTTGATATCATTTGTTTGAATAATTTACTTAGAGATCAAGAAATAGTTGATTAAGATATATAAGAATGACATGTTCCATGCCTTATATTTAATCAGAATATCGTGAGACAAAAGGACTAAATATCAAATTGTGATTTGGTTCAAAGAGATCACTAATATTCATTTTAACCTAGATAGTTATAATATTTTCTTAGAAACCATTTATAACTTGTGGGCCATATAAATGTGTTTTAGGCATACTACTAATGTTAAATAAACCTATAGGGTCACACATTAAGTGAATAAATTAAATTATTTTTCTGGTGACCAGGTTTGGTGTATTTAAAAATGTCTTAGTTCATCAAATCTACATAGATGTCTAAATTTAATGTATCTGGAACTGTGTCAAGATTTATAGTATCTAGAAAAATGTCTAGATTCAATGAATCTAGACAAGTGTCCACATTCGATGTACCTGGAAGACATCCAGATTAATTTACCAAGGATAATTTGAGAAGCGATCCATATCTATTTGAATTTGAGTTTGAAAAGATATGATGTGATATCTAAAGAAATCAATCGAGAATAAGACTCTAAAACTGTTTTAAAGTCTTCGATGGGTTTCAGGTCTTATATGATAAAACCCCAGCCGTCTGACATTTATTTGATCTATCTTGTTTCTCTGGGTTAGACATAAGAAAAAATACTAGAAAAAAAACCTCATTCCATGGGCGCTAGTGCATCCCCAGTAAAGATCAAAGTTTGCTGTGTCAATCCATAGAAGACGTTAGCAACAAGCAGCATCTATGGTCTGATCTGATTAGAGCCAATGCATGACATCTTTGAGGTACTTAGAGTCCAGAAATTCCATCAGTGCCTAATTGATGTATTGTGATTAATCTTTGTTGATATATGTGATATATCCTTGATCGATGACTCCATTTATGATTACGAGCATGATAATATGTTTTACTTTCTATATATATAATATGAGAGTATTATAGAATGGTTTTCACGTCTTTATTAAGTTCTACTCAGTCGCGTCTATCTATGCTCAAACTAGTAACCTAATTAGATTGTCTAATCACAAGGATTTCACCACACTATCAAATTTAAATTTTTTTTTTTAAAAAAAATTGCAAACTGACAGAAATTATGTGCTTATGGGTTTTCATTTGAGGCTGTTTAATTCGATTAAACGAAGGGAGAATTTTTCAGTTTATAATCGGCATTCATTATATGGAGCGAATGTTAATTTGATTAATGTTCAGAAAATGGAAGGTAGAATCTCATTTGATGAGAATAAAAAAAATATATAGTTTTTCTTCTAGAGGCAACACCCCCGAAGACCCCCGCGAGGGGCACTGCCCCCGAAGACCCCCACCCACTGACCGACCAGCGAGACTGTCGGCAGAGGCACTATCCCTAGGACCCGTCTAACTATTTGTTGAATATTATTCGTTAGAATATTTTGATTGTTTTTGTGGTTTGTTCTGAGTAGTGCATAGCATAGCTCATTTTACCCAATGTGATTGGTAGGTTTTATTTTGGTTGTTTCTGGTTGTAATATTTTAAATACGGCCTACGTGTTGTTTTTTATTGTTGTAAAATTGTAATTACTTTCAAGAATTAGAATTATTTTATTTTGCTATTCAATGTAAAAGATGACGTAGACCTACAATTACAACCAACGAGAAGTATACTCTAGGCATTGGAGAATGCTCAAGGAGTTTATTTACCTAAATTGACCACTTTGATCTTCACTGTGCTCATGGAGATCAATATAGGTTATGGGTCATGCTATGTCACTTTTATTTATGTTTTATATGCATATATGTATGTTTATTTTGTGCCTACTACAATCAATTTTTTTTTTAAAAAAAAATTAAGTTTTAAAATGCCTTCCAAAATCAAACACTTGTCATTACTTGGATCATCACATAGTTATTCTTGCCAAAGTAGAGATTATCTAAGTGAGCCAATATGGAAAATGATTTTCTATATGTTTGATATGGTTTGATATAACTGGGCTATCAAAATAGTTTTGGGCTATATGAGATTTTTAGCCGGCACATTTGATGTCAATCTCATTAATTTGGGTTTTATTTAATTGTAAGATTAAACTCAAAGCTTACTTATGATTAAAATAAAATATTTTATTTAAAAAAAAGTTTTTTACCCACTAAGAAACATCAAAATGTTAAATTTTTTTAAAAAATTACTTTTAGCGAGATTTTTCATTAAGGCCTCAAAAATTAATTACTTTGCATATTATTGAATATAGATAATAGCAACAAACAGTTGGAATAACTCATTGTGATCTGTACTCGAGAAGAATAAGCTTAGTGGAACAAACTTTCTTGATTGGGTACGCAACTTAAGAATTGTTCTTCAGCAAGAAAAAGCTCTATATTCTTGATAAATCTATTCTGCTTGAACCAGTAAATAATGCCCTGAGATTTGAAAAATATGTTTATAGCAATCATAAAGATGACTCTAATGATGTCACTTGCCTCATGCTAGTTACAATGAACTCTAAACTTCAAAAACAGTTTGAAGAAGTAAAGGCATATGATATGATAGTACTTCTCATGGAAATGTTCTAAGAGTGTTACACCCCGCAACCTAGGCCCGCCAGGGCCGGGGATGTCGCCCCGTCCAACGGATAAGGGGTCTTTATAACTAGGTCACACAAATAAAATAGCGAAATAAAAATAATACTTTAACTTAAAACTTATTACAACCCAAGAATAAATCCAAGAATATATCCATAAATACCAAAAACAAATCCATAATAAAATTTATCTACTCTCATCTCCCCAAAGCATTACACAAAATAAATTATCATCAAAAATCTTCCAAGGCAGACAATATCTAGCTACTCATCCCCACAACAGGATCAACTTGAAATCATGGTAAAAATGGTGATGAGACAAAAATCTCAGTAAGTCCGTGTGTGCTTTGAGTGTTGAGTGAAAACAGTTCTTGAATGCAAAGTATAAAATCTTTATAAGAGAATTACTGGCAAGCAATAAATATTAGTTAAAATCAAGAGTGGCATTTTGGCTTCCAACCATACATAATTATTAAAATCAACCACTCAAAAGAAAGGATCATGGGTTACCACACGTTGGGCCCCATAACCAATCAGAATGCCAACACTTTGTGCAGACTAATAAAAAAAGGTAGGTGATCGGCCTACCGGGCAAGATACTCCTCTTTCTCTATACCCAAACAACAACCGGGTGTCCATTACGGAAAAACACAGTCACTTGACTGAAATAAAAATTGCTAGCTCAGACCGGCACGACCTACTGAACTGACATCTTATCCGGGAGGGACTCACCCCTCAGAGGTGGCCACCTACTGAGAGACTCACCCTAACCCTTCAAATACTAGTCCTAGTAGTCCACCCTTATTGAGTACTCAATGAACATATCCCACTTGGGAAAAATGAACAAAATACAGTTTCACATGAAAATGGCAATTAAGGGTTTCCAAAATCTTTGTCAAAATCAGTTTTAGAAAGAATTTTGAGTTTGAGTAAATCTGCTTATTGATTTTCAAATAATTCATTTAGCTGAAATAAGGAAGAAGTCAATCCTCAATTGCCTTTACAGAAATGAGTGTCTATGTACTCTATATTTGGCCTGCCATAATAAACATTTTACATCAATCAGGTTTTATGCAGGAGCTTACCTGATCCTTAGCTCGAGATAAAATAAAGATCTTTAATCGCTGACCCAACCCCACTTGGGGTAAATATAAATCACAATCAATCTCAAGCCAAGATCCACTTTCACAAATAAAACTAACTCAACTCACTACTACCATGATCCTAGTGTCCCAAGCTTTAAGGCCAAATAATAAATAAAAGGTTTATAAACTAAGTCTAATTTGATATTTAAAATAATTAGAGTTTTGGGAAATAGGTACTAATAAGTTGAAGGTTTAAATCTTGCTAAGAAAGATTTAGAGTTTATTTGATGAAGAGTCCTAGGTGGTATTAGGTAAAATAATGATTTATCAATAATTAATTGTTTGAAAATAATTTCTAACAAAAATTAGTTGAAAATAAATTTTAATGGGTTTTGATTGAAAGCTATTAAATAAATTTTAACAGGTTTTGATTAAAAGAAAGATAATGAATTTTAATGATATTTATGAATATAAGACTTACAAATTTAATATATTTACTTATTATGATTATTTTCATAAAAGGCTTTATTTTATATTATCATTTTATTTAATATCTATATATATTTTATTTTCTAGTAAAGCTATTATTTATTTGACTAAAATATCCTTATTATATATATAATAATCCAAATCTACCCTTCCTAGGGTTTTTCGAAATTCCTAGCAAAAATTCATAATATTGAACATTTTATTGAAGAAATAAAATTTTGCTTAAGGACAACTAGATCATGATCATAATTCTATTGCTAACCACAATCATGAACATATACACCCTTTCAATTCATTAAATCATCCAAATCATGCATATAGGCATAGATCTAAATTTACTAAGGCATGATCCAACCTCTACTAGCAAAAACATAATCATGGCTTTAATGATCATACACGAATATAAATCCTATTCACCATAAGTGATATAATCTCTAGCATACTTGATCACAAAGACATGGAGACATGCATTAAACTCTAAAATCACCATAATATCATCCAAGATAAATCATCACATGCATCAACCCCAACTCCATCATATACACACATCCATTCATGCTTCGAATTCAACTCATCACAACAACACATGCTTAAACCACAATCATAGCCCATCTCTTTCTAGTATCACTCTAGAGACATGAATCTAGAGTCTAAAAAGAGGGTTGAAGGGACTTACTTGATTGGTGAGTACCTTGAAGGAGTTTCGAATGGATCTCAACTCCTAGATGCCTAGATTCGTCCAAGAGAGATGAAGAAAGCATGGCCATTAGTGAAGAGCCATTCGGCCAAGAAGGAGAGAGGTTCGGCCAAGAGAGAGAGAGAGAGAGAGAGAGAGAGAGAGAGAGAGAGAAGAGAAGAAGAGAATCCATTAGCATGATTATTCATATATATATTCATTAGAGATCAAAGATTAGAGAAGATGAAGTTGTTTGAACAAACCTACCTTGAAGGTGTTCTTGAGCCTTCACAAAATTTCTGATTTTTTATCCAAAAGAGCAAGTTGGATTTTGGAGTTTGATGTTAAAAATGGTATGGATGGACTCACGGCAGTGAGTAGATGAAATTTGGAATTTTTGGAAGAAGTTTGAAGTAGTTTGGAGAGGTATTAGGCAAAAGAAATGAGTAGGTATTCTTGGTGTTCTATATGTGCTTGAAGGTTGAAAAGAATGGAGGAATTTTGATTAATGCTGGCCGAAATTCTGAGGGAGAGAGTGACTGAATTGCTAGAGTGTTTTAGGTAGATGATTCTGATTTAAAAGGAAAAAGGAAAGGCTGGTTGTTGAAATCCTAAAAGAATATTTTGGGAATCAAATTTGGAAACAAAATATAGCAAGAATATCTTGTTCAATGGAAGCTTTTTGGAAGCTGTTATGGCCGACTGCTGCCTAGGATTTCTGTTGGACGAAAGCTGGTTGAAAAGAGGGGGTACAATGGTGAAGGAAAGGTCTGGTTGTTTAAGGGACATTTTATGGAAGGTTGCTAAATTAATATGGCTGGAATTTTGGTATCCAATCAAGGCAGGATTGCAGTGATTTGCTGGAGATATTTTCGGGCAGCCATGTCTGATTTTCGTGCAGAAGCTTGGGAAAGACAATGGAGTTCAATTCATGGCTGTTTAAGAGTGGTTTGTGCAGAAGAAAGATGAAACTGGCCAGGGCTAAATTAGGAAACAAAGCTGGAAAATTACTGCACAGAATTTTCACTATTGCTGGTATTTTTCTAGGTAGTTTCGGCTGCCATTTTCCAACCAGGTTGCAGGGAGTTCAAAGGAGATTTCAGAGGCCTTCCATGGCTGGTTTCCAGCCTACTTCATGGAGGAAAAACGTGGCTAAGGAGTTAGGAGAAAATTGAAAGAAAACAGCTTGGTTTAGGACCACCAAAGTTGTGATTTTGCCTAGAAATTTTCTGGTTTTGCAGAGCATTTATGCAGCCCGAAATAAACTAGAAAATTTCAGATTTTAAGCTGATCAAAAGAGCTGGCAGCATTTGGGATGGAATAATGGTTGAGAATTTTGACATCTTGAAGGCACAAGAAGCTGGAAAAATTTCAGTTTATTACATGAAGGAAAATGAACCTAGCTAGAGTGAAATTTTAGAAGGTTCACTAGGGGAATTAATTCTCTTGGAACCTTTCCCATCCCTTCCACATTTTTGGTCCATAAGATGTCTTTCACTAAGACATTTTGAACCTTCAAAGCCACAACACTTCACTGAATTTTCTGGAATGAAATTTGCTAGAACAAATTTGACCAACCTAATGAATAGAGAATTAGGAGAAATTAAAGATCAAGAAGAAATGAATTCCCTTAGGAATTTTTGTGTAGGGTAAAAGAATAGGATTATAGTACTCCTATCATGTCTCCCATAGGACAACATCTCTACTCTACCCTAAAGCTCTTAAGGCTGAAAGTACCACTTTCCAAGCAAAAATAAAATTTAATCATGCTAAAGCTCTAATGATGGAATTTGAACCCATGACCTCAAGAATTAATTCTAAAGCTCTAACCACTACACCACAACAACTCTTGTTCTTATTTTCTCTCTAAAATATTTTTTCTATTTAATCCTCGAGCTATCTCCCTATTTTCTCCTCAGGCAAAAATTACCATTTTACCCTTCTTTCTCAATAATCATAACCAAGCCCTCTAGACTATAAAAGACAAATCCAAAGCACGTAAAATCATATAAAAATATATTTAAATATGCAATAAAATATGATATGCATCCCAATCCCTTTACTCTAAGGTTGGTTTCAACTGGGGTTTCACAAAGAGCAAGCACGTCAAGAAAGGTTTGACACATATAAGGCATTAAATGCATGTAAGATGGTTTTTGGTGCCTAATTGAGTGCTCATATCCTTAAAGTGAAGGGCTATCTTAACCATATTGAAGAGCTTAGTGCTTCAGTAAATCATGACATGGCTACAGATTTAATCTTGGGCTCTTTACCTCCAAAGTATAACCAATTTGTCATGAATTTTAACATGCATAATATGGAGAAACCCATCACTGAGTTGCATGGGATGCTAAAATTGTTGGGATGTATGCCCTCTTAGACTAGGTTTCTGATGTAATTTTGACTTGTATTAATAAAAATATTTTTCTCAGAATTTGTTTGTGAAATCTCCTTTATATTTGTACATGATTTTATTGAAAAAAATCCATTGTGTTTAAATAAATTGTTCATGTGAATATAGGTCTTTCACAGTAAGGTATAGACCATGGGATACTTAACACATAAACTACTATTCTTGATCGGATGATGAGAATGGAAATCTTATCATGGTAAGGTTATTGTGTTATGAATTCTAAATAGGGAATGGCTTACCTTTAGCCAAGAGTAGTCTTCTCATTTCATAACACAAGCATATTTCGAATATGTAGAACAGGACCTATAGTAATGGTTTCTAAAAGTACTATGTGATAGAAACCTAGACTACTACTACTATAGCGTGGACTTGTACTCTACATGTAACACCCCACTACCTAGGCCCAACAGGGCCGGGGATGTCGCCTCGTCCAAAGGACAAGGGGTCTTTATAACTAGGTTACATGAAAATAAAATAAAACAAAAGATTTTAAAATTAAATTTATTACAACCCAAAAGATAAATACTAGCAAAAATCCAAGATAAATTGTTTGCAACAATCTCTCAAACAATACTTAAAGTAAATAACAAGAGTCTTCAAGCAAGGCAACATTCTAGCTAATGATCTCCACAGCAGGATCTTCCTGAAAATATAGCATAAAAGGTGGTGAGATAAAAATCTCAGTAAGCCCGTGTGTGCTTTAAGTGTTTCAGGTAAAATAATTCATGTATGCAAGTTGTAAAAGTTTCATAGGGAAAAGTGCTGGCAAGCAATAAATAAGTGTTAAAAATAAAGAGTGGTGTTTTACTTTTCAAATCATACATGTGCACAATAAATACAACCACTCAAATGGGTAGCCATGGGTTACCACACGTTGGGCCCCATGACCAATAACAGTCAGAATGCCACACTTTGTGCAATGCTGACAAAAGGTAGGTGTACGGCCTACCGGGTGAGATACTCCTCCATCTCTACACCCAAACTTACCGGTTGTCCACTTCGGAAATACACAGTCCACATGACTGAAACTTGCTAGCTCGGACCGGCATGACCTACCGGACTGGCGTCCTATCCAGGAAGGACTCACCCCTCAGAGGTGGCCACCTACTGAGAGACTTACCCTAACCCTTCAAAGACTAGTCATGGTGGTCTACCCTTATTGAGTACTCAACGTTGATTGTTCCCCTTGGGAGAAAATTGATCAAAACTTTGTTTTATTTGGAAATAGCAATTAAGGGTTTCCAAAAGTCTAGTCAAGTTGGGTTTTAGAAAAAGTCTAGATTTGTGTAAAACTGCTTGTTCAAGTTTCAAATGATTTGCTTGATTGAAAAAAAAAAAAGAAAAAAACAGTCCTTAATTGCCTTTACAAATAATGTCCATATACATTGCATTTGCTTGCCACAATAACTTTTGGTCTTCACAAAACTCCGTGCAGGAGCTTACCTGCTTCTTTGCTTGCTCTACTCAAAAGTCTTCCAAGGCTGACCTAACCCCTGCCTGGGGTAAACACAAAACATAAGGTCACATTCAAGCTATACTTGCCTTACATAAATAATTCTTAGCTCATCTGATGACAACCATGTCTAACCATGACCTTAATGTCCTAAGCTTTAAGGCTAGATGCTGAAGAATTTTATAAAATAAGTCTAGTTTGATAAGTTGAAATAACTAGGGGTTCTAAAATAATTGTTAATAAATTATAGACTCAAATAATAATTCTTGAGTGTTATTATTAATAAATAAACCAAGGTTTGAATTTTAAATATTATTAAATCTTATTTAATATTAAGAAATGGTAATTTAAAAATAGCTTTATTATAAATAAATAATAAATTAAATAAATAATAATTTTTAATTAATTTCGAAGAGATAATCAATAATTAATAATAATTAAAATTTATAAATAAATTATTTTAAATTTTCATTTAATAAAAATATTAATAGTTTGATTTAATATTCTAATCCAAATCCCCTAGTGTTTCGAATTTTTGAAGAAAAAATATAGTAGTAATTTTAATTTATGTAATAAAATTTATTGATGAATATAACTTAGAATTAACAAGAAAATAATCTTGCATCATGGTCTCCCTATTGCTAGAGAAGATTCATGATCCCATTCTCCATCATCAAACAAGAAATTAATCTATTCATGAACAAACACTTGAACTATCCCATACTATCACATGGCCAAAAATCCTACTAAGCATAATCATCAATCATGGTTTCCATGGAAAATAAGATCATAAAAGCCTAATCACCTTAGGTGTCATAATATCTAATCATGCTTCAACATCCATTAAATTCATCAAGCATGAAGAACATAAATTGATTCGAAAGGAAAACACATACATCCTAGTCAAATACAACCATCATCATGGCATAACTCCATCCCCTAATCCACATGCATATATTCAATCTCCCAATCATAATCTATTTCTCTATCATCATCTAGGAGACATGATTTCAGAATTTAATAAGAGAAATTTAAGAATGAATACTTGATTGTCGAGTCCTTTGGTGAAGACAAAAGAAGGTCCACGCGCGATGGAATGACTTAAATGGTCCAATGAAACAACATCCATGGTTGATGGTTTGATCAACCATTTTGGTTAGGAGAGAGAGAGAGAGAGAGAGAGGGCATTAGATAGGTGTATTAAGAATTGAATGGAAGAAGATGAACAAGAAGGTTGTTCTTGTTTTACCTTGTTGATGTTCTTGAGGTCTTCAAGAAAAACTGATTTTTGATCCGGTTGAAAATTCTTGTTTGCGAGATTTTGTGTTATAAATGGAAGAAATGAAGTCTAGGGATTAAGTAGAGATGATCTGGATTATTTGAGAGTGATTG
Organism: Voacanga thouarsii; assembly: GCA_026120185.1. NCBI lineage: Eukaryota > Viridiplantae > Streptophyta > Magnoliopsida > Gentianales > Apocynaceae > Voacanga > Voacanga thouarsii. The sequence continues at coordinate 1,803,538 of JANUWF010000328.1, forward strand.
GAGGTGTTCTAGAGTAGGTTTAGGCTTGAAGAAGTTTAGTGTGTGTTCTTGGTGTTCTTGGTGTTTTAGGTGAAAATGGAGAGAAATTAGAAGAAGTGCTGCACGATTTCTGCTAGAAGGCTGGCCGAATGGTAGGGTGTGATTGAGGGTTTCGGTTTTCAGCTTTGTGAGAGAGAGAAATCAGATTTTATTTTAAATTTAAATGGAGGAAATGGTGGAGATGTTTAAGGTAAAAGATCAGCTATGGTGTTTGATCAAGAGAGGTGTCTAGGGACTTTAATGGTGTCGGCTGGAACAAGAATGTTTTGCTGAAATGGTTGGGGGTTAATGTTGCTCAAGGCTGGCCGAAATTCAGTCCTTAAAGGCAGAGAAAATTCTGGTTATTTCAGCTTAATGCAAGAGTGATTTATGGGAGTGAAATTCTGAAATTATTTGAAGTTCAAATGGAGTTTGAATGGAGTGATCTTAGGAGTGTTTTGTGGTGCAGCTATGGAGTCCTTATGCTTCAAGGTAAGTGTGGGTTTAATGGTGTTCAGAGTATGGCTGAGCAAGGCTCAATTCTACAGAGATTGAAGGTGACTTTCGGTCCTAGGCTAGAAAGGAACAAGGCTGGAAAAATTCTGTTCAAGTGTTCATGGCTTTTCCGAAAATTACAGAATTTTGGTACAGGATTTTCGCACCTTCTTGGCTCGGTTTTTCAGAGGTTCTTCAGGGTTGTTTGAGGGTCTTCCAAGGGTGGTTTTTTAGCCTCATTTCTGGACAAATGCAGAGAAGTTTGCAGGCTTGAAGATGAACTAAAAACAGCTTCATTTCCTTGATGAAGAGCTGCGAATTGCCCAGAAAAATTTCTGGTTTGGTGCTGTTTTGTGCAGTCTGAAAATTGCACAATTTTTCCAGCTTCCAAGCCACTTGAAATGACCATTTTCTTGGCAGCAAATGGTTGGGTTTATGGCCTGAATTTTCGAAGAGAAGGGCTGCAACAAATCTGGAAAATTTCCAGATTTCCCACCACTAAAGCATGAACATCTTGAAGATAGATTTGAAGGTCCTTCCATGGTGATTGATTTTCTCTTGGAACCTTTCCTATTTCCCCTCCTATTTTTTGGTCAACCTCCCTTCCCCAAAGCTGATTTTCGAAATTCAAGGAGAAGAAATTATCACAGAATTTTTCTGGAATTCAAAGAAAAAGATTTAATGGATTTTAGTTTATTTGAGTTATGAAAATGCTAGGACAAAGCTAGAGGTAATAAGTTGGACAAGAATTCTTCTAGAATTCTTTTAGGACATGAGGATAAGATTAGGACATTCTCTTCATGTCTCCCTTAAGACAATCATTCCTATTTTCATGGAATGCAAGAAAACAAAAATTCAAACTTAATTAAGATAATCATGGTAAAAGCTTAAATGGTGGGATTTGAACACATAACCTTAGAGATTAATTCCAAAGCTCCAACCACTAAACCACAACAACTCTTGTTCTTGTTTTCTCACCCACATATTTTTCTTATCTACTCCTCAAGCTATCTTCCTATTCTGACCTCTAGCAAAATTATCATTTTACCCCTCCTACTCAATAAGTATAACTAAGCATTTAAACCTATAATCCACGATTCTAAAGCCCATAAAATCATTCAAAAACATATATATTCATGCAATATAATATGATATGCATTCCCGTCCCCCTTACTCTAAGGTTGGCTTTAGGTGGGGTTTCACACTACAGCTTGAATATAAGTTGGTAGTCTGACGAAGTTGGAAGCATATGCTTTGATATACTATAATTGAGGTTTTTTAGAAGGACCAATATACTTGTATGTTGGGTATATGTAACTAGTAAGTCAAGACAGACTTGTACAAGATAGTGTCTATATTATATCGCCCCTTGTAGTTGTCCGAATGATCAAATTATCTAGGGCCCTGGGAAACATGACTTGGATATTGGCTTTAGGGAAGCTCTCTTGGAAAGCGAAAATATTCCAAAAAGTCATGGATCATTGGACTAGAAGCCTAAGGATGATAGATATCTTTTTTAGAGGTATTAGTACACTCTTTTCTCTCTAAATGCACGGTGATGTGTAGAAGGGTATTTTAGTTATTTCACTTAACATAGCATTGTCCTTGAGGTCAATATTTTCTTATGGTGATATTAGAAAATATTTAAAATGTAAAATATAGCTATTTATGTAGTGAGGGTATTTTGGTCTTTTTAGTAGCCAAGACGATGTGTCTTTTTGGTCCCGTAAGTCCTAATTATTTTAGGTTGAGGAAATGGTCATAATAAAAAAAATACATTTTATTCTGAAAGTCTAATTTATTTTTAGACTAGAATAAAATAAAGGAACGAGAGAATTAATTTTATTATCTAGTTTAATTGGTTAATTAATTATTCAAGACCTAAACCCAGATTGAATAATTTGAAAAAATTAACTTAGGCCTAAACTAATTAGTAAAAGGCTTAAATAATTATTTTAGTTTATTTTAGCTCATTAATTATTTATTAAATTATTTTAATAGGCTCAAAAAATAATTAATTAATGATTATTATTTTAGGGCTCATTGGGTCCAAGGAAAATAATAAGTTAATTATTGCCCAATAGTCTGGACTAAAGGGTTATTTTCATTCACGGAACAAAAGAGTAAAAGTTTAATCAAACCTCTTCTGTTGATAGTCTCCAAGTGTTTTAAAATATCAAAACCGCGGTATTTGGTTATATGAAATTGTGAAGAAGCCATAAGAGACAAATGCACGAAAGGAAAAAAATACTCTCAGATTATTTTTCTTTCTTCTCTCTGCTCTCTCTCACTCTCGTTTGTTTTTCTTCTTTTTGTTCTTCTTGATTTTGCTAATCAATAGAAAAGAATCAAGAAGCGTCATTCCTCGCTTGAGTTGTTTCACCAACTTGATTGGGCGGTGGAATATTCTGAGAAGCGAAGAGTTTCACGTTCATCCCATGGAGGAGTAGAAGATTGGCAGGTTATCAACCGGAGACATTGTCTAGAGTTGAAGCTGTTTCAGTTGTCCGCTCGACATCTACTTCACAACCAAACAGACCAAAGACAAGTAAAGGTATTGTGTTTTTTACCTCCACTGCACCGTGTCTGTTGTTTCTCTATTTTTCTATATAGCATGCATGGCTTCTGCTTCTTGTTCAGAGCAACAAGTGGTATCAGAGAGAGCTATTTTGAAAGGCGTAAGATTAATGCATGCTAGATAATAAAATTAGAAAGACTAATTTGATGAATACCATGAGATCATTTGCTGTTTTGGTATGGGGTAGTTTCTCTGTAAACATCAACATTGAGGTATAGGAGGCTCTGTAAAAATTTTATGCTTTGATTAGTTTTCAGGTAATCCCGATTTAAAAGGGTATAGGCGGATGTGGTGCTTATTTTTTGTTGAAAAATGTAACAAGAATCTGCCTAGATGGATCGCGAACGAAGTTAACAGAGTTCTGGAAAAAAAAACGCAAAAGAAACAGAGAGAAAGAAAAAGGATCGTGGAGAAGACGATCAACCAAGCTAAGTCGAAGGCCAACCGAGTTGAGCCGCAGTTCGATCGTCCCTGGAGCCAAGGTTGTGCCCAAGTCAGCCGTGGCACGCAGTCACAGCCGGGCCTAGCGTGCCTCGGCTCGAGCACTATTTGACCGGGATGCAGAGAACATGCATCCTAGCTAGGATGCTTCCCAAGTCAGGACGTGGGTGGGCATGGGTCGCAGGCACTTGCTCGCGGATCATGATCTAGTGTGGTGGGTGCACTAGACCAAAGAATTTTTTTTTTTTTTTGTCCAATACCAAGTGAAGTTATTATTTTTGCAATATCTAATATTCTTTAAATGTTTTGCATGAAAAATAATAGTAAAAGATTTTAGGATTAAACAAGATTATTAATTAATTTAATTAATGTGTTTAATTCTATTATTTGGACAATTAGGATTAAAAATAGAAAAGCATGAAAACGTTTACAGTTTTCTAACATGCTAATTATTTTAAGTCTTATGTACACGTTTTCTCAAAGATCAAAGTCTTTGGAAAATTTTATTTAATAAGAAAAAATGTTTTTCTTTAATTAAATGGTTATTTTAACTTAAACAAAAATTAATTTTTGGTTATTTTCTTTAACGTGTTTTATCCTTGCATAGAAAATATTTTGGATTTAGAAATTTTTATAAGTTGAAATAGAAAGCCATTTTAATTCATTCTAGCAAAGAAAAAATTATTTTTGTCTAATAAAACATTGAAATCAAAATCTCGAGGAATTTTAAATGGAAAATTTTTTGAAATTATTAAGTTTTTAACTTAAATAAAATTAATCCATGAGAAAATATTTCTCAAAGGGTATCAACCTTGACATAGAAATTTTTATGAATTTAGATATTTTATTTTAAGTTAAAGGAGAACTTAATTGAAAATTTTCAAATGATATTTTTCTAAAAAAAACCCTTATTTAAAAAACAAAGTGGGAGAGGGGTTCTAATAGCTCCACGGCTTCCATCACGATCCTCATTTAAGATTGTGGATCTTCTCGCGTCACCCTGGGAGTGAACCCCTATAGGATGGAGATATCACAAGGATCTAAAACTAATAGAATGATGTAATTAATAACCCGGGACACACACGTTGGAGGTTATAGTGCGAGGTATGTCCATAGGAAATGAGAAGAAACGGCCATCTCCTCAATGGAGTTATCTTCTAGATCATTACCTAGAAGAAAAATTAATTTGTAGTGGTTAACACGCTTAGCATAGGAGACTATTAATCTTCCCAAGAAACTATATCAATTTACCTAAGAGCCAAATTAATTATGTTAAAGCTAATAGTAATGGGGTTAGCTATTATCAGTTCAATATGATGACAAAGTACACAAAATTACTTTGTTTTACAATACTAAGAAATTTTATTTTTTCAAAATTTTCAGAAACAATTGGTGAAGGTTCTTTCTATCCCTTAGACGTTATTCTCCACGAGAATAAGCTAACAGGTCCAAACTATGTGGATTGAAAAAGGAATCTGGACATAATACTCATAGTCGAGGAGTATAAGTATGTCCTTTACGAAACCTGCCCAGTAAGTAGGGAAGGTTCTACCACTGAGGAGCGTGAGGTTGAAAATGCATGGAAGAAGGTTGACGAGATGGTCCGATGCTATATGTTAGCTTCCATGTCAAAGGTGCTCCAATCCAAATATAAGCATATGGCAACTGCATATAACATAAGTACATCATTAGCCATAATGTGCGCGGATAAGAACTGGCCCACAAGGCAAGAGGCTCTCTGAACTATAATAAACACCAAGATGACTGAGAAAGTATTAGTCAGAGAGCATATGCTCAAGATGATTGCGGCTTTTGAGGAAGCAAAAGTCTTGGGGGCTATCATTGACTCCGAGAGCTAAGTGGACATGGTTCTCGAATCTTTATCGGGCTCCTTCACTCAGTTCAAGTTGAATTATAATATGAACGAGTTAAACATGAGTTTAACGAATTTGATAAAGGAGCTCTAGGTGGTAGAGAAGGTCATGAATCCACAAGTTAGAGCTATGATGGCTTCTTCTTCAAGAATTGGGCCCAAGCCCAGAAAGTTCAAGAAGAAGAAGGGAAATGCAGTACACTAGCTCAAGTTCTAACCCAAAGACAAACCCAATGGCAAATGCTTCAAATATGGGAAGAAATGACATTGGAAAAATGAATATCCAGATCTTCAAACAAAACAAAACCCTACAGGTAATGTTTTCATTCTAGAGTCTATATCAATGGTTAGATCAACTTCCACTTGGATTGTTGATTCAGGAGCCACTAATTATATCTGTAACTCCTGTAGGGGTTTAGAAAGATTAGAAGACTCTAGAAGGGCGAATATGGACTACGCACAAGAAATGAAGTACAAGTTTGGGCCCTTGCTATGGGAGAACTAGAACTTACTTTTGATTGTAATAGAATAGTTATTTTGAAGGATATTTTATTTGTTCCTGATTTTAGATAGAATTTAGTTTCAATTGCAAAACTAATAAATCAAGTATATTCTATTTCTTTCCATTTTGGTATAACTATCAGTAGAAATGGAGAAGTTATATGTACTGGGCATATGTATGAAAATCTATTCTTCATTAATTCTATTAACAATCAATTGAATAATAATCAATCTGAACCTTTAAAGACTAATGTCAATGACTCATATCTTTGGCATCTAAGGTTAGGTCACATTAACTCAATCAGAATTTAGAGGTTAATCCATGATAGGCTTTTAAGCTCATTGAGAGTAGAAAGTTTGCATCAGTGTAAATCCTATCTTATGGAAAAAATGACCAAAAGGTCTTTTAGCCAAAAGGTGGATAGAGCCAAAGAAGAATTGAATCTTATTCACACTGATGTGTGTGGTCCTTTATCTAAACCAACAAGATGGGGGTTTAAGTACTTCATTACTTTCACAGATGATTGTACAAGATATGGTTATATTTATCTGATGATACAGAAGTCTAACTCTTTTAACAAGTTCAAAGAGTTTAAGGTTGAAGTAGAGCATTGGACAAGTAAACTAATCAAAACCTTACGATCAAATCGTGGTGGAGAATACCTCCTTAGTGAATTCAAGGACTACATAGGATATCATGCGATAGTATCCCAGCTCTCTGTGCCAAAGACACCCCAGCAGAATGGAGTAGCTAAGAGAAGGAATACGACATTGATGGAAATAGTCTGAATTCTGATGTCTTATGCTACTCTTCCAGTGTCTTTTTGGGGATATGCTCTAAAAATAATGATATATTTTTTGAACTTTGTGCCTTCCAAGTCAGTACCTAGGACACCCTATGAGATGTGGACTGGGCGTAAGCCAAGTCTAAATCATCTCAAAATATGGAGTTGTCCAACTTATGTGCTGATCAAGGGAGACAAGTTAGAACCAAAATTAGAATTATGCTATTTTGTTGGGTATTCAAAAGGTACAAAGGGTAGTTACTTTTACCATCCCAATGAGCAAAAAGTGCTTGTGAGTACTAATGCTAGATACTTGGAGGATAAACAAAGTACATCCATTAAAGGTTCAACAAGGTTAGAACTCGAAGAGAAGTTATCTTTTGAATCAACTTCTTCTAACCTGATTATAGAACAAGAAGAGGCACAGCCTCAGGAACCTATACATATGGGGCATCATCATAGTGGGAAGATATCTAGAGTTCTAGAAAGATAGATTAGAAAGGTTTTTGACCTAGTCTTCAATTATCAGAAACAAGATCCCATTAGATACGATGAGGCTATTGTTGATGCCGATGCTGACCTATGGCATGAAGCAATGAAAGACGAGAATGAATCTATGTACTTCAATCAGGTTTGGAATCTTTTAACTTCACCTAAAGGGATAAAACCCATTTGGTGTAAGTGGGTGTACAAGAGGAAGAGGGGAGCAGATGGGAAGGTGAAAACCTTCAAAGTTAGACTTATGGCGAAAGGGTATAATCAGAAAGAAGTAATCGATTATGAGGAAACTTTTTCCCTAATAACCATGCTTAAGTCCATCCGTATCCTCCTTACCATCGCATGTCATTATGACTACGAGATATGACAAATGGATGTGAAGACAGTATTTTAAATGGCCATCTTAGTGAAGACATCTATATGTCCCAAACAGAAGGTTTTATTGCTGAAGGCTAAGAGCATATGGTTTGTAAGCTTAAGAAATCTATTTATAAACTTAAGCAGGCATCTAGAGCATGAGACATTCATTTCAAAGAGACTATAAAATCTTATGGTATCATTCAAAATGAGGATAAACCATGTGTGTATAGAAAACTGAAAGAGATAAACGTGGTTTTTCTTGTACTGTATGTGGATGACATTCTATGTTGGAAAGTATGCTCTCAAAGACTATGTATTCTGTGTAGACATATTGCAATAAAATATTTATTCATTCAATTTAGTTTGTTTCTTATATTATTACACATTTAAGGTCCAAGTACGATAAATAATCGTCTATGTGTTGGTTCATTCTTCACAGTAAGGTATAGACCATGGGTACTTATCATACAAGTAAAATTAAGTTCTTAGTTGTTTGATGAAACTGGGCATTTCATCAAGGTAAGACTATTACGTCATAATTTCTAATGAGGAATGGTTTACCTTGATTCAGTGAGTAGTTCACTCATATTATTACCAAAAGCATATTTTGAATACGTAGAACTGGATCTGTAGTAGTGGTCTCTTTTAAAGTATTATAATTATAGAGACTAGACTATTACTGCTATAGCGTGAACGGATACCTTCATACTTAAGTATGAGTTAGTGTTCTGGCGAAGCTAGGGTCTTATACTTTGATGTATATTGGATGAGATTTCTTTTGTAAGATCAATAACCTTGTACATTGGGTGTATTACTCTAGTTAGTTAAGACGGACTCATACAACAAAGTTGCTATACTTTATTTTGTGAAGTTAAATCACCCCCTTGTGATTGTCCAGGATTATCTAATAATATAATAATCCAGGGTCCTGGGAACATAACTCTAGAATGTGTGCTTTTGGATAGCTTCCAATGATAAGCAAGTACATTCAAGTTAGTCATGGATTATCGAACTAGAAATCTAAGGATGGTAGATGTCTTTGAGATGGGTGTTAGTACATTTATCATATCTCATTGATGGGTATTACATAGAGGGTATTTCTATCATTTTACCTGTAGGTCAAAGACAGTGCTTTAGCAATATTATTCTTAGGGTCAATATTTTCATATGGTGATAAATAGAAATATTTATAATAGTAAAATGTAGCTATTTAATAGTAAGGGTGTTTTAGTTATTTTAGTAGCCATGAATAATATGTCTCTTAGTCCCCGGAGTAACTCAAGTTTTCTTGGTGTTGTTTAGACACAAAATGGGCTTAATGGATAATTATTTGAAAGAGAACAAAATTTATTCTAAGAGTCCAAATAGAATTAAATAATTAGTTTGAATTTTTATAAGGCCCAAAAAAGATAATTAATTAATTAAGAGAATTGGATTGGAATAATTTAATTAATTGGGCTAATATATGTTGACTTATATTAAGAGTTCAATTAGAATTAATTAATTAGTCTTGGATATTTAGTGAACCCTAGAGAAGATAATTAACTAATTAAGAAGATTGGGCCAATCTTAGATTGGTTTCGAAGCACAACACCAAGCCCATTAGGGCCTAGTATTTTCGGTCATTAGAGCTTCATCAAGCCTTAAGGCTGGCCAAAATTAAGATGCAAGAGAGGAAGAAAAATAATGGTAGTTTTTTTCTAAGGTCTCACTCTGAGTATGACGTATCCTCCTCTTATTCTCGTCCATCTCTTCTTTCTCTCTTAGAGGTATTTTGATTATCCAAAGAAGAAGCTTTCGCCAAGCTAACCCAAGAATAAGGTAAAGTCATACTCTGAAAGATGAAAAAAGGAAGCCTAGAGACGCTTAATACATAAGAGTAGAAGATTAGTAGGAATACCAGTCAAACTGCAGGCCCCTCCTTCTCCCCTTCCAATGCAAGTTCTAGTGCAACCCGGCCTTTCGTTGGTTAATCCGCAACCAATAAAGAAAAGTAAGTACTCTCTCCTAGATGTAGCTTGAAAAATTGAAAAATTTTCCGCTGTGTTTTCTTTGATATTTTCTATTTTGATCCTTCAAGTGGTATTAGAGCCATGATTTTCATCTAAGAGCATGTACTAGGGTTAAAAATTGGAAAAGGCGGTTTCTTTACTATTACAAATGAATCTTTTGTAATTTCATATAATCTCTCATACATTGGTTTCTAGAATTCATATACGCCTCGCAGTTAGAGGCATAGGATCATGTATTCTAATAGTTTTCCCATTGTTTTTCTGGTTTTGAGTAGATGTGATGCAAGCTTCATGTTTAGAGGTATAGGTACTTGTAAAGGCATGTTTTTATGCCTGGTTTTGGGTTTTTTTTTAACCTATAAATTTTGGAGACTGAAGAACGTGATTACTGGAATAGTTGAGGGGCAAAAAATGACTAAAAAGTAGGATTTTTTCAGAAATCGATGAACTCTAGAACATACCCAACGCTGGGTGGCTCGTTCGGACCAGGCACCAAGTCCACACTGTGAAACCCCAGTCAAAACCAACCTTAGAGTAAGGGGGTTGGGATGCATATCATATTTTATTTCATGATTAAATATATTTCTATATAATTTTTATGTGCTTTGGATTTGAGTTTTATTGTCTTGAAGTCTTGTTGATGAGTATTGTGTAAGAAGGGCAAAATGGTAATTTTTGCCCAAGGTGAAAATAGGGAAATAGCTTGTGGATTGAATAGAAAATAATTTTTCTAGGAAAAATATCAGCAAGAGTTGATGTGGTTTAGTGGTTAGAGCCTTAGAATTAATTATTGAAGACTAGGGTTCAAATTCCATCAAGGAAGCTTTAGCTTGATTTAATTTTATTTTTGCTTGGGGAAGAGTAATTTCGGCCTTATGAACTTGGAGTAAGGTAGGGATGATGTCCTAAGAGAGACATGTTAGGAGCAACCTCATTCTACACCCTTACCTACTCGAATTTCCCAAGGGGAATTCATTTTTCCTTGATCTTTGATTTTTCCTTAACTCTCAACTCATTAGTTTGATCAGGTGATTCTAGCCATTTTCTTTCCAGAAATTTCAGTAAAGTGTTGTGATCTTGTAGGATCAAAATGTCATGGTAAAAGACTTCTTATGGTCTGAAAAATGTGGAAGAGTTGTGGGAAGTTCCAAGGGGAAAAATCCCTCTAGTGAGTTGGCTGAAAATTCTCTCTAGCTAATTCATCTTCCTTCTTGGAATGAGCTGAAATTTTTCAGCTTGTTGTGCCTTCAAAATGTCGACTTTCTTAGCTAACATTCCCTTCCAAATGCTGCCAGAAAAATGTTCTTTAGGATCAGTTTACAATCTGAATTTCTTGGCATTTTCGGACTGCTCAAAGTTGGAGCAACAACAGGAAAAATTCCTATACAAATCGCCACTTTGAGAGTCCAAAACCAGGCTGTTTTCTTCCAGATTTTGTGCAGCACCTTAGCCATGTTTTTCCTCCATGAAGAAGGCTGGAAACCAGCCTTGAAAACCCCTAAAGTCCCCCTTCAAATCCTCTGCAAGTCGGCTGGAAATGACAGCCGAAAATCTGCCTAGAAAAATTCTGTCCAGCGAAAATTCTGGGCAGTCCAAGTTCCAGTTTTGTTTTCTATTTTTCTCCCAGCCGAAACACCAACCTTATTCTGCAAAAACCTTCCTTAAACCTCCAGTAGCAGAGCTCCATTGTCCCCCTTAAGCTTATGCACAAAATTCAGCAATGGCTGTCCAAAAATCTCTCCAACAAATCCCTGCAATTTAGCTTGGTTGATTTCCAAAATTCCAGCCACCTTTGTTTAGCAACTTCCCATAATGCATTCCCCAAATAACTAGACTTATTCTTCACCATTAAGCACCCTACCTTCGGCCACCATAAGCTCCCATAGACCAGCATTAATCCCACCGAAATTCTGCTCAAACAGTCAGTCATGGCAGACTTCCAAAACTCTCCAACAATCAAGATATTCTTGGAATATTTAGTTTCCAAATTCACTTCCTAAAAATATTCTTCAAGGATTGTCACAACTAACCTTCCCCTTTTTCCTTCCAAATCAGAGAAACAACTCCCTAAACCCTACAGAAATTCGACCAGCCTAATTCCCTCAGAATTTTTGGCAGCTACACTACAATCTCTCAATTCCCTTCAATCTCCAAGAACACACACACTACACCAAGAACACCTACTACTTTCTTTCACCTAATACCCCTCCAAATCACTTCAAACCTTCACTAAAATCTCCAAATTTGATCTACTTACTGCTGTGAGTCCATCTACACCATTCTTAACATCAAACTCCTGAAATCATCTTGCTACTTCAGATTAAAACCAGAAAATTTCTGTGAAGGACAAGAACATCTTCAAGGTAAATTTACTCTATCAACTTCATCTTCTCCAAACTTGATCTCTAGTGAAAACCTATGTGAATAAACATACTAATGATCTCTTCTCTCTCTCTCTCTCTCTCTCTCTCTCTCTCTCTCTCTCTCTCTCTCTCTCTCATGGCCGAAATCCCTCCCCCTTGGCCGGATGACTTCTTCTTCCATAATCATGCTCTCGCCATCTCCCTTGGACAAAGTTAGACATCTAGGAGTTGAGATCTACTCTAAACTCCTTCAAGGCATTCATTAATCAAGTAAGTACCTTCAATCTTCCTTTTTAAACTCTAGAATCATGTCTCTAGGATGATGTTGTTAGAAGGTAGATGGCGATGGGATTTGAGTATGTGTTGTTGTGCTTGAAGCATGAGTATATGTATGATTGTGAAGGAGATGGGATTTATGCATGGAAGGATTATATTGGTTGGTTGTATGTTGAATTGAGGTTTGATGCATGTCATAGGTAGTATTTGTGTCAAAGCATACTAGAGATTATGTCACCATTGGTGAATAGGATTTTTATTCATGATGGATTGGTAAAGCCATGATCGTATTTATGCTAGTAGAGGTTAGATCATGTCTTGATAAATTTAGATCTATTCTTATATGAAAGATTTGGTCGATTTGATGAATTGAAGGATTGTGCATGTTCTTAATTGTGGTTAGCCATAAGAATTTGAATCATGATCTAGTTGTCCCTAAACTAATTTTACTTCTTGAATAAAATATTCAATAAAATAATTTTTTTTTTTTTTTTTGTATTTTCGAAAAACCCTAGGAAGAATAGATTTGGACTATTATAAACAACAATGATATTTTAGTCAAATAAATAATAGCTTTGCTAGAAAAATTATATATATATATATATATTATTTAAAATAATGAAATCAATTAAAGCCTTTTTATGGAAATAATTACGATTAGTGAAATATTTATTACTACAAATTTAATTATTATCTTTTAATCAAAACCCATTGAGAATTTATTTATTATTTTTCAAGCAAGACTCATTAAATTCATTTTCAACTAATTTTAGCTATCAATTATTTTCTGACAACTAAATTATTAATAAATCATTATTTTACCTAAAACTACTTAGGACTCTTGATCAAATAAACTCTAAATTTTCCTTAACAAGATTTAAGCTTTCAACTTATTAAAATTTATTTCCCAAACCATTAATTATTTTAAATATCACACTAGGCTCAACTCTTACCCTATTTACTTATTGTTTAACCTTAAAGCTTGGGACAGTAGGATCATGGTAGTAGTAAGTTGTGTTGACTTAAAATTGAGAAAATGGTTTGTGGCTTGAAATTGATTGCGATTTGTATTTGTCCTATGGGGTTAGGTCGGCTGTTAGAGACCTTTTATTTGTGAGCAAGAATCAGGCAAGCTCCTGCATAAAACCTGACTGATGCGAAACATTTTCTTTATGGCAAGTCAAATGTAGAGTGTATGTACGCTCATGTATATAAAGGCAATTGAGGGTGGAATTCTTCCTTATTTCAAGTAATTGAATTATTGAGTAGATTTACTCAAACTCAAAATACTTTCTAAAACTGATTTTGATAACGACTTTGGAGATCCCTAAATTGCCAATTTCCTGTGGAATCATGTTTTGTTCATTTTATCCCAAGAGGGAAACGTCGTTGAGTACTTAATAAGGGTGGACTACTAGGACTAGTCTTGGAAGGGTTAGGGTAAGTCCCTCAGTAGGAGGCCACCTCTGAGGGGTGAGTCCTTCCCGGATAAGATGTCAGCCTAGTGAGTCGTACCGGTCCGAGCTAGCAGTTTATTTTCAGTCAAGTGACTGTATTGTGCCGGAATGGACACCCGATTGTTGTTTGGGGTATAGAGAATGAGGAGTATCTTGCCCAGTAGGCCGATCACCTAATTTTGTCAGTCTGCACAAAGTGTGACATTCTGGCCGGCGGTATGCACAAAGTGTGGTATGCTGACCATTCGGTTGTGAGGCCCAATGTGTGGTAACCCATGACCATTTCATTGAGTAGTTGATCTTACTGATTATTTATGGTTGGAAAAGCTAAAACACCACTCTTGCTTTTGACTAATGTTTATTGCTTACTAGTGATCTTTTATAAAGAATTTTTATACTCTGCATTCACGAACTATTTTCTCCCGTCACTTAAGCACACATGGACTTACTGAGATTTCTGTCTCATCACCATTTTATCATGATTTCAGATCGATCTTGCTGTGGACATGAGTAGCTAAATATTGCCTGTATTGGGAGAATTTTTTTTTTTCTGAGGATTTATCTTATGTAATGCTATGGGAGGCGAGAGTAGATAATTTTACTTATGGCTTTGTTTTGCGAATTTATGGATTCATTCTTGAAGTATTTTGGGTTGTAATAAATTTTAAGTTAAAGTATCATTTTTATTCCGATATTATATTTGTGTGATCTAGTTATAAAGACCCATTATCCTTTGGACGGGACGGCATCCCCGGCCCTAGCGGGCCTAGGTTGCGGGTGTTGCACACACTGCCCAGTCGGAGGTTTTGGAGAAATAGTGCAGACTCGGTGCCAGGTGGGCCAAATGGACCAGGTGCCAGGTCTATTCTATCCAAAGGCAGATGCACGCTATTTTGTCCAAGAAAAAGGAGAGCACTGCTGAAGTTCTATACCTCAATTTTTCCTTGATGTAATCATGTTTTGAAACCATTGTATGAGATTAATTTTCTACAATTGTTTTATTTATCTATAGATGAATAATCTGCATGAAAATAAGTAGTAAAGGATGAAACCACCTTAGGATTAAACAAGATTATTAATTTTTAATTCATGATGTTTAATCTATTGTTTGGTCACTTAGGAATAAATGAACAGTTTGAGTATGAAAAAGTTTACTTTTGTTTTCATGCTTATTTTATTTTTGTGATCAAATGCGCAAGTTCTTGTGAGACCAAAGTCTCTGTGAAACCCCATCCAAAACCAACCCTAAAATGAAGGGGTCGGGATGCATATCATATTTTCTTACATGCATAAATATATTTTTGAATGATTTTATGTGCCTTGGATTCATGATTTATAGTCTAGAAGGCTCAATTGTGCTTATTGAATAGGAAGGACAAAATGGTAATTTTGTTTGAAGTGAAAATAGGGAGATAGCTTGAGGGTTAAATAGGAAAAATATTTGGGAGAGAAAATAAAAACAAGAGTTGTTGTGATTTAGTGGTTAGAGCTTTGGAATAAATCCTTGAGGTCTTGAGTTCAAATTCCATCCTTTAAGTTTTAGCATGATTAATTTTTATTTTAGATAAGTAGGCTATTTTTTACCCTTGCTTGCCATAAGGAGGAGTAGGAGTGTTGTCCTAGGGGAGGCATGAAAGGAATGTCCTAATCCTATTCTTGTACCCTAGAAAAATTCTTAAGGGATTCATACCATTTTTTGTCTCTAGTTTATCCTAATTCTTTATCAATTAAGTTGTTCAATTTATCCAAGCTATTTTATTTCTAGAAAATTCCAGCAAGCTTCCTTGATCTTGGAGTTTTGAAAATGTCTATGTGAGGATAGCATATTGACTGAAAATGGGGAAGGGGTTATGGAAGGATCCCAAAAGAATTAATCTCTATGGTTGAATATTCAAACTCCACCCTATAAGTGATCATCTTCTTCATGTATCAAATCTGGAAAATTTTTCCAACTTCTTGGTCAGTCCAATTTTTGAAATCTTCAGCCACCTTTCTCACTCAAATACTGCCAGAAAAATAGCCAATTCACTCAGCTTGAAGACTGAAAACTTTAGCCAAAATTTGGACTGCACAAAGCTGTGCAAACCAGAGAAAAATTCTGGGCAGAATTCGCAGCATAACAGTCCAAAAACCAAGCTGTTTCTTCTAGCCTTCAAACTAGCAATTCATCTTTGTCTTTCCTCCATAAAGAAGGTTGGAAACCAGCCTTGCAGTACCCTCTAATACCCCTTCAAACCTGTTGCAAGTCGGCTGGAGCATGGCAAAAGAAACTGCACGAAATTCCAACAAATCCTTCAAGTGATCAACTAGAAATTCCAGCTTTGTTTCCTCATCACCCTTGTCTGAACCTCACTCTAATTTTCTGTAAAACCAACCCTAGTCAGCCATGAACTGAACTTCGTCATCTCCTCCATTGGTCTGCATGAATGAAGCTCCATGGCTACCCCTTAAATTACTCCATCAATCACTACAATCAAGCCTTCCATTGAAATTCAAAATTCCAGCAAATTACTCCATAAAAACCTCCATGGTTTAAGCTTCAAACAACCAGAAAATCTTCCACCCTTACACTCTGAATTTTGGCCATTCTATAACCCATTCAAACATCATTCATCTCAGCAAAATCCCAGCCAAACCAGTCGGCCATTGAAGCTCTCAAAGACCTCCATCAACCAAACTATTCTTACCATATTTGCTACCTTAATTCACTCCCTAAATTATTCCTTTTGAATTTCAAACAACCAGCTTTCCTTCTTTTCCCTAATCTGAAAATTCAATCACCAAAATTTTCATAGCCATTCGGCTAACCCTTTCCAAGCAATTTTCGTCCAGCTTCTCTCCATTTCTCCAAGAACACACACCACTATTCTCTAAGCCTAAGACCACTTTAAACACTTCAATCTTCTCCAAAAACTCTAAATCACATCTACTCATCCTCTAGAACCCATTTTTGCAATTTATAACATCAAACACTGAAATCAAAGTTCTACTTTCGGATCAAAAAAACTAGAATTTTCTTGAAAACTCAAGAACACTCTCAAGGTAAACATGAACGATTATCTCCATCTTCTTTCCTCTTTGACACTTAATGAAATATACTAATAATCTCTCTCTCTCTCTCTCTCTCTCTCTCTCTCTCTCTCTCTCTCTCTCTCTCTCTCTCTCTCTCTCGGCCGAAATGGTTACTCTAACCATGGCCATTTTCTCTTCTTCCTTCTTGGTCGGATTAAGTCTTCTAAGCATGTGGACTCTCTTGAGACTTCATTAAGGTAGTCATCATTCGAGTATGTCTCTTTAACCCTCTCCTTAATTCTAAAATCATGCCTTTTAGATGTTGTTAGCAAAAGGATTGAATATAATTGGAGATTGAGTATGTGTTTATATGATGGAGTTGGGATTGAAGCATGAGGATGATTTGTCTTGGTTGAGTTTTATGATGTTTTAGAATTTGTTGCATGCTCTTCATGTCATGAGTTAGTGTGGATGATTAAGCATGATAGATATTATGTCACATTTGGTGAATAAAGTTTTATGTTCTTGTATTCTTGTTGAAGCCATGAATATAATTATGTTTAGTGGAGTTTGGATCATGTGTTGGTAGATATAGATCTATGCTTTTATTCATGATTTGGATGGTTTGTTGATTGATGTAGAGTTTATGTTCATGATTATAGTTAGCAATAGGAAAATTATGATCATGACCTTGTTGATCCTTAAATTATTTAAGTTAGTCGATTTTATTACAATAATAAAAATTAATACTATATTTTCTTCTAATGATTTCGAAACCCTAGGAAGATTTGGAATTGGGCTAATATATGAAATAATGATATTTTAGCCAAATACATGATGTCTTTTATTAAAAATAAAATATATAAATATTATATATAATAATAATATAAAATAAAGCCTTTTATATAAATAATTATAATAGGTAAAATATTAATCTTGTAAGTCATATATTCATAAATACTAATAGAATTTATTTATTAGCCTTTTAATCAAAACATATTAACATTTACTTATTATTAATTTTATTTACCAATTATTTTCTAACTAATAATTCTTAATAGATTATTATTTTAAATAATATCATCTAGGACCTAGGACCCTTCATCAAATAAACACTAGTTTATTTATAACAAGATTTAAACCTACAACTTATTAGTATCTATTTCACAAACCCTAGTTATTTTATTATCAAGCTAGATTTATTTTATGAAATCCTTTTTTATTATCTAGCCTTAAAGTTTGGAACACTAGGGTCATGATTGTAGTAAGTTGAACTAGGATTATTTATGGAAGCAAATTTGGCTTAAGTTTAATTATGGCTTGTGTTTACCCCAGGCGGGGTTAGGTCAGCTTTGGAAGATCTTTGATTTAGCTCAAGCAAAGGATCAGGTAAACTCCTGCATAAAACCTATTTGATGTAAAAAGGTCGCTATGGCAAGCCAAATGTGGAGTGTGTGAAAACTCATTTTTGTAAAGGCAATTGAGGACTATTCCTTTTCTTATTTCAATCACATAAATTATTTGAAAACCAACAAGAAGTTTTTCTCAAACACTAAACTCTTTCTAAAATCAATTTTGACATAAACTTTAGAAACCCTTGATTGTCATTTCTAAGTAAAGTAATGTTTTACCAATTTTTTCCTAAGCGGGATAACCAACGTTAAGTACTCAATAAGGGTAGGCTAGTGATACTAGTTTTGAAGAGTAAGAGCGAGTCTTCTGGCAGAAGGCCACCTCCAGAAGATGAACTCACCTTGGAAAAGCGATAGTACTACTTGGTCATGCCGGTCCGAGCTAACAAGTTTTAATCATGTGGACTGTGTGTTGCCGGAATGGACAACCAATTTTGTTTGGGTGTAGAGAAAGAAGAGTATCTTACCCGGTAGGCCGTACACTTACCTTTTGTCAATCTGCACAAAGTGTGGCATTCTGACCATTGTATGGTTATGGGGCCCAACGTGTGGTAACCCATGGCTGCCCTTTTAAGTGGTTGTGTTTATTGCGCACTTGTATGGTTTGAAAAGAAGAAAATGCCACTCTTGGTTTTTAACATTGTTTAATGCTTGCTAGTACTTTTCCTTATGAAGTTCTACGACTTGCATTAATGAACTGTTTTATCTGGACATTCAAAGCACACACAGACTTACTGAAATTTTTATCTCATCACCCTTTTTATCATGATTTCAGGTCGATGCTACTGTAGGGATGAGTAGCTAGTTGTTGCCTGCTTGGAAGATATTGTGTTATTTATTTTATGTAATGCTTTGAAAAATGATAGTGAACAATTTATTTTTGGATTTGTTCTTGAATTTTTGGGTTGTAATAAGTTTTTAATTTCAATGTATTGTTTTATTTTTGTTGTGTGACCTGGTTATAAAGACCCCTTCTCTTTTGGATGGGGCGACATCCCCAGCCTTGTTGGGCCTAGGTAGTGGGGTGTTACAGTCTCACTAGATAGAATGGTTTTTTTTTTTTTATAAAACGTTTTAATCTAAGAAACTTTAAAATAAAAGAGTTCATGGTTTATTCTCTTAAAAGGGTTTAATCCTTGACATAGAAAATAATGTTGAACTTAAGGTTATTTAATAAAGTTTTACTTAGTTATTAACTTAGAATAGTAAAATAAATTCATAATTTATTCTCTCAAAGGATTTAATCCTTAACATAGAGAGTAATATTGAATTTTAGTCTTTTACTAAAGTTAATGTAACCATAGGATTATAGAAAATGTTTTTGGGCCTAAAACTCTATTTTCAATAATAGATTAAGTGGGGAAAGGGGTTCCAACAACCCCATGGCTTCCATCACAACTCTCATTAGAGATAGTGGATTTTCTCGTGTCATTCTGAGCATGACTCCCTAGAGGATGGATTTTCACATGTATCTAGAACTACTGGAAGAGTAAATTTAAAAGCCTAGGGTATTTACTAGGATCGACCAATCTACGTTGGAGGTTTTTAGCACTAGATTGCCCGTAGGTGGTGTGAATCAGTGGCCATCCGATCGGTGAAACTTTTTCTAGATCATTACCTATTTAGGAAGTTTCGATTCGCGATGATTATACACTTAACTTAGAATGCTATTAATTTTCCTACGAAGCTTTGTTAGTTTTTCTAAGAGCCAAAATATTTATATTATTGATAATGGTTTTATGAGTTATCTATTATCAAAGAAATAATATAAAGAATGTTCATTTTTATTTCTTGCAAACTAAATGAATGCTTTTCGCAATATTTCAGAAATGTCTTATTTCAGTCCATTGTCAATCATTCTCAAAGAAAATACGTTGATAGGCCTAAATTATGTGAACTAGAAGAGGAATCTGAACATATTTCTTACTGTCGAGGAGTACAAGTGTGTTCTTACGGATGCCTGTCCTGAGATTAGAGAAGAATTCACTGATTAGGAGCGAGAAGCCGGGAAGGCATGGAAAAAAGCTGATGAGATGGCTAAGTGCTATATGTTGGCTTCCATATCTAGTGTGCTCCAATTTAAGCATGAGCACATAGCCACTACATACAACATGAATTTGTCATTGCGTACCACGTTTACTGACAAGAGCCGGCTCACAAAGCAGGAAGCTCTTAGGGAAATCATGAATACTAAGATGGCTGAGGGGGTATCGGTTCGAGAACATTTGCTCAATATGATTGCCTGCTTTGAGAAGGCCGAGGTCCTGGGTGCAACATAGATCCTGAGAGCTATATTAATATGGTTCTTGAAACTCTACATGATTCATATTCTCAGTTCAAGTTGAACTACAACATGAGCAAATAGGATATGAATCTCACGGAGCTTATGAAAGAGCTCCAGGCAACAGAGAAGATCATGAAGCCCGTGTCAAAGGTTATAGTCTCTCGTTCTACTTTTTCTTCTGGAATTAAGGAAAAACCTAAGAAATTTAAGAAGAGGAAGGTCCAAAACAACGCAAGAGCCCAGCGCAAAGCATCAGGTCAGGCCAAGCCCAATGGGAAGCCCAAAGGCAAATGCTTCAAATGTGGCAAGAAGGGGCATTAAAAGAAAGATTGTCTGCACTTATTAGCCAAGTCTACTTCAGGTAATACTCTATATCTAGAGTCTATCTTCCTGGATAGTTGATTCTGGAGCCACTGACCAAAGTTTGTAACTCTTTGTAAGAGTTCAGAAGGACAAGAAGACTCAACAAGAGTGAGCATGGACTTTACGTAGGCAATGGAGCAAGAATATGAGCTGAAGCAGTGATAGATATTGAGCTTATTTTTTTTATTATAATAAGAAGTTAATTTTAAAAGATATTTTATATGTTTCTTATTTTAAACAAAATTTGATTTCAGTTTTCAAATTGATGAATTAAGAATATTCTGTTTCTTTCCATTCTGGTGTTTCTATCAATAGATATGGTTATTTAATTTGAATAGGAAACATGTATGGAAATCTCTTTTATATATATCCTATTAGAAACCAAGTAAACAATATTCAAATTGAATCTAATAATAAAAAGAGAAGGCCATATCAAATTACTCGTATTTGTAGTATCTAAGATTGGGACATATAAATCACAATCAGATTCAAAGGCTAATTCATAATGGACCTTTAGGTTCATTGAGATTGGAAGAACGGCCTCAGTGTGAATCTTGCCTTAAAGGTAAAATGACCAAAAAGTCCTTTACCAAAAAGGCGGATAGAGATATGGAAATGCTAGCACTAGTTCAGACAGATGTTTGTGATCCGATAACTACACCAGCTAAGGGAGACTACGAGTACTTCATCACTTTCACAGATGATCACACTCATTTCAGTTATATTTATCTGATGAGGCGCAAGTCTGACTCTTTTGATGAATTCAAGGAGTTTAAGGTTGAAGTGGAGCGTCAAACAGGTCAATTAATTAAAACTCTGAGATTGGATCATGATAAAGAGTACCTCATCGGTGAGTTTAAGGATTACTTAGTACATCACGGCATAGTATCTCAGTTAACTGTGCCTGGGACTCCCCAGAAGAACGGAGCAGTAGAGATAAGAAATAGAACTTTGATGGAAATGGTCAAAAGTATGATGAGTCATGCGTCTCTTCCTATTTTTTTTTAGGGGTATACCTTAGAAACAGCGGTATATATTTTAAACTTAATTCCTTCCAAATCAGTACCTAAGACACCTTATGAGATGTGGGCTGGATGAAAGCCCAGTTTGAACCATCTCAAGATATAGGGTTGTCCAACTTATATGTTGATAAAGGGAAATAAGCTGGAACCAAGATCAGAATTGTGCTACTCCGTTCAATACCCAAAAGGGACGAGACGTAAATATTTCTATCATCCTCAAGAGTATAAGATACTTGTTAGTATTAATGCTAGATACTCAAAGGATGAACAAGTTACTTCCACCACCGGTTCAAGTAGAATAGTGTTAGAAAAGAAGTTGGTCACTGATTCAACTTCAGGTACTTCTAACACCCTGATCAAGGAATCAAGAGAAACATTACCGGATATTCCTATACAAACTGAGCTTCGTCGTAGTGGGAAGATCACAAGAGTTCCAGAAAGGTGGACCGAAGAGATCTATGATCTAGTCTCTGATTATCAGGAACACGATCCCACTAGATATGAGAAGGCCATTGTTGATGTTGATGCATACAAATGGTAGCTAGCAATGAATGCCGAGATTGAATCTACGTACCTCAATCAGGTCTGGGGATCTTGTCACTGCACCTGATGGGATAAAACCCATTAGGTATAAATAGGTATACAAGAAGAAGAGAGGTGCGGATGAAAAGGTTAAAACCTATAAAGTAAGGTTAGTTACTAAAGGTTATACTCAAAAAGAATGGATCGATTATGAGGAAACATTTTCACCAGTAGCCATGCTTATGTCTATCCGAATTCTCTTAGCCATCATATGTCATTATAACTACGAGATATTGCAAATGGATGTCAAGATGGCCTTCTTAAATGGCTATCTTAGCGAAGACATCTATATATCCCAGCCAGAAGGTTTTGTTGTTAGAGGTCAAGGACAAATGGTTTGTAAGCTTAAGAAGTCCATCTATGAACTTAAGCAAGTGTCACGAGCATGGAACATACATTTTGATGAAACTATAAAGGCTTATAGTTTTATTCAAAATGTGGATGAACCATGTGTGTGTAGAAAATCAAACAGTGGCAAAATGATTTTCTTGATACTTTAGGTAGAGGACATTCTACTCATTGGAAATGATGTAAGGACATTGTCATCAGTTAAGGTTTGACTATCTAGTCAATTTAGCATGAAAGACATGGAGAAAGCTAACTACATTCTAAATATTAAGCTTCTTAGGGATAGGAAGTAGAGAATGTTAGGCTTATCTCAGTCTGCTTATATTGACAAGATATTGGTCAAGTACAGCACAGATCAATGTAAAGAGGCTATTGTACCCTTTAGACATGGATTATCCTTATCTTCCAAGCAGTGTCCTCAGACACAAGAAGACAAGAAAAAAATGAGCAGGATCCCTTATGCTTCGGCTATGGGAAGTCTCATATATGCTATGCTTTGTACTAGGTAAAAAATCTGCTTTGTAGTAGGCATGGTTAGTAGATATCAGTCAAACCCAGAAAAAGCTCACTGGCAAGCCGTCAACCATATGCTAAAATATCTTAAGGAAATGAGAGATTATATGCTTGTATATCGTGCTAATGATTTAGTTCCTACCAGTTACATAGACTCAGACTTCCAGGCAAATAAAGATGAAAGAAAATCCACTAGTGGATATGTCTTCACTTTGTCTGGAGGAGCTATTTCATGGAGAAGTATCAAGTAATCTTGCATTGCTGATTCTACCATGGAAGCTGAGTACGTTGCTGCTTTAGAAGCTTCTAAAGAAGTTGTGTGGCTCCAGAAGTTCCTCATAGAATTTAGAGTATTACTGCATATGTACAGGCCAGTCACGATTTATTATGACAACATTGGAGCGATGTCACAATGTAAGAAACCAGGAAACCATAGGAAGGACAAACTTATAGAGAGGAAGTATCACCTCACCTAGAAGTTCATCTAGAAATGGGAGATTGAGGTCGATTAGATTTTCTCTATCAACAATCTGGCAAATCTCTTTACCAAGCCTTTGACAGAAAAGGTGTTTCACAAACACTTAGATATCGTAGAGGTAGGCACATGTGGACTTTCTTAGTCTTTGTAATGCAAGTAGGAGATTGTTAGAATGTATGCCCTCAAAAACTATGTATTCTATGTAAACATATTGCAATAAAATATTTATTCATTTAATTTAGTTTGTTTCTTTTATTATTGCACATTTAAGATCTAAGTATGACAAGTAATGGTCTATATGTTGAGTCGTTCTTCACAGTAAGGTATAGACCATGGGTACTTATCATACAAGTAAAATTGAGTTCTTAGTCATTTGATGGAACTGGGCATTTCATCAAGGTAAGACTATTATGTCATGATTTCCAAGGAGGAATGATTTACCTTGATTCAGTGAGTAGTTCATTCACATCATTGCCATAAGCGTATTTCAAATGCGTAGAATTCGACCTATAGTAATAGTCTCTTTTAAAGTACTATAATTATAGAGACCAGACTATTACTGCTACAGCGTGGACGGATACATTTATACTTGAGTATAAGTTAGTGGTCAGGCAAAGCTAGAGTCTTGTTCTTTGATGTATGTTGGGTGAGATTTCTTTTGTGAGATCAATAACCTTGTATGTTGGGTATATTACTTTAGTTAATTAAGACGGACTCATGCAACAGAGTTTCTATACTTCATTTTGTGAAGTTAAATTACCCCCTTGTGATTGTCCAGGATAATCTAATAATCTAATAATTTAGGGCCTTGGGAACGTGACTCTAGAATGTATGATTTTGGGTAACTTCCAATGATAAGCAAGTTTCAAGTTAGTTATGGATTATCGGAATAGATCTAAGGATTGTAGATGTCTTAGAGATGGGTGTTAGTACATTTATCTTGTCTCATTGATAGGTGTTACATAGAGGGGTATTTCCATTATTTCACCTGTAGGTCGGAGACATTACTTTAGCAATATTATTCTTGGGGATATTTTCATATGGTGATAAATAAAAATATTTAAAATAGCAAAATGCAGCTATTTAATAGTAAGGGTATTTTGGTCATTTTAGTAGCCATGAATAATATGTCTCTTGGTCGCCAGAGTAGCTCAAATTACCTTGGTATTGTTTAGACACAACCTGAGTTTAATGGATAATTATTTAGAAGAAAACAAAATTTATTCTAAGAGTCCAATTAGAATTAATTAATTAGTCTTAAATTTTTATAAGGCCCAAAAAAGATAATTGATTAACTAAGAAAATTGTGCTAGAATAAATTAATTAATTGGGTTGATATATGTTGACATATATTAAGAATCCAATTAGAATTAATTTATTAGTCTTGAGTATTTAATGAAGCCCAAAAAAGATAATTAATTAATTAAGAGGATTGGACCAATCTTGGATTGGTTTTACAGCACAACACCAAGCCCATTAGGGCTTAGTGTTTTCGGCCATTAGGGCTTCATCAAGCCCTAAGGCTTACCAAAATTAAGGTGCAAGAGAGAAAGAAAAATAACGGTGGTTTTTTCTTGAGCTCTCACTCTGAGTGTGCCGTTTCTTCCTCTTGTTCCTGTCCTTCTCTTCTTTCTTCTTGGAGATATTTTGATTATCCAAAGAAGGAGCTTTCACCAAGCTAACCCAAGAATAAGGTAGAGTCATACTCCGGAAGACGAAGAGAGGAAGCTTGGAGAAGCTTAATGCGTAAGAGTAGAAGATTTGCGAGAATACCTATCGAACCGCAGGTGCCTCCTTCTCCCCTTCCAACGTAAGTTCCAGTGTAACTCGATTCCTTGTTGGTTAATCCGTGACCAATAAAGAAAAGTTAGTACTCTCTCCTAGGTGTGCCTCGGAAAACTGAAAAATTTTCCATTGTGTTTTCTTTAATGTTTTCCGTTTTGATCCTTCATTCTACTCATTGTAAATGATGTAGAGACACTGTCATCTACTAAGATTTGTCTATCTAGTCAATTTAGTATGAAGGTCTTGGGTGAAACTAGTTACATTCTAGGGATAAAGCTTCTTAGAAATAGGAAACAGAGAATATTAGGTTATCCCAAACTATATATATTAACAAGATACTGACCAAGTTCAGCATGGACTCATGCAAGGGGGCGTTGATCCTTTGCAGATATGGGTTGTCTTTTTCTTCAAAAAACTGTCCAAAGTCTCAAGAAGAAAAAGATAAAATAAGTAGGATTCCCTATGCTTCAGCGGTGAGAAATCTCATGTATGCTATGTTGTGTACTAGGCCAGATAGCTGCTTTGTCGTAGACTTAGTTAGTAGATATCAGACAAACCTCGGGAAGGTTCATTGGTAGGCTGTAAAGCATATTCTTAAGTATCTTAAAGGTAAGAGAGATTATATACTAGTTTATAGGGCTGCTGACTTGGTTCCTACAGGATACATGGACTCAAACTTCCAGGAGGATAAGCATGAGATAAAATTCACTAGTGGATATGTCTTCAATTGTCTAGAGGAGCCATTTCATGGAGGAGTATCAAGTAATCTTGCATTGCTAACTCAACCATACAAGCTGAGTATGTGGCATCTTTGAAGGTATCTAAGGAAGCAATTTGGCTCAGGAAGTTCCTTTTGGAACTTGGAGTCGTGCCATGAGTGGATAAACCGATTGTGATGTATTGCGATAACACTGGTGTAGTCTCACAATACAAAGAACTAAGGAACCACAAAAAGTGGAAACATATAGAGAGGAAATACCACCTGATCCGAAATTTTATCCAGAGACGAAAAATCATGGTGAAACAGATTGCCTCAGAGAACAACTAGTAGATCTTTTCACCAAGTCTTTGGCCGAGAGAGTCTTTAGAAGACACTTAGATGCCATAGGGATGGGCAACTATGGACTTACTTAGTCCTAGAGTACAAGTGAGAGATTGTTGGGATGTATGCCCTCTTAGACTAAGTTTTTGATGTAATTTTGAATTGTATTAATAAAAGTATATTTCTCAGAATTTGTTTATGAAATCTTCTTTACATTGTGTTTAAGCAAATTGTTCATGTGAATGGAGGTCTTTCACAGTAAGGTATGGATCATAGGATACTTAACACATAAATTACTGTTCTTGACCAGATGATGAGAATGGAAATCTAATCATGGCAAAGTTATTATGTTATGAATTTTAAATAGAGAATGGCTTACTTTTAACCAATGAGTAGTCTTCTCATTTCATAACACAAGCGTATTTTAAATATGCAGAATAAGACCTGTAGTAGTGGTTTCTAAAAGTACTATGTAATAGAAACCTAGACTACTACTGTTACAGCGTGAACTTGTACTCTACAACTTGAGTATAAATTGGTGGTCCAACGAAGTTAGAAGCATATGCTTTGATATACTATAGTTGAGGTTCTTTAGAAGGACTAATATATTTGTATATTGGGTATATGTAACTAGTTGTCAAAATAGACTTATACAAGATAGTTTTTATACTATATCGCCCCTTGTAATTGTCCGAATGATCTAATTATCCAGGGCCTTGAAGAACGTGACTTGGATATTGGCTTTAGGATCACTTTCTTGGAAAGTGAAAATATTCTAAGAAGTCGTGGATTATTAGACTAGAAGCCTAAGGATGGTAGATGTCTTTTAGAGATGTGTTAGTACACCTTTTGCTCTTTAAATGCACGGCGATGTGTAGAGGGGTATTTTAGTCATTTTACCTATAGGTCGAAGATATAGCTAACACAACATTGTTCTTGGGATCAATATTTTCTTATAGTAATATTAGAAAATATTTAAAATGCAAAATACAGTTATTTATATAAAAAGGGTATTTTGGTCTTTTTAGCAACAAATGCGATGTGTCTTTTTGGTCCTCGGAATAGCCTGTAAGTCCTAATTATTTTAGGTCGAGGACATGGTCACAAAAAAAAAAGTTTTTTATTTTATTCAGGAAGTCTAATTTGTTTTTTAACTAGAATAAAATAAAGGAATGAGAGAAATTAATTGTATTATCTAGTTTAATTGATTAATTAATTATTCAGGGTCTAGGCCCAGATTGAATAATTAGAAAAAACTAACCTGGGCTTAAATTAGTTAATAAAAGGTTTAAATAATTATTTTAGTTCATTTGGGTTCATTAATTATTTATTGGGTTATTTTAATAGGCCCAAGAAATAAATAATTAATGATTATTATTTTGAGACTTATTAGATCCAAGGAAAATAATAAGTTAATTTTGGCCCAATAGCCTAGATTAAAGGGTTATTTTGATTTACGAAATAGAAGAGTCAAGGTTCAACCAAATCTCTTCTATTAATAGCCTACGAGAGTTTTGAAATATCAAAACCCCGATGTTTTGGTTATCTAAAATTGTGAAGAAGCCATAGGTCTCGGTTGACAGAGACAAATGCATGAAAGGAAAAAATTACTCTCAGATTATTTTTCTTTCTTCTCTCTACTCCCTCTCACTCTCGTTTGTTTTTCTTCTTTTTGTTCTTGATTTTGCTAATCAATAGCAAAGAATCAAGAAGCGCCATTCCTCACCTGAGTTGTTTCACCAACTTGATTGGGCGGTGGAATATTTCAAGAAGCAAAGAGCTTCCCGTTCACGCCACAGAGGAGTAGGAGATTGGTGGGTCATCAACCGAAGACATCGTCTAGAGTCGAAGCTATTTCAGTTGTCCGCTCGACATCTACTTCACAGCCAAACAAACCAAATATACGCAAAGGTTTTTTTTTTTTTTTTACCTCTGTTGCACCGTGTCTGTTGTTTCTCTGTATTTTTATATAGCATGCATAGCTTCTGTTCCTTGTTCAGAGCAACAAAAATAAGATGAACTAAACATTAAGAAGAATACTCTTAGTATTCTAATGGTTCAAAAAGGAAAAGGGAAGAAGAACACCCGAAAGGACAAAGTCATGGCTAATAAGGCCAAGAACAAGGCTAAGTCCAAGTTTTAGCCCAAACATAAAGTTATGAAACCAAAGGAGAAAGCTTGCCACTATTGTAGGGTACCAAGTCATTGATTAAAAAATTGAAAGCTCTATTTAGAAGAAAAGAAAAAGAAAGATAGTGAGACTACCGCTTCAGGTATTTATGTTATAGAAATTAATTTATCTATTTCTGGTTCTTAGGTATTAGATACCGATTGTGGAATTTACATTTGTGTAAATGTGTAGGGTCTAAAAAGGAGTAGAGCCCTGGAAAAAGGTAAGGTGGACCTACGAGTTGCGAATAGAGCAAAAGTTGTTGCAGTAGTTGTAGGAACTTTTGAATTAAATTTGCCCAGTGGGCTTGTTTTAGAACTGAATGATTGTTTTTATATTCCTGCTATGAGTATGAATGTTATTTCAATTTCTTGTTTAGATTTACAAGGTTTTGAATTTATTAGGAATAACATTTGCTCTATTAATAAAAATGGTATTTTCTATAGAGATGCTTCATTCTCAAATGGGCTCTATATTCTTAATCTTTGTAGATATTCAAACTAGTATATCTATAGCATTAATACTAAGAGATTGAAATCCAATGATTTAAATAAGACTTACTTCTAGCATTGCCATTTGGGCCATATAATTGAGAAACGCATAACAAGGCTTCATAATAATGGATTTCTAAATTCGTTTGATTTAGAATCTTATGAAACATGTGACTCTTATTTATAAAACAAAATGACTAAGGCACCTTTTAAGAAATAAAATGAAAAGCTACTGATTTATTGGGCCTAATACGTATTGATTTATATGGATCAATGAATACACATGCTAGAGGAGGATTTCAGAACATCATTATATTTACGGATGATTTCAGCAGATATGGCTACCTATATCTGATGAGACATAAATTTGAATCATTCTAAAAATTCAAAAATAAAGTACAAAATTAGCTTGATAAAAGTATCAAAACACTTCAATCATCTTAAGAATTGTGGAATTATCTCCCAATTAACTCTATCAGGAACACCTCAATGTTGGGGATATGCCTAAATAATTTGTATTTATCATTCAGGATTTTTGTAATAAATATAAAATATTTATTTTTATAAATAGTGTATTTCGCTTTATAGTCATCAAATACGTGACTTGATAGTAAAACTTTATAGCAAGTAGAATTACTATTCTTAAAATATCTCTAATTGATTATTATTAGTGAAATAATAATAAATTAATATTAGTACGTTTATGACTTGATGGTTATATTTTACTAGTCATTGATACATGGGATATTAAGTCAAAACATAAATAAATGTTATGGAACATTGTATTGAACATGACCAACTATGAGAATACTTCGTGAGACATGTCATAAGTACTTCTCTTCCAAATTATGATATTATATATCCTTTGACTTGAATTTATCATTGTTTCCTACTTAGTGGATTCTATATCTTAACATAGTCTTAAATTATCTTCAACTAGATAATTAAATAAGACTACTATTGGATATAAAACTATTTAGGGAGAGGAATGTGAATGAAAGTGAAGGAATTTGTCCCTCTCATCTTTGTGAGAGATATTCATAGGCCCTGTGATGAATGCATGGTCGTACTCAAATATATTAATTAGAGATATTGATATTATTTATTTAAACAATTTACTTAGCGATCAGGAAATAGTTGATTAAAATATATACGGATGACATGTTCTATACCTTATATTTAATCAGAATATCGTGAGACAAAATGACTAAATATCAAATTGTGGTTTGGTTCAAAGAGATCACTAATCTTCATTTTAACTTATGTAATTATAATATTTTGCTAGAAACAGCTTATAACTTATAGGCTATATAAATGTGTTTTGGACACACTACCAGTGTTAAATAAACCTACAGGATCACACATTAAGTGAATAAATTAGGTTTTTTTTTTTTTTGCGACCAAGTTCGGTGTATTTAGAAATGTGTCTAGATTTATCGAATTTAAAAATATGTCCAAATTTAATGTATCTGGAAATGTGTTTACATTTATTGTATCTAGAAAAATATCCAGATTTAATAAATTTGGACATGTGTTCATATTCGATATTCCTGGAGGATGTCTAGAATATTAGAATATGGCTGATTAATTTACCAAGGATAATCTGAGAAGAGAGAATAAGACACTAAAACTGTTTTAAAGTCTTCAATGGGTTTCTGGTCTTATATGATAAAACCCTAGCTGTTTGATGTTTATTTGATTTATCTCATTTTTTTGGGTTAGACATAAGAAAAAATACCAGAAAAAAAAACCTCCTTCTGTGGGCACTAGCATATCCCCAGTAAATATCAAAGTTTTCTATGTAAATCCATAGAGGATGTTAGCAACAAGCAACATCTATGATCTGATATGATTAGTGCCAATGCACAACATCTTTAAGGTACGAACCTAATATAGTCAATCTCACTATTTAACTTGGATCCGGTGTAGGGATTTGTGGATGTTTTTCATGTTTTGGAGTCCACAAATTCCATCATTTCTATGGATGAATTATCCCAAAGCCATCTTATGTTACAAGGATTCAATCAAGAGGGCAACGAGCAATTGGTACTCTCCAGCTTGACATGTTAAATGAAGATATGCATTCAAATGCCCTTTTTTTATGTTATTGATGCCAAAACTTCCTACAATATTCTGCTAGGAAGACCATGGCTCCATAACAAAAGTGTGGTAAAATTAACCCTATATTAATGTTTAAAATACCGTTGAAATGGCTTGGTAAATAAAATAGATGTCGAAGACAAGCCCTTCACTAAATCTAAAGTGCATATTGCTTATGTTAAGTACTATATTTAAAAAAAAAAATGATGAATCAACTAGGATCAATTCATCAATGGGGAAAGCTGATAAAAGAGTCATACTCTCTAAAAATGTGAAAAGTACAACATGTGTGGAAAGTTTCGATAAGCAACTTACATACAATAAGCTACTGGGAAGACTTACCTTACCTATTACAATGGTTAAATCTATTAAGTCACCAAATTCTCCTATGCAAAGATTTGTCTAAGCAAAGAAAGAAGCAAAAATAAAAATATGGTGTATCACTAACTTTATGTACTAAAGAATGATTTGATCCAAATGCTTATTAGAATCTTAATAATGGCAGGATATAACTCACAAAGTCAACACTTATTGGGAAAACTTCCTTTAGATATTTATAGGGAAAATGGTGTGGTTTAGGGTCCACCTAAAGCATGCCAATAGAAAAAAAGCTCGCCAACTTGGGTATCTCTTATCTGACTCAAGATTACAAAAGGAAATGTTTAGCATATTATTTTGAAAAACAAAGCAACATCGAAACCTTGACCTAGTTTTGATAGGTTGGGAGACATAAATTTGTGTCCCTCTATATTTACAAGATTAGGCTCAAAGAAAGAAAAGAAGTTTATTTTCAAGAGGCTTGGGCTCACATCAAATTCAAAGGTAAGAAATCATGGTAAGGTTTCTTTGTTAGTGTTGTGCCCTAGAGGCAATCACTTGTACATTATATATGACACATTTTATTTTAATAAAAGGCATTATTTATCTTATAGTTTCTTTTATTTACTTTTAAGTAATATAATTGTTCGATAAAGTCCCTAATACAACACTGTGTTAAGAAAATCATGATAGAGATTATGATATGAGATTCCTACTACACTATATAGTGTTAGTACTTAAATAAGCCCTAATCATAGTATTAATGAGATAGGACATCATTCATGCATTAAAACTAGCATGTGTTAGACTTCCTAATTTGATCAGGCTATAGTTCTTATATCCGTGAGTATTGAGATACTTAAAGTTAACACATGGATGCTTATTAATGGAACAAGTTCATTAGATGACCTAGCTTTGAGATAATCATATGGATAACTATTTAGTACCAGTGATATAATCTCAATATAGCAAACGTGCAAGTATCCTTAGACTTGAGATCTCCAAGATACTTTATTTGCTGAGCATTGTACTTTGATTCTAATCTCCGGAGCTCGATCTAGGGTCGCCTATGGGATGGATATTTAGTACATTGTGAGGTAAATGAAAGTAGTTGAGAGAGTCAATAAAGGATTCACCACTCCTAATAATAGGGGCGAATATCTCACGGCCACTTGTAGGAATTACTACTCAAGAAGTCTTTGGCCAAGGCAATTGTGTATTGGAAATAGTTCCAATTGATACACATCTAGAGTAGTGGGTTCCTGGTACAAATACTATTGTATTCGGGCCAAAATTAATTTTGGAGGGAGTTGGCACTAATTTCGTACTCCAAACCGAATGAGATATTATATTGTGAAATGAGATAATTGCATTGAAGTTTGTTATTGAAGGGTTCATGTCAAGCCACTTGACTTCCTGGACTCTTGGGTGGTCTTGATGTGTTGCTAGATACTGCTCATGATCTAGGAATATGGGTTTAATAATTGATAAATTAATAAACCAATCCTGATTAGAATAAATATGATTAATTCTAATTAATTACGAACTATAAATCTCAAAGATGTTTGGATTAATTCATATTCTCTACCAATTGACTGGGAAACCTAATAGGTCACACACAATAGAGGATTATATATTCAAGATATTATTGGATAACATAGTGGGATTAATTAAGAGAAATAAAAGTTGTTGTGGACAAATTATAATTAGTTATCATTTGTGTTCCAAATTATACTTGTGAAAACTTGATGTTTCCAATATAATTAGGGAATTCTAACTGTTTTAGAATTCTGGGATGGAGGATTTTTCAGCAAATATTTCTTGTAACATATAGAAAGGACACAAAACCCTAACTGACAGACAACATACGAAATCTCCAACCCTAGACACACAACCAACGTTCTTCTTTCTCTTTCTCGTTTTGCTAAAAATTTGAAACAGCCCTAGCCGCCACTTTTTTTCTGCTAGCACAGGAAATTTTGGTGCTTGAATATTCCTTTGTGTGGATTACTGTTAGAGATAATCACACACTGTGATTATAGTGGTGAGACGTTCCACTCTTGTGAAGCTGGATCAAGAGGATTGCTGGATTGCGCTTCAACTTGAAGAAGAAAATTTTGTTCTTCAGACGATCAAACAAAGGTAAAAAACTGCTACCTCTATTATCTTTATATTTTGTTTTCTACACATAGGCGGGTCCTGAGATGGTATCTCGTTTTATTTTCTGCTGTGCCGTATAGGATACGAGCCTGAGATACCCAACATTCTTCTAAGGAGAGGATAGTGTTGAATTGTGATGGAACCCTAAATGTGAGAATACAAGTAAAACATCCAATGCTTTGTGATAAAGAAAGTGTAGATTTATGTAATCACATCATTATTTATGATGAAAAGTATCCTAAAGAGAAAGATGCTCAGTATGCTCCAGCAGAACTTGAAGAAGGCATGAAAGCCATGATTAATAAGCTAAAAGAAGTAAACTTTAGCACTAGTAAAGATCCTCGTCTAATTTATGTAAGTACACTTCTATCCTTGAAGAAGAAAAGGCCTATATCAATTTTTTAAAGGAGTTTAGGGACATCTTTTCTTGGACATACAAAGACATGCCTCGTTTAGGTACAAGAATTATTATTCTGAGGGGAAAGATGTTTAGTATGATCTAGCAGAACTTGAAGAAGGAATAAAAGCCATGATTAATGAGCTAAAATAAGTAAACTTGGGTATTACTGAAGATCCTCATCCAATTTACATAAGTGTGCTTCTATCACATGAAACAAAACAAAACAAAAAAAAAAAGGCCTACATCAATCTTTTAAAGGAGTTCAAGGACATCTTCACTTGGACATGCAAAGAAATGTCCGGTTTAGATATAATAATTATTGTCCACTATTTAGTTGTAAAAGATGGAGTGGCACCAGTAAAGTAAGCCCAATGGCATTTTCAATATGAGTTCGTTCTATTAATTGAAGCAAAGCGAAAAAGCTCATTAAAGCTAAATTTATCTGAGAAGTCAAGTATCCAACTTAGGTCGTGAATATTATTTTTGAGAGAAAGAAAAATGGATAAACTCATATTTGTGTTGATTTTAGGAATCTAAATAATGGTCTAAGAGATTATTTTCCACTGCCTATACCTGAAATAAAGGTATATGCAACCACTTGTCAAAAAGCTCTGTCATTTATAGAAGCATCTAGAAGATATAATCAAATTAAGATGGCACCACAAGATCAGGAGCTCGCTACGTTTCTATGCCAAAAAGAATTCTTAGTACGCGGTGATACCTTTTGGTCTAAAGAATGCTAGAGCCGTTTATGAAAAGATGAGGCAAAAGACATTTGATGATATGTTGCAAAAGATCATGGAATGCTATGTGGTTGATTTAGTAGTCAAGTTGCATAAATAAGGCGATCATCTCCAAAACTTAAGTGTGCCTTTGGTGTCATCTTTGGAAATTTCTTGGCTTTACTATCCGTCATCAAGGTATTAAAATAGACCAATCAAAGATTGACGTGATTCTGAAGATGCTTGAATCATGAAATATCTATGAATTAAAAAGCCTGCATGGATGATTAGCCTACCTTTAAAGGTTTATCTCAAATCTTATCGGGCAATGTCAACCATTTAATCACCTAATGAAGAAGGATGTACTATTTAAGTAGATAATGCATGTCAACATTTTCAAATGCATCAAATCTAATAAGATAAAGCTTCCTAAGCTTGTTGCACCAATCCCTGATAAGTCGTTAATTTTATACATTATTGTGCAAGAGCACTCAGTGGGGGCATTACTTGCTTAAAAATAAGAATGGCAAAGCAAATGCTCTTTACAGCCTAAGTCGAATGATGACAACCAATGAGTTGAACTACTTGCTAATTGTAAAGCTTTGTCTAGCTTTAATATTTACAATTTAGAAATTGAAGAATTATTTTCAAGTGCATACTGTACGTCTTATCTTTAAGGCAAATCCTATAAAATATGTTATGACAAAATTTGAGTTATCTGATCATTTAGTAAGGTGGTACCTTCAAATACAATAATTTGATATTGTCTTCATTAAAAAAAAAATGCTACAAATAGGTAAATGTTGGTTGATTTCTTGACTGATCACCCTATTCCTGTCGAGTGGGAATTAAGTGATGAACTGCCTAATAAAGATGTCATTGTAATCAATATTCTCCCAACATGGAAGATATACTTTGATAGTGCAACACATTGCGAGGATGTTGGAATTGGCATAGTACTTATTACCCCTGAAGGAGATGTATTGCTATTTTCTTCTACCTTAACTAAAAGGTGCTCCAATAACATGGCCAAGTACCAAGCCCTTATACTTAAGTTGGAGTTAGTTGTTGATACAAAGCGACTGCATGTATGATAATTTCTAATTAATTGTTAATTAATTACTTGGTGAGTATGATGTTAAGAAACCTAAGTTAATCTCATATTACAATTAGCAAGATGGCTTATGGGGATATTTTTGTGATGTAACAATTGAGCATGTGTTAAGAAAAGAAAATAAGCAAGATGACACATTGGCAAATCTAGCTTCGAACTTATATATATATGATCAACAAGCTCAAATTCTAATATGTCAAACATAAGTCATACCTCCTATGTTTGAAGGTGAAAATAAAAATGATGATGATGAAGGATATGAAATTCATTCTGTTTTCGTTTATGAGATTAACGAAGAAGATTGACGATAATGTTTTGGGGACTATCTCAAAAGTGAAAAGCTTCCTGATGATCGAAGAAAATATACTGATATTCATCGGCACACATTGCTTCTTTTGCTACAAGGATACACTCTTCCAATATTCTTTAGAAGTTGTTTTCCTAGGATGTTAAGGTTAAGAAAAAGCTATTCAGGCAATAGAAGAAGCCTATCTTGCTATCTATAGAGCTCACCAATCTGGTTTGAACTTTATTTTTGTACCAAGATGGCAGAATATTATTGGCCTACTATAGTGAAAGATTGCTTAGATTATTCTCGAATGTGTTAAGCATGCAAATTCAATGCAAATTATATACATCAACCTCCTGAGCCGTTGCACTCAACAATTACGTTATGGCCATTCGATGCATGGGGTTTGGATATTGTTGGACCTCTGCCAAAATCTTTTGCCGAGCATCTCTACTTTTTGGTTGTATTAGATTACTTCTCTAAATGGGTGGAAGTTGCAACATTAAAAGAAGTAATGAAGCAACATGTCATTAATTTCATATGCGTAAACATTATTTATTAATATAGCATCCCCTGATAAATCATCATAGATAATGGCAATCCCTTTTGCAATAGTTCGATGGATAAGTTATGCGAGAAGTTACATTCAAGTAGCATAAATCTTCCATGTACTATACCCCAACTAATAGACTCATTGAAGTTTTTAATAAGACATTGTGCAATTTATTGCAAAACGCGGTGACTAAATGAAAAATGGATTGGCATCTGCGTATTGCAAAGTGTTTTGGGTGTATAGGACCACTTATCGCACTTCAACTCAAGCTACCTCATATATGTTGGTATATGGCATGGAAGCAATCCTTCTACTAGAGCAATAAATTCGTTCCTTAAAGATTGCTATTCAAGAAGGGCTCACCAGATACATTCATTTAACACTTGAAGAATTAGAAGCACTTTGCGAAAAAGAGGTTAGAGGCACAACAACGATTAGAATGCTACCAAGCTTGGGCTTCCAATGCCTTTAATAAGAAACTGCATTCTTATTCTTTTTAAGTTGGTGATTTAGTGCTTAATGTGAAGAGACCAATCATCGTCGGACACAAACCAATGAAGTTGATGTCAAAATAGAATGGCCCATATGTTATTCAAGAAGTCTACTTAAATGGAATTTACAAGATAGTTGCCGAAGATAGATTGAGAATTGGACCGATTAATAGCAAATATTTAGAGTGATACTATACATAAATATATTCTCTTTGACTACACAAGCTTAAACTACAAGTTACTCTTGAACCGCATAAGTTTAAACTATGTAAAGATAATCACCAATCATTTAGGATATTATTAAACTATTGAAACACTCCATCAAATCCAAAATTAAATGGATAACTCCTAACCCACACAAGTTAAAACTATGAACGGCATAGCTCCCAAACCATATCCATTTAATTTAAGCTATGTTTAACTTGATATTTAAGTTATGCTTAATATATGTAAGTAGCTTAGAAGGAAATTTCTAAGTTTAGTCACATCTTTTCAACATTTCCTATTTCCTTTTTGTTGCAATTAAGTTGTGATATTAGCATATTATTTGCAACACAATGAAATATATACATAAAAAAAAATGGTTGAGATAAAACTAAAGAAATATATTATTAATTCAGACAAGAAAGCCGCAAGGAAGGTCTGATCTTTAGAATATTCTAATGTTCAACTTTGGAAACAAAGCCTCTTCTTCATATGTCCATGCAGTACGTTGTGAGATGAATTTGCATGGATTGTCAATAGATTTAAGTGATTGCTTTGCTTCCTTTGAAGGAGATGTTGTATACTTTACCTCTTTCTTGAACTAGAAGTTAAGCCACTTGTTAATAGAGATGCCAGAATTGTTGTTATCCTTTTTGATCAACTAGGGTGCGTGGAAGATATATTCACAACTCTTTAGAAGGAATCACTTGTCATTATGGTCAATATTGGAGAATTCTATAGCATGATGAATAACTTCGTCAAAGTTTGTTCCAAGTATTAATAAGCCTCCAAGTTCATACAAGTCCTAAAGTGAAATGGATACCTCCCTAGCTCTTGTCAAGAGCGTGTTGGTGAGGAAACACCAAACTTCACAAAAGACATTGAGAATATTGGAGTTACAATCATACGTAAAAAGTGATTCATAAATATCATCATAAATCTTCACAGATCTCAAGTGACTTTCACAATGATTTAACACATCTTATGCCCACTCTCAAGGCTTGGGAGCATCAATGTAATTTCCAAATCAATGCATGAAGAACAATGGTGTGCTGGTGCACCTTATCCAAAAAAAGGGGGGGAGAGAGAGAGAGAGAGAGTAACACATAGGCATCAATATCTTGATCAATCGTGGGGCCCTTTCAACAAAAAACATCCCTAGCTTTGGAGCCAGCATGTGGGAAAATACATCAACCATTCATGGCACAGCCAAAGTTTAGAAATAATGTTCCGGTCTCAAGTAATTGGAAACAAGGACCAAAAGAGGGGGGGGAAGGGAAAGCAATCTTACCAAATTCCTTCAAGCTATCCACTCAATGTCCAAAGCTATAGAATCCTTTCAAATTGAAGTTGATGAAGTCTTTTTGAATTTGTGTGGAAAATTGATAAAGATAGAGGCCTTTCATCAGTATTATGGAATGTCTCTTTTAAATGCTATATGACTTCTATTTCTTATTTAGAATATCTTGATTGGTATTTGGATTTAAATCTAACAAATTTGATTAGTGCCTTCAAAAAATATTATTCCTTCTTAACTTTAAATTTAAAATCTTTTACTAATTTTAATTCAAGTAGAAAGTGAAAATTAAAAAGGATTTGAAGAAAGGTCTAATGTTAATTTCTAATTAAAGTAGAGAATTAATATTGCTTTTATAGAAGTAGTATTTCAAGCCTTATTTCCAAAATTCTTTTGACAAAACATTCTCTTTAAGCCTTAAAGTTGGGGCATTTGTAGACAAAGAATTTGGAAGAAAAAATTATAAATATTATTTGATCAAAACTAAAAGAAAATTAAATATTTTAGTAAAAAATAAATCTATGAATAAATCCAATTATACTTGGAATATTATAATTGGGCCATTGTTTAGAGTACAATAAATCTAATATGTTGTGCAATTGGACTATTAAAATTAAGTCATTATCAAGAGTTTATTTCAAATCAAATCCAATATATTATTGATTAAATAAAATTGGGTTGGACTATTAAAGTGGGGCCTTTGTTAAAGATCCATTAAAAGCAAATAGTGGGACTTAATTGAAATTTGGTTAAATTTAAATTAAACCCAAGTTACCTTAAACCTAAATCTATTAGGGTTTATTAAAAGATTGTTTGAAGTTCCACATCGACTATATATGTTAAAGTTAAGAAATTTTTAATTTATAAATAAAGTCTTCCTTCAAAAGATTAAGGCATTTTGGAATTTAAAAAACAAAAGGCATATCCAAACTTCAACAAGCTTAAGCTTAAAAGTATCCAAGCTCCTACAACACTCAAATTTCTAAATCTTCATCAAAGTTCAACATTCAAACTCTTTTAACATTTAAAGCTCTAAATCTTCATTAAAGTTTCAGGGTGTTCATCTTATTTTTTCGTTCAACAAATTTTGAAAGTTTGACAATCAAGTATTCGTCTTCAAATTCTATTTGATTTGAGATCAAACACTTCAATTCTTGAATTAATATTTGTCAAAAAGAAAAGAATTGGAGGACTCATTCTATAATTTATAATCATTCTTAACATTATTAAATATTTTATATTTGTCAATATTTTTCTTGTTTTAATTTATAGACTTGAAATTTCATCATGTAGTGTATTATAAATTTAATATTGGAATTTTGAAATGAAATTTGATAAATTGAAGAATATTGTAAAAGTAGAGAGTAAAAAGAGTGGATGGAATAAGTGTTTAATCTTTGATTTCTCTTATTCATTCATTCGTATCATATCTCCTTCTGACTTATATAAAACCTTTATTTATAATATCATAAAAGTTAAATAACAAATATAATAAATATGACTCTAGAAATACATAAATCTTTATCTTCTTAAAAAATAAATAGCCTTATAATAAAATAAATATACAAAATAAATAATCACCTTAATCTTTTTTAATTCCATAACATGATTGTACTTTTCTAAAACGGAGGAAAACAAATGAAAATATTATATGGTTCATCTTGTCTAAGTGATACAATCAAATACGTTGTATTTTAAACTCTACCTAGTTGAAACTTGGCAACAGTCAACAAAAAATTCAGTTGTTAGTAATTACAAATGGACTATTTTTTGAATGCAATATTGTCATTTATCTTATTAAACGATTAGTCTACTGTTAATTTTTTTTTTTTCCCAAATGGATAACATTAAGAAATTCTAACATTTAAAAAGGATATGACCACTAGTTTTAAAAGTAACAAGTTATTGTTAGTGTTGTACCCTAGAAGCAATCACTTGTACATTGTATATGACATATTTTATTTTAATAAAAGGCATTATTTATCTTACAGTTTCTTTTGTTTACTTTAAGTAATATAACTGTTCGATAAAGTCCCTAGTACAATACTGTGTTAAGGAAATTATGATAAAGATCATGATATGAGATTCCTATTATACTAGATGGTGTTAGTACTTAAATAATCCCTAGTCATAGTATTAATGAGACCGGACATCATTCATGCGTTAAGACTAGCATGTGTTAGACTTCCTGATTTGATTAGGTGGTGGTTCTCATAACCGTGAGTATTGAGATACTCAAAGTTAACACATGGATGCTTGTTAATGGAACAAGTTCATTGGATGACCTAACTTTGAGAGAATCACATGGATAACTATTTAGTGCCAGTGATATAATCTCAATATAGCAAACGTGCAAGTATCCTTAGACTTGAGATCTCCAAGGTACTTTGTTTGCTGAGTATTGTACTTTGATTCCAATCTCCGGAGCTCGATCGAGAGCCGCCTATGGAATGGATATTGGGTACATGTGAGATAAACAAAAGTAGTTGAGAGGGTCAATAAAGGATTCACCGCTCTTAATAGTAAGGGCGAATATCTCATGGCCACTTGTAGGAATTACTACTCGAAAGTCCTTGGCCAAGACAATTGTGTATTGAAAATAGTTCCAATTGATACACGTCTAGAGTAGTGGGTTCCTGGTATAAGTACTATTGTATTCGGGCCAGAATTATTTCTGGAGGGAGTTGGCACTAATTCCGTACTCCAAATCGAATGAGATATTGTATGGTGAAAAGAGTTAATTGCACTGAAGTTTGTTATTGAAGGGTTTATGTCAAGCCACTTAACTTCCTGAACTCTTGGGTGGTCATGATGTGTTGCTAGATACCGCTCATGATCTGGGAATATGGGTTTATTAATTCATCAATTAATAAACCAATCTTGATTAGAATTAATAGGATTAATTCTAATTAATTATGGATTATTAATCTCAAAGACGTTTGGATTAATTCATGTTCGCTACCAATTGACTGGGAAACCTAATAGGTCACACACAATAGAGGATTATATACTCAAGATATTATTTGATAACATAGTGGGGTTGATTGAGAGAAAGAGAAGTTGTTGTGGACAAATTATAATTAGTTATAATTTATGGTCCAAATTGTAATTGTGAGAATTTGATATTTTCAATTACAATTAGGGTATTCTAATAGGATTAAAATTCTTAGTTTTAGGAGGAAAATGTCGTGTAATATGTAGTATATGTAACACATAAAAAACCCTAACTGAACAACACACAAAACAACAGCCACGAACATTCTCTCTTCTCTCTATCTCTCTCGAGTTGATCTTGATCAAAGAACCCTAGCCGCCATATTATTTCTGCTAGTACAGGAAAGTTTGATACTTTAGTATTCTTCTGTGTGGATTACTGTTAGAGATAATCACACACTGTGATTATAGTGGTTAGATGTTCAACTCTCGTGGAATTTGTACAAGAGGATTGCTGGATCGCGCCTCGACTTGAAGAAGAAATTTTTGTTTTTCGAACGATCACCAAAAGGTAAAAGCTGTTACCTTTACTCTCTTTATGTCTTATTTTCCACACATAGACGGCTCCTGGGAGGGTAGCTTGTTTTATTTTTCGCTGCGCCGTATACGATACAAGCCTGAGATACCCAACAGCTATTCAGAATGAAATTTTTACATCACGTAACAGTTATTCAACAAGTGTGGTCTTTATTTTTTTTTTCCCAAATCAAAGCCAAAAAGCAAATTCCTTTAAATTTCTTTACTTTTTTCACATTTCTTTTTCACGTCTTTTCCCTTTCTTCTTCTTTTCCCTTTTTTGGCAATATATGAAAAATAAATTAATAGGGAAAATCTTTAAAATGAGCTTTAATAAAGGTCACAAGGATAGATCCTCTAGAGACATCGTTGACTCAGAGACACTGACTTCGGGCGATGGATGACGTCGCCCTTTAAATTTTTTTAAAAATTTTATTTTTATATTAGTAAAACTAATTTTTTTTTAAATAAGTCTCTTTAAATTTTATATTTCACTCTTTAAAATTTTTTTATAAAAATATTTTAATATATTGTTATTTAATTTATTCCTTAATTTTAAGTTTTTAATTTTGTCGTCGTTAGGGATGGCAATAGGGCCGAGTCGGGCCGGGAATTAAAAATTCTAGCCTCGCTCCCACAAACATCCACATTTTCCCATCTCTTGCTCGTCCTTGCTACGGGAAAAGGCGGGGATTCCCACCCCCGGCTGGCCAGGGACAAAACCATCCCCGGTCCAGGTCCAACGGGAAAGCGGGGAAGTGGGGGCTCATTTGGATCTGGAAATATTTATAAAGATTTAAAAAAAAATTTGCCTCCTATATATTTTTATTCAAAACCTTTTAATCATTTAGAAAACTTTTGTAGTAATTTCTAATAGTTTACGTATATATCATATCACTAAATTAGTAAGAGTAAAATTGATAATTGATAATTTTTTCTTTTTTTATATATTTTATTTTATTTTATATACATAAATAATATACATATATATATATGTATATATAGTCATATATATACATATATATAATTTAGATAGTTTGTATATATATACAATACGTATATAATTTACCTTTATATGTATGTGCGTGTGTATATAAATATATATTTATATATACATAATATATATATATATATATATATATATAATATTTGTGAGGGCGGGCTGGGCCGGGAGAGGGAATCGTGCAATCTTCATCTCCAGACAGCCCCCGATCTCGTCCTAACTTAAATCGGAGAATTCTTAATCCAATCGGGTCAGGTCAAGCCGAATCCCAGTTTAAATGGGGAAATTACCATCCCTAACTGTGACCACAATATACAGCCAAAGCCGTCCGTAGCCTGCTGAAAATTCTCATAACATCCTGCACTTTTTTCTTCAAAAAACCTACTTATAATAGTGAGAAATATTTAAGAAAGACTTTATATTTGTAGACAAGGAATTTTGGGATAAAATATATTTTCAAGATTAAAAGAAAATTATATATTTTAGTCTTGATTAATTAAAATCAATTCATGAATAAATATAATTATTCTTGAATTAATATAATTGGGCTATCCTTAAAAGCTCATTAAAAGCCCATTAAATCCAATGAATTATAACATTGGACAATTAAAATTGGGCTATTATTAATGGTCCATTTTACATTAAATTCAATATATTATGGATTAAATGGAATCGGACTAGGCCCTAAAATTGGGCTTGTAAAAAGTCTCATAATCCAAATATAATGTGAATTAAATGAGATTGGGCCAAAATATAAATTAAGGTCATGTCATCTTAAACCCAAGTCTATTAGGATTTGTTGGGAGGCTCTTCCAAAATCCCACATCGACTATTTATGCTAAAGTCAAGGGATTTTTAGCCTATAAATAGGGTCTTCCTTCAACGGTTCAAGAGACCCCAAGATCCTCAAGCTCAAGCTTCAACAAACAAGAGGCATCGCAAATTCA
Organism: Voacanga thouarsii; assembly: GCA_026120185.1. NCBI lineage: Eukaryota > Viridiplantae > Streptophyta > Magnoliopsida > Gentianales > Apocynaceae > Voacanga > Voacanga thouarsii. Next base: position 1,847,805 of record JANUWF010000328.1, read on the forward strand.
AGCATTCAAGCTCCATCAAATTCAAGGTTCAGAAGCTTCATCAAATTCAAGGTTCAGAATCGTCATCAAATCAAGGTTCAGAATCTTCTTCAAATTTCAAGACGTTCATCTTGCTCTGCATCAAACAAGTCTCGAAGGCTTGGCAATCAAGTGTTCGTCATCAAATCCCGTTCGATCCGAGATCAAGCTCTTCAGCCCTCGAATCAACGTCATCAAATCCCGTTCGATTCGAGATCAAGCTCTTCAGCCCTCGAATCAACATTTTTCAAAAAGAGAAGAATCCGATGATTTATCCTAAAATTTAGGACTTCTTCGGAGATTTGTAACCACTTCTCATATTTACTAAATACTTTGGAAATTTTGATATTTTTCTTGTCTTATTTGCAGACTTGAAATTTGTCGTCTACAAATTTCTGGCACGCCCAGTGGGACAATCTCTGCCTCTCATCTCTTCTCTTCAAATCAACACCAAGTTCAAGTACAAGTACAAATCAACTCAATGGCCATAAAGAACAGCACAACTGTATCTGCTCGTTCAAAGGCTGCTGATATCATGGAGGCTACTGCAACTGTTGGCAAGGCTCCACAAGCTTCAAGCCAAGGCATGCTGACAAGAAGTAAGGCTCGAGCTCTTTCACAAAGCGAGGCTCAAAACTTCAACATTGTCTCATCGCATGCAACTGCAAAGTCGAAGCAAGATGCTGCTTCTACAATGCGCAAGATGTTACCTTCATTGAAGAAGACCAATACCTCCAAACAAGCTGACCAAAGTTCAAGTACTAGCTCTACGCCTCAATCCCCTAATGGGGACTTCAAATCCAAAGCTTCATCAAATGAAGATTCCACTACTTCTTCTGTGGCACCGGTTATGATGACGGGCACACAAAATTTGGAAAAGCAACTCGCGCTCCTCACGAAGTTGGTGGAGGGACTCGCTAAACACTCCCAAGAGCAAGATCTTACCATTGCGCATCTCATCAATCGCTTTGAGAAGACTAGCGAAACAAGTCAAGCTCCTTTAAAGAGATCTGAAGTGCAAGAGGAAGTGAAAACTTCTAAGAAATCACAGGATATTCAAATATCCTCCGAATGTATGATTCCTGTGGACCAGCTCAAAGACTTCATCATGGGCACGATTAAGGACAAGTATGAAGGAGGTAGCAAATCCACCTTCACATATGCAAAGCCTTATTCGCAAAGAATTGATGACTTGAGAATGCCAGCTGGATATCAGCCACCAAAGTTCCAACAATTTGATGGTAACGGAAATCCCAAGCAGCAGGTGGCTCACTTCATCAAGACGTGCAACAATGCTGGAACTTATGGGGATCTACTAGTGAAGCAGTTTGTACGATCTCTCAAAAGGAATGCATTTAACTGGTACACTGATCTGGCTCCTGGTTCCATCAACAGTTGGGAGCAACTTGAACAAGAATTTCTCAACAGATTCTACAGTACACGCAGAATCGTCAGTATGGTAGAGCTCACCAACTCTCGTCAATGGAAAGACGAACCAGTGGTGGACTATATCAACAGATGGAGGAATTTGAATCTCAATTGTAGAGATCGTTTAAGTGAATCATCGGCAATTGAGATGTGCATTCAAGGCATGCAGTGGGAACTCTAGTATATCCTTAAAGGGATCATGCCAAAGACTTTTGAAGAATTGGCGACTCGCGCTCATGATATGGACTTGAGCATCGTCGCACATGGGGGTAAGGCACCTGTCCAAGACCCCAACAATTGTAGCAGCCTCCATGATATCAACAGCCTTTGAACGAGCAGATACAGTTGTGCGGTTCTTTGGGGCCATTGAGTTGATTTGTACTTGTACTTGAACTTGGTGTTGATTTGAAGAGAATAGATGGGAGGCAGAGATGGTCCCACTGGGCATGCCAGAAATTTATAGACAACAAATTTCAAGTCTGCAGATAAAACAAGAAAAATATCGAAATTTACAAAGTATTTAGTAAATATGAGAAGTGGTTACAAATCTCCGAAGATGTCCTAAATTGCAAGATAAGTCATCCGATTCTTCTCTTTTTGAAAAGTATTGATTCGAGGACTGAAGAGCTTGATCTCGGATCGAACGGGATTTGATGACGAACACTTGATTGCCAAGCCTTTGAGACTTGTTTGATGCAGAACAAGATGAACGCCTTGAAATTTGAAGAAGATTCTGAACCTTGATTTGATGACGATTCTGAACCTTGATTTGATGACGATTCTGAACATTGAATTTGATGAAGCTTGAATGCTTGAATTTGCGATGCCTCTTGTTTGTTGAAGCTTGAGCTTGAGGATCTTGGGGTTCCTTGAACCATTGAAGGAAGACCCTATTTATAGGCTAAAAATCCCTTGACTTTAGCATAAATAGTCGATGTGGGATTTTGGAAGAGCCTCCCAACAAATCCTAATAGACTTGGGTTTAAGATGACATGACCTTAATTTATATTTTGGCCCAATCTCATTTAATTCACATTATATTTGGATTATGAGACTTTTTACAAGTCCAATTTTAGGGCCTAGTCTGATTCCATTTAATCCATAATATATTGGATTTAATGTAAAATGAACCATTAATAATAGCCCAATTTTAATTGTCCAATGTTATAATTCATTGGATTTAATGGGCTTTTAATGAGCTTTTAAGGATAGCCCAATTATATTAATTCAAGAATAATTATATTTATTCATGAATTGATTTTAATTAATCAAGACTAAAATATATAATTTTATTTTAATATTGAAAATACATTTTTTCCCAAAATTCCTTGTCTACAAATGCCCCCACTTCAAGACTTGAGGGAAAATATTTTTGTTAAAAGAATTTGGAAACAAGGCTTGAAGTATTTAAAATATTAATTTCTCAATTTAATTAGAAATTAATATAAAAGCTTTTCTTTTTTCTTTTTATTAACTCCTTAATAAAATAGAATTTTTTTTCTATTCCTATAAGGAATTGATGAAAAGATTTCAAATCCAATTTTGGATAGGAATCATATTTCTTGAATCCACCAATCAAAATTCTTAGATTTAAATTTAAATCTCAATTAAAATCTTTTAATCAAAAATTAGAATTCTTATAGGATTTGAAAAAAGACATTCTATGGTACCTATAAAAAAGCCTTTATCTTGATCAATTTTTTCCCACATCAATTTGAAGAATATGCATTGCCTCAATTGAAGACCCTGGCAATTTCAATATCTGCGTGGGTACTGGGCATCTGAGTAAGCCTTTCCTTTTTTTTTTTTTTTTAAAGCTAACTTTTTACTTATTATTATTTTAAGCTAACTTTCTCTCCTTTTTTTTTTTTTTCTTTAGGGACCTTTTTTTTTTTTTTACTAGGTCCAATTATAGTGCACTTTTCAAATTTGCAATCTTCTTCGGGCCAACAACTACTAGTCATTCACGACTACGAGAATGATCCAACTGAAGCAAGGACGACTTTGACAGTTTATGAGGCAAAGTCTGGCAAATATGCGGGGCCCCTTCCAAAGGCGACACTCCAACGACTTGTGAAGGAATGGTCAACGGAAGTTAACTTCAAAGGCACTCGTTCCCCAAAGGCATGAATTCTTCTTTCTTCAAATCATCAACCTCAAACTCATCCCAGTGTCTTACCTTCACTTGGACGTTGAATAATTCAAAAGGAGACTCAATGGACCTCACCACTGAACTTTTTGGGCGTGTTTCGCTTTAGGGAGAAATATTGGGAGTGGGCACATGACGTTCTAAGTCGTTGCGAAGGACACTTAAGATCTGCGAAGATCTATGAGGCTGTCTATGCATCGCTTTTTACATACGATTGCAACCCCAACGTTCTCAAAGCCTTTTGTGAATCTTGGTGTCTTCTCACCAACACGCTATTAACTTCAGTTGGCGAGGTGTCCATTTCACTTTGGGACTTGCACGAACTTGGAGGCTTACCAATACTTGGAATACACTATGATGAAGTTGTTCCTCATGCTGCGGAACTCACCGACGTAGACCATGATGGAAAGCGATTCCTCCCAAGGAGTTGCGAACATCTTTTCCATGCATACCACTTGATCAAAAAGGACAACAACAACTCTGGTGTTTCCATCAATAAGTGGCTCGACTTCTAGTTCAGAAGAACAATAAAGTATTCAGCACCTCCTCCAAGGGAAGAAAGGAGATCACGCCCCAAGTTTACTGATAATCTATGTGGAGTTATCCCACCTCATACTGCATGGACATCTGAAGAAGAAGCTTTGTTTTCAAAGTTGGGCATTAGAAGCCACAACAGAGATCAGACATTTCTTGCAGCATTTTTATCATATTGGCTTTGCATCTTTGCTTTGCCTAATGAAGAAGTAGACATCATTCGTCCAAGGACCTTCAGAATGGCAAGTTTGATGGCGTACGGGGAACGAGTTAGTTTGGCTATTCCCATCTTGGCCAGCATTTATAGAGGTTTGAATCATATTTCCAACTCTCAACATCCTAGTGAGGAGAAATCTATCTTCCCAACTCACTATATATATGGATGGCTTGCACACTACTTCAAAACTCACTATGAAGTCTCTCAAGGCTTAAACAGCCCTCCAATGGTGAGTTATTTTGGTGAAAATAGCGGAAAGTACTTTAGCGAAGACGAAGCCCGCAAGCGGATTTATAGGGGTGAGATTATTGTTTGGACTACGAACATCCTTACCAAGCATAAAAAACATGACTTTGTTGATAATGAGGCAGCCCTTTTGGAGAAACAACTTTACTTCTTGAGCCTTTGTTCAAGTCTTCTAACCTTGCGGAAGGACGATCACTTCATCATTGAGCCTTATAGCCCACATCGCTTTAGTCGCCAATTTGGATTCCTACAAGATGTCCCAGGCTACTTTGAGATTTCCACCCGTAAGGCCACCTTAATAGATGGCTTACGTCTCTGGGTAAGATGCACGCTTCACGGAACAATAGCCAAGGTAACATTTCTAGCCACTCCTTATAGCATAAAGAAGCACTATACTCCCGAGTATAAAGTATGGTGGGACCAAGTACATGGAACCTTTCTTGAAGATCACATCTCGATATTGAATTCTCAAAAATCTGCATTTAAGAAAGTAGAGAAATCACCTTACCCCAAGAAGAAACTTCATCGAGATACTACCACTCTCAATGCTTCAAAGGGGTTAGAAAATTCTTCAAGACATGACAGACATTCTTCTTCGGATCATGACTTGGTTATAGAGAAATTTTCATCATCTTCAAAACGAAAGGAGTTGAATCGAATCGAAGAAGCCAGTTCTAGTAGTAGAGATCGTTGTTGGAAAAGAATGAAGACAGCAACTACAACTTTGAACCAAGAGTCCAAGGATCAAGAAACCTTCAAGGACAAGGTAAAACTGGTTTTCCCTTTTCTCGCACATATGTGTTTTGTTTACCTATTGCAAATGTCAATTTCACAACAAGTCATTACTTGATTGCAACAAATGAGAAAAAATAGAGAATTATGAAAGGATGTGACTGAACTTAGAAATTTCTTCTAATCTGCCTACGTATCTTAAGAATAACTTAAGAATCAAGTCAAACGTAGTTCAAAATGGATGGATATGATTTTGGGGGGGCGTTCACGGCTTTGACTCGTGCGGGCCAGGAGTAACTTGCAGTTTAAGCTCGTGCAGTCGAGGAGCCTTCATTTATGCATAGTATCACTTCAAATATTTGCCGTTGATTGGTCCAATTCTCAACCCATCTTCAGCAACTATCTTGTAAGATCCATTTGAGTAGACTTCTTGAACAACATATGGGCCATCCTACTTTGATGTCAACTTCTTTGGTTTATGTCCAACGATGATTGGTCTTTTCACAGCGAGAACTAAATCACCGACTTGAAAGGAACGAAGATACACTTTCTTGTTAAAGGCTTTGGAAACACGAGTTTGGTAGCATTCCAACCCTTGTTGTGCCTCTAACCTCTTTTCATTGAGTACTTCTAACTCTTCAAGTTTGAGACGGATATTATCTTCTTTAGTGAGACTTTCTTGAATAGCGATCCTCAAGGAAAGAATTTGTTACTCTAGTGGAAGGACAGCTTCCACACCATATACCAATGCATATGGGGTAGCTTGGGTTGGAGTGCGGTAAGTGGTCCTATATGCCTATAGTGCCTCTCCAATACGAAAATGCCAATCCCTTTTTGACTTAGTAACTACTTTTTGCAACAAGTTGCATAAAGTCTTGTTGAAAGCTTCAGCGAGTCCATTAGCCTGGGCATAGTACATAGAAGATTTGTACTGCTTGAATTTAAACTTCTCGCATAACTTGTCCATCAAACTATTGCAAAAGGGCTTGTCGTTATCTGTGATAATGTATCGAGGAATGCCATATCGATAAATAATGTTTACACATATAAAATCAATGACATTTTCTTTTTTTACTTCTTTTAATGCCACAACTTATGCCCACTTAGAGAAGTAATCCATTGCAGCCAAGATATAAAGATGCCCAGCAAAAGACTTTGGTAATGGTCCAACAACATCCAATCCCCATGCATCAAATGGCCATGAAGCAACTGTCGGGTGCAATGGCTCCGGCGGTTGATGTAGATAATTGGCATTGAATTGACATGCTTGACATCTTCTAGCATAATTCAAACAATCTTTCACCATAGTACGCCAATAATATCCCATCCTCTTGATACGAAAATGAAGCTTCGGACCAAATTGATGGGATTCACATATGCCAGAATGAGCTTCTTCCATTGCTTGCACAGCTTCTTCTTGACCTAAACATCTCAAAAAGACACCTTCAAATGAACGTCGAAAGAGCGTATCCATATAGAAAAAGAAGCGGGTGGCACGCCGGCGAATATCACTCCGTCTTCGTGGATTATCTGGAAGCTTCCCATCTTTAAGATAATCTATAAAAGGTTGTCTCCAATCTTCTTCATTAATTTTGTAAACAAAGACAGAATGGATTTCATGTCCTTCATCATCTTCATCTTCAAAAATAGGCGGTAGGACCCAAGTTTGACATATAAGAATTTGAATTTCTCGATCATGTAGACATAAAGTAGAAGCCAATTTTGCCAACGCATCAGCTTGCTTATTTTTGCTTCTTAATACATGCTCGATCGTCACATCACCCAAATATCCCATAAGTCGTCTCGCATAATTATAATACGGGATCAACTCAGGCTTCTTAACATCATACTCACCAAGTAATTGATTAACAATCAATTGGGAGTCCCTATATACTTCAAGGTGCAGTCGCTTCATATCAATAGCCAACTCTAATCCAAGTATAAGGGCTTGGTATTTAGCCACATTATTTGAGCATCGTTTAGTCAAGGTGAAAGAGTACGGTAGTACATCTCCTTCAGAGGTAATGAATACTACACCAGCTCCAGCACCTTCACGATGTGCCACCCCGTCAAAGTACATCCTCCATGGTGGGAGAATCTCAATGATAAGAACATCTTTATCAGGCAACTCATCACTTAGTTCCCACTCAGCAGGGATAGGATGATCAGCCAAGAAATCCGCCAACACTTGTCCTTTAACAGCTTTTTGTTGGACGAAGACAATATCAAATTGTTGGAGTTGAAGGTACCACCTTGCTAAACGATCAGATAGCACAGGTTTTGTCATGACATACTTTATGGGATTAGCCTTGGAAATAAGGCGTACAGTATGTGCTTGAAAATAATGTTTCAATTTTTGAATTGCAAATATTAAGGCTAGGCAAAGCTTCTCAATTGGTGAATAATTTAACTCATTCGGTGTCATCATCCGACTTAAGTAATAGAGTGCATTTTCTTTGTCGTTGTCATTTTCTTGAGCAAGTAATGCCCCCACTGAGCGTTCTTGCGCAGCAATGTACAAAATCAATGGCTTATCCGGGATAGGTGCAGCAAGCACAGGAGGCTTCATCAAGTAAGATTTGATGCATTTGAAAGCATTTTTGCATGCTTCATTCCATTCAAATGGTACACCCTTCTTCATTAGACGACTGAATGGTTGACAGCGTCCGGCAAGATTTGAGATGAACCTTCGAAGGTAGGTCAACTTTCCTTGTAAACTCTTTAATTTATGGATGTTTCTTGGCTCGGGCATCCTCATAATTGCATTGATCTTTGATTGGTCTATTTCGATACCTCGATGACGAACGATGAAACCTAAGAATTTTCCAGAGGTGACACCAAAAGCACATTTAAGAGGATTCATCTTCAATTGATATTTTCGGAGTCGCTCGAAAGTCTTTCTCAAATCTTGAAGATGATCAGCTCGTTTAGTGACTTGACCACCAAATCATCTACATAACATTCCACGATCTTGTGTAGCATGTCATCAAAGATCTTTTGCATTGCTCTTTGATATGTGGCTCCAGCATTCTTTAGACCAAAAGGCATTACTGTGTAGCAATAGATTCTTTTTGGAGTACGAAAGGCAGTAAGCTCCTCATCTTCGGGTGCCATTTTGATTTAGTTATACCCAGAGGATCCATCCATGAAAGATAGAACTTCATGACCAGTGGTTGCATCTACCATCAGTTCAGGAATGGGCAACGAAAAATCATCTTTTGGACAGGCATCATTTAGATTCCTAAAATCCACACAAATTCGAATTTGTCCATTTTTCTTCCTTACAAGGACAATATTCGCAACCCAAGTTGGATACTTGACCTCTCGAATAAATTTAGCTTCGATCAGCTTGTTCACTTCTACTTCAATTAATGGAACCAGCTCAGGTTGAAAACGCCGTTAGGCTTGCTTTACAAGTGTTGCCCCGTCCTTTACAGCTAAATGGTGGACAGCAATTTTGATGTCTAGGCCCGGAATTTCTTTATATGTCCAAGCAAAGACGTCTCTGAATTCCTTCAGCAGGTCGACATAGGCCTTTTCTTCTTCAGGCGATAAGAGTGCATTTATGTAAATTGGGCGAGGATCTTCAATAGTGCCCAAGTTTACTTCTTTAAGTTCATCGACTGTGGCTTTTACGCCTTCTTCAAGTTCTGCTGGAGCATGCTTAGCATCCTCTTCTTCGGCACACTCTTCATCATAGATGGTAATGTGATTACAAGAGGCTATACTTTCTTCATCACAAGGCACATCAGGCGTCACTTGTGTTATTATTTTTAAGATTCCATTGCAATTCACCACCGTTCTTACCTTGGAGGAGACTTTGCTGGAATGTCTTGCCTTTGAAGTGATTGTGACACCAAGCCTCTTGAAAACAGATTTTCTTCTTTTCTTTGGGCCTAATCTAGTGAAGACAGATGGACGTGAATTTGTATCCCCTATCCCACCAAAAACAGATCGCGGTTTTGATGTCACCTCATCTTCTACAGTAATATACTATACGTTAGCCCTTTTAATCTTAAGTCTGATGGGAGATGCTTGTTTATAACCCAGGCCAGTACGCACTTTTCCTGTTGGCATGCTTTGGATAGATCCCGAGATTTGACCCTTTTCCTTGTTGATATCAGCAAGAAGCTTTCCCAACAAATGTTGACTTTGCGAGTTATATCCAGCCTTTGCTAGGAGCTTATAAGCATTTGGGTCAAATCCTTCCTCCGTACGTGAGGTCAGTAATTCATCATGCTCTACTTTTGCTTCTTTCTTTGGTCGAACAAATCCTTTTATAGGAGTATTTGATGACTTGACAAGATCAACCTTTGTAAGAGGCAAAGTGAGCCCTCCTAGTGGCTTATTGCATGCATGTTGCTTGGTAGAGCTCTCTGCACATACTGTAGCTTTAACATCTTTGGAGAAGGTAATCTTTTTATCTTCCTTCCCTCTTGATAAATCGATCTTAGTTGATTCACCATTCTTTTTAATGTAGTACTTAGCATCAGCAATATGCGCCTTAGCTTTAGTAAATGGTTTATCATCAGCATCTATTTTCTTCACCACGCCATTTCGACGGAATTTGAAACATTGATGCAGGGTTGATGGCACCACACCATTATCATGGAGCCATGGTCTTCCTAATAGAATATTGTAGGAGGTCTTGGCATCAATAATAAGGAAAAGAGCAGTTGAAAGCATATCTTCAATCAATATATCCAATCGAAGAGTACCATTAGCTCGTTGCCCCCCTTGATTGAAGCCTTGTATCATAAGGCGACTTTGGGACAACTCATCCATAGAAATGCCCAACTCTCTTAATGTTCGTAGAGGTAAGATGCTTACTGCCGATCCTCCGTCTAACAGTATCCTATTCACCCTCTGTTCTTGCATGTAGCCGGCTACAAACAAAGGTCTGTTGTGAGGCATTGAGCCAAGTAGCAAATCATCATCAGTAAATGTGATCTCAGTCATATAGCTACTAAGGTCTGCTGAAGCTTCAATTCTCTCTAGGTCTCCTTCATTTATGCATTCATCATTGTCTTCTTTGCTTTCTTCATGTATAGCACAGCATGAAATAATGTTGAACTTTTCAGCAAGTTCTCTTGGTATGAAATCTTTTAGTATGAGAGGTGCCGAAGATTTCTTTCAGAAAGAATCATCTACTGTTGATGCAGATTTGGTCTTCTTACTTTTGAACTTTCTCACATTTTTCTTTGTGAATCTGCTTCTCACCAGTGAAGCTCCACCTCTTGAGGCTTTGATGCGTTTCTTTCTTCTTGTCACGAGCGTCCAGCCTTCATCTTCGCCATGGACAGAAGGTTCTTCAACTTCTTATTGATGTGCTTTAATAGGAAGGACATGTCTATCAACTTCAACATTGACAGGATCAAAACTTCCAAATTTAACCTCCAAAATAACGAGTTCAGCAAGAGGGATGCCAACAGTTGTCAAATTTGCGGATGCTTTGTCTTCTTCAAGGACTACATGTCCTTCACGGACCAACTGCATGATCTTGTCCTTAAATACAAAGTATTCCTCAATTGGATGACCAATTAGCCGATGGTACTTACAGTAGTTGGGATCTTTTATTCGTCCAACTTCATTCGGACGCTTTGCCTCCGGCAACTCTATAGCTTTAGCAGCTAATAACTCATCGAACATTGAAGAAACATCAGAGTCGAGAAAAAGATATTCCTTAGATTGCCTTTCTTCCAAGGTCACCTTTTTCCTTTCCTGCTGAGGATCCATCTTCTTGGTCACCTTTTGAGTAACCTTCGAAAAAATTTTTATTGGAGCTGCGACTGTGGCCATAGACTCCTTTGCTTCAGTTTTAGAAAAAGGTTTGCTCCTTTTTCTAAAATCTTGTTTTTCTTTGCCTTTGTTGGGGTCTTGGACAGGTGCCTTACCCCCATGTGCGACGATGCTCAATTCCATATCATGAGCGCGGGTCGCCAATTCTTCAAAAGTCTTTAGCATGATCCCTTTAAGGATATACTGGAGTCCCCAGTGCATGCCGTGAATGCACATTTCAATTGCAGATGATTCACTTAGACGATCTCTACAATTGAGGTTCAAATTCCTCCATCTGTTGATATAATCCACCACTGGTTCATCTTTTCATTGGTGAGAGTTGGTGAGTTCTACCATACTGACGATTCTACGAGTGCTGTAGAATCTGTTAAGGAACTCTTGTTCAAGTTGCTCCCAACTGTTGATGGAACCAGGTGCCAGATCAGTGTACCAGTCAAATGCATTTCATTTGAGGGATCGTACAAACTGCTTCACTAGTAGATCCCCATAAGTTCCAGCATTGTTGCACGTCTCGATGAAGTGAGCCACGTGCTGCTTGGGATTTCCTTTACCATCAAATTGTTGGAACTTTAGTGGCTGATATCCAACTGGTATTCTCAGGTAATCAATTCTTTGCGAATAAGGCTTTGCATATGTGAAGGTGGATTTGCTACCTCCTTCATACTTGTCCTTAATCGTGCCCATGATGAAGTCTTTGAGCTGGTCCACAGGAATCATACCTTCAGAGGATATTTGAATGTCCTGTGATTTCTTAGAAGTTTCCATTTCCTCTTGCACTTTAGACCTTTTTAGAGGAGCTTGACTTGTTTCGCCAGTCTTCTCAAAGCGATTGATGAGATGCGCGATGGTAAGATCTTGCTCTTGGGAGCGTTTGGCGAGTCCCTCCACCAACTTCGTGAGGTGCGCGAGTTGCTCTTCCAAATTTTGTGTGCCCGTCATCATAACCGGTGCCACAAAAGAAGCAATGGAATCTTCATTTGATGAAGCTTTGGATTTGAAGTCCCCATGAGGGGATTGAGGCGTAGAGCTAGTACTTGAACTTTGGTCAGCTTGTTTGGAGGTATTGGTCTTCTTCAATGAAAGTGACATCTTGCACATTGTAGAAGCAGCATCTTGCTTCAACTTTGCAGTTGCAGGTGATAAGACAATGCTGAAGTTTTGAGCCTCGCTTTGTGAAAGAGCTCAAGTCTTACTTCTTGTCAGCATGCCTTGGCTTGAAACTTGTGGAGCCTTGCCAACAATTGTAGCAGCCTCCATGATATCAACAGCCTTTGAACGAGCAGATACAGTTGTGCTGTTCTTTAGGGCCATTGAATTGATTTGTACTTGTACTTGAACTTGGTGTTGATTTGAAAAGAAGAGATGGGAGGCAGAGATGGTCCCACTGGGCATGCCAGAAATTTATAGACAACAAATTTCAAGTCTGCAGATAAAACAAGAAAAATATCGAAATTTACAAAGTATTTAGTAAATATGAGAAGTGGTTACAAATCTCCGAAGAAGTCCTAAATTGCAGGATGAGTCCTCCGATTCTTCTGTTTTTTAAAAACGTTGATTCGAGGGCTGAAGAGCTTGATCTCGGATCAAACGAGATTTGATGACGAACACTTGATTATCAAGCCTTTGAGACTTGTTTGATGCAGAGCAAGATGAACGCCTTGAAATTTGAAGAAGATTTTGAACCTTGATTTGATGACGATTCTGAACCTTGAATTTGATGAAGCTTCTGAACCTTAAATTTGATGAAGTTTGAATGCTTGAATTTGCGATGCCTCTTGTTTGTTGAAGCTTGAGCTTGAGGATCTTGAGGTTCCTTGAACCATTGAAGGAAGACCCTATTTATAGGCTAAAAATCCCTTGACTTTAGCATAAATAGTCGATGTGGGATTTTAGAAGAGCCTCCCAACAAACCCTAATGGACTTGGGTTTAAGATGACCTGGGCTTAATTTATATTTTGGCCCAATCTCATTTAATTCACATTATATTTGGATTATGAGACTTTTTACAAGTCCAATTTTAGGACTTAGTCCGATTCCATTTAATCCATAATATATTGGATTTAATGTAAAATGGACCATTAATAATAGCCCAATTTTAATTGTCCAATGTTATAATTCATTGGATTTAATGAGCTTTTAATGAGCTTTTAAGGATAGCCCAATTATATTAATTTAAGAATAATTATATTTATTCATGAATTAATTTTAATTAATCAAGACTAAAATATATAATTTTCTTTTAATCTTGAAAATATATTTTATCCCAAAATTCCTTGTCTACAGCAAAATTTATAGTTAATTGCAATAGACATTATTTACTTTCTGTACATTAAAAAAAATTTTCACAGCTCAATTCTTCTCTATGTCTTAAGATTTTGGATATATATTCCTATGGGTTGAAGGAAAATTATTTTCGAAATGAAAGATGCATTATTAAGCACAAGGAAAATATTTAAAAATAAAAGTGAATTCTGTTGCATTTATTACTGCTGAAAACTAAACTTGGTAAACTAAAAGGAAGAAATTCTGTCATTTCGATTCATGATATATAATTATATATATCGATCCAAAATTTGGACAAATTTTCTTTTTTTTTTTTTTATTGTCCAAAGCATAATTACGAAAATTTAACTGGACAGAATGCTGTATAGAATTCGAAACGTTGAATTATGCAGGAGACCTCCTTTGATAATATTTTAAAAATATGTTTGAATATTTATAATTGGTCTTGTTTTTTTTCTTCTTAATGTACTAATTAAGCATTATATAGGATCTGTTTGGTAATCTAATTAAGTATTTAAAATTAATTAAGTATTTATTTTATTAAGTGTGTTTAATAATAGATAATATCAAGTGTTTAATTAACTGAGCATGTTTGATAACAAATTTTTACTATCACTTAATTAATTAAAACGTAATGAAATATTTCTATAATTTTTAAGTGAATTAAAAATTACATAAGTTTAATGTCTGAATATGTTAACTATTCACTAATAATTAATATTCTTTTATATTTAATCTAAATTGTAATAAAATTAGAGCTACTCACGGGGCTAGAGAATAATTGAATCGATCTGAATAATTGAATTAAAAAGAACCATAATTAAAAAAAATGTTGACTTTTAAATTTTTTTTTTAACCGAACTGTCTAGAAATATTTTTTGTAATATTTGTGTCAAGAACTGTCCCAAATCGTATTAAAATCGTCCTGAAGTGTCTCAAAGTGCACTAAATTGAAGAATCAAAATTAAAACCAAATATATGTAGTTATAACTCACACACACACACACACACACATATATATATATATATATATATATATATATAAAGAATTTTAATTTTTCTTAATGAATAAAAGATTAGAAATAATAGAATCAATTTTAATTTTGTCTTAATGATAAAAAAAATTAAGATTTAATGATTAAATAATAAAAGTATATTGAAATTTAATATTACTATTCTAGATTGATAATATTTCGTTCAATATAGTCGATAAAATCGATTTTTTTTTATTACAGATCATTTCAAAAATTATATATATATGATTTTCACTTGTACCATTTGTAAAATGAAATCAGTAATATTCTAATTTCTTTTTTTAAGTGCTAAGATTTTTAAATTTTTTAATAAAAATTTTAATTTTTATTATTTTGGTCTTAAAAAATAAAAAATTCATTATTCTAAATAAAATTTTAAAAATATAATATTAAAGATAATTTTTGTTAATGAAGAAATTAATTTTATTTCACTTAATATTTATAAGTTTATAATAATAATAATAATAAATAAGTATATTAATTATCAAAATAGTGTTTCAAGTTTTATTGTGCGCAGGCAGGTGTATATATATATATATATATATATATATATATATATATATATATATATATATATATGTACATTTTATTAAGTATGAGCCTGTTAATACCTGGGATTTAATTATTCCTTTAAACAAATATATCTTATCGTTGAAAATATTAAGGCTAATTGTTAATAGTAAATCTTTAATATATTTATTAGGAAGGAAAGTGTATCTATACAAATAAAAAATTGATTCACTATCTATATAAACTACAAAATATTCAATTTTATATATATATATATATATATATATATATATATATATATATATATATATATATATCAATAAACATATTGACAGATACTGGGCTAACGAAAATTACACTAATAGGCTCTTATGTTTAAACCTACAAAAATATAAATCGATTGTAATTATATTCAATTTTAAATATAATTTTTATTAGCCTCTGTATCCATCAATATGTTTATTGAGATATATATATATATATATATATATATATATATATATATATATATATAATGATTAGTTGAAAAATGTAAATATCCTTTTTAGGGGCAATGTTTTAAGATTACATTGTGCATTTTATTTATTATGACTAAAATCTATATTAAAATTGTGATTGGTCAATGCCATAGAGGTTATTTTAATTTTATTTTAGAATCTTATTTTAGATTAAGATTTGAAAATTATTAATATGTATTTTTTAAGTTTGTGGACAATAGTATTTTTTTTTTTGGTGAAAAATATTCACAAATATTTGAAAATTTAACTGGAACCGTCTTCATCCTGTTAGAACCAAAGATCTGAATATATGCTCTGTCCCGTTCCGAAATTTTGGAATGGGATAGGATAGAGATTTTGGCATCACGATTTGAGACTGATATTAAGGATATGAGATAATTGAAATTTCAGGACGATATTGGCGATTTCTCGACCTATAAGCAACCTTGAATAAAATATAATATAAAAATAAATTATAATTAATTCAAATTTTAATTTTTAGAATTTATTTTTTAAAATTTGATACTTGAATATTTAGATTTTAATCTTAAATTTCAATTTTATCAAACGAAACATATATAGTCCACAATTTAGCTTTTATGGCTATTAATTAAACAACCTATAGTTTGGATGGCGGAAGTTTCCCCTACTATATCTCTGCACTCCGCCATTGGAATCGACCTTTTTGCATCATAAAACAATTCATCTTTCTTTTAGGCAAAAAAAAAAAAAATGAATGAATGAAATAGTAATTTAAAATGTCTATCCGTAAGGTTTGCGACTATGCAAATTTCTCACTCGCCTTTAAATGTCCTAGTTAAAGGCCTAAACCACAGCCACTTATTGCATAGCTAACTAATCATGTGTAATTGAATTCCGAATTATATTATGGGCTTTTTGATAACTTTAAATATTTAAAATTAATTAATAAAAATTTATTTTATTAAGTATATTTGATCATAAATAATATTGTGTATTTAATTAATTAAGTGTATTTGATAATAAATTTGTATTATCACTTAATTAATTAAGATATATTAAAATATTATTTTAATTTTAAAGTGAAATAAAAGTTATTTATGTTTAAAATCTAAATATATTAAATACATGTAATTATTAATATTTATTTATATATAATCTAAATTAAAATAAATTATAATTAATTCACACTTCAAATGTAAATTTTAAATTTCAAAATTCAATTATTAAATTTTAATTTTTAAAATTTAATACTTAAATATTTAAATTTTAATTTTAACAAACGAACACATAACTGTCTCGTTCATTTAAAAAAAAAAATCCCTAATAGAACCCTAGTACAATTTTAAATTGAAAGGTAAATGTTCCAACGTTATTTCCTCCCCTTTTTGATTCGTAGAGGGGAAGGTGGGTGGATTGGAGTCGATATCTCTAATCACTTATAAAGGGTATTTATTCCTTTTTAACTAACAAATATACTATTTTCTCACTATTAAATTATTAGAACAGTATTTTTGTTTTTAATTTTTTAAAAATTTAACCCAATTATAAAAAAGAGGAACTAAAACTATTCTCTTCCCGTCTAAATCCACACCTCCTTTTCTAAGTGGGCAAAAATACTCTTGTTTATTCCCTTTTTCAATTCTTCTATGTTATTATTTAGATATGTGAAATGCATTCCACCGTAATGTTTTTTTTTAATCAATAAAAACTCCTACAGAAAAGTATCTAATAAAAATTGCGAACAATTAATCTCATGAAATTGTTACAGTTCAGTACAATTAGAATGGACGACTTGTCTCTTCATTCTTTCAGCCCACTACCACGTGACCTCAGTCTGGAACCGTCCAGATACGTTTACCCACTTTTCATCTACCGCCTACTTCTCCTCCACGTTTACCATTCTTATCGTCAAATAAACGGTTATAAATTACCCACGTGTCGACTCCGATGCGATATTATACCCTCGATCCGACGGACCCTGCACTCCCTGCTTCTCTCCCCCTGCTGCCCCAAGCTTCCCGGAGTTCCGGCACTCTTCCCTCCAACCTCAACCGGTAAAAAAACCCATCAACCAATCGTCACCAATTCCCAAATCTCAAACAATCCTTTAAATTTTTCCCGCCAAATTTTCTCACCGTTTTTTACCCATCGAAATAGTTTTTTTTTTTTTTTTTAATTCTTTCCTGTTTATTTCCCCCTCATATTGTTTTAGTGAAATTCGCAAGAAATCTGGGCTTGGGAGAAGAATTTTATAGTGTTTACAGTTAGATTGGGCTCGATTTTGTTGTTGATCAGTGATGGCGGATTCGGACAATGAATCAGGAGGCCATAACAACGCCGGGGACGCCTCAGCAAGGGAGCAAGACAGATTCTTACCGATAGCAAACGTGAGCAGAATTATGAAGAAGGCGTTGCCGGCGAATGCAAAGATATCCAAGGATGCGAAGGAGACTGTGCAAGAGTGCGTTTCGGAGTTCATCAGTTTCATCACTGGGGAGGCTTCTGATAAGTGCCAGAGAGAGAAGAGGAAGACGATAAACGGAGATGATCTCTTGTGGGCTATGACTACTCTTGGCTTTGAAGAGTACGTGGACCCGCTGAAGATTTACTTGGCCAAATATAGGGAATTGGAAGGGGAGAAGACTTCTATGGGGAGACCAGCAGGTGGGGAAAAGGATGGGAGTGGTGGAAGTGGTGGCGGTGCTGCAGCTGGCGGTGTCGGAAGTGGTGGAGTAGTTACTTCTGGTGGTAGTAGCGGTGGGATTTACGGTGGGATTGGCGGTGGTGTCCTCTTTCATCCTGGTGGTCAGATGTACGGTTCTGGATCCTTTCACCATATGGGTTTGAGAGGAGGACCTGTGGGTAAAGGGAGTGGTGGCAGTGGTATTGGTATTGGTATTGGTGGTGGAGGTGGAGGTGGAGGTGGAGGTGGCAGTGGCGGTAGTGGTGGTGGAAGTGGCGGTGCTGCCACTGTGAGGCCAAGATAGGTAGGTTGTGCTTTCTTGGAAATCTTTACCAATTAATCATGAATCTTGAGTTGAATTGATAATTATATATCAGCCTTCCCTTTGGTTGCATCTATACTTCTATCTTCTTTGAAAGCTGTTGACATGCGGACCTCAAAGACGTTCTTAGGTTTCTCTCCGTTCATCTTAGCCTTTCCTTTGTTTTGTTATGGACTGGGGAGGGTTATATTTGTAAATTGACTAGCTGCGAGGATGGTTTTGTGATAGATAATTATAACAAAATCTAATTAAACATATATTAGAAATTGTAGTACTTCTCTTGGACATGAAGAGGTCATGTTAATTGTAACTCTTCCAATTGCTTTTAATTGGTAATTTGTATTTCTTGAATTTGGTGCAGTTTACTCGAAGTAGGCGGATCCTTGACAAAAATTGATGCTATAATTTTTAGTAAGGTACAAAAATCATTATATAAACGAATAGACCAAAAATTGGAGGCAATTTGATTTGAGTACATGGATTCTTTAGAGACAGGAATTGATTATACAAATTTTAGAGGTTAAATAAATTACTATTTAAATGAATCAGTTGTCATAAATCCATGGGATATATATGATCTTCAATTTATTAATGTCTAAATTTATGGATTAATTAGTTAATTTGTAATATACTTAATTAATTGAAAAGTTTTATGTTGTCAATGAGGTTTAAGGTAAAAGTTCAAATTCGGGAGTGAAAGTTGGGGTGACTTTGCATGGTGTTACAAATCATAGTACAAGAGAATTGATTGTTGGACTTAAATTTGTCAAAGTGAAAGGTGCGAGATTTGATTTTGAGTGTGTGGGCTTTAGAGCACGAAATTGGGTATGAGATTTTTCTAGGGCAAGAAATGGCATTAATGTAAGTTTACCAAACTACGTTCAGATGGAATTCTGCATCCCTGACTAGTAGCGCAAAAAATGGAAACTTTGCGGATTCCAAGTGGGATTTTGATTGGCCGACTTTTTGCTTAAAAAGGAAACTTGGGAATGTGCAAAGATTCCAACTAACTAATGTGTGACATATACCAGAAATCTTTGTACACTAGACAATACTTGTTTTGAGAAAGCTGTTTCATGTCTTTTATGCGAAATTTTGCCATATTGAGCCATTTGTCTTTTTCATTAGGCTTTCCAAACAAAAGGGTAGCTGCTCTTTCTTTAGTCAAGTTTATATCAGCAACTGTCACTACATTTTCTTGAAGACCTTGTTTCTATTTTTGTAAGTGATTATGATTTTTTTTTTCTGTGTTTACGTGACATGTGGCTTTTGTCTCTTGAAAGCATCATCTTAGGTGATGGCAAAAGTAATATTGGTAAGAAAAAGAGAGGAGTGGAGCGGTTGGTTTAAAAGTTTGGCAGACTTTATTTTATCTTATGTTTTCTGCTTAATCAAAGCTTAACCTTCATTATTTTCAAAAGTTGACGAATTACAAGAAGAATCAAGGATGCCAGCCTTATCACAAAAGACATAGGGAAGAAAGGCTGGCTCAGTATAGCCACAAAGAAAGGAAGAAACTGCCCACTTGACAGGATTGTGGAAGTCTTATTACATGTTCGGTATGGATAAGAGATTTTCGAGTTAGACCAATTGGCTAAGAGTGCTTTCCCTTGGTCAATGAATTCTCTTCCCCTCCATTCTTCAGGGATTGGAATGAACATTAAGCGCCGAGATTACATTTATAGTATCACTTTCAGCAACGATATTTGGGTTTTCTGTATGCTCAATTGTCTTTGATTACCAATATTAATTTTGCAGTGTAGAACGTTTTTTCTTTTTAAATCCATGTGTAGTCCGACAATTCTTTTCTAGTTTATCTGTACTTTCTTTCCATTTTGTAATAGCATAAGATTCTCCCCTTTTCTTTTTTTTTTTAATATTTAAAACCTCTCTAATTCGACTAGGAAAGAACGCAGTTGGAAAGGTATTGGGGCAAAATACGTGCACGTACGCCGCTAACTCATTCTAGTGGAAATTCGTTCTTCTCCCCATAAAGCAGTCTGGTTCTCAACATCTTCATGTCTGGCACTTGATTTGATCAATGATTTTGACCTTGATAATGTCAAAATAAAAAGGAATAATTATAATTATTTAAACATATAATATATTCAGATTTGTTATGAATTATTGGAATCTTCATTAATTAATGGAGGTTCTACTAATTATGGATTTATGTGAATTATTAGAAGATTTTTATGGATGTTCACCATTTAGTGGAGACACTATTAATTGAGATTAGTTGAAGATGATGTATGCCATGATATATTCCACTAATTAGAGCTCTATAAATAGAGTTATTCTCTAAACTTGTAATACACCATCATTTTGTGAATGAAAGATTAGTGAAAGAAAGATTAGAAAAAGAATTGTGAGAGAAGGAAAGAGAGAAGTTTGAAGAGAAATTTTTGTGCAAAGAATAGTTAGAATTTTCTTAGTGTGTAGTGTGTAGATTTTATTCTAACACTACCCTAATTTTATAACACGTTATCAGCACGAGTCTCTACCTGTACAAAAATCAGAAGACTAAGCACGAGTTTCTGCCGTTAACAAAACCAGAAGACAGGTACGCATTTATTGATCTCTATGGCTAATCTCGCTAAACTCAAATTTGTAGCCCTTGATATTTCTGGAAAAAATTATATGTCATGGGTTCTCGATGCAGAAATGCATCTAAATGCTGAAGGCCTTAGTGAAACTATTCAAGCAAATAATAGTGCATCTGCACAACACAAGGCTAAAGCTTTGATTTTTATTCGTCGTCATCTCGATGAAAATTTGAAAATGGAATATCTTACCAAAAAAGATCCATATGTCCTGTGGGTAAATTTAAAAGAAAGATTTGACCACATGAAGATGGTCGTACTACCTACTGCACGGTATGAATGGTTGCACCTGAGGTTGCAAGATTTTAAAACCGTGAATGAATATAGCTCCACAATGTATAAAATTACATCTCAATTAAAATTATGCGGAGAAAAAGTGACTGATGAAGATATGTTGGAGAAGACATTCTCCACCTTTCATACCTCGAATATTGTCCTGCAACAACAATATCGAGAAAAGGGGTATACAAAATTTACAGATTTAATTACTACCCTCCTCATTGCAGAGAAGAATAATGAGTTATTATTGAGAAATCATGAAGCCAGACCAACTGGCTCAACAGCACTCTCAAAAGTGAATGTTGTTGGCTCCAACAGAAGCCATCGTTATAGTCGTGGTCGTGGCCATGGCCGTGACCGTGGTCGTGGTTATGGTCATAGACACGCTCGATATTTCTCTTATCACAATTATAATCAAACTGTGAGAAATACTGGCCACCTGAAGTGGAACAGAAAAGATCATAAGGGAAAAGAAAAAGAAATTGAAGAAAAGTATGAGGATATATGTTATAGATGTGGCATGAAAGGTCATTGGTCACGAAACTGTCGTACGGCTAAGCATTTAGTTGAATTGTATCAAGCTTCATTGAAAAATAAAAATGTGGAAGCAAATTTTTCTCAACATCCAATAAATGATGCTGATGATGATGATATTGATCCTGAAGATCTTAATATCAATATTACTCATATGGATGTATCGGATTTTTTTTAAACACCCAGACGGTAGGATAAACCATTTAATTGGTGATGGCAGTGTCCAGAAGAACTAAAGCCTCGCCCTGATATTTTTGTATTTTTATTTTTATTTTATTTTAATAATATTTACGTTTACATATATATATTTGTATTCAGATGACTGTTGTTAATGATGATATATGCATTATTGATAGTGGAACTACACACACCATACTAAAAAATGAGAAATATTTTTCTGATCTCAAAATGGGATAAATAAATATTTATACGATAAACGGTAGTACAAATGTAATTGAGGGCTCCGGAAGAGCTAGTATATTGTTGCCTAAAGGAACAACAATTATTATTGATAAGGCACTATTTTCCTCAAAATCCAGAAGAAATTTATTGAGTTTTAAAGATATCCGCATAAATGGGTATCATGTTGAAACAAATGAGGAAAATGGGATTGAACATCTTTTTATTACTTAAATGTATTTGGGTAAGAAATCGGTATTAGAAAAATTGTCGTCTTTTTCTACTGGTCTATATTTTGTAAAAATATGTACAATTGAAATTCATCATCTAGTAAATCAGAAGTTTACTGATCCTATTACTTTTAGCATTTGGCATGACCGGTTGGGTCATCCGAGATCTACCATGATGAGAAGAATCATTGAGAATACACATGGTCATCCTTTAAAAAATAAAAGGATATTAACATCAGAAAAATTCGCATGTACTGCATGTTCCATAGGAAAATTAATTGTTAAACCATCACCAGTAAAAGTAGGAGCTGAAAGTCCTACATTTCTCAAACGGATTCACGGAAATATTTGTGGACCTATTGATCCACCATGTGGACCGTTCAAATATTTTATGGTCTTAATTGATGCATCATCCCGATGGTCACATGTATGTTTATTATCTACTCGCAACCTGGCGTTTGCGAGATTACTTGCTCAAATAATTAAATTACGAACACAATTTTCGGACCATCACATTAAAAATATCCGTTTGGATAATGCTGGTGAATTTTCATCACATGTTTTTGATGCATATTGCATGTCAATTGGGATTAATGTTGAACATCCTATAACTCATGTTCACACACAAAATGGTCTTGTTGAATCTTTGATTAAACGATTACAATTAATTGCTAAACCATTATTAATGAAAACAAATCTCCCAACATCTGCCTGGGGACATGCTATTCTACATGCTGCAACACTTGTACGTATAAGACCAGCTAGTTATCATAAATTCTCTCATTTGCAATTGGCTTTTGGGTCAGAACCAAATATTGCTCATTTAAGAATTTTTGGGTGTCTTGTATATATTCCAATTGCACCAAACCAACGTACAAAGATGGGTCCTCAAAGAAGAAATGAGATATACGTTGGATATGATTCTCCCTCTATTATCGGGTATGTTGAACCCACGACGGAGATGTATTCACGATAAGATTTGTTGATTGTCATTTTGATGAATCATTATTCCCTAAATTAGGGGAGAACCAAAACAGACATAAAAAGGATCTTGCTTGGACAACATTATTAAATTATCTTGATCCGCGCACAAGCACATGTGAACTTGAAGTTCAAAAGATAATTCATGTGCAAAGCATTGCAAATCAAATGCTAGACGCTTTTGTTGACTCCAGAAGAGTTACAAAATCGCATATTCCAGCTATAAATGCTCATATTCGAATTGAAGTTCCAGTGAGAACAAAATATTATACCTATAGCTGCTGAGTCAAAAACACGCCAGAAGCGTGGCCGACCTCTTGGTTCTAAAGATAAAAATCTTCGAAAGAAAAGAGGATTAAATGATCCAGAAGATCATATTGAAGAAAAGAAGGATAAAGACCAAGAGAGAACTGATGACAAAGAACCAGAAGTTGATGAAAGTAACACTGAAATTTCTATCAATTATACCACTTTCGGTAGAAGTTGGAATCAGATAGAAACTATTATTGATAATATATTTGCATACAATATATCTCTTGATGTTACACAGGATAATGATGATCCTGAACCAATATAAGTTGATGAATGTCGGTATAGAACAGATTGGCTGCAATGGAAAGATGCGATTCAATCGGAGTTAAATGCACTGACAAAACGTGAAGTTTCGGACCTGCAGTCCGAACACCAGAAGGTGTAAAACCTGTTGGCTACAAATGGATATTTGTGCGAAAGCGCAATGAAAAGAGTGAAATCGTTCGATATAAAGCGCGATTAGTAGCCAAAGGCTTTTCACAAAGACCAGGTATTGACTATGATGAAACTTATTCTCCTGTTGTTGATGCTATTACACTCCGATATCTTATCAGTTTGACAGTACATGAAAAGATAGATATGCGCCTATTAGATGTTGTCACTTGCTTACTTGTATGAAAATTTAGAAAATGATGTTTACATGAAAATCCCGAAGGATTTCATATGCTGAAGTATATAAACATTATCCTCGTGAAAATTACTCCATCAAGTTGCAGAAATCATTATATGGCCTGAAGCAATTTGGGCGCATGTGGTTCACACGTCTTAGTAAATATTTATTGAAAGCGGGATTTAAAAATGACCAGGTATGTCCATGTGTTTTTATTAAGAAATCTGGTTCTAAATTTGTGATATTAGCTATATATGTTGATGATATTAATCTTATTGGAATTCTCGAAGAGCTCAAGAAATAATTGATTATTTAAAAGAGAATTCGAAATCAAGGATTTTGGTAAAACCAAATTTTGCCTTGGTTTACAAATTGAACATCTGGAGAGTGGAACATTTATTCATCAATCAACATATACAGCAAAAGTGCTAAAAAGATTTTACATGGACAAAGCACATCCATTGAGTATTCCAATGATCGTCCGATAATTAAATGTGGATAAAGATCCTTTCCGACCTCAAGAAAACGATGAAGAACTCCTTGGTCCTGAACTACCATATCTCAGTGCAATTGGTGCATTGATGTATCTTGCTAATAATACAAGACTCGATATTGCTTTTCTTGTCAATTTATTAGCAAGATTTAGTTCTTCACCAACACGACGACATTGGAATGGAATTAAACAAGTCCTTCGATATCTCCAAGGTACAATTGATCTCGGATTATTTTATTCAAATAAAATCAGTCCAACATTGATAGGTTATGCAGATGCTGGTTATTTATCTGATCCACATAAAGCACGTTCTCAAACGGGCTATCTATTTACATGTGGAAATACTTCTATATCATGGCGTTCTACGAAACAATCTATAGCAGCTACTTCTTCAAATCATACTGAAATTATAACAATTCATGAAGCAAGTCGAGAATGTGTATGGCTAAGATCCATGATTCATTATATCCGAAAAACTTGTGGATTATCATCAATCAAAGATATTCCAACTCCTCTTTATGAAGACAATGCAGCTTGCATAGCTCAATTACGAGGAGGATATATTAAAGGAGATCGGACAAAGCATATTTCACCAAAATTCTTCTTTAATCATGAACTCCAGAAAAAATGTGAAATTGATGTGCTACAAATTTGGTCATGTGATAACCTCGCAGATATTTTCACGAAGACTTTACCGACTGCAACATTTGAAAAGTTGAGATATAAAATCGGTATGCGTCGGTTTAAAGATTTAAAGGAATCATCTCATCAGGGGGAGTAATAAACAGACATATAGAATAGTGTACTCTTTTTCCTTCACTAAATTTTTTTCCCACTGGGTTTTTATCTAGTAAGGTTTTAACGAGGCATATTCTTTATGTATGGATGGACATCCAAGGGGGAGTGTTATGAATTATTGGAATCTCCATTAATTAGTGGAGGCTCTACTAATTATGGATTTATGAGAATTATTAGAAGATTTTTATGGATGTCCACCATTTAGTGGAGACACAATTAATTGAGATTAGTTGAAGATGATGTATGCCATGATGTATTCTACTAATTAGAGCTCTATAAATAGAGCTATTCTCTAAGCTTGTAATACACCATAATTTTGTGAAAGAAAGATTAGAGAAAGGATTGTGAGAGAAAGAAAGAGAGAAGTTTGAAGAGAAATTCTTGTGCAAAGAATAGTTAGAATTTTCTTAGTGTGTAGTGTGTAGATTTTATTCTAACACTACCCTAATTTTATAACAAGATTTTATATTTAAGTAATTCTTATTTTACATAAAATCTATAATATTTTAATATGTTTAAATTAATTTAGTAATAATAAAAATTTATTATTAAATATATTGAGGTAATTAAATATTTAATACTATTTGTTATTAGAATATTTAATTAAACACGTAATTAATTTTAAATATTTAATTAAATTATCAAATAAAATTATAACTTGGATCTCAGCTTTCCAACCTAATTTGAATCTCCTTAATTATTTAATTAATCATATAAAATATTAATTATTTTTCAGTACAGATTTGAGTGTTATATTTTGATTTAACAGAAAGATTTAGGAGTGTAACTACATTATTATTAATTAGATACTTTGGTGGAATCCATGAGTTAATATAGTTTGTATCTCTCAAGTAGGAAGGGATATTGATTGTGTAAGTTTAAAGAAAAAAATAGATTTTTTAAAAATATTTATTTTCAGTTTTTAAATAAATGCAACATGACATACCTTAGACCAAAACGAAGGTATCCCATCTTGTGAACATTGGGAGATGGGAACTTTTAGGAGTTGAATACAAAATCACGGATCGCAAATTGTAAGTAATTATTTGAACAGCCCAAAGGCTGTCCACTGAGAGCACAACAAGGAAAAGCAACATATTTGGGCTATCACATGTCTCCTTTAGGCTTGGACATTATTAGCACTTCCAATGCCGAGTTAGGTATAGGGCCTTTTTCAATGCCTTTGTATTTTTCCTTCTCGTTGATTTATCTTTTACTCAAGTGTATTGGGCTAAAATAAGTAACCCTTTTAAAATTGCCACCCGAGCTGTTTCAACTTTCTTCTCGTTCTTTTAACCATGCTGCACACATAGTAAGAGTAATATCACGGTGTCCCACTAGGTGAGCCGACCTGTTTTGGCGGGAAGTCAAGTATATGAAATGTTGAAGGTGCCACCTGCTTGATGATAAAAATCCCACTTCTTGAATGTATTTCGTATACCTTTGAATAAACTCAATTATTTAATTCACTGCTATATGCAAGAATCAAGAAATTATTATATTTTTATGTTAATTTACGGTAAAAGTAACTAAAAGATAAAAAAAAATAGAATTTTATGTTTAAACGCTTACGCAATTAATGATTGAAATAGATTTTTTATGTTTGCATGTTGAATTGATAGTAATATGCCTGAATACAGCATTACTCGCGATTGGGAAACTGATTGTTATTGATTCCCAATTGTCGGATCCATTTGGCTAATCTCGAGGGTCAGTTTTTATTGTTTAACCGATCAGCGGTTGGTGATTAAAGTTACGGCTGGTTAACGGGTCAATTGCTGATTTGTTCTTTTTTTAAATTTAAATTCTTTTTTAATTTTTTAAAAATTATTTATTATAAGAGAAAGTTTTAAAAAATATACTTTCTCCGTCCCATAATATAAATCGTTTGACTAAATTTCACACATATTAAAATTCCTAAAAATAAGATAACTTTATATTTTTTCTTGCTAAAATATCTCTATTTAAATGTATTGGAAATAAGAGAAGAGAGAGGAAGAGAGGGAAAGAGAATAATAAATAAGGATAAAAATGTAAAAATAGTTTTAAAACTTTCTTGAAAAGTCCCTAACGACTTACAATTCGAGACACCAAAAGTAGTCTCTAACGACTTATATTAGGGGATGGAGGGAGTATTAAACTAATATTAAGTTAAAATATGCTTTAAAAAATAAAAAAAGAATATATGGGAATATGTTTAAAGAATATAAAGAAAAAAGTAATTTGTTTAAAGTTTAAGTAGATTAATTATTAAAATTGGTATTTTTATTTCTAAATTTGTCCTGTTGAGTACTTCATCTATCCTAAAAATGATGTCAAAAATTTTTATTTTTGTTATACCAAAATACTTGTCAATTTTACAAATCAGGAATGCATTTATTACGTATATTCCTAATTTACAATTCCTTCAACTACTCAATAAATATTTGACTTATTAAATATGTGTGAATTTTCAATCTAATTAATGAAGGTTTACTTTTATTCCGGGATATAATAGTCTTTTTCTATTATAATTATATAAATTTTAACAATTTCTTAATCTGTGTGTCATTTGCTAGATTGATATCTTTTTTAAGACGGAGAGAGTACTTTGGTATACTTTTCATATTTATAATGGTTAAATTTAGTAAAGTAATATTTGAAGAATTTGGTTACAGTTGTATATTTTGTAATACAAATTAAAAAATAATCTTTATGTTGTCTAATTTTATTTTACTTTTTAAATTTTTGATTGCTAAATTTTGAATGGAATAACTACTTTGATATACTTTTTATATTTATAAATATTATATTTAGCAAAGTAATATTTGAGGGATTTGATTGAGACAATTGCATATTTCTGAGGATGAATTTGAAAATTACCCTTAATACAATAAGAGAAAATCGTATCAGTAGAATATTCATTAAATATACTACTATCACGAACACATTCTCAAACAACTAAATATGAAGTTAAATTATAAATACTAGACAAATGATAAGTAGCATCATTAAAGATTTTTAAAATACTTAAAATACCTTAAAAAATGTTCTATTGTTAAGGAAATAAATATATTCCAACAAATCTATTTAAAAGAAAAAGGAAAAAAAAAATTACATATATGCTTATATGAAAAAGATTCATTTAACAATACACATATTGAATTCATCTATTTGGAATATCTCTTAGAAATTATTTGTTTTTACACTATTACAATTGGCTCAATTCTTTTTTAATTAATAGTTTAGACCATAAACAAGAAAAAAGAGGCTTTTATTAGTTTAATAAAAATATTAAGACTTTTTAAACCATCATATAGACAAAAGTTTAAAATATGGCATATACATCTAACATGAAAAAATTGTCCTCTAAAAGTTAGCTCCATTAAAATTTTAAAACTAGTAATTGAGACAATATTTATAATATATAGAATTATCAAAAGAAATAAAAAAAATATCATATTCACCAAATCATATTCTTCTAGAATAATAATTAACATTTGACAAACACTTTTAGTCCAGTGTGAATTATCAAAACACTTATAAGTAACTAATCTTTTTTAAATATTCCAAGTATTATCTATCCAATGATTTGTAACTCCTATATAAGAATGGGTTTGCTAGTGATCAATCCAAATATTATTATATAAAGAAATTCTACTAGGCAAATATAGAAAATTTTGCATTAATTTTTTCTTGTTATACCTATATAATATTTAAGTGAACATATGAGGGTAGTTTGACGAATATGATTGATAGCAGGATATAAAAATATTTTGACAATATTTACTAAAACGTAATTTTTGTTCAAAACTAAACCAGAGATGCTCAATAGCTACTCCTCTAGCTAATTTTTAAATAAACCAATAGAAGAAGCAGTAGAGGTAGTAGTAGTTTACCTAATAATTTGCTATTATTTGGAATTCACACCGTACTCGTGAGGATGGTGTATTTTTTATGTGCTGAAAAAGCGTACCATAGTCCATTCTTGACTTAAATACATATAATTTGGGATTTACAATGAAATAGTTGCACTTAGTTTTTACCTTACCAGACTACATCCTTTGGGGGAAAAAAAAACCACCAAAAAGTGGCTGATTTATTCAAATAAAAAAATAAATACAATAAAAGCAATTTAATTAACAATACTTTTTAACACGAAAATCCCTTACTTTTTACTTAGTGATTATTGAATGTTGAGGAGGGGTTTGTTTCTATAGTCGATGCTTCTTGCCTTTACGCAAACTTAAAAGAAGATTTGGATCATAATCATCTCTTTAGTAATTCACCAAATCTACAAACCAATCCGAAATAGGGCACTAGTAGATTGATTTTTCTTCTTCCGTTCTTTCTGCTTTTACAATTGACTAAGGTACTTGCAGAGTTCATATTCAAAACTAGGTCGAAGTAATTTACTAGGGGCAGATGAATCTGATATGTAACTTTTTCAATGAACTTTTCCTTTAAAATTTGCGGTCTAAGCACTATGTCATCTATAGAAGAGGAAAGCAAATTGCTATAAAGATGTCCACGACTTTCGTGTCAGAAATAAACTCCTTTAATGGGCTAGCCGAATCGGAAGATTGTGTTGACATAAGAGGCCGACTATGAGTCCTCAACAGCAAGATCAACCAAACCATGTGTTTGCTGCAAATCACTATTAGTAGGAGTAGGCAAATTATGTACCTCAATATCACCTGTAATTGCGTAGTGTCCATGTGCAATAGTCTGCGCTAATTGTCTATCTTCTTTCTATGGAATTAGTTCATCTTCAAGGGAGTCCAATATCCGTCGAAAATCATTAGCAATTGAAACTTCATTGTAAGTACCAAAAACTTCATCACTACCGAGAACAGCAGCATCCAAATCACTGCTTGAAACCTCCAAAACAGCTAGAGGAAAATCCCTGCTAGGGATACCACTTGCATTGGGATTGACAACATCTTTCTCTTTGGCAGATTTTGTTGGAGCTGCTTTTGGATATACTATTTCTAGAGGAATTGCCTGATTATTGGAGATATACTGAAAAATTATTAGTACAGCGGCAAAGTTAGAGGCATTATTGCGCCAAAGGCTACAACATAAGATAGGGCGGTAAGATTTGCTGAGTTTGTAATAGGCCTAGGGTTTGTGGTCCCTGCTACCCCTATACTGATCTACTTGCACCACACCATGAGGATGCTATGGTACATTGTTCAGAATCTTAGGCTTCCATATTTTCGTGTTAGCCTACTTCGTTATTTGATTAGATCGGCACGTCTGCGGGGCTTCTTCATGAGTAACATGATCAGAGTAATCGCCTTTATAGTTTTGGGTCTCATGACCCAATCGACGACGGTCTGTGCAATACTGAGGCTGATTTTCATAGTCTACATGTGGGTAAAAACCTTATGTTTTAGAGCCTATCTATATGTGCTTGACAAGCGGTTTGTTGAGATCGATTTCAACACAAAGCTTTACCATACTAAGGCGTGACAAATTAACTGTGGCCTCATCCAATTTCAATTGTTTTCCAACTGCGGAAGCTAATGAGAATAGGATTGATTTGGTGAAAAGGTTGATTGGGAGATGCTCCAATGCAATCCACACCTGTACCACCGAGGGACATTTTGAAACCCTAAAAGAGGGAGTCCATTTGAGGACCCTCATTGGAAAACCAAGAATATACCATGTGTTCTTCAACCAAAGATGAAGGTAATCCTCCTCGAGAGCAGGACGAATGAGAATATGTTTCGGATCCAACCATCCAAGCGATACATCACCTCTCAGGCCAAAAGTATGAAACTCTTTCCGTAAGACTTCCAAAGAAGGCTTGCCTTGAGGGAATTTTCCAATCAATGAATAGCAAAATGGTGTTGCAAGGGGATCAACATCGTCTTGAGAAAGAATTAATGCAGGTTCACCCAATCGAATTGTAATTGTCTTAATTGTAGAATCAGAATGAGTATAATCGGAGAAGAGAGCAGCAAAGGATTTCATGCCCCTAGGAGTTGGCGGGGGGATCCGGCGCTGGGGGTGAAGGATGGGGCGGTGGCAAAGCCGCCATGTAGTGCAACTACCCTACCAAGCCAATGTCAGACTACATCCTTATAATATTGAAATGCTTAGTAAATTTATTAACTTTCATTTTTCTCGCTTTCTTCGTCTTAAGCTCAATTTCGGTCTCAGTCTTAGTGTGTACTTCAATTTGAGTGTAATTAATTTCTTGAGTATCAATATAAGATAGGTGTTGAACCTCCCTCTTATTGTTAGTAACTTCTAGCACTTCAGTGGTTGTCGAGGTGAAAATATTATTGGAAAAAAAAATAGATCAAAATCACAAGTCGATTGATAATCCAATAAAGTACTAAATGTCTTGGGTTAGAAATTTAGATCATAACTAACCCTTATATTTCCCTTACAATTGGGCTAGTTGGATGATAATTTTTCCATGAAGAATATATTTTAAACTAAAAATAAGAAAAAATTGGAAGAGAAGGAATATAACTTCTAATTCAATTTTGTGATAATATTAAGATAATTGAGAAAGTAAAAATTTGGAGAATTGAGAGAGAGTTGAGAGAGGTGTGAAAATGGAATAGAGGGGTATTTATGGAGGAAGAATAATAATAAAAAAAAAAAAAAGTTCTCAAATTCATATCCTATCTTACTCTCCCTATCTGATCTACTAGATTTTCGAAATTCAAGCTCCTTACCTCTATGACAGAGGAGTTGCAGCTTCTGCCGACACAACCACCACCACTACAATATTACCGCCAGACATAGCATGGGGAAAGAAATCATTTGTTTCCCTTTTCACAAATTCTTCTCAAATTGACTCCGTCGTTAAACCTCTATTGGACGACAAAGGTCAGCCACCGGTGATGTTCTTCCAAGAGGAAATTCGTAAGCTTTCTAGGTCGTATCAATATGCATTAGTTAGAATATTATCTCAAGGGCGACCATCCATGGAAAATCTCAAAAGGGAGTTTAGGACTATAGCACTTAAAAGTGACATTTCATATAGGATGGTTGGAAAACTGCCATGTTCTCATTCGTCTGTTTTTTAAGAAAGACTGTCTAAGGCTTTGGATAAAAAACTGCTAATTTCTGTAGGGCTTTTTCACGCATGTTCTCAGATAGACTACAGAACATTTTCAAGTGTCTCAGGACCCATCTGTAGTTTCTTTGTTGATTAGTTTCGAGAATTTGCCTATTTATTTTTTTCCACAAAGCAGCTTTGTTCTCGCTTGCTTCTAAGTTTATACTTATATAAGTTAAAAGAGACTGATACACAAGGGTTACGTATACAACAAACACTACAAGAAAACAAGGATTTAACGATGGTATTTAGAGACGGCATGTTAGCCGTCGCTAATTTCTGACGGATAGTGACGATATTGCGACGGGAACAAAATAGTGACAAACAGTTGATCACTCATCGTATGTTGTGTCTAATTAAAGATAGCAAAAACAACGGAATCTCAAAATTCTATTAGATTTTTTTTTTTTTTGAAATTTTCAATTAGCTGTATCTAAATTGTGACGGTTTAGCGATGACGTTTTGTAATTATAACTAATCAATTATAAACCGTCTCTAAGCCAGAGCAAACTTGAGACGGTTTAGCGATGGTATGGTGTGCCATCGCTAACGAATTAACATAATTTTATCCAAAAAATTTTAATATTAGAATATACTTTTGTCGTAGCTAAACTCTTTCTAATTAGAGATAGGTATCTAGTCATAGTTAATCCCTCACTAATTAGAGAGAGTGTAGTTACGTAAGTTAGGGTATGGTCTCCAAATAGCGACGGCATAGCTACGGTACCCTTAGCTATGGCTGAACCGTCGCTAGTCAATCGCTAATTAGAAACAATACCCTATGCCCTCGCAACGCCATCGCTAAACTATTAAAACAAAAAATTCCAAAATTTAGTTTCATTTATGTGTGGATATGCTTATAGTTAGAGTATGTGATTTTTATGTTATGTATGTTGCAAATTTACACTATTAAATATATTATATGTATATAGGTAGAATATGTGATTATTATAATATTGAATATATATATATATATATATATATATATATATATTATAACATACACTTATATATATTTGTAATATATTAGTTTTTTACTTTATTTAATTGAGTAGTAGAAAGTGAGAAAAAACATTATTAAGTGAATATATGTGTGTGTGTGTGTGTATATATATATATATATATATAATACATTACTAATTATACTATATAATGTATAATATATTATATACAATGAATTACAATTAAATTATAATACACGATAATTAGATTTATAATATTATATATAATTTATTTATCATTGTAGGTAACTCGGACAATTTTTACGTAAGAAAAATGTTTTAAAAGTGGTAAATATTATTTTCAATATTATGCGTATTATATTTTTTTGTCAAAATGAGTATATAATGTGGAAAGGTCGTAGCTAATCCCTTTCTAATTGGTAGGATTTAGCAATGGCCATTAATTTTTTTTTAATTTCAATATTTAGCGAAGGGTTAGTATTGCCGTAGCTAAATCATATGGCATTTTAGATTTTTAATTTTGAATTTTTGCCATTTCTAATCCGTCACTATACACGGCAAGAGATTAGCAACAACAATGTGTCCTAGCAAAATTAAAGACTAAGTCTAACACTTAGTTTATTTTTTCCTCATCTTCGCCGTCATTTGTATTCTTTTTCCTTTTTCTCACGACCGACCCTTTCCCTCACAATTCACTGCAAATTAAATCTGCATTATTCCGCAACTCAGTCCTCCGACCTCTTTCTCCCTCTCAATTCCTTTGACCTCTATTTTGTTGGGTATCTCTCGCGTATTATATACGACGCAACAGAAGAATAAGAACGAGATACCATCCCAGGATCCGCATATATGTGGAAAACAAGACATATATATAGAAAATAAAGAAACAAAGATAACAGCTTTTACCTTTCTTTGTTTGTGTGGAAAACAAAACTTTCCTTCTTCAAGTATGATAGTTGTGGCGCGATCCAGCAATCCTCTTGAAGAATCACCATGAGAGTTGTATGTCCAACCACTATAATAACAGAATGTGATTATCTCTAACTGAAATCCACACGGAGGATCATACTCAAGCACCAAGATTTTCTGTGCTAGCAAAAAACAACAATGGTGGCTGGGGTTTTTCTTGTCAAACAAAAACCAAAAAGAAGAAGAAGAAGAAGAAGGGTTGTGTTCTTCTTGAAGAAGCTTACGAAAGAGAGAGGGTGAAGAGAACAAAAGATTATATCTTTATCCTCTTGTGTGCCCTTTGGTTTTATATTGTTTTGTTTCATGTGTGCCTCTTGAGTCACCCGAAAAACCTCAACAATAAAACCATCTTAGAATTCCAAACAAACAATTGCAATTGGAACCCATCAAATTCTCAGACTTTCAAATTGGCTCATAAATTATAACTAATTATAATTTGGCCACATCAACTTCTCTTTCTCACAATAAACCCCACTATGTTATCAAATAACATCTTGAGTATATATTCCTCTTTTGTGTGTGACCTATTAGGTTTCCCGGTCAATTGGTAGCGAACATGAATTAATCCAAACGTCTTTAAGATTAATAATCCTTAATTAATTAGAATTATTCCTATTAATTCTAATCAGGATTGATTTATTAATTCATCAATTAATAAACCCATATTCCCATATCATGAGCGGTACTAGCAACACATCATGACCACCCAAGAGTCCAAGAAGTCAAGTGGCTTGACATGAACCCTTCAATAATAAACTATAGTGCAATTAACTCCTTTCACCATACAATATCTCATTCGGTTTAGAGTACGGAATTAGTGCCAACTCCCTCCAGAATATATATTAATTCTGGCCCGAATATAATTATACTTGTACCAGGAACCCACTACTCTAGATGTGCATTAATTGGAATTGTTTCCCATACACATACGCCTTGGCCAAGGATTTCTCGAGTAGTAATTCCTATAAGTCACTACAACATTTTTTCCTTTTAATGACATTTTTATGTGTCACTATAGAGGATTTTTTCTGACATTTAATCTATTATGACACATAAAAAGAGTGTCATCTAAAGTGATGTCAGGAAAAGTCTGTGACATATATACATATCATTAACATATGTTACCATAAGAACCTATGATAACGTATGTAAATGTGCTTATAAATTCTTCTTGTGACATTTGTTAGTGTTATAATAAAGTTAAGACAGAACAAATATTTAAATCTTTTTTAATACATAATATTATCACATTATGCAGCTATAGTGACATCTACATACATTAGAATTCATGTATTTTATGACCTTTTATAATGTTAATAATTGTTCCAAATATAACATAAACAATTGTCAAAATAATTATTATTTTGTGACATTTAGTATAGAACATATCTATTCTAATGTGACAAATTATTATGTCAGTAATTATACATTTCATAATACTCGTGTCTGATATATTATCCCTAATATGATAACATTTATATATGTTCTCTTATTCTAACAACCATGATATATAAATGTCACTATATTTAGAATATTGTAACAATTTAATATGTTAGACCAATTTTAACTAATCCCTGCGACAACAATTTACATTGAAAGAAAGGAAAATATCCATAAATTTAATTTAAATTCAATGTACCACCAAAATACATTTATTATGAAATATCCTGGTATCAACTAAATAAACATCAAATGTAAGAGTACTTAAACTGTAAAAATCCTAAATTTATTAATTTCTATAAGTTTGCACAAGAAGCATAAAATCATGTATCCTATAAGAGTTGTAGACTAATGTCTACTCCTAGTCAACAAGCCTGCTTCAATCTGCATTTCTTTCCACCTACATAAAAAAACAATTATGTATTAATTAATTGAAAAAAAAAAATGATTTTGACATAGAGTGCAAGTGAATTTGGTAATATACCAAAGAGTTTGGCCAAGCAATATTAGTGCCAAGAGTATCTCCAATGGTCTTCAACAATGAGTAAGGTCTAACCAAATATTCTTCACGCTCAATAACAACTTGTATGTTAACCTTACACCAATTACCTAAAATATGTCCACCCACATTTTTTTGTGGATTCATGTCCACAATATAGCCTTTTGCAACAATCTTATTTGGGTCATTTAGACTTTTAAGTGACATAGAAGCACGAACCTGAATAAGAAAAAAGAGAAAAATCAAAAGAAATTCAATATTGTTAGTTTTTATTAATGAAAAAATCTCTGAATGTATAAAAGTTAAAAGAGTAAAATATACCGTCAAACGTCTTGGAAGAGTAGCTGAACTTATAACTTGAGCATTAGATGAATTAGGAATATAGCTAGTCGAAGAGGAAGGAAATCCTGCTGGTGAGGCAACTCTTACCTGTGTAACTGCAGCATTCAATTGTTGTATAAGGTTGCCTTGTTCCTCAAATTTGTTTTCTTACTCCTTTAATATTTCATTCACCCTTAACAATTTCTAGCATTGTTCATGGATTATGTGGTAAGATGCACTTTTACTTGGCAATTGACCCCATTCGTCCGTTGTAGGAACATTCGATCCAAACATGCGCACCCTACCACGTTTTTCTTTACCTAAAACTTGTCAAAATATGTCATTTGAACTAATACTATCAATAGAATCTGGAGGAAGTTGGGTAGTACGTTTTGTCATCTCTCCTTATTAGTGAATTAAAATGTAAGTATATTTAAATTCAATAATATGGATGGAACGTATACAATACATCATAGAACTAAATGGAATCAAGGAAAGAGGGAAGAAAATCCTTACCAAAGTAGTAGCAACTTCGTTTCCAGAAGGTTCACCATTAGCACGTGTGTAGCACTTTTTGAACAGTTCAGCCTGGGATGCAGGACGTCCAAATTTCTTTTCCTAAATACAAATTAAGATATTTGATTCCCAATGTATTCCGTTATATTAAATTTGTCATTTATAAATTATATATTGGGTAACTTTACCAATTCATTGCGAATTCGGCCATATGATTTCTTTCCAATGCAATGATTCATCTTGTTGCATGCCCTAACTTGCTTATTCTTTGCACTTCTACACTGAAAATGAATAAAGAAAAAGGTTAAGATGTAATTACTTTTAGTTTTTTATAAATAAAAAAAAATCACATATATTATACCTGGCCTTTTTTTGTGCTCCAATACTCCAAAAATTTGACCAATTGGTCTTGTATGAGACGCTCATCCCCAGAAGCAAGTTGAGCTGACACAGGTTGATTTAGATCAAAATATTTAGCCTTCAAATATGCCTTAAAGCTTCTCTATTTCTTACCCATATATTTGTAGACCCAATCTTCAGTACCAGGAGGAAGGTTAAATATGTTTTGTAATTGAAAGAAATAATTAAAGTATATTATATGTAAAATCAGGAAACAATCAATTTTAATAATCAGAATCGAGTACGTAGACATAAGGCCTTTAACTACAAGATTTATAAAAGTAGACAAGTTATACAATTATTGAAACTTATCTTTTGATACCTTCACCATATTTATCATTCTTAATTTGTTCTCTGCTGGTACCAAATGCCAATCTATGATGTCTATAGGAGCATTCTTGCCATTTCTAACAACAGTTCCCAAAAACTCATTTAATTTTGCAGCACTATCTCCAATAGGTACACCTGTCTCATCAAACTCAACTTCTATGCGGTTCAAACATTTTGGCCTACCCCAAAGTCCAGTCATGAATGTAGGACCTCTTTTTTTCTTTGCCACTCCATCATGGCCGTTGTTGTCTTTATCAATCCCATTAACAACTGTTATACATAAAAAGAAAAGTAAAATACAATTACCATTTAAAAGGTAACTTTAATTAACCCAAAC
Organism: Voacanga thouarsii; assembly: GCA_026120185.1. Lineage (NCBI taxonomy): Eukaryota > Viridiplantae > Streptophyta > Magnoliopsida > Gentianales > Apocynaceae > Voacanga > Voacanga thouarsii. The sequence goes on from JANUWF010000328.1 coordinate 1,886,311, forward strand.
CCTATCTCTGGGGATCAAAAACCAAGAAGAGTATTTCTCCATTTTCAACATCATGATGCTACTGACCCTATAAAGTCGTAGAATTTACATAGACTGAAAACTATAATCAGTAAACAAATGGCATGTGAGCACTGAATTTCTGACAAAAAAGTAGGTAATGTCTGATAAAAAGCATGTTATGTCTGCATGTTATGTTTGTTGTTCCTCACTTCCCAAGCTTTAGTACTGCCAGGTTCAATTCACTGCTATCAGAAAAATAAACTGACCAATTAATATATCTCTTTATATCTTCATCAGCAAAATCGTGCAGAGTGTAGAGTGCAGTCAAACTGAAAAATAGTGTTCAGCAGCAAAACCATGTACATGGTATGTAGTTGCAAATTCTAATGGTGTTCAAAATGTAACCATATTTATAAGCAGAGTGCAGTCAAGAATTTTAAGCAGTGACAATATCTGAAAATGTCCTTTTCATTGTTGAAGAATAATGTGGCAGCAAGATTCATTGTGAGTCATTTCCCACTATATGGTTTCTAGATTTATCCCCAGATAGAATGGCAAATTCGGCTTCAACACATAAGTCTATGCATGTCTAAATTCGGCCCAAACACATAAATTCTACTTCCAAGTGCTGGTTCCAAATTCTGCTTCAACACATAAATTCTGGTTCCAAATTCTGCATATTTCTAACATGAAGCTAGTATGAATTGCCCAAAAACAGTTCAACAAAAAATGTCTATGCATGTTAAGTCTATGCATGTCTAATTTTGATATCTTCCATTTAAAACCAGGCTAAGTTATAAGTCTCATATGGCAGTGGACTGGAGCTTTGTTTTAGTAGCTAGTTGACATATTAGCAATTTTCAGTCTCATGTGGTAGTAGACAGGAGCTTTGTTTTAGTAGCCAGTGGACATATTAACCATTTTCAGTCCTTGAGAGACATAAATCTGTAAATCTGAAAATCTAGAATCTAAAAATATATTCCACAAAATTCACCTCTATTCACTTAACTAGATAGAATAAGAATCTGGAAAAAGTATAATATTCAAAACAGCAGAAAAAAGTCAGACATCTCATATAAAAAACCTCCCATTTCAAAACCAATAATGACAGAAAGTTCAAGACCAAAATAGCAGATCAAGATATAAAGCTAATCCAGAAATCAAATGCAGCAAATCAGACATCTCATATCAAATGCAGCAAATCAAATCTAGAATTCTGCTTCAACACATAAATTATGGTTCCAAATTCTGCATATTTCTAACATGAAGCTAGTATGAATTGCCCAAAAATAGTTTCATGGTTTGACAAGCCAGTTTTCATGGTTTGACATATTCAGCAGCAAAACTGTGTACATGGTATGTAGTTGCAAATTCTAATGGTGTTCAAAATGTAACCATATTTGTAAGTAGAGTGCAGTCAATGACAAACTGAGATAAACTGAGAGATGAGGTAAATGGAAATGTTCAAATAGTAGCACAACACCAGAAACAGTTTAGCCAAATCTGGAGTAAGTTTAGCCATCTCATCAATTCTTTGCTTCAACAGTAGCAGTAGATGATCAACAAATCCAGGTGTCATAATTCATAAACTAGGAAATTTTGACATCAGTTTACATTATGCATTCGTGTTTGTTTTGTATGCTGATCATAGCGAGTAAACTTGTTAGATAATCATACTTACACTGAATTTTGATTGTGACAATCCTGTATAAAAGTACGCCATCCAATCTTGTATAAAAGCACTCCATCCATCCACTATATAGTTTCTATAGCATTTTACAACTCCAGTAAAAGTGCAAGCTAAACTCATCTGAAGGGTTATCAAATACATAAGATTCAACGGTCTTAAAAATTCTGAAAATCTCTATTTCCAAATATTTCAATTTTGTTGGGGCGGGGGGGGAATACATGGTCCAATGAATATGAGCTTGATATATCATGCTCCCTTTAAAAGAAGAACCTAAAGCCTGCATCAAAATTGGGATATTAAATTTCATCCTGACATGCCAGTATAACTTCTTAAAACAATGCTTTCCAAAACTCATTCCCCATCCCATCGAAATACGTTCTTAAAAAAGATACCATTTCAAACAATGCGACAATAAATCCTACCATATTCCTACAATAGAGATGAGTAGACAAAGCTTCCAAAAGCCAAACAAGACAGTGTCTACCATTAACTATCCATAAATTGTACCCTGCCCTCTACTCCACAAATTGCTGAACAAATAAAATGGAGCTAGAATAAAGATAGTTAAGGACAAGGTAGCTCATGCGTCAAGAGAAGTCATTTCGGACACTTAGTTTGAAAGGTTTAACCTTCCTGAAAGAAGATTGTTTTATTATTCGTCAAATTTTCTTATCCATTAAATGGATGAGTATAACAATATATAGGCCAACTTGGAGCTGAACTACTTGCCCACAACTGGCAAAGTAAATACAAGATAACTATATTAAACTAAGCAACTCCGCTCTTAGGGTTATCAAGCATAACAGAAATTTGAGGATCAACCAGTACGAGAGCAACAGATGTCCTAATAACATACAAGAGCTATCAGTAATTTGATTCAAACCCAAAGCAGGGCAAAAGAAAATGGAAGGAAGAGGAGGACTCGTATAAAAGATTTCCTCTTTTCCTTTCAAAGGAATATAAATCCACCTAAAAATTACACCTGCAAGATAACCTAATCAAAGTGAGCATCAATTTGACTAGTAACATCTGTCATGAAGTTTATAAACTACGTGTAAAAGGGCAAAGAATTTAGTCCACCCCAAGTGAATATTCTATTCCCCAAGAAAAATGATAAAATAATCAAACACTCAGAAAGTTAACCAAAAGATAAAATTTCAAATATACATAGGTCAAATTTTGGAAGAAAAGATTACTATTGCCATTAATTTACAAAACTTTGCTCAAGGCTCATTAAATAAATGAGCTTGAGGAGGATGAGATCTAAAAACTAGTAACTAAAACATCTCCTCAAATATCATAAACCAGAGTTGGCAAAGTAAGACGAAGAAAAGGAAGGCAATACAATCAAGATAGAAAGAGCTTACATTCTGCAATCTTTTTGAGCATACTGTTTCTATTCCAAGAGAAATCTGCAACAAGCTAACTGAAGCCACTAAGTTGTTAAATTGTTCTTAACCTACTGAATACAGTGAACTCCAAGGACTTGTAGGCATTTCCTAATCTAACAAAAACAGAACAAGTTGACAACAAGATAAAGTAATAGGAGAAACTCTCAGTTTATTTGACATGAAACTACAAACATTACAGCTGAGTAACATAACATTAATATGTAAAGTCCCCAGTAGAATACTCTTACAAGGAACACAACCATTTAAGAAAACAATGAACAGAACAAAGTCATAGTTTCCACAAATTAGAAGATAATAAATTTTTATCCATGGGTAATGAACAGAACAAAATCATAGTTTCCACAACTTATGCACGTGGCAAATGAAATGGTTGCAATTGTATTAGAAGCCTATGGGTAATGAATTTTATTTGAAGCCACAAACATCGAACTCCTACTGATTTTTTAGCTTGCACCTTTACTGATTGTTTTATTGCACTAAAGGAAATAAGCAAGCAGCAACTAAAAGTACTCCATCTAATCAGAAGTTAAATTTTTTGCTCAGAGGAGAAAAGAAAGCAGTAACTAGATGCACTTCATCTAATTAGAAGACAAATTTATTGCTCAAAAGGAGGTAAGCAAGCAGTAACTATAAGTACTTCTACCACTAAGCCTATATGATATGTCTCCATCAACGCCTGTGGACATAGAATACCAAAGTTGCAAACCTGCGAATTTCTATGGGAGAACTAGATTCGGAAAGGAAGGTGCACCATGATGCCTGGAAGAGACTGCTGAAGCCTATACACAGAAAGGAGGGTTAAGACTAGATAGAAAAAAAATTTATATAAAAGATTGAGAAGGCAAGTGAGTGTAGAGGTGCTATCTGGAGGAATTTGATAAGTGAAACATATATTTTTGGCACAAAGCCGCGGAATTACAGGACACATGAGAAGCACATCATAAATGGGGTAGGGCTGCAAATAGGGAAATGAGGGTGTCGTATGCAGGCAGTTTGAAGTCCATGTGACCATGTATTACATTGTAGGAGATAGTAATAGGACATGTTTCTGAGAGATGAATATATGGTGGGGAAAGGTTCCTATAGTGAAATTGAAGTGGAAGAGCTACACCAACCACCTCTCTCCTTATGGGTATAGTAACTGTGAAGGCCCTTGATATAGTATCTGTGAAGTAGACATGGGACACGTGGAAGAAACTGACAGCAAAGGAGAGAGCACCCTTTTCCAACAACCTACCTTTGTCAACCCACTGTGTGTGTTTGTGTGTGTGTTTCAGAGTATCTATTCAGTATTCACACCGAGAAAAAGAGGAGAAAAAAGCCAACTTGTATTCTATTGAGACTAATGAAAATAGCCCACCAGAAGCTAATGACAAAACAAACGAATAAATAATGATGGGTGTCTCATGCATCCATCGTTTGTGCGGCATTCACTATGCCATTTCATACTGGCAGCACTTTTTTGCGACATAAATAACCTTTGTAATCTAGGCTTTAGTGGAAAATGCCACAATACTTTGTAAGGAATTTTTCTCTTCTCACCTATGGGATCTTTTTCAGATGGCTGCCATCTAAGATGACTACATGTCTTGCATTCCTTCCAACTCTCTTTATCCCCTCAATAAATAATGCAATCATTGGGACATGCATCTATTTTCTCATAGCCAATGCCTAATTGCTTCATCAATCTATTAGCTTCATACATATTTTTAGGTAAGTTTGAAAATGCCTCAGGGAATGCTTCTCGCAACAAGTCAAGAAGCATGTTAAAGGATTTATCACTCCACTTACCACTACACTTGAGATAAAGCAAATGAATAATGAAAGAAAGTTTTGAGAATTTTTTACACTCCGAATACAAATATTGTTGAGAATCATCTAAAAGTTTATAAAACCTTTCAACCTCCTTGTCAGGCAATTCATCTCTAAAATCTATGTTATCACCCTCCACATGATCTGTTCTTGGGACTCCAAATGTGTCATGCAGCAATCCTTCCATGTCATCCAACCCTCCTATCTCATCTGACCCTTCAATATTGTTAACATTGTTAGACCGGCTATCTACATTCAAATGTAAATTAATTGTTGATGGATCAGTATAAGTAAGTTCACCATGCGCAACCCAATGTGTGTACCCTTTAATAAAACCTCTAACAATTAAGTGTTCTTTGGCTTCTTGCCTAGAAACCACTATTCCCATTCTGCAATCTCTACATGGGCATGAAATCCTCCCATTTATAGCTGAATTAGCAAAGGCAAAGCTCAAGAAGTTTTCAACTCCTTCTTCATACTTAGGATTATTTCTTGACAGATTCATCCATCGTCTATCCATTATAGAAAGCTGAAAACCAAATACAAGCAAAGATGCAAAAAAAAAAAAAACAAAAAACAAAAAAAAAAAAACAAACAAACTCATTATTTCATCTTTAAAATTGCTAAAAATGTTAAATAATTCCTATCTACTACTATAGTTGATAGTTTAAATTTGGGAAATTACACAAGAGGATGACTTTTTTAAAAAAAGAAAGGAGATGAACAAAGAACAAACATTCTGTAAGACAAATGTTTTGTATTCTTTATTTTTACTACCATTTCAATAGAAAGGTGAATCAAATACTATAGCAAAAGGGTTTCAGAATTAATTGCTCTAACAACCAAAAAAGAAGAAAATTTATTCAACCTCAAACAAATAAAATTTCACAAATCCTTGCAAAACAGTAAGGTAACCTATTAAAAACAATGAAGAAACCACATAAACTAGTTATACAAACTTAATAGGTTGTTAATCTTCACATACATAGCAATACATTTGTCTCTTGGTCAAAGCATTGAAGCAAGTAAAACAGAAACATGACAAACAAACACATGCCATCAACCACAAAACGATAAAACATTATCCTAGCTCAGTAAAAAATTGCTTATGGTAGGGAAACGAAAGCTGAAAATCCAGTCCAAAGACTCATTCAACCATAAGTTAGGTCACAAGTTCAAAAGACAAGATGAAGAACCTAGTAAGAACTAGTTGTATAAGTCTAAACTCAGTATTTTTACAATGCAAAATAAGGTTACTATTGATTTGGATGGTCTGATATAGGAAAAGTGGTTGATTGCTATAGCAGTAAATCAGGACTTTTCTGTACAAATTCAAGACTCAAGAGTTAGGCAAAAATGTCTATTCTAGTTAGCATGAATGGAGGAAATGCACACTAAAGTGATAATGATCTACATTCCTATAACAAGAAGCTCCATTTAAAGTCAAATAACATAATATTACTTTCCAATCATTGCAAAGAAATAGCATAAGGATATATTACCGCCTAGATGCGAAGCAGTAAATCCATTCATACACAGAAAATTCCAACAGCACATGTTATTATAGAAAATTCATACAGCACATGCTACAACTTTAATAAAGAGCTTATTTTTCCCAAAGTACACCAGCAATACCAAAAGGAACCCAATTCCTTTGCCTCCAACAACTCCAAATAACATGAAAAACATACACAAAGCACCTACAAATGTCCCAAAACTTTTTCAATTCAAAATTATTATAGAAAAAACTATCGTTAGACAAACTAACTTATCAGAATTAACAGAGAGAGACTAATCAATAACCTTACAATCTGCAATTCCACTGTGCAAATTATGTTCAAAAGATGGGGCAACGAGAATCAAGGGGGGAAACAACACACATTATCAGTAACACTAAACGGTTTCCTTGCACAAAATCATACTTCAATTTCCAAAATCCATAAGGATTCAATATGTATATATATATATATATATATATATATATATATATATATATATATATATCATAACGCAGAATCAGGAAAGTACAAAGTAGATTTTCCTATATGGCAGATTTTAAATCGCAGCAGTACTATCGGGCAGCAATAGAATGGGCCAGTTCAAAATGACAATGCAGAATTGGGGAAAGTAGTGACTACTTCCAGCCCTTGAAAAACACAGTAGAGGATAGAGAAGAGAACCCAAACCTTGAACACACTGACCTTGCCGAAGTAGAATTCAGCTACCAATCCGAATGCCACCAGACGCACGCGCACCTTAACTGGACTCTGAGTCTAAATAGAGAAGCCGCCCGGTGGTTTAAGGTTGGAATAGGGCGGCAGAAGAACAATGCGGTGAAGAAGAAAGGGAATGGAGTTTTGGTGCGAAAAAGAAATTAGACAAACAGAGAAGCTGCCGGTGGTTTAAGGCTGGAATCGGGCAGCGGCAGCAAAAGAACGACGACCGGTAGCGGTAGCAGGAAGAATGATGATCGGGCAAAAGAAGAAAGCTAAGGGATTTTTGGTGCAAAAAACAATTAGGCAAATTTTGGCATATAATTTTAGCGCCTTTTTCCCTGACTGTGTCAAAATTTTGCCTAAGTTTTTTTTTTTTTTTGCTAGGAATTTTTTTTGGTCAAAATCTCCTGACTTATAATTGTAAATTTTGGCTAAGTCTTTTGCCTATAAATAATATTACAAATTAAGGTTTTTTTAAAGAAAATATTATACTATAATTATGACATATAATAAGTGTTATTATATGTATTTGTTGTTACATTTAATTTCATATTATTTTAAAATTACATTATTGAACTATATTTGTAATATGTGTTAAATAGTAAAGTCATAATAAATATTTATTTTAACATTCAAAAAAATATGTCATTAAAGCTATGTCACAAAAGCCATTTTTTGTTGTAGTGAGTGGCCGTGAGATATTTGCCCCCTACTATTAGGAGTGGTGAATCCTTTATTGACCCTCTCAACTACTTTCGTTTACCTCACAATGTACCCAATATCCATCTCATAGGCGGCCCTCGATCGAGCTCCGGAGGTTGAAATCAAAGCACAAGGCTCAGAAGACAAAATACTTTGGAGATTTCAAGTCTAAGGATACTTGCACGTTTGCTATATTGAGATTAAATCACTGACCCTAAATAGTTATCCATGTGATTATCTCATAGCTAGGTCATTCAATGAACTTGTTCCACTAACAAGCATCCATGTGTTAAATTTGAGTATCTCAATACTCACGGATATAAAAACCACCGCCTGATCAAATCAGGAAGTCTTAACACATGCTAGTCCTAACGCATTAATGATGTCATGTCTCATTAATACTATGACTAGGGACTATTTAAGTACTAACACTATACAGTGTAGTAGGAATCTCATATCATGATCTCTATCATGATTTCCTTAACATAGTGTTGTACTAGGGACTTATCTAACAGTTATATTACTCAAAAGTAATCAAAAGAAACTATAAGATAAATAATTCATTTTATAAAATAAAATATGTCATATACAACGTACAAGTGATTGCCTCTAGGGTACAACACTAACATCTTTCCCCCTCAATTCCTTCACTCGCTCTGTTTCCTGCGCGAACAGTGGTGCATTTGCAGGCCATATCGATCCTTCTCCGGTGCCTCACCTCTTCTCTGTTTCCTCAAAAGTCAGTGATCCACCTCGGCTTTATTCCTATGGAGAACAGCACACAGTAGTGACCGCTATTACCTTCTCTATTTGGTAAGTCAATGATCCACCTCGGCACTGCTTCAATGTTGTTTGCTATGTTATGTAATAGGTTTTGGGATGGTAGGCACATTCTTTCAATGCTTGATAATGACATAGCCTTCCAAATCCTTACTACATTTGGAAGCTTAGATAAGAGAAATATGCTAAAGCTTAAATATGCCAATTATTGAGGTAGAAGTTCAAATTCCCAGCTCTTAGAAGCTTGTTCAAGTTTTAATTGATTTGATATGCTTGATCTACCAGTATGTTAAGTTTACATTGGCCATTTTGAATCATGTTGCAACTGATTTAAGCTTGGCGGGCAAATAAGCATCTTTAAGCTTCCTTGAGTTACTTCTCATTTGGATAAAGTATATAACAAACTTTATTATGTAGTTTTTCTGGAATCCTTCTTGCTAGATGATGGTGTTCTTGCTACTATATATTTCATTTTGTAGGCTTGAAATGGGAAATAACTAATTGTTCTTATTTTTGGATGAGTCAATTTAAAATGATCCTCTTTTGCATTGTCAGTATTGATGTTTATGTTATCTATTTTAATTGCACGTTAGAAACTTTAATTTACTCTATTATGCCTTGGATCTTTTGTAAGCTCAGGTTTACTTTAGTTTAGCATAAGTTAACCAAAGTGTTTTAGCCAGTCCAATATAAGCATGAATCCTTTTTTATGGCAGTTGTCTTATGCTGTTCTGCTCTTGAGAATTGTATTCATCCTGTCTAGTATCTTCTTAGTTTTTCTTTTCATTTTCTTAAGATCCAATTCAAGAGTTTTAAAAGAGAAAGTAAGGGCTGCATGTGAGTGTGTAAAAAAAACTATGATAATTTCTTGACAAGCCAAGTTGGGAACTTTATCCCCCTCTGAACCACAGGTTTTCCAGTTTTTTAATTGGTATAAAATTATAATGACCACTTTGAGTATACCACTTAAATTTCCTGTGCTAGTGTGTTATTGCTTTTATTAGTCCTTCTTTCATTATAGGAAGATACGTGAAGCTCTAAGTGTTGACCGCCCATTTGTAACATCACTTCTTTTCAAATCAAAGTCCTTGTACAGTTAGATTTTGGATTGCTATAGGGTTTGGAAAAAATAAAATACGCATGTGTTTGTCTTATTTAGTAGCTCTCATTCAATGGACAGTCTTTGTAGCATAAGAAGCCATCCATTTCTTAACATTTTTTCATTTTTTTTACATGAAGCTTCTTAAAATGTACTAGTGTTGAAAACCTCTGCCATTTGTCTTGCATCTCATATGGTACTACTTAAGTCCATATGCTTCTAGATCATGGTCTCTTCTTATTGTTCTTCCATCTTTCCGTTAAAATGTTAGTGGTGATTATTTTAGATTTGAGGATGTCTGTACTGCTATGCCTTGCTTGATCATTTTTTCAGGAACAAGCACCTGTTGCATGATGTGTAGGAAAGACTGAATTTTGAAATTTGGCATATTATTTTGAAGGAGGGGTATTAGAATGAGAAATATGCTAAATTATTGAAAGAAAAACATATCTGATTGGAATTATTTCTTATATCTAAGCTTTAGTATATTTCTCATTACCTATTCTTGAGTAATAGGTGATTACCCTTATGTTAGTTTTATTGAATAATTGCTGTTGCATTTAATTTTGTTTGTGTATTCTTGTGAGTGTAGGTTGATTTTGTGGTGGCTTAGTGTCTAGAAAACGTCCAGTTTATAGGGAAAACTCTGTCAAAATTTTCAATTAACACTGAGGTTAAACATACTTTGATCAAAATAGTATTTTCTTACAAAAGCATCAGACTAGAATAGAACTAATTTGTCTACTTCAAATATAGGTTTCAAAACTAATCTTGTTTAGCAAACCATTATACACTTGGTTCTTCCTAACTTCTAGAACATAAAGTATATCATTTAGAGTAAGACGCTTTCTAGAAGTGAGGTTAAGAATCACTGTTCTTTTGTCTTTGTCCAACACATTTGGAGAGTTTTTATACAAAACATTTCCATTTTCCAAATATTAGAATGTCTTGAACACACTTTTGTCATTACAAGCATGCCTGGTAGCATCCGAATCAATCCACCATACTCTATTAAGATAAAATAGATTAATTTCAAATATCATTGTAGCAAGGTTTTACTTTGCTCTAGTGTATCATTCTTATCTTTTCTTTTCCAAAAGATGAAAATTTTTCTTGTATTGTCTAGATTTTCCACATGGCATGCACATTTGAGAGTTATTTATTAATCATCTTTGGTTAATTACAATATTCAGGGCATCATTTTGTTCTTGCTAATTTTGATTTTGTTTAAACAAAACAAAGTCAAGATTGAACTTAAAATTTTTATTTAGTAAAAATAATTTTTAATTAATTGTATTATTGCTTTATTATAGGATTCCTTTGGAGTTTATAATTACTTTAGCTCTTCTAAATTCCCAATCAAATTTTACTATTTTTGTAACTATTAGGTACACTCATTAATATTGTGATTAGCACAAAGTCAGAGAAAGAAGGCACTTGGTTTTTAAGGAATTGGTGAGTGTTCTTGTAGTCTTACTGTTGTGCTGGTATAATTATTTCTGCCAAATGTTTGAAATGATATATTAGAAGATAGTACTATAGTTTTTGAAAAATTTTTAAGGAAGATGAAAAATAAATTTTTCCTTTTGGTTTATTTGAGTCTTTGTATCGAGTTTTGTTTAGTTTGATTTTTCCAGCTTTGTGTTTCCCCCAAATAAGGATAATATTTTACATCATAAGTGTGTGGGAGTAAGTCTTGGTTTTTATTTGTTTTCTTATGTAAATTATACATATGATTATTATTTGAGAATTGAATATGTTTAACTTATATGATTGGATTCCCATGAGTGATGGGTGATCATTCCTCGTGGGTAATGGGTGATTACCCTTATATTAGTTTTATTAAATAATTGCTGTTGCATTTAATTTTGTTTGTGTATTCCTGTGAGTGTTGGTTGATATTGTGGCGGCTTAGTGCCTAGAAAACGTCTAGTTTATAAGGGAAACTCTGCTGAAATTTTCACTTGCCTTATCACTTGCTAAGGACTTAAATATTATAAAGTTTTGTATATTCTTACAAGCCCAACAGTTCTACATTTATGTCATCATAGCTATAATTTCAAAGTGCCAAAATAGAATTTCATAGGCAGCTTTGTATATTCTTACTTTTATTAGCGATGAAGGTCTTCAAAGGGGAATACCCCACTTCCTTTCTATGAAGTTTTTAGCTTCCAAACTATATAGATACCATTTTAAAGTTTACCTAACACTCAAAAATATATGTAGGAGTATTCAACTCAGTTTGTATTCACTTTTTCGCAACAACATTCATAAGTTCCCATCAATTTCACTTTTAGATGGACGATCAAAGCTGGATGTATAAGAGTCATGTTTCTGGTGTCAAGAGTATTACTATTGAATTTGAATAGGGGGTTAGAGAATTTATTTCATTCGCTATTTCGAATTCGGTATCGTCGAAGATAAAATGTCCTTACTCAAAGTGTCAAAACAAGAAGTATCGGACCCCACCCAAGGTCAAAATTCATTTATACCAAAAGGGATTTATAGGTAATTATCATAAGAGGACCCATCACGGTAAACCATATTATGAAGCATCAAGAGAGCCAATGTTAACATCAAGAGGTGGAGTTAGTGGAAGTTGTTTAGGCAACCCGTTTCGAGATATGGTTATAGATGTTGTAGGGCTTGAGTTCGATAGTTATGGGACACATGTAGATTTTGTTGAGGAACCTCGGAATACCGATGCACATGGGTTCTACGATATGTTGTGCGTTGCAGATACACCGATCTGGGAAGGATGTTCAAGCCATTCGTAGCTATCACTTGTATCTCGATTGGTAAATATCAAGTCCGAAAACAACATGTCCGAGAAAGGTTTCAACCAAATGGTTAAACTCATTAAGGAGATCGTACCAGGCGGGAATAACATTCTAGATAACTTCCACGAGATTAAGAAATTAGTATCTGGCCTAGGTTTACCTATCCAAAAATTAGATGTTTTCACAAATGGATGCATGCTTTTTTGGAAAGATGATGTCACATTTAAGAATTGCAAATTTTGTAGTCATCATCGGTACATGCTAAGGAAGGGTCAAGGGACTAAGAGACATAAGGAGATACCTGTTAAAAAGATGTACTATTTTCCAATAACGCCTCGACTACAGCGATTGTATTAATCTAAAACGACTGTTGCACACATAAGGTGGCATGCAGAGAGCTCAATGGTTGATGCCTATATGAGTCATCCTCGTGATGGTGAGGGATGGCAACATTTTGATAAGAATCATCCTGAGTTTGCTAGGGAGTCAAGGAATATAAGGCTTGGATTGTGCACAGATGGTTTTGCTCTATTCGAGATGTCTGGAAAACAGTATTCATGCTAGCCAGTCATCCTCACTTCTTATAATCTCCCCCCGTAGATGTGCATGAAGGATCCAGTAATGTTTTTAACTATTATTATTCTAGGGCCAAAGAATTCCAAACACAATATTGATATGTATTTACAGCCAATGATTGATGAGGTAGATGTGCATGAAGGATCCAGTAATGTTTTTAACTATTATTATTCTAGGGCCAAAGAATTCCAAACACAATATTGATATGTATTTACAGCCAATGATTGATGAGCTAAGGGGATTGTGGTCTGATGGTATCTACACATATGACATATCAAATAGACATAATTTTCAATTGCGAGCTGCACTGTTATAGACAATTAAGGACTTTTCAGCCTATGGAATACTTAGTGGGTGGAGCATTGCAGGAAGATTTGCTTATCCATATTGCATGGAGCACACAAAGTCTTTCCATTTGCAATTTGGTGGGAAGACATCTTAGTTCGATTATCATCGTATATTCTTGCCACTTAGTTATCCATTCAGGAGGGATACACATTCATTTAGAAAGGATAGAGGATACGAAAATTCATCACATGTAGACTGTCTAACAGGAATTGAAATGTGGGTTAGGGTGTGCCACTTTCCCAAAATTACTGATTCAGGACGTGAACTTGGAAGGAATGACGGTAGAGGTGTAAGTCACAACTAGGTTAAAAGGAGCATCTTTTGGGACTTGCCTTATTGGAGAACTTTATTGGTGCTACATAACATAGACATTATGCATAATGAAAAGAATGTGTTTGACAATGTCTTTAACACTGTTATGGATGTGAAAGGAAAAATAAAAGACGATCTAAAGGCGAGATTTGATGTCGAGACTCATTGTCACAGGCCTGAATTTCACGTTAGTAGAGCAGGGGAAAGAAAGGTTATCATACTTAAAGCATGCTATTCATTGACTTGTGCGGGCAAGCAAGCGATGCTTGAGTGGGTGAGGAAACTCCAACTCCCGGATGGATATGCTTCCAACTTAGCACGATGTGTTGATCTCAAGGAGTTGAAGATGTCTGGCATGAAAAGTCATGATTGTCGTGTGTTCATGGAATGATTACTTCCAATTGCTCTAAGGGAATTTCTTTCGCTTAACGTGTGGAACGTGTTGACTGAATTGAGTCTTTTTTATAGAGATTTGTGCTCACCAAAATTATCTATCAGTCACATAAGGAAATTGGAGTCCGAAATTCCTGTGCTCTTATGTAAGCTTGAGAAAATATTCCCCACAGGTTTTTTCGATATAATGGAGCATCTAGTGGTTCACTTGTCATATGAATCTCGTGTTTATGGTCCAGCTCAATATAGGTGGATGTCTTCATTTGAAAGGTAAAAATATGTTAATAATTTGATTTGCACATGATTACATGATAATGCCAGAAATGTTCTGACGAAGATTGCTCTAATTATGGCAATGACGTATTACAGGTTCTTACATCGCCTAAAAATTAAGGTGAAAAATAAGGCAAGGGTTGAAGGATCAATTTGTAATGCTTACTTAGTCGAAGAAGCCTCAACATTCTTTTCCTACTACTTTGAAGAACATGTTCAGACAAGGCATACACAAATGCCTCATAATGCAGAGGTTGCAATTGAGCACAGTCCGGAAGACCCGTTGCTTTCTATTTGCAAAGTTTGGGGAAGGACACTGGGGAAGATCCAAAGTAGATTCCGACATCTAAGGAATTTAAAGCTAACACAAACTACATCTTACTAAACTGTGAAGAGGTACAACCTTATATAAGGTATTTCTCAGCTACTTTACGATCACAACACCCATGTATCACAGAGTTGGAAGTAGACAGAAAGATAGAGAGTGAATTTGCTGGATGGTTCAAAAATTACACAAGTTATCCATATCATATTTGACAAATAGTATGTTAAATAACTTGAATACAAATTTAGATATATCTTATAATTCATTTCTTGTAGGCACGTGATCCTATCAATGGAATGACAACAAATGTTTGTAAAACCTCTCGTGGGAACTATCAAGACAGGTGAAATCATCTCAAGGGTATTTAATTAATAGTTATCGATTTCACACAAGTAAGCACGTAGAAGGTAGAAAAAGTGTTAATTACGGAGTTTGTGTTAAAAGTGGCCAAAATGATCATGGTGTTGTTGATTATTACAAGGTGTTAAAGGAGGTTATTGAGGTTGAATTTCCTGGTAATCTAATACAGACAGTTGTGCTTTTTAAGTTTGATTAGTTTTATCCTACTCTAAATCGGGGTATTAGAGTACACCCTCAGTATAAGTTGATCGACATCAACAGTAAGAGGTATTACCCTAAATATGATCCTTTTGTATTAGCCTAACAAGTACATCAAGTGTGTTTTATGACATATCCAGGAACTAAAAGATCAAAATCTGATTGGATGGCAGTATGCAAAATGAAAGCGCGGCATATGGTTGATGCACCATCATTGATAGGGCTTACCAAGAAGAAGTTGATGACAATGATGTAATGAGTATATCTTTGGTAGTTGATCTTGGTCCCTTAACACATGAAGAAGGCATACATGAGTTATTGGATATTTAGGAGGAAATATTAGAACCTGTCCAAGATTTGAACTACAATGTATCTGACAATGAGGGTGATTGGGAAACAGATTTTCAGATAGAAGTTGATTATGAGGAGTACACTTTAGAGGAAGACTCATGCGAATAGTGTATTTTAATTAGTTGATTAGTTCTTCGTAGGTCTATCTTGATCTCCACATACGCAAAGTATGAGTTACAATTTACTTTTATGTATATATATTAGTGAGAAAATGTGACATTTTTTTCCTGAACTTACATTTTTTTTTTAATTATGCTTTTCCTTCTTAGATATGTCTACTTGAGATCAGCAGCCTTCAGCTGATGCAGGCCGTACTTATACACGAGATCGTATGCCATCACCTAGGCATGCTCCACGGATCGCAGTGCCTAGTCAGCATCCAGTAGATACACCACCTATGCAGGGTAGTGAGTCTCCTGTTGTTCCATCATCTGTAGCATTTTTTCTGCCTGGATCTCAGGACCAGGATCTACGATCGTTGATTACACCACAAGCTGATGGGTATTATTTTGTACATTGTACTATATTTTATAAGTAGATTATAATTAGTTACGTATATTTCACTCACTTTAATTTTTAACCTCCATGATTAATTTTACAAACAAGATTTGCAGGTTCCCATCGCTATGTATGGGAGATCACCTCGATATTCCAGAGGTATTTTGATGGGCCTTACATCACATTTGCAGATGTCTTGATGCACGCGAAGAATTTTTTGTTCAAAGAGTTCGGAGTAAGTCACTATTTATTATATAAATGCATAATATTTATGGCTTTTGATATTTATTATATATTAACAACTTCGAATATAATGTAATTTTTTACAGAAACTATTTCGTTGGGCCAATGATCACAGTGGTTGGATCTGGGCTAACTAGGAGCACAAGTGTAGGATTTGTCTTCCGGACAACTTATTGAAGGCTCGGAGGGCGACCCCAGTTGGTCAATCCCCTTCCTGGGTTGACGATCAGATCTAGGAGTAGATGAGGCAGCGCTGGAGCACACAGGAGTTTCAGCAGGTCTCCTCCACTGCTAGGAGGAACAGGGGTCGTGCCACTGTGACTCATATTGGAGGCTCAGTCTCGTCCACTGTCCATGAGGATTGTATGGTAATTTTCTTCAAGTGTTCGCATGTTTTGTAATTTTACTTCGTTTAATTTATTTTCAGTTAATATTCTAACCAGTTGTCATTGTAATTGCAGCAACTCAAGATGGACAATGACTTTTCTCAAATTGACTGGTATAAGAGGCTGTATACTTTTCAGAGTGGGGATAGACAGGGGCAGTACATCAACGAGCGTTCTCACAAGACATTGGTAAAGAGGTTAAAATTATGTATTAAAAAATACTTTATATTTGGTTACATTTCACGTATAAAAAAAGGACTTCTCTCAATTTTAGGAAGATGTGATGGCTGCTAAGAAGCGCCTTACTCAGGCTTCTTCCACTGGGTCTACGAGCGTCACCTCTTCTACTGTCCCAGATGACTGGGCTGTATTTATTGAGGTGGCTGGTTGGTTCAATAGAGGCCGCATTTTTGGACTTGGCTCAGAGGCAACCTGAGCCATGCAACAGCTCTAGGGGAGTTCCTTGCGATCCACAACGATCTCTACAGCTATAGACATTGAGCAGATAGTCGAGAGGAGGGTAGAGGTGAGGGTGGAAGTGGTGAGACAGGAGCTTACAAGGGATTTTGATTAGAAAGTTGATCATATTCAGAGTTGGATAGCACTAATGCCGGAGAGGTTCGGACTTCCCATACTACCAATACCGTCGACACGGGCAGTCGATGGGGAGGACAACACTGGTGGTAGCTCCTTCATTCCTCCCCCAGATCCTCATCCTTCGACCCATTCACGTCCTCGATCTCCGCCCCCACCTCCTTCAGCTAGCGCCGCTGCTCTCGTAGTTTAGGGATTCTATTATACATTTTATCATTTATATCACATTGTTAAAAGATATTCCATTTGACACATTACAGTTATCCTATTATTTATTTTATATTGCTGAGCTAATTAATTTCCTTTCCAATTTAATGAAATCGGTTTACGCATTTTTCTGAATGCATGTTTTGTGTGTTATATATTGTTTCAATATGTAATACGCTATATGTGGTTTGAAATAATTTAAAAATAGGCATTTTCATTAAAAAAAAAAAAACAGCTACGGGTTATCTACGAGTCCTTGCTAATCCATTTCTAATTTAGCTACAGATTAGCGACTATAAGAAATTTTAAAATTAGTAGCCATCACTAATCCCTTTCTATTTCAGCTAGGAATTTGTGACGGTGGAATTTATTTCCATAAATTGACCTCAAAATTAGTTTTTCTGTCACTAATTCATTGTAGAATTAGCTACGACTTTGCGACGGTAATTTAATTAAATACGTAAAATAAATTTGGATAGCCGTCGCTAAACCATCGCCGAAATTGCTAAGGTAATCTACCGTCTCTAATTCGTCGCTAAATTAGCCACGGTTTAACTATAACACGAATTAATTTTCTATAATTCTATATAAAGAAATAAAAAAAAAAACTCTCGTTATTCTATCACTAAATTGTTGCTAAATTGAGTGCTGCAATTTCGTTGACAGGATTTTTTGCTCTCGCTAAACCCTTTCTATTAGAGACGGCTAATGTTTGCTGTCGCTAAAATTTCATTTAGTGACCACGTATTTAGCTATGGCTTACCCCATCGCAACACCATCGCTAATTGTAATTAACAACGGATTAAGTCATCACAAACCTCGTATTTTCTTGTAGTGAAATTTGAATATAAACACGTAAATGAGTGATTGTAAGGAGCTTCTTTTCTTTTTCTAACCCAATTTTGCAGTTGTTACTCTATTGAACATTCCAAAGCAATAGTCCAAGGAGAACAATTTGACCTTAGAGCAACCTTTGAAGCCGTTAATTCAAAAAATAGATTATATGAGGAAAAACATTACAAATTTGCAATCAAACCAAGGCTAAGCTTCTATGGTTGATCAAAGAAGAAGGTAAAGATAATAAGATAGCTTGGGAATGAGTAATGAAACCAATACTACACCTCTATTGTATGAGTAATAAGGTGAAGGATGGGATGAGTACTCTTATGGGAGAAAGCAAGGAATGGAAAGAGGTTGAGGTAAGATGCAAGGAAGGAATAAGGGCAATAACTTGAGAAGGCTAGAAAGGAAAACTTAAGAGGATGAATGAATGGGATGATAGAGATTACAAGAAAGATTATAGGATGCAAAACAAGGGATTTTGGGATAAAAGAGGAATAAGAGATTAAAATGAGAAAGAAAGTGAGATGAAACATATAAAAATGAAAGTGCCTACATTCCTCGGAAAAAGTGACCCAGAGATCTATTTTTAATGGGAGCAAAAAATAAATCTTGTTTGAGTGTCATGAGTATAGTGAGAAAACTAAAGTGAAGTCGGCAGAATTGAGTTTTTCAAAATATGCTTTGGTTTGGTGGGATCAAGTAACTTCACAAGGAAAGCGTATGACGGATCAACTAGTGACAAATTGGGAGTTAATGAAAAATTTTGATGAGAAATAGGTTTGTACCACTTTATTATTATGATGAGTTATACCATAGACTCCAAGTGTTGAGGTAAGGTAGCAAAAGTATGCAAGATTTTCATAAGGAGTTGAAGTAAGTATGACTAGGGCCAACATTATTAAAGATGTAAGAGCTACTTGATAGGGCCTAAATTAGTCATATATTTCATAGTTATTTGAGGCTATGTTGTGATACATTTTGTACAATAACTGGTCATATTCCTTCATATTTGAGATTTTACCATTGGAAAGATATTTTGTGTATTATTTTAGATTTTAGGGGTAAAATAAGACAAAAACGTTGCTAAACAGAATAGAGGCGGTGCCGGCCAAGACAAGGGAACCGGCGCCGGTCACGTGCTGCTGGAGCGCACTTCGAAATGATGAAAAATCGAAAAAATAGAGCTGAACAGAACACAGTTGGTGCTGGTTGCGAGCTTAGAGGCGGCGCCGACTGCACTCAGGAAGAGGTGGCGTGAAAATCAAGAAAAATCGGTGAATGAACAGAGAAATAGACCACAACTAGCGCCGACCCTAGGCAGGACAGGCGGTGACTCAATTTTCGCATGCGTTTTTTGGCAATTTGCGGAGTTTTAGTATTTTCCTACTTCTAGTCGGCCAGAAACCCTATAGGAGTGGATTTAAGCACTTCTAAAGCCTATAAATAGAGGGAAAACACAAGGGAAAGGGAAGGATTCACAGATCAAAATAGCAAATCACTCAAATTAAAGGAGAAATTCTTTAAATAAAGGAGGATTGTACAAGAGAGTCTACGAAAGAAGAAGAAGGAAGCTTGTCTATGAGTGCTTTCTTTTAACTTTGTTTTCTTTTCTTGAATAATAATGTATTAATTATTTTATTGTAATTTGACATTGTTTTCGGTATTAATGATTTTTAGAGTTACTTTGATCTTTTGATTAATTAATTGTTATTCTTGGTATTTAATTACTTATGCTAATTACGAGATTAATTGGTTATTTCTTTCCATTAACTTGCTTGGCTAAAAGGGTTGATGGTGGTCTCAATTCATTAATTTCATATTTGTTGTCTCTTAACTTGCTTGACCAAATGGGTTAATTGCTAAGAATTGAGTAATTAAAGATTAATTGATGTCTGTCAGGACATGGATTCATTGGTTAGTTTCATATTTTAAGTTTTCCAGGCCATGGAGATTTAATCAAGGATTGTGTTTAATGCATCTTTTAGGTGAGTTAGTTGAGATAGGCTATGTGATGCTAATTTGTCTAGAAGATGGTGATTTCATAGATTAGAAAAGAAGTGAATCTATCTTAATCCTTCATGATGCCAAGAGAATAATTAGTTATGAAAATGATTGGGTACTTTAAGGTCATGTTTGTCAAAATAGTGGTTTGAGTTACATAATTCTCCGTCCTTGACATGTATATATTCTTTTATTTTATTTTTTTTATTCTTTTTCACTTTATTGAGTCAGTTAAACAATGAAAGAAAAGTGATTAATGCATACTTATTCCTGAAGGATCGACACTCGTTTTAAACCCTATGCTATGCTTAATGATGAGTACGCTTGCTCATATGTGTAATTTGGGGTTAACGTTTTAATTTAACTTAATTGGGAATGTGCTTATTTTTATATGATTTTTATACCTAAATTCAAACACATCAAGTTTTTGGCGTCATTGCCGGGGAACAATATCATGAAAGCTTGGATTTTGTTGATTTAACCATGTAAATATGTAAATTTGTACAATTGTTTTTTTTTGCAAAAAAGTGCCATCTTTTGTATCTTATGTATCTTTGTAATCTAACTTACTAACTTTGACTGACGTTTACTTGACTAATTTGTTCTGTTAATTGTGGATATCTAATTGTGGATACATGACCCATCAATCTGAAGATGATATAGTCCATTGTGATCCTGAAATTGAAAGGACGTTATTAAAAATCCGCAAAACTATCAAAAGAAACTTAATCGCAGACATGGACGGTGCTCAAAACAACAATGTTAGAAACAACAAGAGAGTCATAGATGACTTTGTGAAACCTGCAATCTTGGGCACGTGCTTGAGTATCACTAGACCTAGGGTGGATGCAAATAATTTTTAAATAAAACCCAATATCATCCAGATGGTCAAAAATATTGTCCAATTTGATGGGATACCTAAAGAAGATCCCAATGCCCACCTAGCTAGCTTTCTTGAAATTTGTGATACCTTTAAGATGAATGGTGTCTCTGAAGATGCCATAAAACTAAGACTTTCCGCCCCCCCTTTTTTTTTGAGAGATAGAGCCAAATTTTAGTTAAAGTTTTTATCTACAGGTTCCATCACTACTTGGAATGCCCTAACTGAAAAATTCCTTGCCAAATATTTTCCTCCAACTAGGACATTCAAACTTAGAAACAAATTTTTACCTTCCAATAATTAGATTCTGAACCTTTGTATGAAAGTTGGGAGAGATTCAATGAGATGTTGAGAAAGTGCCCACACCACGGATTTGAGCTAGGAATGCATATGCTTATCTTTCTGAATGGCTTTACGTTTGCAACACGACAAGTGATGGACTCTTCTACAGGGGGTTCCATCAATCATAAGACCCTCGGAATAGGTATTAGATCTCATTGAAAACTTAACTTCTAATAACTATTCTTAGGGAAGTGCAAGGTTGAAAGCTCGTGTGCAAGGAGTGCACAAAATGGATGCTGTGGCAGCTTTAGAAGCTAAGGTGGAAGCTTTAACTCAAAAGATGGAACAAATGATGATGCCTCAAGGCTAAGTGTTAAATGTAAGTTGTGATTTCTGTAGAGAAGGGCACCTAAATCATGAGTGTCAAAATATGGGTTCACTCCCAGAAACCACGGAACAAGTAGCCTTTGCAGGTAATGTCTGTCTAAGTAATAATCCTTATAGCTCTACTTACAATCCTGGTTGGAGAAATCACTCTAACTTCTCATGGAGCTATGAAAACCAACTAAGGCAAGGTTCTTTCAACTTTAGGGGAAATCAAAGGAACCAACCTCCTTTGAACAGCAATTTAGCACCTTCCAAGCCACCATTGGAGGAATTGATTGGTCAATTGGTAAGTACAATGAAGACTAAGTTCCAAGGGGTTGATACTACAACAAGGAACTTAGAGGCCTCCATGCACAACTTGGAGAGCTAAATTGGCCAACTAGCTAAATTATTGGGGGATCGTCAAGCAAGGACATTAGCAGGAAACACCAAAGAAAATCCATAGGATCAAGGCCGTGGAAAGCATTGAAGTCGTTTTGCTTTAAGTTTTTGCAATTTGGAACAATTTTTATTTTTGTCGTTTCATTTTTATTTATTTCTTTATGAATTAAATTGCATTATTCATCACTGCTACATGTTCATCATTTTTATTTCTTTTTTCATTAAAAAAAAAAGAGCATTAGTGTATTGGTAAAATTACAAGTTCACAGTGATGTTTTTAATGAGACGTCATTAGAAGCATTAGTGAAATATTTTGTTGCCAATACAAATTCATCTATTCAGGGGCATGAAGAAGCTTCCCAATGATTGTGCAATCAAAGAAAACAATTATATAAGATTGTTGAGGAGACTCATGAGTTCAGGCTAACCCGTACAATTGACCATGGGAACAAAAAAAAAAAGGCTATAAGGGAAAATTGCATGATGTGGCAGGAGAGGTATTTGATTCTACTCTATGTGCTCATAATTCTAATATTTCTTTGTCACATAATTTCTTAGGTTCTTCTCACTTCTTGGAGAAAAATGGTCCCAATGATGATGTATGGAGTTTAACATACCTTAAGAAGTTGGATTTATCATTCATTCCAAAAAACCCTTTGAGGATGTTAACGAATTCTGCCCTTCACCCCAATTTCAGGGAGGTAACTTGGTATTTGTAGAAGTATTGAAAAGGTTAAGTGGTGATTTCAAAGTTGATGCATCTGTTATGTGCACTCATATGTTGAAAAAGATATTTATGTATCTAAAGGAATGTTAGAAAATGAGGTTTATATGTTTTGCTTTGTTGAGACAAATCGGTTTCATGAACCCTCCATTTTTCAAAATCCTCAATTCTTTCTACATTCATTATGTCTATCTTCTACTTGGAGCTTTAATCTCTTTTCCAAAGGTTTGATGAGGAAGCATGATGAGTGGAAATAGTTTGTATCTTTGTTTTGTTTTGTTAAGTTTTTTTTTTTTTTTTTACTTTTTCTCTCTCAAATAAGGAAAATATTTTTCATCTTAAGTGTGGGGAAAAATAATTTTCTCTATTTGCTTTCTTAGAATTTTTAGTTTGTTTTCTTTTATTTTTGTGTGTCTTTTATTTTCTTGTACTTTTCTTTTTATTTTCTAGTTTTTATGCTTTGGTGTGTTTCTTTTGTGTATCTTTCTTTTTAGGTACTTCGTCAATGCTCTTTTCTGCTGGAACTCGACTCTTTTGTAGGAGAATGCACAATAAATGGAAGTATTTTCTTTCTTCTCTTTTCCCCTTTATTTTTGGTCCCGTGGCATTATTTCCTTACTCTATTTGTTTGACCATTGAGGACAATGTCTAGTTTAAGTGTGGGGGAATGGTTAGAATGAGAATTCTTCTATGCTTCATTCTTCTTGAAATTCTTCTTTGAAACTTTGAGCAAATTTTGATTTTTTTTTTAATGCATGTCTTTGTGCTAGATCATAGAGCATATGTTATATATCATTTGTGGCTTATGCATGACTTTTTGCACGCACTTGGACTAAGTAGTTTTTGATCAAATGCTTTACATTGTTCTTAAACCTATTTTTCTGCTAAAATTTATTGAGCATTCTAGAACTTACTTGAATACTTCTTGAGGCGAAATAAGAAAGACATTCATGATTTAACTTAGGGATGACAGTAATAGGCATTCTTTTCATAGTTTGAGCTTTTCGAGCATACCTATTTTATATTATCCCTAAGGTCTATTTTGAGCCTAAGTTGTTAATTTCTTTCTTAAACCCGTTATCATACTTTGTCCATTAGTTCTTTCTGAGAGTTTGAGAATTCTTCCAAATCTTGGATTGCTCTTGATGGATGAAAGTACAAGTAGACGAATTGCGAGGGAAAATACTGGTGTAAATGTCATGACTTGTTACTTTCAGTCATGCATCATTATTGAGTTGGAGTTGTAAAAAGAGAAAGGAGGAAGGAAAAAAATTGAGAAAAACAAAAAGCTGCTAGAAAATGTTGAAAGAAAAAAAACTGAGAAACAAATAAAAGCAGTATTTGGAAAGAAAGAGAAAGAAAAGAAGAGCACAAGAAGAGAGCTAGAATAAAAAATTATTGAAATTTTGATGATCTTGTGCAATATGATTGATGAATTGAGAATTATAGATGAAAAGAATGCAAGATTTGCATGAACTGTGATTTGATTGTTATACAAGGTTATGAGTTTTTAATTGGTTTGGTGATAAGAGAGCAAGAAAAGTTTGGAATCTATTGGTACATTTTGTTATCCTTTTCTTGCGAACTCTCAGCGTCTTTGATATTTAACTTTCCTATATCCTTCATTTGATAGCTAAATTACAAACCCTTTAGCCTTACATTACAAGCTTAAAAATCCTACTTGACCTAAGTAGAATCATGATATGTCTCGGATTAGTGGAGATAGTGTATGAAAAGTAAGCTTATGGAATGCATATTTCTTTTGAACTAACCTCTTTTCAATGGTTTGAGAATGATGTCTAGTGTTGAGATGGTTCTACTAGTCATTCTTCACTTATACAAGTCTTGCATTTGTTATGAAAGGTATAGTAGCATATGTTTTGTTATCTTGAATAAAGAAAGCATTGGAAATATTATCTTGAAATTGATTGAGTGATTTTATGAAAACTTGTGTTTTTCTACTTGTCTTTGATACTTTGCTTGAGGACAAGTAAAAAGCTAAGTGTGGGGGAATGTGATAGGGCCTAAATTAGTCATATATTTTCTAGTTATTTGAGGCTATTTTGTAATATATTTTATACAATAATTGATCATATTCCTTCATATTTGAGATTTTACTATTGAAAAGGTATTTTGTGCATTATTTCAGATTTTAGGGGTAAAATAAGGTAAAAACGTCGCTAAATAGAATAGAGGCGGCACCGGCCAGGACAAGGGAACTAGTCCCGGCCACGTGCTGTTGGCACGCATTTTGAAATGATAAAAAATTAATGAAATAGAGCTGAACAGAACACAGCCAGCGCCAGTTGGGAGCTCAGAGGCGGTGCCGGCTACATTTTGGAAGAGGTGGCGCGGAAATCAAGAAAATTTGACGAAAGAACAGGGAAACAGACCACAACTAGCGCCGGCCCTAGGTAGGATAGGTGGCACCGGCTGTGCACTACCACTGAGGTGGTGCGTCGCGTATTTTTTTGGCAATTTGCAGAGTTTTAGTATTTTCTTACTTCTAGTCGGCCAAAAACCCTAGAGGAATGGATTTAGGCACTTTTAAAGCCTATAAATAGAGGGAAAACATAAGGGAAAGGGAAGGATTCACATATCAAAATAGAAAAATTACTCAAATTAAAGGAGGAATTCTTCAAATCAAGAAGGATTATACAAGAGGGTCTACAAAGGAAGAAGAAGGAGACATGTCTATGGGTGCTTTCTTTTAACTTTGTTTTCTTTTCTTGAACAATGATGTATTAATTATTTTATTATAATTTGACATTATTTTCGGTATTCATGATTTTTAGAGTTACTTTGATCTTTTGATTAATTAATTGTTATTCTTGGTATTTAATTGCTTGTGCTAATTACGAGATTAGTTGGTTATTTCTTTCCATTAACTTGCTTGGCCAAATGGGTTAATGGTGGTTTCAATTCATTAATTTTATATTTGTTGTCTCTTAGCTTGCTTGACCAAAGGGGTTAATTTCTAAGAATTGGGAATTAAAGATTAATTGATGTCTGCCAGGACATGGATTCATTAGTTAGTTTCATATTTTAAGTTTGCCAGGCCATGGAAATTTAATCAATGATTGTGTTTAATGCATCTTTTAGGAGAGTTAGTTGAGACAGACCATGTGATGCTAATTTATTTAGAAGATAGTGATTTTATGGATTGGAAAAGAAGTGAATCTATCTTAATCATTCATGATACCAAGAGAATAATTAGTTCTGATAATGATTGGTTATTTTAAGGTTATATTTGTCAAAATAGTGGTTTAAGTTACATAATTCTCCATTAATGAAATGTATATATTCTTTTATTTTATTTTATTTTTATTTTTATTCTTTTTCACTTTATTGAGCCGATTAAACAATGAAAGAAAAGTGATTAATGCATACTTGTTCCTAGAGAATCGACACTCGTGTTAAACCCTATAGCATGTTTAATGATGAGTACGCTTGCTCATATATGTAATTTGGAGTTAACATTTTAATTTAACTTAATTGGGAATATGTTTATTTTTATATGATTTTTATACCCAAATTCAAACACATCACTACTAAGGCTAGGTTTTTAAGAGGCTTGAATACAAAGATTGCAAATGTGTAGAACTTCACTCATATTAGACATTGTAGGATATGGTGTACATGTTAATGGAAAATAAGAGGCAACTTAAACGGAGGACTTACCCAGAGGAAATCATATACACAAATCATATGTTCAACTAATTACCAAATTTAGGGGAGAAGCCACCGAAGCCATCTTAAAATAAAAATCAACAAATCTAGGGGAAAACAGGGTAAAGATAATGGCAAAGCTATAGAAAAGCCACCAAGCAGTCTGGACATCAAGCGCTACAAATGTCTAGGATATGGACACACTTCACACGAGTCTTCAAATAAGAAATTGATGTTTAACAATGCTCAAGGTGAGATATATTCTAGATAAGATATATAATGATGAGAAATAAAAAGAGATTCACAAAAATGATGATGAGTTTAGTGAAGATGGTTTTATCATAGGACTAATTTATTGATTGGGTGCTCTTACTGTTAGTGTAGTGCCCTAGAGGTAATCACTTGTATGTTGTATATGACGCATTTTATTTTATAAAAGGCATTATTTATCTTACAGTTTCTTTTGATTACTTTTGAGTAATATAACTATTAGATAAAGTCCCTAGTACAATACTGTGTTAAGAAAATGATGATAGAGATCATGATATGAGATTCCTACTATACTGTATAGTGTTTGTACTTAAATAGTCACTAGTCATAGTATTAATGAGATAGGACATCATTAATGCGTTAAGACTAGCATGTGTTAAGACTTCCTGATTTGATCAGGCGGTGGTTCTCATATCCGTGAGTATTGAGATACTCAAAGTTAACATATGGATGCTTGTTAGTGGAATAAGTTCATTGGATGACCTAGCTATGAGATAATCACATGGATAACTATTTAGTGCCAGTGCTATAATCTTAATATAGCAAACGTGCAAGTATCCTTAGATTTGAAATCTCCAAGGTACTTTGTTTGCTGAGCCTTGTACTTTTATTCCAATTTCCAGAGCTCGATCAAGGGCTGCCTATGAGATGGATATTGGGTACATTGTGAGGTAAATGAAAGTAGTTGAGAGGGTCAATAAAGGATTCACCACTTCTAATAGTAGGAGAGAATATCTGACGGCCACTTGTAGGAATTACTACTTGAGAAGTCCTTGGCCAAGGCGTATGTGTATTGAAAACTATTCCAATTGATGCACATCTAGAGTAGTGGGTTCCTGGTACAAGTATAATTGTATTTGGGTTAGAATTAATATATATTCTGGAGGAAGTTGGCACTAATTCCGTACTCTAGACCGAATGAGATATTGAATGGTGAAAGGAGTTAATTACACTGTAGTTTGTTATTGAAGGGTTCATGTCAAGCTACTTGACTTCCTGGACTCTTGGGTGGTCATGATGTGTTGCTAGATACTGCTCATGATCTGGGAATATGGGTTTATTAATTGATGAATTAATAAACCAATCATGATTAGAATTAATAGGATTAATTCTAATTAATTAAGGATTATTAATATCAAAGACGTTTGGATTAATTCATGTTCGCTACCAATTGACCGGGAAACCTAATAGATCACACACAAAAGAGGAATATATACTCAAGATATTATTTGATAATATACTGGCGTTTATTGCAAGAAAGAGAAGTTGATGTGGTCAAATTATAATTAGTTATAATTTATGGGCCAATTTGTATGTCTGAGAATTTGATAGGTTCCAATTGCAATTAGAGAATTGTTTGGTATTTTCAGATGTGGTTTTTTGTTGAGCTTTTTGGGTGACTTTGAGGGACACACGAAACTACTCAAAAACATAAAACCAAGGGGCACACAAGTGACATCAATTATCTTCTCTTCTCTCTCTCTCTCTCTCGTGGGTGTGTGAGTCTCTCCAAGAGAACACCAAGGGTCTTCTTCTTCTTCTTGATTCTCTGGTTTTAGTTGAACAAGAAGAACAAGGAAGACAAACCCCTGCCACCATTGTTGTTTTCTGCAAGCACAAAAAATCTTGGTGCTTGAGTGTATCCTCTGTGTGGATTTCTGTTAGAGATAATCACACATTGTGATTATAGTGGTTGGATATTCAACTCATTGTGATTATAGTGGTTGGATATTCAACTCTCGTGGTGATTCTTCAAGAGGATTGCTAGATCGCGCCACAATTATCATACTTGAAGAAGAAAAGTTTTGTTTTCCACACAAACAAAGAAAGGTAAAGCTATTATCTTTATTTCTTTGTTTTCTATATATATGTCTTGTTTTCCACACATATGCGGATCCTGGGATGGTATCTCGTTTTATTTTTCCGCTGTGCCGTATATGATACACGAGAGATACCCAACAGTTACTATAAAAGACGTGTGCTTGTGATTATTGTATTGTTGAGATTGGAGAAAACCAATATCTTTTATTCAAAATGCCTTATTGAACAAAAGTAAAGTCTTGTAATTGTCGATACTGGAAGTTTTACTAATATTGTAAGTGCTAGCCTTGTGGAGGAGTTGGGATTACATGTAATGAAACACCCTAAGCCCCATAGGCTCCAATGGTTCAATTAAAATGGGAAGTTGAGGGTGAATAAACAAGTATTAGTGTCTATTGAAATGAGGCAATATAGAGATGAGATGTTTTGTGATATGGTACCTATACAAGCTTGCTACCTAATTTTGGGAAAATCATGGCAATTTGATAGGATTGTGATACATAATGGAAGGAGGAATTTATATTCGGTGTACAAAGAAGAAATGCTCTATATTCTTTTATCAGTATCCTTAAGTAAGGTAAGGAAAGCACAAAAGAACATTCAGGAGAAGGAGAAGAGTACTAAAGGGAGCTTCAAAAAGCAAGAAAGTGAGAGGAAAGACAAGAGAGAAGAAAAATAAGGTTAAAGAGAATAAAAAATAAGAGAGTGAAGAGCAAAAGAGACAAAAACAAGAGAGTGCAAAAGAAGAGAATGAAAAGAAGAGAGAAAATGGAGACAAAATGACAATGAGTATTTTAAATTTGAAGAATGAAAATAATAAAAGAGAAACAAAAAGCAGGAGAATGAAGGTAAGATAAGAGAGACTACTTTGAGGGAAAAACAAGTATAGGTTGGGGAGCACAAACTTTTACACTTATCTTCACCCAAAAATTCTTGTTTACATTCTTATTTAGGTGTTAATTTAAGGATGAATCACCTCAAAGAAGAGAGATATGATAGGAAACCACCCAAGCTCCAAGGCACTTCTAAAAAAGAGAGATGGAGATCCAAGCATTGTTCCATAGTTCCTTGTGAATCAACAAAATACAAAGGAGATCAGACGAGAAATCAAGCAAGCAAAGCTATCAAGCTAAGGACTATGAGAATTATGAAGAAACAGGTGCCAAAAGAAGAATTCCAAGACTTTATAAAGGTTAATTTGAGATTAGAAGACCCTTGTTCAATATTTGAATGCTACAAAGAGCATGTTTTGATGGTGATATAAGTTAAGGAACAAAAAGAAATCAAAGATTAAGTTAAAAGAGTATAGCTGGAAGTAAGAGAAGCCATTCCAGTGAGAAAAGGGTGCTGCTCCAGTTGAGAGGAGTAGTGCCGCACAAGCGCTACTAGAAACTAAGTGGTGCCACATGAATCATACCAAGCAACACTGCCTGGTGCTTCAGAAGCTAAGTGGCATCGCCTGAGTACTCCTAAACTTTACTGCCTAGCATTGTTCAAGAAGGCATTTTTTGTCATATTTTAGTATTTGTTGTTTCAATTGTTGTCCTTTTAATTACACAACTTTAACACTACCAAAAAAAAAGGGGGGGGCAAATATGACGGAGACAAAAACGATGGTAAAAAAACCATCGTAATAGGTTACTTTATATGATGGTTCTGAAACCATCGCAATAGATAGACCTAATACGACGGACTAATGCCAACCGTCGTATTTGTTAACCAATTACGATGGTTTACATAAACCGTTATAATATGTAGACCAAATATGATGGCTTATTGTAACTATCGCAATAGAGCAGACCAAATACGACGGTTTATTGTAACCGTCATAATAGAGTAGACCAAATATGTCGGTTTATTATAATCGCACAATAGAATAGACCAAATATGATGGTTTATTATAACTGTTACAATTGAGTAGGCCAAATACGACGGTTTATTATAACCATTGCAATAGAGTAGGACAAATAAGACGGTTTATAGTAACCATCACAATAGGTGGCCTAATACGACGGTTATTATAACCATCGTTTTTTAGTCTAATTATAACAAAACCCCTCAAAACTATTTTAAATTTTATTTGATTATTTTCAAATTTAGTCACAATACTATTTGTACTGATTACAATAAATTTAATAGTTGGATTGTTAATTTGATATCTTTATATTTGTAAATAATAAGACATCTTTATATTTTATAGATGTTACTGCACAAATGTGATAAAATAAAATGAATGACCTTCAAATTTGATTACTAAACTTGTTTTAACTTTATTTATTCATGTAATGGTTAGATCATTGATTTTTTAAATACATGTTTGTTTACATCTTAAGTTTTCATATATTTGTATTTAAGAGCTTGAATTAATTTTAATTACTAGTTATTCTGTTATATATATATATATTATTTATATACAATATAATATATCCTTATTAGTTAGTGAATATTAGATTAATATGTTACATAATATAGATAATTTTTTAATTACAAACATACATATGTGTGTGTATATATATATTTACGTAGCTAGCTAGAGTATACTAACTTTTAATTATATATATAGACATTCTATCTATAATTTTTATTGTAAAATTAAACTTTATATAATTTTATTTGTTACATTAGTAATATATATATATATATATGTATATATAGGTAAAAAAACCAATAAAAATTATTTTTTTCATTTATATCTCAACACTTAAAATGAGAAGTAAAGATTTGCGAAAGTAAAAAAATTATTTTTATTTAATTTACTTCTAATCAAATATA
This sequence comes from Voacanga thouarsii, assembly GCA_026120185.1. NCBI lineage: Eukaryota > Viridiplantae > Streptophyta > Magnoliopsida > Gentianales > Apocynaceae > Voacanga > Voacanga thouarsii. Next base: position 1,917,896 of record JANUWF010000328.1, read on the forward strand.
TATTTTTTATTATATAAGACTTATTTTCTTTTTTAATTATAATTAAATATATACTATAGTTATTTTATTCACAGTCAATATTAAAAAAAGATTTATATTAAATGAAGTAGTATTTATTTAAGCAATTTTTTTATAGAAAAAAGGGGAATAGTTTTTTTTACGTACTTGGAAATTGGAAAATTTTAATTATTCACATTTTCTATTCTTTCTAACTATAAAAAATTTATTTTAATAAAAACTTTATCTTGTTGAAATCTTAGTTTAATTTTAACCAATGAAAATATAGAAGAATTTTAAGTATTATTAATATTAAAGATGAGTCTTGTTTAAAAAATAGTATATTATATATATAAACTATTATCAAATCACGTAAATTGATACAAGTCAAATACAGAAAATCTCAAGGTATTGGATTCTTAGCTTTTTTGTATTAGCTGATTTTTAAAAGAAAAGTGTAATATTCTCTTTGACAATTTTGTTCGTTTTTGGGTCAGTCCAGTTGATCAATCAGCTCGCGAAATGCAGACTGCACAGTGAGCCGGTTAACAGTGAAGCGAATTTCGTAGTTTCGATGGCTTCTTCGCTTTTTCCTCCGGAGATTCCGATGGAGCTCCACAGCGTCAACAGAGAGAAGCTTTTGAAATCTCTCCGGAAGTCACTGTCTTCCCGCTCTCTCAGTGGTTTGGTCTTTCTGTAGGTAATCAAATTCTTCATTACTGTTTCCTTCACAGTTTATACTCTGATTTATTATTATTATTTTTAAATATTTTATTTGAATTCAAATGAATTTGATGGCTAATTAGGGCGGCGAGGAGAAAACTAGATATTGCACCGAAGGTTTAATGTGACCTTTTTATGGGTTGAACTGTCGACATGCTTAAATTAGTTGGAACTAATTCGAGGTTGCTTGAACAATTTAGTGATTGATGGCATGTTTGATTTTTAGACAGGAGAGTTATTTTGCATACTTGTTTGGAGCTTTCGATTCTTGGTTGTTAGTCCACAAAATCAAGCATCCTTTTGGCTGGAACGAAATGGGTAATGATGGCTTTGTTTTATCGTGGGCTCGATCAATTCCTTTTGCCAACCAAAAGGTGAACTTTTTTTTGCCGATGGTATAAATTTTGTTTTTTTTTTCTCTTTTCTTCTCCAATTCTTCATCTCTTTTCCTTTTCTCTCAAGTGGTTGTCGGCCAATTTGTGATGTAGCCCACTAGCGGAGAACAACACCACTCCATTTCCTTTGAATTTTCCTTGGTCTCTCAAGAGAAAAACCATTTCCTCTTACACTTTACCTTGACCGAGAACAACATCACTTCATTTCCTTTGAATTTTTCGATTTGTTCATCAAGAAAACACCATTCACTTGGAGTTTAGAAGGCTAGCATTTGCTGTGTAAAAGCTGGAACAAGCTTCATGGTAAGCCTCCAAGAAAACCATTCACCATTTCCTTCTCTATGACCGAAAGCCTCAAGGTACCATGCTTTCTAGCTTTGCAGATATGAATTTTAATGCTATCATTGTATGTTATATTGATGAATGAATGGTGAATCTAGCTTAGGCCGAGGCCACCGATCACTGCACTTCACTATGGTTAGTGTTTTTTCTATTTGTTTTGCTATTTTTCTTGGATTTTTGCGCTTTTTTTTTTCAGCTAGACTTTGCTCAATAGTTTCTTGTGAATTTTATATGTGTTGATAATTATTATTGGCATAGGATAAGGAGTGAGTTATTTGATCTATGATCTTATACCTTTATGTGGTCAAAACCCTAGGGTGATTGCGATGCTGTAGATTTTGATTCAATATAAATTTTTATGCTTCCAGCTTGCGGATTTGATTTGCTTTTTTTTTTTTTTAAACCTTTGATCTATGAGTGTCGTGTTCATTATCGCTACCTTAGTCCCCTGATTTCTGATTGGTAATTTTGTCGGCTTGATTTTTCAATGTCTAGCTATTTTAGACCATTTTATTTGTCCTCTACTTAAGAAATTTATGAAGGAAATTATTCATTGTCGAGACTAATCTCCAATTTATGTATTGTGCAGGTAAGGAGATGTTCTAAAGCTTAACCCATTGAACTTGAGCAAATGTTTGGTAAAACCTAATATTCAAATATATCAGTGGCTAATGTTGATATTTCATCATCCCCATGAGTTTTCTCTCCTTATAGTTGGCCTTGAAGCATGCTTGTCTCAGTCTCTTTGTTTGGTCCTCCAACTACGTATTAGGGATTTCTTCCATTAACTTCTTCTCACGTTCCAGTAGCTCAATGGCTTTTCTCAACTTCTTCTCAGCCATATCTCCTCATTCTTCTTCATTTCGCATCTACTGCAATTCTAAAGGCACAAGTGTGTGTGAGAGATCTGTGATGTAAGTTTTCCCCTCAGTTTTCATTCATGCACAAGTGTGTGAAAGAGAGAATCTAAACATTCTTGATTAGGGTCTCCAAGCTCATCAACTTCCTGTGAGACTATCGACGAATTCCTAACTCCATACATCTTTTCTTGAGAAGGGTTAGACCAACATTTAGTTCTTTGGCCACCCGAGTGAGTGGCATGTAAAAGTACTTCGAAATGATTGCTCTTGATAATGTCTTGGAGCTACTGCCTTTTTCCTCTCTATGCGTCCTAATCATCTTCTTCTCCATAAGAACTTTGTTTGAAGTGACACATTGACTGCCGTCACATAATAACAGCGGCTGGTTCACCTTAATATTAAATTCAAGATGCATTTCATGATTCTTCACTCTGAATTCATTGCCAAGCCCACTCCATATTTCACCTAAAAAAAGAAAAATAATCTCAGTAAAGGTAATTCCATTCAAAATCCATGTTCTAATGTATGATAACCTTGAATCATGTTCTGACTTTGTTCAAAATCCAATAGGGAGTAGAAAGGATCATACATAAGCATATCCTCCTATTAGTTTGAAAGAAAACAGAGGAACATGTTGCAGAAACGGAGAACAAACAGAGGCAAAGAAAAACCATTAAGAGCAGCAGCATGGAAGCATTTAGAACATACCTCTGGGTGCCCTAAACCTCTTAGGCTGTGAAAGAATAGATTGAACCTCAGGGACAGCTCCTTCTTGTTCGCTTGATGAAGCTTCCGGTTGAAAACGTGCTAACCTTCTACTCTGCCTTGTTTGCAAGAACAATGAACGCTAAAGTTTTCCGGTTGTCAGAATATTCCACTACCTAAATCCTTGTTGGTGAAACAAAGCGTGAAGAGGAATGATCTCCTAACTAGTCACATATACCCAACATGCAAGTATATTAGCTCGACGATAGAACCTCAACTATAGCATATCAAAGTATATGCTTCCAACTTCGTCAGACCACCAACTTATACTCAAGTTGTAGAGTACTAGTCCACGCTGTAGCGGTAATAGTCTAGGTTTCTACCATATAGTACTTTTAAGAAACCACTACTACAGGTTCTGTTCTACGTATTCGAAATACGCTTATGTCATGAAGTGAGTGGACTACTTACTGGCTAAAGGTAAGCCATTCCCATTTAGAATTTATAACATAATAACCTAGACATGATGAGATTCCCATTCTCATCAATCGGTTAAGAACAAATATTTATGTGTTAAGTAACCCATGATCCATATCTTACTGTGAAAGACCTCCATTCACATGGATCACTTACTTAAACACAATGGGTCTTTTCTAAACGACATTGTGCACAAATTAAAATAAATTTACAAATAATTTTTGAAAATAAATTCTTTTTTTATATAAAAAATCTAGTCTAAGAGGGCATATTTCCCAACACCTCCATCAAAGGAACAACATCAAAAGCAGTTTTTTAAATTGGCAGATCAAATTGGAAATCTAAAGTAGTATGTCCAGAACTTCTACTGATTCACATCACAACAAACCAAAAGAGAGTTTAGTTTCATTATCAAGCACATTTCCAGATGAAGAAGATGGGTGAAAAGCAAAAAAAAAAGGCCCTCAAAAGTATCTCACCTAAAATCAAAAGGAAACAGTTGGCTTGGAAAGAAAAACACATCAAAATCTTCTGTGTGAGGAAGAGGAGACGCCAGGAATATATATCTGGTCCCTTTATAGTTTTTTGAAGTCCACTAATGATAGATTACTAAGAGAAATATATGTTGGGTATCTAATGCATATCATATATGGTGCAGCGGAAAAATAAGAATGAGATACCGTCCTAGGAACCGCATATTTATGGGAAAACAAGATATAAGAGAACAAAGGTAACAGCTTTACCTTTCTTTGAGCGTCTAAAAAATAAAATTTTTATTCTTCAAGTCGAGGCATGACCCAGCAATCCTCTTGATCAAACACCACGAGAGTTGAACGTCTAACCACTATAATCACAGTCTAACAGAAATCCACACGGAGGATGACACTCAAGCACCAAGATTTTCTGTGCTAACAGAAAACAACAATGGCGGCTAGGGTTTAATTAAGATCAACAGGAGAGAGAGAGAGAGAGAGAGAGAGAGAGAGAGAGAGAGAGAGAGAGAGAGAGAGAGAGAGAGAGAGAGAGAGAGAGAGAGAGAGAGAGAGAGAGAGAGAAGAGGAGGAGATAATGTATTCCCTAGAGTTTTTAGTTATTTTCGTGTGTCACCCTGAGGAACCGTGCATATATCCTATATAATGCACAAAAAAATCCTAATGAAAATCTTTCATCTGAGAATTCTAAAACAGTTAGAATTCCCTAATTGTAATTGGAAACATCAAGTTCTCACAATTACAGTTTGGACCATAAATTATAACTAATTATAATTTGGTCACAACAACTTTTCTTTCTCGCAATTAACTCCACTATGTTATCAAATAACATCTTGAGTATATAATCCTCTATTGTGTGTGACCTATTAGGTTTCCCAATTAAATGGTAGCGAACATTAATTAATTTAAATATTAATTAATCTAAACATCTTTGAGATTAATAATCCATAATTAATTAGAATTAATCATATTGATTCTAATCAAGATTGGTTTATTAATTCATCAATTAATAAATCCATATTCCCATATCATAAGCGGTATCTAGCAAAACATCATGGCCATCCAAGAGTTCAGGAAGTTAAGTGGCTTGACATGAACCCTTCAATAACAAACAACAGTGCAATGAATTCCTTTCACCATACAATATCTCATTCGGTTTGGAATATAAATTAGTACCAACTACCTCTAGAATATATTAATTCTGGCCTGAATATAATAGTATTTATACCAGGAACCCACTACTCTATATGTGTATCAATTGGAATTGTTTTCAATACACAGACGCCTTGGCCAAGGACTTCTCGAGTAGTAATTCTTACAAGTGGCCGTGAGATATTCGCCCCTACTATTAGGAGTGGTGAATCCTTTATTGACCCTCTCAACTACTTTCGTTTACATTACAATGTACCCAATATCCATCCCATAGGCGGCCCTCGATCTGGCTCCAGAGATTAGAATCAAAGCACAATGCTCAGCAAACAAAGTACCTTGGAGATCTCAAGTCTAAGGATACTTGCACGTTTGCTATATTGAGATTATATCACTAGCATTAAATAGTTATCCATGTGATTATCTCATAGCTAGGTCATGCAATGAACTTGTTCCATTAACAAGCATCCACATGTTAACTTTGAGTATCTCAATACTCATGGATATGAGAACCACTGCCTAATCAAATTAGGAAGTCTAACACATGCTAGTCTTAATGCATTAATGATGTCCTGTCTCATTAATACTAGGACTAGGGACTATTTAAGTACTAACACTATACAATGTAGTAGGAATCTCATACCATGATCTCTATCAAGATTTCCTTAACACAGTGTTGTACTAAGGACTTTATTTAACAGTTATATTACATAAAAGTAAACTAAAGAAACTGTAAGATAAATAATACTTTTTATTAAAATAAAATGTGTCATATATAATGTATAAGTGATTGCCTCTAGGGCATAATAGTAATAATATATATATCCGTGCGAGGAAGAGAAGATGCCATGAATAGAGATAGTTTAATGTGAATGCAATTATAGAAAATTAGTGGATTAAAATTCATGTGCTGTCACATGAATTATATTGGCAAACTCATGCACCAAAGTTATCCTTTTAAAGAATGTATTTAATATTATCTCGTTTCACAAGAAGGAAGAAGAAGAGGGAAATGATAGGTGGAGGGAGGGAAGAGGGGAGGGAGCACTGAGGAGAGAAAAAGACAAGGAGGAAGGGGAAAAGAAGATACTAGGAAGAGATAAAGAGGAAGGGAAAAAGATCTTCCAACGCTTGTTTGGTCCTGATGATTGACGTACTTTCTTTTTCTTTTTACTTTATATGTACTACTATTTTTAATAGATTCCTTGGCATTTCCTACTTGTTATATATGTAGTATTACTTCTCTTGTGGAATTTATGGATTATTTATGATTTCAATGTTCAAGAGATTGATTTTGATTTGTTTGGCATTAAGAAAATTGTGTTTTATTGTGATTGGTGTTGAATGAGTTGAACATATTGTATTTGGTTTGAAATTACAGGTGGATAGGCCTAAATACCAAGCAACTATTTTTTTTTTTTTAAAAATTAATCAAATACAACGGCTAGAACTGTCGTATTTGTGAATAGCAAATAATGTCGCATCTGATTAACCAAATGTGACGGTCATAAAACCATCATACAACGGTCATAAAACCATCGTAGTTGCTTATCAAATGCAACGGTCACAAAACCATCATATTTGCTTATCAAATGCGACGGTCACAAATCGTCATATTTGGTTATGGCTTACCAGAACAAATACGACGGTCAGAGCTGTCGTATTTGTGATCTCAAATATGACGGCCGTCGTATTTGTTGAGCAAATACGATGGCTACAATAGTTGTCGTATTGCCACGGTTGTAATTACAATGGCTGGATACTGTCACAAATATTCAGCAATTGAGATGGTTAGGGACGTCGCAAATAATCATTGCAATTAACAAGTATTTACAACGGTTTAAAACTATCATATTTACGGAATAATTGCGACAGTTTTTCACCAAATACGACGGTTCGCAGAATCTCAGCCCGAGTGAGTAATTGCGACGCTTTTTCCTAACCGTCGTATTAGATAAATACGACGGTTTTTTTGGCCTTTTTAAATAAAAATTATGGCATTATGTATGACGATCGAGAAACCGTCGTTTGACCATCATTTATAGCAAAAATAATGGTATTTTCTCCAATACAACGATTTTCTGGCCGTTGTATTTGCCTAAATTTTTAGTAGTTTTCTTATACAATAGGGTTATTAAAGACATGTTAAAGGGCCTTAAATGACTGAGATTGAATCTCATTTAGTTTGGTTTAGTTACTTATAAATATGCTCTTATAGGATTATAAACACAACTTGGAATTTAGATATCTATTATGAGATCAATTCTCTTATTATGAGGTAATTTCTCTTGGGTGATTATTGGAAAAAATTAAGACTTCTCTTAAGGAATTAGTCCTACCAATAGAACAAGTCTCTAATTAAACTAGATAGGATAGATCATTTGTATTCGCTCTTATGTCTTGGTTTCTTTCTATTCCAAAGATCTAGATAGGTTCCAATTGATTGCCCAATTCACCATATCTCATTGATTTCTAAACTTTTTTGTTGATTGAGGGATTGTGGGTGTTGGATTAGAAGGCTAAATCTAATAGATCAAGGGCTCTAGTGCCTTAATTGTGCTATGGTTCTAGGAATTGGGTTGGGCGTTCGTTTGAGCAACAATATTCTTCAATTGTGCCCCATTTTGATTGTCCAATTTGTTCTTGTTTTTAAGTTAATTGAGCCGCGAAATTCATCATTAAAAGAGCACCAAGAATTCACATCACTAACTTACCATACCTGTACATGCTTATAAAAAATTAAAAGAATGCATTTTTTTTATGAATTTTTTATAAGTGACATTTGTTTACTAGTTTATAGAATATTCATTTAGATTAACTGATATTCATGGTGATCTAAAATGTATGTTGTTTTCTTGAATAGATGTTAATCTGAATAACCAAAAGCAGAAACACCTGAAATGAATTAGATAGCATTTGTGGTGTACATGAACTAAAAATAGGGTAATTACATCTCCAGCATCTTTTAAGACCATATAGTAGATTATTTTCTACCTCAATAGCCTAACTAATTTTATTCTTTCAAGTGACATTGGACAGCGATATAATATGGAAAACAATAATCACCCTTTAGGTTAATAGGACAAAATAAGAGCAATTAGTCAAGTTTACCACTTTACACGAAACTACAAGGCAAAATAATCCACTATAATTCTTTAAATAACTATAATGACAAAATCTTATAGTGCTTAAACCGATATAATTTCTTTGTTTCTTGGGAGGACTAGTAAGGAATTTGATCATGGTGTTTGGAGTTGTGAAAAGATAGGGTTTTCTATAAAGTTGTCTACTGATAAGAATTTTTATTACTTATATTTAGTAATGGGATAGTGTCTTTAATAGGTCTAGGTATAAATTGTATTCCAGGAAAATACTTGCATTATCTTATTGATGCGTAAATTTTGGGTGTATAAAAATTATTAAATTTAAATCCATCCCTTAATCAAGCTTTAATTAAAACATTAATTTCAAAATACACACATAAGCAACTATACTCATCGCAAATATAGTATAGAGAATTCACGAGTATCGATCCTCAAAAGAAAAAATATATACTAATAAAGTGATAGGATAATAAAAATAAAGAAATATGTAGAACTCAAGGATGTAGGAATATGCAATTTAGACAACTTTGTATAATACATGATAATGAACCATTTATTAACTATCTCAATTAATCATCATCTTGGTTTCATGAAGGAATATAAAGTAAAATTCAATCATTTTCCAAGTCATGAATCTACTTATATAGACTCCACTTCTTTCCCAATCCATGGAATCACTATATTTTGATTAAATTAGTAGATTTCCCAATCAAACCAACATAACCAAAAAGCGCATTAAACTTAATTCGTCATAAATATAAAATTAGCCCATGACCCTATACTCTAGGCGAAATCAACTAATCTTTAATCACTTTAGTCCTTTAATCTTAACTTCGTTTCCCAATTCCATTAAGATTTAACAAATATGAAATCATTGTAATGAACTTCTAACATCGTTTCCCAAGTTAATTAGAAGAAAACATATCAATAACTAATGATAACAAGTAATCAAATACTAAGAATGACAGAAAATTGATCAAACAACTAAATTAATAAAAAAATCATGCATTTCAAAATAATATCAAATTACAATAAAAAAATTGAATAAACCATTGTTTAAGAACAAGAAAATAAAGGTAAAAGAAAGCACTCATAGACAAGCCTCATTTTCTTCCTTAAAGATTCTCTTGAACAACCCTTATTGAATGGTGAATCTTCTCCTTATTTGAGTAATTTACAACTTTGATTGTTAGATTCATCCCTTTCTATTGTGTTTTTCTTATCTTTATAGGCTTTTTTTATGCTAAAATTCGGTTTTTGAGGTGTCTTGGTAGATTAGAATTCAAAAAATATCAAAATCCTTTGGAAGATACAAAATTCGTGTACAAAATTTGCATGTCCAGACCGGACCTGGTGCTGGGTCTATTCGACCCACTTGGCGCTAGGTGTGTTCTGTTTTGCTCATAAACTTTACTCTGTTTTTACTATTTTTCCATATTGGACCTGGCGCCTGGTGCAGTGGCCAAACTTGGCACCAGGTGCAATATGGAATTTTGCACTTTTTGCTCGAAATCAACTTAATCTTACACAAATTTGTCAAAAACACTTTTCACAAGCAAAATATCAAATATGAAGCAATATGCCTAGTTATTACATTAAAAGTATCTCAAATTAACCTCAAATAATTAGGAAAATAGTGATGATTTTAGCCCATATCACCTGCAAAAGAATTACTTTCGTTAAATTGGCCATTCAATTACAGAAAATGTATTTACTAATTAAAGACTTGTAATAATGCATTATATTGCCTCTGACTTCTGACACTAGGTATAGTCCAAGTACTTCTTATATTTTAAAACTTCAATTTTGCTTAAAGAAAAGAGCCGTCACTTGAACTATGCCCAGTGTCAAAAGTCAGAGGTAGTATTTACTAATTAAAGACATAATATATTGAGATTTTGCAAAAACTAAAGAGAAAAAAATTGTGAACCAAAGAACCATCATAAATACAAACAATACAAGTAGAAGTCTTATCATTTCTAAATCATTCATAGGGTTCAAACTACAACATCCTGGGTAAAAAAGAAAAAAAAAAATCTAGATCTCCTTAGGAATTAGGTGAAATTACATTTATATAGGAATAGTTACAAAGGATCTCCTCATGAATAGTTGCCGCCCCTAGGTGGAAAGGAATAATATATGTAGAAAGATCCTTTCTTAATTAGCATAAGAAACATGAAATTCCTGCATACCCAATAATAAAGGCTTAATTTTGTATTTAGTCCATGAACTTTATTTTTTTGGCATGGTTGGTCCTTAAACTTTGTTTTTAACTTTGTAGGTCCCTGAGCTTTATTTTTTTTTGACATAGTTGGTCCCTAAACTTTATTTTTAACTTTTTAGGTCCCTTAGCATTTTTATTTCGACACACTTAGTCCTTTTGCTGAATTTTCATTAGTCATTTTGCAAGTAAATATAAATTTTCTTGACTATTAATTTTATAGAGAATTTGAAATTTATTGACATGTTTATATCTTTATATTAAAGAAAAATCCAATAAATACATGACAAGTAGAATGATTAATTCGGATTTGTGAATCAATTTGGTCAAGTTCAAGTTAGACCTGATTTCAAAAATAAAAAATTTAGCTTGAGCTTAGCCAAACCAAACTCACATATGTCAAGCTCGAACTTGGTTCCAATACAAAAAGTGATTTCGTGCTGGTTTCAAATAATTCAAAAAATATATAAATTTTAACTTATATATATTAATATAAATACACATAATTAAAATGTAGTTTTATATAATTGCCTATTACAATAAAAATGAAAAAATGTCATATAAAAGATTAATTTTTAATTATTACAATAATGATATTTTTATAGTTTGGTTAGTTTTATAATGAAATTCTACAGTAATGTAAAAAGAATAAAATATAGAATTATTGTACTAAAAAAATATTTAATAAGTATATATTTTGATAATCAATGACTAATAAAATAAATGTGATTGTTTAGTTTAATATTGTAGTCTTAAATTTTATTAAAATTTGTGGAGATAGAAAATGATTTTACAATAGTTTTATAGTTATTTTTAAAAGTAATAATATCGTTATAATTTCATATATTTAAAAAAAGAAAGCTCTTTTATTATGAACTTATCATTATTCGGACTGAACAAACTGCGTTAGAGTTAATTTAAATCCATTTAGAGTGGGTAAATAATAATATTTTTAAAGGACCAAGTGTGTTGAAGTAAAAATGTTAAGGGACCTAAAAAGTTATAAATAAAGTTTAGGGACCAACTATGCTAAAAAAAAAGTTCAGGGACCAAAAATGTTAAAAATAAAATTTGGAGACTAACTATGTGAAAAAAATAAAGCTTAAGGACTAAATACAGAATTAAGCCATTAATAAATATTGACAAAAATAAAATGGGAAAAAGGCTAAATACATTCACACACCCCTATTAACAAATATTTTATATAAAAATCCACCAAAACCTACCCTAGAATTAGAGGGATGGGTTGCATTTCATGGCATGACTAAATATTTTCTGGATGAATTTGTGTGTTTTAGAATTATTATATGTGGACTATATGATTTATTTATATTTGATGAGTATTAGGGGCAATTAGGGAATTTTTCTAAGAGATAAGAGAAGGAGAAGCTTAGAATTTAGAAGGAAGGAGAATTAAGTTGGGAAAATAAAGACAAGAATTAATATGGTTGTGTGGTTAGAGCTTGGTGGCTAATTCCAAAGGTCTTGAGTTCAAATCTCATTAAGTAGGTATTATTTTTAATTATCCTAACTACTATTTAAATTTTATTTCTTGCATTCCATGAATCTAGGAATGTTGATTTGAGAAGACACATTGGTAATTTTCTAACCATATGTTCTTGTCTTAAAGAGAATTTAGTGGAATTTTAGCTTTTTCTTATTTTGTTTTTATGTCTTCCTGTTAAGTTTGAAATTTCTTTATTTTTGAATCCTTCTATTATCTTATATTTTAAACTCCTAAATGCTTTGGTTTTCAAAAACTTCAGCTTACCTAAAACCACCTTGGTCGAATTCTATTAAGGGTCTAGGGAGAGGAATTTTGAAATGTTTCAAAGACCACGAATTTGAAAGAAAATTCTGGTTATACAAAGATTGAATTTTCTACTTTAAACTCAATGAAAACTTGATTCAACTAATTCTTGGTTTTGAGAAAAGTAGGAAAAATTTCCTTGTTCATTTCTTGGGGTTTTCCGATCACTACCTTTTTACTTTGTGACCAAAAAATTCCAGCTATCCTTACGAGCTTTCTTGCAATGTAGTTTTCTTTGATGAGTGCAAAAGCTAGAAATTATCTTTACCATTTCAGCCTGCAATACCAAAGGATCCAAGTAGCAAAAACAAATATCTAGCTCAACATAAAATCAGTCCTTTATTGTTTGTACAATATCCTTCTCTATATAGCCTTTGAACTCTTGAGCATTTAAAACCAAGGATCATTTTCACCACTAATTCTTATTCTTCACCATTGTAGCTGGCTGAAAACACCATAGGTGGTACCTTAAAATACTCCTACTTCTTCGCTACAAAATCCATTCAAAATATTTTGAATTCTTGCTTAACAACCCCCTCAAATTAAGTATAAATAATCAGAAATTTTCCAGCTTGTAAAACATTAGATGATCAGATTTTTCTTTCATTTCTTTTCTTCATCCTTGTGGTCTTCTTAAGGTAGCAAGCAGATCATTTTCTTTACTTCTAACATGGCAGCCAAAAATCACCAGGGTTACACCTCAAAGTTCTTGTTAAACCCAACCTAAAGCCAACCCTAGAGTAAGAGGGTCAGGATACATATCACATTATTTTGCATGAATATATATATTTTTGAATGATTTATGTGCTTTAGAATTATGATTTATAGGTTAAAAGGCTTAGTTATGCTTATTGAGTAGGAAGGGTAAAATAGGAAGATAGCTTGAGGATTAAATAAGAAGAATATTTAGGTGAGAAAATAAGAACAAGGCTTAGTGTGGTTAAGTGGTTAGAGCTTTGTGAATTAATCTCTAAGGTCATAAGTTCAAATCCCATCACTTAATTTTTATTCATGATTATCTTAGTTAAGTTTAAAATTTTTGGTCCTTTTATTACCTCTAGCTTGTCTTAACATCTTCACAAATTAAATTTGTTCAAAATTCATCTTTTAATTCAAGAAAATTCTGTGAGGATTTCTTGGATTTGAATTTTGAAAATTGATCTAGGAAGGTGGAGGGTTGACTGAAAATAGGAGAGGAGTTAGGAAGGGTTCCCAAGGGAAATCAATCACCATGGTTGAACCTTCAAACTCATCTTCGTAGTGTTCATGTTCTTGATGAAGGAAACCTGGAAATTTTCCAGGTTTTTGAGCAGTCAAGCTTCCGAAAAACTCAGCCAAGTTCCTTGCTCATTTGCTACTAGAAAAATGACCAATTCATATAGCTTGAAGACTGAAATTTCAGTGTAAATTCGGACTGCACAAAACTGCTCAAAACCAGAAAAAAATTCTGGGCAATTTCGCTGCACAACAACCAGAAAATGGAGCTGTTTCTCCTATCTTCAATCTAACAAAACTCCTCTACTTTTTCTCCAAAAAGAAGGCTGGAAACCAGCCTTAAAAGACCCTCAAATACCCTCAAAGTTCTCTACAAACCAAACTAAAGAATTGCAGAAATACTGCACAGGAAATTCAGCAAAACCATTTGAACCTTGAACACCATGAAACCAGAAAAATCCCAGCTTGTCTCCTTAAGCTTAGACTAAAGAAACCACCCTCAAACCTCTGTAAAATGAACCTTGTTCATCTATGAGCTGAACACCATTAACCTCTCCACTTACCTTGAACACTTGGACTCCATAACCACACCTCAAATATCTCCAAAGATCATTCCATTCAAACTACATTTGAACTTAAATTTCCAGAATTTTGCTCCATGAAAACACCCTGTATTAAGCTACACAACCAGAAATTCCTCCGCCATTAAGCTCTGAATTTCAGCCAGCCTTAAAGCCTTATCAGTCTTCACCCATTTTAGCAAAAAAAACCAGTCCAGCCGGCTCCATTGAAGCACAAAGAAAACCTCCATCAATCAAATACCATTAACATATCCTATACCTTAAACCACTCCTCAATTTCCTCCATTTGAATTTCAAACAAATCAGATTATTCCCTTCCTCTCTAAGCTGAAAACCAAAACTCCTAAACTCCCTAAACCATTCGGCAAACACTCTCCCAGATTTCGTGCACACTTTTTTCAAGCTCTCTCAATTTTCACCAAGAACACCAAAAACACACAGTGCATTTCTTCAAGCCAAAACCCACCCTAATCACCTCCAATCCTTCTCAAATACTCCAAATTACTCCTTCATACCCCCTAATGTTCATTTTTGGTATTTATAACACAAAATCTCGCAAATAGGAAATTGCATTTGGATAAAAAACCAATTTTTTCTTAAAGGTTTCAAGAACATCATCAAGGTAACCAAGAACAACTCCTTTGTTTATCTTCTTCCATTCAACCTTCAATGCACCATACTAATAGTCTCTCTCTCTCTCTCTCTCTCTCTCTCTCTCTCTCTCTCTCTCTCTCTCTCTCTCTCTCTCTCGGCCAAATGGTTGATCAACAACCATGGCTGTTTTTTTTGTTCTCTTGGACAATTCAAGACTCTCAATCGCGAGGACCTTCTTAAATTTTCATCGAAGTAGTCATCAATCAAGTATTTCTTCTTAATCCTCCTTTTTAATTCTGCATTCATGTCTCCTAGATGTTGATAGGTAGAATAGAATATGAATGAGGGATTGAGGGTATGCATGTGAATGAAGGGATTGTGATTAGTACATGAGAATGGTTGTACATGATTAAGCTATATGGATTTTCTTGGGAATCAATGTATGTTCATCATGTCTTATGAGAGTTATGGATGTTTAATGTTAGATGTTATGACACCTATGGTGAATAGGATTTTTATGTTCTTATTTCTATTGAAGCCATGATTGATGATTATGCCTAGAAGGGATTTGGCCATGTGATAGTATGTGTTGATTTAAGCATATATTCATGAATGGACTAGTTTATTGTTTGATGTTGGGGAATGTGTTCATGAATCTTGTTTAGCAATAGAAAAATCATGACTATTTTCTTAATCCTAGGTTATTTTTAGTAACAAATTTTATTACCTTAGTTAAAATTATTACTATATTTTTTTCTCTAAAGATTTCAAAATTCTTAGGAAGTTTTGGAATTGGAATACTAAATGAAATATTGATATTTTATTAGTCAAATAAATAATATCTTTTATTAAAAATAATGTGTGTGTGTGTGTGTGTGTGTGTGATAATAGATAAGATCTTTTATATAAATAATAATAAATAAAATATTAATGACCTTGTAAACCATAGTTCAAACTTTTACCTATATTATTTATGTTGAAGTTTATTTGTTATTTATTAATAAAAAAATTTAATATCATTCATTTATTATTAATTTTGTTTATTACTAATTGTTTATTATCTATTAATTATTAATTAAAAATTAATTATAATTTATTATTTATTTATAATGATGCTATTTAAAAATTACCATTTACTAATATTATTTAGGACTTAAAATTATTCAATATTTAAATACTAGTTTATTTATTAATAATAATACTAAAGAATTATTATTTGAACCTATAACCTATTAGTAATTATTCTAGAACCCCTAGTTATTTTAACTTATTAAGCTAGATTTATTTTATAAAATTCTTTATCATCTAGGCTTAAAGCTTAGGACATTAAGGTCATGGTTGTAATTAGTTGAACTAGGATTATTTATGTAAGGCAAGTATACCTTGAGTATAACCTTATGCCTTGTGTTTATCCTAGGAGGGGTTAGGTTAGCCTTGGAAGATTTTTGAGTTCAAGCAAGCAAAGGATCAGGTAAGCTCTTGCATGGAGTCATTTGAAGACTAAAATTATTATGGCAAGCCAAATGCGATGTGTATGGGCATTCATTTTGTAAAGGCAATTAAGGACTATTTTTCCTTTTTATTTCAGTCAAGCAAATTATTTAAAAATTAAACAAGCCACTACTAGAAAATTGTATTATACCAAGTAATTATTACCAACTGACTGCTGTAGTCGGTAATTACCAACCGAAATGAAAATTGAAAAAATTTAAAACTTTTCTAACCACTTACCAACAATCATAATTAGTTGGTAAAAATAGTTGGTTGGTAATCGGTTAGTAATTTGGCGGGAATATATTTATCAATCAATTACCAACTGATAATACTCAGTTGGTAATCGGTTGATAATTTAATGGAAAAAATTTTACCAACTGATTACCAACCAAAATATATTGGTTGGTAATGTATTCAGTTGGTAATCAGTTAATAATTTGGCGGCAAAATATTTACCAACTGATTACCAACCGATAACAATTGGTTGGTAATATATTCAATTGGTAATCGGTTGATATTTTAATTTAAAAATTTTACCGATCGATTACTAACCGAAATGTATCGGTTGGTAATATATTCAATTGGTAATCGGTTGGTATTTTAATTTAAAAATTTTACCGATCGATTACTAACTGAAATATATCGATTGATAATACATTCAGTTGGTAATCAGTTAGTATTTTAATTTTAAAATTTTACCAATCGACTATTAACCGAAATGTATCGGTTGGTAATATATTCAGTTGGTAACCGATTAGTATTTTGGTTGGTAATTTAATTTAAAAATTTTATAGATCGATTATTAACCGAAATGTATCAGTTGGTAATCAGTTAGTATTTTAATTTAAAAATTTTACAGACCGACTACTAACCGAAATGTTTCGATTAGTTGAACCTGCATTTCCATTGTGGAGGCACAGTGTTCCAACTACTGTGCTACATCATTGTTTGTGCAAATTGGAAGCACATGTTATATTTATTTACTTCTTACAAAATATTACAATTATATAAAATACACTTCTAAAATTTGTAAAATTTGATTTAAAAAAATAAAGTAATTTTTTTTTATCACTTTTAATTTTTTAATTTTTAATTTGCTTCTATTTATCAGAGTATATAATTATTCTGTACATATATTCTTAAATGATATAAATTTTATTTTTGAATTAATAATAAAAGTAAGCAAAATTTTCATGCCTTTAGTTATAGAATTTCTTATATATAAATTTTTTTAATATTGAATTTAGAAGACGCAGTTCAGAATATTTTAATTATGTAAATATTCATAACTAAAGAGACATTAAACAATTGATCAATTAGGTGTATTAAATTTAACAATAAAAAACTAATATTATATCTGTACACATAATTATATTAATAAATATAATTGTTATTCTTTTTATCATAATGTAAAAGTTATTACTTTTATTTGTATGACAATATGTAGGTGTCATGTATATGTGTATGATGTGTTTCCATCATATTTATACTTTTCTATATACATGCACATATATAAATAGTGATTACTGTAAATCATACAAAATTAAATAAGAATTATCTTTATTAATGCATATAAATTGTCAATATATTCGTAAATTTGATTCTTTTATTTTATATTCAAATTGATAAACTTTTAAATTTATATCATATACAACAAATATTATAAAAATAATAAGTTTCCAGTATAAAAAGTAGAAATACTTAGTAAAGTTACTATTTTTATCCCATACTTTTAATTACTATATCACATTTTGTCTTACTATATACATGCACATATATAAATTAAAATTATTATAGATAAAATTTATATATTTTCAAGTTATATATGAATGTATATTGAGACTTAAGGTCATATATTAGTTAATTATTAATGCATTTAGTCATTACTTGAATTCCTATATTTTTTAACTTAGTTCACTTGGATAATTATATTTAAGTCCCTAAAGTTTTTAAAAGAAACTCTTACGACCATAAATTTTTTTAAGCACAACTTATTTTAAATATCTTTTGAAAAATAACGTGCCAAGTATAAAAATAAATAAATAAACTTTTAAAATAATTATTTCAATCTTTTTATTTTTTTTAACTTAGTTCATTTAGATAATTATATCTAAGTCCCTAAAGTTTTCAAACGAAACCCTTTGGACCACAAGTTTTCAAAAATATTATTTGATTCATTATATTTTGTAACTTAATTTATTTAGATAATTATATCTAATTATATCTAATAAATATTTTCAATTAAATTACATAATAAATATTTTCAACCCTTAGTTCATTTAGATAATTATTCTTTTTTTAACTGTATGTTTTATTATTATCATTATACATTACTATGTTTAAATTACATTAATATAAATATACTTTATTAAATTACATTAGTATAAATATACATTAATCTAAATATACTTTATTATTATCATTATACATTGTTATGTTTAACTATATGCTTGAGTTACTTTTAATGAATATAGGTATTAATGTCATTGTTAAACATTTTGAAGGAAATCTTTACATAATTATTTACAGATTTGTATTAATCGTACTATTTCTAATACTATTACAGTACTAGTCAAATAGAATAATGGCTGTAATATATAAAATAGTAGTATTATATAATGCTTGCTGATTAAATTTATTCATAAATTATAAATTAAATTTTCAATTAAATTACATAATAAATATTTTTAAGAGAAAAAGAAGAGAAAAAATTTGCATAACAAATTTTTTTATATTGTATATGAAATAATAGTGCTATTTAATATTTGATTATTAAATTTATTCATAGTTTATAAATTAATAATTTAATTAAATTACATAATAAATATTTATTTTAGAAAAAAGAAATTTTACATGACAAACTTAATTATTCATCTTTTAACTAAAAAAAATATCAAATTTTAATTTTGAAAATTAGAGACAAATTTAATATGAAATAGAGATAATAATAAAATTTTCGTTTCAATCTTAACATTTGTTTTGGCGGGATACAAAAAACTTAAAGCTTTCTTCTAAAATTTCTCTCACACTTGCCTTCAAAATTTCCCTCACATCTCTTTTGAAAGCTTGACAGAACCCATGGTCCTTATTCCTCTTCAAAGCTGGAAAATTTAAAAAGTATCCATTTTAATTAGTTGAAATCCTTCTGTACAGGCTCTTTATAGATATTACTATACAAATGTAATAAAATAAAACGAATGACCTTCAAATTTGGTCACTAAACTTGTTTTAACTTTATAAATACATGTATTTGTTAGATCATTGATTTTTCAAATATATTTTCGTTTGCATCTCTAGGTTTTCATATATTGATATTAAAGAACTTGAATTTTATTTTAATTATTATAATTAGTTTTTTTAAGATATATGTATATATATTATTTATATACAGTGTAATATATCCTTAGTGAGCATTAGGTTAATATATTATACATATGTGTGTGTATATATAATAATAATTTTTTAATTATGAACATACATATATATATGTGTGTGTGTGTGTGTGTGTACATATATACCTAGGTAAAGTATCATATCTCTTTATTATTACATTTAATTATATATAGAGACATTATATCTACATATTTTGTTACCATTTATGTTAAATTTAAATAATTATTACATAATATACCTAGGTTGAGTATCTTATCTCTTGATTATTACATTTTCTTTTTCCTTTGTTGCTTTTGTTTGTTATATACTTATGTATGTGTATATATATATATATATATATATATATATATATATAATATGTATGTATGTATATATATTTTGACTAATATTATTAAAATTCATTAAATTATATTTAATTCTTTTAAAAGTATAATGTAATTTATTTTAATAGTATTTATTTTTTTATTTAATTATGTTTAAAGTTTATATATATGTTATACTATATATATGTATGTATATGTATATATAGATTATATATATGCAAATTCCCATATATTATCTTGTATTTGTTGTCATACTTCTACAATAATATTTCAATTCCCATTGGAATCATTTTTAGTATTTTTTAATTATTATTAATTATTTCCATATATTAACTTATATTTTCTATCATATTTGTCCAATAATATTTCGATCCTCGTAAGAATTTTTTTAGTATTTTATTAATTAAAATATTTTACATTTATAGCAATAGTTTCATGTACTTGGATAACAACTATTTTCGACATTTATAGCAATAGTTATGTACTATAGGATAATGATTTCATGTTCTTAACTGTTAACTAATAATATAAATTTTATCTTTTTTTTTTTCACGTGCAAATTCAAATTCATCTAAATAGTTGTGGTACTGTTTTCTATCTTTCGATTACACAGTGGCACCTACAAGACAATTTATCTACTTTGTCTGAATTTGGCAAATTAGACGGCCAGAAATGTCGCATTTGTCTCTGTTATTGTTGCTTTTCTTTTTTTTTTTCCTAGTTCTTCCTCACAAATTTCTTTCTTCTTCCCGCTACCCACAACCCCCCTTCTTGCAGACGCCGGTGATACCCTGCTCCACCCCCACGTTCGCGTCCGTCCCCCTCCCCCTACTTCTGCCCCTGCCCGCATGCCGCCCCCAGCAACCCCATCTCCCTTCCCCCCAGCCCATGCACCACCCTCCGCACCCCCCACTCACCCCTACCCCGCTCACCCCCAATGCAGATCTCCCCCTCTCCTCACCAGACCACCCCCCTGAAACCCCCTCGCCGCTCGTCCCCTACCCAGATCTCCCGCTTTCCCCTCGCGACCACCCCGCCGCTGCTCTCCCCCTCCTATCGCTCGCCCCCAACCCAGATCTCCATGCCCTGGTCGCCCACCCTGCTCCCCCTCCCCCTCCCCGCAGCCACTTCTCGCTCCTGCCGCCCCCTACCCAAGCTCCCCCCGCAGCCCCTTCCTATTTTCCCAAGGCAGTAACTCGTCACCGCCTCCACCACCAGCAACTACCCTTTCCGCATCTAGAGAATTCCTCCTCACAGGCCCAATATCGAAGCAATGCTTCATGGCTGGAAAGCGCTTGGAGAATCGTTCTACTCTGCAAGATGTGCATAAAGCTGGTAAATTCTGTTAAATTATGCCCTTACTGGTAAGTTCTACTCTGCTGCTTCTTGGTGCAAGAAGGACAGTTTTGGTTGCTAGAAGAGAGGGAGAAAAAAAATGTTTTGATGGGCTTGGTGTGATTGAACTAGCTTGTAGAGTTTGCCTTAGCTGATGTTGTTTCGTGTGTGCTAGGGCCAGCTATTCAGTTTGTGCTGAAGAAAGGAGTAGCCGAGCTCCTTACTATTGAGTGTAGGTGTGTTCTGTGCAATTAAATGGTTACATGGGTAAATGTTGTGGCAACCCATAACAAGAGTATTTGACATTTAAGTGGTGGTTTCTATGATGCTCTTCTTTGTTTACATATTAATTTTTTGGTGCTTCTGAAATGGGTTGTTGCTGTTATCAATGATGGTTTTAAGGGGTGTATGTGTGTGTGTGTGTGTTTTTTTTTTTTTTTTAATATCTACTAAGGATGTCATTTCTTATTCCGGTTGTTATTTTAAAGGCTGAAGTACTGCCATTCCAATTTTCAGGATATAAATGTAATGAAACTAGCATCAACACACATTGTAACATGAACACCAATTTTCCTTGGACTTGTAACTTGTTGAAGAGTCCTGGTAGGTCATTTGGTTGCCTTTCTTTCTTTTTAACATTGGTAAATTGGAGGAGACAAGGAAAAGTCTTAAGATTTTACTCCTTTCAGAAGTTGATACTTTTTTAGCATATTCTAGTCCTATGATTTTTATTCCCAGTCCAGCATGGTTAGCCAATTGGATAGTTATTGAAATTCTATGGATTTGGTTTTCACCACATCATCATCACTATTATTTTCTTAGTTGTGAAATTGTATGACTAAACGTTTCTTGGATTGACAACATGTGCAGCGCAATGTTACAATATCTATTCAATTGTAGCCATTAGACAGTTTAGGCTAACATACTGAAATACATACATTGTAGTGGTGGGTTCAAGGTTAGTGCATTTGACAATGGCATTGTATGCATTTTTACACTTGCGGGCGGAACTTTTGATGTTTTAACTCAGTTGTTACTTGGACTCGCCTCAACTGTTGTCTGTTGAGGTTTCATCATCCAGTGCCCCATCTGTCCTGCTCATACTAGCAAATGCCTATGTTGTTCTGGAGCTGGATTCGTCAGAGTTGCTCTTTGGTATTTCATTCTTTACAAAGAGAAGAGCGATTCCTGTTGGCGTTGCAGGGAAGGAGTTGTAAATGGAAAACAAAAGGGTACTGCAGTTAAGATATCACTGAGAAAGTTTGATAGTTTTGACCAGTTTGATAGGAGAACACTTGCAATGAATATTGGGTAATGCCAACTCTTTACATCTTCTTTTGAGACAGAATGTGTTTTAGTAGAGAGTAGTAAGACAAGAAAGAATTGGTCATCTATTTTTGGTACTGCTTTCTATCTTTCGATTACATAGTGGTTTCATGTTATACTCCGGTTTCTTTACTTTTCCATATCTCTAATATTCCTAATAATCTACTTTAGAATATCTAGTTTATTATTCTAAGCATAAGTTTGCACTAGTTAAGCCTCGCCAAGTATTATATGATTTGGCTGTTATTTTTCTTTTAAGACTACTATGGCATTGTTGTAATCTTTTGTTTATGTTGTCTATTTTGTCATTCCCATTTTTATGCAGACCTTGTTATAAAAGATAATATAATAGTTTATGATTTAGCTGGCCAACAGATTGGATGGGTCAATTATGACTGTAAGTTCCCATTTTTGTAGATCAGTTTTAGCTTCTCTTAAACATGATATTCATTTTAGGATTGAAAAAAAAGATTAGAAGTGAATTTTTGTTTTTTATCACCTACCACAAAAAGTTAATAACAGTACTTTCTTTGATTTCTACTTGGTATAGGAATTAGTTTTCAGTTTGAGAAGTTGAAGAAATTGAGAGAATATCACATGACAATGAAGACTGCAAGTGCATCTTCCTTGTTCGTTACTACCACGATGGTGTTGAGGTAAACCTTAAACGTGTAATATTGGAAAACCCCACACCAAGTGGGCCCTTACAATTCATTTAGTCGTTTGTATTATTCGCCTAAAATGCATGTTGATTTTGGATTCTTATTGCCAAGACAAAGTTGAGCTAAGTAGATTCTGGTGTCGTCCAACTTAAGGGGGGTTTCCCAGGTGCTAGAAAACTTTGAAAGTAGGCTTCAAATGGAACTATATTAGCCTTCAATTTCATATTCTGTTTGAAAGTAGGCTTGTAGAGTTGGTGCAAAAAGTCGTTGACACACAGATTCAATAAGTGTTGGAGATAAATGAACGGTTGATAGTGGAGGTTTCTTTGCTAACACAGAAAGTTAAGGACCTAAGTGGATCAAATCAACCAGAAAATTAGTATTCTTTCACTGTGTTTCTTAATTGTATTAATATTCATTCACTGTTGTTAAACCATGGACCTGCAGTTCATCTCACTTTCATACTATGATAATCTTTTATGTTTAATTAAAGATGATGTTTGGTTAGGATTTGTGGTATTTTGTGAGGGAATTATATTTGTTTTGAATTTGTGAAAGGATGATGTTTGTATTGGATTTGATGATGCTTATGTTGGGTTTGTGGATATGTTTTGGCTTTATTATTTTATGAATTTGTCAAATGCAGGTGTTTAGTTATATGTTTAGATGAACCAGAATTCTGCCAAATTAAAGAAAAATTACCAATTAAAAAATTACTTGGTAATTGAATATAATTTGATCGGTATTTCAATTGGTAATTGAAAATAATTCGGTTGGTAATATATTAAATAACAGTTAGTAATTTTCAAACCAACTATCTACCAACAAACAACTTGGTAATTTATCAACAAAAAATTACTAACAGATTTTAAATTACTAAAATAGTTAGAAAATTACTAATTGAATATTTGGTTGGTAAAGAAAGAAAACTACCAACGAAAAAAAAAGAATTAGCAACTGAACAACTTAATTAGTAATTTATCAACAAAAAATTACTAACATATTTTAAATAACTAAAATAGTTGAAAAATTACCAATCGAAAGTCAGTTGGTAAATAAATAAAACTACAACTAAAAAAAATAATTACCAACCGAAAGTCAGTTGGTAATTACCTACACATATATTGGTTGGTAGCAACATGTCTCAGTTGGTAAATTAGTAAATTACAATCTTATATTCAATACAAATTTACCAACAAAAAATTATAAATTTACAAACTACATTTTCAGTTGATAATTACCAACTGCAACAATCGGTCGGTAACATAAATGTTTGTTGGTAATTACCAACTGAAATAGTCAACTCAAATGCCAAACTTAATGCTAAATTTCCAATCGAAGATTTTACCTTACCAACTGAGTTTCAGTTGGTAATTACCAACCGAAATAGGTAACTCAAATGCCCAACTTAATACCAAATTTTCAACCGATGATTTTACAGTACCAACTGAAATGCGGTTAGTAATTACCAACTGACTCCAAAAAATTTCGGTTGGAAAATTTATAAGCTAAGGTTTTTGCATGCGACGCCATTCGGTTGGTAATCGGTTGGTAAATCATGATTACCAACTGAATTTAGCTAACTACCAACCGATTTTGTTAGTTGGTAAATCACTTTTTTCTAGTAGTGAGCAGTTTTACACAAAATACTAAACTCTTTCTAAAACCCAACTGTGACAAGAATTTTAGAAACCCTTAATTGCTATTTCCAAATAAATTAATATATGATCAAATTTCTCCCGAGTGGGACAAGCAACGTTGAGTATTCAACAAGGGTAGACTATTAGGACTAGTCTTTGAAGGGTTAGAGTAAGTCTCTCAGTAGGTAGCCACCTCTGAGGAGTGAGTTTTTCCCGGAAAGGATGCTAGTCCGGTAGTTCATGCCAATCCGAGCTAGCAAGTTTCAACCATGTAGACTGTGTGTTTTTTGAGTGGACAACCGATAAGTTTGGGTGTAGGGATGAAGGAATATCTCACTCGATAGGCCGTACACCTACCTTTTGTTAGCATGCTCAACGCGTGGCATTCTGACCGTTATATGGTCATGGGCTTAACGTGTGGTAACCTATGGCTACCTCTTCGAGTTGTTGTATTTATTGTGCACATGTATGGTTTGAAAAGCAAAATACCACTCTTTATTTTAACATTTATTTAATGCTTGCCAATACTTTTTTTTATGTAATTTTTACAACTTGCATACATGAACTGTTCTTCCTGAAACACTCAAAGCACACACGGGTTTACTGAGATTTTTGTCTCACCACCTTTTATGCCATGTTTTTAGGACAGTCCTGCTATGGAGGTCCTTAGCCAGATTGTTACCTATGATTTGAAGACTCTTTGTTATTTTCTTCATGTGATGTTTTGAGAGATTATAGCAGACAATTTATTATGGGTTTGTTCATGTATTTTTGGGTTGTAATAAGTTTAATTTTAAAGTATTTTCTTCATTTTATTTTATGTGACCTAGTTATAAAGACCTTTTATCCTATGGACAGGGCGACATCCCCGACTTTGTTAGGCCTAGGTAGTGGGGTGTTATAGTTCTCCTAGTTTTCCTCCATTCAAAATGGTTTGAACTTGAAAGTTGAAAACCTTGATTTCCTCTACCAAATACTCAACAAATTTAGCTAACAACTCCTTCAAATGCTACTAGAATTTTCAGCCATCAACCTTAGCCATTTTGATTAGCTATGGGTTAAAACCATCATCATTTTCTTTCTACAAACTAGGCAGCCGAAAGCCACCATTGAAGTGCTAAAAAATGTCACCATTAGCAAACATATTTCCTAAAAAATCTCCATTATTCACTCAACTTCTCTTCAAAATTCAAAACTTGAACCAATCCCCAAGAAGCTCTCCTTACCTAGCAAAACCGAATCATCACCCCAAGCTAGGCCATTCGGCCATCCTCAAACCAAGAACACATTCTCACCTTCTTTCAATTTTCTCTCTTATTTTTTCAAGAACACCAAGAACACACACTACTTTTCTTCAACCCTTTAGCCACTTCTAATCACCCTAAACCACTCTATAACCTTCAAAACAACTAGAAAGCAACCTAATCTCTCCATTAACATATTTTATAACACCAAAACCATTAAAGCTCTTCCTTCACTCGGATCAAACAAGAATTTTTCATTCCAAGTCAAGAAAAACCCAAAAGGACTCACTAAGGCATTCAAGACTCCTCGATTATCCAATCGAGGTCTTCAACTTAAATTGATCATCAAACACGTATTTTGATCTAAACTCTCTCGTTTACTATCGAACTCAAGTATAATAGGAAGATGACTTATAGAAGTATTGATGTGGTAGTTGATGGTCTAGTGGTATTGGGACGATATATGCATATTTATATAATGTGGGTGATTTTATGATATGAGGGTTGAGACATGCTTTAGGATTGTTCTATAAATTATATTTGGATCTTGATTTTTAATTTCGGATTATGACATGTTTGTTAGGAGATATGAGAATGGGGTCTATATGTTATTAAAACATGTGGTGATATGGTTGATATTGGAGATTAATGTTGTTATTGTCATTACTTTAATATTATTGACAGTACTGTCAAGAATTATTATTGCTGTGCAAATATTATTATTGCTATTATGAATGCTACTTTTGCTGTGTTAAATAGTATTATTACTTTTACTTGTATGATTACTACGTTATTTATTAATAGTAAAATTATTACTGCGTTTAATTATTAATAGTAATATTATTGTTGCTTTTGATACTTAAATTATTATCATATTTTATTATTACTACTATTTTTAACACTGTTATTTTTAATGATATTATGATTATTATTACTCATATTATTAGTACTATTCTATTGTTGTTAGCAATATTAATTTTTTAATAATAATATTATTATTATTAAAAAAGATTATTACTTTTAAAAAAATAATAATA
The DNA here is from genome assembly GCA_026120185.1 of Voacanga thouarsii. Taxonomy (NCBI): domain Eukaryota; kingdom Viridiplantae; phylum Streptophyta; class Magnoliopsida; order Gentianales; family Apocynaceae; genus Voacanga; species Voacanga thouarsii. The sequence goes on from JANUWF010000328.1 coordinate 1,945,014, forward strand.
TTAGTATTAATATTATTATCATTACCCTTTTAGAAATATTATTACTATCTATAAAATTATTAAAACTCCTATTAATGTTGTTGACAATATTATTATTTTTGTTATACTTATTTATTACTTGTGGCACTTATGATATCATCATAATAAGTTATTTTTATACTAATAATAATATTATACTTTAGAAATATTTTTATATCAATTAATTTTGGAATTCCTATACCATTGTTGTTATTACTTGAGTGTTGTTAATGTTAGAGTCGTTTAGATGGACATGAATATTTAGAGTTGGGAGTTATTTGTATCTATACAGTTTTGTTGCTTGGTTGTACACTAATAGTGACATATACTTTGTGTTTACCCCAGACGGGGGCTAGGATGCCTTGAACAAGACTTGGAAGATTATCTTGTCCGTGAGATCTAGAGATCAAGTAAGTCCTTGCATAAAACTGTTTGTTAAACTAAAGTGCTCCAACAAGTAAAATGTGATGTTTATGGTAAAATAACTCTTTGGGTTGCAATTATAGATATTTTTTTTTACCTTATGTTAAAACAAAATGGTTTTAATCAAGCAAAGGTTTTCCAAAACAAAATGTAAAATTTTTCTTAAGCCAGATTTTAATCTTAGACTATTTGGAACCATAATTGCAATTTTCAGATAACACACTTTGTTGAATTTCTCCCAAGTGGAACAAACGTAACATTGAGTACTTAATAAGGGTAGGTTGATTAGAGCTAACCTAGGAAGGGTAGGGTAAGTCTCTTGGTGGAGGCCTCCATTAAGGGATAAACTCTTTTCGGATGAGGTGACAATTTCAGTTAGTCAGGCCGGTCCGTGCTAGCAATTTCAGTCCATGTGGATTGTTTCTTTTTCGAAATGGACAATTGGTAACTCAAGCTGTAAAGATGGAAGAGTATCTCACTCAGTGGGCCAATCACCCACTTGTATTGTGATGTAGGGTTTTACAATACGTGGTCATGATGTAGGGTTTCATGGCCATGACTATGATGAAGGGTTTCATAGTCAACTTTATTTGAGTGGTTTATTTCTTTACAAGTTGTACATTTTTATTTTGCAAATGCTGATAAAATACAACTTAATGTTTAAAGATAAATTTTGAGACTTGCAGAATTTTCATTGTGACTTGTTTAAAATTTGCATATATGAAAGGTTTACTTAAATTATCATGAGCACACACAAGACTTATTGGGAAATATTTCTCATCACCCTTTTATGTCATGTTTTTAGGTCGATCCTACTTTTAAGGTTGAATTGCTTTGTGTTGCCTTGAGTTTTGAAGATTTATTTGATTGTATTTGTTTCTTGAGCGATTTTACTTCTTATTTAATTGTTTTGAGACTTGTGCACGTATTATTTTGGGTTGTAATAAGTTTTAAGCTTAGATGATTTCTTCTATCTTTTTATTACCTTGTTATAAAGACCCTTGTAACTAAGGACGAGGTTACATCCCTGTCCCTTTTGGGGTACATAGGTAGTGGGGTGTTATAAGTGGTATTAGAGCCTAGGTTTAGACTGCTATTGGCAATATTTAGATTTATTACATTAAACTTTATAATCTCTAGTACTAATATATGTGTTCTATTTGTACGATGGTTAGAAAATTTGCGTCCGTTACCCGAGATTGGACTTTTATGTGTGGCTGATCACCTGTTCCCGTTTCTATGGTAGACCAATCCTCCTCTGACACGGAACCTGAACCTGGGTCAATTGGTTTAAGTTAGAGAGTAGTGGTAGTGAGGTGGAGATTGAGGTTTCCAACCCTGTTGTGCCTAATGATGGTAAAAAGAGAATATGGAAGTTGAGGTTGCTGAACTAGAATTACTCGAGTAGGAGAGAGGTGTTGAAAATGTGCAGGCGGTGGACCCTCCCACACCAGTGGTGATGTTGATGGTGAGGGAGATGAGAAACTGAGTGATATTGACGATGAAGGAGGAGAAAAGATGGATGATCCTAATAGTAAAGTAGAAGGGGGAATGGAAGAGTCTAATGAGAAATAGGAGGAGGCGATTGTGCCTCCTCGGACTCCACTATTAGGAAAGATTGATATTACCTCTTTTAACTTTGACTTTGAGGAGTTCGGTGATGAGGGACCCAGTCAGAAGGATAGACTCACCCCAGGTAGGGGAGCACTTAGGGAGTCAGTCTGAGGGGTGAAAGACTAGTGGAAAGGGAAGGTGGAGGAGAGTCCTAAGAAGAGTGGAAATGATAGTAGTACACTTAGGCTTGGACTGGGGTTAGACTTCCCAAAGAGTAGAGTAGGATAGCTCGAAGAATCTATTTCTGACTACTCGAGTGACGAATAGAGCATCAAGAAGACTTAGTAGATTTGTGATGTAATTTATTGATTAGAGAATCTGTTCATTAAGTTCATGGCCTTATTTACTTTTTTGCTTATGAGTATCTGATTCCTATAGAGATATCATCTGTGATATCCAATTTCTTTGTGTTAAAGTATAATTTATTTGGAATAAAACTTTTGAATATTTCACTTGTTAAAAAAAAAAAAGAAAAAAACTCTCATATGTTCAATGAGTGAGCAAAAATTATATATGTTATCTTTGCACTACATGTTGGCATGCATATGTATGCATTTGGCTACCTATAATTATGGCGATGATGATTGAAGATGGCACCTAGACGTAAAACTGCAGTAAGAGACAGAACTAGTCATGACAGAAAATCTCTAACACCTGAATACGAGCCAACAAAGCACTCATAGCTAGTTGTGGGAGAAGCGTATGAAGAAAAACAAGAGATAGAACCAAGGGATCTACTAAGGTGATAGTTGAATAGGCCCAATTAAGACCCCATCACCGAATTCAGCCAGTTGAGGAAATGTAGTTATTGGAGAAAATAAGTTAAAGCTATAGGTGATGACCTAGGTGGTTAACCAGAGAGAACGTGAGATCAGATGCAGCCGTGGTGCTAGGTTAATTCTTTATTTCTCCTGAAAGAATATGCTGTTTGATCTTTGTTTTGCATAGCCTATATATATTGTGCAGTGTACTATTTGTTTGAGTAGTGATAAGCTAGACCATAAGAGTCGAATCTATCAACTGTGGATAGTTATAGATATTCTTATTAATTGGTTAAGCATCCTTCATCGTGCAAGGAAGTAAGGATCTATAGGTTTGATCTGAGAGATGAAATTTTGGCTAGAGAAGTAAAATTTATCAAGAATCTGACTCGTTTTTCTTTTGAGGATTATGGTAGCATATTAGATATGGAGTGATTGTTGAAACAAAGAGTTAAGTTGGTTATAGAGATAGAATAATACATTTTTGTGGATCAGATAGGTATAATTAAATTTTAGAAGAGATAAAGTGAAGGAAGTGGTATATAACACTAAAAGCAAAGGTTCATAAACTATTGTTGATGGAATACTAAGGATATCTAGCCTGGTGTTGTAGCCTACGAGACCCAGCAGTAATGGTACAAGAAAAGGATGGAGTTTTAAAGCTATGTATAGACCATTAAATATTGAATAGTTTGGTCATCAAGAATATATATGGTTACTCCTAAGTTAGATTTGAGATAGATATATCAATAAGTGTGAATTTGAGAAGGGGATATACTTAAAATTATGACTAATATTGGGGATAGGTACTAAGGATGGGTGGCGATGTCATACTGATAGACAAAGGCTCCAATGCTTATGCAGTAGATGCATAGGATTTCAATCCTACTTTGATAATTTTATTGTGACTTTTTAGATAATACCTGATGTATTTTGAATGCCATTAAGGAAATGGAATAGTTGAAATGGGTGTTAAAAAGTGGACGTAGTATAAATTTCCATTAAGTTTAGTAAGTGAAAGTTTAGTTGAGCATAGCTCTATTTCTGGAATGAGAGGTAATTAGGGATAGTTTTAAGGCAGAGGTTGCATGGGATGTCATCAAGTGTTGTATCCAATCAAGATCCTAGGTTCACTACAACATTTTAGACTAAGTTCCAATATAGAATAGGACCAGCCTTGAAGTTTTGTACTACAGCATATCTTCAGAATTGATGGCCAGTTAGAAAGACCTATTCAAATACTGAAGGACATATTGAGGGCATGTATACTTAACTTTGTTGATAAATGGATTGAAAGCATGCCGCATGCAAGTAGGCCTACAACAACAACTAATGACCTTCTGCTGGTTTGGCCCTATATGAAGCGTTGTAAAGCCAGGCATGACAAGTACCATTATAGTAGGGATGAATAGAAAATAGGTAGATTATCAAATCTAATAAAGTTTGTGTTCAAGAAATGGCATAGATAAAAGTAATAAGAGAAAGATTGAAGGCGACTCAGAGTTGGCAGAAGAGCTATGCGAATGATAGGAGGAGAATGTTGGAACTGTCACCTATAGATTGAACGTACCAGACATTTTGATGAGATTACAAGATGTGTTTCATATATCTCAGCTGAAGATGTACGATCTTGATTCGGAACATGTTAACGACGAGCCTTTGCTATTGCAACCTAATTTGAGATTACAGGGAGAAACCAGTTAATATTCTAAATCGAAGTATCAAGACTCTTTGGAATAAGCAGATATCAAATGTGGAGGTGTTATGGGAGCATCACGATACATAAGAAGTTAGCTGGATTATTGCAACCATTGCTAATACTAAAATGAAAATGGGAGGAGGTAACGATGGACTTTGTCACCAACTTGCCTATATTAATGACCCTAAAGAATGACATTTGGGTAGTGGTTAATCGACTGACAAAGACAGTGCACTTTATCCCTATAAGTGTAAGGGACTTTATGGAAAAATTAGCTCAGACATATGTATGAGAAATAGTAAGGTTGCATGGAGTACCCTCAAGTATCGTTTTTGACTAAGACCTGAGGTCTACATCACGATTCTGGGTAAAGTTCCAAGAATCTACATGTTCTAATTTGAAGTTTAGCATGCTATCGCACAAGATGCCACATGGGAAGTGGAGGAATAGATGAAGCAGAAATATCCCGACTTGAAGTAAAGGCACACGCAAAATTTCAGGATGAAAGTCTTCTAAGGAGGGGAGGATATAAAACCCCACCTAAACGTACCCTATAATTAGAGGGATGGGTTGCATTTCATGACATATTGCATGACTAAATATTTTCTAGATGACTTTGTGTGTTTTAGAATTATTATATGTGGACTATATGATTTATTTATGTTTGATGAGTATTAGGGGCAATTAGGAAATTTTGCTTAGAGATGAGAGATGGAGAAGCTTAGGATTTAGAAGGGAGGAGAATTAAGCTGGGAAAATAAAGACAAGAATTAATATCGTTGTGTGGTTAGAGCTTGGGGGCTAATTCTAAAGGTTTTGAGTTCAAAACCCATCAACTAAGTATTATTTTTAATTATCCTAACTACAACTTGCATTCCATGAATCTAGGAATGTTGATTTGAGAAGACACATTGGCAATTTTTTAACTATGTGATCTCCTCTTAAAGAGAATCTAGTGGAATTTTCGCTTTCCCTTATTTTGTTATTTATGTCTTAACAAGTTCAAGTTTGAAATTTCTTTATTTTTTAATATTTCTATTATCTTATGTTTTAAACTGCTAAGTGCCTTGGTTTTCAAAAACTTCAGCTTACCTACAACCACCTTGGCCAAATTCTAGGAAGAGAGGAATTTCGAAATGTTTCAAAGACCATGAATTTGAAAGAAAATTATGGTTATACAAAGATTGAATTTTCTACTTTAAACTAAAAAAAAAAAAAACTTGATGCAATTAATTCTTGGTTTTGAGAAAAGCAGAAAAATTTTCCATATTCATTTTTTGGGGTTTTCCAGCCACTACCTTTTTACTTTGTGACAAAAAAATTCCAGCTATCCTTATGAGCTTTTTTGCAATGTAGTTCTCTTTGATGAGTGCAAAAGCTAGAAATTATCTTTACCATTTCAGCCTACAATACCAAAGGATCCAAGTAGCGAAAACAAATATCCAGCTCTACATAAAATCAGTCCTTTATTGTTAGTACAATATCCTTCTCTATTTAGCATTTGAATCCTTGAGCATTTAGAACCAAGAATCATCTTCACCATTAGTTCTTTTTCTTCACCATTGCAGCCGGCTGAAAACACCATAGGAGTACCTCAAAATACTCTTACTTCTTAGCTACAAAATCCATTCATAATTGTTTGAATTCTTGCTTAACAACTCCCAAAGATTTCTCTACTCAAATTAAGTATAAATGATCAGAATTTTTCCAGCCTGTAAAACATTAGATGATCAGATTTTTCTTTCATTTCTTTTCTTCATGCTTACGGTCTTCTTGAGGTAGCAAGATGATCATTTTCTTTACTTCTAACGTGGCAGCCGAAAATCACCATGGTTACACCTTAAAGTTCTCCTAGTTTTCCTACATTCAAAATGGTTTGAACTTGAAAGTTGAAAACCTTGATTTGCTCCACCAAATACTGAAAAAATTCAGCTTTCAACTCCTTCAAATGCTACCAGAATTTTCAGCCATCGACCTTAGCTATTTCGATAATCTCTAGGATAAAATAATCATCATTTTCTTTCTACAAACTAGGCAGCCAAAAGCCACCATTGAAGTGCTTAAAAAACCATCACCACTTGGTCACGATTAGCAAACATATTACCTTAAAAATCTCTACTATTCACTTAACCTCTCTTTAGAATTCAAAACTTGAAACAATCCCCTAGAAGCTCTCCTTACCTAGCAAAACTGAATCATCACCCCAAGCTGGGCCCTTTGACCACCCTCAAACCAAGAACACACGCTCACCTTCTTTCAATTTTCTCTCTTATTCCCTCAAGAATACCAAGAACACACACTACTTTTTTTCAACCCTTTAGCCATTTCTAATCACCCCAAACCACTCTAAAACCTTCAAAACAACTAGAGAGCAACCTAATGTCTCCATTAACATATTTTATAGCACCAAACCCATCAAAGTTCTTCCTTAACTCGGATCAAACATGCATTTTTCTTTCCAAGTCAAGAAGAAACCAAAAGGACTCACTAAGGCATTCAAGACTCCTCGATTATCCAATCGACATCTTCAACTTAAATCGTTCATCAAATAAGTATTTTGATCCAAACTCTCTCATTTACTATCGAACTCAAGTATAATAGGAAGATGACATATAGAAGTATTGATGTGGTAGTTGATGATCTAGTGGTATTGGGGAGGATATATGCATATTTATATGATGTGGGTGATTTTATGATATGAGGGTTGAGACATGATTTAGGACTGCTTTATGAATTATATTTGGATCTTGAGAATGAGGTCTATATGTCATTAAAACATGTGATTGTATGGTTGATGTTGGAGATTAATATTGTTATTGCTATTGCTTTAATATTATTGACAATACTGTCAATAATTATTATTGTTGTGCAAATATTATTATTGCTATTATGAATGCTACTTTTGCTGTGTTAAATAGTATTATTACTTCTACTTGTATGATTACTACTTTATTTATTAATAGCAAAATTATTACTACTTTTTATTATTAATAGTAATATTATTGTTACTTTTGATACTTAAAATATCATTATTTTATTATTACTACTATTATTAACACTATTATTTTTAATGATATTATTTTTATTATTACTCATATTGTTAGTACTATTATTATTGTTATTAGCAATGTTATTTTTAACATTATGATTATTATTATTATTATTAAACATTATTACTTTAAAATAATAATAATATTATTATCATTACTCTTTTAGAAATATTATTACTATCTATAAAATTATTAAAACTCCTATTAATTCTTTTGACAATATTATTATTTTTTTATACTTATTTATTACTTGTGTCACTTACTTATGACGTCATTATAACAATTTATTTTTATATTTATAATAATATTAAACTCTAGAAATATTTTTATATCAATTAATTTTGAAATTCCTAAATCATTATTGTTATTATTTGAGTGTTGTTAATGGTTGAATTCTTTTAGGTGGACATGAATATTTAGAGTTGGGAGTTATTTGTGTCTATACAGTTTTATTGCTTGGTTGTGCACCAATAGTGACATAAACCCTGTATTTATCCCAGACGGGGTTTGGTTGCCTTGAACAAGACTTGAAAAATTATTTTGTCTCTGAGATCAACAGATCAAGTAAATCCTTGCATAGAACTATTTGCTAAACTAAAGTGCTCTTGCAAGTCAAATGTGATGTTTCCTATAAAGTTACTCGTTTAGTTGCAATTATGGATATTTTTCACCTTCTATTAAAATAAAATGGTTTTAAGCAAGCAAAGGTTTTCCAAAGTAAAATGTTAAATTTTTCTTAAACCATATTTTTATCTTAGACAATTAGGAATCATAATTGCAATTTTCGGGTAACACACTTCGTTAAATTTCTCCCAAGTGGGACAATCGTAACATTGAGTAATCAATAAGGGTAGGCTGATTAGAGCTACCCTTGGAAGGTTAGGGTAAGTCTCTCGGTGGTGGCTTCCATTAAGGGATAAACTCTTTTCGGACAAGGTAACATCTTTAGTTAGTTAGGCCGGTCTGTGCTAGCAATTTTAGTCCATGTGGACTATATCTTTCTTGGAATGGACAGTCGATAAGTTAGGGTATAAAGATGGAAGAGTATCTCACCTAGTGGGCCGATCATCCACTTGTATTGTGATGTAGGGTTTCACAATACACCGTCATAATGCAGGGTTTCATGGCCATGACTATAATGAAGGGTTTCATAGTCAACTTTATTTGAGTAGTTTATTTCTTTACAAATTGTACACTTTATTTTGCAAATGCTGATAAAATACCATTCAATGTTTAAAGATGAATTTCGTGGCTTGCAGACCTTTCATTGTGACTTGTTTAAAATTTGACTACATGAAAAGTTTACTTAAATTATTATGAGTACGCACAGGACTTACTGAGAAATATTTCTCATCACCATTTTATGTTTTATTTTTAGGTTCATCATGCTTTAAAGGTTGAATTGTTTTATGTTGCCATGAGTTTTGAAGATTCATTTGATTGTATTTGTTTCTTGAGAGATTTTATTTATTATTTAATTATTTTGAGGCTTGTGCAAGTATTATTTTGGGTTGTAATAAGTTTTAAGCTTAGATTATTTATTCTATCTTTTTATTACCTAGTTATAAAGACACCTTGTCCTAAGGACGAGGTGACATCCCCGCCTCATTTGGGGTACGTAGGTAGTGGGGTGTTACATTTTATGTCTTGTACAAAGTTGATCTCTGCAAATGAATACATGTAAATTTCATCCCATTTGCAGTTTCCCTTCATGTGAGAGACATCAATATTGAGAATCGTCCAGAAATGGAAACCTTATTCTTCAACCATTAATTAATTTATTATTTTTATTTTTTATGGAAATGTAAATGGATTAATATTGATCAAAATATATTTATAAAGTGGTTCACTAGTTAACAGTCAAGAGGACTATTAACTAGTAGTGGTCAATACAATTCTCAAAATTGGTCAGAACATTAGGGTACAAAGTAAATATAACAGTGTACACATGTGTTTTGATCCTTTTAGCAATTTCAATCGGTTGGCAAATAGCTCCATCAAACAGCGCTCTGTTACGTGCCATCTAGATGTAATAGAACATGGCAGCCAAAGCAGTAGCCTTAGCCTTAGCAATCCACAAACAACCACGGTTGGCTTTTTTGAACCACCAAAGGCAAGAGTTGGTCGTATTCATAGCTTGTGGTAATCCAAGCCACACTTTAACTTCCATCCAAATAGGTATAGAAACTGAGCAGTTGAAAAATAAATGGTTCGTCGTTTCCAATTATGCCTTACACAATAGACAAGACAAGTCATCTAGCCAGAACACTAGTGCATCCTTGGTCTTTAGCCATCCCCTAGCATACAACCAGGCCATGAATGAATGCTTGGGGGTTAGGCCCTGCTTCCGAATAGTACTAGTGCAATAAACCTTCAATGTAGTTAACCTAAGGTAGTCATAAGCTTGGGAAGTGAACGAAGTGGTACCCATTGCCCAAGTGTGTAGAAGATCAGCAGCGCGATGAGTATCCCATTCCCGCTCTAGAATCATGTCTCTAATTGCTAGTAGTATACAAAACAGTGGGGAATGGTCCCTGTGATGTTCAATCTCCCAAACTGATCTTCCCTTCATGTAGTAGTGGTCCAGCCATTTGACCCACAAGGATTGTTTCTCTGCTTTTATGTCCTAAATGATTCTAGTGAATAGCGCACCATTCCCAAGTCTGTACATGTTGCAATCTAAGTCCACCCTCCTTCTTGGATAGGCAAATATCCTTCCAGCCAACCAATGACTTTTTCGAGTCCCACAAAAAATCCTGAGCCATCCTATCCAACTGACTAATCACTGCAGACAGTATTGGAAGAATGGACAACCAGAAACACTCTACCCCTTAAAGGACAGTTTGGATCAGTTGGAGGTGCCTAGCATAAGAAAGAGAATATGTAGACCTTCACCTAATGTAGGAGCCAATTCTATCCAGCAAAGTTCTGTAGAAAGATAGCCGGATCTTACTAATCATGATTGGTAAGCCGAGGTAGCGAAATGGGAATCACCCCATGGGTATGCCCGTATCAGCTAGAAGACCCTCCTGATCAGTCCTACTAATTCCTGCTAGGTAAATATTAGACTTATCCTTGTTGATTTCAAGACCAGAGCACCTATTAAATTCTTCCAGGCAGTTAAGGAGAATGCGTACAGAAGAACGGTCACCTTTAGCAAACATCATAAGGTTATTTGCAAATGCTAGGTGAGTAATCCTTAAACCCTCACACTTGGGATGGCAGTGGAATAAAGTCCCAAGTGTGTGCATGACTCATGAGAAATATTCTAAGTAAATGACAAACAACATGGGAAAAATTGGATCCCTTTGGCGAAGTCCTTTTGTACACATAAAGAAACCCTGCACCGTCCCGTTGAGAGCAACTGAGAAAGATGTAGTGGTAACACACTGCTCTATCCAGTCTATGAAAAGATGTGGAAAACCCAGTTCAGTAAGTAATTTTAGTAACAAGGTCCATTTAACTGAGTCATATGCCTTCCTTAGTTCCATCTTAACCGTACACCGAGGAGAAACTCTTATCCTACTATACGCAAGCATAAGTTCCTGAACCAGTAGGGTGTTGTCAGCCACGAGTCTGTCCTGTATGAACGCCGTCTGCGAGATGTCAACAAGATGAGGAAGAACATTTTTAAGTCTGTCAGCCATAATTTTTGAAATAATCTTGTATACTACGTTGCAGCAAGAAATTGGTCTATAGTCCCCCACCTTCTCCGCATGTTCAGACTTAGGAACCAGAGTAATAACTGAATGGTTAATCTACTTGAGGAGTCTACCAAACAAGAAGAATTCCCTTACCGCGTCACAGAGACTCTATGTAACCGTACCCTAAGCTTTCTTGAAAAATAACGCAGAGTACCCATCCAGTCCCGGTGCTTTGCAATCACCAATGTCCTACAAGGCCATTTTAATATCCTGATCCGTGACCTCCCTAACTAAGTCTGCCTTCAAGTCGTGAGGGACCATAGGGCCTGCACGAACATAGTCCACATTGATACGCTGGTAGTCTACTCTCGTCCCCAGTAGTCTCCGATAATATTTAACAAATTCCTCAGTTAAAGCCTTTGGACTGTCAGTCATAGTACCATCCTCCTTGAGAATTGATGCAATGAAGCTCCTTTTTTTGTTCTGATTGACTATGTTATAGAAGTAACGTATATTCTTGTATGCATAAGCCACATACTTTCCTTTTGTAAGTTGCCGGTAGAATTCATTTCCGCTTTCGCAAGGCGCCATTAAGACAGTTTACACTCCTTGAATTGTGCAATAAGGTCCGGGTCTACAAGGTTCTCAAGTAATTGCTCTTGGGCACTCAATACTACTTTGTTCACCTATTCAACAAGTCCAGACAGATATGAGAATTCCAATTTGTTTAATCTTCGTAAGTCCCACTTAAGATCTTTCAACTGATGACAAAGAGTGTACTGGTGGAATCCCGTGTAGGAATGATCCCATACGCCCTTGACCAAATCTTAAAATGAGTCATGGTCAGCCTAGAAATTAAGGAACCTGAACGGATGCACTAAACCCCCTCGGTTGTCAACCAGTGACCAAAGGTAGGGGCTATGATCTGACAGACAACCAATAGGGAAGAACTCCACAGACGCCTAGACATAGCATTGGAACTATGCGTCATTACCCATAACCCTATCCAGCTTAGACCAAACCCGTGAATTCGTCCAAGTAAGTCGTGACCTGTCATAGGGAAGATCCTCCAGGCCTGTCTCAGAACATAATGATGCAAAGTCCTTCATTTCGTATGTTGAAGGCGTGATACCACTAAGCTTGTCATCCACATGTAAGTAGGCATTAAAATCTCCCACAAATATCCATGGCTCCGTCAGCATGGTAGATAAGTACTCAATAACCTCCCATAACGGTCTTCGTGCAACGATAGTATTGTAGGCATAGACAAAAGTAAAATAATAGGCAACATGAGTAACTTTACAGGTGATGCGAACAGTAAGTGCTTGTGCCATGTAGTGGAATAGCTGGATATCCACCATTGCTCTATTCCACAAGATGACCACTTGATCCCTTTCTGACTCAGCCAAATTTTATATCACCGACCGATTAGGTAACTGGTTTCGCAAGATATTCTCAAGCCCATCCAAAGTCAACTTTGTTTCCAGTAATCCAAAAACGTCCACACGATGTTTAGAGATAAACTCCTGAACCCCGTGTTGTTTGAGGGTTATATTGAACCCTCTAATGTTCCAGCAGGCAACTCTCATTAGGGACTAATTAGTGCTCGTTAGGCACCAATCAAGTCAAAACTATGGTCAACATATTTTTTCCAGACGGAACAAATGAACTTTGTGGCCTGCACGGTTGCCTTACTAGCTTTCACCATTGCCTTAGGAATATCATCCATACTGGCATCATTCCTATTGGGAGGGACTGTTGTGTTGTTTTGAAATTGTACATATGCTTGGGAATTAGATCAGGATTGGATACGCCTCTTGCGCCTTCCCCTGGAACGCCCTCTCTTTTCCCTTATCTGGTTTGGTGGCCTCATTGTCATAGTCGGGATAGTAGGCGCATCAGCTCCAGCAAGCCACTGGTTGTCCATAGACGAAGACTGGCCTGGCACTTGTGCACTGCAAGATGCGCCAGACAATAGGTTTGCCATACCCTCATGCCCATATCACTGGACTGGTTCTTTTCCCTTGTCAATGTATGTAGAACATGTCTCCCCTGGTGATGGTGACCGTAGCTGTTGTTTTTGTCCAGCCGGTGCAGACAATGGTTTAGTCCTTTTTGGTGGCCTGCACTTTTGCCATTTACTCGCCTCATCGACCATGGGATTCATCATCTGTTCTCTCTATTTCATCCTATCCCCCAAGTATGCAACTGTGTTATGCCTGAATTTGCAGCAATAGTTATAGAAAGCTAGCACAAACTCAAAATGCACTGACAGCTGTTTGATCTTTCCTAATGGTAATCTGAGTGGCACCACTTTCACTAGTGGTTTAGAAACATCTACTTCCCCCAGAACTCTAGTATAGGATAGTCGATCAAGCCTGGCAGTAAGCATGTCGGTCATAATGGGGATACCAATAGAAGATGCAATTTTACTTAGTGCCGTTTTGTTCCAGCAACCCAGAGGCAGAGCTGGAAACGTAACCCAAATGGGCATTATGCTCATCTCATCCAGAGAGAAATCGAATTCAGTTGGCGTCACCTTGAGCATCAGCGTCCTACCAAGCGCTGCATAAGGCCCCCCACGGAGAACCACTTGCCTATCCTCATTTCATATGAAGCGAAATATAAGCCAACCAGAGGTATGTGTGTGCACTTTAGATTGAACTCCCCACTTCTTAGTGAGACCCATCACTGTTTTCATGCCAAAGAATCTTCCCGCAAACATCCCAATTAGGCAATAGCCCAGCTTTACCTTAGCATTCTCAAAGTCAAGCGCATCTATGTCATTGAAGTCACCCGAGCTGGGGATATGGCTTAATCTCATTCCATTACACTGCTCTTGGTTCCTTTTCACGACATTTACCCAAGAATGAACAAGTTGCTTGGTTTCCAAAGTTTTAGGATCAGTAGGTATCTCCGGCTAAGTGTTATTGGTCTCACCCACAAAAGGGGCAGAAGACTTAGAAGACACAGGAGCAACAGGAGGGGGCATGCTCTCCGTAGCAAGGGACACAGAACATGCGGCTTGGGATGGTTCTGGGGCCAGATGTTTGGGCACCTGGTGTAGGGGATTGGTTAACACAGGTGGGCTGGGATTTGTGGTCTTCAGTACCACAGGTTAGGAAAGAGATGAGGGGTTATTTGTAGGCATTTCCAAGGTCCTTGGTGGGCTATATGATGAGGATGCTCAGGGTGGAGAGGTAGATGGAACCCCAGTTTTGTTTACTTTCTTTCGTCCTCTAGTCTGGACCATTAGGTCCAGGCCCCCAGAACAAAAGGAGGGCGGATATGGTAAGAATGGCATATGGTAAAGGTTATGAAACTCCGTGATAGAATATTTTTTTTTTCAGGGTTGGTAGACTGGTATACTGACAGCTATGAGAGGCAGATGTTAACTAAAGTTCTATAGGCCAGGAATGAAGAGGGTCCAAGGAAATTTGAATTCGAACATGGTTCCCAGGTAGGAGTCCACATCGAGGAAATCTATTAACTGAGGCTGACAAATAGGTTTCAACAATAGGTGGTTTGTGTGGATCAAACAAAATGAATGGCTGGTATAACAGATGAACAGTGCTAAGACCAAACCAAGAACACAGTTCACACACAGGACAGTAGAGTAGGTGCAAACAACCAGTAGAAGTGCAAGATAGAAATGGCAGATAACAACAACACCAACCAAAAACTAAAGTAGGACCCATCTGTCATGTGCAACCATAGCATAGCATTGCACCCATATGCTCCGACAATCCAACAAACTGTCTAATACTCATAGTCAGGTAGGCATGAAGCAAACTAAAGTCCATAATGCAAACACAAACAGTACAACCGCACAGCACAAACAGATACCACACTAGTAAGAAAATAGCACAAAGATGAGGGGTACAAACTAGTATAAAATCCGTTCACTGGCAGTCCAGCTCGAAGAACTTCCATGGGTAGCAAGACACGATAAGAGTACTCAAGGGAGTTGAGAGTTTCTCTCTCTTCCTCTTTCTCTCACTACTTCTAGGATAATTGCATTTCAACTGTTAATTTAAAGATTAGTCATTGATGGTTGTTTTTGGGTATGTAAAAATCATTTTTTTAAACTCACAATTTATTTAGTTTTAATTAAAATGTTAATCCCAAAATCAATGAAAATATACTTATCATAAGGCATAATATAGGGAACCAATAAGTATCAATCTTTAAGGAGTTAATACAATTAATTACTTTCATTCTACTACTTAACTTAACCAATTCATAAATAGAAAAATACAATTACATACATAGATCATAATTACAACCACTACAGGCAAAGTGTCCTTAAATGACAACGTAATGTTGCGCTAAATGCAAAAATGTTATCACTGAAGACCTTTAGTGACGAAAAATTTGTTGTTACTTGAATGTTAGTAAATCTAAAAGTCAAGTTTCAGTGACAAGAATAAGTTGTTGTCACTCCACACCTTTAGCGACGAAAAATTTGTTGTTACTTGAATGTTAGTAAATCTAGTTGCTAAAGGTGTGGAGTGACAACAACTTATTCTTGTCACTGAAACTTGACTTTTAGTGACAAATTCCATTGTCACTAATGTAATCAACCAATAGTGACAACATTTCTTATCACTAATTCATTACAAATATTGTCACTATTTCCTATATCTCGTCACTAATGATCATTCAATAGTGACAGCATCGACATATATTAGTAACAACCAAATTTCTTGTCACTAATTTATTTTCTAGGCAAAATTTTTTAAAATTTATAATTAGCATGGTCCACGTGAACTTGTCGTATTGGATCAGAGCTCTCTTACTAAATTTTAAAAAAATTTTAATTTAGCATGGTCCACATGAACTCGCCACACCGGATCACAACTCCAAATTAACTTGAAATTGAGAGTTAAGTGAGGCAACAAAGATTCGTTCTCATGACCTCGCACATAGAGACCTTGTGTCTCAATTGAAGGGCCAAGCCACTTTGTTTGCAATAATCATTTTTTTATTTAAACTATTCGTAATAACTTTCAAAAATTGAAAACAATAATATAATATAAAAATACAATAATTATATTAAATTTTTTATGAAACAACGTAATTCAATATAACAAAATATTTTTATATTTATATAAATTAAAAAATTTATATATTGTTAATTAAAGTATTATTTCTATTAAATGATTTGAAACATATAGATTTATTTAAAAAAACTTATACATATATACACACACATACACACACACACACATATACATATATATATCTAATATATATATATATATATATATGTATGTCCACACACACATATACACTATATATATTATGACCACACACATATATATATGTCCACACACATATACACCATATATATTATGACCACACACACATATACACAATATATATACATACAAATATATATATATATATATTAATACACACACACACATACATATGACATACTAGGGATATACATACTACATAAATATATGTCTATATATACACACACATATATATTCGTATATATATGTATCTATATATATACATACCTATATATGATACATATATGTGTGTCATAATATATGACACACGCATACATATACACCACACACATATATATATAAATATATATATATATATACATACACACACCAAATACATACATATATATATATATATAGATATACATATATACATACATACCATATACTATGTATATACATATTACATAATTATATATCTATATATACATATATATTCGTATACATACGTATCTATATACATATATATAAATATATAGGTACACACACACACACATATATATATATAAACATGTATATATATATATATATGTAAACTTGTATAGATACATATATATATATATATGCATACATACCGTATACTATATATATACACTACATAAATCTATATTTATATATACGCTATATATACGTATCTATATACACATACCTATATACATACATACATATACTCAAATATATAGGTATACATATATACCTACATTTAAATATCACATACATACATACATACATACACACACACACACACACACACACCCACACACACACACATATATATATATATATCTGTATATACGTATTAATATATATACATACCTATATATACATACATATATATAAATACCACATACATTCACACACACACACACACACATATCTATATATACGTATTAATATATATACATACCTATATATACTTACATATATATAAATATATAGATATACATATATGCCTATATATAAATATCACATACATTCATATATATATATATATATATATATATGAATTTATATATCTATACATATGCATCTATATATCTGTATGTATACATATCTACATATATACATACCTATACCTATTTATATATATTTATTATATATACATATATATAAATATATAAGTATACATATATACCTATATATAAATACCACATATATTCATACACACACACACACACACACACACACAACAAATACATACATATAGATATATATATATACATATATCTATATACCATATATATATATATAATATATTTATGTATTAATATACAACTCTCTCTCCCTCTCTTTTTTTCTTTCTTTCTCTCTCTCGCTCTTTCTTTTCTACCCTTCTCCCATTCTCTCCTATTCTCTCACCCATTTACTTCTCCCTTTCTCACCCTCTCGATCTCTCTTTCTCCTTTTTTCTCATTCTTCCTCTTCATCTTTTTGTTTTCCTCCTTTTATCACTCTTCCCCTTTGTTTTATTATTCTTTCTCTCCATATATCTCTCTTTTTCTCTCTCTTCATCTCTTACACACACACACACACACACACACGCTTTTTATCTGTCTGTCTCTCTCTCTCTCTCTCTCCCTTCCCATTTTTCTCTTTCATTCTCTCTCTCTCTTTTCTACCCTTCTCTCACCCATTTTCTCCTCCCTTTCTCACCATCTCAATCTCTCTTTCTCTCTTTATCTCATTCTTCCTCTTCCTCTTTTTCTTTTCCTCATTTTTTCTCTCTTCCCATTTGTTTTAGTTCTCTTTCTCTCCATATATCTCTCTTTTTCTTTCTTTTTCTTTTTCTCTCTCCCCATCTCTTAAACACTCTATCTTTCTCTCCCTATTTTTCTCTCTCGTTCCCTCTCTCTTCTCATTCTCTTTATATATATATATATATATCTTCTTATTCTCTTTTTCTCTCTCTCCCTCTCTTACACACACACACACACACACACACACTCTCTCTCTCTCTCCCTCTCCCCATTTTTCTCTCTCATTTTGCCTCTTTTTCTCTTTCTTGCTCGCTCTGTCCCTTATATATTTACACGTCTACGTTTATTTATATCACTCATCTGCTCTTTATATAAGTAAAATTATATGAATTAAAATGCACATTATAGTATTTCTAATAAAAAAAAACACGCACACATATACAATAGTGACAACATTTTTCGTCACTAAATTCACATAAATAGTTACTGGAAAAATGTTGCCACTATAAGTACACTATTTAGTGACTTGAAAATTATTGTCACTATATGTGCACTATTTAGTGACAAAGTTTCTTTTTAGTGACAACAATTTTGGAGTTGTTACTAAAAAGATTTCTTGCTTTCAAATGAGATTGGCGGGAAAGCCTTTAGTGACAAAAAATAGTGACAACATTTTCTCTTGTCACTAAAAATTATCATTCAGTGACAGCCTTTTTTGTTGTCACTAAAATTTGACCTTTATTGACAACTTAAAGTGTTGTCACTAATTCTACTATTTAGTGACAATAATTTTGTTGTCATTAATATTTCTTGTCACTAAAGCCCATTTCTCCCGTAGTGAACACACAAATCAACTATAAGAATATTAAGAAGTAAGACACGGAATATGAACACTTGTTTGGATTTAATTCTTAAAGATATAACAACTATCATATAAGCACTCAAGTTTATTAATAATTTACCAATCTAGCACCATGAATGATTACAAACAATGAATTCCACTCTTTTTCAAGTTATGGATTTTCTATCTTTTGGCAAAAATAATGGATATCTCTATCTTATTAATTCAACCAAGAGATGTGTTAAACTCATGAACCGCAATTCATAGCATGGAAGTGTAAGGAGGCCAAGGCATGAACGACCATTCCGAAGCAGTTACTGCTACTTTCAAGTCGTGGGCTTTAGGAATTCCAGTAAGTCAGCAGTTCAAAAATCTTCAATACTCACTTGATTGTCTTTTTGCTAAAGAATAAGCTCTATGCATATGCTCCATCTATTTATCTAATGAATAAGCTCTATGCATAAGAAATCCTCCCATTTTTATGGTTCTGTCCGACTTCTAGTCCTTACCATATGTTATGAGTAGAAATATCAATTTTATTTTGTCAGTACCTTGTCATCTTGTGGTCCTATCTTAATTTATGCATAAAAGATGTGCATGATAACTGCTCTTATCCAACATTGATATTCACTATTGTAGGATTTGGACTAGTTTTTTCCCCCTTGTACTTAGTCCATGTTTTCGTGACCATCTTTTGTGGCCTAAATGTGGCTTTCAGTATTTTCTTGACTTTGAGATTGCTGCAAGTGTTTGTGTCTCTGCAAGTTAGTGCAAATGTCAATATAGTTGGTTTATTTCCTTTGGGGACCACAGGAGGGGGTGGGATGCTAAATGGCTAAGTTTTATCTTATCAATTGGATATTAATGCGAAGAGATAAATCGGTAATATAAGTGGTTGACATGATATGTTTTTGTAAGTGTTGATGTATGATGAAATTAAGGAATCTATTGACTCTATTCCTCCCTTTAAGAATATGTGCTCATAACTGTTAGGTCAGAATATAGCTTAACAATAAGGTTCACTGGTGACTTTTTACCTTTGTATGTAATGCCACCTTAAAATTTTAATCTTGTTAGACCTTTATCCCTTTCTTTTGGTATATATGGTTATTTTGGTTTGTGTTTATGATGTCCTGATTTATTTTAACTTATATTTCAGTTGGTGATTTGAATCATTTGATTTCTGCTACCATGAGTGGAGCGACTTGCTGTCTCTAATACCTAGTCAACCGAATTCTGATCTTCGGAAGGTTTCTGTTAACCTCATCCCATTCCCCTGTTTGCACTTTTTCATGGTTGGTTTTGCTCCTCTGACCTCACGTGGCTCTCAGCAGTATCATGCACTTACAGTTCTTGAGCTTACCTAACAAATGTGGTGTATATTAAGTTATTACTAAAGATGGCATTTTGAATATTCGATGAATGAATGATAGTTGATTGTTAATATTGGAGGTTTTCATGGTTCTATACGTATAATAGATCATGATGATATTTTTAAAGTAGAGGAAAAAATAATTTAATATTTTGACTACAATTTTGCGTTTTATGATGAAAAATTTCAAATAAGGTTGTTAGGATAAATGCAATATCACTGCAGATTTACATTTGTAGTGAAAAAGATTAATATATAACAATGTAAAAATTTTATCAAAAAATTCTGAGAAATGATTTTTTCTTATGTTAAGAATTTTGTGGCAAAAAGTTTTAATTATAACAGTATGGAAATCGTATCAAAGGGGCATTGCTCACGGATACATCAATTTGAAAAAGTGCTGTAGCAAAAAATATTATTCCCAACGAAAATTTAATTGTAACAAATGATATTTGCCATAGTTGTGAAAATGTTGGAAAAATCATGACAAAAAATTAAAATCTTTGCCCATAATTAATAATTGTTGGGAAAATTTGTGGCAAAAAGTTCATGAATAAATACCACACTTTATTTATAACGGTTCTAAAACTATAGTAAATATGTTGCAAAAAGTATGCTCCACAGTTACACAACGGTGACAAACTTTTTGCAACGACTATAACACCTACGTCACGTAACGCCCACCACGTCACGAAAACCATGGTGTTTCTATGGCAAAAACATATTTGTCACAGTTTTCGCTTATTTCGCCACACTTTCTCTGGCGTTGCCAAAAGTCACTTTTTTTTTTTTTTCATTGAGATATATATACAATCACAAAGATTAAAATTTTAAATTAGTAAAGGAATCGCCTTTTAGGTTATTAACCCTAAGCATGAACCTAGATTATAATCTTGGCTCTGATACTACTTAAAAGGATCGTGAGAAAATAAAATCGCAGCGAAAGTTTGCAAATTTAAAATTTTTTCCGAGTTAGGAGTACTTACTTTTAAGCTATTAGACTGAATTATCGGAGGATTTGGATTTGACAGAACACTTTAATTTGTCATGACTACTTGCTCCGTAGGAATATCGGCCAAACATCGACTCATTCGTATCAAATACATGTACCAAAATTGCTAACTTTCAATCTTCCAAAGTATTCTCAAACCTCCTAGGGATTATCTACCGGTGAAAATAGAATTAGGATGAATTAATTAATTTTTGGAAGAATATTGGAAGAGCTAAATTTTTCCAAGGAAAAAAAACAAAACTAAAAGAATAGAAATGAAGAAAATTTTCCAAAGAAGAAGAAACACGGTGACGGCTACAAAAAAGAAGAAAAAATCGAAAGCTATTTGTTTTTGTTGTTTTCCTCGGTTGACCAAAGAATTGCATGAAAACCAAATTCCAAAAGCTATTTTTCCTTGTTTTGTGTTCCAAAATTATGAATTGCCAATTTGCAATTCGTTTGTCCATCAGGCATAAAAAACCAAATCCACATACACCTACCTTTTGTCAGTCTGTACAAAGTGTAGCATTCTGACCGTTATATGGTCATGGGGCCCAACGTGTGGTAACTCATGGTTACCCATTGAAGTGGTTGTATTTATTATGCATATGTATGGTTTGAAAAGCAAAACTCCACTCTTTATTTTTAACATGTATTTAATGCTTGCCAGCACTTTCTCTTATGAAACTTTTACAACCTGCATACATGAACTGTTTTACCTGAAACACTCAAAGCATACACGAGCTTACTTAGATTTTTATCTCATCACCTTTTATACCATGTTTTCAGGTCGATCCTACTGTGGATATGAATAGTTAATTTTGTTGCCTATGCTTTGAAGACTTTATGTTATTTTTCTTACATGTTTTGACAGATGGTAGCAAACGATTTATTTTGGATTTGTTCATGTATTTTTGGGTTGTAATAAGTTCAATCTTAAAGTATTGCTTTTATTTTCTTTTGTGTGACCTAGTTATAAAGACCCGTTATCCTTTGGACGGGGCGACATCCCTGGCCCCGTTGGGCCTAGGTAGTGGGGTGTTACACGACTGGACCGCATGAATGGCTTCTTCTCCTCCGCTTGATGAAGCTTTCGGTTGAAAACCCGCTATCCTCCTACTACGCCTTGTTTGCATGAACACTAAGCTTTCCGAATCTCAGAATATTCCACTGCCTCAATCCTCGTTGGTGAAACAAAAGGCGAGAAGAGTGGTCTCAATGTTCTTGACTCTTTTGCTATTGATTAGCAAAAATCAAGAACAACTACAAGAGGAAGAGAGTCACGAGAGAGAGAGAGCGCTTGGGGAAAAATGGGTTTTTTTTTCTCCAAAAGAGATGTGAGAATTCTAGCTAAAACCTAAGTATCTGAAATCTGATAACAAAATCCCTCGGGATATGATATTTCAAATATCCGGATGTAATCAACAGAGTAAGTTTGGCTCAACCCTAAACTCTTCTGAACTGTATCTGAAAAAACTCCATGGTCTAGGCTATTAGGCCAAAGTAATATTTATTATTTTTCTTGAACCCAAAAAGCCTAAAATAATAAACATTAACTATTTATTTTCTGGGCTTGTAGAAATAACCTAATAAATAATTAATGAGCCCAAATGAACAAAAAATAATTAAATATTAATTATTTATTTCTTGGACTTATATAAATAACCCAATAAATAATTAAACAAGCTTATTCCCCTTTAGTTTAAGCCCAGGTTAATTTTCTATTTATTCAAACTGGACATTGGCCCTGAATAATTAATTAACCAATTAAACAAGATAATAAATTTCTCTCAATTTATTTTTATTCCAATCCAATAATAAATTAGACTTCCTGAATAAAATAAAATCCTCTTTAACTGAGACCAATTCCTTAACCAAAAAATAATTAGGACTTACGGGCTATTCCGAGGACCAAAAAGACACATCGTCTTGGCTACTAAAATGACCAAAATACCACTGCCATATAAATAGATGTATTTTACATTTTAAATATTTTCTAATATCATCATAAGGAAATATTAACCCCAAGGACAATGCTGCATTAGCAAAGTCTCCGACCTACAGGTGAAATAACTAAAATACCCCTCTACACATCGCCGTACATTTAGAGAGGAAGAAGTGTACTAACACCCCTCTAAATGACATCTACCATCCTTAGGCTTCTAGTCCAATGATCCACGACTTTCTGGAGTGTTTTCGCTTTCCATGGGAGCTACTCTAAAGCAAACATCCAAGTCATGTTTCTTAGGGCCCTGGACATTTTAGATCATTCAGACAACCACAAGGGATGATATTGTGTAGAAACTATCTTGTACAAGTCTGTCTTAACTAACTAGTTACATATACCCAATATACAAGTATATTGGTTTTACGATAGAACCTCAACTATAACATATCATAGTATATGCTTCCAGCTTCGTCAGACCACCAACTCATACTCAAGTCATAGAGTACTAGTCCACGCTGTAGCAGTAATAGTCTAGGTTTCTACTAAATAGTACTTTAAGAAACCACTACTACAGGTCCTGTTCTACGTATTCGAAATACACTTATGTCATGAAATGAGTGGACTACTCACTGGCTAAAGGTAAGCCATTCCCCATTTGAAATTCATAACATAAAAACTTAAACATGATGAGATTCCCATTCTCATCAATTGGTTCAGAACAAATTTTTATGTGTTAAGTAACCCGTGATCCATACCTTACTATGAAAGACCTTCATTCACAAGGACCACTTATTTAAACACAATGGGTCTTTTCCAAAAGTAATTGTGCACAAATAAAAAATGCAAATTCAAAAACAATTTCTGAAAATAAAATTTTTATTAAAACATTCGATATTTACATTAGAAACCTAGTCTAAGAGGGCATACTTCCCAACAAGAATAGGGTACATAAAACTTTTGTGGAACTGCATATCATTTGTTCACTGAAAACCATTCCTAAACTCTCCAAAAAAGAGTTTATCCAGAACTAAATCATTTTTTAAAAACTGTATTTTACTTTCAAAATATTGCCCTAATTTTCAAATCACAGGCGCATCTCCAATAGAAGGTCGGCCTGTATGCAAAGCTCACAAGGCTTTGTTTTCGGCATCACGATCTTATTGTGCCAGGGACTTCACCTTACAGTACTCAACTGTGCATTGCTGGATAAGTACACCAGCTTGCACGTGTCATCGTACTGAGACCTCAGTCTCCAGTACTTGATCTGTGCATCGTCGGATAAGCACACCAACATGCATGTGTCATCGTACTGAGACCGCAGCCTCCAGTACTCGATCTGTGTATTGCTAGAAAATCTTTTACTTGCTACCATAAACCAGGGGTTTCAATCTTGATGTCAATCACCATCGAGGCAGCAAGGGGTTAGAACAACACCGTATCTAGCCCAGCCCGCGAACAACCCAAATCACAAAGTGCACACATGGCATAGCAATTGCCAGGGTTTAGACGGCTAGCCAGGACGACTCATCTCAATGTCCTGTCACCCTGTTTGGAGACAATCCCCAGAACTGATCGGGTTACTTAGGGTCTTCTATCTCTAACATGAGCTATTACAAAGATCGAAATCCTTGCTGAGTACTCAATGTTAATAATACCAACCCCGTTTGACTGATTAGGCCAGAGGGTTATTTGATCTTGCAGAATTTTCAAATCAAAATATTTTTGGGGCAAAACAACACTTTTCAGAATTTGATCCCACTGACTTGCAAGTTAAATCGTCATTTACAGAGTCTCCGCCGAGCCAATCAATTCATTGCATAGCACGCCAGGCCAATAAAATAATTTTAGGGATCAAAAGATCGTTTTTCAAAAATCAATCTCATCATGAGAGATCATTTTCTAAAATCATGTTGAAATAAGATAAAGAGTTTTGTTCACACATCAAAACATGTTTCCAAGAGTATTCGGGTCATTTTCTCCGTACTCAGTCACAAAAGTTATTTCCAAGGGTATTCAGTTCATTTTACCCATATACTATTCCAAAGGACTTTCTGAGGGTATTCAGGTCATTTTACTCTTACCCGATTTAAAAAGTATTCACAAAAGTTCCAATAAAGGTATTTTGGTTATTTACTGTATACCCGATTCTACAAGTTTTCATAAACATTCCAATAAGGACATTTGCATCATTTTTCAAATACCCAATTCCAAAAGGAACTTATTTAAAAAATCCAGAATTCTAATTCCAAAAGAGGAATAAATTCAAAGTTTCCAAACATATTTCCATAAAATGTTCCAACAAGGGTATTCCAGTCAATTTATAAATACTCGATTCCAAAAGTTTATCATTTTCTGAAAATCCCAAAGATTTAATCCAAAAAGGACTAGATTCAGAAAATTCATGCTTTAATCATCCAGTAAGGTTCCCAAGCCAATTATAATGTTCAATTGAGCCCAAAATGACATAAAATAATTCTTGCATAGATAAACCTTAAACATATTCATGGACTTTCAAAATGGTATAAAAATTACCATTTCATGGAAATATGAAACACACTAGCTTTCAAAATGTTTTAGAAATCAAAGAGACTTATTTCGTATCCTAATTTTCCCTTTTCGTTTACGACCGTTTAATCACCGTCTCTACTGTTTTCGACGTTCCGTTGGCTGTTTATCGCTAAACCTACATCAAACATTGTTTTTGGATCAATTCGTGTACGGCTAAAAAATAGCTGACGGTTGGCCGACGTGGCCAACGGGTATCCGACGTTTAGCCGTCAGAGACCAACGGTTAGCCGATGGGGCTGACGGTTAAGGAAAACATTCAACCTTCGTTCACGTCGTTTTTTCGTCGTTTGTTCGATTCTTTCGTTTTTCTTTTTCCACATCCTGTCTCCCTTCATAAACAATGGATTAACTTCATCTTTCCCTTTAATTTCATCCAAGATGACACAATTAATTATCCTTAGGTTCGTCTACGTTCTTAAGCAAAATTCTGGAATTTTGCTCCTTTGACAGCTGATTTTTTTTTTTCCACATAACTTTCAGTTCACAACTCCAATTTGGCTCCATGATATACTGAAATGACCATAAGACTCTAAAATTTAATTCTATCTAAGCCTTTTTCAGAGTCCTAGTTTCTATGACATCTTACAAGGCAAAAACATCCCCAATAGTTTTGTCTCAATATCACTATTCATGCGTTCCTTTGTTTTCCTATTGCCTTTAGCACCTTGGAACCATTAATTCCCCCAATTTTCCTCTAAATCAGATTTAATTCTGTGATTCACAGATCTCAATAGTTCACAAAGGTCACATTTTTTCAACACAATTTACTTTTCCTAATCAAGGGCTAGTATAATTCATGTTTCCTACCAAGTCACAACGGAGTAACTTCCATTTTTACTTTACTTTGATTAGCACTTTCCCTACCGAAACTAAGCCTTCAAGCTACCATAATTATTCAGTTCTTTTTCACACAAAACATCATTCAAAGACTCTTAGGCAGCTGGCACATGTACTAGCATATGTAACACACAAAAGTTCACGAACCCTAGCTTTGATCCGAAATCGAGACATGAAAGTCATGTTTTCATGTTAAAATTTACATCATCATAATAATCATTCACCCAACAACAATTTTAATTCAAGAAAGATAGGGTTTTACCTTGTATTTAGAGCTCTTTGGTGTGATTTGCTCCAAGAACACACACACTTCTTTTTTTCTCTCTTATTTTTCTTTTTCTCTTAGTTTTTCTCAACCTTTTCTTTCTTATTTTCTCTTGTTTTTCTTTCTCCAAGGCTAGTTTAAAATATGGCTGTAAATCAGCCTCTTCACCGCCATTCTTCGTCAAGAAATATTAATTTAATTAAGCATATGGTGGTTACAACATAGGTGTGTTCTAATAGAAACTTTACACACCAACCACTTTGTTTTCTCCACAAAAATTTCCTTATTTCTCCTTGCATGGCCAACGGATTTTTTGGCCAATTTCCAACCATTCATTCATCTTCTCTTGGTCTAAATATTAGCCCATTATATTGCTTAAGACCTTAATCAAAGGGTCCCACAAATGATGTGTTCCAATTACAAAATTGCATATCATTCCTCATTTATTTTGCAATCCTTTAATTTCATGTGTCTTGCATGAACTCTTCTTGAAACCTCTCTTAAATTGACACAGGTCCATGGGCTATGACTCAAAAAATGCCACATGCACCATTTCTAACCGCGATTTCCCATTTTCTTTAGAAATGACCAAAATCGGGTTCAGAACGAAAAAATATTTTATTTTACCATTCAACTCCAAAAATACTACTAAATCCATTGGTAATACTTAAATTATTCAATTTTTTTTCTACTTGGTCAAATTTGGGGTCAAAGTCGCGTCGAGGTTAAAATGACGAAAATGCCCCCGATTCCCTGGGTAGCATAATTCACACCAAAACATGTGTTTTACTGCATTGACCAATTTCTCTTTCCAGAGTGCCCTTAAATTCTTATTTTGTTAATAATAATAGCCTTCCAAAAATTTAGGGTACGAGTAGAATAAATCCAATAATTACATCCAGGTCCCGACAAAATATTATTCCACCAAAATATTCGTCTCAATACACCGATTAACTTTTGTTCTGGACATCGGTACAAATTCTTATCTTGTTACAAATACTAGCTAATCAAAATTAGAAAAGTGGGGGTGTTGTATTCTCCTCTCCTTAAAAAAATTTCGTCCTCGAAATTGGCTTACACTTGAAATAAACCTAGGTACTTTTTCCATATCTTCGCTTTCGTTTTTTCCAAGTTGCATCTTACACAGGATGATGATTCCACGATACTTACACAAGCGGAATTTTCCCATTTCGCAATTCCTTTTCAGTATACTCCAAGATAATAATAGGCTTTTCCTCATTTTTCAAGCTTAGAGTCATCTCAATTGGTTCCTCATTCAAAATGTAGGAAGGATCAGCCACATACTTTCGAAGTTAGGATACATAAAACACGCTATAATAACTTAAAGTTTTACTGGTAACTCCAATCGATAGGCTACTTTCCCAATCGTCCTGATAATAGGGAATGATAAAGCGTACCTAAATGCCAATTTCTTTTCTTGTTCTTTTGATTCCCAATTGTCTTTGTGGAGCCAACTTCAAGAATATATGATCCCCTTCAGTAAATTCCAAATCTCTCATCTGTTGATTAGCATAACTATTCTGTTTACTCTGCACTACTTCTAACTAGGTTTGATCATCTCTACAGCCTATCGGACCTTTTTCAAGATCAAAAGCATATTATCTGCCCACTTTGCATCCTAAACTTTCCCAATATAATGGGAACTAACATTTTCTTCCATATAAAGCCTCAAACGGGGCCATTCCAATTCGTATGCAAATTCTGAATACGCTAAATTACCAATTCACTTAGTTCTAAAATCCAAAGCACAGGCCCTCAACATGTCTTTCAGAGCTCTATTCACTCATTTTATCTGTTCATTCGTTTGTGGGTGTGCTGCTGCACTGAATTTTAATGTTGTCCTGTATCTCTGCTGTAACTTAGTCCAAAACTTAGAAGTAAATCTAGGATCTTAGTCTGACATAATACTAAAGGGTTCTCCACGAAGTCTGATTACTTCCTCCATATAGATTTTACTTAACTTCTCTAGAGAATCCTATTGATTGATATGGATGAAATGGGTAGACTTAGTCAATCGATCCACTATCACCCATATAATATCTCACTGTCCTACAACCATTGGTAATCTTATAATGAAATTCATAGTAATTTCATCACATTTCCATGATAGAGTTGGGTAATAGCGGCAATACTCTTCAGGTCGTTGCTGATCGGTTTTCACTTGCTGACAAGTTAAATATCGAGTTACAAAATTCGAGACATCTTTTTTCATACCAATCCACTAATAATACTGTTTTAACTCCTAATATATCTTTATGGCTCCTGGATGGATAGTATTCTTACATCAAAGTGTCTTCATTAAAACATCTTGTCACATCGCAGACTGTTTCAAGATACAATATCGATCTCGATAATTGATTCCATCACTGGCAATATTAGAACAGGAGCAGAATTTAATCCTTCTCTTGATTTCTGGAAATTTCTCTCACACTTCATAGTCCCAACACAAGGAACTTCTTTTTGGGTGGGTCGAGTCTAGTCAAAGATGAAACTATCTTAGAAAGTTCCCTCAACAAATATTCGATAATATCCTACCAATCTTAAGGAACTTTAGATTTCGGTCGGAGTCTCGAGACATTTCCAATTTGGCACAGCTTCAACTTTTGCAAGATCTACTATAATCCTGTCCTTGTATCACATGTCCCAAGAATACTACTTCTTGCAACTAAAACTCACACTTAGTGAATTTTGCATATAATTTGGTTTCTCTTAACTTCCCTAATATTTTTCGAAGATGCTGCCTATGTTCTTGGGGATTTTTAAAGTATACTGGCATGTTATCTATGAATATGACCACAAAATTGTCAAAGTATGGCTAGAATGTTCAGTGCATTAAGTCCATAAAATAGCAGGGGCGTTAGTAACACTAAAAGACATCACCACAAACTCAAAATGCCCACACCGAGTGTTAAATGCCATTTTCGGTATATCTTCTTCTCGAATCCAGACCTGGTAATATCCTTGCCTCAAGTCTAAATTGGAGAAACATCCAGCTCCTTGCAACTGATGAAATAGTTCATCAATCATGGCAACGGTTATTTATTCTTAAACATTACTACATTCAATCCTCGATAATCTACACACATCCACAATGACCCATCTATCTTCTTAACTAATAATACGGGTAATCCCCTATGGTAAAGCACTTGGTTGGATAAACCCTTGCTTTATTAATTCCTATAGTTATTTTTTGAGCTCTTGCAATTCTGTAGGTGCTATCTTATAAGGGGTCTTTGAAATTAGTTCTGCCGATGGCACTAACTTAATAGAAAACTCTACTTCTCTCTCTGGCGGTAACTCCTTCAATTCTGCTGAAAAAACATTTAAATACTCATTCACAACAAGAACATCTTCGGGTTTCTTAACCTCTCCTGGCTTATTTATTACATAAGCCAAATATTCTGTGCACCATTTCCTCATTATCTTCCGGGCCTTAAGTCCCGATACAAAAGTATTACTTTTCCTTCCAGCCTCACCTACAAATTCCAATATAGGTTTCCTAGGCCAATGAAAATGTACTACTTTATGTCTACAATCAATTTGAGTATGATGCTGAGACAGCCAATCCATACCCAAGATAGCATCATAATCCTCTATAGGTAAACATATCAAATCTCCTTCCAATACTTCATGTCTTATCAAGAGCCTACAGATGCTATGTATTTTCTCACTATTCATTTGCTTTCCCAATGGGGCACTAGTAATCATTTTATATGAAATTTCTTCCCATTTTTATTCTCGTAGAATCGAGAAATGAAATGGCAACAAAGGAATGCAAAGAACCAGGCTCTGATACCAATTGTAACGCTCCTACTAAAGACAACAACATAAGCATATCAACACTGGGTGTCGCCCCATCCAGTTTCCCGGACAAAGGGGTCTTTATAATGGAAACAACAGAGTAAATACATATATAAAGTCCAGACTCAATAATATCCCACACTGATAGCCACACATATACATACATCAGCGAATTTTTAGCATGCCGTCTCTATTTATAACAGAATACAGTATATAATTAAAAGGAAAGCTATCCGAACCTAAACTGCCGACTCTGTGGTATCGTCCTTCTATCCGTAGGTCCGTTCAGCTTTGGATCCTATAAAAGGTAAGATAAAAGACACGCGTGAGTGACGAATCACCCAGTGAGTCCCTTATGTGCTAGTGCTTTATGAAAGAATAGGATACACAAAACTTTTGTGGAATAGCATATCATTTGTTTACTGGAAACCATTCCAAAACTCTCTAAAGAAGAGTTTATCTAAAACTCAATTATTTTTGAAAAACTGTCTTTCAAAACATTACCCCAATTTCCAAATCACAGGCACTTCTCCAACAAAAGGTCGGCCTGTATGCAAATCTCACAAGGCTTCACCTTCGGCAACACGATCTTATTATGCCAGGGACTTTGCCTTACAGCACCCAACCATATATTGCCAAATAAGTACACCAAATTTCACGTGTCATCGTACTGAAATCGCAGTCTCCAATATTCAATCCGTGCATCACCAGATAAGCACACCAACTTGCACGTGTCATCGTACTGAGACTGCAGCCTCCAGTACTCAATCCATGCATCACTGTGAAGTCTTTTACTTGCTGCCGTAAGCCAAGGGTCCTAATCTTGACGTCAATTACCATCGAGGCAGCAAGGGGGTTAGAACAATGCTAGGTATCTAGCCCAACCCGTGAATAATCCAAATTACAAAGTGCACCCATTGTACGACAATTGCCAGGCTTTAGACGGCTAGACAGGATGACTCATTTCAATGTCCTGTCACCCTGTTTGGAGTAAGACAATTCCCAGAATTGATCGGGTCACTTGGGGTCGTCTATCTCTAACATGAGCTAGTATAAAAATCAAAGTCCTTGCTGAGTACTCAACATTAATAATACTAACCCCGTCTAACTGATCAGGCCAAAGGGCTATCTGATCATGCATAATTTTCAAATCAAAATATTTTTGGGGGCAAAACAACACTTTTCAGAATTTGATCCCACTGACTCGCAAGTCAAATTGCCATTTACATAGACTCTATAGTGCCAATCAATTCATTTCATGGCACACCAGGCTAATAAAATAATTCCAGGGATTAAAAGACTGTTTTCCAAAAGTCGATCTCATCACAAGAGATCATTTTCTAAAATCATGTTGAAATATGATAAAGAGTTCTATTTGCACATCAAAACATGTTTCCAAGAGTATTCGGGTCGTTTTTCCCGTACTCGATCACAAAAGGCATTTCCAACAGTATTCAGGTCATTTTACCCATAACCGATTCCAAAAGACTTTTTGAGGGTATTCAGGTCATTTTACCCTTACCTGATTTGAAAAGTATTCACAAAAGTTTCAATAAGGATATTTTGGTCATTTACCGTATACCTGATTCCAAAAGTTTTCATAAACGTTCCAATAAGGACATTTGAATCATTTTTTAAATACTCGATTTCAAAAGGAACTCATTTCAAGAAATCTATAATTCTAATCCCAAAAGAGGATCAAATTCAAAGTTTCCTAACATATTTCCATAAAATGTTCCAATAAGGGCATTCCAGTCAATTTATGAATACCCGATTCTAAAAGTTTTCTATTTTTTGAAAATCCTAAAGATTTAATCCAAAAAGGACTAGATTCATAAAATTCATGCTTTAATTATATTGAGCCCAAAATGGCAAAAAATAATTCTTGCTCAGATAAACTTTAAACAAATTCAGGGACTTCCAAAATGGTATAAACTTAGCATTTCATGAAAAGGTGAAGCACACTAGCTTTCAAAAGGTTTTAGAAATCAAAGGGACACACTTAGTGTCGTAAGTAACCCTTTCCGTTTATGACCGTTTAATCATTGTCTCTATCGTTTTTGACGTTTTGTTGGCTGTTTATCGCTAAACCTATAGCAAACATCATTTTCGGGTCAATTAGTGTTCTGCCAAAAAATAGCCAACGGTTGGCCGACGTGCCCGACGGGTAGCCGACATCCAACCGAAGTTTAGCCGACGGGGCCGACGGTTTAGGAAAACGTTAAACCTTTGTTCACATTGTTTTTCGTTGTTTGTTTGATTCTTTCGTTTCTCTTTTTCCACATCCTTTCTCCCTTCATAAACAAGGGATTCACTTTATCTTTCCCTTTAATTTCAACCAAAATGACACAATTACTTATACTTAGGTTCGTCCACGTTCTTAAGCAAAATTCTGGAATTTTGCTGCTTTGACACCTGATTTTGTTTTGGACATAACTTTCAGTTCACAACTCCAATTTGGCTCCATGATATATTGAAACGACCATAAGACTCTAAAATTTAATTCTATGTAATCCCTTCTCATAATACTAGTCCTCATGATATATTAATAGGCAAAAACAGCCCAAGTAGTTTTGTCTCAATTTCACTATTCATGCGTTCCTTTATTTCCCTTTAGCCTTTAGCACCTTGGAACCATTAATTCACCCAATTTTCCTCCAAATCACCTTTAATTCTGTGATTTCTAGATCTCACTAGTTCACAAAGGTCATATTTGTTCAACATAATTTATTTTTCCTAATTAAGGGCTAGTGTAATTCATGTTTCCTACCAAGTCACTACTGAGTAACTTCCATTTTTACTTTACTTTGATCACTAGTTTCCCAACTGAAATTAAGCCTTTAAGCTACCATAATT
This sequence comes from Voacanga thouarsii, assembly GCA_026120185.1. Classification (NCBI taxonomy): domain Eukaryota; kingdom Viridiplantae; phylum Streptophyta; class Magnoliopsida; order Gentianales; family Apocynaceae; genus Voacanga; species Voacanga thouarsii. The sequence goes on from JANUWF010000328.1 coordinate 1,978,720, forward strand.
ATTCAGTTCTTCTTCACATAAAACATCATTCAAAGACCCTTAGGCAGTTGATGAGACTCCGATTTATCATGGAGGTCAAGATCAAGGAGGGGGAGGCCTGGCCGTGCAAAGGGCAAAGACCAATGACAAGATCTAGGGCCAAGAATCTTCAAAATGATTTTCAATTACTAATAAAACCATGCTTGAGGATGGAAAAGGGTTGGAAGGTTAAGAAAGCTAGCCAATAGTTCATTTTGATGACTATTCAAGAAAGACCCCAACAAGAACTCAAGCCGGCATTAAAGACAGACGAAATTTGACCGAAATGGGGCCTTCCAGTGGATGGCCGGCGCCGGCCCCAAGCAGCCGAACTGGAGCCAGCTTCAACCTGCGCAACAAGGCTTGGAACCAGTGCGCAACCGGCGCCGACTGTAGAAGCCCTAGTCGGCGATGGCTCCATCCTAGGCTACCGACTGCTGCCCTACGTTTTTGATATTTTCTCCGATTTTACTCCATTTGAAATGTTTGTAAAGACTTATTAAGACCTTAAATTGTATTAGAACCTCAGGGATTACTTAGCTAGGGTTAGGGTAGTATAAATACAACCTTTAGTGATTTGAAAAGACAATTCACACTTTTTATTCAAATTTGAAGAGAGAGTCTTGAGAGGCCCTAGCCTCCTTGTTCATCTTGTTCAAGAGCATGCTTAAGGGTTAGTCCTCCTTATGAATGAGTCTGTAAATCTTTTGAATAATCCAATGTGGTTTCTTTTAATGGGTCTTAGTTGCTTTGTTATTCTAAGGTTTGTTTGAATTCCATTATTTGGTGCCTATTTTATCTATTCTTTTGTTCTTGTTTGCCTTTGTTGCTTCAAGGATATTGGGGTGAGATTATGGTAGAACTTTCTACTATTCTTGAAGGTCTTTGAAGCCTAGTTTTTCAAGGGTTTGATAGAGGGTAGGTTGTTAGTTTCATTTTTTCCTTTTTGTCTCAAGAAAAATCTCTATTTTGGGTCCCATTGATTGAGCTGAACTCATAGCCAAATAAACCACCCACAACACCAAGAAAAAGCCCACTCAAGATCATATCAAAGAGTTTGGTATCAGAGCAAGGAAAGCTTTGGTTCCAATCAATGCTTAGAAGCAAGAAAAGGAGCACTACAAAGTCGAAGAAAAAGAAAATAGTGAAATCCCGTAACTTAAAAACATTCTCCAAAAAGGTCATGAAATTTTTGTTATACCTTGATTTTTCTTTGGGAAAATTACTTCTTGATGTTAATATAATCCTTGGGAACAAATTTTTCTTGTATTTGTGGTGAAAATTTGCTTGAATATGGGTGAAAATGTTGGTTGTTCTTAAGTGACGGGATTGCAGCCAAAGTATTTGATAAATGTTCCATGAGAATGCTTTTGGCTATAGTTGGGAACTTTGATTCTTAATTTTTATTCTTTGGGATTTTGGGACTTACTATATCACTCTATTGTTGAATTCCATGCTCACTAAACTCAACTTTACTAGTGCACACTTGTGATCATTTTGTCCTTTATAATCCTAGTTCTAGTTGTTCTTGTTTCTTTGTTCTTGATAACTCTTATTTGTTTGTTGTTTAGAAGTGTTTCTTTGTGCGTCAAATGTTTGTTCTTGTGTTGATTGAGTCCACATTTCTTGAAATTCTTGATTAAAACTTGATTGCTTGAGGTGCCCAATAATTGTTTATTGAAATTCCCCTAAAACCCCCCTAATTGGAAAAATCCATTGATTTGTGTGATTCACTAAGTTGTACTAAATCTTTAGCTATTAGGGAGAATTAAGATTGAATAAGAAGGCTTGAGTATTGAAAAAAAGGCAAGAGGGTGAGACTATTACTAAAAGAGCTTAAGAGAGCAAACACGAGGGTGGAGTGACTAACCTTTGAGAGCTAACACGCAAGGAAGCAAAGTGAGGATCTATTTTTCTTTCTAATCTCTTTTGTTTTGAATGTATAAATGAATAAATATTCCACCACCATAGCCTATGACCAAGAGATCTCTAGGCCTAACCCAAGTGGACCTAGTAGGTTTCAAGAAGAACAAATTAATGTTAGGGTTTTGCGTGATGATTTGCAAGCTATGATGAGGACTATGCAAAATGAGTTTCAAAACATGACAAGGGAATTGATAAATATATTGAGCAATCTTTTACTATCGCACAAAGGAGAGGCCAAGAGCGATTTGAAGTACCTAACCCTAAGATGAGGGATGGTGATGCTCATACTCTTCTGTTAAATGCCCGACAAGGGGAAGAGTGGGATGGGCACTCTATTAGGGGATTCCAACAAGCTCCTATGAGAGGGGAAAGACATGGTATGAGAGGCAGACGAGGTAGAGGTCAAGAAAGGAATGGTGGGAACAACCTAAGGGGGTTAGAAAGAGAGTTTGAGGGAGTTAATGAATGGTATGAGAGGGAATAAGTTGAAGCCTTTGGGGGACACAATAAAGGATAGGGCAATAGAGGAGATAGGAGAGAAGGAAATGGTGAGGAGAAGGAGTTGAACCACATCAAATTGAAAGTGCCCATATTCTATGGCAAGAGTGACCCTAAAGCATATTTCAAGTGGGAAAGCAAGATGGAGATCTTCTTAGAAAGTTATACCTATAGTGAGAGGTCAAATGTGAGGTTGGCTATTTTGGGATTTTAGGAGTATGCTTTGGTTTTGTGGGAGTAAGTTAGTGCAAAAAGGAGACAAATGGGAGTAGAAATTGTGGCTAGTTGGAATTTATTAAAAGATATGATGAGGACAAGGTTTATACCACACCGTTACTACAATAATCTTTACCAAAGGCTCCAACCATTCAAGTAAGGGAACAAGAGTATGGAAGATTACAATAAAGAGATAGAAGTAATGTTGATGATAGCTCAAATCAATGAGGATCCTAGAGCAACAAGGGCAAGGTTCTTGGGAGGATTAAATAGGGAAGTTGCCAATTTGGTAGAATTGCACCCCTATGAATGATTGGAGGATATGGTACATGCCACTATGAAGATTGAGAGGTAATTAAAATGGAGGGCATTTACTAGACCACCACTTTCAAACCCCAACACTACTAGTAAGATGCCAATTAAGAAGGATGAAGCCCCTAAGCCATTCCAAAGGGACTTCAACAAACCTAGGGAAGCTTGGAAACCTAGAGAGGATTGGAAGCCTAAGGAGGATTGGAACCCTAGGGAAGGTTGGAACAAAGACAAGGGAAAAGCCATGGAGAGGCCATAAAAGAATAGGGATATCAAGTGTTTTAAGTGCCTTGGATATGGATACACTTCCCATGAGTGTCCAAGAAAGAGAACGATGCATACTAATCCCTATGGTAAGGTTTCTACTGGCAAAGAAGAAGAGGGAGAAAGGTACCAGGGAGACAAAGAGGGAAATGGGGATGAGAAAAGTGATGAAGGGTAAGTTGTTGGTCAAGAATACTCTTTGGTGGGAGTCACAAGAAGGTTATTAAATTCACATGCCATTAACGATCAAGATCACTAATAAAGAGAGAACATTTTCTACACTAGGTGTCTAATCAACAAGACCCCTTGTAGTGTCATTGTGGATAGTGGAAGTTGCACTAATGTGATTAGTGCAAACTTAGTTGAAGAATTAGACATGAAATGGATTAAACACTCCAAGCCTTACAAATTGCAATGGTTGAACGATAGTGGGGAATTGAGAGTAAACAAACAAGTTTTGCTGTATTTTGAGATGGAAAAATATAAGGATGATGTGCTATGTGATGTGGTACCCATTCAAGAGGGCCATTTGCTCTTAGGGAGACCTTGGCAATACGATAGGCATGTAAAGCATGATAGGAGGAAGAATATTTATTCCCTACTCAAGGAGGGAACTAAGTTTACCCTCACCCCCATGGCTCATAGTGAGGTGAACAAAGATCAAAGAATCATGAAGGAGGAAGAAAAGAAGAAGGGAGCGCAAGATGTCAAACAAAAATAAGAAGTTGAGAGGAAAGAACAAGAGAGGAAAGAAAAAGAGTTTAGAGAGAGGATGAACAAACAAATACCTTTGATGATCAAGGGTAGGAGTGAGCAAGGATAAGAGAGGGGAGGTAAAAGAAGAGTGAATTATTTAGCAAAAGAAAGTGAGGTAATTGAGACTATTGAAGCTAAGGAACCGGTTATTCTGCTTTTATGCAAATGTTCTTATGTTTCTACTAATAATTCTACATTGTCTTTGTCTAATGAAATTGCAGCTATTCTTAAAAAATTTGAAGATGTTTTTCCAAAGGAGGTGGTCAACCGAACACTTACTCAACTCTTGCGGACTATAAGTAAAAAGAACTTGAAAAATTGGGAGGAATGCTTGCCACACATTGAGTTTGCTTACAATAGGGCTATTCACTCTACCACTTCTTATTTTCCTTTTGAAATTATATATGGTTTTAATCCTCTAATTTTTTTAGATTTGGTTCCTTTGCTTATAGGTGAACGGATGAACCTCGATGGAGCTAAGAAGGCAGAAATGGTGAAGGCACTCCATGAGATCACCCATAAATGTAATCAAGGAAGGAAAAGAGTCTCATTTGACCAGGGCGATTGGGTATAGGTGCACCTTTGCAAGGAGAGATTTCCCACTCAACGACGGAGCAAACTAGATCCAAAGGGGGATTGTCCATTTCAAGTTCTCGCCAAAGTTGGAGATAACACTTATATGATAGATTTACTTGATGAGTATCATGTTAGTGCTACTTTCAATGTTAGTGACCTCTCTCCATTTGATGTAGTGATGGTAATGATTCGGAGACAAATCTTTTTTAAGGAGGGTGAGATGATGAGATTCCGCTTCATCATGGAGGTCAAGATCAAGGAGGGGGAAGCATGGTCGTGCAAGGGCAAGGACTAATGACAAGATCTAGGGCTAAGAAGCTTCAAGATGATTTTTAATTACTCATAAAACCATGCTTAAGGATGAAAGAGGGTTGGAAGGTTGAGGCAGTTAGCCAAGAGTTTATTTTGATGACTATCCAAGAAGGATCCCAATAAGAACTCAAGCCGGAATCAAAGACAGACGAAATTTGACCGAAAGGGGGCCTTCCAGTAGATGGCCGGCGCCAGCCCCAAGTAGCCAAACCGGTTCCAGCTTCAACCTGCGCAACAAGGCTCGAAAGTAGTGCGCAACCGGTGACGGCTCCATCCTGGGCAGCCGACTGTTGCCCCGCGTTTTTTTATCTTTTCTTCCATTTTACTCCATTTCAAATGTTTGTAAAGACTTATTAAGACCCTAAATTGTATTAGATCCTCAGGGATTACTTAGCTAGGGTTAGGGTAGTATAAACACAACCTTTAGTGATTTGACAAGAAAATTCACACTTTTTATTCAAATTTGAAGAGAGAGTCTTGAGAGGCCTAGCCTCCTTATTCATCTTGTTCAAGACCATGCTTAAGGGTTAGTTCTTCTTATGAATGAGTCTATAAATCTTTTGGATAATCCAATGTAGTTCCTTTGAATGGGTCTTAGTTACTTTGTTCTTTTAAGGTTTGTTTGAATTTCATTATTTGGATGCCTATTTTCTCTATTCTTTTGTTCTTGTTTTCCTTTGTTACTTCAAGGATATTGGGGTGAGATTATAGTAGAAATTTCCACTATTCTTGAGGGTCTTTGAAGCCTAGTTCTTCAAGGATTTGATAGAGGGTAGCTTGTTAGTTTCATTTTCTCCTTTTTGTCTCAAGAAAAATCTCTGTTTTGGGTCCCATTGATTGAGCGGAACTCATAGCCAAGTAAACCACCCACAATACTAAGAAAAAGTCCACTTAAGATCATATCAGCAGCCGACACATATACTACCATATATAAAGTTCATACACAAAAGTTCACAAACCCTAGCTTTGATCCAAAATCGAGACATGAAAGTCATGTTTTTATGTTAAATTTCACATCATCACAATCATCATTCACCCAACAACTTTAATTCAAGTAAGATGGGGTTTTACCTTTTTTTAGAGCTTTTTGGTGTGATTTTCTCCAAAAACACCAAGAACACACACACACACACACACACTTATTTCTTTCTCTCTCATTTCTCTTTTTCTCTTGGTTTTTCTCAACATTTTCTTTCTTATTTTCCCTTGTTTTTCTTTCTCCAAGGATGGACGAAAATATAGCTGTAAATCAGCCTCTTCACTACCATTCTTTGCCTAGAAATATTAATTTAATTAAACATATGGTGGTTACAACATAGGTGTGTTTCAATAGAAACTTTACACACACTTTGTTTTCTGCACAAAAATTCCCTTATTTCTCCTTGCATGGCCAACAAAATTCTTGGCCAATTTCTAGCCATTCATTCATCTTCTCTTGGTCTAAATATTAGCCAATTATATTGCTTAAGACCTTAATCAAGGGGTCACACAAATGATGTGTTCCAGTTACAAAATTTCACATCATTCCTCATTTATTTTGCAATCCTTTAATTCCATGTGTCTTGCATGAACTCTTCTTGCAACCTCTCTTAAATTGACACATGTCCATGGGCTACCACTCAAAAAAATGCCACATGCCCCATTTTTAACCGTGATATCCCATTTTCTTCAGAAATGACCAAAATAGGGTCTGTAATGGAAAAATATTTTATTTCACCATTCAACTCTAAAAATTCTACTGAATCCATTGGTAATACTTAAATTCTTCAATTCCTTTTCTACTCGGTCAAATTTACCATCAAAGTCGTGCCGCAGTTAAAATGATGAAAATGCCCCTGATACCTCAGGTAGCATAGTTCACACCAAAACGGGTATTTCACCGCACTGACCAATTTCTTTTTTCAGAGTATCCTTAAATTGTTATTTTGTTTATAATAATAGGCTTCAAAAAATTTAGGGTATGGGTAGAAAAAATCCAATAATTACATCCAAGTCCCGACAAAATATTATTCCACCAAAATATTTGTCTCATTACACCGATCAACTTTTGTTCTGCACATCGGTACAAATTCTTATCCTATTACAAATAGTAGCCAATTGAAATTAGAAAGGTGGGGTATTACAGGTGTGGTCGGAAAGAGGATATGTTGCTGTTCCTTTTGGAAGTAAAAGAAGAAACCGAGAAAGATAATGTATGCTTGTTTAAAGGAAAAATAATAGGAGGTTTGGTAGAGTTTGATTTCTCAAACAAATGCACCTCCAACAACCAAATATTTGTATTCTAGAATTTTGAAAGGCTCCTAGGTCCTAGCCTTTCTTCTAGCTTCGAACAAGCTAACTCAGGCATACACAAGATGGAGTGGAGAAGTAAATGGGCGACTGCCTTCACGTAAAATAATTTCTAGCAAATCTTGGATACTCAATTTCAAAGCTAAGCGTTTCTTGGAGGAATTTTAGGTAGTTCAAATTTAAACTCTTAAAATTTCTCCATAAAAAATTTAAACTTTCAGGAAAGTAGCTTCCCCACCAGTAGTGTCTGGCCAGTCAAGTAGTAATAACTGAACACTATATACTTTTAAAAGAATTTTTTTTTTATAGTTTTAAGACAAGGAGAGCAAGAATAAGGAATTCAAAATGCCAATTTAAACCTTGTCAAGACATTATTCCTACGCCTTAGAATTTCAAAAACATTCAAATGCTGTTTATGGAAAGGGTACCTGTCCAAGGAGGAAAATGAGAAGAAAACTAAAATAATTTTTGTTGAAAATGGGATTTGAACTTAAGTTGATAAGAAACCAACTCTAAACTCTAACTAGTAAACCATAACTCTTGTGTCCATTTCATTCTCAAACAATTCTCTTCACTCTATTCCCTAAAACTAACTCTTTGCTTCTACTATCATTATCATAATTTAAAACCTTCATAACACAAAATAAAATTACTGAATAGCACAAATACCTAAAAAAATCACAAGTATTCAAAATAAAACACATATAAATGCATACAGAATCTCATATGCTCATATGATATGCTATGCAATGCATGCTTTCCCTTAATTCCAAGGTGGTTTTAGGTGGGGTTTTATATTCTCCCATAAAAGAATTTTGTGCCGAAATTCGTGGCTTCATGCCTCTAGAACAAATAGGATACAATAGTCGGTGCTTCCCACTTCCACTCAGGGAAGGGTAATGATTGTAATAGTCTAACAGATTTCTTATCCTTCGCCTTAACATTTTGACAAGTTAAGTTGCGTAACACATATTGCATAAAATCTTTCTTCAGGCCAGGCCACCAAAATGCTTTATTCAGATCCTGATACATTTTCACCTCTCCTGGATGAATGGCATACATGCTTTTATGTGCTTCTCCCAATATCCTTTTTTTTTTTTTTCTCTTGATTATTTGGTACATACATTTGATCCCGAAAGTATAGTATTTTTTACTCTCTTTTTTTTCTTTCTTTTTTTTTTTTGAAATACTTACTTCCCTTAGAAACCTTCTTGTTCTTGAAGGTTTGAAATTCTAATTTGTCTTGCTAAACTTTGATGATCTCTTGCTTCAAGTTTGGCATTAATCTCAAGTTACTTGTGCAAATTCTTCCTTCTTGTACCTCTACTCTTTGCACCAATAACTCCTGAGCTGATTGAATTTGATGCTTAAATTTTGGTTGTATAAAAATCATCAAATTCAAATCCATCCCTTAGTCAAGTTTTAATTAAAACATTAATCCCAAATACACATACGAGCAAGTATACTCATTGCAAGCATAATATAGGGAATTAACGAGTATCAATTCTCAAAGAAATAAGTACACACTAATCACTTTTAATTCATTATTTAACCGACCTAATAAAATGATAAGATAATAAAAATAAAAATAAAGAAAAATATATACAACCCAAGGATGGAAGAATATGTAATTTAGACAATTACTCTTGAAAACATGACAATGAATCAGTTAGTAAATGTCACAATCAATTATTATCTTGGTCTCATGAATGACTTAATATAGGCCCACTTCATTTGCAATCCATGGAATCACTATCTTTTAGTTAAATTAGTGAACATATTCTGTCTCAACAAACTTACCCAAACGATACAATAAAACCAATCCTCATATAAACCCCTATATTCTAGGTTACTTAAAATATGAAATTAGTTAATGAATCCATATTCTAGTAATCATCAACTAACCTTTGATTACCTAAGTTCTTAATAATTAATTCCATTTTCAAGAAGTTAAGAGATAACAAATATGAAATTAATTAATTAAAGTCATTACCAACCCATTTTCAAGCAACTTAAGAACAAAAATAAAAAACCAACTCTATAATAAAAACAAGTAATCATATACCATGGAAAGTAATTAATAAATCAAAGAACTAAATTAATTCAAAATCATAAATTCAAAAATAATATCTAAATACAATTAAAGAATTAAACTCATCATTGTTCAAGAAAAAGAAAATAAAGGAAAGAGATAAATACTCATAGACAAGTCTTTCAATTTCTAATGAAAACTTCTTCAAAATCAATGCTCTTTGAATTATTTCTCTAGAGAAAGTATTGGTGGTGCACTCTAAAATGTTTTCTAAGTCTACACATTGTGCACACACTTTATTCCTACATAAATAGCCTTTATTTATAGATTAAAAGTTTCCTAAAAATTCAACACCAAAAATAAGTAGTTGCCTAATAGAATTCCAAATAAAAATAAAGAAGGCCACAAGTCAATTTGTGAAAGAATTGGCAAGTTCTGTTTAATCGTTTTGCACTGGAGAACATTCCTGTTGAAGCCTAATTATTCCTTGTCAAAGCTGTTGAAAAATATAAGTCGGATTGCACTACTATTGAATTTGGCTCACCCGAGCCGCAAGAACCAAGCCACCAAGCTGCTTATTTTCTACCGAGTCGAGCTTCTCCTTTTGTTGTCTTTTCGTTGAGCTAAGAGCTTTTCTTCCTGAATCGGCTCACCTGAGCTGAATCTCTGAGCTGCCAGCTTTTTCTTGCTGGGTAGCAATTTTGACTTCTTTAACGAGCCGCGGCTTAGCCGAGCTGCGGCTTAGCTTCTTGTGTTGCATCCTCCCCAGGATGTCTTTCGTCCTCCCTAGGATGTGTTTTTGTCCTATTCTTTTTAGCTTTGTTTTGTTTCATGCTTCAATGGCCCACCATGCTATTTATTTTCTTTTTTCCTTTGGTGAAGCCACGAGGCAAGCCACGAAGCCCACAAGGCATCTTTCTATTTCTTTTCTTATTTCCAATTTTTATTTATACTTCATTGTCTTTCCTTTTTTCTTGCTTTGTTGTGCTCTTTTCTAGACTTGGACCAGTGCTAGGTCTGTCTTCTTGACCTGGTGCTGAGTCTAAACGATAAAATTATACAATTTTCCTCCAAATTCACATATTTTTGCATAAAATTATACAAAAATATTTTTATAAGTGAAATATCAAATAGAAAGGAATATGACTAGTTATTGTATAAAAAGTATCTCAAATTAGCCTCAAATAACTAGAAAAATAATGATGATTTTTGGCCCCTATCAAATACCTCCACACTTGAATCTTTGCTTATCCCTAAGCAAAGTACAAAACAAAGAACATAAAACAATTTATTTCTTCTCACATTCATCTATAACAAAGCCACAATTTCTTTTCCAACATTAGATAAAAATATTTCATTCATTCATCTCTTTAAAATGTTTTGTAAACTCATGCATTAAATCGAATATACTAATGTAACACCCCTACTAGAGAAAACAGCGGAAGCATATCAACAACGGGTGTCGCCCCGTCTAGTTTCCAGGATAAGGGGTCTTTATAACGGAAATAACAAAGTAAATACATATATAAGGTCCAAAGTCAACAACATCATACACTAATGGTCATACATATACAAATATAAGAGAATCTCATACATGCCATCTCTATCTATAATAGAATATAGTACATGATCAAAAGGGAAGCTATCCAGACTTAAACCGCTGACTTTGTGGTATCGTTCTTCTATCTATAAGTCTGCTCAGTTTTGGATCCTACAAAAGGTAAGATAAAAGACACGTGTGAGTGACGAATTATCCAGTGAGTCCCGTGTGTGCTAGTGCTTTATGAAGAATAGGGTACATAAAACTTTTGTGGAATAGCATATCATTTATTCACTGGAAACAATTTTAAAACTTTCTAAAGAAAAGTTTATTAAGAATTTAATCATTTTTGGAAAACTTTATTTCAGACCTTAAATCATTGCCCCAGTTTTCAAATCACAGGTATTTCTTCAACAGAAGGTCGCTTTATATGCAAGTGCTGTAGTACTTGCCTTTGGTGCCACGTATTATTGTACTGAGACCGCCGCCTCCAGTACTAAACCATGCGTCGCAGGAATAAGTACACTGCAGCATACTTCGACTTAGGTATACCGCAGCATACCTAGTGTACCGCAGTACACTTTTGCCAACAAAAGCCAGGTGTCCCAATCCTAACGTCAATCACCATCGAGGCGGCAAGGAGTCAAACGCATCGAGTGTCCCCACTCAGTATCTAGCGAATAACTCAAAATTAAGAAGTGCCCGCAGACGCGGCAATTGCCAGGTGCAAAATGGCTAGTCAGGACGACTTATCTCAATGTCTTGTCAATCCCTATAACTAGGCCAGGTTGCTAGGGCCATCTAATTCTAACATAAGCTAGTACAAAGATCAAAGTCCTCGCTAAATACTCAATGTTGACAATACCAACCCCATCTAACAAATTAGGCCAGCAGGTTATCTAATCCCGCAGGATTTTCAAATCAAAACATTTTTGGGGCAAAATCCTATTTTCAGAACTTGATCCCACTGACTCACAAGTCAGATCATCCTTCATATAGGCTCCACAAGGCCAATGAATACATTCCATAGGTGCATCAGACCAATAAAATAATTTCAGGGATCAAACTGTTATTTTTCAAAAATCAATCTTATATTGAGAGATCATTTTTCAAAACCATGTCAAAAGAGGGCAAAGAGATCTTTTCATACATCAAAATAAGTTTTTAGGAGTATTCGGGTCATTTTTTCTTGTATTCGATCACAAAAGTCATTTCCATAGGTATTTGGGTCATTTTACCCATTCTCGATTTCCAAAAGACTTTCTAACAGTATTCGAGTTATTTTACCCTTACCTGATTCGAAAAGTATTCACAAATGTTCTAATAAGGGTATTTTGGGCATTTACTGAACACCTGATTCCAAAGATTTTCATAAAACATTCCAATAAGGATATTTGGATCATTTTCCAAATACCTGATTCCAAAAAGAACTTATTTCAAGAAATCTAGAATTCTAATCCCAAAAGAGGATTAAATTCAAAGTTTCCAAACACATTTCCAAAACATGTTTCAGTAAGGGCATTTCAGTCAATTTATGAAAACCCGATTCTGAAAATTACCATTTTTCGAAAATCCTAAGCATTTAATCCAAAAAGGACAAAATTCGCAAAATTTATGCTTTAAACATCTATTAAGGTTTCCAAACCAATTATGATGTTTATTCGAGCCCAAAATGGCATAAAATAAATCTTGCTCAGATAAACCTTAAACATATTCAGAGATTTCCAAAACGGTAAAAAATGTAGCATTCCATGGAAAAACAATGCACACTAGGTTTCAAGAGGGTTTTACAAATCCAAGGGACTCACCTCGTGTCCTACGTAACTCTTTCCATTCACGGCCGTTTAGTAACCGTCTCTATCATTTTCAACGTTTTGTTAGCCGTTTACCGCTAAACCTACACCAAACATCGTTTTATGGTCAATTAGTGTTCGGCCAAAAAATAGCCGACGTCCAGTCGACGAGCCCGATGGGTAGCCGATGTCCAACCAATGTTTAGCTGACGGTTAGCTGACAAGACCGACGGTTAAGGAAAACGTTCAATATCCGTTCTTGTCATTTTTTTATCGTTTGTTCGATTCTTTTGTTTTCCTTTTCCCACATCATTTCTCCCTTCATAAACAAGGGGTTCACTTCATATTTCACAATTATTTCATCCAAGATCACACAATTAATCATTCTTAATTTTATTCACATTCTAAGCAAAATTTTGAAATTTTGCTGCTTTGACACATGATTTTGTTTTAGACATAACTTTCAACTCACAACTCTGATTTGGCTCTATGATATACCAAAATGACTGTAAGACTCTTAAATTTAATTATATATTTTCTTTTTTCAAAGTTCTGGTCCCTATTACTCATTACTGGGCCAAAACAGCCCCAGTTGTTTTCTGGATTTTTATCCATTTTCACAACTTCACCTATTTGTGCTTCTTGATTCATAACACCTATATAACCCTTAGTTCACTTAATTTCCCCTCAAACAACCTTAATTCTTCTAGTTTTCAGGTCTAAAAAAGCCACTATGTTCTTGTGCAAATAACATATAATTAACTTCAATGTTAAAAAATAATCACAATCTATTTTCTTTAACGTTTAATCCCCGTTTTTATCCCAACTCTACCATCTTTCTTCTCAATCATGAACCCCCTTTAAATCACCATTCAAATACCCTTATTCACCATACAAAATATAGCCCATGAATCCTTCATCCAACTGGTACACACACTTGCACACACAAAGTCTCACACAGTACATAATAATCATTTTAATCATCACAAATCTCATGTTTTCATGTTATAATTCATATAAAAATGATCACCGTAATGAAATCTACAACTTTGATTCTTGAAGTATAGGATTTTACCTTGTATTTGAGGTGTTCTAGCTTGAATTTACTCCAAGAATCTCCAACGTCTTCAAGAACAATAATTTCTCTCTCTTTTTCCAATTTTTCCTTGATTTTCTCAACTTTTTCTTCCTTATTTCCTCACCCCTTCTTTTTTTTTTTTTTTTTTTTTCTCTCCTCTTCTTCTTATGCTGCCGGTTTTCCCCCCTAAATCCACCGCTATTCTTGGTCAAAATAATGACCAATAGGATTTTACTCAATTAAATGAATGGTGGCTACTTTACACATGTTGCGATCTCGTTTTTTTCATATTTGTCTTAATTATTTTGCAAAGCTTATTTAAGAAGTCTTGCATGCTTGAAAGGGAAAATGTAAAGACTACCATTAAAGCAGCCTAAGTGAGACTTACTATATCCATGTGAATTATGTCCCTTTATTTCTATTCATGAATCATCTTATTATTTGACACTTGTTTTTGGCCACCAATCACAAGAAGCCACACGTCCTATTTTCAACCGCATTTTCCTATTTTCTTCAGAAATAACCAAAATCGGGTCTATAATGGAAACTTATTTTATTTCACCATTCAACTCCAAAAATTTCACTGAATCCATTGGTAACACTTAAAATTTTCAATTCCTTCTCGACCTGGTCAAATTTGTTATCAAAGTCATGGACGCAGTCAAAATGATGAAAATGCCTCCGATACCCCAGGTAGCATAATTCACACCATAACGTGCGTTTCATCGCACTGGTCAATTTCTCTTTTCAGAGTGCCCTAAAGTTCTTATTTTTTTTAAAATAATAATAGCCTTCCAAAAATATAGGGTACGGGTAGAACAAATCCAATAACTACATCCAAGTCCCGACAAAATTTTATTTCACCAAAGTATTCGTCTCATTACACCGATCAACTTTTATTCTGGACATCAATACAAATTCTTATCCTATTACAAATAGTAGCCAATTGAAAGTAAAAATGTGCAGTGTTACATTCTCCCTTCCTTACAAAAAAATTCGTCCTCGTTTTACAAAAAAATCATATTACAAATAGTAGCCATAGTTTTGGATATTTTTTCAACATCTCTGCCTTCGTTTCCCAAGTTGCATCTTGTACAGGATGATGGTTGCACAACACTTTTACAAGTGGGATTTTCTTATTCCGTAGTTCTTTTTCAGTGTACTCCAAAATCTTAATAGGCTTTTCCTCATACTTCAAGCTTGGAGTCATCTCAATGGGTTCTTTATTTAAGATGTGGGTAGGGTCAGCCACATATTTTTGAAGTTGAGAGACGAGGAATACGTCGTGAATTCTTTGAAGCTCTAAGGGTAACTTCAGCTAGTATGCTATTTTCCCAATCTTCTCGACAATATGGAATGGTCCTATGTACCTAGGCGCCAATTTCTTCCCTTGTCCATTAATCCTAATTATCATTGTGGAGTCAACTTCAAGAATATATATTCTCGTTCAACAAATTACAAATCTCTTCTCCGTCGATCTGCATAACTTTTCTATCTACTCTGCGTAGCCTTCATCTTGGTTTTGATCAGCTCCACGGCCTACCGAACCTTTTTGAGATCAAAAGCATCTTGTTCACCCATTTTCCATCCTAAACTTTTCCCATATAACGGGGACTGACATTTCTTTCCATATAAAGCTTCAAACGGGGCCATTCCGATAGTTAATTGATAACTGTTGTTGTAGGCTAATTCAACATATGCTAAATTATCAATTCACTTGGTTCCAAAATCTAGAGCGTAAGCCTGTAACATATCTTCTAAAATCCTATTTGCTCGTTCAGTTTGTCCATCCATTTGTGGGTGTGCTATTGTACTGAACTTTAAGGTTGTCCAGTATTTCTGATGCAACTTAGTCCAAAACATTGTAGTAAATCTGGGATCTTGATCCGATACAATGCTAGAGGATACTCCATGAAGTCTGATTACTTCCTCCATATAGATCTTGCTCAACTTCTCTAAAGAATCCCATTGATTGATAGGGATGAAATGAGCGGACTTAGTCAGACGATCCACTATTACCCATATAGTGTCTCGCTGTCCTACCACTATAGGTAATCTTGTAATGAAGTCTATAGTAATTTCATCCTATTTCCATGATGGAGTTGGTAATGGCTGCAATGATCCTCCAGGCTGTTGTTGATTGGCTTTCACTTGCTGAAAAGTTAAGCACCGAGCTACAAAATCTAAGATATCCTTCTTCATACCAATCCACCAAAAATGCCGTTTCAAGTCCTGATACATCTTTCCGGCTCCTGTATGGATAGTATATTTACTTCGATGTACTTCTCTTAAAATGTCTTGCCTTATCGTCGATTGTTTCGGGATACAATACCGATTTCGGTAATAAATGATTCCATTAATGTCCCTTCGAAACTCATCTTCTCCTTAATTTACCTCTTTTTGCACCAACCTTTGCAACTCTTCATCTTTATCTTGCTCTTCCTTCAACTGTTGTAGGAAGATAGGTTGAATGGAAATATTACTCAGCCTTATTTCTCCATCTACATCAAATGTTTCCAATTTTGGAATTTGTAACATCCAAAGAGTTGATAAATTTCCTTTCCTATTAAGGGCATCTGCTACGGTGTTCATCTTACCAGGATGATACTTGATTGGACACCAAACTTCTTCCAAGAACTCCATCCATTGACGTTGTCTCATATTCAAATCTTTTTTAGTCAAAATATACTTCAAACTTTCGTGATCGGTGAGAACTTCAAAACTCAACTCCATACAAATAATGCCTCCACTTCTTAATTGTAAATACAATAATTGCCAACTATAGGTCTTGCGTAGGATAATTCTCCTAATGGGGTTTCAATTTCGTAGAGATATAGGCTATCACCTTTCTCTCCTGCATTAATACTCCTCCCAATCATTCCTTTGACACATCCGTGTAAACTTCATAAGGTTTACCCATCTTTGGCAATGCCAAAACAGAAGCAGAGCTTAACCTCTTTTTCAGTTCCTAAAAACTTTTCTCACACTTGTCAATCCACACATAGGGAACTTTCTTTTGAGTGAGTCGAGTCAAAGGTGATGATATCTTAGAGAATCCCTCAATAAATCTCCAATAAAACCCTACTAATCCCAGGAAATTTTGAATTTCAGTTGGAGTCTTGAGACGTTTCTAATTTGTCACCACCTCAGCTTTTGCAGGATCTATTGTAATCCTATTCTTGGATATCACATGGGCTAAGAATATTACTTCCTACAACTAAAACTTGTGCTTACTGAATTTTGCATACAATTTGGCCTCCCTTAACTTTCCCAATACTTTCCAAAGGTGCTGTTGATGTTCTTCGGAATCTTTAGAGTACACCAGAATGTCATCTATGAATATAACTATAAAATTATCTGAGTATGGCCAGAATGTTCAGTGCATCAAGTCCATAAAAATAGCAGGGGTATTAGTAACACTAAAAGGCATCACTACAAACTTAAAATGCCCATATCGAGTGTTAAATGTAGTTTTTGGTATATCTTCTTCCCGAATCCGAACTTGGTAATATCTTTACCTCAAGTCTAATTTCAAAAAATATCTAGCTCCTTGTAGCTGGTCAAATAGTTCATCTACTACGGGCAACAGATATTTATTCTTTACCGTTACTATATTCAACCCTCGATAAGCTATACACATTTGCAATGACCCATCTTTCTTCTTGATAAACAATACAGGTGCTCCCCACGGTGAAGTGCTTGGTCGAATAAACCCTTGCTCCATTAATTCCTGTAGTTGTTTCTTGAGCTCCTGTAATTCTGTAGGTGCCATTCTATAAGGGGTCCTTGAAATGGGTTCTGCCAATGGCACTAGGTCAATAGAAAGCTCTACTTCTCTATCCAGCAGTAACTCCTTCAATTTCGCTGGAAAAATATCTAAATATTCATTTACAATAGACACATCTTCAGGCTTCGTAACCTCTCCTGGCTTGTTAATTACATAAGCCAAGTATCTTTTGCACTCTTTCCTAATCATCTTCTGAGCCTTGAGCCTTGATATAAAAGCATTACTTTTCCTTCTAAGCTCACCTACAAATTCTAATACAGGTTTCCCAGGCCGATGGAAATGTACTACCTTATGTCTACAGTTAACTTGAGCATGATGCTGGGATAGCCAATCCATGCCCAAGATAGCATCATAATCCTCTATAGGAAAACATATCAAATCTCTTCCTAATAATTCATCTTCTACTAAAATCTTACAATCCCTATGTATTTTCTCACTATTCATTTGCTTTCCCAATGGAGTATTGACAACCATTTTATATGAAATTTCTTTCACTTTTTATCCCTATAGAATCAAGAAATAAATTGGCAACAAAGGAATGCGTGGAACTGAAATCTACTAATACTTTAGTAGTATGATAAAAAAAATAAGAAGCGTACCTTTCACCACTGCAGCCTGATTGTCCATCTTCTCTAATGCCACTACCTGAGCATTTTCTTGCGATTTAGGAGGTCCAGTTTTGGAGGTAGAAGCTTGCCCTGGGTTTCCTCTTCCAAATCCTGACTTCTGTCCTTGGCTATTGCTTCCAGGTCAGTTCCATCCTCCTATCCTCTATGGGTAAGGGCATTGAAAACTCTTGTGGCCTAACTCTCTGCAATTGAAGTATTTAAAGGAGGGCAGTCCTCCAATTAGGCTAGTCAGGCCTCCCTTTCTTTGCATCTTTCCTTTCTTATACCATCGAGAGCCTCCAGGTATCTTCTGATTCATGCTCCAAAATCCACCTCAATTCCTCTCACTTGCCTGCTCAATGTTAGCCATTTCCGTTCTAGAGGCCATCTTGACTGCAGCGTTGTAACTAGTGGGAGCTATACTAGCTAATACTCTCTTTAGCTCTGGCCGTAAGCCCTTCACAAAACATCTAACCCTATCTTCTTTTGAATGGACAAAAAGTGGGCAATATTTTGATATTCTAGTGAATTCAACAGCATATTATCCCACCATATAACCTCCTTGCCGAATAGCTTGAAATTCATCCTCCTTTCTTTCTACCACACAAATGGGAATAAACTCCTTCTTAAAACTGTCCTTAAAATCTGTCCACTCCCATTCTCATAGATTCATCTCCCTTACCCACCAATTTTGGGTAGGTCCTTTCAACTGGAATGTCGCAAGCTGTACTTTCTTTTTCTTTGAATAATTCAGGGCTACAAAAATCTTTTCCATCAGTTCAATCCAATTTTCTACCTCCTATTCTGAATCAGGTCGCCCTTGAAATTATGGAGAGTAAAATTTCAAAAACCCATCAAGGGCTCCATCCGTTTCGATTTCACTTTACTGACTTTCCTTACTTATACCCTCATTTACCCGAGCACTATCATTTACTCTAGTAGCAGTCTCAGTCAACTGTTAGATTATATCAGCCATCTATTGAAAAGTCTGAAACATGGGGTAGTCCAAAGTAGTAATGTAGGGACCTTTTGCCTGTAGTTCTTCCACCATTGGCTCAGGGTTGTTCGGAGTAACCAGCGATGATCATTCGGAGGTCCGCTTAGGAGGCATCTGTATAGCTCATAAGATATAATAATTTAACATGGCTCAAAAGCAATCATAAATATAGGCGCAGTGTATATAGCAAAACATATATTCGTTCTCATTTATCATAAAGTCAACATAAAATGTGTGTACCACATACACATCATATACACCAGTCAAACAATACATATCATACTATGTATCTACATCTCATCCTCCTACTCATCATCATCACTGTTCGATACGGGAGGTCCTGAGTCAGTCAAAATTATGTAAGACTCGCTACATCAACCTCCTCATCTATATCCGTATCTGGCCGCAGCTAAGCCGATAGCTCTGGGTCCATCGTTCTTAAGCTCCTCAGTTAAAGGTGCCTCTACCTCAGGTATCTCCTGGTCCGCTTCCGCATCAACAACCTCTAAATTCAGTATCTCCTCCTCAAGTACCTTAAGTACATCCCCACCAAACACTTCCTCATCATCCTCAGATAATACTACACCATCGGGATACTATCCTCCTTATCATCATTATCCTGATGATGCGGCTCACCACCATCATCAATCTCATCAGAATCGCCACCCTCCTCCTCATGTGGTGATGATGTCCTCTCGGGAATAGATGTCCCCTCTATACTAAGGTCTCGTGCAAATGGAGTAATGACGGGTACCGCTGAGTCAAACCTACTGCTAGAGAGATGGGATGCATGACGGTGGCCAGGTCTAGGTCTTGTCACAAGAAAATATCCCAGCACACCCGCTCGGAAGATCTTCCTAATCTTTCCCGATTTCTTCACGCCTGAACTTTCACCTATCTCTTTCTTTCCTTCATCACTGTGCTCGTCCATTACGCACTTGCCCTTATCGCTCCTATCTGCCATACCTACACAATAAAAGAGTTCTATCAATTTCTATGACGATACCACAATTTTATAAAATTAAGCTCTGATACCAATTGTAACACCCCTACTAAAGACAACAGTGGAAGCATTTCAACATCGGGTGTTGCCCCGTCCAGTTTCCAGGACAGAGGTTCTTTATAACGGAAACAATAGAGAAAATACATATATAAGGTCTAAACTCAACAAAATCCTACACTGATGGTCACACATATACAGATATTAGAGAATCTCATACATGCCATTTCTATCTATAATAGAATACAGTACATGATCAAAAGGGAAGTTGTCTAAACCTAAACCACTGACTCTATGGTATCGTCCTTCTATTCATAAGTTCGCTCAGCTCTGGATCCTACAAAAGGTAAGATAAAAAACACGCGTGAGTGGCAAATCACCTAATGAGTCCCGTGTGTGCTAGTGCTTTATGAAAAATAGGGTACATAAAACTTTTGTGGAATAGCATATCATTTGTTCACTGGAAACAATTCCAAAACTCTCTAAAGAAAAGTTTATTTAGAACTCAATCATTTTTGAATAACTTTATTTTAGAATTCAAATCATTGCCCTAGTTTTCAAATCACAAGTACTTCTCTAACAGAAGGTCAGCCTGTATGCAAGTCCCGTAGTCCTTACCTTCGGAGCCACGTATCATTGTAATGAGATCGCAGCCTCTAGCACTCAATCATGTGTCACCGAAATAAGTACATTGCAGTGTACTTCTGCTCAGATATACCGCAATATACCTAGTGTACCGTAGTACACTCTTGCCACCATAAGCCAGGGGTTCCAATTCTGACGTCAATCACCATCAAGGCGGCAAGGAGTCAAATACATTGAGTGTCCCCGCCCGGCATCTAGCAAATGACTTAAACGGTTAGCCAAGATGACTCATCTCAATGTCCTGACATCCCATTTGGAGCAAGACAATCTCAAGAACTAAGCTAGGATGCTACGGTCATCTAACTCTAATATAGGCTAGTACAAATATCAAAGTCCTTATTGAGTACTTAACATTAACAATACCAACCTTGTTTGACTGATCAGGCCAACGGATTATCTGATCCCATAGAATTTTCAAATCAAAACATTTTTGGGGCAAAATCACACTTTCCCGAACTTGATCCCACTGACTCGCAAGTCAGATCATCATTCACATAGGCTCTACTGGGCCAATCAATTCATTCCATAGGCGCATCAGGCCAATAAAATAATTTTAGGGATCAAAATGTCATTTTCTAAAAATTAATCTCATATTGAAAGATCATTTTCCAAAACCATGTCAAAACAGGGTAAAGAGTTCTTTTCATACATCAAAATAAGTTTTCAGGAGTATTCGGGTCATTTTCCCGTACTCGATCAAAAAATTCATTTCCAAGAGTATCGGGTCATTTTACCCATACCCGATTTCCAAAAGACTTTCTGTGGGTATTCAGGTCATTTTAACTTTACCCGATTTGAAAAGTATTTACAAAAGTTCCAATAAGTGTTTTTTGATCATTTACCGAACACCCAATTCCAAAGGTTTTCATAAAACATTTCAATAAGGATATTTGGATCATTTTTCAAATACCTGATTCCAAAAGGAACTCATTTCAAGAAATCCAGAATTCTAATCCCAAAAGAGGATTAAATTCAAAGTTTCCAAACATATTTTCAAAACATGTTTCAGTAAGGGCATTTCAGTCAATTTATGAATATCCGATTCCAAAAATTACCATTTTTTGAAAATTCCAAGTATTTAATCCAAAAAGGACTAAATTCACAAAATTCATGCTTTAATCGCCCATTAAGGTTTCCAAGCCAATTATGAAGTTCATTCAAGCCCAAAATGACATAAAACAAATCTTGCTCAAATAAACCTTAAATATATTTAGGGATTTCCAAAACGGTATAAAATATAGCATTTCACGGAAAAACAAAGAACACTAGCTTTCAAGAGAGTTTTAGAAATCCAAGGGACTCACCTCGTGTCCTAAGTAACTCTTCCTATTCATGGTCGTTTAGTCACCATCTCTACTGTTTTCGACGTTCCGTTGGCCATTTACCGGTAAACCTACACCAAAAATCATTTTCGGGTCAATTTGCATTCGGCCGAAAAATATCCAATGGTTAGCCGACGTGCCCGACGGGGAGCCAATGTCTAACCGACGTTTAGCCGACGGTTAAGGAAAACGTTCAATTTCCGTTCTCGTCGTTTTTTCATCGTTTGTTCGATTATTTCGTTTTCATTTTTCCACATCCTTTATCCCTTCATAAACAAGGGGTTCACTTCATATTTCCCAAATTTCACCCAAGATCATACAATTAATCATCCTTAAGTTTACCCACATTCTAAGCAAAATTCTGAAATTTTGCTGCTTTGACACATGATTTTGTTTTGGACATAACTTTCAACTCAAACCTTCGATTTGGCTATACGATATACCAAAATGACTGTAAGACTCTTAAATTTAATTTTCATGGCCATTTTTAGAGTTCTGGTCCTTGTGACTCATTACTAGGTAAAAATAACCCTAGTAGTTTTCTGGATTTTAATCCATTTTCACAAAACAACTTCACCTATTTGTGTTTCTTAATTCATAACACCTATATAACCCTTAGTCCAATTCATTTCCCTTCAAAAAACCTTAATTCTTCCAATTTTAAGGTTTAAAAATGCCACTAAGTTCTTATGCAAATAACATATATTTAACATCAATGTTCAAAAATAATCATAATCCATTTTCTTTAACGTTTAATCTCCATTTTTATCCCAACTCTACCATCTTTCTTCTCGATCATGAACCCCCTTAGTATTAACCCTTTTCAAAGATATAAAGAGAAGTATAGAGAGGGAAGCTCTCAACTCCTGTAAGTTCACTTCTCTTCCCTGATTTCCATGGCTGATATTTAAGTTGACAAGCATGCAAAAGGACTCTACGTTGGTTAGTTTCTTACTGTCTATGTGTTCTTATTGTTATTGGAGTGCCTATTATGTGTTCTTATTGGTATTCCCGGATGGGATTGCTGGGCTATCTGCTAAATAAGTGATATCTGTGCTCTTAATTTTGCTGGTGCATGTGTAATTTTCATCCAGTTTATTGGGTATTGAGTTGGTTAGCTGTTTCTTCTTCATCTTCTACTTGTTATCTCCTCTCAGTCCTCTACCTCTATAACTGCTGGATCCTTGCTGTTAATATCCCAGTATGTGGTGTGAGTATATGTTCCTCCTAGATGACTACTGACTATGTGTAGTGGGTTCTGGTGCTCTTTCTTCCCATCCTGGTCATTCCTTTGTCCCTGGTCTAGCCTTTTCACCTTGATCCTTATATACCTCTTTATATAAGCATTTGATCGCTATATACCTCTATTTCACAGCTAAAACCTGTTCGTAAACCCTTTCCTTTTGGTTTTCTGAGGCGAAATGCAGTCTCTGGTTCTTAGCTGATTTTGAACCTACCTAACCCGCCCCTCCACAGACCAATTACTCTCTCAATCTACCCTCATTTCTAGGTCTGGCAGTAAGCTAGTATACCAAACCCGGGTAAGTTTTATTCTATTTCTTGGAATCAGACTTCTTCCACCATCCCCTTTGGCTCTATCTGGACCTTTCTCATTCTGAGGGCTGGCCCTCATGGTCCTGACTAGAAGTAGGAAATTAGGTTTCATAGAGGGGACCACTTCTGCTACAAAATCACTGGCTGTCTCCCCTAGTAAAAACATGGAGCTACCCAATGAAAACACCCTAATTCCACCCTCCCCTTGGGCATCTATCCAAGCTATCTCAATTGATCTTCAACTTGCCCCTCAATTACCTTTGCAGGCCTGTCCAGTGTCCTCCCTAGTGGGGAACCAATGCCAACCAGACCCAGCTGTACCTTCTGCACCTACTGACTCCTTAGTGGGGAACAACCTTCTGCCTCCACCCAAACCATTGCAGACTACTCAATCTCCTCGGTCCTGGGCCAACATTATGAAAAGAAATCGTGAACAGCAAAATGGAATGCTCCTAAAGCATATCCCTTACTCGGGTAATGTCATTCATTTTGATGAAAGGGACTTCGTGGAACCGACGAGCAAGCTGGGATACTGCCGTGTTGGGATGTTTGCGGGTAAGTTGCCTGGCATGAAAGCTGTAATAGACTTTACAAAACAATGGGGAGTTCAATCCAAAGTGCACTCCCACGCTACTGGATGGCTTATATTTCGATTCCAAACAGATGATGACAGACAGCAGGTTCTTCATAGGGGGCGTTATGCAGTATTTGGGAGCTTTTTGATGCTTAAACTAATGCCATACGACTTTGATTTCTCTTTGGCTGAAGTGAGCATCATGCCTATATGGATCACGTTTCCTGCCTTGCCTTTCGGTTGCTGGAACATGAATGCCTTAAGCAAAATTGCATTAGCTATGGGTATACCGATCATGACGGACATGCTTACTGCTACCTTTAATCGCCTATCCTATGCTAGAGTTCTTGTTGAAGTCGATGTATCCAAGCCACTAGTGAAGACGGTACTAATCGGAATGCCTTCAGGTAAGATCAAACACCAGGCAGTGAAATTTGAGTTTGAGCCTCTGTACTGCTCATGCTGCTGTAAATTTGGCCATGTTACTGAGGCATGTATGGGGGAAAACATGAAGAGAAAGGAACAATAGGTGGCTAACGGGAACGATGGGAATAACAAAGGGTAAAAGGGTAGGACAAGGTCATCAACTAGGCCAATGTCAGCCTCGGTAAGACTGAACAAAAACATGATATCAGTATCCCATGATGGAGCTGGTGAGATTAGTGATATAAATAAAGACAAGGGGAAACAGTCTGCCCTCAATGTGGAGCAGAATATAGATATCCAAGTTCATAGTGGAAATGTTATAGAAGACGTCCCTCCTTATCTAATGGTCTGAGTGACCAACCTTCTCAAACAAGAGGACGATCTAGACTTAGGCAAAGGGGACAGCCTCAGTGGCAGAAAAAATTGAATGCACAACTAAGAATTACACAATCTCTCTCCCCTATACGGTTAGGCGACTGTGATAAGGTGATTCCAGTGACCATGGGGAATACCGGTAAAGTGACTACTCGGGCAACAAAATTTATTTCTTCGGTATGGAAAAAATATGCCCAACAGAGTGTTGACTTGATTAGTGCCCAAGGGGCACTAGTTAGTCCACAATGAGAGTAGCGTGCTGGAATATTTGAGGGTTTAACATGACCCTCAAACAACATGGGGTTTGGAATTTTATTTCGACTCATCATGTTGACGTTATTGGATTATTGGAAACAAAGTTGAATGCTGTTGGGGTGGACAATATTCTACACAAAAAATTCTCTAATTGGTCGGCCTTTCATAACTTGAATGAATCAGAAGGAGCTAGAGTGGTTATCCTATGGAATGATGCTAGGGTGGATGTTCATTTACTTCACTGCACGTCTGAAGCGATCACAGTAAGTATCAGGTGTAAGATTTCCCAGGCTACCTATTCTTTCTCCTTTATCTATGCTTCCAATTCGATTATGGCTAGAAGAATTTTATGGGAGGATATTCTGTCCTTATCTTCATCAATTTCGGGTCCGTGGATTCTTATGGGTTACTTCAATACCTATTTACATATTCAGGACAAACTAGGTGGTTCTGTGACCTCCTCTTATGATATTAGGGACTTTATGTCTCTATGTGCGGACATTGGGCTGGAGGACCTTCCTTATGTCGGATCAAGGTATACTTGGACAAATTCTAGAGTACGGTCCAAACTTGATAGGATTATGGGTAATGATGCATGGTTTCAATGCCGTACACAGGCTTCTGTTGAGTTTCTCCCTATTGGGTACCTGTCTAATCATAGTCATGCTATTTGGTCGGTGGTAGATAACATTGTGAGAATTGCACGTCCATTTAGGTTCCTTAATATTTGGGCTGAACATGATTCATTCCATAATATTGCTCAAGAGGTTTGGAATCAAGAGCTCTTGGGTTTCCACAAGTTCACTTTTTTGTCGATGGTTAAAGATGCTTAAGGGTTACTTGTGAAAGCTAAACAAACAGGAATTCTCTCACCTTTCTGAATGGGTGGAACAGGAGAATCAGGCAGTCCTTAATGCACAACAGCTATTACTTAACAACCCCGCAGATCAAAACCTTATTGGATAATTCAAGGACTGCAAAAGATCAGCTTGGCGATTGGCGGAGGCAGAAATGATGTTTTACCAGCAACTTGCTAAAGGAAGGTATGTAGCTCTCTCTGACAAGAGTACTCGCTACTTCTATAACATTGTCAAACATAATAAAAAGTGGAACTTCATCTCTTCTATCACTATGGAAGATGGTACACTGACCAATAGCCCAATGGCCCTTGCGGATGAATTTGTTAAATATTACCAGAAGCTTCTGGGGTCTAAGGTTGATTGCAGGGGAATCAATGTGGACTTTGTCAGGGCTGGTCCCCTTGTGCCTCATGATATGATGGTGGACTTGGTTAGGGATGTGACTACCCAGGATATTAGATTAGCTCTGTGGGATATTGGGGATTCCAAAGCTCCGGGACTGGATGGTTACTCGGCATTATTTTTCAAGAAGGTGTGGAGTACGGTTGGGCAGAGTCTATGTGATGTAGTTATGGAATTCTTCAGTTCAGGGAAAATTCTTAAACAGATTAATCACTCTATCATCACCCTGGTGCCGAAGAATGGTCATGCTGGTAGGGTGGGTGACTATCGACCAATATCCTGCTGTAATGTGGTTTATAAGATCATATCAAAAATACTGGCGGATAGACTCAAATTGGTGGTCTCTCATCTGGTGGACAGAGCACAATCCGCATTCATTTATGATAGACTCATGATTGATAATATCTTACTAGTTCAAGAACTGCTGCGTATGTATAGCCGTAAAAGAGTTTCTCCAAGATGTACATTGAAAGTGGACCTCAGGAAAGCTTATGACTCTGTCAGCTGGGATTTCTTATTGGACTTACTTACTGAGCTTGGATTCCTCATCTCTTTGTGATATAGATTAAGCAGTGTGTGACCACTACCTTCTTCTCTGTTGCCATCAATGGAAATGTGCATGGCTACTTTACTGGTGCTAAGAGTCTGCGGTAAGGTGATCCTCTCTCTCCTTTGCTGTTTGTTATCTATTTAGAATATTTCTCAAGGGTGGTCAAAGTGTATACACTTGGGACATCATTCAATTACCACCCCAATTGTAAGGACTTAAGGGTTACCCACCTTGCCTTTGCGGACGACCTCATGTTGTTTGCTAGGGGAGACTGTTCTTCTATCCCATCCTCCTTGACTGCCTTGAAGAATTTAAAAGATGCTCAGGTCTTGAAATCAATAAGGATAAATCCAGTATTTATCATGCGGGGATTGCTCTGGATAATCAAGAAGTAATTATGGCAAATACGGGCATTCCTATTGGGGAAATTCTATGTCGCTACCTTGGCCTGCCAATCATGAATGGTAAAATTAGACTAACTTTCTTCAAACCATTGCTTGATCGTATTGGTTCTTTTATTGGGAGATGGTCTACTCGCTCTCTCTCTTTTGCTGGCATCTTCAGTTGATTCAAACTGTGCTTTAAGGGGTCAAATGTTTTTGGCTGTCAATTCTTCCTACTCTATCTACTGTTATTTCTCAGTTGGAAAGGATGGCTCGGGACTTCCTGTGAAATTCAAATAACCATCCGGTTGCCTGGAACAATGTTTGCCTCTCGAAGACTGACGGTGGCCTTGGTTTGAGGAACTTAATAATTTGGAATGGTGGTCTTTTGTCTAGAATCATTTGGGACATACAAGCGGAGAAGCAATCGTTGTGGGTCAAATGGGTAGACCACTACTACTTGAAAGGCAGCTCCATTTGGGAAATTGAAGATCATAAGGAACATTCCCCCTTGTTTAGGAAATTGCTGGCAATAAGAGACATGTTCGTAGAGCGTGAAGGTAACTCTCACTGTGCTACTGATCTTCTTCAGTCATGGGGCAACTGTATTACTTCTTTCACCTCTCTTGCTTATGACTATCTTAGATCTACTTCACAGTCTGTGTATTGGGCCAATACTATATGGAAGCAGGGTTTAACGCCCAAACACTCATTCATTCTTTGGTTATGTGCGAAGGGCAGGCTTAAGACCAAAGATGCACTTGTGTTCAGACTAGATGACTTGACATGTCCTTTGTGTAAGTCTTAGCCTGAAACGATGAATCATTTGTTCTTCAAATGTGCGGTCTCCACTACTATCTGGACAGAAGTGAAAACTTGGTTACGACTTCCACAGTCTTTGAATTCGGCAGTAGCTTGTCTTAGGTGGTATAAGGATGGCAATAGGGGTACCACATGGGTTTCTAAGGCCAAGTCTTCTACTTTGGCGGCCACTTTTTATTACATATGGACTGCCCGTAACAAGACAATTTTCGAGGCAGCCTGGCATCTGGGAGATATAGTGAAGAAAATTAAAACACATGTGTACACTGTAATTTTTGCTGTGTACCTTCATGTTAAGACTAGTTTTGAGACATGTATTGAGATCCTCTAGTTTGTAGTCTCCTCGACTGCAAACTAGTAATTTATGTAAATTCTTCTTGATTAATATTAAACCATTTACATTTGCATCAAAAAAATAATAATAAAATCATGAACCCCCTTTAAATCACCATTGAAATACCATTATTCACCATACAAAATATAACCTATGAATTCTTCATCCAACCAGTACACACAGTTGCACACACAAAGTCTGACATAGTACACAATAATCATTTTAATTATCACAAATCTCACATTTTCATATTATAATTCATATCAAAACGATCACCCTAATGAAATATACAACTTTAATTCTTGAAGCATAGGTTTTTACCTTGTATATGAGGTGTTCTAACTTGAATTTACTCCAAGAATCTCCAACTTCTTCAAGAACAATAGTTTCTCTCTCTTTTTCTAATTTTTTCTTGATTTTCTCAACTTTTTCTTCCTTATTTTCTCTCTCACTTTTTGTTCTCTTCTATTCTTCTTATGCTGCCGGTTCCCCCCCCCCCTAAATCCACCTCCATTCTTGGTCAAAATAATGACCAATATAATTTTACTCAATTAAATGAATGGTGGTTACTTTACACGTGTTGTGATCTCATTTTTTCACATTTTTCTTAATTATTTTGCAAAGTTTATTTAAGAAGTCTTGCATGCATGAATATTTCATGCATCCTCTTATTATTTAACACGTGTCCTTGGCCACCAATCACAAGAATCCACACGTCCCATTTTCAACTGCATTTTCCTATTTTCTTTAAAAATAACCAAAATCGGGTCCATAACGAAAAAATATTTTATTTCACCATTGAACTCCAAAAATTCCACTGAATGTATTGGTAACACTTAAATTCTTCAATACCTTCTCAACTTGGTCAAATTTGTGGTCAAAATCACGGGCATGATCAAAATGACAAAAATGCCCTTGATACCCCGGGTAGCATAATTCGCACCAAAACGTGCATTTTATCGCACCGATCAATTTCTCTTTTTAGAGTACCCTAAAATTCTTATTTTGTTAATAGTAACAGCATTATGAAAATTTAGGGTACGGGTAGAACAAATCCAATAATTACATCCAAGTCCTGACAAAATTTTATTTCACTAAAGTATTCATCTCATTACACTGATAAACTTTTATTCTGAACGTCAATACAAATTCTCATTCTATTACAAATAGTTGCCAATCGAAAGTAAAAAGGTGGGGTGTTACAATCAAGACCCTCAAAATTAAGTTAAACAAGTTTATACTTTAGTTTAAGAAAATTATTCTACCTTTCAAGCCCAGATATAGATAACACAAATTATACAAGTCAAGTTGTTTAACTACTTCAAAACTCAAAGAATTAAATTTGCAAAACTCTAAGTAGCAAAATAAGGAGACGCTCATTTTTTTTTTTTCAATTTTTTTTCAATCACTCTCTTTTTTTCCTTTAGCCTCAAGTGCATGAACATTACCTTCACGCGCCATATTGGCACCTAACATGTTTTTTCTTTGCTTTTCGGGAATTAGCCTCAAGAAAGTGTGATACTTCTTGTTTCTTCTCTTTGACTAATCGTATTGGCCCCCTTAAGCAATTTCCTAATGAGATAAGCATTTTTTTTCAATAAAAGAACAATGCATTCTCTGTCTTTTTTTTTTTATTTTTTTTTTTCAATTCTTACCATCCTTATTCACAACCCCAAGTTAAATAAATTTAGACAACCATGAATCAAGAAGTAATAATCACATCTTCCCATATTTCATCACATCCTCCATATCCAAACAAGAAAAGTAAAATAAAATTCAAATGCTAAAATATAACCAAGATTAACTTAAATTGCCAAGACTTAAGATATTCAACTTAATACACAACTTTACTCAATAAAATCCAACCAACTTGGATGACAAATTCATATCCAAAGAGAAAAAAAAAATCCCAATAGTCAAGAAAATCCATTAAATCTAAAAACGATGCACTTGAGAAAATATCAAATCCCTCCCCCACACTTAAATTAGACATTGTCCTAAATGGCTTAAAATATCACAATAAAGCATAACCAAGGGACTAAAAAAATGTAAATAGGAAAAAGAAAATAATACTCTCCAAGGCAGATTAGCTCCAAGAAAAGTAACCATTAACCTTCAAAAAGTTGGAGGAATTATTGCTAGTGAGAAAATAAACCTACAAAAAGGAAAAAAAAAAAAAAACTACCAAGTAAAAGTATAAAAAGAAATTAAAAAAAAAAGAAATGATCCTACAAAAATTAAAACACACCTAATTTTTTTTTTCAAAATGAAATATTAAAAAAAATTCCAGAAATGCAAACAAGTTTGGAAAACTAAAAAAAAAAAAAGAAAAAAAAAACAACTGGTGAAGAGGAATAAAGAAGAAGAAATGGGGAAGGAAAAGGAAACAAAAATCTAAAACAACAAAGAGGAAAGAAAAAACAAAGAAAGAAAAAGAAAAAAAGACAAGAGAAAATAAAAAAAAAATACAAAAATAAAAATGAAGAAAACAAAACAAACAAAAGAAAAGGAAAGAAAACATCCTTGGGAGGCTGTAGTACATCCTCCCCAGGATGTAACCAAAGAAAAAAACGAGCCACGGCTTGTCACAAAAGACAAATTTTTTTTTTTTTTTTTTTACGCCACTACGAACATCACAAAACAAAGCATAGGGAGGCTTCCAGCAAGCCTTTCCAGGCTATGATACCAAAAATAATATGAACATTTTTTCGTTTCCCAGGATTCCGAAGGTTTTTTTTTTTCATTTTTTAATACATTTTTTTATAAGGCAACATGAACATGCTTTAGAAATTAATTAATTAATTAATTAAAATAAAATAATAAAATAATAAAAAATAAATTTACACAATAACATAAAAATTTGAACCTAAATACAATAGTACATTTTACAATTAATTACAATTTCACTTAGTATAGTTATTGATTAATGTTAGCACAACAATAGAAACACAAAAATTTGAAACAAAAATTAAAATGACAGTACAACATTTTTTTCGGTTTTTTTTTCTGTTGAAATTAGAATACCGGTTTTTTTTTTTTTTGGTTTTTTTTTATACAGCAATAAAAACAACGAAACAGGTATAAGCATACAAAAGAATTATTGTACAATGATAATTTAACTATTAAAATACATGAGTAAAATACAACCTTATATTCTAATTACAAATATAAATATTATTAGTGTTAAGTATTAATCTGCAATATTTAGCAGCTAATAAATATGCAACAATAATTTTTATAATACTCTAATATTTAGTTGATTCACAACAAATACATTTTTTCATAATAAATAAATATATACAACACCTTAGGCAAATTATTTACATGGAATAAAAAAAAAAACTATTTATCCATTTACATTATTTACACAATTACATTATTCACGGGACAAACAAGAAAAGTAAAAGTCAAAGAAGAAGGAAGAAATGGAAGAAAGACGAAAAGAACAAAAAGAAAAATCTGAGCAAGATAAGGAAAAGGTGAAAAAGGAAAAAGAAGAAGAAAAGAAAAAAGAAAAAGTGAAGAAAAAGAAAAATGGGGTGGGGGATGGTTCGGTCAAAGTAAAAAAATAATTTTTTCTTTTAATATAAAAATAAAATAAATATATAAATAAAAATTAATCCTACGATAATTCATGGGTACAATATATGGAAAATAAGAATGTATAAATTAAATATTAAACTAAAATTAATTTAATAAAATAAAATAAATTTATTTCGTCTAAAATATCGTGTCAGCAAAAGTTCAAACTTGAAAATAAAAAACGTTAGTATTGACTCAAAATTTATGATGTAAAAATCGTCAAATATTTTAATACAATTAATACACTTATTTCACATTAACATGGAGTTAGTTAAAATTAAATAGCTAAATATACAATATATAGAAACCTACAAAAATAAGTTAGTAATTATTAATATGTATCTACCTATTTACTTATTTGAGTATAAGTCTACAAACAACAAAATATGGCACCAATTCATACAAGGAGCATATATACATATTCACATATTTATATATAGACATATAAACATATAAATATGGTTAAATAATAAAATCCAAACTTTTATAATATTGTTTCCCGACAACGGCGCCAAAAACTTAATGTGTAAATTTTGGGCGTATAAAAATTATCAAATTTAAACACATCCCTTAGTTAAGTTTTAATTAAAACATTAATAAAAAAATACACATACGAGCAAGTATACTCATTGCAAGCATAATATAGGAAATTAACGCATATCGATCCTCAAAGGAATAAGTACACACTAATCACTTTTCATTTATTGTTTAATTGACCTAATAAAGTGATAAGATAAAAAAAAGAAAAAAAAGAAAAATATATACAACTCAAGGATGAAATAATATGTAATTTAGGTAATTACTCTTGAAAACATGACAATAAATCAATTAGCAAATATCACAATCAATTATTATCTTGGTCTCATGAAGGACTTAATACGGACCCACTTCTTTCACAATCTATTGAATCACTATCTTTTAGTTAAATTAGGGAACATATTATGTCTCAACAAACTTACCCAAAAGATACATTAAAATCAATCCTCATATAAACTCCTATATTCTAGGTGATTTAAAACATGAAATTAGTCAATGAATTCATACTTTAGAAATCATCAACTAACCTTTGATTACCTAATTCTTAACAATTAACCCATTTTTCAAGCAATTTAAGAGATAATAAATGTGAAATTAATTAATTGAAGTCATTACCGGCCCCCTTTTAAAGCAAGCTAATAACAAAAATTAATCAATCAACTCCGTAATAAAAACAAGTAATCAAATACCAAGAAAAATAATCAATTAATCAAAGAACAAAAAACTAAATTAATTCAAAATCATAAATTCAAAAATAATATCTAAATACAATTAAAGAATTAAACTCATCATTATTCAAAAAAAAGAAAACAAAGGAAATAGATAAATACTCGTAGACAAGTCCTTCAATATCCAATGAAAATTTCTTCAAAAATCAATGCTCATTGAATTGTTCCATTAGAGAAAATATTGGTGGTGCACTTTAAAATATTTGTCTAAGTCTCCACATTGTGCACACACTTTATTCCTACGTAAATAGTCTTTATTTATAGGCTTACAAGTTTCCTAAAAATCCAAAACCAAAAACAAGAAGTTGCCTAATAGAGTTCCAAATAAAAATAAAGAAGGCCACGAGTCTATTTGTGAAAGAATTGGCAACTTCAGTTTTATCATTTTGCGTTGGAGAACATTCCTATTGAAGCCTAATTTTTCCTTGTCAAAGCTGCTGAAAAATATAAGTCAGATTTCACTTCTATTGAATTTGGCTCATTAGAGCCACAAGAGCCAAACCACTAAACCGCTCATTTTTCTACCGAGCTGTGCTTCTCCTTTTGTTGTCTTCTCACTGTGCCGAGAGCTTTCCTTCTTGAATCAGCTCACACGAGCCGAATCTCCAAGCTGCTAGCTTTTCCTTGCTGAGCTGCAATTTTGTCTTCTTTGGCAAGCTATGGCTTGGCTTCTTGTGTTGCATTCTCCCCAGGATGTCTTTCATCCTCCCTAGGATGTGTTTTTGTCCATTTTCTTTTAGCTTTGTTGAGTTTCTTATTTCAGTGGCCCACCGTGCTATTTATTTTTTTTTTTTGTCCTTTTGCGAAGCCATAAACTAAGTCATGAAGCCCGCAAGCCATCTTTCTATTTCTTTTATTATTTCCAATTTTTATTTCCACTTCACTGTCTTTCCTTTTTTCCTACTTTGTCGTGCTCTTCTCCAAATTTAGCCTGACGCCAAGTCTGTCTTCTTGACCGTGTGTCGGGTCTAAACTGTAAAATACAAATTTCCTCCAAATTCACCTATTTTTGTATAAAATTATAGAAAAATATTTTTATAAGTGAAATTATCAATTAGGAAGGAATATGACTAGCTATTGTATAAAAATTATCTCAAATTAGCCTTAAATAAATAAGAAAATAATGATGATTTTAGCTCATATTAGAACTTCTTGCAACCTTAATCTTGCTATCTTTAGTTTTTAGCTCAATGCATCAACCATTACGTTAGCCTTCCCGGAATGGTAGTTGATAGAGTACAAGTATTATTTTAAAAACTTCATCCACATTTGTTACCTCAGATTTAAATCCTTTTGAGTGAAGATATACTTTTAACTTTTGTGATCACTAAATACTTTGTGCTTAACACCATATAAGTAAAGCTGTGACTTTTTTAAGGTAAAAAGAATAACCACCAACTTCAGATCATGAATCGAATAGTTCACCTCATGGGGCTTCAACTTCCACGATGCGTAGGCTACGACTTTTCTTTGTTGCATTAGTATGGCTCCTAACCCTTCCTTAGATGCATCAATATATAGAGCATAGGGTTTGTTTTCCTTTGGTAAGCTCAACACAAGGGTCGTCATCAATATGTTTTTGAGCTCTTGAAAGCTCTTCTCACATTTCTCACTCTAGATAAAAGAGACAACTTTCCTCAGTAAATGTGTCATTGGTAACACCAATGTTGAGAAGCCCTTGATGAATCAATAGAAATATCCAATCAGTCTCAAGAAACTTCTAATCTTGATTATATTCTTAGGCCACTTCTAATTTGAGACTGCCTCCACCTTTGCTAGGTCTATTTGATGCCATCCTTGGATTCCATATGACTAAAGAATAATACAGTGTCTAGCTAAAATTCACATTTGCTGAATTTGACAATGAGTATGTGTTACCTTAATTGCTCCGATACTAGTCTCCAGTGCTTAGCAAGCTCCTCCGAGTTTTTAGACTAAATAAGGATATCATCAATAAACACTGCTGCGTACTTGTCTAAATATAGTTGGAATACCTGGTGTATTAATTTCTATGAATAGAACTAGTGCATTGGTCACTCTGAATAGTATTACCACAACTTCGTAACTGCTATATCTAGTGTTGAATGCTATTTTGGCAATATATTCCTTCTTAATATTATTGTAATGTATGCCCTCTTAGACTAGGTTTCTGATGTAATTTTGACTTGTATTAAAAAAAATATTTTTCTCAGAATTTGTTTGTGAAATCTTTTTTATATTTGTGCACAATTTTAATTGGAAAAGACCCAATATGTTTAAGTAAATGGTTTATGTGAATAGAGGTCTTTCACAATAAGGTATGGACCATGGGATACTTAACACATAAACTATTGTTCTTAACCGAATAATGAGGATAGGAATCTCATCATGGCAAGGCTATTATGTTATGAATTATGAATAGGGAATGGCTTACCTTTAGCTAATGAGTAGTCTATGCATTTCATAATACAAGCGTATTTCGAATATGTAGAACATAACCTGTAGTAGTGGTTTCTAAAAGTACTATGTGATAGAAACTAGACTACTACTGTTATAACATGGACTTGTATTCTACAGCTTGAGTATAAGTTAGTGGTTTGATGTAGCTGGAAGTGTATACTTTGATATACTATAGTTGAGGTTCTTGAGAAGGACCAATATACTTGTATATTGTATGTGGCTAGTTAGTCAAGATAGACTCGTACAAAATAATGTCTATACTATATCACCCCTTATGGTTGTCCGAATGATCTAATTATCCAAGGCCCTAGGGAACATGACTTGGATATTGGCTTTAGGGTAGCTCTCTTGGAAAGCTAAAATATTCCAAGAAGTCGTGGATTATTGGACTGGAAGCCTAAGGATGGTAGATATCTTTTAGAGAGGTGTTAGTACACTCTATCCTCTCTAAATGAATGGTGATGTGTAGAGGGGTATTTTAGTTATTTCACCTATATGTCGAAGATATATCTAATGCAGCATTGTTCTTGGAGTCAATATTTTCTTATGCTGATTTTAGAAAATATTTAAAATGTAAAATACAGTTATTAATATAGCAAGGGTATTTTGGTCATTTTAGTAGTCAAGACAATATGTCATTTTGGTCCTTAGAATAGCCCGTAAGTCCTAATTATTTTAGGTCAAGGAAATGGTCACAATGAAAAGGATTTTATTTTACTCAGGAAGTTTAATTTATTTTTTAGATTGGAATAAAATAAAGGAACAAAAAAATTAAATTTATTATCTAATTTAATTAGTTAATTAATTATTCAGGGCCTAAGCCCAGGTTGAATAATTAAAAAAATTAACCTAGGCTTAAACTAGTTAATCAAAGGCTTAATAATTATTTTAGTTCATTTGGACTTATTAACTATTTATTAGGTTATTTTAATAAGCCTAGGAAATAAATAATTAATAGTTATTATTTTTGGGCTCATTAGGTCCAAGAAAAAATAATAAATTATTTTGGCCCAATAGCCTGGACTAAAGGATTTTTTCATTATTCACAGTACAGAAGAGTTAAGGATTACCAAAACCTCTACTGTTGATAACCTCTGGATGTTTGAAATATCAAAATTCCGGGGTTGGGTTATCTGGTGATGTGAATAGGAGTCGTGGGGTGGAATTATTCATTGAACACTTAGGACACAGTGAAAGAAAAACCAAAGCTGTTCTCTCAGTTCTCTCTCCGTCGTTCATCCTTTTCCCTTTTGTGTTCTTCTTGATATTGCTAATTAATAGCAAGGAATCAAGAAGTGTCTTTCCTCACTTAGGTTATTTCACCAACATAGATTAGGTGGAGGAATATTTTGAGAAGCGAGAAGCTTCACGTATATGCCAAGGAGAAGCCGATGGATC
The DNA here is from genome assembly GCA_026120185.1 of Voacanga thouarsii. Classification (NCBI taxonomy): domain Eukaryota; kingdom Viridiplantae; phylum Streptophyta; class Magnoliopsida; order Gentianales; family Apocynaceae; genus Voacanga; species Voacanga thouarsii. The sequence goes on from JANUWF010000328.1 coordinate 2,015,908, forward strand.
ACTGGTTTCTCACTAGAATCGTTGTCGAGACAAGTAGCCGCTCCCGTGGTTGGCGCCTTTTCTTCTCAGCCAAATAGATAAAGGACACGTAAAGGTATATTTTAACCTTCCGTTGTGTTGTGTCCTTTTTTTTCCTGGTTATATTTTCTTTGCGTGCAAGGCATTCTTTGCGTTTATTGCCTACAAGTGGTATCAGAGCATGTTCTTTGAATGGCTTAGGATTGATGCATGATAGTTAATAAAATTGGCAAGACTAATGCGATGATTATAATGTGATCCTTTGCTGTTTTGGTATAGGTAGATGTATTGTAAACCTTGCAGTTGAGGTATAGGATGTCTATAAAATTTTCGTGTACTATTTTGTTTAGCCTTCGTGTAAACTCGATTTGAAAGGATATAGGCGGATGTCATGTTTTTTGCTGAAAAAATGTAAGAAGAACTGCCTTGGGTTGCATCCTTGTAGATTTGGTGACCATGAACAACAATTAAAAAAAAAAAAAAAGAAAGAACAATACCTGTAACACCCCCACAACTACGTACCCTAAAAGGGCGGGGATGTCGCCCCGTCCCATTGGACAAGGGGTCTTTAAAATGAGGTATAAAATACAAAGGCAACCTCCAAGAGATTCAACTTAGATAAATAAAGAAATACTCTTATTATATCAGGCTCAACTTGGAGCAAAACGAAATAAAAACAATTAATCGTTCAACAGCTTAAACAACCAATGTCTCCTAAGTAAAGATGACAATAATTAGAAAAGCTTCAACTATCAATGCCCCGCTGACTCAGCATAATCTATCTCCTGAAAATATGATGTAAAACAGTGTGAGAATAACTCTCAGTAAGTCCTGTGTGTGCACATGGTGTTTAAAACTGTATGTGTGTGCAAAGTGGAAAATATTTGTAGAAATATTTGGCAAGTCATAAATAATTTCTCTTTTGCAAAGAGTGGGTTTTTCCATAATCATTCTTTACACAAAACAATCATCTGCTCGAATAAACAGTCATGTCACCACATGTTGGGCTCCATGAGAACAAAATGGCCAAGGCACCACACTTTGTGCACCTTGTCCGGACCAGATTACCACACGTTGGGCGTTCTGATCAAGGTGAGTGTACAGCTCACCGGGTGAGATACTCCTTCTCTACACCCAACAAAACCATCCGGGTGTCCATGCCTGGAAAATAAATAATACCATACCAGGTACAAATGCTAGCTTGGACTGGCCTGACCAACCAACACTGTCGCCTTTTCGAGCAGAGTTCATCTTCTGGAGGTGGCCTCCTGCCAGAAGACTTACGCTAGCCCTCCAAGACTAGTATTGTTAGCCTACCCTTATTGAGTACTCAACGAACATATCCGTTAATTCCTGATTCACAATATTTCCAAACCTTAGCTTTTTAAAACATGATTTTCTTTAAAAGAGATTTCTAAAAATTTAGGAGAAAGAATAGTTTTCTTGATAAAATCGTTAGTTTGACCAAACCGTTTAAAGAATAAATATCCACGTTTACAACCCAAGCAAACATAGTTCAACAATAGCTTTACAAAGCTTCACAACATAGACTTGCCATCACAACATTTAACCAAAGAGTTTATACAAGGACTTACCATTACAACATTTAACAAAAGAGTTTATGTAAGGACTTACTTGATATGCCTCAGATAAACGAGATAAATTCACAACTTGCTTTCCTCAATTATCCTCCTGATCTAAACCATATAATATCATGATCAGGGCTTCAACTAATTCGAACATGTGCCAGACTCATTTATTTCCATAACAATTCACAATCCCCTAAGATCATATACTATGACCATATATTCAACAAGGTAATAGACATCATCTACTACCTTAAACCTTAATTCCGGCATTAAGGGTAAGTATTTCCGTACCTTACAACAACCGGGTAGCAAGATCCCGATGCTCCTATGGTGATTGTCCCAAGTTCGTTGGATTAGAAGAGAAAAGTTGTCTCCTTTTTCCTTCCTTATGACCAAGAATGTATAAAGAGATGAAATCAGCCTTGAGATGCCATGATTCCAAAGAAGAAAAGGAAGAGAATTGATGGAAGAAAGGAATCAAGAAGTTGAGATGGTTTTTGCTTACCTTGGAGGGTGATCGGTTTTTGCTAGGTGTTGTTCTTGAGGTTTTTGAAAATTTGCTGTGGAGTTCTTGCTGGAATTTTTGTGCAGAATAGGGAGGATAGATGGCTGCTATGATTTAGAGTTAGAGAAGATTGGTTTAGGGTTAGATGGTTATTGTTTAGAAAGTCTTCTAATGGCTTTAAGCTTCTTGGACAGCAAGGCGAAAATTGTAGCTTGTGATGTCTCTCCTTGCTGCCGAATTTAGGTGAGTTTAAGGGAAGAAAATAATCTGCAATTTGCTCCCTTGTGCATATTGGTCAAGAGAAGGGCTGATTGTGTTCAGAGTTTTGGACCAAACAAGGAAGAGTTTGAGAAGGCTTTGGAGACTAAAATTCTGCGCAAGATGGCCTTATGTGCTGTGCGAAATTTCTGAATAGAAGAGGAAGAATTTCTGGATTGTTTTTGTTGTAGTTCTGCCAAAATTTCTAGAGAAACAATGAGGGTTTTAGGCATAGAAATTGGCTTGATCAGCTGGGGTTTTTCGGTGTGTTGTGTGTACAGAATTTCGGTTGGAATGGGAATACAAAAGCTGGCCGAAATTTCCTGTACAAAGCTATCGAAAATTCTGGTTCCTAAGCTGGTCGGATTCCTATAGTTTTGTGAAGATAAAATTCTGGTTTTGTGCAGTTAAGGTAATCTGAATTGATGAGGAGTATTTAGGTGTTTTGAGCTAGGGTTTGGAGAGTTGGATTGCACTTAAGGAGTGCTGGAATTTCGGACAGCTTGTGTTGACACAAAGCTGCCGAAATTCTACTAGGATAAGGAAGAAAATCCTAGTTGAATTAAGATCGAAATAAAAGTTTGATTTGCTAAGGGATTTAGGATAAGATTTCCTAGCTTTAGAAGAGTTTAAGTTCAGATAAAATTCCTCTAAGAAGTGGCGGCACTTGCTGGAAAATTTTTCCAGATTTTTAGCTTAGGTTCTAGGGTTAAAATCAACAAGGTTTCCTACTAGGAAAATGATTCATTAATTCCAACTATCCATGGCAAGATCTATCTAGCTCAATTCAAGCTGAAATTTTAATTATTAGCTAGGGTTTTTTTCGAAAATCCTAAGGAATAAAAGCTGAAAATTAAAAGTGAACTTTATTCACATCAAGGTCCTTGAATTTAGGAAATAAATATAGAGACTTATTTCCTTGGAATAATGACACCAAAATTTTTCTAGGTTTGCTAGATATTTTTCGGCCAAGACATGAAAACTCTAAGGAAAGGAATTTTCAAGAAGAGAAACTAACTTCACAAAAGGTAGGATTCGAACTCGGGTCACCAAAGAAAATCACCAACCTCCCTGCTATTCCAAAACAACTCCAATACTAATTTTTTTTCTACAATCAGTTCTCACCATCCCCCCAATACTCATCCTTCCAAATCTTCGACCAAACCTCCCTTATCAAAATCTTTAACAACATAACTATTTCACATCAATTAATTCAAATGCAAGAGCAACGGAAAAATTAACATGCATCCATGCAACTAAAATAATTCTAAGCTACCACATAAAATGCAAAATGCTATGCAATGCATGACTTTTCCCCATAGTCAAAGGTGGTTTTGGGCGGGGTATTACAATACCTATATAAATAGCTTTTCGTTTTTCCTGTAGAAAGGCGGCTACTATTCCTTTTTTGTTTTTCCTTGAAGAGAAAAGCAACTGTGTTTTCCCTTTTGAAAATCCCTTCGAGTTTTTCTTGTGAAAAAGCTCTCCCAGTTAATTCTTCTAATATTATTATTTTTTACTTATTATTCTACTTTTACCGAGAGATGGCGTATAGGAGGTTCAAGAATACATTGAAGGATTAAAAATTAGCAATTTTAGTGCGCGTGTTTGATGTGAAGGAATCGACATTTAGCCAGTATTCCTGTGGAATAAATAGTCGTGACAAACCAAAGCATTTTGTCAAATCCAAATCATTCAGTTATTCAATCTTAGCACCCTAAAAGTAAATATTGCTAGATATTGGCTCCGAAAAAATTTTCAATTGCTATTTCTCGCGGCATTTTTATTTTCCTGTGATCTTTCAAGTGGTATTAAAGCCATGTTATAATCTAGGAACATGCTTAGGGTTAATAACTGGAAAAGATAGTTCCTTTACTAATAAAAATTCAATCTTTTTGATTGCATGAATCCCTCATGGTTTTGATATGGGTATAGTTTGTGTACGCCTCTCATATGGAGGCATAGACACTTGTAATTTATTTTTAATCCCTTTCTATACAATTCGTGTATGACTCGTTTTAAAAGGCATAGGCGATTGATATTGTATTTCAATTTTATGTACAAATTCTTGTAACAATAATGGTGCCAGATCAACACTGGAAAAAATCCCTAAAAAAAAGCTAATAAAATTCGAGGAAAAAAAAATTACAAATTACAAGTAGGACTCCGGTTCGGGTTTTGGTTCGGTCTTTTGAAAACATATATTTTTTAATTTCCTTATAATTCATTTATTTATTTTTTGGTCCCATATCACACAAGGTTATTTTCTTGCAATTCTTTATTTATGGTGTTAAATAATTTCGCATGAAAATAGTTAGTAAAGGAGGAACCACCTTAGGATTAAACAAGATCATTTTAATTTTATCATTATGATGTTTAATCCCTTACTTGGTCACACAAGAATAAAAGGATAGAAATAGAATGTAAAAAGATTTATTTTTGAGTATGGCTATTTTATTTAATTTTGTGATAAAATGCACAAAGGTTTTTGAGTAATTAATTTTTTCCCTAGATAAAATAATTAAGAAAAAAGTTTTAAAATGGAACTAAGGAATTTAAAATAAAATTCGTGGTTTATTCTTCCAAAGGATTTTATCCTTGATATGAAGAATAATTTTGTATTTAAGTATTTTAAATTTAGTTCCTAGAAAATAGTTTTAACTTAAGTAGTGAAATAAATATTCATAGTTTATTCTCTTAAAGGGTTTTATTCTTGACATAGAGAATAATAGTTGAATTTTTGGGATTTCACTAAAGTTAATAAAAAACCAATTGAATTTTAAAGAAATGTTTTCCCAAAAACCTATTATTTTCAAAAGATTAAGTGGGAGAAGGGTTCCAATGGTCCCACGGCTTCCATCACGGATTCCTATTAGATATTGTGGTTATTTTCACGTTATTTTGTGCATGACCCTCTATAGTATGAATTTCTACGAGAATCTAGAACTAATAGAGGAATTGTAATTAATGCCTAGGATATGTGTTAGTATCAGCCAACCTATCGTTGGAGACATTAATACTAGATTATTTGTAGGTGGCGAGAGTTGTGGCCATCTTATCAATAGAACTATCTCTATATCACTACCTATTAAGAAAGTTTAATTTGAGATGGTTATACACTGAACTTAAAAAATTGTTAGCTTTCTTACGAAACTCTATCCATGTTTCTAACAGCCAAAATTTTAATATATTTGATAATGGTTTTAATAGGTTAATCATATCATGGAACTAATATGATGTTTTAAATGTGCATTTTTTATATATTTTTCTGAATGAAGTTTTTTTCAATCAATAGAATATCTGGTTTCAATCCATAGTCCATTATTCTCAAGGAGTATAAGTTGATTGGACCTAATTACGGGGACTGGAAAAGGAAACTGAACATAGTACTCACTGTGCAAGAATACAAGTATATTTGATTGATCCCTGTCCTGAAATTGGAGAAGATTATATGGACTAAGATCTTGAGGCTGAAAAGGCATAGAAGAAAGCCGATGAGATGGCACGATACTATATGCTGGCTTCCATATCCAATGTTCTTTAGTTTAAGTATGAGAACATGCTTACTGCATACAACATCAATGTATTATTGCATACCATATTTGCTGACAAGAGCCGGCCCGCAAGGTAGGAAACTTTTAGAGTAATCATGAACACTAGGATGGCTGATCAGTTTGCAAGCATATGCTCAAGATGATTACTCATTTGGAGGAGGCCGAGGTCTTAGGGGCAATAATCGATGTTAAGAGCCAAATTGACATAGTTATTAAGACTTTTCCAAATTTGTACTCTTAGATCAAGTTAAACTATCACATGAAAAAGTTGAGTATGTCTTTGACTAAGTTAATGAAAGAACTCCAGGCTGCTGAGAAAATCATGAAACTTGTGTTAAAGGTTTTGGTTACTTATTTTGGATTATCTTCTAGAACTGGGTCCCATCCCAAGAAGTTCAAGAAGAAGAAGGCCCAGAATAATACAGGGCCCAGCCCAGGGGATCCAAGCCCGGACCCCCTGCTTCGACTTATACTTGTTCTCCATTATCCACTCTAAGTCCATACTCTCCTCTACTAAGAGTATGGACACTTCAAAGAGGATTGTCCAGAATTCTTGGCTAAGTCCTCTTCGGGCGTTACTCTATACTTAGAGTCTATATTGATGGTTGGATCATCATCCACTTGAATTGTTGATTTCAGTGCCATTACCATATTTATAACTCTTTACAGGGTTTAGCAAGATAAGGCGACTCAGTAGAGGAGAGTATAGACTTAGAATGGATAATGGAGAACAAGTATGGGTCGAAGCAGTGGGAGATTTGGAGCTTTTATTTGATTGTAATCAGATTTTAGTTTTAAAATATATTTTACATGTTTCTTGTTTTAAATAGAATTTGATTTCAATTTTAAGACTAAATAATGAAGGATATTCTGTGTATTTTTCATTTTAGTATTTTAATAAGTAGAAATACAAATGTTATTTGTTCTGGAAACATGTCTGGGAATATTTTCTATATTAATCATATTAAGTGTCAAATAAATAATACTTAGATGGAACCTAATGATAAGAAGAGAAAAGCTACATCAAATAACTCATATTTATAGCACTTGAGATTAGGACATATAAATCCTAATCAAATTTAGAGGTTAATCTAAAATGGGTCTTTGGACGCATTGAAATTGGAGGAATTTCCTTTGCATGAATCTTGTTTTATGGGTAAAGTGACCAAAACGTCCTTTACTTAAAAGGTAGAAAAGGCCAGAAAATATTAGAGTTAGTTTATAGTGATGTTTGTGGTCCTATGTCTACACTTGCTAGAGGAGATTATAAGTATTGTATCACGTTCACAGATAATGACACATGTTTTGGTTATGTTTCCTTGATGAGGTACAAGTCTGATTCTGTTGATAAATTCAAGGAGTTTAAGGTAGAGGTGGAACATAAAACTGGTAAATTAAAAAAAAAAGAAGCCAAGATCAGATTGTGGTAGAGAGTATCTTCTTGGTTAATTCAAGTACTACTTGACACATCAGGGTATAGTATCTTAGCTAACTGCATCTGGGACTCCATAATAGAATGGAGTAGCTGAGAGAAGAAATAGAATGTTGATCAAAATGGTCAAAAGTATGATGAGTCACGCAACTCTTTCTATTTCGTTTAGGGATATGCTCTAGAAACAACAGCATATGTTTTGAATTTGCTATTTTCCAAGTCAGTGCCTAAGACACCCTATGAGATGTGGACTAGACAAAAGCCCAATATGAATTATCTCAAGATATGGAGTTGTCCAACTTATGTATTGACTAAAGGAAGCAAGTTAGACCCAAAATTAGAATTGTGCTACTTCGTAGGGTATCCAAACGAAACAATGGTGGATACTTTTATCATTTTCAAGAGTAAAAGATACTTATTAGTACTCATGCTAGGTACTTACAGGATGAACAAAGTGTATCCACTAAGGTTTCGAGTAAGGTAGAATTGAAAGAGAAGTTGATTGACACTTCAACTTCTAGTACCTCAATTGAGGAACCTAAAGAGGCACAACTAGATGTTCCTATAAAAATGAACTATGTCGTAGTGGGAGGATATCTAGGGTTTTGAAAAGACGGACTGGAGAAGCCTTTAAGGTAGTTTTTGACTATCAGGAATAAGATCTCACGAGATACAATGAGGCTATTACTGATGTTGATGCAAACAAATGGTAAGTAGCAATGGATGCTGAGATTGAGTTAATGTATCTCAATTAAGTTTGGGATCTTGTTATTGTACCTAAAGGGATTAAACGCATATGGTGCAAGTAGGTGTACAAGAGAAAGAGAGGTGCAGATGGAAAGGTGGAAACTTTTAATGCAAGGTTGGTTACAAAGATTATACTCAAAAAGAAGGGATCGATTATAAGGATATCGTTTTGCTTATTGATATGTTTATGTCCATACACATTCTCTTAGTTATCGCATATCATTATGACTACGAGATATGACAAATGGATGTCAAGACAACTTTTCTTAATAGCTATCTTAGTGGAAAATACATCTAAATGTCCTAGCCTGAAGGATTTATTGCAAAAGGTCAAGAACATATGGTCTGTAAGTTTAAGAAGTCCATTTATAAACTTAAGCAAGAATTACGAGCATGAAACATACATTTTGATGAGATTGTAAAGTCTTATGATTTTGTAAAAAGCGTAAATGAACCATACGTGTATAGGAAGACATATGGTAACATTGTGTCTTTTTTAGTACTTTATGTTGATGACATTCTAATAATTAAAAATAATTTAGGGATATTGTAATCTCTAAAGGTTTGGCTATCACGTTAATTTAGTATGAACGATATGAAAGAAGCTAGCTACATTCTTGGAATAAAGTTTCTTAGAGATAGAAAACAAAGAATGTTAGGTTTATCCCAACCTACTTCTATTGACAAGATATTGTCTAAGTTTAGCATTGATCAGTGTAAAGGGCCAACCATACCCTTTAGGCATGGATTGAACTTATCTTTCAAGTATTATCATAAGATACAAGAAGAAAAGAAAAGGATATGTAGGATTCCTTATGCCTCGGCAGTAGGAAGTCTTATATATGTCATGCTTTGTACAAGGCTGGATGTCTGCTTTGTAATAAGCATGGTTAGCAGGTGTCATTCAAACTCAAGGGAAGAACATTAGCAAGCTGTAAAGTATATTCTCAAGTACCTGAAGGGAACGATGGATTATATACTTGTTTACAGGGCTGATAACTTAGTTCCTACCAGTTACACGGACTGAGACTTCGAGGTGGATAAAGATGAAAAAATATCTACTAGCGGAAATATTTTCACTTTGTTTGGAGGGCTTATTTCATAGAGAAGTTAAGCAGTCTTGCATTGCTAATTTTATCTTAGAAGTTAAGTATGTGGCAGCTTCATAATCTTTTAAAGAAGTGGTTTGTCCCCAGAAGTTCCTTATAGAACTTAAAGTTGTACCACAGATGGACAGACCCATAACTATATGTTGTGCTAATTCTAGAGTTGCTTCACAATGTAAAGAGCCAAAAAACCACAGGAAGGGCAAGTACATTGAGAAGAACTATCACTTGATCCGAAAGTTCATCCAAAAATAGGAAATTGTGGTTGCAAATAATTTGGTGGACCAATTTACCAAGCCTTTAATAGAGAAAGTGTTTTGAAGACACTTAGATGTTATAGGGGTAGGCCCATATGGACTATCACAGTCTATTTAGTGCAAGATGGAGATTATTGGAATGTATGCCAAAAAATGGCCTATGTATTTCTGTATTTTAGAAATTAATAAAAGTTTAATTCATTAATGATTGTTTGTTTACATATATTGCACATTAAGGTCTAAGTATGTTAGTAAGTAATCTATGTAATTAGGTTGTGCTTTCACAATAAGGTATAGATTATGAGCTACTAACACATAAGAGAAAAACTGTTCCTGATCGATTGATGAAGTTGGGTACTTTATCAAGGTTTAGATAATTACACTATGGTTTCTAAATAGGGAATGGTTTACCTGTAATCAGTAAGTAGTTCCCTCACACCAATAGTATATTTTGAATACGTAAAATTAGACCACGCTATAATAAGCTTTATAAAAGTACTAAAACAAATAAAGATGGGTTTATTGCAACTACTGCGTGGATAAGTACCCTATTCATTTCTCAGGAAATTCGAGCAGCAGAAGATCTGGAATTTGAGACTTTCTACACTTGAGTATAAGTTGGTGGTTTGGTAAAGATGGACTTGTGCACTTCGATATATGATGGGTGAGATCTTAATGCAAAGGCCAATAACCTTGTATGTTAAAGTGTATGACTTTAGTTAATTAAGATGGACTTATACAATAGAGTTTCTACAATTCACTTAGTGAAGATATCACCCCCTTGTGATTATCTAGGATAATCTAAATAAACCAGGGCCTTGGGAAACCTGACATAGTATGTATGCTTTTGGGTAGCCTCGAGAAATAAGTCAATATATGCTGAAAGTTATGGATTATCAGGCTAGTTGTCAAAGGATGGCGGATGTCATTGAGGAAGATGTTAGTACCTTTTTTTCCTACCTCAATGAAGGGTGTTACGTGGAGGGATATTTTTGCCATTACACCAGTTGGTCGAAAACATCACGCTTGCAATATTATTCTTGGGGTCAATATTTTCATATGGTGATAAATGAAATATTTAAAATGATAAAATATGGCTATTTTTTAGCAATGGTATTTTGATCATTTTAATAGCTAAGAATAATATGTCTTTTGGTCCCCAAAGCAGCTAAAATAACCTTAGTGAATTTTATTTACTATATAAGCTTATTGGGAGAAGCTAATAATGGAAGAATTATTTTAGGAGTCAAATTAATTTCTTATTTGGGCAAAAATAATTTATTAGGCTAATTTAATTTAGATTATTTTATTAATTAATTATCTTGGGTAATTTTATATTAGGCCTAAGTTGATTAATTAATTAATAAGGGAGCTATTTAAGTAGTCTTGGTCTAATTTAATCAGTTTATTAATTATATTGTGTAATTTTATATTGCGCACAAGTGGATTAATTAATTAATAAGGGAGCTATTTAATTAGTCTTTGACTAATTAAGAGAAACCCTGGCCCACTAAGGTTGTGAGTGATGTCTTTTGTTATTTTGGAAATAAAGGATAGCTGTCACAAGTAAAAGGGAAAACGACAGAAAAAAAAAAAGAAAAAAAAGGAAACGAATGGTTTGTTTGGAAAGATTTGGTTTTAATGTTTTTTTTTTTTTTTTGGCTATGGTTGTATGTGAAATTGATTCACGATTTGGTGACCATGAACAACAATTAAAAAAAAAAAAGAACAATACTTATATAGATAGCTTTTCTTTTTTCCTGCAGAAAGGGGGCTACTATCCTTTTTTCGTTTTTCCTTGAAGACCAAAGCCACCATTTTTTCCCTTTTGAAAATTCCTACCAGTTTTTTTCTGAGAAAAAGTTCTCCAAATTAATTCTTCTAATATTATTATTCTTTCACCTATTATTCTCCTTTCACCTGTAGATAGCCTATAGGAGGTTTGAGAATACTTTAGAAGATTAAAATCTAGCAATTTTGTTGCGTGTGTTTGATGCGAATGAGTAAACGTTTGGTTGGTATTCCTATGGAACAAGTAGTCATGACATGTCAAAGCGTTCCATCAAATCCAAATCTTCTAGCTATTCAATTTAAGCGCCCTAAAAGTAAGTATTCCTAGATTTTAACTCAAGAAAAATTTTAAATTTCTATCTTTCGCTGCATTTTTATTTTTCTGCGATCCTTCACTACTAACATGCTCCCTTGTTTTAGGTTTTCAAACTCGTCCTCAATTTTTTTTTCCACAATATATTGTGGACTATACTTTGCCCTAAAAGCCTCCACAAAATTACTCCACGTCCAATTGAAAGGATCGCGAGAAAATTAAATACGTAGTGGAAGATAGAAAATTAAATATTTTTTGAAGCCAAAGTCTAGGAATACTTACTTCTAGGGGGCGATTAACTTTAATAACCAGAGTCAAACTCGGGTTCGACGGCACTTGTTGAATAGGAATGTCTACTTGTTCTGCAGGGACCCAGCTAATCATCTGTTCATTTGCATTAAACACTTACCATGTTTGCAAGCTCTTGATCTTCCAGAGTATTCTTTAACTACTATAGACTTCTACCAGTAAAAGTAGAATTAGAGTGAAGAAAATTGGAACAAAAATGGAAGAGCTATACGCTAAGGAAAAACGAAGGAAAACAAAACAAGAAAAACGACAGCTATTTAAAAAAAAAAAACGAAAGCTATTTTCTTGTGGAATTTTTTGGTCAACCATTAATAGTACACGAGATGCCCTTTATTAATATTATTAGCTTTCTTTTTCTTTTTAGAAACAAAATCAGCCATCTCAATTTTTTAATTTCTTTTTCCCTTTTTTTTTTTCGTTTTACATGTTTACTTCCATCAAAACCCTAATGGGCCAGGTTTTCTTAATTAGTCCAATGACTAATTAAATATCTCCCTTATTAATTAATTAATTCACTTGGGCGTAATATTAAAATTACCCAAGATAATTAATTAATAAGTCAGTTAATTAAATCATCTCCTTTATTAATTAATTAAACTACTTAGGCCCAATATAAAATTGCCCAAGATAATTAATTAATAAACTAATTCATTAAATTGGCCCAATTAATTATTCTAGCCCAAATAAATAAATAATTGGACTCATAGAATAATTCTTCGAATAATAAATTTACCTAATAAGCCCATACAATAAATAAATTTACTAAGGTTATATGAGCTACTCTGGGAACCAAAAGACATTATTCTTGGCTACTAAAAATGATCAAAATACCATTGGTAACAAATTAATGTATTTTAATCATTTTAAATATTTTATTTATCACCATATGGAACTATTGACCCCAAGAAGAATATTGCAAATGCAGTGTCTCTAACCTATAGGTATACTGACGAAAATACCCTTCTACGAACACCCGCCATTGAGATCGAAAAATAGTACTAACACCTTTCTCAATGACATCTACTATTCTTTGATAACTAGTCCGATAATCCACAACTTCCAGTACGTATCCACTTATCATAGTGAGCTACCCAAAAGTGTACATACTTAGTCATGTTTCTCAAGGCTCTAGATTATTAGATTATCCTGGATGATCACAAGGGGGTGATTTTTTTCGCGTAATAAAGCATAGAAATTCAATTGTATAAGTCCGTCTTAATTAATTAGAGTCATACACCCAACGTATAAGGTTATTGGTCTTGTGATAAGACCTCACCCAACATACATCAAAGTGTATAAGTCCAGATTCATCAGACCACCAACTTATATTCAAATCCTAGGGTACTCATCCATATAGTAGCTGTGATAAACCAATCTTTATTTATTTTAGTACTTTAATAAAGATTATTATCACGTGGTCTAGTTCTACATATTCTGAATATGCTTATACTATTGGTGTGAGTGGACTACTCACTGGTTAAAGGTAAACCATTCAATATTTAGAAACCATAGTATAATAATCTAAATCTTGGTAAAGTGTCTAGCTTCATCAATTGAGCAAGAACAATTTTTTTTGCTTATGTGTTAGTAGCCTATAATCTACACCTTACTATGAAAGTATGACCCAATCACATAGATTACTTACTAATATACTTAGACCTTTAAGGTGCAAATATATGTAAACAAACAACCATTAATGAATGGAACTTTTATTAATTTCCAAAATACAGAAATGTATAGTACATTTCGGGCATATATTCTAACAATCTCCCACTTGTACTAAATGGACTATAATAGTCCATATGCACCTACCCCTATGACGTCCAAGTGTCTTTTGAACACCTTCTCCATCAAAGGCTTGGTAAATGGGTCCGTCAGATTGTTTGCCGAGGAAATTTGATCAACCACTGTCTCTTGTTTCTAGATGAACTCCAAGATTAAGAGATACTTCCTTTCAATATGCTTGCCATTCCTATGGTTTCTTGGTTCTTTACATTGAGACATAGATCTAGAATTGTCACAATATATTGTTATGGGCTTATCCATGTGTGGCACAACTCCAAGTTCTGTGAAGAACTTCCGGAACTAGACCACTTCTTTAGAAGCTTTTGAAGATGCTACATACTTAGCTTCTATGGTAGAATCAGTAATGCAAGATTGTTTAACACTCCACCATGATATAGCCCCTCCAGATAAAATGAAGACATAGCCACTAATGCATTTTCTTTCATCTTTATCTGCCAGAAATTTGAGTTCGTGTTACTGGTAGGAACTAAGACATCATCACTGTAAACTAGCATATAATCCCTCATTCCCTTTAGGTCCTTGAGTATATGCTTTACAACTTGCCAATGTCCTTTCCCAGGGTTTGATTGATACTTGCTAACCATGCCTATTGCAAAGCAGCCTAGTATAAAGCATGGCATACACGAGACTTCCCACTACTGAAGTATAGGCAATCCTACTCATCCTTTCATTTTTATCATGTGTCCTAGGACACTACTTGGAAGATAAAGTCAATCTGTACCTAAAGGGTATGGTTGTCCCTTTGCATTGATCCATGATAAAGCTAGCCAGTATATTGTCAATTTAAACTAATTGGGATAAGCCTAACATTCTTTTCTTTCTATCTCTAAGAAGTTTAATACTAAGAATGTAGGTAGCTTCTCCCATATCTTTCATGCTAAATTGATTTGATAGCTAAACCTTTATAGAAGACAATGTCCTTATATTATTTTTAATAAGTAGAATGTCATCTATATAAAGTACCATAAAGGAGATATTGTTCCCATTATATTTTCTATATACACATTATTCATCCACATTTCAAATGAAACTATAGGACTTTACAGTCTTATCAAAATGCATGTTCCTAGCACATGATGCTTGCTTAAGTTCATAAATGGACTTCTTAAGTTTGCAGACCATATGTTCTTGGCCTTTCACAATAAAGCCTTTAGGTTGGGATGTATAGATGTCTTCGCTAAGATAGACATTAAGAAAAGCAGTCTTGACATTCATTTACCATATCTCGTAGTCATAGTGACATGCAATGGCCAAGCGAATGTGTACGGACTTAAGCATGGCAACAGGTGAAAATGTATCTTCACACCTCTATTTTTCTTGTATACCCACTTACACTCTATGGGTTTAATCCCTTCAAGTGCAGTGATAAGATCTCAGACTTGATTGAGGTACATAGATTTAATCTCAGCATCCATTGCATTTTGCTATTTGTCCGCATCAACATCAATTATGGCCTTATCGTATTTAGCGAGATCTTGTTCCTAATGGTTGGAGACGACTTCAAAAGCCCCTCCACTCTATCTCTCAGAAACCCTAGATATTCTCCCACTATGACGCGACTCAGTCTGTATGGGAACATCTGGTTATGTCTCTTTTGGTTCCTCAATCAGGGTGCTAGAAGTTGAAGCATTAATCAACTTCTTTTCCAATTCCATATTACTTAAAATCTTAGTAGATACACCTTGTTCATCCTGTAAGTACTTAGCATGAGTACTAATAAGTACCTTTTGCTCTTGGGAATGATAAAATTATCCACCCCTTATTCATTTTGGATTCCCTACAAAGTAACACAATTCTGATTTTAGGTTTAGTCTACTTTCTTTTGTCAGTACACAAGCTGGACAACCCCATAGTTTGAGATGATTCATACTGGGCTTTCGTCTAGTCCACATTTCATGAGGTATCCTAGGCACTGACTTGGAAGGAGCCAAGTTCAAAATATATATTGCTATTTTCAGAGCATATCCCTAAAAAGAAATAGGAAGAATCGCATGACTCATCATGCTTTTGACCATTTCCATTAACATTCTATTTCTTCTTTCAGCTACTCCATTTTGTTAGGGAGTCCCTGGTGTAGTTTGCTAAGTTACTATACCCTGATGTGCCAAGTTGTCCTTGAATTCACCAAGGAGAAATTCTCTACTATGATCTGATCATAGCTTTTTAATTAGTTTACCTGTTTGGCACTCCATCTCAGGCTTAAACTCCTTGAATATATTAAAAGAATCAGACTTGTATCTTTTCAAGTAAACATAACCAAAATGCGAGTGATCATCTGTAAACGTGATAAAGTAATTATACCCTCCTCTAGCCGGTGAAGACATAGCACCACAAACATTAGTATGAACTAACTCTAATATTTTCTTGGCCCCTTTTTACCTTTTGAGTTGAGGACTTTTGGTCATTTTATCTTTAAGACAAGATTCACACTGAGGCCATTCCTCCAATTTCAATAAGTCCAAAGACCTTTTGTTTGACTTTGGGTTGTGAATAAAGATAGTAAGAATTGAAAAAAGGAGTTCAATTTTTCTTTGGTGAGTTGGCAAAAAAAATGAGCAGAAGGATTTGTTTATTTTAGAAAAAAAAAATTGCATGTTTTTGTTATCTCACTGCATAATTTCTTAAGGGGGCCAATAGGTCAGTGAAGAGAAATCTACATGCTTGAGGCTATCAATTCTTGAAAAGCAAAGGAAAAATTTGAATGACTAAAAGGGGGACAATATGATGCCTGAAGAGAAATCCATTCACTTGAGGCTAAATTCCCTAAGTCATCTTGAGAAAAAAAGAAAAAGAAAAGAGTGTTGAAAAAAAAATGAGCGTCTCCTTATTTAGCTACTTAAGGCTGTAAAAATTTGATTCTATTAGTTTTGAATTGGTTAAACAACTTGACTTGTAGGATTTGTGCTACCTATGTCTTAGCTTGAAGGGTGAAGTAATTTTCTTGGGCTAAGGTATAAGCTTGTTCAACTTAACTTTGAGGTTGTTGATATGTTTGATTTAATGCATGAGTTTACAAAGGTTTTTAAAGGGTTGAATGAATGATAAGTTTATATCTAAGGTTTGAAAAAGAATTGTGACTTTATTGTGGAGAAAATTGAGAGGAAAAGAATTGTTTTAGTGATATTGTCTTAAGTGTTTGCTTGAGGACAAGCAAAACTTAAGTGTGGGGGAATGTGATTAGGCGCATAGAGCACAACTGGTGCCAGCCCTTCATTGGGAAAACGGTGCTGGCACAGAGGCAAGACCGGCACCGGCTGTGTGCCTTTTTAAGGCGGTGGGTTTTCTTTTTTCAAGCAGATTTTGGCAATTTTAATTGTATTCTTTTGAAAATTCTTTCAACCACGGGAAAGGACTCTTGTAGGTGCCTTTTGGCAACCTAAACTCCTATAAATACAAGAGAATAACATTGTACAAAGGAGAGTTCTAGTTCTTGAGTTTTTATTGTAATGTTTTTGAGAACTCCTAGAGAAACACCAAGAACAAGGCGGATCAATGAAATCTGGGAGAAGAAGATGAGCTATATCAAGACGATTGCAAAGGAGAAGGGGATTACACTTGTCTATAAGTTTTTCTTCTTTCTTTCTTTGCAATTCTATTTTGTTAAAGTTGGATTTATATATTTTAATTGTATATTTCTACTTTATGATTTTGTGTTGAAGTAATATGAATTCCAATTCTAAGTATTTGATTACTTGATTTTATGAGTTAAATTAATTATACTGAACTAGTTAGTTCACTGTGTTGTGATCTCTTAATGAACTTGGAAAATGAAGTAAGTGAAAGATTTGGTAATCAAAGAGAGATTGATATCGCCTAGAGTGTAGTAGTATTATTTCTTCCAAAAGACGTTATTGTTACCTACAGTATAGGGACATTAATTGTTTAATTGAGTTGTTCTTAACACTTCTCAATTTTAATTAGGAAGGTAGAGTATACCCTTTAATTAGACTAAGAATAGGAATTTCATAACTTGGGAAATGATTGAAATTTGCTTTTGAAACTCATATTGTATTTTGGGAATGAGAATCAGTTGGTGGAAAGATATTTTCTTCACTTGTCATAGAATTGAGATATTTCTTCATTACATATCTTTTCTTTTTATTCTCACTACTTGATTATCCTTGTAACTTTTCTTCTGTGGACTTGATTTATTCTCTAGTATATTAGGTTAGTTGGTTATTTATTCTATCTTTTTATTTCATTGGCTCAACAATAAAGATTTGGGTAAAGTAAGATGGGAGTCTAAGTTTCTGTGGATTCGATACTTGCTAATCCCTATACTAGATGATGTGTATATTTGCCCGTATATGTAGTTTTAGTGGTTAGAATTTTTATTAAAATTTGATTGATTGTGAGCATAGTTGATAATATTTTCTACACTAAAAACACGTGTCACATTACCCCATCTACTCTCCCAGACAAGGGGTTTTTATAATGAAATAGAACATAAAGTAGTTGGGAAATAATACATATATCTTAATCCAAAAATACCAATGATGAGCAACTTTACAATATGCAATTATTTTCCACTGAAAAGTAGTATTCCACTACTTGATGTAAAAAGTTGTTTTCTATGGAAAAATGCAACTATTTCAATTGCCTATATGCCATGGAGAAATATTATCACATACGGGACTCACTGAGCATAAAACTCACACACTTATTTATTTTTCTCCTATTTCTTAGGACTCAAGGTTAGAAATATATGATGGTGATGCTAGTACCACTCATTTGGCTCAATATAGTGAAAATGTTTGTAGTTTTACTAGGTGTAGACTATAAAGCTACTCATTATATTTATTTTGAGATAAAGATATATGTATTATTTCCCAATTGGTATGCAAGTTTAATGGAATAGTTTCTTACTTTATACTTGCTTTAAGTTCTATTTCGTTATAAAGACATTTTATCTAGAAAATCAGACATGGCACCACTTTACAAGGATAGGGTTCACTACAATTGGAAAATGTGTGGGGTGTTATAATTGGTATCATAGCTTAGAGTGGAGTATAGCAGGGCCTACAGGGGAGGATAGTAGAGCCTATAAAGTTTACAGTTATAGATTTATAGAGATAGAAAACCCTGTAGAGCCAGATATAGAGATAGGTATTATACTTAAACCAGAGGCACCCGAGTTGGTTACAATCTTTTCTGATCACTCAGAAGAAGAGATAGTTGAGACAGTTGCGATATCTTCAGAGGAGCCTAATAGAGGGGTAATGAAGATGATGCAACAATAAATTATGAAACAAGAGATGACCTAAACTGTGATTACAGTGTAGAGATTGAGAATTATGGATTCCTTAGATCGGATACACCTGAGTACTATATTGTATTTTCCGACTATGGATTGCCAGTTTTTGGGATTAGTAGTGATGATTAGTAGAGGGTTTTATATATACTCATAGGACTTGCGTATATAGTATGATCCTGGCAGTAGTTATGACTAGTAGTTAAGGATATATGCACTTGTATAATGCTCTTGCATTATATTTTGTGGATTGGAAACCCTAATTTGTTATAACATAGAGATGTGCGATCATATTAGAACTAATACACCGAATTCTATCAGAACTCTGAAGTTAAGCGTGCTTGGAAAAAAAGTAGGATTAAGATGGGTGACTCTTTGGGAGGTAGCTTCAAAAAGTTGAAGAAGAAGATTTGGAATAATGTATACAAAGAAATAAAAGGGGATTTTAACTTTAACTACAATAGACTTGGAGGACCTATTCATTAGATAACACAAAAATTTATAAAGAAAGAAGGAGCTCATGAAGGAAGGAAATGTATTCGTTGTTTAATTGTAAAAAGAGGAACACAAATTCATGAACTACTCTGACCCCAGACGATCTATGTGATGGGTGAATCCAAGGAGAAATTACATAGGACTGAGTCTGGGACCAGAAAGGGATAATCAAGGCTGGATCTCTGCTTCTAAATCAAGAGCAAATCAAACCATCAGTAAAAGTGCGAGTGGTCAATTTGGATAAAGTGGATCCCAATACAACAATAGTTGTAGAAGATAAAGCTTTACCTTTAGCAAAAAGGCTAAGGTTTTGATAGACTCATGTTCTTCTCATTCTTTTATTACTTATTCATTTGCTAAAGATAGGGATTAAGCTTAGGGAAGCTCTTTATAAATGGCAATTAGCACACTTTTAGGAAAATAGATGACTAGTGATAAGGTCTGTTCAGAGTATGAGGTATTAGTAGAAGACATGGTTCTAAATTTAGATTTCATATTTTTACTCATAGAAGACTATGATGCTATACTTGGCATGGATTGGCTATCTCGATATCATACCCAGTTGATTGAAGAAACAAATTTGTACACTTTTGTGAACTAAGGAAAGATGTTTTGGAATTCTTGGATGGAGAAAGTAAGAAAGAATGGTTGCTTGATATATGGAGTAAAGGCTTGGAAATTGTTGTATTAGGGTTGTCAGGTATTTAGCCTATTTTTGAGTAATCTAACTAAACTAGGAAAACCCAAAGATATACCTATAGTTTCTGAGTATATGGATGCTTTTCCAACTGAACTAAAAGAATTGCTGTAGAAAGAGAATTTGAATTTACTATTGACTTGGTGCCAGCTATTGAACCAATTTCTAAGGCTCTTTATCAAATGGTACTAGTGGAGGTTAAAGGGGTTGAAGAAGCAATTACAAGAATTGTTAGAGTAGGGCTATTATCAAGTTAAAATTAGGGAAGAAGACAACCCTAAAACTGCATTTAATACACGTTATTGGCACTATAAGTTTATGGAAATGCCCTTTGGTTTTATTAATACTCCGGCAATATTTATGGATTTAATGTATCAAGTTTTCTAGCCATATTTAGATAATCTTGTTGTTGTTTTCTTTGATGATATGTTGGTATACTCTAAAGGCCCTCAAGAACACAAGGAGCACTTGTGAAAAGTGCTTGAGAAGTTATAAGAAGCTAAATTGTATGCTAAGTTCAGTTAGTGTGAGTTTTAGTTGGCTAAACTAGCATTTTGGGGCATGTAATAACCAAGGAAGGGATTTTGATGCATCCTACAAAAGTTGGAGTTATTACAAATTAGAAATATTCAAAAAATCTAACTAAAGTATGGAGTATCTTGGGATTGACAAGATATTACCGAAGGTTTATTAAGGGATTTTTAAAACTTACCTCACTTTTAACTTCGTTAATTTAATAGAAAGTACCCTACGTTTGGATGGAAGATTATGGGAAGGTGAAGATGTCAACTCTTCAAATGATACAAGTCCCAAAATTAGAGGCATTTGCAAATGAAAGGCGATTGATGATGTATAATATTTCCATTCAATCCATGCTATTATACCAGTTAAAGGAAGCACAAGAGAAGGATAAAGAATTATAGTGGATTGGAATGAAAAATGAAGGGAAAGGAAACAATGTTTTCTAAATGGATGATGTGGGAATTCTCTAATGTCAGGGACACTATTGCGTACCAAAGCATGTGACGGTAAAGCTGGATATATTAGCAAAAATGCATCAAAGTGAATATACTATCCATCCTAGAGAAGTTAAAATGTATCGTGACTTAATAAAATATTATTGACGGATTTGTATGAAAAGAAATATCTCCCAAAATGTGGCATAATGCCTCAGTTGTCTGAAAGTGAAAATAGAAGGCCAACAACCTAGGAGATTGTTATAACCTTTATGAATCCTACAATGGGAATGGGATGAGATTCCTATAGATATTATAATTAGTTTACCCTTAAACGTTGGACAAAGGGACATCATTTGAGTAGTCAGAGATTGACTAACAAAGTTTGCTCATTTCATTTCGATTAGTGAAAGAGATTATTCGGAGAAATTGAGTAAAATTAATATGGAAGAAGTAGTAAGGTTATATGAAGTGACTTCTAGCATTATATGTAATTAAAATCCAAAATTTACTTCACGATTTTGGAGAAACCTGTAGCAGCTATATGGGACTATATGAGTTCACAACACAAAGTATTCGCAAATAGATAGATAGATAGAACAAATTATTCAAATTTTAGGAGACATGTTATGGGCGTGTGTTTTGGATTTTAGTAACAAATGAATTAATAATTTGGCCTATGCAGAATTTGCTTATAACAATAATTATTAGCCCACTATTAGAATGACACCATTGGAAGCTTTTATGGGTGAAAATGTCCCTACTTTATTAGGAAATATAGGACAAAATCAAAATGACGCCTTAGATATAGAAACAAGCCAGCAAATAGTGAAGTTGGTTAAAGAAAGATGAGAGATTGCTCAAAGTTAGCAGAAGAGTTATATTGATCACTGAAGAAGAAACCTAGAATTTGCTGAAGAAGATCAAATATTTCTGAAATTAACACCATGACAAAGTATGGGAAGGAAAACACAAAGGTAGAAATTAGCCCCTTACTATAAAAGACCTATTCCAGTTATAGAGAGGATCAGGAAAGTAGCCTATCATATTAGAATTACTCTAGAGCTTTAGGGTATCCATGATGTATTACAACTTTGATAATACATAGCTAATCCTAGGCATATTCTGAATGATGTTGTTATAGATTTGACTATAGGTTTGAGCTATGAAGAAAGACCTATTAAAATTCCGGAGTATGCTAAAAAAGGATTATATCAGAAATGAATCTCACTTGTTAAAGTGCTATAGAAACATTATCCTGTATAAGATGCCACTTGGGGAAACAGATATTGAAATGTAAAGAGCATATCCAAAACTTTTTAAAGGTAAATGTTAATTTTGAGGAAGAAATTTTTTTTTGGAGGGAAGATTGTAACACCTATCCTTATGTGCTTTCTTTATGTAAGCATTGTTGTTGAGAAAAAAAAAAGAAGAAAAGAAAAAAAAGAGAGAAAGGAATGGTGAGAAAAAGAAAAGGGAAATATAATGGGCCATTAAAATGAATAGCTAAGGAAATAAAAGCCCATATAACAAGGGAAGAAAAGAGAAAGATTGGTGGCCATATGTCTTATAGTTGGTGGGCCATGCTATATAAATATGGCAGGCCATTTGCTGTGCCCACAAGGATTAAGAATGGTGGGCCACCTATTGGGCCCATAAGATGTAACTATAGTGGGCCATTTTAATTGTTGGACTTTATCTCTGATGAAGGCCTATAATTAAGCTAAATTAGTGTGCATGATTGGCTTTCATGATTAGATGGATTTCTACAAGGTTCCAAAGGTTTCTCTAAGCTTTCATTAGCTTCCACTAGTCTCTATCAAGTTCTAAAGGCTTCTAGATATGTTAGTCATTAAATCATTTAAGGAAGAGTTTGGAAAGCACTTAAAAAGTGAAGAAAGGAAACTGGTTAAGAGGGAAACCGTGAGAGAAGGAAAAGAAAGAAAGGAGGAAAGGAAAAAAAAAAAAGGAAAAAGAGAGAAAGGAAGAAAAGGAAAGAAACTGAGGGATAGAGAGAAAAATCGAGAATAAGAGAGAAGAAAGAGGGAAGAATAAAGTGGACTTTTTGTAAGCTTGTTCTCACATTTTCAAGTAGGTAAGATTCCACCCTTTAGAGCTAAAGTTATTTCATGGTAGATGGAAGTTGTTTTCGTATGAATTTTGTTGGAGAATCGATGAAAACAAAGGATGAACTTCATGAATATTTTTCTATAGAAGCTGTTCATTATTGTTATATGTACCGGTTTGCTTAAGAAGTATTTTCTATGTTTTGGGTTTTATGTGTGTGTGTTGGGGTGAAGAAATACAGGGAAATGGGGTAGAACAAGTTATGTTATATTGTGGTTAATATGGAAAACTAAAGCTGGAATTATATTAATGAAGGAAAGTTGGGATGTTTTTGTTTCTAAACTTCAACAAATTATGTGATATGTTTGCAAGGTTCTGAGATAAAATAATTACACATAGACATGCCTTGAAGTGTTAGGATGAGAGAAGAGTTGGATTTTTGGCATTTAGAATATAAAGGAATACATAAGAACTAAATAAAACAACACTACCTATGAAATGTTATTTTGACACATGTATACCATTACCTTGTTTTGCTGTGTTTCAACAAGTTGGGTTGAAAGAAAGATGAAATCAAACTTTTATAAGTATTAAATAAGGATTAAGAAGGTTTAGATGGTGTATGTTCTGTAAGAGAATTAGGAGATATGGCTTGTGTAAAATGTGATCACAATCAAGAAATTCAGCTTTCTAAATTTGGTTACCATGTTTGTTTATATGTTAAACTGACTAATATGACCATTCATTCTAGAACTTCATGAGTTGAACTTTGAAGATAATTGTCCTAAGAACATGTTGGGATAAATTTAACCTCAATTGGATTAGTATTGTCAAAGTTATGGACATAATATGGAAGGGTGCCAAAGCTATAAATTGGGTTATTTACTTCCATTAGATGAGGAATATTAGCCACTTTAATATTTCTAGGATTTTAAAACTAAGAAGGAAAGTATATGTAACACCCTATATATTCATATCGTAATGGACCTTATATTGTAGGATGTCGCCCCATCTGATCTTCCCAAACAAGGGATCTTTATAATGCACACAACTTTAACATAATAGAATTCTTCAAAACTTTACATTAAATACAAGAAGTATACTAGGTTCCATCTCTAATACATAGGTTTAGAAGAGTTCAAGTCTCCTACATAAGTACATGAGTGTTCTAACGCCCCACATGCCATCCTTTGTTGTCTCTCTAGAGTAATTGGACTCCCAGAGATTCTTTTGTCATGGTCTGGCCTCTAAAATATTAATAAAGTATAACACCCGTGTGAGTGCTAAACACTTAGTGAGTCCCGTATGTGCTAGTATTTTTCTTGAAGAAATAACTTGTAAATCTAGTAATATTTCAAGAATCAACTTGTAAATCGAGTAATATTCAAGACAGGATAATATAGTTGAACTCATTATAAATAGGCGTAATCAAGTTACAAGAACTATGATCAAGTAACCGGAATTCATGTTTATCAAGAAATGCAGGTAGTAAAATCTATGTGTCGTTATTGGAAAATTATGTTCAGGAGTTCAGGAAAATCAGGCATGCTAGTTCATGATGCATATAATTCATGTCATTTATTTCTAGAAAATCATGTTCAAGAATTCAAGAAACAAGACATGCCAATTCATGATTCATGTACAAGAGGAATCCAAGAAATTCCACTCATTAGGAATATAGGAGTTGTTAGTGCTTATGCCAGCAATTGTTAGTGATTATACCAGGAATTTAGGTATTTAGGAATTCAAGAATTTTCTTACGCTATGAATTCGGCTAATCCCAATGTCCTGTCGTCCCATTTGGAGTAAGATGAATTCCAAAGCTAGCCATCACTAAGTACTCAATGTAGGCTAATACATGGAGAAAAGCTCATTGCTGAGTACTCAACGTGCACATGATACCCATTTGCGGGGTTAAGTGATGGAAAAAGGTTTATTTTTCCTCTTTCCCATAACTTGTCAAGTTACTAAATCGAAGTCATAAGTAAAACATCATGAAATGTGGCACATGGCATGATTTTCACAAGTAGCATGAAGAACATGTCAGAAATCATGATTTTAACAAGTAACAGGATAACTTGTTGGGAAACAGGGTTTTAGCATGTAACTTGATAGAAGTAGCATGAAACATATCTTTAGCAACTGATATGCATGAAACATGATCTTAACATGTAACATGAGAAAGTTATCAGAAACCTTGGTGTTATCAAGTAACATGGGGAAAATAGCTTGCAACATGTTTTTATCGAGAAACATGAACAAGCTAGCATGAACAGGGTTCACCGAGTACTTTGAAGAAAATATCATGAAACATGGCTTTAACAAGTACTTTGAAGAAATATCATGAAATATGAATTTATCAAGTAGTAGAACCACGTTCAAGATTTTAATGAGAAAAGAATTCAAGACTAGTAATATTCATGGTTTTCTATTTTACCGAGTGAAGTCCTTGTACTTTACATGATATAAAAGTCCGTAGCTATAATAGAGGTTGGAAAACCAAGGGCTTGACTAACCATGATTCTTAAAATATCTATGTATAAAAATTTCTCACTCCAAAACACTGTAGTTTTTACTTGAATATATCATAAAAATACTAATCCGTATCTGAAAAGCACTTGATTATACTAATAGTTTTGATACCCGAGGAATTTTTAGTACAATTTCTTTTCTTTGAATATATCAGGAAAACACAAATCCATATCAGAAAAGTATTTACTCATGTTAGAATATTTTACTAATAAAGGATTTAAGAGGCTGAGGGCATCACAAGTTCATGAGATCAACAAGTAGGCATGTTCATGTTGAAATATCTCAGAAAAACACTTAGCCAAAATGGGAGATAAAAATCTAAGGGACTCACCATGAGCAACGTTGTTCTGTAATCTCTAGTGCACTCAACACTCACGAAATCCTAATAGGGAATCATGCCTACATCAAGGAACATTCCCTTCGTGCTTATAAAATCACAATACTAACTTGCTAAACAAATGCATGAACACGGAAATTACTAGTTTCCTACATTTTCCAAATTCTATAGAATATAGCAAGGTTACTTCACATACTCATGCCATGTTCTTTTTCCTTATTTATTATTCATCCCTTTATTCACTTTGTCCACAACTCATCTACACGACTTCTCACACCATTCATTCATCTTTCTCATGGAATGGTATGAATCATAAATGTATAGAATTTTCAAATTTTGCATTTTCTCATTCTTGGCACACTTTCTTATTTATATCATAACTTATAATTCACAAGTCCAATAAATGTCAAAATAGTTCCAAAATATGTCCAAGACATTCCTTTATGAATTCAAATTCATAAAATACCAATTTTCCTTTCCATTTCATTCAGTTCTGCTCATGATATCTCAGTACTTTAATCCCGTCACTGAACTGACAGCCTTTAGTATTTATATCATAACATCCTATATACAAATCCAAATCATGACAAATTCATCTTAAAGTAATCCTAAGACAGTTAGCTACAAATTCATGGTTTTAACTAAACCAGATCAGCCACTATCTTCAAACTGTTGCAAGCAAAAGATTGCTATTTTTCCAGAAATCATCATTTCCTCACAATATGCATTCTTTGTTCATCTAATCTTGCTTTAGTCCTTTGATTATTACTTTATTTAGTCCAAAAACCATCTTAACAGCACCTAATAAGTGTATTTACAGTCATGAAAAATATCAATTCACCACACTTTTAGATAACGCAAATAACAACCATGTTAAATGCATTGATCATGCTTGATTTAACAACAACAATCGCTATATATTACTTCATTTCTTCTTTTGTTCATATAACACCATAAGAACAGCCAACATAACCTCACAAATATCCATCAAATAAATTCCAAATATCAAAAAAATCACATCAAAATACTCCTCCAAGAAACCAGTTCATAGCTAACGCAAAACAACATCAAAACCCTAATTCTTCATAATTCTCAATAGCTATTTCATGCTATTTCCTACACAAAACTTATATCCAAATAATCACCATAACATATGGATTAATTTTAATTCATGAAGTATAGTGTTCTACCTTGTATAGGATGAGATTCAAGTGAATATGGTTCCAAGTTTTCTTCTCCTTCTTCTTTCTCTCTCCTCCCACGATTTCTCTCACTTTTCTTTCTTTTTTCTTTAGCTTTCTCTCTCTTCCATCTTTTCTTATGGTGGCCAGTTGATATAATGCATATCCACCACCTTTCCTCCTTTTTCTTATGTATTTCATAGCTTTGTTTCATCCCTTGGTCAAAAGAGGTTAAAAAGGTTCATTTGGAACATGGTAGAACATTATAGAACCAATAGTAAACTTGCTATTTTTCTTTCATTTTCTTTTTGCTTTCTTTTTCCCTTTTCTTTTCTCTATGTTAGCTGGCTTCTTCTCTCCTCTTTCCACTGCCATTCCTATATTCTTGGTAGCAAATTTTACCATGTGATCATCAGTGGCAAATTAGGTGGCATAAGATAATTTGCTTAGAGGACTTTGGAACTTCTTGAAGTAATTTGGAAGATTTAAAATATAACACATGGCTTGAAGTGATTCACTATAAGAAAATCCATCTCCCTTTTCCTTTGATTAGGCTTTTAATAGCCTTACCCACAAAGCTTTGGTTAAAGGTCTATTAGACCCCTTGCACCTTAACCATTGTCAACTTTCCTTCTTAAAATAATCAGAGTTGGTGTCATTGTACATCTTGATCAGGAAAACCTTTTATTTCTCCAATGCATTCTATGCATTATACTATGCATTTTGGTGTCTCTCAAAATTTCCATATCACGTTTTGATTTTTCTCCATTTACGGTTGAAAATTACACCGACGCCCCTTGAAATTTTAATCTCTCCAAAATATTCTTCTAGTCAAACTGAGATTTTCTTGTTCTAAGCATCCATACAAATATTGATTTAATACAAGTGTAAACATGGAGGGATGTTACAATATAGCATGTTTAATACCTTATTTCCTTCTACTATTATATGAACCCTACTTCTTAAGAACATCGAGTAATGTTTGAGAAACACCTCGTTGTTGTCAGTGATTTAGACCGGGGAAACTCTTAAGCTTGTAGTAATATGAATGTATGAATATCTATTGAACAAGGTTAGTCTCTATATTTTATAAATAATGCTTTACCTGGTGTTTTTAAAAAATATTAGTATATGAGCATTTTATTCAATGGTCTTATGAATCATGGATGTTGTGAGTCCTTCAATTTTCCAACTTTATTTAGCTAGGAGCTTTTTCATGAAATTCTTGGACTAAATATTTTATGATTTTCTTGAGTATGAACCTTTAGTTGATAAATGATATTATTAAGCAGTATCTTCCTATACTCAAACTTATGCTTGTCAGGATTTTATTCATGAAATGGTGCACAATTGCAGAGATATTTATTGGCATAAATGCTATGTTTCGACAAAGAAATGTGATGCCATAATGTTATTAGTTTCATTCAAGCATTTTATGCATTACATGAAAGATGTGTGCTCTTCTATGTTCATTTATCTATGGAATTTGTTAGAAGGAATATGACAAAGATTTGAAAAGCTTGTTATGCTTTATGCTCCATGAAGCTTGGAAATCATTACAAGGAATATGAAATTTATCTAGAAAATGATATTTTGGCCCTAAAACTGTTTTCTTGATCTCTGTTTAGGGAATATGATATTAGGATTACTCGTGTGAACTCACTATTGAATACTCAGCAGGAGTTTTGACCTCTGTACTAGTTTTTTTAAAGATAAGATGATCTTAAATAACCTGGTTCTAGTTCTGAGGTTTATCTTATTCTGAATAGGGCAGTAGGACATTAGAATTAGCCATTTCCCCAACTAGCACTTTCGTAATACGTAAGCAATAGAGTTTGTACTACTACAAATTAGATGAATGAGTATGGATATGAGGTGATGTATTTATGTCACTCATTATTCCGGCGTAATGCATTTGAGTGTTGAAGGCACAATCCTTAGCATAATAAGATCATAATGGCCGAAGGTAATGTCTTGTGAGCTTTGCATATAGGTTGACCTTCTATTGAGAAAAGAACCTACTTTTCTTTAAAAATGGGGCATCAGTTTTCAATAAACCTTGATTTCTGAATATGCAAAAACTCTTTTGAAAATAGTTGATGATTTTTCCAACTTCGATGTTTAAAGAGTCATTTTTAGTCAAAAAATACAATAAAAATCCTTTTATCTGTTTTTCAAGGAAAAGTGCCATTTCATTACTTGACGTAAAGAGTTGTTTTCTATGGAGAAATGTAACTATTTTCTATAGAAAAATATTATTACACATGGGACCTGTTGAGCATAAAACTCACACACTCTTTTATTTTTCTCCTATTTCTTATGACCCAGAGCTGAAAAAATATCACTATGTTGCCAATACCACTCATTTAGCTCAGTATAATGAAAGTTTTTATAGATTCACCAAGTGCAAACTGTAAAGCTACTCATCATATGTATTTTGGGATCAAGATATATGTATTATTTCCCAATTAGCATGCAAGTTTAATGGAATAGTTTCTTACTTTACCCTTGCTTTAAGTTATATTTCGTTAAAAAAAACCCATTGTCTAGGAGATCAGATGGGGTGATGCCTCACAAAGATAGGGCTCACTACAGTTAGAAATTATGAGATATTACACAACCTCTTGCTACTACTCATATCCTCTCCCTCATTTGGGGTAGACAGTTGGGTGGCCTCGTATTTAGGAGCCATTGGCTTTGGCTCTAGGACTTTTCTGCTGCTAGTGGCTAATTGTCACTTTGGGGCCATTCTAAAAACATAATATTGATAGAATGTGTATTTCCTAAGGTATCAACTTTTAATTAATCAAGTTAAGCAAATCTCACAGTAGTATTTCATGCACACTTTACTTTATTCTAAACTTATGACATTTATCAAATACTAAAGAGATAAAGGAAGTGCTGCAAACAATAGATAAATGAAAGATAAATAATTTATGCATAAAATAGAAAAATGCTTTCACAGAAGAAAGATATATCTCATTGATATCATTATTTCAAAAGACAATATCTTTAAATAGATAACAAAAAATAGAATGATTCACTAAATTTATTGTAACACTAATAAAGTAACAACTCTCCAAATGTTCCAAAAGTTATAGGCTTCTACATTTCATAGGAATCCTTATAATAAGGCTTATACAACCACCTCTAGTATTCTTAATGAAGTCTATCCTTGTGCCCCAATCATAGGCTCCTTTTTAGGTCCCCTTGAACCCTCCCCAGTCTCAAAGTCCCATAGTTGGGATACCTCTAAGTGCCTTGGTGGGGATTCATAATCTATTTTCCTTGGGTCATCACTGTCTATAGTTAGGTCAATCTTTTGGATTGGTGGATTTGGGGCATGTTCTATGATTTCATCTTCGTTATCCAACACTAAGTTAATTACAAGTATAGGTGGAGCTGGGGGTGGTTATATTATTTGAATGTCGTCATCACTATTTTTATCCATAGGTTGCTCAGATTCGGGTTTCGAGTTAGAAAAAGGAAAATTAACTGGTTAATTTAGGATTAGTGGGTGCCAGGCTATGTTCTTACGAGTAGTTTGGTATATTCTAACCATCCTACATATATGATGTCGCCCTGTTTATAGGACAAAGGATTTTTATAACTAGTTAAAAAGAACATTCAAAGGAAAAAAACTTCAATAAAACTGATCACAAATGATAAAACACTTATACAAGTCTCAAATGAAGAAACTGGATAAAGACTTCAAACGAAATACACCATTTTAAAGAAATGAAGTCTTCAATCTCTAGACAAGCTCAACCTTATCAAAGTAAGATCTATATAAAACATGGTATAAAAGATGTGAGAATTATTTCCCAATAAACCCTATGTGTGCTCTTGTTCATTTAAAGTTTTTTTTTTTTTTTTTTGTGAAATGCAATTGAAATGTTTGAAAAGAAGTGTTCGCAAGTCATCCCAATATACTTTTAACACATAGAGTGGCAGTTGGCAAATTTTAATCATGAAATAATAGATATGCTTTGAAAATAAACAACTCTTAAAAGTAGGGCTACAAAACCTTCCATCATAGTCCAAGGCCATGAAATCTTATATCATGACCAAATACTATGAAATCCTGCATCACAGTACAGTGACTGATCATCCCATTGGGTGAGATACTCTTTTATTTCTCACCTAACTTTCCAATTGTCTATATTCAGGAATAGTTCGCTTGAATTGAGTTACTAGCGCGAACTGGTCTGACTAACAAGTATTAACACGTTGTC
Source organism: Voacanga thouarsii (assembly GCA_026120185.1). Taxonomy (NCBI): domain Eukaryota; kingdom Viridiplantae; phylum Streptophyta; class Magnoliopsida; order Gentianales; family Apocynaceae; genus Voacanga; species Voacanga thouarsii. The sequence goes on from JANUWF010000328.1 coordinate 2,047,344, forward strand.
CAAGAAGTGTTTATCTTCCAGAAGTGATCTCCTACCAGAATATTTGCCCTAATTTTCTAAGACTGGTACTAGTAACCTACCTTTATTGAGTACTCAACAGTTCATTATTTTGTTTACAGGAAATTCACAAATAGTACATTAATGTTTTGAAGATGTAATCATGGTTCAGTGAGATTTAGTTTGAACCTTTTATTAAAGAAAATTAACATTTTATTTAAATCCTTTGTTTGGTTAGAATTATTTATTTAAAAAAGAGGGAAAAAACTATGCTTGCATTTCAAGTACATGACTTTTTTGTCATAACAAAAACAACGTTTGACTTGTAATAGGGCATTTGTACAACAAGTAACTTTATGCAAGGACTTTATTGATTCTTTTTTCATACAAGTACTAGTCTTCTAGTTTGCTTTAGACAAAAGAGCCCAGCCTCATCTGTAGAAAGTACATAATTCAATCATATTTCCACCCAACAACTCTTCTAAAATTATATTAGGCATACATCATCACAACCCGTATAATTATCAATTGGTTCAATCATCCCTTATCGAGAACTCTTAACAAGATGTCGACATATAGATTATCCTCCATTAATATTAGCACTAAATCATATACAACTCTATTCTTTCAATATTACATGTCATGCATGAAAACATAACTCACTTATCACTAAGATCATAATACATGTACTATATCATAAAGTCATGCTCTAATCACAATTCAAATCTTAAGGGACCGTATAATTCAAAATGAATAACTTAATATCATATTGACATAATTTATCCATTAAACCACATATTATGATTTTATACTCTTAATGAAACATGAACAAATCTCTATCGTAGTTATATTCATACTTGTCACACAACATAACTAATAATCACATAGTCATATAAGTGTATTGAGCATAACTTATACAGTAAGGTAAAATACTGGTCCTCCACATATCATATATATCACATATCTCCATCATTTCACACACACACACACACACACACACACACACACACACGCACACACACACACACACACACACACACACCATCCTTTCCTTTAACAGTATATTTTAAAATAATCAAAATGACATCTCCAACATAATTTATCCTGTTACACTGTCTTGATATAATCCTTGTACAATATGAGTTTACAAGAATAACAAATAGAATGATAGTTTTAAGAATAAGGATTACATGGTTGAAAATTGATTCATTCATTGGATGATGTTTAAAGCTACTCAAAAGATTGATTGAGAGAAGTGTTAAGGTTAAAATCTTCCAACATTAAAGTTGATCTGAAGCAAAAGAAAAGAATGAGAGGGGAAAGGGTTGGAGTGTTAGTTCCGCACAAAAGAAATATAGAAAGAAAGAGTAAGAGAGATAGAGAATGTAACGATTGATACATTCTTGTTGTTAGAATTTGTTGATGTCTTGAGAAAGGAAAGCTTATGTGATTCTCAATTGCTTTTGAATAATTGTAGAGAATTTTGTGTTGAAGGAGGATGATTAATTTCATAGCTAGTGTGTATTCTTGGTATTCTTGAGAGAATAGCCAAAGATGAGTGATTTGCTAGTTATGTTTGAGAGATTAGAAAGTGTCGAAGAATGAGGGATATCTGACAGGTTCAATGGGAGAATGAGTGCAAATGGTAGGCGAATTCTAGGTAGGTTAGTGATAGAGTGATCCTAGGAGTAAATGTTGGTCTTTTGAGTTTTAAAATTTTAAAAAGTTTTGATAGGAAGAGAAATGGCTGCTATAGTAGGGTGTGATGATCTGAGAGAATGAAGAAGAGGGAAAGAAGAAGAAAATAGAAGGGTCACTCGATTTTGTTAATAGAGAATAGAGATTGATAGAGTTTTGTATGAGGCCTGAATATAGGAGAAAGGGTTAGTAACTGAGTAGAACCTAGAAATGTTCTTACGATTGGCTAAGTTTTGAGTTTCAAACTTGAATTTGAAAAGAGAAGAAGTACAACTGAAACTAAAGAGAGAATAGAGGTGCTTCAATGGTGGAGGGAAGGTAAGCCTCAGGTGGTGCATTGCTATGAGAACTTGAAGACGAGAAAACGAAGAAAAAGAAAAGAAATGGAGAGAATGTGTGCTTTGCTATAATAAAGGTGAAAAACTAGATGTGTCGCATTCGTCTAAGAGAAGAAGGGAGGAAAGTGTGTTTAAAGTGGTCCTTGATTAAATAAAGATATAACTTGAGAAAAAGAGAATAGGAGGAAATAGAGAGGTTTGAGGTCTTGGTGAAGAATGAATGGGAATTGTGAGTGTTCCTTCTTGAGTGTGTTTGGCTTCTTGTTTTGATGGAGAACTAAGTGAGAAAGAATTGAAGTGAAGTTATTGAGAGTTCCATTTAGGCTATGTCTCAAGCATATCTAGGAGTTGTTCTAGAACTTTTAAACTTCAAATTCAAGGGAATTTAAAGAATAAAGAAGATAGTTGAAAATATGGAGTGATCTACAAAAAAATCCAGTAGAATGTTAGAGTGCAAGTTGTGTACCTCGAATGGTTTTGGTGAAGAGTGGAACCGAATGTTGTGGTAGGAAAAAGAGTTTGTTGTGGTTCTCTTTAGAACTAAAAGAAGAAATTGAGATAAATACTCATATAAGGAAAATGAACAGGATGTTTGGTAAAGTTTGATTTCTCAAAGAAAGGCACCTCCAACAACTAAATCTTTGTATTTCAAACTGTTGAAAGGCTCTTAGTTCCTAGCATTTGTTTTAGATTTAGCCAAGCCAACCATGGCAAACATAAAATAGAGTAGAAGAGTAAATAGCAAGCTACTTTCAAGTAAAATAATCTCCTACAAATCTTGGAGAATCATGCTCAAAGCTAAGAGTTTCTAGGAGGAATGTTAGGCAGTTTAGATTTAAACTCCCAAAATTTCTCCATCTAACATTTAAGCTTTTAGGAGAGTAGCTTCCCCTCACTAATGTTCGGCCGTTAAAGTAAACGAACCAAACACCATATACTTCTAAAAGAAAAAGCATTTGATTTTCTAAGACAAGGAGAGTAAGAATAGAGAATTCAAAATTCCAATTAAAACCTTGTCAAGACATTATTCCTATATATTAGGAATTCAAAAACATTCAAATGGTGTTTGTGGAGAGAGTACCCGACCAAGGAGGAAAAGAAGAAGAAAACTAATACAAATTTTGTTGAAAATAGGATTTAAACTCAAGTTAATAAGAAACCAACTATGAAATCTAACCACTAAATCATAACCACTCTTGTTTTTATTTCATTCTGTAATAATTCTCTTCACTATAATCCCTAAAACTAACTCTTCAATTCAACTATCATTATTGTAATTTAAAACGTCCACAACATAAAATAAAATTCCCGAACAACACAAATACATAACAAGATCACAAGTATTCAAAATAAAACACATACAAATGCATTGAAAATATTATATGCTCATACGATATGCTTTGTAATGCATGCTTCCCCTCAATTCCAAGGTGGTTTTAGGTTGGGTTTTATATCCTTCCTCTTAAAAGAACTTCGTCTTAAAATTCATGGTGTCATACTCTAGAGAAAATCAGAGTATTTATACTTTATCCATTCTTCTATCTCTCATGTAGCATTCTATACTCCATGATGATTTTGATGGGATTTGTATATCACAATAACGATTATTGTGGTGAAAATTAAGAAATCCAAGCCCTAAGATCACAAGCATGTGATTTAAAAGAGGTTTAACAAGGAACAAAGGTAATGGTTTTACCTTTCTTTGAGCGTCTGAAAAATAAAATTTTTCTTCTTCTTCTTGTCTGACGATTGCGGACGATCTAGCAATCCCCTTGACGCCAATGGATCACAAACAGGTTGATTGTCATGCCTATGTGATCATAGTACGCAATCACCTCTAACAGTAGTCCACACGGAGGATGACTCTCAAGTACCAAGATGTTTTTGTGCTACCAGAAACCAAAAAGGGCAGCTTGGGTTTTTTTTTTTTTTTTTTTTTTTTTTTTTTGCAGAAAAAAACGAGAGAGAGAGAAAAGAAGAGAGTCGTGTGTGCCCTAGGTTTTTGGTTTTCACTGAGAGAATAGTTCACTCTGTGATAGGATTAAAAGGAATGCAAAAATAAAAACCTTCCTTTTGGAATCCAAAACCCACTGTAAGCCTGTTACCAGAATTATAACAAAGTTAGAATTCAATAATTGTAAATAAAACTCATAAATTTTAATATTTACAATCTTGGCCCAAAATTTATAACTAATTATAAATTGACCACATCGGCTTCTTTCTCCTCACAATTAACCTCACTATATTATCAAATAACATCTTGAGTATTTAATCCTCTATTGTGTGTGACCTATTAGGTTTCCCAGTCAATTGGTAGCGAATATGAATTAATTCAAACGGCTTTCAGATTAATAATCTATAATTAATTAAAATTAATCATATTAATTCTAATCAGGATTGATTTATTAATTCATCAATTAATAAACTCATATTCCCAGATCATGAGCGATATCTAGCAACACATTATGACCATCCAAGAGTTTAGGAAGTCAAGTGGCTTGACATGAACCCTTTAATAACAAACCACAGTGTAATTAACTCATTTCACCATACAATATCTCATTCGGTCTGGAGTACAGAATTAGTGCCAACTCCCTAAAGGATATATATATATATATATATATATATATATGAATTCTGACCCAAATATAATAGTACTTGTACTAAGAACCTACTACTCTAGATGTGTATTGATTAAAACTGTTTCCAATACATAGTCACTTTAGCCAAGGACTTCTTGAGTAGTAATTCCTACAAGTGGCCGTGAGATATTCGTCCTTACTATTAGGAGTGGTTAATCATTTATTAACCCTTTTAACTGCTTTCGTTTACCTCATAATGTACTTAATATCCATTCTATAGGCGGCATTCGATCTGGCTCCAGAGATTGGAATCAAAGTACAATACTCAGCAAACAAAGCACCTTGGAGATCTCAAGTCTAAGGATACTTGCACGTTTGCTATATTGAGATTATATCACTGGCACTAAATAGTTATCCATGTGATTATCTCATAACTAGGTCATCAAATGTACTTGTTCTTATTAACAAGCATCCACATGTTAACTTTGAGTATTTTAATACTCACGGATATGAGAAACACCACCTGATCAAATCAGGAAGTCAAACACTTGCTAGTCTTAACGCATTAATGATGTTCTATCTCATTAATGCTATGACTAGGGACTATTTAAACACTAATACTAAACAATGTAGTAGGAATCTCATATCATGATCTCTATCATGATTTCCTTAACACAGTGTTGTACTAGGGACTTTATCTAACAGTTATTTTACACAAAAGTAAACAAAAGATACTGTAAAATAAATAATGTTTTTATTAAAATAAAATGTGTCATATACAATGTACAAATGATTGCCTCTAGGGCATAACACTAATACCAGAGGGTCTTGATATTCCAATCCAAAATTTTAATAGGTCTTTTTCACTTAGCTTAGATAAGGATGTAACTGTAGAGGCATATCATTGAGCATGCGCTCTAGATTAGGATGATATTTCTTTGGCTAACACCCATGGAACACATTATGTATTCCAGTTAGACCATTGGGCAGCGCCAATCTATAGGCGACAGGATCGATCATCTTAATAACTTGAAATGGTCCCCAATATCTCGGACTTAACTTACCTCATTTTAGATGTCTCAGAATTCCTTTACTAGGAGTTAACTTCAAGAATGTTTGATCTCCAACCTGAAATTCCATTTCTCTTCTTCTATTACCTACAAAACATTTCTATTGACTTTGAGTTGCCTCCAATCTCTCTCTTATCATCTTTACTTTTTCTACCATTTCCTGAATACATATTTTACCAAGCTTTTAATTTGCCCATCTTCTACATGTTTCCAATACAATGGTAGTTGATAGTTATGCCTGTATAATGCCTCATATGGTGTTATGCTAATAGAAACTTGGTAGCTATTGTTGTCGACCAACGCAATATAGGGCATATAATTAATCCATTTACCTCCGAAGTCTAATATATACACTCTTGGCATGTCTTCAATATCTCAATAACTCTTTCTGATTGATCATCAGTCTGTGGATGTGCTACTTAGTGAACTTTAGTTTTGACCTTGTAGACACTTAAGTCCAAAACCTTAAACTGAACCTTGGATCCCGATAAAAAAATGATACTTGAGGGTACTTTGTGTAATCTCACTATTTAATGGATAAAAGTATTTACCAATTTGTCCATTAAATCATGTACATTCACCAGTATAATATGTGTAGTCTTCGTTAGTCTATCTACTATTGCCCATATAGCATCTTTTTGTGATTTTAACATCGATAGACTGATGACAAAATCCGTAGTCACCTCTTCTAACTTTCGCTCAGGAATTGGTAGTGGTTACATTTTCACCTCTCCCAAATGAATGGCATACTTACCTTTATGTGTATTTTCCAATATCTTCCTCTTCTCTTCTTGATTATCCAGTACACATGTCTAATATTAGAAGTATAGTACTCCTTTCTCAATTTCCTAGAAATCCTTACATCTTCTAATAATCTCGTTGTTCTTGAGAGTTTGAATTCTACTCTGTCTTGTAAAATTTTGATGATCTCCTGCTTCAAATCTGGCGCCAATCCTAAGTTGTTTATGCAAATTCTTCCTTCCTATGCACTACTCTTTGCTCCAATATCTCCTAAATTGATGAACTTCTTGCACCCGCCAACTTCACTTTTCGGCTCAACGTATCAACTGTTAGGAATTCTAGTCATGTATAATCAGATTACACAGCAAAAATAATTGAATTCTAATCCAAGACAGCATGCTTGTGAATTAAAATGGGATTATAGCAATGGTCACAGAGTTAACTTTGCTGTGTAAGGTTTCAAAAATCTCGTCTCTATTGAAGGCGCGATCCAGTAAAAACCAACAACCAACGATCCAGTCCTCTTGTTTTAATGGTTCAATGTCGAGCCACTACAACCCATGAACAGGATTGTCTCTGATGATAATCCATACAAGGATTACTCAGGTGCACCGTAAATGAGATGCTAGTATGTTTACCAGTGGCTAGGGTCTTTAGAGGAAGAAATAGAACACGGAAGACACTGGAAAACAATTTTTCCATTTCGTTCGGCTATCTTCTCACACAAAATGTGGCACTGCATATATCAGAATATATGCATCGTGTTTGGAAACCAAATACCTTAAGGAATAAGGATTCCTTAATTTTTAATTAGTATTGTAATTTTTCTTAGTTATAATAAGGCCCATAAATTGTAACTAATTATAATTTGACCATAACAATTTCTTCTTTTCTCAAATAACCCTATAATATTGTCCAATAACATCTTGAGTATTTTTTCCTTTATTGTTTGTGACCTATTAGGCTTGCTGGTCTATTTGTAGTGAAATATGAATTAATCCAAACATCTTTAAGATTAATAATCATTAATAATTAGAATTAACTTTTTAATTCTAATTAAGATTAATTTATTAATTCTCTAATTAATTAATCCATATTAAGCAAATTTTGAGTGGCATCTAACAATACATCATGACCATCCAAAAGTCCAAAAAGTCGAGTGGCTTGACATGAAAATTTTAATAACAAACAATAGTGCAATAAAACGGGAATATAGCAATGGTCATAGAGTTAACTTTGCTTTGTGAGGTTTTAAAATTCTCATCTCTGTTGATGGCGTGATCTAGCAAGCCCAGCAACCAATGATCAAGTCCTCTTGTCTTGACAATTCAATACCTAGCCACAACAATCCAAGAACAGGATTGTCTCTGATGATAATCCACATAAGAATTACTCAGTTGCACCGTAAGCGAGATGCTAGTATGTTCACTGGTAGCTAGGGTCTTTAGAGGAAGAAGTAGAACACGAAAAACACAGGAAAACTATTTTTCCTTTTTGTTTGGCTATCTCCTCGCTCACAACGTGGCACTACATATATCAGAATATATGCATCGTGTTTGGAAACTAGAAACATTATGGAGCAAGGATTCCTTAAATTCTAATTAGTATTGTAATTTTTTTAATTACAATATGGCCCATGAGTTGTAACTAATTATAATCCGACCACAACAACTTCTTCTTTTCTCAAATAACCCTGTAATGTTATCAAATAACATCCCGAGTCCTTTATCCTTTATTGTGTGTGACACATTATTTTTGTTGGTCTATTAGTAACGAAATATGAATTAATCTAAACATCTTTAAGATCAATAATACTTAATAATTAGAATTAACTTATTAATTCTAATTAAGACTGATTTATTAATTCTCTAATCAATTAATTCATATTCAGCAGATCATGAGCGACATCTGACAATACATCATGACCACCTAAAAGTCTAGAAATTCAAGTGGTATAACATGAACCTTTCAATAGCAAATAACAGTGCAATAAACTCCTTTCACCATACAATATCTCATTTGGTTTAGAGTATGGAATGTTAGTGTTATACCCTAGAGGTAATCACATGTATTCTGTATATTGTGCATTGTTAAATAAAATAAGGCATTCATTATCTTTCCATTTATTTTTGTTTATGCCTTTTTGTAAAATAACTATTAGATAAAGTTCCAAGTTCAACACTATGTTAAAGAAATCTTGATAGAGATCATGATGCCAATGTGCAAATGTGCAAGTATCTTTAGACTTGAGATCTCCAAGGTACTTTATTTGCCAAGTGTTGGACATTGATTCCAATCTCTAGAATCTTGACAAGGCCACCTATGGAATGGATATTGGGTATAATATGCAGTAAATGATAATAGTTGAAAGGATCAATAAAGGATTCACCACTCAAATAGTAGGAGTGAATATCTCATGACCACTTGTCGGAATCACTACTCGAGAAGTCCTTGGCCAAGGCAATTTTATATTGGAAATGGTTCCAATTGATACATATGAAAGCAGTGGATTCCGGGAATAGGTACTAAAATATTCGGGCTAGAATTAATTTATTATTTTGGAAGGAGTTTGCACTAATTCCGTACTCCGAATCGAATGAGATATTGTATGGTGAAATGAGTTTTTTATACTGTGGTTTGCTATTGAAAGGTTCATGTCATGCCAGTTAACTTTTGGACTTCTGGTTGGTCATGGTATGTTACTAGATACTGCTCATGATCTACTAAATATGAATTTATTAATTAGAGAATTAATAAATAAATTATTATTAGAATTAATAAGTTAATTCTAAAATTATTAAGGATTATTAATCTTAAATATGTTTAGATTTATTCATATTTTACTACTAATAGACTGGGAAACCTAATAGGTTACACACAATAGAAAATTGGGTGCTCAAGATGTTATTTGATATCGTTACAGGTTGATTGTGAAAAGAAGAAGTTGTTGTGGTCAAATTATAATTAGTTAAAATTTGTGCTCTATATTGCAATTAACAAAAATTTATAATATTAATTGGTAATTAAAGAATCCATATTTGTCATTTATCCTTATTACCAGAAATTGATACAAAGCTATATGTTATTATATAGATGCCGTGTATTATGATTTTTGATTATTACAGTGAGGTTTTGAAAAACTGTGAGTTTCTTTGTATTCTTATTCTGAGAATTCACAGAAAACCTAGCTGCCAATTGTTTTTGCTAGCCTAAAAATTTTGGTGTTTCGTGAGCACCATTCTTCTATGGATTGTATTGGAGGTAATCCTATACTTGGGTTGTGGTGTTTTGACGGAACAACAAAGAAGAGGTTTTCTGCGTTTGTTGGATTACGCCTTAGAGAACTCAAATTGGAGAAGAATTTTGTTTCACAGAGGCACACCGAAGGTATAACTGCTCTACTATTTTAATTCTCATTAATGCTTAAAGGTGATCCTTATTGTGGAATTCTCGTCTGTTCTGCTGCGTAACTATGATTTTGCATGGAGAATTCCTAACAGTGATATCAGAGCCTTCTTTTTTGCGTTAATGGGTTGTATTTTGGGCATGAAATATGTTTCATCATTTTTTGAAAAATGTTTTTCACGTGAGTGGTTTGTGAAAGAAAATTTGATTCTGTGGGCTTTGGTTGCAACAAACATGTTTTTGTAAAAGTTATAGGAATGTTTTAAACAAGAATTAATATGTTACTTCTTGCAAAGAAAAATATTTTCTGGGCGTGTTGTTCTATGTCTTGTTATAATTGTTTGTAATTTGTTCTGGCTTCTTGAACAAATTTTAATTTGTTCTGGTTTTGTTTTACTGAAAAGATTTGAATGAGTTCATAGAACTGAAAATAAGAAATTGGAATCAATCAAAGAATTGTTCTCTGAAATTGTCATAGAAGACTTGAAGGTTTTTTCCCAGGTTCATGGGAAAGTCGAAAGAAAAAAATTATTTTTTTTCACCCGAAGCCATGGTTCATTTGGAGCTAAGCTGCCACTTGAGGCACAAAAGTACCCAAGCTGCAGCTCGCGCCAGGCTGCAATTCGTGAATTGCGGCTCAGTGGGTTTTGTTTTATGCAATCCTTGGGAGGCTTGTACACAGCCTCCCTAGGATGCAATTCCTATTTCATAATATTTTTTTTCTTTCTTTGTTTCGTCCAAGTCTTGCGAATGGCCCACAAATCATTTTTGTTTTTTTTTCTACTTGATGCCCAAATTTTTCCCAAAGTCTTATTTCGGGACTAACAAATAATTTTTCCAAAAATTCTTGTTTTGGAAAATAATACATTTTTTAAAATAATGTTTTTAGATTATATATTATTAAATTCCTAAAATATGATTTTAGCAATTAATATATTTTATAAAAGAATTATTTTAGATGATATATTATTTTATTTTATATCGTAAAATATGATTTTGGCAATTAATATATTTTCTAAAAAAAATTATTTTAGATTATATATTGTTTTAATTCTTAATATATGATTTTAGCCAGTAATATATTTACTAAAATAGAGATTTTAGAATTTATTCTATTTTCCAAAATAGTGATTTTGTAATTGTTTTAGGAATTAATATGTGTTCCAAAATATTGATTTTAGAATTTGTTCTAATTTTCCAAAAGAGTGAATTTTGGAATTATTTGCTATGTTTAATTTTATTTGGAGCATAAAATTAGCATGGTGGTTTGGTTATGGACTATGGACCCAATTAAATTGTTCATGCATTTTTATCGCTTTTGTTTTGAATTAAAATAGGGTCTGCGAGTCCTGCCTTCTCTATTTTTCTTCTGTAAATTTCTCTTCTTAGGTTAACTCTTGTCGAATGTAGTTTAAGGTTTCTTTATTAGAATTTTATGTAATTAGATTACATAGTTTAGATAGAATAGAATTTATTACAAAGTAAGGTTTTCTTCCAATATTATGCATGGACACTTAGGATTGGCCAAATTAATTTCCTTTGTGGCTTAAGGAAATTAATATAGTAAAGTCCATAACCAAACCACGTTATTATTTTGCAATGTATGGATATGATGATACTATGCATGCTATGTAAAGACACAAATATCACAAATCCCTCAATCAAAATTAAACCTAGTGCTTTCCATTAATATAGTAAGAGCGAGAATCTTTTTTCGAAACCAGGTTGTTAGGCTAACACAAGCCTACTTGACATTGGGCATGTTTAAGCTATGAAATTTTAAATTCCTGATTAACGGGTCGGGTTTAACTAATTTCTTTATCCTGCTTGGGCTAGCTCAAGAATAAAGAAAATTAGATGCAAGATTGTGTTAGCTTAAAAGCTTTAAGAATAAAAGATATTAATCACCCAATAATCTGGTAATTACATACAATGTAATTGGTATTGGATACTTATCATTGAACTTAAGAGAGGCTTGTTGGGCAAACCTAAGATCATTTTTGAGGAATTTAGATATCGGTCCACTAGAAAAGCTTCTAATGGACTTTTCCAAATCAATAGTGGGGGATATTGGTTTGAGTAACATAGTGGAATAATAATGTGCTGAATTAAAGACCTAATTATTTGCATTACATGTGCATATACATTTAGCTAATTTTCTCTATCTTTACATCTAGGTCATCTGCATCATGTCGACCAACCTAAACCTGCGTAGCATCTTGAAAACCAACAAATTACCTAAAACACTTTTTCTCAGCTAGTATAGAAATTTGAGAATTATTCTCAAGTCGGAAGAGTTGCTCTACGTGTTAGAGGTTCCTATTCCACCACTACTAGCTCAAGATGCGCATACTGATGAACATGCTACCCACAAGAAGCATAAAGAGGACAGTGAAATGATATCCTGTGTGATGTTGGCGTCAATAACCGCTGAACTGTAAAAACAACACGAGCATATGGATTCTTACTCGATTATCTTACATCTTCGAGAGATGTTTGATGCCTAAGCCAGAACGAAAAGATATGAGATATCAAAATAATTGTTCAATTCAAAGATGGTTGAGGGTACTTCTGTGGCCACTCGTGTGCTGAAGATGTTGGGTTTAATTGAAAAGCTCAAATCTCTTAGTTTTGTGATAGATAATGAATTAAGTATCGACTTAATTATACAATCTTTACCAAGTAGTTTTTCACAATTTGTGATTAACTACCTGATGAACAAGATTGAGTCTACCATACCCAAGTTGATCAATCTACTCAAAACTGTAGAGTCCTCTCTGAAGAAGGAATCCAATGCAGTTATGTTGGTAAAATCTTTCTTGTCTAGGAAGAAGGTTCATGGGAAGAAGAAGAAGGCTTCTACTAAGCCTAAAGGTGATGTGAAAAAGAAAGAGGCAACCACTAAAGGCCCATGCCATTGTTATGGAAATATGGGTCATTGGAGGAGGAACTGCAAAGCCTACTTGGAGACTGTCAAGGAAAATAAGCAGAATGAGAAGTTTGTAGGCACTTCTACTTTTACTCCGCTATGTTTATGATTGTGGTTATGTGAGACCCCAACTAAAACCAACCCTAGAGTAAGAGGGTCGGGATGCATATCATATTTTCTTGCACGCATAAATATATATTTTAATGATTTATATGTGCTTTGGAATTGTGATTTATAGTCTAGAAGGTTTAGTTGTGCTTATTGAGTAGGAAGGGTAAAATGATAATTTTGATTGAAGTGAGAATAAGGAGATAGCTTAAGGATTAAATAGGAAGAATATTTAGAAGAGAAAATAGGAACAAGAGTTGTTGTGGTTTAGTGGTTAGAGCTTTGGAATTAATCTCTAAGGTTTTGAGTTTAAATCCCACCAATTAAATTTTATCATGATTAAATTTTATTTTATGTAAGGTGGAATATTTTTTGCCCTTGCATGCAATAAGAAGAAGTAGGAGTGTTGTCCTAGGGGAGACATGAAGGGAGTGTCTTAATCCTATTTTTATGTCCTACAAGAATTTTTAAAGGATTCATGTCCTTTTGTTTCCTAACTTACCTTAAATTCTTCACCAATTAAGCTTGTTCAATTATTCAAATCCACGTTTTAATTCTAGAAAATTTAGCAAGGTTTATTGATCTTGGAATTTCAAAAATGGCTCTTAAAGAATAGAGTTTTGACTGAAAATGGGGAAGGAGTTAAGAAAGGTTCCCAAGAGAATTAATCGCTATGGTTGAACCTTCAAACTCCACTCTATAAGTGTCCATCTTCTTTATAGTAGAAATCTGGAAAATTTTCAGCTTCTAGGTCAGTTCAGCTTTCGAAAACTTCAGCCAATTTTCTCACTCAAATTCTACCAGAAAAATAGACAATTTGTTCAGCTTGAAGACTGAAATCCTTTGCAAAATTCGGACTTCACAAAAGTTGTGCAAATAAGGAAAAATTCCTGGACAGTTTCGCAGCATGGCAGGACAAAAACCAAGCTGTTTCTTCTACCTTTCAAACCAGTAATTTAACTCTGTCTTTCCTCCATAAAGAATGATAGAAACTAGTCCTAAAGGACCCTTAAATACCTCTTCAAACTCAATGCAAGTCGGTTGGAGCATTGTAGAAAAAACTGCACAAAAATTCCAGCAAGCCATTCGAAAATCAAACCAGAAATTCCAACCTTGCTCCCTCTTCAAACCTTATCTGAAAATCACTTCAACTTTCTGTGAAATTAATCTTGGTCAGCCATGAACTAAACTTCATCACCTCCTCATTGATCTGCACGAATGAACACCATAGCTACTCTTTAAATTCCTTTTTCAATTACTCCAATCAAGCTTCCAATTAGAATTCAAAATTTCAACAAATTGCTCCATGAAAACTTCCATGGATTAAGCTTCAAACAACCAAAAGTTTCCCCACCATTGCACTCAACATTTTGGCCACCCTATAACCACTTCAAACCTCATTCATCTCAGCAAAATCTAAGCAATCTAGTCGGCCATTGAAGCTCCCAAAGAACCTCCATCAATCAAGCCACTCTACCATATCTTCTACCTTAATTCACTCCATGAATTACTCCTTTTAAAATTCAAATGATCAGATTTTCCTCTTTCCCCTAATTTGAAAATCTAATCACAAGAATTCCTCTAACCATTTAGCCAACATATTTCAACAATATCATGCAACATTCTCTCCATTCTCTCCATTTTTCCAAGAACACCAAGAATACACACCACCATTCTCCAAGCCCAAGACCATTCCAAACACCTCCAATCCCTTCCAAAAACTCCAGATCACGTCTACTCACTCTCTAGAGTCCATTTCTGTATTTTATAACATCAAACATTGAAAATAAAATTCTGCTATCGGATAAAAAACCAGAATTTTTCTTGAAGATTCAAGAACTCTCTCAAGGTACCCAAGAACGATTTTGATCATCTTTCTTCCTTCAATCTTTAACATAATATACTGATACTCTCTCTCTCTCTCTCTTTCTCTCTCTCTCTGCCGAAATGGTTGTTTCAACCATGGCTGTTTTTCTTTTTCTTTCTTGGACGATTCAAGTCTCCTAAGCGTGTGGTTTCTCGTGAATCTTCATCAAAGTAGTTATCAAACAAGTATGTCTCTTTAACCCTCTCTTTAATTCTAAAATCATGTTTCTTGGATGTTGTTAGAAAAGGATAGAATATGATTGGAGAATTGAGTATGTGTTTGTATAAAGGGGTTGAGATTGGAGCATGGGGATGTTTTGCCATGGTTAAATTTTTCTTGTGGATCGATGCATGTTTTTCATGTCTTGAGTAAGTTGGATGGTTAAGCATGCTAGATATTATGTCACCTTTGGTGAATAGGATTTTATATTCTTGTATTCTTGTTGACGCCATGTATATAATTATGCTTAGTAGAGATTTAGTCATATGCTAGTAGGTATGGATTTAAGCCTTTGTTCATGAATGGAATGGTTTGATGATTGATGTTGGATTTTATGTTCATGATTATTGTTAGCAATAGGAGAATTATGATCATGACCTTGTTGATCCTAAGATATTTTAATTAGCCGATTTTATTATGTTAATCAAAATTAAAACTATATTTTCCCTCAACAATTTCGAAAACCCTAGGAAGCCTTGGAGTTGGAATATTATATGAAATAGTGAAATTTTAGCTGAATAAATGATATCTTTTATTAAAAATAATATATGTAAATATTTATATATAACAATACTATTAAATAAAGCCTTTTATATAAATAATAATAATAGGTAAAATATTAATCTTGTAGGCCATATATTCATAAATACTATTAAAATTTATTTATTATCTTTTGATCAAAATTTATTAAAATTTACTTATTATTAATTTTATTTATTATTTTCTAACTATTAATTATTAATTAAGAGATTAGTAATAATTTATTATCTATTTTAATAATATCATCTAGGACTTAGGATCCTTCATCAAATAAACAATAGTTTATTAATAACAAAGATTTATATTTAAACCTATAACTTATTAGTAGTTATTTTACAACTCCTAGTTATTTTCACTTATCAAGCTAGACTTCTTTTACAAAAACCTTTATCATTTAGCCTTAAAGCTTAGGACATTAGGGTCATGATTGTAATAAGTTGAACTAGGATTATTTATGGAAGCGAATATAGCTTGAGTTTAATCATATGTGATACTAATTCTTAGTGGCTTTTCTTGGTGTTATGGGTGTTTTAGTTGGCTAATTGTTTAGTTCAAACAATGGGACCCAAAATAGAGATTTTTATTGTGACAAAAGGAGAAAGTAACCTAATAACCTACACTCTTTCAAACCCTTGAAGAACAAAGTCTCAAAGACCCTCAAGATGAGTAGAAAGTTCTACTATAATCTCACCCCAATATCCTTGAAGCAACAAAGGCAAATAAGAATAAATAGAATAGAGAAAATAGGCACATAAATATTGAATTTCAAACAAACCTCAGAAGAACAAAGCAACTAAGACCCATTCAAAGAAACAATATTGGATTATCCAAAAGATTTATAGACTCTTACAAAAGAAGGACTAACCCTTTAGTTTGGTCTTAAACAAGATGAACAAGGAGGCTAGGGCCTCTCAAGATTCTTTTCTCAAATTTGAATTAAAGTGAAGTGTGTTGTGTTGTCAAATCACTAAAGGTACTATTTATACTATCCTAACCCTAGCTAATTAATCCCTGAGGTTTAATTACAGTTTAGGGTCATAATAAGTCTTTCCAAGCAATTAAAAGTGAAGAAAACCAGAGAAAAGCATTAAAACGCGGAGCAGTCATTGGCTGCCCAGGGGGAAGCTGGCGCCGATTTGGATCTATCTTCGAGCTGGTTCATGTTGTGATTGACTTGCTGTTGGACAGAATGGAGCCGGCGCTGGCTGTCCTCTGGAAAATCGCCCTTGGTCAAGTTTCGTCCACTTTTGTTACCGGTTTGAGTTCTTGTTGGGGTCTGTCATGGATAGTCATCAACATGAACTCTTGGCTAGCTTCCTCAACCTTCCAATCCTCTTTTATCCTCAAGCATGGTTTGATAATCAATTAGAAATCATCTTGAATCTTCTTAGACCTAGCTCTTGTCATCGGTCCTTGTCCTCCATGATGAAATGGAGTCTCATCATCTTTCCCTTCTTGAAAAGGATTCGTCTTCGAATCATCGCCATCATCTACATCAAAGGGAGAGAGGTCATTAACATTAAAGGTGGCACTAACATGATACTCACCGGGTAGATCTATCTTATAAGCATTATCTCCAACTTTGGCAAGAACTTGAAATGGTCCATCCCCCATTGGATCTAGTTTGCTTCGTTGTTGCGTAGGGAATCTCTCCTTACGAAGGTGCACCCATACCCAATCGCCTGGCTTAAAAGACACTCTTTTCCTTCCTTGATTGTGCTTATGGGTGATCTTTTTGTTGCGTTTTGCAATGGTTACTTTCACCTTTTTATGGAGTGCCTTCACCATTTCTACCTTCTTAGCTCCATCGAGGTTAAACCGTTCACCTATAGGCAAAGGAACCAAATCTAAAGGAGTTAGAGGATTAAAACCATATACAATTTCAAAAGGAGAATAAGAAGTGGTAAAGTGAATAGCCTTATTGTAAGCAAACTCAATGTGTGGTAAGCACTCCTCCCAAATTTTCAAGTTCTTCTTGATCATGATTCGCAAAAGTTGGGTGAGTGTTCAGTTGACCACCTCCATTTGTCCGTCCGTTTGACGATGACAAGCTGTGGAAAATAAGAGATTAGTACCAAGTTTGTTCCATAAAACTTTCCAAAAGTGGCTAAGGAATTTAGTATCCCTATCCGAGACAATAGTCCTTAGAACCCCATGCATTCTCACCACTTTCTTAAAGAATAAATTTGCAATATAGGATGCATCATTAGTTTTAGAACAAGCCACAAAATGAGTCATCTTAGAGAATCGATCAACAATCACAAATATGGAGTCCTTACCCCCTTGGACCTAGGTAATCCTAAGATGAAATCCATTGAAATATCAACCCAAGGCACATTAGGTGTAGGCAAATGAGTATAAAGACCATGTGGAAGGGATCTAGACGTACCTGGTCTACAAATAATGCATGGAGAATAATGTCTTTCCACATCCTTTCTCATTTTTTGCCAAAAGAAATGTTCCTTAAGGATGCCTAAGGTTTTTGCAACACCAAAATGCCCCATTAGTCCCCCACTATGGGCTTCCCTAACTAGCAACACCCTAATAGAACCCTTTGACACACAAAGCCTTGCCTCCCTAAACAAGAAACCACCATGCTTATAATATAGTAAATGCACCTTTCTCACAAGCATGGAAAGTATCCCCAAACTCCTCATCATCAACATACAAATCTTTCACAAATTCAAAACCAAGAAGTTTGCCATCCAAAAAATTAAGGAGTGCATACCTTCGAGATAGTGCATTTGCTACCACATTTTCCTTACCCTTCTTGTATTGAATGACATATGGAAATGTCACAATAAACTCTATCCACCTTACATGCTTCTTGTTCAAATTTTATTGGCTCTTGAGGTGTTTAAGGGTCTCATGATCGGTATGAATGAAAAACTCTCTAGGCAAAATTTAGTGTGGCCAATATTCTAAGGTCCTCACCAAGGCAAATAACTCTTTGTCATAGGTAGAATAGTTGAGGGTTGCCTCGGTCAATTTCTCACTAAAGTATGCAATGAGTTTTCTATTTTGGGTCAAGACCGCACCTATTCCCACCCCACTTGCATCATACTCTATCTCAAAAGCCTTCTCAAAATTGGAAAGAATAAGAATTGGAGCTTGGCTCAATTTGTCTTTAAGGGTTTGAAAGGCTTGTTGTTGGGCTTCCTCCCACCTAAATCCCACATTTTTCGTTACCACTTCGTTTAGAGGGGCTGCTATAGTGCTAAAATTTTGGATGAACCTCCTATAGAAGCTAGCTAGCCCATGGAAACTACAGACTTGGGTAATAGTGGTAGGGGTTGGCCAATCTTGGATGGCTTTCACTTTTCCCTCATCTACCTCAATCCCTTTAGCACTCACAATATACCCAAGGAATGTAATCCGCTCCAAACAAAAAGAGCATTTCTCAAGATTAGCATACAATCTCTCCATTTGGAGGGCAACAAGCACACTTTGAACATGATTCAAGTTATCCACATATGATTTGCTATAGATTAATATATCATCAAAGTACACAGCAACAAATTTCCCAATGAATTCTCTCAAAACATGGTGCATTAATCGCATAAAAGTACTAGGAGCATTAGACAATCTAAAGGGCATGACAAGCCACTCATACAACCCTTGTTTAGTCTTAAAACATGTTTTCCATTCATTCTATTCTCTTATTCTAATTTGGTGATAACCTGATTTCAAATCAATTTTTGAGAAAATGAATGCACCAAATAGCTCATTAAGCAAGTCATCTAGCCTAGGAATGGGATAGTGGTATTTTACCATTGTTGATAGCACGACAATCCACGCACATACGCTATATCCCATCCTTTTTGGGCACCAAGAGAACCGGAACCGCACATGGGCTTAGGTTCTCTCTCACATGTCCCTTCTCAAGCAATGTCTCTACTTGTTTTTGCAACTCCTTGGATTGCTCTAAGTTGCTTCTATATACCAGTCGGTTGGGGATGATGGCTCCAGGCATAAAGTCGATTTGATACTCAATTCCTCTCAAGGGTGGTAGTCCCCCGGGCACCTCATTTGGGAAAACGTCTTCATATTCTTGAAGAATAGCTGCAATTTTATGAGGCAAAAACAATGTGGAATCATTAGTAGAAACATAATAACCTTTGCATAAAAGAAGAATAACGATCCTTTAGCTTCTATAGCCTCTATAATCTCACTTTCTTTTGCAAAGAAATTCACTCTTCTTTTACCTCTCATCTCTTGTCCTTGCTCACTCCTATCCTTTATTGTCAAACGCACTTGTTTGTTCAACCTTTCTCTCAACTATTTTTCTTTTCTCTCTTGTTCTTTCCTCTCAATTTCTTACTTTTACTTTACTTCTTGTGCTCCCTTTTTCTTTTCTTTCTCCTTCATGAATTTTTTATCTTTGTTCACCTCACTAGGGGCCATGGGGGTGAGGGTAAACTTAGTTCCCTCCTTGAGTAGGGAATAAGTGTTCTTCCTCCCATAATGCTTTACATGCCTATCATATTGCCAAGGCCTCCCTAGTAGCAAGTGACCCACTTGCATGGGTACTACATCACATAGCACATCATCGTTGTACTTCCTTATTTCAAAAGACACCAACACTTGCTTGTTTACTCTCATTTCCCCACTATTGTTTAACCATTGTAATTTGTAGTGCTTGGGGTATTTAATCCAACTCATACCTAACTCTTCAACCAAGTTTGCACTAATCATGTTAGTGCAACTCCCACTATTTACAATGACACTACAAGGAGTCTTGTTGATTAGACACCTAGTGTAGAAAATGTTCTCTCTTTGTTAGTGGTCTTGATCCTCAATGGCTTGTGAACTCAATGACATTCTTGTGGCTACCACCAATGAGTATTCTTGACCAACAACTTCCTCCTCATCACTCTCCTCATCTCCATTTCCCTCTTGGTCTCCTTGCTATCTTTCTCGCTCTTTTTCTTCGTTGGTAGAGACCTCACCATAGGGATTAGTATACATTGTTCTCTTGCTTGGACACTTATAGGAAGTATGTCCATATCCAAGGCACTTAAAACACTTGATATCTCTATTCCTTTGTGGCCTCTCCATGGCTTTCCCTTGTCCTTGTTCCATCTTTCCCTAGGTTTCCAATCCTCCCTAGGCTTCCAATCTTCTCTAGGTTTCCAAGCTTCCTTAAGTTTGCTGAAATCCCTTTGAAATTGTTTAGGTGCTTCATCTTTCTTAGTTGACACCTTGCTAGTTGTGTTGGGGTTTGGAAGTGATGGTCTAGTAAATGCCCTCCTCTTTAATTGCCTCTTAATCTTCATAGCGGCATATATCATATCCTCCAATCGATTATAGGGGTGCAATTCCAAACCATGGGAAGTATGGGATAGTAAATGCCATCCTTTTGCTTGGACACTTATGGGAAGTATGTCAATGTCCAAGGCACTTAAAACACTTGATTTCCAAGATACTCGGTAAGTTTATTGGTTTCCAAGATACTATGTTAATTAGGTTGGTTGACATGATGTAGATGACCTAGATATAAAGCTAGAGAAATTAGCTAACTATATATGCATATGTAATGCAAATAATTAGGCTTTTAATTAAACGCATAATTATTTCACTATTTTACTCAAACCAATAGCCCCTGCTATTTTTTTGGGAAATCCCATTAGAAACTTTCCTAGTGGATCGGTTTCCAAATTTCTCAAGAATAAACTTGGGTTTGCCCAGCAAGCCACCCTTAAATTCAATGGTAGGTATCTAATACCAATTATGTCGATTGTTATTACCGGATCATTGGGTGATTAACATTTTTTAATCTTAAAACATTTAAGCTAACCCAACCTTGCCTCTAATATTCTTTATGCTTAGGTTGGCCCAACCGGGATAAAGAAATTAGTTAAATCTAACCCATTAATTAGGAATTTAATTCCATAGCTTGAACTTGTCTAATGTCAAGTAGGCATGGGTTAGCCCAATAACTTGGTTTCAAAAAAGGACTCTCATTCTTACTATATCAATTGAAGGCATCAGGTTTAATATTAATTTAAGGGATTTGTAATTATTAGTGGCTCTTATATTACATCCATAATATCAACATATTCATACATCACAAAAAATTGTAATGCGGTTTGGTTATAGACTTTACTATATTAATTTTCTTGAGCCACAAAGGAAATAAATTTGGTCAATCCTAAGTGTTCATGCATGATCTAGGAAAAAAATCTTACGATCCTCCTTTTAGTCTTGATCATTTTCTCCTTGACTTGTAATAAATTCTAATCCTATCTAACCTATGTAATCTAATTACATAAAATTCAAATAAAGAAACCTCAAGATACATTCAATGAGAGTTAGATGAAAATAGAAATAACACAAGAAAAATAGAGAACGTAGGACATGCATGCCCTATTTAATTCAAAATCAAAGTGATCAAATGCATGAACAAATTAATTGGGTCCATAATCTATAACCAAACCACCATGCTAATTTTATGCTTAAAAAAAATTAAATATAGCAAATAATTCCAAAATCACTATTTTGGAAAAATAAAGTAATTTCTAAAATCAATATTTTAGAAAATATATTAACTGCTAAAAATCATATTTTAGGAATTAAAATAATCTAAAATCTAAAATCAATATTTTAGAAAATATATTAATTTTCAAAAACCAAATTTTAGAAAAATTAACTTCGATAGTCCCAAAAATAAAATTTGGGGAAATATTAGGTGTTCACTGGAAAAAGAAAAAAAAATTGCAGGTTTTCTTGAAGAACCGAGAAAAGAAAATCATTTTTTTTTTTAAATTGTATAATCGTGCTTGGCTTCTTATATGCCAACAGTAGTTCATGTTCTTTTCCTACCCAAGACAGCCACGGCTTGTATATCAAAAATAATATTTAAAAAAAAAAAACAACCGTATTTGGCTTACTATAAACCAGCTGCGGTTCTACCCATGCCACTCACGGCTTTCCAAAAGCCAGCTGCAGCTTGAGTAGAAATTGTGCATAAGCTGCGACTAGCTTTCAGTAAGTCGCCCGTGGCTTGGGCAAAATTTGTTTTTTTTAATCTTTTTTGTAGTTTTTCCGGTCATTTTCTTTGGCGATTAAAGAAGACAGTTCCTTTGTTAAATGCCAAAGAAAAACAACATTTCAATTTCCATTTTATTCTCTACGGAATAGACATTCTGTTCTAAAAACAAAACCAAAACCAAACGAAGAACAATTTCTTCATAGAAATAGATTCACAGAAACGCATTCTGTACAGAACAAAACCTGCAAAATTTTTTCAAAGAAAACTAATTTTTCCTGAAACACAATTCAACAAGTTTTTCAAAACCATTTCTGTAACCATTATAGAAACAATAAATATCAACCCACAACCCAGAAAACAATTCATTCAAAACTAATAACCAGTGCATTCTAAATACATAACGAGGACCCAAGTTCACAAAGCAATTTCACAGAAGCAATGACTGACAAGAAAGGATTTCATGGGAAAACAAAAGCCATAAAACGCATATAAGGGTCTCTGATACTATTGTTAGGAAATCTAGTCTTGCATAATCGGATTACGCAGCGAAAATCATTGAATTCCAATCCAAGACCACATGCTTGTGAATTAAAATGGGAATATAGCAATGGTCACGGAGTTACCTTTCCTGCATGAGGTTTTATAAATCTCAACTCTGTTGATGGTGCAATCCACCAAACCCAGCAACCATCGATCAAGTACTCTTGTCTTGATGGTTCAATTCCGAGCCACTACAATCCAAAAACAGGATTGTCTCTGATGATAATCCACACAATGATTACTTAGTTACACCTTGAATGAGATGCTAATACGTTCACTGGCGGCTAGGATTTTTAGAGCAAGAAGTAAAACACAAAAAACACAGGAAAACAAATTTTCCTTTTCGTTTGGCTATCTACTCACACGAAACGCGTCACTGCATATATAAGAATATATGCATTGTGTTTGGAAACAAGAAACCTTAAGGAATAAGGATTCCTTAATTTCTAATTAGTATTGTAATTTTCCATAATTATAATTAACCCACGAATTGTAACTAATTATAATTTGATCACAATAACTTTTACTTTTATCAAATGACCCTTTAATATTATCAAATAATATCTCGAGTACTTTATCCTTTATTGTGTGTGGTCTATTAGGTTTGCTGGTCTATTAGTAGTGAAATATGAATTAATACAAACATCTTTAAAATTAATAATCCTTAATAATTAGAATTAACATATTAATTATAATTAGAATTAATTTATTGATTTTCTATTAATTAATCCATATTCAGTAGATCATAAGTGGCATCTAGCAATACGTTATGACCATCCAAAATTTCAGAAAGTCAAGTGGCTTGATATGAATCTTTCAATAGAAAACAATAGTGCAATAAACTCATTTTACTATACAATATCTTATTCGGTTTAGAGTATGGAATTAGTGCCAACTCCCTCCAGAATATTAATTAACTCTGGCCTGAATATTTTAGTATTTGTTCCTAGAATTCATTACTCATCATATGTATCAATTGAAACTATTTTCAATACATAGTCGCCTTGCCCAAGGTCTTTTTGAGTAGTGATTCCTATACATGGCAGTGAGATATTCGCTTCTACCATTAGGAGTGGTGAATCTTTTATTGGCCCTCTAAACTATTTTTGTTTACTTCACATTATACCTAATATCTATCTTATAGGCGGCCCTCGATCTGACTCCAAAGATTTGAATCAAAGTTTAATGTTCAGCAAACAAAGTACCTTTGAAAATCTCAAGTCTTAGGATGCTTGCACATTTTCTATAATGTGATTCTATCACTAGCACTAAATAGTTATCCATGTGATTATCCCATAGCTAGGTCATCCAAAGTACTTTTTTCAAGTAACAAGTATCCACGTGTTAACTTTGAGTATCAAAATATTCATGGATGTGAAAACCACCGCCTGTTCAAATCAAGAAGTATAACACACGCTAGTCATGACGTATTAATGATGCCCTATCTCATTAATACTATAACTATGGATAATTTAAGTACTAATACTGTTTAGTGTAGTAGGAACCTCACATCATGATCTCTATCATGATTTCTTTAACACAATATTGCACTTGGGATTTTATCTTACGGTTATACCCACAAGATAGTACAAATAAAAAAAATGAAAAATAAAGAATGCCTTGTATTATTAAAAAAAATTGCAGTATACAAAATACATGTGATTGCCTTTAGGGCATAACACTAACATCAGCTACTATATTAGCCTTTTCAAGATGGCAGTTGATAGGACACAGTAGTCTTCTAAAAACTCTATCCACCTTCGCTGCCTCAGATTCAAGTGTTTCTGAGTGAAGATATTCTTTAGATTTTGTGATTAGTGAACGCTTCGTACACAACACCACATAAGTAATGCCACTTCTTCAGGGCAAAAACAATAGCAGCTAACTCCAAATCCTGAGTCAGATAATTCATCTCACGGGAATATGCAGCCTATGATTGTTCTATCTTGTATTGGAACAACTCGTAGCCCCACCTTAGATGCAACAATGTAGAGTGCATAGGGTTTTTTTCATCTAGTAAGGTTAGGCTAAGGCCATCATTAACCTTTCTTTGAGCTCCTAGAAGTTCATCTCACACTTCTCACTCCATATAAAAGGGACATTTTTCCTCAGTAAACATGTTATTGGTGACACCAAAGCTAAGAATTCCTTTTTGAATCGACAGTAATACCTAGCTAGTACTAAAAAGCTTCTAATGTTGGTTATATTCTTTGGCTACTTCCAATTTGATATCGGTTCTACCTTTGATGGGTCCACCTTGATGTTGTCCTACGATACCACATAAATAATATTGTGTCTAGCAAAAACTCACATTTGCTGAATTTGGAAAAAAAGCTTATGTTCCTTTAATTTCACCAATACTATTCTCAAGTGTATTTGATTATAGGAGTAAATAGGGATATCACTAACAAACACTAACACGAACTTGTCCAAATACAACTGGAAAACACCGTGCATTAAATCCATGATATAGGAGATATATTGGTCACTTTGAATGGCATTACAATAAATTTGTAATGGCCATATCTAGTGTTGATTGTTTTTTTGGGAATGTCTTCTTCCTTAATGCAAACTTAGCAATACACCTTTCTTAGATCCAGCTTTAAGTAACATTTTGATCCCTGAAGTTGATCGAACTGCTCGTCTATTAAGGGAAGTGGATACTTATTCTTCATTATTAGGTTATTAGGTAGGCCCTAAATGTACCCATATTTTCCTAGTTATTTGAGGTTATTTTGTGATGTTTTAGATGTAATAACTAACCAATTCCTTTACTTTTTGATGAAATTGTGATAATTAGTTGTAGAAAGGTTTTTGTTAAATTTTGTGTAGAATTGGTATATTTTCAAACCTAATTTCGGTGTTTTAGCAATAAACCAATGCTGGCCCATGATGTCCAAACCGTCCCTGGGTCAATTTTGGTATAATAGGGCAAAATAAGAGAAAAAGTAAAGTAGCATAGAGAAGAGCTGGTATTGGCTGAGAGGGAGCGAGCTGGTGCTAGCCCTAGATTGGCCAATATCAACATGAACTCCAATTTCTGTGCAGATTTGGAAATTCCTAAGAAGACTTTTGGTATCTGACTTGTGCACGACTTAGAACTCTTAGGGAACGATTTTTGCAAAGTAGAATGCTATACGTATAAGAAAAACACAAACAAAATGTGGTGAATTCAGGGATTAAATTCAAGATTCAAGCTTTGGAAGAAGAATTCATCAAAGGAGTATTATTTCAAGAGAAATTTTCATACGAAGAAGAAGAAGGCTTGTCTATGAGTTATTTCTTTGCACTTTGTTTTCTTTTTCTTAAACAATATTGGGAGCAGTGTTTTAATTATTTTTAGATGATGTTTTGAATTTATGACATTGTATTAATGTTCCTTGTGATTTGATCAATTTAACTACCACTTTTATGGTATTTGGTTACTTGGTATTGATTTATAAATTGATGTATTGCTTCCATCTTTTAATTAACTTGAGAAAGAGGTTAGGAGATAGTTCCAATTTTATTATTGCTATATTTATTTCTTAGCTAACTCGAGAGAGAGGTTAAGTAAATAATTGAGGTAATCAAAGGTTTGTTGGTTTCATCTAGAGATTGGGGAATTAATGAATTTCATGCTCACCTAGAGGTTGGCATATGTATAAAGGATTTGTGATTCATGCATCTTTTGGTTGTGTTGGTGAGATAGAGATATCCATTAACTTAACTAATTGATGGTGAACCCATAACTCGAGAGAGAGTGGATTCTATATTAATATTTGATAGTGCTATAATGGTAATTAGATTGTGATGATTACTAGATTGATCAATGTCATGATTTTTAGAACTTCATCCTAATTACATGTTATTCTATCCTTAGTTTTGTAATTAATTTACTTAGTTTCTATTTAATCAATTTAGTTGGTAGGTTAAACAAAAAATGAAGAGTAATTAGTGTGTATTTATTTCTTGATGATCGATACTCGTTAATTTCCTATACCATATTTAATGATGGGTACATTTGCTCATATATGTGATTTGGAGTTAACATGTTAATTAAAACTTTATTGGGAATATATTTAAAATTAATGATTTTATTTATCTAAATCTGACGCATCAAGTTTTTAGCACCATTATCAGGAAATAATATCATGAAAACTTAGATTCCATTGATTTATCCATATAGATATGCATAATATGTTCTTTGTTGTAATTAGGTGCTATATCTTGTAATTTGTAGAATTATGTGGACTAATTTCCTAATTAGTGTATTTTGTGTACTAATTATATTTAAGTAAATACTTATAAATTTCAAAACCTTATTTTCTTAATTTTATTTTCCAGTTCAACTCTCAGTTTATGACCTAGCAAATCAAAAGGGACATAGTGGACATTGATCTAGAAATTGAAAGAACTTTGACAAGGATTCGAAGGGCACATAGGCAAAGGGCTGAGCAATTAAGTTCCACAGAAGAGATGGAAGTAAACCAGAACAATAATGGTGGTAATGGAAACAATAATAGAAGGACTATAGATGATTTTGCTAGGCCTGTAATTTTAGGTACTAATTTAAGTATTTCTAGACCAAGGGTAGAAGCCAACAATTTTAAGATAAAACTAATACTATCCAAATGATCCCAAACATAGTCCAATTTGATGGGTTACCTAATGAAGACCCTAAGGCCCACTTTGCTAGTTATTTATTTATTTATTATTATTTGTGATACTTTTAAGATGCATGGGGTATTGGAGAATACTATAAAGTTTAGACTATTTCCTTTTTCTCTAAGGAATATTTCCAAATCTTGATTAAAATCTTTTCTAGTAGAATTCATAACTACCTAGAATGGACTTGCTGAAATTTTTTTGGCTAAATATTTTCCCCAACTAGGACAACCAAGCTGAGAACTAACATTTTTGCTACTAAAAATTAGATTTAAAGAGTTTGTATAAGTGTTGGGAAAGATAGAAGGAGATGCTTAGGTAGTGTCCTTAACTTGGGTTTGAATTAGGTATGCAAATGCAAATATTTTATAGTGGGTTAAATTTTGCTTCAAAGTAACTTTTGATGCATCGACTAGAGGGACAACAAGTTTTAAGACCCCATAGAAGTTGTATGTGTTGGTTGAAAATATTGCTACAAACAATTTCTCGTAGGGAAATCTAAGGCCTAGGGCTTGTATGCAAGGAGTTCACAAAATTGACGTTGTAGTTGCCCTAGAAGCTAGAGTTGAGTCATTAGATCAAAAGATGGAATAGCTGGTGGTGGCCCCTTCTCAAGAGCATGTAATGAATGTTAATTGTGACTTTTGTGGAGAAGAGCACCCAATCATTAGTGCCAAAATAGGAATTCATCCCAAGATTCTTTAGAACATGTTGCTTTTATGGGGAATGGGAAGCAAGATAATAATCCAGATAGTGCTGCCTACAATTCTAGTTGGAGAAATCATCATAATTTCTCTTGGGCAAATCAAAACCAACCTAAGCAAAACCCTTGAAACTTTAGTTGAAACTAAAGGGCTTAACCTTCTTTTATCTTACAATGCACCGCCACCAAAGCCTTCATTAGAGAAATTGGTAAACAAAATGGCAAGCTCAACTGAGGCATGTTTATAAGGAGTTGATGTTGTAACCAGAAATTTAGAGGCCTCAATTCATAACCTGTAAAAATAAATTGGTCAATTGGCTAAACTTCTTGGAGATCGTCAAACTGAATCTCTACCTCGGAACATGGAGACTAATCCACGAGACTTGGATTGTAGAAAGAAATGAAGTTTTTAATTATATTATTTCCTTCCTTTTTTTTTTAAACAATCATTAATCTTTTTTTCATAGCTTTTGTTTATTTCAAGCTTAAAACCCCACATTAATTCCCTGTTGATTTTTTCTTTTACTTTATGTTTTATGTTTCAAATTAATTTAATTTGACCAAAAAAAAAAAAAATCGAACTACATAAAAAAAAATTGGTGCCGGTTCAACATCTTAAACTTAGCGCTAGCTTGCTTAAGGGATTTAGCCGAGCTAGCCAGATTAGAGCCAGCGCTAGTTCACTTCCTTAGAGTTGATGCCAGCTCATGTCAGGTGGCACCAATATAAGCCATTTTTTGGCTTAATTTTTTCATAACAAAGTACAATCCCTCTCTTTCTCCTCTTACCCATTGCCAATTCTTAATACTAGCCACCACCAACTTCAATTTCTTCATTGGAATCACTTTTTGAACATCAAATATTTGATTTTTAATAAAATCTTTTAATATCTAGGGATCGAATCTTCAAAAATCTGACATTTTCCCTTAAATGTTAACCTTCTAAATCTTCTACGGGGTATGATTTTCTCTTTAGGAAGTATGCAAACAATGTTTACCTATGCTTTGGTGATCATTATATTATGTTTTTCTTGGCAATTTCAAGGTTTAATTTTTAGATTGATTTTTTTGGGGGTATTTTTGGGGTATCTTATTTGCAAAATTCTAATAATTATTATATTTGAGTTTCTTTGAGATTATTTTGGGCTTATAATGTTGCTACAATAGTTGTTATATAATGAATATGCTTATTTGATCTTTTTGGGAATATGTCACAGTTGGTTACTTTCTGGTTATAGTGTAAATTCTTAGACTACACTCATTGATTATAATGCATGACGGATTAATGGTTTGAGGATTTTGTTTATTTCAAAGGAAAGATATAGCTATATTGAAGATCATTGTGGAGTATTGTTTATCATGTCATATGATTTTTTATGATGAAATTGTTTTACAACTTTATGAAGGGATTGATAGCAATTGGTCATGATTTAGCATTACTTCCATTAGTTTTAATATTTCTATTTTGCTTTGATAATGCATAATGAGAGTTTATTGGCTATTAGAATTACATTTTTTGTGTAGGTATTTTGAGGAGGTTGGGAATTTTTATGAGATTGAATTGGCATTAGCGAGATAATTGTTGTGGTAGGTTGAGAATTGAATTGTGATGAATTATTAGGATATTGAGGGTTGTGTGGGTTGAGGTTTGGGTTGAGGTTCGTGGTGTTGGTTGTTGAGACTTCTTTTCTTATAACCTTGTGAACATTTGTGAACAATCTTGCTAGTAAAATACAATGCCTAGACAAAAGGGCATGTGATGTGTTCAGACTTGGGTGTAAAAAATCATACAAGAATTAAATATATTCCCAATCAAGTTTAAATTAAAATGTTCAACCCAAATCACACATATGAGCAAGCGTAGCATTATTAACCGAGCATAGGGTTCAAACGAGTGTCGATCCTCAAGGAACAAGTAGACATTAATCACCTTTCTTTCATTGTTTAACCGACTCGATAAAGTGAAAAAAAACGAAATAAAATAAAACAAAAGAAAATAAAAACAAAAATATATACTTGTTAAGGATGGAGAAGTATGTAACTCAACCATTATTTTGACAATCATGATTTTAAAGTACTCAATCATTATCATAACTTATCATTCTCTTGGCATCATGAAGGATTAAGATAGATTCACTTCTTTTTCAATCCATGAAATCACTATCTTCTAGATAAATTAGAATCACTTGGTCTCGTCTCAACTAACATATCCAAAAGATGCATTAAACACAATCCCTGGTTAAATTCCCTTGGTCTCGACGAATTTAAAACATGAAATCAACTAATGAATCCTTGGTCTCGGTAAACATCAATTAATCTTTAATTACCTATTCCTCATCAATCAACCCCATTGGTCTCGGCGAGTTAACAGACAACAAATATGAAATTAATCAATTGAAACCACCATCAACCCTCTTGGTCCCGGTGAGTTAATAGAAAGAATCAACCAATTAATCTTGTAATAAGCACAAGTAATTAAATACCAAGAAAAACAATCAATTAATCAAAAGATCAAATAACTCTAAATATCATAACTATCTAAAACAATGTCAAATTTCACTAAAACAATTAAAATATCATTGTTCCAGAAAAAGAAAATAAAGGAAAGAAATAGATACTCATAGGCAAGCCTTCTTTTTCTTTATTTGAAGACCTTCTTGTACAATCCTCCTTGAACTATTTATCTCTCTTGGAAAAATATTGGTGGTGCACTTTAAATAAATCTAAGTCTCTACAGTGTGCACCCCCCCTTTCTAGGGTAAATTGACCTTTATTTATAGGCTTATAAAGTTCCTAAAAGAGTTCTAAGAAAAGAAGAAGAAATTACCTTAAGAAATCAAAAACCAAAAAGGAGTAATAAAAGCTAAAATAAAATCCTAAATAAAGCTAAATAGTAGGTCCCCCACCTTGACTTTTTGAATTCGAGAATTAGTTTAATTCAATTTTGACTTCAATTCGGATTCTTTCTTTTGGCTTTGTCATCTTGTCATTTTGTGCTGAGCAAATTGATGTCTGAATTGGAATTGTGGAATTTGCAATTGTTGAAGTTGGCTTCCAATTGAAGCCGTGTGGAAGGCACCAAAATCCTTCAATTTTTGTTACGTCGGCTCAATTGAGCCACCAACCAAGCCACTAAAAATTGCTACTGCCTTTGTCTTCTTGCATAGTTGACCGAGCTGCTTTCTTTTTCTCTCTCCTACGTTGCGTCGGCTTAATTGAGCCGTTTCCCTTACCTCGGCTCAATTGAGCCGCAAACCATCAAAACTCACCGACAATTGCCTTTCTTTTTTTTTATTTCCTTTTGTCCTTTGTAGAGCCACTTTTGTTGACTTTTCTTGTGGCTTTGGCCCTACCGAATTCCATCCTTTTTCTTGCTATCGTTGTCGGCTTTCTTCTTGCTGTCCGTCGGCTTGCTTGAAGTCATGAAGCTGCCGAAACCAATTTCTCCCTTTAGCCATTTTTCACCTTTCTTTCCTTTAATTTCCAATTGCAATTGATCTCCCCTATTTCACTCAATTTCTTTGCTTTTTCTTTGTTCTTCCAGTAGCTAACCGGCGTCGGATGTCCTTCTTGGGCTGGCACTGCCTTTGTCCTGTTTTGTGATGTTTTTATCTTATTTTACCCCTAAAATCTAAAATAATGTACAAAATACTTTTCCAGGGGTAAAATCTCAAATATGAAGGAATATGAGTAGTTATTGAACAAAACGTTTCATAAAATAGCCTCAAATAACTAAGAAAAATATGACTAATTTAGGCCCTATTAGCATGTGCCAATCTTCTAAGCGAACTAGAACTTTTTCATCTGCCTCATCTTTTAAACCATATCCTACATAGCATGCCTAATTTGTTGATCCTTCTTGTTAAGTGAGGTACCAAAAGCATGCCAACAATAAAATCATAGTGGAAAAAAACCTTAAGCCCTCTTTGGATAACTCTCTTTAGTTTCCCACTATGTTTAGAAGATTGAGTTGGGAATCTATCACTTGTCTCTATGGTATGTATTATCTAATCCTAGCTCGAGAGTTCTGCCAACATGCAGGATAAAAATAAAAATGACCTAGAGATTATTTCTACTATTGTTAAAGGACATGTTGTTGAGTTTGATAGAGCTAGATTAGCAACTATTTTTAATGTTAACAATAAGGGACCCTTGTCAACAGTTGACCATTATAACTAATGGATTGTTTCAGACCCTTAGTGGATTTTTGATGACACTCCTAAGAAGTTTGGGCTATATAGGAGAGGACCACTTATTTCACTTGATTATTCTTCTAACAATGATTTCCAAGCCAGATTGAGAGCCTTAGCTTACATCTTTTGCTTAAATGTTATTCCTAATGCTAGTAGGTTCAATAAGAAGAAGGTCATTGGTATCTACATCTTATCTAAGATGCTTGGTACCAATCCTATCCCCTTCACCCCCTTGTTTATCCAGTCCATGAGGGATGTGGTTTATTCTCATGTTTCTACCAAAGCCTTAATATTTCCTTTAGTGATTATACATATCCTTCAGGTTTTTAGAGTTAGTTGTGATGGGGAGTTGACTGAGACTACCACTAAGAGGGATGTGATGAGTAAGCAAACATTGATTAACTATAGGTACAAGTACCATAAGAGAGAATGAAGCTGGATAATAACATTTCAAGCGCAAAATCCAGGTATGGAAGAGATTCCCCCTAAGGAGAATGAGGAGCAATGGCAACCGCAGCCTAGGACATGTGTGAGCAACTCAAGACCACTACCTAGTGTTGATTTTAAGGACAAGCTGGAACAATTGTAGCTAGGCATGGAGACATGGATAGCTATACTTCTGCAACTGAAGCATTCAATGGATGCTTTGCATAAGAGGCAAGATGCTCAGAAGCAACAACGGACCCAGTGGATGCAGGCACAACAAGGACACACTGTAGTGGCCTCTATAGATGTTGATAATGCAAATAATATTGATGATGGATGGAGGATTGATGTTCTTCTTTTCTTTGCTTTGAGAGTCTTTACTTTTCTGGGTATTTGGGATACTTTTCTGTATTTTTCTTTACTTTTTCATTTATTTTCTATTTCTCTTTTATGGTGTGTTTTGTTTTCTGTTGTTTGTTTTAGGAATGATCAATATTGTCAAGGAATATGCTCTCCATAAAGGAATTCTACATTCTATCTTGCTTGTGTGGATTTATTGAAACTTGGAAGCATATTTTCTTTCTCTTATTCTTTTCCAATTTTTTTTTATTAAGTCCCTTAGTTATGTTTTGTTGAAATCTTTTTGGCCATTGTGGATGATGTCCAGTTTAAGTCTGCGAGAGGGATTGAGAGTTAGATATTTTTCCAAGAATGTATGTTCTTGAGCTAATCATGATTTTTCAAAAAATCAATTTTGGCCCCAATTTTTTCAAATTTTATGATGATGATACTGGAAAGTGTGGTTTATTGAGTAGAAATAATGAACATACTATGATTTCTTTTGCTTTGAGATATATTTTATTCCTTATTTGATTGAATTAATCCATCTCTTAACTTTTGTATTAGGTTATGATATTCATAAGGCTTGAGAATTTAAGTTATTATTGTTCTTGTTTTTGAGATATTTGAAGCCTTATTTGTATGGTCTTAATATGGTTGATATGATGAAGTATGAATGGGATGTATAGCTAATGCTTGTTTTGTTGGTATCTAAACATCTTGTTTTGAGTTGAAGTAAATAGGGCAAGATGTGAGAATGAGAGTTGAGGATGGATGTATGTACCTATTCTAGAAAAAGTGAGGAGAAAAAAGGTTTGGAAATGCAAAGCCCATGTCCTTTGGCAAAACAACGAGTGGAAAAAAATAAAGTTGAAAAAATGAATGCTTGAAAAAAAAAACCAGCTAAAATAAAAATGATGAAAAAGTGAGATGCGAGAAAATAAGAGTGTGAGTGGAAAAAAAAAAGAGCGAATAATTAAAGGAGACCGATACAGTGAGTGAAGAAAAATCCATTCACCTGAGGCTATGAATTCTTGATTTTGAGAATACCCCTAGTTTGCTACTTAGATTGGGATAGTTTGGAGTCAGCTAAAGTTGGTTTTAGTTATGATTATTTTAATTCATATGAGTCATGTTTACCTCATTTTGGGCTTAAGGAAAAAGTGGTTATTGTTTCAAGAATATGGACTTGTGTAATTTACATCAATGGTTTTCTGTATATTTAATCTAATACTTGAGTTTACCTTGGGATTGATTGAATTGGATAAGGGGTCTAATGTTTTTCTTAGTAAAAAGATGATAATGGTTTGCTATGTTAGCTATGATGTGATTGTAGATCTATTTCTTAGCTAACTCAAGAGAGAGTTTAAGTAAAGAAATGAGGTAATCAAAGGTTTATTGGTTTCACCTAGAGATAGGGGAATTAATGAATTTCATGCTCTTATCACCTAGAGATACAGATAGATATAAAGGATTTGTGGTTCATGCATCTTTTGGTTGTGTTTGTGAGATAGAGATATCTATTGACTTAATTAATCGATAGTGAACCCAAAACTTGAGAGAGAATGGATTCTACATTATTCCTTTATGATGCTATAATGGTAATTAGATTGTGGGAATTGCTGGATTGATCGTTGTCATGATTTTTAGAATTTCATCCTAATTGCATGTTATTATATCCTTAGTTCTGCAAAAAATTTACTTAGTTTCTATTTTATCAATTTATTTAGTAGGTTAAACAAAAGATGAAGAGTAATTAGTGTGTAGTTATTTCTTGAGGATCGATACTCGTTAATTTCCTATACTATGCTAAATAATGGGTATACTTGCTAAGATGTATGATTTGGAGTTAACAATTTAATTAAACTTGATTGGAAATGGATTTAAAAATGAATAATTTTTATTTACTCAAATCTGACGCATCATTATACAATCCCTTGTAGTTTATAATTTCCCGTCTTTCTTC
Organism: Voacanga thouarsii; assembly: GCA_026120185.1. Taxonomy (NCBI): domain Eukaryota; kingdom Viridiplantae; phylum Streptophyta; class Magnoliopsida; order Gentianales; family Apocynaceae; genus Voacanga; species Voacanga thouarsii. The sequence continues at coordinate 2,082,642 of JANUWF010000328.1, forward strand.
TCCACAAAAAGTATAGGGGCTCCTTAAAGCGATATATTGGGTCTTATATATCCCTACTTCACTAGTTCCTCTTGCTTCTCTTTTAATTTCTCCTGCCTAGCTAGCTCCAGTTGATAAGGTTTTCTTGATATTGGTTCTACTCCCAAAACCAAATCTATCATGAACTCGACTTCTCGAGGAGGAGGGAGAAAAGTGAGTTTGGCCAAAAAACCATCTTGAAATTCCTTCACCATAGTGGTAATTGTTTGATGTGGAGTATCAAATAAAAAAATAAAGGTTATTTAAAATATAGTCTTCATGCACTAACAAAATTTAAACCCTATTTCTAAAGATATAGTATAGTATAGTAGCAAGCAAGGTATCAATCCCACAAGGAACAAGAGAAATATACTCTAAAAGAAAAATACAATCAACTTCATTCATATAAAATCATCATGTGAGAACTTAACCTAATTAATTCAAATGTATTATTTACAAGTATATGCACAAAAAAAAAAAAAAATGGGGAAAATCAAATTAGGAAACTACCTAAACCTAATCCTAAACAAATTAAGAAACAAGAATCAAAATAGGAAACTTCAAGACTAATTAAGAAATCATAAGTTCCTAGGTATATTTTGTAACACTCCACCTACTTATATAACCCAAAATGGGTCGGGAATACCGCCTCGTCCTTTGGACTAGGGGTCTTTATAACGAAAGAGTAAAAGAAATTCAAATTTTAAAGAAAGTTTAAGGAAAAATTAATTTTTTTTTAAAAAAAAGAACTTCAATACTTATACAAAAGTTCCAACATAAAATTAATATTCAAAACAAATATCTAACAAATGGACATAGAAATTCCATAGCAAAAACTTCAAGCTACTGATCTTCAAACCTGATCAAGACTTGAGGCACCCAGAAAACATGAGTTCAAAATACTGTGAGATTAGTTATCTCAGTAAGCCCCGTGTGTGAGATGGGCTAAGAAAATAAAACAAGTTTCATGATGCAAGCACTAACGGTATATCAAAACTGTATCATGCCTTCTTTAAAAATTTAATTCTCATTTCTTGAAAGATACTAGTGAGAAATCACGGAGAAAGATGCTCTGAAAATATTTTGATCGGAAAGCTATGAATGATTAAAGGAGTATTAATCCTGGAATTCTAAGGTCCCATTAGAACAGTTCCACGGAAATAGTTCAACAATTAAAAGCAACCAAGTCAGTATGACAGGGCACAAATGTGGCTCTCACACTAGGTGAAGCACATGATCCCCATCAGGTGGTGAAAGGGCACAGAGGTGGCTATCACTTCTGTGAAGAACATGACCCCCAACACCTAGTAGGTGTACATCCTACTGTGCGAGATTCTCCTCCCTCCCTTACTCAATTCAATCTGGCTGTCCCACTTCCGACCATCGGTTCTACTAGAACCCCATCGCAAGCTGAGGACGACTTAACCTCCTATACTGACGCCTTGATAAAAAAAAAGTCAACCTCTTGGAGGTGGCCACCTGCCGAGAGATATCCCCAAACCAACCAAAGGCTAGTGTAGAGGTCTAGCCCCTATTAAGTACTCAACGTTATTCAATCTTAACAATTCATAAGGCTCCAAAGCAGATCCTACAAAATTAGTTCAATACAGTTCCAAATAACATTTTCCAACTCGCACAAAGATTTAAGAAGGCATGGTTTTAAGTCGATATTTTATTCCAAGTGTTCATAGTGAAGAAGCCACATGCTCAAATAAGTCATGCTATGATTTTCGAAAAGTATATGCATGATCAAGAATTCCTCTCTTGTATATTTAAAACAAATCAAAATGTTTAATGCTTGGCTCCTAAGTCATGATTGACATATTTTAAAAATTTCTAAATCTAGAAGTTTCTAAAATTAGAAGTTTTCCAAATGTAGAAAGTTTCCAAAATAAGAAGTTTCTAAATATAGAAGTTGTCAAAAATTAGCTATCGTGCCATTGTTTCATGTTTGCAAGAGATACTCACCAACCTTTCTTTCAAAGCAGGATAATAAAATAAAATCAACTTCATGAATGTAAGAGAACTTACCTTATCCTTAAGCTTAGGGTATGAACTCTAGTAAGTTGGTCCTTACCCCTAATAATCTTCCAAATCTTGCAAAGAGTTCATATAAATTAATCGCAACACTTCCTAGATCATCTCAAACAAAATTCAAGACCACATTATATACCAAGCATATATCATGCCTATATTATCCTTTGCTCGCCAAATAATGTCAATCAGCAGTAAGCATGAGCTTTTACATATACTCAGCACCTAAGACCTTCCATCAATCCCTTAAAAGCATAGAATCCACCCTTTAACATTTCTCGCGAAATTAAATTAAACTTAGTAATTTAGCACAAAACCCTTAGCTACCTTCAATTTCAAGCAACTATAGTCTAAGCTCCTAAGGGCAAAAACCCTATATGAACCACTCCGATTGACCTCAAATTTTTTTGACACATAGCTTAACATGTTATGAATGAAATATAATGAGAAAATTTTGAAAATTAGGCTCATACAAATTTCAGAAAATTCTGAACCCAAACTGCTAAAATTTGACTCAATTTGGCCATGCTGAAAAGAAAATTAATAACTTTCAACCTTGATCCCGTTTTAATTCCAAATTTTCCAGATTGTTTAAGCACACAAAAGCCTAAATTTTCAACCTTTTTACCCAGACAAACCATGCTCAAAACATATTGCAAAATAGATTCCAAAATAGTGAACAGTAAATACCAAAAATCCCCTGTTCTTAGTTTTTTTTTATTTTTGAAAATTTTCTGCAATAGATTAGAATAACTTCCAGAATAACACTCGACATGAAAAACATGATATTTATGTATTAAGACAAGTTTCAAAAAGTTTCTTCAAAAATCCAATCTTGCCCTGCGTTTTCTTGAGGTCAATTGACAGCTACCAAATAAATAGCAAAACTTCAGCTTCCAACATGCATTTGGCTCACTTGAAAAATAAACAAATAGAAGAGATAAATAGAAGCATATGTTGCAAAACTACCCACAGCCTCCAAATGCACTCGGTACGTGAAAATAAATGGGTAGAAGAGAACGAATAGAAGGGAGAAATAGAAGCAAGCATTCGATTCATGAAAAGAAACAAGTAGAAGAGACAAATTGCAGCAAGCATTCTCCATTTAAAATTTGTGCACAAAGAGACAAGCAGAAGCAACCAGTATGCCTTGCAATTCTCATTCAAAATTCGTGCACAAGGAGACAATTGGAAGCAATCAGCATGCCTTGAAATTTCCATTTAAAATTTGTGCACAAGGAGACAATTAGAAGCAACCAGTATGCCGACCAATTTCCATTCAAAACACATATACATGCTTCCTTTTTTCCGTGAGAAAGTAAAAAAAGGATTAAGCTTGTTACCTCCCAAAATACTTTTAGGAAAAGAGAAGAGCAACATAGAATGACAGCTGTTGTGTGTGTCGGCCAGAATAAGGAGACTGAAACTTTGAGAGTTTGCTATGAAGTTGGTTAAAGAAATGTTTGTGTATGTGTTGGCTGTTTTTCTCACTATGGCAACGTTTTGTTGTTCAAGTTGAAGAGGAAATCGTGTCCTTAGAGGGAAGAAGTAGCGTAGAATGATGGCTGAAATTCTTGAGAGTTTCAAGAGTTCCTAGCAGTGAAGGTAAGCTGAGATTTTCCTTAGGCAAAGGAATGAAAATCGTGAAGCTAGGGGAAATTAGGATATACCGGTTGATAGGAAGATGGATTAATCAGTTGGCTTTACTAAATATTAGGAGGATTATCAGAGGCTCAAACTTTAAAGGTGGCCTAGATAGAATTTCTTCAAATTTCATAAATTCTTCTTGAGGCTAAGAGACCTCAAATTGGCAACGAAGGGCTGAAAAGAATCTCCAAAGTTTCGATGGATTAGGATTGTGATTTGTCTTTCGTAATTCAACATCTAACTGATTGTGTTGAAATGGTCAAGTTTGGTAGCTGCATAAGAAGAAATTATTCAAGACTTGAGCATTCCAATAGGTCTTGACCGAGATAAGAGAAGCTTCGGGAGAAAGCTCTGTTTCTAATTCAAAACTAAAAAAAAAAAAAAAAAAGCAGCTTGGATTAAGATAAAAAATAATAATAATAACAATAATAACTAAAGGATAACAAATCTTATTGAAATGAACCCCTAAAGTGATGGTTAAACAGGGTCAACAAAATGAATGCATAGTATAATATTAATATTAATATATATATATATATATATATATATATGCATATGTTTGTATATAGAATAATGGAAAGTTGTTTTATCATAACATAGAATATACGCTTATGACATAGAATAATTATATACTTAATACACAAAACTATATATATATATATATATATATATATATATATATATAATATTTTAACATAGAATAAACGGAAGTCATTTTAATGTTATAACATCATTATGTATGTATGTATGTATGTATGTATGTATGTATGTATGTATGTATGTATGTATGTATGTATGTATGTATGTATGTATGTATGTATGTATGTATGTATGTATGTATAATATCATTATAATTCATCAAGTGGAAACAACTATAACAATAGATAAGTTTTCAATAGATAATAAATAATCATAATGTAGTTCTAATTAGTATAATAATAATTATTATTACTATTATAAATAATTAATAGATGACCAACCAAAAATGGGAGATATAATCGCTTTTTTTTTTTTTTGGAATGATGATGATGATGATGATGATGATAATAATAATAATAATAATAATAATAATAATAATAATAATAATAATAATAATAATAATAATAATAATAATAATTTTCATGTTAGGTATTTTATGGCACAATAATCAAATAATGCCTTCCACTATTCCTAAATCACCATTAAAAATTCAATGCATCACATATTCAAATAAAATAAAAAATATGCACATATCACCAAAACACAACCTTGCAGATTCATGCAACAAGCATATATCATGTTCGAATACATATGTTCATATTCAATGCATGCTAATTCTCATAAACTAGGTGTGACCAGAGTGAGGTATTACATCCTCCTCCTCTTAAAAGAATTTCGCCCCGAAATTCCTGCAAGCCCGCACCTCAAAACCATTCTTCCTTACCTACTCTTTAGACTCTCAGTAGTGTCCTGAATAGCACTATAAAGAATATCTGCTACTATTTCCGTCTACTAGCACATGAATTGCTATCTAAGCCATTCTCTCCAAAATCGAACATGTCTTTGTTCAAGATAAAAGAGTCATACCACTTCACTTTTGCAAACTACCTGGAATGTGATTTTCCCTCTCTTTCTCTCTTTTTTTTTTCATCGATTTCACGTCCTTATAAATTCCTATCAATCTCCACTACTGATCAGGCCTAAATTAGTCAAATATTTCCTAGTTATTTGAGGCTATTTTGCAATACATTTGGTTTAATAACTAGTAATATTTCTTCATATTTGAGATTTTACCCTTGAAAATGTATTTTGTGCATTATTTCAGATTTTAGGGTTAAAATAAGACAAAAACGTCGCAAAATAGATCAGAGGTGGCGCCCGCCATGACAGGGGAACTGGTGCAGGCCACGTGCTATTGGCACAGATTTTGAGGCAACAAAAAATTAGTGAAGCAGAGCTGAACAGAACCAAACCGGTGTCAGCTAGGAAGCCAGAGGCGGCACTAGTTGCACTCTGGAAAGGTTGGCATGAAAATCAAGAAAAATCAACGAACAACTGAAAAGACAGAACGCAGGACAAGCGGCGCCGGTTGTGCCTTGTTGCCATGGTGGTGTATCAATTTTCGTGCGAATTTTTGATAATTTGCAGTGTTTTAGTATTTTTCTACTTCTAGTCAGCCAAAAACCCTAGAGGAACGAAATTAGGCATTTCTAAAGCCTATAAATAATGGGAAAACACAAGAGAAAGAAGAGAATTCGATGATCATAAGAGAAAATCACTCAAATAATGGAAGAATTCTTCAATTCAAGGAGGATTGTACAAGAGGGTCTACAAAGGAAGAAGAAGGAGGCTTGTCTATGAGTGCTTTCTTTCAACTTTGTTTTCTTTTTCTTGAACAATGATATATTAATTGTTTTATTTTAATTTGACATTATTTTAGGTATTTATGATTTTTAGAGTTACTTTGATCTTTTGATTAATTGATTGTTCTTCTTGGTATTTAATTACTTGAGCTGATTATGAGATTAATTTGTTGTTTCTTTCCATTAACTTACTAGATCAAAGGGGTTGATGGTGGTTTCAATTGATTGATTTTGCATTTGTTGTCTATTAACTTGCTTGACCAAAGGGATCAATTGCTAAGGACTAGATAATTAAAGATTAATTGATGTTTGCCTGACCACGTATTCATTGGTTAATTTCATGTTTTAAATTTGCCTGACGATAGAATTTTAATCAAGGATTGTTTTTAATGCATCATTTAGATGAATTAGTTGAGACAGACCAAGTGATGCTAATTTATCTAGAAGATAGTGATTTTATGGATTGACTAAAGAAGTAAATCTATGTTAATCCTTCATGATGCCAAGAGAATAATTAGTTATGATAATGATTAGGTACTTTAATGTCATGTTTGTCAAAATAATGGTTTGAGTTACATAATTCTCCATCCTTGACATGTGTATATTTTTTTACTTTACTTTACTTTATTTTATTTTATTTATTTCTTTTTCCACTTTATTGAGTCGATTAAACAATGAAAGAAAAAGAATTAATGCATACTTGTTCCTTGAGGATCAACACTCGTTTGAACTCTATACTTTTCTTAATGATGAGTATGCTTGCTCATATATGTAAAGTAGGGTTAACATTTTAAATTAAACTTGATTGGGAATGTGCTTATTTTTATATGATTTTTATACCCAAATTTAAACTCATCAAGTTTTTGACACCGTTGCCGGGGAACAATATCATGAAAGGTTGGATTTTGTTGATTTAACCATGTGAATTTGTAAATATGTAACTATGTATATATATATATATATATATATATGCATATATATTCTTTGTGTAACTAAGTGCCATATCTTGTTGTATGTATAAATCTACCTTAACTAACTAACTTGATTCAATATTGTACTATATCTTTATGATACTAACAATGTTTGTAAATGTCACTAACTTTTGTTTTTTTTTTTAAGGTACGTTTTGAATCTTTAAGTCTTTTTGTTAGTATGTGATTTTATTTTTTAATTTGTTGAAAATTTTGCTATTACTTATTTTTCTTTTCGATTTGATTTTTGCTTGTCTTTCAGTGCAAGGTTGACATCATCATGAACAATTATTTTTGGGCACAAGATTAAAAGAGTTGTATTGATGATAGATTGGCAAAATTACATGCTCACATTGATGTTTTTAGTGAGACGTCATTAGAAGCATTAGTGAATTCTTTTGTTGCCAATACAAATTCATCTGTTCAGTGGCATGAAGAAGTTTCCCAACGATTGGGTGATCAAAGGAAACAATTAGTTAAGATTGTTGAGGAGACTCATGAGTTCATGCTAGCCCGTACAATTGACCATGGGAAATCAGAGAGGCTACGAGGGACAATTGCATGATATGGCAAGAGAGGTATTTGATTATACTCCATGTGCTCATAATTCTAATATTTCTTTGTCACATGATTTCTTAGGTTCTTCTCACTTCTTGGAGAATAATGGTTCCAATAATGATGTATGGAGTTTAACATGCCTCAAGAAGTTGGATTTATTAGTCATTCTAAGAAACCCTTTTGAGGATGTCGACGAATTCTACTCTTCACTCCAATTTCAGGGAAGTAACTTGGTATTTGTCGAAGCATTGAAAAGTAAGGATTTCTCAATCCCATCTTTAAGAACTCAAATATTAAGTTTAAAAGGAAATTTTAATTGTAAAAATTCTTTTGAAGGGTTAATTGGTGATTTCAATGTTGATGCATAAGTTAGATACCATGTGCACTCATATGTTGAAAAAGATATTTATGTGTCTAAAGGATTGTTAGAGAAGGAGGTTTATATATTTGGCTTTGCTGAGACAAATCGTTTTCTTGAACCCTCCAATTTTCAAAACCCTCCATTCTTTCTACATTCATTATGCCTATCTTCTATTTGGAGCTTTAATCTCTTTTTCAAAGGTTTGATGAGAAAGCATGATAAGTGGAAAGAGTTTGTACCTTTGTTTTGTGTTTGATTTTGTTAAGTTTTTTTTTCCTCTCTCAAATAAGGAAAATATTTTTCATCTTAAGTGTGGGGGAGTGAGTAGCATCTCTATTTGCTTTCTTAGGATTTTTAGTTTGTGTTCTTTTATTTTTGTGCCTTTATTTTGTACTTTTCCTTTTTTTGGTACTATTTCTTTCTTTTGTTTTGGTTATTTTTCTTTTCTAGTTTTTATGCTTTTGTGTGTTTTTCTTTTGTATTTTTTTTTAGGTACTTCGACAATGCTCCTTCCTGCTGGAACTCAACTCTTGTATAGAAGAATGCCCCTGTAATAGAAGTATTTTCTTTCTTATCTTTTCCTTTTTTTTATTTCTAGTCCTATGGCAATATTTCCTTACTCTATTTGTTTGGCCATTAAGGACAATGTCTAGTTTAAGTGTGGGGGAGTGGTTAGAATGGGAATTTTTCTATGCTTCATTCTTCTTTGAACCTGTTGAGAGCAAATTTTTTCTAATTTTCTTTGAGATTTCAAGATGTATTTTTAATGCATGTCTTTGTGCGAGATCATAGAGCATATGTTCTATATCATTTATGACTTATGCATGACTTTTTGCATGCACTTAGACTAAGTAGTTCTTGATCAAATGCTTGACATTGTTCTTAAACTTGTTTCTATACTAAAATTGATTGAGCATTCTAGAACTTAATTGAATACCTCCCGAGGCGAAATAAGAAAGACATTCATGATTTAGCTTAGGGATGACGGTAATAGGCCTTCTTTGGATAGTTTGAGCTTTTCAAGCCTACTTATTTTATATTATCCCTAGTGTCTATTTTGAGCCTAAATTGTTAATTTCTTTCTTAAACCCGTTATCATATATTGTCCATTACTTCTTTTTGAGAGTTTGATAATTTTTCCAAATCTTTGATTGCTCTGGATGGAAAAGAGTACAAGTGGGGAGTTGTGAGAGAGAAAGTATGTGTAAATGTCATGACTTATTACTTTCAGTCATGGATCATTGTTAATTGGAGTTGTGGAAGGAGGAAGAAAAGAAAAAACAAGAGAAAAGAGAACATGAGAAAAGCCAAAAAGCTGCTAGAAGAGGTTTGAAAAAAAAAAAAAAACTGAAAAGCAAACAAAAGCAGCATTTGGAAAGAAAAAGAGAAAGAAAAGCTAAAAGAGAAGAAAGAGCACATGAAGAAAGTTGAAAAAAAAATTGCTGAAATTTTTTATACTCTTGTGCAAAATGAATGATGAGTTAAGAATTATTGAGAAAAAAAAAATGCAAGATTTGCTTGAATTATGCTATAATTGCCGTACAAGGTTATAGGTTTTGATTGATTTTGGAATAGGAGAGCAAGAAAAGTTTGGAATTTCTTGGTACATTTGGTTTATCCTTTTCTTGCAAACTCTCATCCTCTTTGATATTTGATTTCCTATATCCTTCGTTTGAAAGCAACATTTCAAACCCTTTAGCCTTACATTACAAGCTTTAAAGTCCTACTTGACCTAAGTAGAATCATGATATGTCTTGGATTAGTGGAGAGAGTGTATGAAAAGTAAGCTTATGGATTGTATATTTCTTTTGAACTAAATTCTTTCCAATGGTTTGAGAATATTGTTAAGTATTGAGATGGTTCTACTAGTCACTATTCACTTACACGAGTCTTGCATTTGTTATAAAAGATATAGTAGCATATGTTTTGTAGTCTTGAAATATAGAAAGCATTGAAGATATTATTTTGATAGTAATTGAGTAATTCTGTGAAACCTTGTGTTTTTCCTACTTGTCTTTGATACTTTGCTTGAGGACAAGCAAAGAGCTAAGTGTGGTGGAATATGATAGGGCCTAAATTAGTCATATATTTTCTAGATATTTGAGACTATTTTGTGATACATTTTATTTAATAACTAGCCATATTCCTTCATATTTGAGATTTTACCCTTAGAAAGGTATTTTGTGCATTATTTCAGATTTTAAAGATAAAATAAGACAAAAGCATCTCAAAATAGATCAGAGGCGGCGCCGGCCATGATAGGGGAAACGGCACCGGCCACGTGTTGCTAGCATTCATTCGAGGCAAACTGGCGCCGGCTAAGAGGCCAGAGGCGGCGCCGGCTGCACTCTGGAAATATTGGTGCAAAAATTAAGAAAAATCAGCGAACGACTAGAGAAACAGAACCCAACCAGTGCCAGCCCTAGGCAGGACAGGTGGCACGGTTGTGCCCTGATGCCGAGGTGGTGCCTCGATTTTTGTGCATAATTTTTGTAATTTGTAGAGTTTTAGTATTTTACTACTTCTAGTCGGCCAAAAACCCTAGCTGAACGAAATTAGGCACTTCTAAAGCCTATAAATAAAAGGGAAAACATAAGAGAAAGAAGAGAATTTGGAGATCATAATAGAAAATCACTCAAATAATGAGGAATTCTTCAATTCAAGGAGGATTGTACAAGAGGTTCTACAAAAGAAGAAGAAGGTGGCTTGTCTATGAGTGCTTTCTTTTAACTTTGTTTTCTTTTTCTTGAACAATGATGTATTAATTGTTTTATTGTAATCTGAAATTATTTTAGGTATTCAAGATTTTTAGAGTTACTTTGATCTTTTGATTAATTGATTGTTCTTTTTGGTATTAAATTACTTGAGGTGATTACGAGATTAATTAGCTGTTTTTTTCCATTAACTTACTAGACCAAAGGGATTGAAGATGGTTTCAAATGATTGATTTTGTATTTGTTGTCTATTAACTTGCTTGACCATAAGGGTTAATTGCTAAGGACTGGGTAATTAAAGATTAGTTGATGCTTGCCTGACCACGGAGTCATTGCTTAATTTCATGTGTTTAAGTTTGCTTGACCTTGGAAATTTAATCAAGGATTATATTTAATGCATCATTTGGATGAATTAGTTGAGACAAACTAAGTGATGCTAATTTATCTAGAAGATAGTGATTTTATGGATTGACCAAAGAAGTGAATCTATATTAATCCCTCATCATACCAAGAGAATAATTAGTTATGATTATGATTAGGTACTTTAAGGTCATGTTTGTTAAAATAATGGTTTGAAAAAAAAAAATTGAAATTTTTTCTCACAAGAAGGATAAAGTATATGCACAGAAGAATCTTCAATCTAATCACTCCCCCACACTTAAACTAGACATTGTCCTCAATGGCCAAATAAATATAATAAGAAATAACCATACCATGGGACCAAAAATAAAAAGGAGAAGAGATAAGAAAGTCAATACTGCCATTACAAATTAGCTCCAAAAGTTCCAATCTTTTAACTCTTCAAATTTTCAAAACTTTTAAACCAAAATTTTCTAAAGTAGCTCAATACTAAGAAAACACCAAGATAATTGATTAAAACTTGGTCAAAAAATATCACCAAACCACTCCCCCATACTTAAATTGGATAATGTCCTCATTGGCAAAAAATAAACACAAGAAAACATCTCCAAAGGGACAAAAAATAATAAAGGGGTAGAAAGTTTAAGTAATACTTCCCAAGTGCAATAATGCTCCAATAGGTATCCAAACTTGAGGTAAAGAGAAAGGCTTATCCAAGAGGACTTTATTCCTATAAAACAAAACACAAATAAAAGCACAAAGAAAAATAATAATAAAATAAAAACACATACCTAAATAAAGGAAAGCAAACTAAAGAAAAAGACTACAATAAAAAAAATAAAATCAAACAAAAACTCTCTACACCCATCATGCTTCCTCATTAAACCTTTTGAAACGAAATTAAAGCTCAAAATAGAAGATAGGCATGATGAATGTAGAATGGAGGATTTTGAAACATGGAGGGTTCATGAAAATGATTTGTCTCAGCAAAGCCAAACATATAAACGTTCTTCTCTAACATTCCTTTAGACACATAAATATCTTTTTCAACATATGAGTGTAAATAGTATCTAACGGATGCATCAACTTTGAAATCATCAATTAACCCTTCAAAAGAATTTTTACAATTAAAATTCCTCTTTAAACTTAGCATTTGAGTTCTTAAAGATGGGATTGGAAAATCCTTACTTTTCAATGCTTCTACAAATACCAAGTTACCTCCCTGAAATTGGGGTGAAGGGTAGAGTTCGTCAACATCCTGAAAAGGTTTCTTAAAATGAATGATAAACCCAACTTCTCGGGGCATGTTGCACTCCATACATCATTATTGGGACCATTATTCTCCAAGAAGTGAAAGGAATATAAGAAATCATTTGACAAAGAAATATTAGAATTATAAGCACATAGAGTAGAATGGAATACCTCTCTTGTCACATCATGCAATTGTTCCTCATAGCCGCTCTTTTTGTTCCATGGTTAATTGTATGGGCTAGCATGAACTCATGAGTCTTCTCAACAATCTTAACTAATTGTTTGCTTTGATCGCACAGACGTTGGGAAGCTTCTTCATGCCATTGAACAGATAAATTTGTATTAGCAACCAAAGAATTCACTAATGCTTCTAATGACGTCTCACTGCAAACATCAATGTTAGCTTCTAATTTTGCCAATCTATCATCAATGCTGATTTTTTTTTTTTTGAGAAACGAAATAAAAATGATGAACATGCAGCAATGATGAATAATGTAATTTAATTCATGAAGAAATAAATAGAAATAAACCGAAATCTCTATATCGCCTTTAGGTCATTGGATCATGTACCAAGGCTTATACCTAAAAAAGAAGAAGTAAGTTAGATAATAGAATTTATGATTAAAAGAAAATTAAAAGGTTACAAAGTTAGTCAATGTTAGTCAAAGTTAGTAGGTTAGGTCACAAAGGTATACATAAATACATAACATACAAAAGATAGCACATTTTTGCAAAAAGAACAATTGTACATAATTTACATATTTACGTATTTACATATTTACATGGTTAAATCAACAAAATCTAAGCTTTCATGCTATTGGTCCTCAGCAACGGCGCCAAAAACTTGATGCGTATTTATTTGGGTGTAAAAATCATACAAAAACTCAGCACATTCCCAATCAAGTTTAAATTAAAACGTTCAAACCAAATCACACATATGAGCAAGCGTACTCATCATTAACATAGCATAGGGTTCAAATGAGTGTCGATCCTCAAGGAACAAGTATACATTAATCACTTTTCTTTCATTGTTTAATGGGCTCGATAAAGTGAAATAAAACAAAATAAAATAAAATAAAAACAAAAATATATACATATCAAGGATGGAGAAGTATGTAACTCAAACCATTATTTTGACAATCATAATCTTAAAGTACTCAATTATTAGCATACTTAATCATTCTCTTGGCATCATGAAGGATTAAGATAGATTCACTTCTTTTTCAATCCATGAAATCACTACCTTCTACATAAATTAGAATCACTTGGTCTCGTCTCAACTAACTTATCCAAAAGATGCATTAAACACAATCCTTGGTTAAATTCCCTTGGTCCCGGCGAATTTAAAACATGAAATTAACCAATGAATCCTTGGTCTCGGCAAACATCAATTAACCTTTAATTACCAGTTCTAAGCAATTAACCCCCTTGGTCTCGATGAGTTAACAGACAACAAATATGAAATTAATAAAGTGCAACCACCATCAACCCCTTTGGTCTCAGCGAATTAATGGGAAGAACCAACCAATTAATTTTGTAATAAACACAAGTAATTAAATACTAAGAAAAATAATCAATTAATCAAAAGATCGAATAACTCTAAATATCATGGATACCTAAAATAATGTCAAATTACAATAAAGCGATTAACATATCATTGTTCAATAAAAGGAAAACAAAGTAAAAGAAAGCACTCATAGACAAGCCTCCTTCTTCTTTCTTTGAAAACCTTCTTACACAACCCTTCTTGAATTGAAGAATTTCTCCTTTGATTTGAGTGGTTTTCTATGATGATCAATGAATTCTCCCCTTTCTCCTGTGTTTTTCATCTATTTATAGGCTTAGAAAGTTCCTAAACTCGTAGGTACAATATTCTTGATAGAGTAGAAGTTGGAAAGTACTAAAACTCCGCAAATTACAAAAATTCTTGTAGAAAAATCAAAGCACCGCCTTAACTTCAGGATATAGCCGGCACCACCTTGGCTCTCGGAGCCGGCGCCGGTTGTGTTCTGTTTCTCTACTTATTTGTTGATTTTTCTCTTAATTTCACATGATGAAGACTAGAATGCAGCCAGCGCCGCCTTGACTCTTGGAGCTGGTGCCAGCTGGTTTGACTCTATTTTACTCTATTTCACCAATTTTTCTGTTGCTTCGAAGTACGTGTCAATAGTGTATGGCCGGCGCCAGTTCTAGGGCCCTAGCCGACGCCACCTCTGCTCTGTTTTGCGACGTTTTTATTTCGTTTTACCCTAAAAATCTGAAATAATGAACAAAATACCGTTCCAAGGGTAAAATCTCAAATATGAAGGAATATAACTAGTTATTGAACAAAATGTATCACAAAAGAACCTCAAATAATTAGAAAAAATATGACTAATTTAGCCTCTATCAACAAGATCATCAAAATTTCAGCAATTCTTATTCCAACTCAACCAACATTCTTCCTGTGCTCCTCTTTTTCTTTTTCATTCAGCTTTTCTTTTCTTTTTCTCTTCTTTTCAAATGCTCTTTTTGTTGGTTTCTCAATTTTTTCTTCCAACATTTTCTTGCAACTTTTTGTTTTTCTCAATCTTTCTTTTTCTCCCTCGTTTCTCCTTTCACAATTCCAACTCAACATATGATGCATGATTGAAAGTAATAAGTCATGACATTGACACAAACATTCTTCCTCATAATTCTTCTACTTGTACTTTTATCCATTAAGAGCAATCAAAGATTTGGAAGGTAAATCAAACTGTCAGAAAGAAGTAATGGACAAAGTATGATAACGGGTTTAAGAAAGAAATTAACAATTTAGGCTCAAAATAGGCACTAGGGATAATGTAAAATAGGTAGGCTTGAAAAGCTCAAACTATCTAATGAAGGCCTATTACTGTCATCCCTAAGTTAAATTATAAATGTCTTTCTTATTTTGCCTTGAGAGGTATTCAAGTAAGTTCTAGAATACTCAATGAAGTTTAGTAGAAAAACAAGTTTAAGAACAATGTAAAGTATTTGATCAAGAACTACTTAGTCTAAGTGCGTACAAAAAGTCATGCATAAGCCACAAAATGACATAGAACATATGCTCTATGATCTAGCACAAAGACATGCATTAAAAATACATCTTAAAAGCTCAAAAAATTAGAAAACAAATTTGAAAAATTTGCTCAAAAGGTTCAAAGAATTTCAGAAGAATAAAGCATAGAAGAATTCAAAGAATTTCAAGAAAAATGAAGTATAGAAGAATTCCAATTCTAACCACTCCCCCATACTTAAACTGGACATTGTCCTCAATGGCCAAACAAATAGAGCAAGGAAATATTGCTACGGGACCAAAAATAAAGGGGAAAAGAGAAGAAAGAAAATACTTCCATTACATTGTGCATTCTCCTACAAAAGAGTTGAATTCCAGCAGAAAGGGGCATTGTTAAAGTACCTAGAAAGAAAAGTACACAAAAGAAACACACCAAAGCATAAAAATTAGAAAAGAAAAATAAGCAAAAAGTAAAGAAAATAGTACAAAAAATAAAAGTATATAGTACGAAAGAAAGAAGTCAAGATAACCCAAGAAGTTTTATTCTGAAGTATTAAAGAGCATATCCACCTGATTTGTGTTGCGAAGAATTTCACCAACATAGCGTTTCCCTCGATTGCCATTGACTTTGAAAGTGCGCCCAGTGGGGTGAGTAATTTCAAGGGTTCCAAAGGGGAATATTTTACTTACCGTGTATGGTCTCGACCACTTTAATTTCAACTTACCTGGAAAAAGTCGTAAGCGAGAATTGAATAACAACACTTGATCGCCTTTCTTAAATTCGTGTTGTTGAGTAGTATGCTTATCGTGCCATTTTTTGACCTTCTCTTTATATTGCATTGAATTCTCATAAGCATCCTTATGCAACTCCTCCAAGGCTGTGAGTTGGAGTAACGTTGACTTTCCAGCTGACTCAAGATCAAGGTTAACAAGTTTTATAGCCCAATAAGCTTTATGCTGAATCTCAACAGGCAAATGACATGCTTTTCTGTAAACTAACTGAAAAGGAGTTGTGTAAATTGGGGTCTTAAAAGCTGTCCTATAGGCTTAAAGAGTGTCATCTAATTTTAGACTCTAATCCTTCCTTGTGAGACCCCAGTCAAAATCGACCTTAGAGTAAGGGGGTTGGGATGCATAACATACTTTATTACATGATTAAATATATTTTTAGTTGATTTAATGTGCCTTGGATTTGAGTTTTAATGTCTTGGAGGCTTGTTGGTGAATATTGAGTGAGAAGGGCAAAATGGTAATTTTTACTTGAGGTGAAAATAGGGAGATAGCTTAAGGATTGGATAGGAAATAAGTTGCTAGTGAAATAACAACAAGAGTTATTGTGGTGTAGTGGTTAGAGCTTTGGAAATTAATTCTTGAGGTATTGGGTTCAAATTCCATCATAGGAGTTTTAGCTTGGTTAAATTTTATTTTTGCATGGGGAAGTAATAATTTCAGCCTTAGCGGTGTTTGGAGTAGGGTAGAGATGTTGTCCTATGGGAGGCATGATAGGAGTCTTCAAATCCTACTCATTTGTTCTTCTCAAATTTCCTAAGAGGAATTCATTTTTTCTTGATCTTTGATTTTTCCTTAGTTCTCAATTCATGAGGTTGAGCAAATTGTTCTAGCCATTTTCTTTCCAGAAATTTCAGTGAAGTGCTGTGGTCTTGTAGGATCAAAATTTCTTAGTAAAGGACTTCTTATGGTTCAAAAATGTGAAAGAATTGTGGGAGATTTCAAGAGGAAAATTCCTTTAGTGAGCTTGCTGAAAAATTCACTCTAGCTTGTTCATCTTCCTTCTTGGAATGAACTGAAAATTCTCTAGCTGATTGTGCCATCAAGGTGTCGATATTCTTAGCTAACATTCCCTCCCAAATGCTGCCAAAAAAATGGTCTTTTGGATCAGCTTGCAATATGAATTCTTTAGCCATTTTCGGACTGCTCAAAGCTGGAGCAAAACCAGAAAAAATTCTTGTACAAATCGCAGCTTTCAGAGTCCAAAACCAAGCTGTTTTCTTCTAGAGTTTGTTCAGCACCTTAGCTATGTTTTTCCTCCATGAAGAAGGCTAGAAACCAGCCTTGAAAGCCCCTGGAATTTCCCTTCAAACTCTTTGCAAACGGGCTGGAAAATGGCAGCCGAAAAACTGCCCAGGGAAAACTCCAGCTTGTGAAAAATGCTATGCGGGAAATTGTCCAGCTTTGTTTCCTAATCTTCCTCCAGTCGAAACACCATCATTGTTCTGCATAAACCTTCCTTAAACCTCCAGTAACTGAGCTCCATTATTCCCCTTAAGCTTCTGCACGAAATTCAGACATGGCTGCCCGAAAATCTCTCCAACAAATCCCTGCAATTATGCTTGATTGATTACCAAATTTCCAGCCACCATAGTTTAGCAACTTTCCATAATGTATCCCTCAAATAACCAGACTTCACCATTATGCTCCCTATTTTTGGCCACCATAAGCTTCTTTAAGCCAGCATTAATCCCACCAAAATTCTACTCAAAGCAGTCAGCCATGGCAGACTTCCAAAGCTCTCCAACAATCAAGATATTCTAGGATATTTAGTTTCTAAATTTACTTTCTAAAAATATTCTTCAAGGATTTTAACAATCAACATTTCATTTTTCCTTCCAAATCAGAGAATCATCTTCTTAAACCCTACAGAAATTCGGCCAGCCCTAGTTCTCACAGAATTTCGGCAGCTGCAAACTATAATCTCACAAATTCCTTCAACCTTCAAGAACACACACACTACACCAAGAACACCTACTTCTTCCTTTCACCTAATATCCCTCCAAACCACTTCAAACCTTCTCTAAAATCTCCAGATTTGACCTACTCACTGCCGTGAGTCCATCAACACCATTTTTAACATCAAACTCCACAAATCAACTCGCTACTTCGGATCAAAACCAGAAAATTCTGTGAAGGTTCAAGAACACCTTCAAGGTAGGTTTGTTCTAACAACTTCATCTTCTCCAATCTTGATCTCTAGTGAGAATATATGTGAATAGACATGCTAATGGTCTCTCTCTCTATCTCTCTTCCTCTCATGGCCGAAACTCCCTCTCTTGGCCGGATGGCTTCTTCCTCTATGGCCATGCTCCCTCCACCTTCCTTGGACGATTTTAGGCATCTAGGAGTTGAGATCCATTCTAAAATCCTTCAAGGCATCCCTCAACTAAGTAAGTTCCTTCAATCTTTCTTTTAAATTCTAGATTCATATCTCTAGGATGATGTTGATAGTATGTGGATTGTGATAGGACTTGAGTATGCATTGTAGAGAATGAAGCATGAATATATGTATGGTTGTGAAGGAGATGGGATTTATGCATGGAAGGATTATATTGTTTGATTGAATGATGATTTGGGGTTTGGTGTATGTTTCCATGTCATAGGTAGTATTTGTGATGAAGTATGCTAGAGATTATATCACCATTGGTGATTAGGACTTAATATTCATGTTGGATTATTGAAGCCATGGCCACATCTATTCTAGTAGAGGTTAGATCATGTCTTGATAAATTTAGATATATGCTTGTATGCATGATTTGGATGAATTGATGAGTTGAATGGTTGTATATGTTCATGATTGTGAGTAACCTTGGAATTATGATCATGATCTATTTGTCCCTAAGCAAATTTTTATTTCATGAATAAAATATTTAGTAATATAACTTTGCTAGTGATTTCGAAAAACCCTAGGAAGGGTGGATTTGGAATATTATATTTACATAAAGGAAAATTTAGTCAAATAAATAATAGTTTTAATAGAAAAAATAAAATATATAGATATTTTATAAAATAATGAGATCAACTAAAGCATTTTATGGAAATAATCATGATTAGTAAAATATTTATTTCTATAAATTTATTTACCATCTTTTAATCAAAACCTATTAAAACTTATTTATTATTTTTCAAGCAAGATTCATTAAAATTCATTTTCAACTAACTTTAGTTATCAATTATTTTCTAACAACTAAATTATTAATAAATCATTAACAAATAAACTCTAAATTTTTCTTAGCAAGTTTTAAACCTTTAACTTATTAGTACCTATTTCCCAAAACATTAATTATTTTAAATATCAAATTATTCTTAGCCTATAAACCTATTTATTTATTGAGTGGCCTGAAAGCTTGGGACACTAGGATCATGATAGTAGTAAGTTGAGTTGTTTTAAAATTGAGGAAGAGGATTGTGGCTTGAAATTGATTGTGTTTTGTATTTGCCCATGTGGGGCTAGGTCAGCTGTTGGAGACGTTTTATTTGTGAGAAAGAGTCAGGTAAGCTCCTGCATAAAACCTGATTGATGTGAAATGTTTTTCTTATGGCAAGCCAAATGTAGAGTGTATGGACACTTATTTATGTAAAGGCAATTAAGGGTTGAACTCTCTCTTATTTCAAATATTTGAATTATTTAAAAACTAAAGAGCAGATTTTCCAAACTCAAACTCTTTCTAAAGCTAATTTTTTTTTTTTTTTACAAGGACTTTGGAAACCCTCAAAATGCCATTTTCATGTGGAATAATATTTTGTTCATTTTATCCCAAGTGGGAAACGTCGTTGAGTACTCAATAAGGGTGGACTACTAGGACTAGTCCTTGGGGGGTTAGGGTAAGTCTCTCAGTAGGTGGCCACCTCTGAGGGGTGAGACCTTCTCGGATAGGACGTCAGTCCAGTGGGTCATGTCGGTCCAAGCTAGTAGTGTTCTTTTCAGTCAAGTGATTGTGTTTTGCCAGAATGGACACCCGGTTGTTGTTTGGGTATAGAGAAAGAGGAGTATCTTGCCCAGTAGGCCGATCTCCTACTTTTGTTAGTCTGCACAAAGTGTGGCATTCTGACCGGCGGTATGCACAAAGTGTGGCATACTGACCATTCGGTTGTGGGGCCCATTGTGTGGTAACTGTAGGATTTCTAAATTAATTTAAAAGATTAAACGTAGCGAAAAATAGCAAGAAATCCAAGCCATGGATCACGGGTTTGCAGTAGAAACGGGAAAAAGAGAAGATCACACTTATTACCTCTTGAAGCCGGAATTTAAATTTTTCTTGTTCCAAGAACGCAGGCGCTATCCAGATCACAAAACCGGTTCACAGCAACTCAACTGAAGTCCAAGAAAGAACTCCCTCTAATGATAATCCACACAAGGTCGAACGCTCACAATCTTACAATTCTATGCTAATAGAATTTAGGAGGCTAGGGTTTGACTAATAAGAGAGAGACGGCTAGGGTTTGATTAAGAGAGAGGTAGAGAAACGGTTTCTCTATTATTACATGAATAGTCTGTATCTCATACCATAAGGAAACCATTTCCTTATATTTATAGATTTATAATTACCGTAAATTGCAACTTAGTCCTTCAACGTCCAACTGTCAACAAATTGGTCCTTGAAGTTTACTTAATTACAATTAGGTCCCATGAATTATAACAAACTTATAATTCACCTATAAATATATTCCCTTTCTCTTAATTAACCCCAGAATATTATCAAATAATATATTTGAGCATTCAAACCTTTATTGTGTGTGACCCATTAGGTTTCCTGGTCTTATTGGTAGCATAATACGAATTAATTCTAACAATATTAGAATTAATAATCCTTAATAAAATAAAGGATTAAATTTATTAATTCTCTAATTAATAAATCCATATTTAGCATATCAAGAGCGACATCTAGCAATGACTCTTGACTACCTAAAAGTCCAGAAAGTCAAGTGGCTTGACATGAACCTTTCAATAGCAAATTATTAGTGCAATAAACTCCTTTCACCATACAATATCTCATTTGGTCTAGAGCATGGAATTAGTGCCAACTCCCTCCAGAATATTATTAATTCTGGCCCGAATATTTTAGTACTTGTTCAAGAAATCCATTACTCAATATGTGTATCAATTGGAACTATTTCCATCACATAGTCGCCTTGGCCAAGGACTTCATGAGTAGTGATGTCTACAAGTTGCCTTGAGATATACTCTCCTACTATTAGGAGTGGTGAATCCTTTATTGACTTTCTCAACTACTTTCGTTTACTTTACATTGTACCCAATATCCATCCCATAGGCAGTCCTAGATAAGACTTCAAAGATTAGAATCAAAGTACAACGCTCGTTAAACAAAGTACCTTGGAGATCTCAAGTCCAAGGATACTCGCACACTTGCTATAATGAGATTCTATCACTGGCCCTAAATAGTTATCCAAGTGATTATCTCGTAGCTAGGTTATCCAATGAACTTGTTCCAAAATAAGCATCCACACGTTAATCCTGAGTATCCCAATACTCATGGATATGAGAACCACCGCTTGATCCAATCAAGAGATATAACATATGCCAGTCTTGGTGTATTAATAATGTCCCATCTTATTAATACCATGACTGTGAATTATTTAAGTACAAACACTGCATAGTGTAGTAGGAATCTCACATCATGATCTCTATCATGATTTTCTTAATACTGTGTTGTACTAGGGACTTTATCTAACGGTTTGTACACATATTTAGATATAACAATCAAACTGAAAGATAAAGAATGCCTCTTATTAATTTAATATGCAATATACATGGTACAAGCGATTGCCTCTAGAGCACCACACTAACAAACTCCCACTTGCACTAGACCCAATCATGTTTATCGTTATACCAAATGACTCAACATGTTTATCATGTTTCTTCTAGGAAAGCGCTTTAGTGAGTGGATCAGCTATGTTCTGATCCGTGGGAATCCTCTCTATCTTTACATCTCCTCTATCTATGATTTCTCTAATAAGATGATAGCATCTAAGTACATGCTTGGATTGTTGATGAGACCGTGGTTCCTTTGCCTGTGCAATGGCTCCATTGTTGTCACAATACAAAGGTATCGAATCACAATGCTGGGCACCACTCTAAGTTCAGTGATGAACTTCTTGATCCATACTGCTTCTTTAGCTGCTTCAGAAGCTGCTATGTACTCTGCTTCAGTAGTCAAATCGACAGTAGTCTCTTATTTGGAGCTCTTCCAACTAACTGCCCCACCACCTAATGTAAATACGTAGCCAGATTGTGATTTGAAGTCGTCCTTATCAGACTGAAAACTGGCATCAATATACCCTCTTACTTGTAAATCACCATCTCCATATATCAAGAATGTATCTTTAGTCCTTCATAAGTACTTAAGGATACTCTTTACAGCTGCCCAGTGACCCTCTCCATGATCAGATTGGTATCTGCTCGTCAAACTAAAGGCACATGATACATCGGACCTAATACATATCATAGCATACATGATAGACCCGATTGCCGAAGCATATGGAATTCTATTCATGTGATCCCCTTCAACTTCTGTCTTTGGAGATATTGACTTTGAAAGACTTACACCAGGTGTCATAGGTAAGAATCCTCTATTGGATTGATCCATGCTGAACCTTTTCAACACTTTGTCTATGTATGTAGACTGTGAAAGACCTAGCAACCTTCTAGATCTATCTCTATAGATCTTTATTCCCAGAATATAGGTTGCTTATCCAAGGTCTTTCATGGAGAACATCTTAGAAAACCAAATCTTCACTGATTGAAGAGTGGAAACATCATTTCCTATAAGCAATATGTCATCTACATAAAGCAGTAGGAAAACAACTTTACTCCCGCTAACCTTCTTGTACACACAAGGTTCATCCATGTTTTGAATGAAACCAAAATCTTTAATTGTCTCGTCAAAACGGATATTTCAACTCCTAGATGCTTACTTAAGTCCATAAATAGACCTTTGCAACTTGTACACCTTTGTGCTATCTTTGGATATGAAACCTTCAGGCTGTGTTATATACACTTCCTCAATCAGGTTTCCATTAAGGAAAGCTGTTTTTACATCCATTTGACAGACCTCATAATCATAATGAGCGGCAACGGCTAGGAGTATTCTTATGGATTTCAACATCGCGACTGGTGAAAAAGTTTCGTCATAGTCAATACCTTCTCGTTGACGATAACCTTTTGCTACCAAGCGAGCCTTATAGGTAACCACATTACCATCCATGTCAGTTTTCTTTTTGAAAACCCTTTTACACCCTAAAGGCTTGATTCCTTCAGGTGGATCAAACAAAGTCCATACTTGGTTGTCATACATGGAATCCATTTATGACTTCATAGCTTCGAGCCATTTGTCAGATTCTGAACTATTCAGAACATCCTCGTAAGTAGTAGGCTCATCTTCATCTATGAGCAATACGTCATTATGGTCACATGTGAGAAATCAATATCTCTTAGGTGCCACTCGTATCCTACTTGACCTACGAAGCTCTTGTGTGTTAGAAGGTTCATCTATTTGAATAGATACAGGTTCAGATGGTTGATCAATATTTGTTTGCTCTTCTTGAACTTCACTAAGTTCAAGCTTGCTCCCACTATCTTCTTTGAACATGTACTCCTTCTCTAAGAAGATAGCATGTTTTGAAATAAAAACTTTATTTTCAGAAGAAAGATAGAAGTAATATCCAAACTATTCTTTTGGATATCCAACAAACAAACATTTGTCAGACTTACTTTCAAGTTTGTCTGACATTACATTTTTAACAAAACTAGGGCAACCCCAAATTCTTAAATGAGATAACTTTGGTCTCTTACCAAAGAATAACTCATAAGGAGTGGTATCAACCATTTTTGACGGAACTCTGTTTAAAATGTAAACATCAGTCTCCAATGCGAACCCCCAAAACGATTTTGGTAAGTCTGCAAAAGCCATTATAGTCCTTACCATGTCTAGAAGGGTTCAATTTCTTCTTTCAGATACACCGTTATGTTGAGGTGTATATGGTGGAATTCATTAAGATAATATTCTGTTATCTCTTAGATAACGTAGAAACTCTTGACTTAAGTTTTCACCTCCTCGATCGGATCTAAGAGCTTTAATACTTTTGCCAAGTTGTTTCTCTACTTCATTCTTGAAGTCTTTGAAAAGGTCAAAGGCTTCAGATTTGTATTTCATCAAATACAAATACCCATATCGAGAATCATCAATAAAGGTAATGAAGTATTTCTAACCTCCTCTTGCTTGTATTGACATTGGGCCACATACATCTGAATGTACGAGTTCTAATAACTTTTTTGCCCTTTCTCTTTTTCTTGAAAAAGAAGTTTTAGCCATTTTTCCAAGTAAACAAGATTCTCATGTGTCATATGATTCGTAATCAAATGACCCTAAGTCACCCAATTTGTATAACTTAGACATACATTTTTCATTTACATGGCCTAAACGACAATGCCATAAGTAAGATGAGATTAAGTTATCTTTTTTATGTTTCTTTTTACTTATATTGAGAATTGGATTATACATGTCTAGAACATATAAACCATTGATCAAAGTTGTAGAACCATAATGAATATCATTTAATGAGAAAGAACAACATTTATTCTTAAAACTTAAATGAAATCCGAATAAGTCTAAACAAGCAACTGAGATAATGTTTTTCAACAAAACTGGTACAAAATAACAGTTTTGTAGTTCTAAAACTAATCTAGAAGGTAGATTGAGATGATAAGTCCCCACAGCTAGTGCAGCAACTTTTGCTCCATTTGCAGCTCATAGGTCCACGTCACCTTTCTCTAACCTTTTACTGTCCTTTAGTCCCTGCAAATTATTGCATAAATGAGATCCACAACCAGTATCCAATACCCATATCTCATTATTAAAGGCAGTATTAATCTCAATCATAAACATACCAGGATTAGAAGTAGAAGTGCTTGCAAGCTTCGCCTTCTTCTTCTTTTCCTTCACAGTCTCCAAGTAGGCCTTGCAGTTATGCCTCCAATGGCCCATTTTACCATAATGATGACATGGGCCTTTAGGGGCAACCTCATTCTTCTTGACACCTCCTTTGGGCTTAGTAGGAGTGTTCTTCTTTTTTTTTTTTCTTAGAAACCTTTTTCCTAGAAGATGAAGAACTTACTAACAAGATTGCCTTATCATCCTTTTTCATAGAGAACTCAGTAGTCTTAAGCAGATTGATTAGCTTAGGTATGGTGGTCTCAATATTATTCATGTGGTAGTTGATCACAAACTGCAAAAAACTATTTGGTAATAATTGTAGAATTAAGTCAATACTTAACTCATGATCCATTACGAACCCAAGAGACCCAAGCTTTTCCATGTAGCCCAACATCTGCAACCCATGGGTGGCCACTGAAGCACCCTCAACCGTCTTAGCACAGAATAGTTGTTTAGAGATCTCATATCTCTCTATTCTAACTTGTTTATCAAACTGCTCTTTAAGATGGAGGATTATCGATTGAGCATCTATATGCTCATGCTGTTTTTGCAGCTCAGGAGACATTGACGCCAGCATGATACAAGATGCTGCGTCGCTATCTTCTTTGTACTTCTTGTGGACAACATGCTCTTCAGCAGGAGCATCTTGAGCTGGAGGTGGCGGAATAGGAGCTTCTAGCACGTAGAGCAACTTTTCTGACTTGAGAACGATTCTCAAGTTTCTATACCAGTCCAAATAGTTTGATTTAGTGAGCTTGTTTGTTTCTAAGATGCTACGCAAGTTTAGGTTTGTCGACATGATGCAAATGACCTAGATGTAAAGATAGAATTATTAGAACATGTATATGCAAATGCAATGCAATTAATTAAGTCTTTAATTAAGCGCATAATTATTCCACTATTTTTACTCAAACCAATAGCCCCCACTATTGATTCGGGAAAACCCGTTGGAAGCTTTCCTAGAGGACCGATATCCAAATTCCTTAAGAATAACCTTGGGTTTGTCCAATAAGCCATCCTTAAGTTCATTGGTAGGTATCCAATGCCAATTACATTGTATGTAACTACCGGATCATTGGGTGATTAACAGCTTTTAATCTTAAAGCCTTTTGGGCTACCCCAACTTTTCCTCTAAATTTCTTTATGCTTGAGTTTGCCCAACTGGGATAAAGAATTTAGTTAAACCCGACCCATTAATCAGGAATTTAATTCCAAAGGAATTTAATTCCATAGCTTGAACATGCCCGATGTCAAGTAGGCGTGGGTTTGCCCAACAACTTGGTCTTGAAAAAGGACTCTCGTTCTTATTATATTAATGGAAGGAATTAGGTTTAATATTATTTGAGGGATTTGTTTCTCTTAGTGGTCTCATCGTTAGGCATGCATACAATTTATCAATATGCAGCATAAATTGATAAACATGGTAATAAAAAATTATGTGGCATGGTTATGGACTTTCTAAATTAATTTCCTCGAGCCACCAAGGAAATTAATATGGTCAACCCTATGTGTTCATGCATGATATAAGTAGAGGGTCTTACCATCTCACCTTATTTTGAACGCCATCTTCAATTTCTTGAAAGTAAAATTCTACCTCAATCTAACCTATATAATCTAATTACATAATTTCCTAAAAGGAGAAACCTCGAGTTACATTCGAGGGGAGTTAGATGAGAAGAGAATTACATCAGAATTTAAGAGAAGGCAGGACACACAGGCCCTATTTCATTAAAACAAAGAGGTAAAAAATGCATGAACAGATATAATTGGTTTTAGTCCATAACCATCCACCATGCCATTAACTATGCTTAAACAAAATAAACATATACTTTTATTATTCTAAAATCATTATTTTGGGAAAATAAAGCATTCTAAAATCAATATTTTAGAAGAATACATTAATTTTAAATTTTCAAAATCACTATTTTGAAAAATAAAATTGATTGTCTCAAAACTAATTTTGAGAAAATGCTTCTGGGTCCCGTCACGCAACGATAATGGTGGTCCCGCTGGCCGGTCAGCGGGCGGGGGTCAAGGGGGCAGCGCCCCTTGAGGGGGTCAGAGGGGCAACGCCCCCATGGAAAAATTTTTATTTTACCATCTCTCATCAAATAAGATTTTCCCTTTCAAAATTCTATTCTATAACCTTTTTATTTTATTTTTTTGAAAAAAAACACCGAACAGTAACCACCGCGTGCAGCTTGGATTTTCTGCAAATTTTTGTTCAGTTCGGGGCCGTTCCTAGATCAATCAAAACCAGTTTTCGACGTTGATCTTTGTTAATCTTTATTAACAAACCATTGTGATAATTCTCACAATCAATTTAACAATCCAAATTGTTAAACGGAAGGCTTAATTACAAGATGGACATCAACTGAAGCCAAAACCTGAACACAGACGCAGAACCATTCTGCAATATTTTCGAAAGCATAAAACCCACAACACAGAAATGGTTTCTGCAACCCAGATTATTCAAAACAAAACCCAAACAATTACATACAAACCAGCAGACATGATCATACAATTAACATGCTATAATCAAGCAATTTACATGCTTGAACAATTCAAAGCAATAAAACATCCCATTAAAACGTAAACCCGTAGGCTCTGATACCACTGTAGGATTTCTAAATTAATTAAAAAGATTAAACAAAGAGGAAAATAGCAAGAAATCCAAGCCATGGATCATGGGTTTGCAGTAGAAACGGGAAAAAGAGAAGATCACGCTTATTACCTTTTGAAGCCGGAATTTAAATTTTTCTTGTTTCAAGAACGCATGCGCGATCCAGATCACAAAACCGGTTCACAGCAGCTCAACTGAAGTCCAAGAAAGAATTCCCTCTAATGATAATCCACACAAGGTCGAACGCTCACAATCTCACAATTCTATGCTAATAGAATTTAGGAGGCTAGGGTTTGATTAATAAGAGAGAGACGACTAGGGTTTGATCAAGAGAGAGGCAGAGAAACGGTTTCTCTGTTATTTCGTGAATAGTCTATATATTATACCCTAAGGAAACCGTTTCCTTATATTTATAGATTTATAATTACCGTAAATTGCAATTTAGTCCTTCAACGTCCAACTGTCAACAAATTGGTCCTTGAAGTTTACTTAATTACAATTATGTCCCATGAATTATAACAAACTTATAATTCACCCATAAATATATTTCCTTCTCTTAATTAATCCCAGAATATTATCAAATAATATATTTGAGCATTCAAACCTTTATTGTGTGTGACCCATTAGGTTTCCTGGTCTTATTGGTAGCATAATATGAATTAATTCTAACAATATTAGAATTAATAATCCTTAATAAAATAAAGGATTAAATTTATTAAATCTCTAATTAATAAATCCATATTTAGCATATCAAGAGCGACATCTAGCAATGACTCTTGACCACCCAAAAGTCCAGAAAGTCAAGTGGCTTGACATGAACCTTTCAATAGCAAATTATCAGTGCAATAAACTCCTTTCATCATACAATATCTCATTCGGTCTAGAGCATGGAATTAGTGCCAACTCCCTCCAGAATATTATTAATTCTGGCCCGAATATTTTAGTACTTGTTCAAGAAATCCATTACTCGATATGTGTATCAATTGGAACTATTTCCATCACATAGTCGCCTTGGCTAAAGATTTCATGAGTAATGATTTCTACAAGTGGCCTTGAGATATACTTTCCTACTATTAGGAGTGGTGAATCCTTTATTAACTTTCTCAACTACTTTCGTTTACTTTACGTTGTACCCAATATCCATCACATAGGCAGTCCTAGATAAGACTCCAAAGATTAGAATCAAAGTACAACGCTCGTTAAACAAAGTACATTGGAGATCTCAAGTCTAAGGATACTCGCACACTTGCTATAATGAGATTCTATCACTGGCACTAAATAGTTATCCAAGTGATTATCTCGTAGCTAGGTTATCCAATGAACTTGTTCCAAAACAAGCATCCACACGTTAATAATGAGTATCCCAATACTCACGGATATGAGAACTACCGCTTGATCTAATCAAGAGATATAACATGTGCCAGTCTTGGCATATTAATAATGTCCCATCTTATTAATACTATGACTGGGGATTATTTAAGTACAAACACTGCATAGTGTAGTAGAAATCTCACATCATGATCTCTATCATGATTTCCTTAACACTGTGTTGTACTAGGGACTTTATCTAATGGTTTGTACACATATTTAGATATAACAATCAAATTAAAAGATAAAGAATGCCTCTTATTAATTTAATATGCAATATACATGGTATAAGTGATTGCCTCTAGAGCACAACACTAACAGTAACCCATAATCCTTTCTTATGAGTGGTTGATTTTGTTGATCATGTATGGCTGGAATAGCTAAAACGCCACTCTTGCTTTTGACTACCATTTACTACTTGCCAATATTTCTCTTATAAAGATTTCACACTTTACATCCATGAACTGCTTTCACTAAACACCCAAAGCACACACAGACTTACTGAGATTTCTGTCTCATCACCTTTTTACCGTGATTTCAGGTCGATCCTGCTGTGGGGATGAGTAGCTAGTGTAATCTACCTGGGAAGAGATTGTTATCGTTTATTTCTATGTATTACTTTGGGGAGTTGAGAGTGGATAATTTTATTTATGATTTTGTTTTGGGAATTCATGGATTTATTCTTGGAGTATTTTAGGATGTAATAAATTTTTAAGTTAAAGTATTATTTTATTCCACCATTTTATTTATGTGACTTAGTTATAAAGACCCCTTGTCCTTTGGACGGGGCGACATTCCCGGCCCTAGCGGGCTTATGTAGCGGGGTGTTACATTCCTAGAGGGGTTAACAATTTTTTCCAAGATTCTTTTGATTTCCCTACTAACTATTTCAACCTGTCCACTTGTTTGGGGATGATACGGGGTGGCAATCCTATGGTTCACTCCTAGATATTTGAGAACTTTTTCCATTTGAGTATTACAAAAATGAGTCCCCCTATCACTAATGAGCACCTTAGGCACACCAAAACGGGTAAAAAGATTTTGCAAAAATTTTACCACGACCTTTACATCAATAGTTCGTAAAGCTTGTGTTTCTACCCACTTAAAAATATAATCCTGTGAAACCCCAGTCAAGACCAACCTTAGAGTAAGGGGGTTGGGGATGCATAACATGCTTTATTTCATGTTTAAATATGCTTTCATATTATTTTTATATGTTTTGGATGTGAGTTTATTGTTTTGAAGTTGTGTGGGTGAATGTTGTGTGAGAAGGGCAAAATGGTAATTTTTGCCCGAGGTGAAAATAGGGAGATAGCTTGTGGATTGAATAGAAAATAATTTTTCTAGTGAAAGTATCAACAAGAGTTGTTGTGGTTTAGTGGTTAGAGCTTTGGAATAAATTGTTGAGGTCTAAGGTTCAAAGTCCATCATAGAAGCTTTAGCTTGAGTAAATTTTATTTTGCTTGGGAAATGATGGTTTCAGCCTTAAGGGCCTAGATTAATGTGGTGATGATGTTCTAGGAGAGACATGATAGAAGTAATCTCATTCCACTCCTTTTACTCTTCTCAAAATTCTTATAAGGAAAATCATCCTTCCTTGATCTTTAACTTTCCTCAATTCTCAACTCATTAGTTTGATCAAGATGTTCTAGCCTTTTTCTTTCCGGAAAATCCAGTAGAGTGCTGAGGTCTTTTAGGATCAAAATGTCTTGGAAAAAGACTTCTTTTGGTTTGGAAAATATGGTAGATTTGTGGGAAAATTCAAGAGGAAAATCCCTCTTGAAAGCTTGCTGAAATTTTCCTCTATCTTAGTTCATCTATCTTCATGGAATGAGCTGAAATTTTTCAGCTTGTTGTACCTTCAAAAGGTCAAAAATTCTAGCTCACATTCCATCCCAAATTCTGCCAGAAAAATAGTCTTTAGGATCAGTTTGAAACCTGAAAATTCTTGACCAATTTCGGACTGCACAAGCTGGAGCAAAGCAGGAAAAATTCCTGTACGAAAATTAGTTTTGGGAGCTCAAAACCAAGCTGCTTTCTCGCAGATTTTGTGCAGCACCTTAGCTATGTTTTTCCTCCATAAAGAAGGCTGGAAACTAGCCTTGAATACCCCTGAAATACCCTTCAAAACTCGATGTAAAATGGCTCTAAATAGCAGACGAAAATCTGCCAGAAAAATCACTGTGCAGCGAAATTTCTGTGCAGAATTTTTTGTCCAGCTTGTTTCCTATTTTGTTCCAACCGAAAACCCCAACGTACTTCTGTCAAAACCTACCTTAAACCTCCATTAACAGAGCTACATTGTTTCCCTCAAGCTTCTGGATGAAAGGCAGCAATGGCTGTCCGAAAATCCCTCAACCGAATCCCTGTAATTTAGCTTGATTACTTTCCAAAATTTCAACCATCTTGTTTAACAACTTTCCATAAAATTTTGCTCAATTGATCAGACATCTTCTCCACCATTATGCACCGTAGTTTTGGCCATCACAAGCCTTCTTTAACCAGCTTTAATTACCCAGAAGAGCTGCACAATCTAGTCGGCCATAGGAGACTTCAAGCTGTCCAAACAAATCAAGATATTCTTAGGATATCTACTTTCCAAATTCACTTCCCAAAAATATTCTTCAAGGATTGTAACAACTAACCTTTCCTTTTCCCTTCCAAATCAGAGAATCAACTCCCTAAACCCTACTAGAATTCGGCCAGGCCTATTCCCACAGAAAAATTGGCAGCTGCACAAACCATCTCTCCCTCTCTCGATTTTTCTTCAAGCGTCAAGAACACACACACATTACACCAAGAACACCCACTTCTTCTCTACACCTAATACCCCTCCAAACCACCTCAAACCTTCACAAAAATCTCCAGATTTAGTCTACTCATTGCTGTGAATCCATCAACACCATTATTAACATCAAACTCCTCCAAACATATTGCTACTTCGGATCAAAGCAGAAATTTCTGAACAAGAACATCTTCAAGGTAAATGCACTCTATCAACATCATCCTCTTCAACTTGATCTCTAATGAAAACCTATATGAATGATCATACTAATGACTTCCTCTTCTTCTTCTTCTCTCTCTCTCTCTCTCTCTCTCTCTCTCATGGACCGAAATTCCCCCTCTTGGCCGAATGGACTCTTCTTCCATGACCATGCTTTCGCCACCTTTCTTGAACAAGATTAGCCATCTAGGAGTTGAGATCTTCTCTCAACTCCGTCAAGTCATTCATCAATCAAGTAAATACCTTCAATCCTCTCTTTAAACTTTAGAATCATGTCTCTAGGTTGATGTTGTGAGAAGATGAATGGCGATGGGTTTGTGTACGCGTTGTTGTCGAGATTGAAGCATGAGTATATGGATGATTATGAAGGAGATGGGATTTATGCATGGAAGGATTTTATTGGTGGATTGAATGATGAGTTGAGGTTTGATGCATGTCATAGGTAGTATTTGTGATGAAGCATGCTAGAGATTATGTCACCATTGGTGAATAGAATTTGTATGCATGATTAGATTTTGAAGCCATGATCATGTTTATGCTAGTAGAGGTTAAAGCATGTCTTAATAAATTTAGATCTATGCCTATGTGCAAGATTTGGATGATTTGATGAATTGAAGGATTGAGTATGTTGTTGATTATGGTTGACCATGGAATCTTGATCATGATCTAGTTGTCCCTAAGTAAATTTTATTTCATGAATAAAATATTTACTAATAATTTTTGCTAGAGAATTTCGAAAACCCTAGGAAGGGTAGATTTGGAATTATAATATATTTAAAGGATATTTTAGTCAAATAAATAATAACTTTTCTAGAAAATAAAATAAATAAATATTATTTAAAATAAAGAAATTAATTAAAGCCTTTATGGAAAAGATTTATACTTAATAAAATATTTACTAAATCAAAACCCTTAAGGATTTACTTATTATTTTCCAAGAAAGACTTATTAAATTTAATCTTAACTAGTTATAGCTATCAATTATTTTCTAACAACTAAGCTATCATTAAATCACTATTTTACCTAGTACCACCTATGACTCCTGATCAAATAAACTCTAAATTTTCCTTAACAAGATTTAAATTCTCAACTTATTAGAATTTATTTCCTAATCCATTAATTATTTTAAATAATAAATTAAACTTAGCTTATAAACCTATTCAATTATTGTTTTGCCTTAAAGCTTGGGACACTAAGATCATGGTAGTAGTGAATTGAGTTGATTTAAAATTGAGAAAGTGGATTGTGGCTTGAATCTGATTAAGATTTGTATTTGCCCATGTGGGGTTAGGTCAGCTGTTCGAGACCTTGTTGTTGTGAGCAAGAATTAGGTAAGCTCCTGCATAAAACCTGATTGATGTGAAATGATTTCCTTATAGCAAGCCAAATGTGGAGTGCAAGGACACTCGGTTATTTGAAAGCAATTGAGGGTTGAATTCATCATTAATTCCAACGCTTAAATTATTTAAAAGTCTTTGAGCATATTTTTCCAAACTTGAAACTCTTTCTAAAACTAATTTCTCCTAAAGCTTTGGAAACCCTCAAATTGTTATTTTCATGAAGAACAATGCTTTGTTCATTTTATCCCAAGTGGGGAATGTCGTTGAGTATTCAATAAGGGTGGACTACTAGGACTAGTCTTTGAAGGGTTAGGGTAAGTCACTCAGTAGGTGGCCACCTCTGAGGGGTGAGTCCTTCCTGGATAAGATGCCAGTTCCAGTGAGTCGTGCCGGTCCGAGCTAGCAGTTTATTTTGTTTCAGTCAAGTGACTGTGTTTTTGCCAGAATGGACACCCGGCAGTTGTTTGGGTATAGAGAAGGAGGAGTATCTTGCCCAGTAGGCCGATCACCTACTTTTGTCAGTCTGCACAAAGTGTTAGGTATTCTGACCGGTTATGGGGCCCAACGTGTGATAACCCATATCCCTTTCTTTTGAATGGTTGATTTCATTACTTATGTATGGCTAGAAGAGCCAAAATGCCTCTCTTGCTTGTTTATTGCTTGCCAATGTTTCTCTTATAAAGATTTCACACTTTGCATCCACGAACTGTTTCCACTAAACACCCAAAGCACACACGGACTTACTGAGATTTCTGTCTCACCACCTTTTATCATGATTTTATGTTGACCCTGTTGTGGGTGAGTAGCTACCTTGGAAGAGAATGTGTCTTTTGATTTTATGTATTGCTTTGGGGAGACGAGAGTGGATGATTTTA
The DNA here is from genome assembly GCA_026120185.1 of Voacanga thouarsii. Taxonomy (NCBI): domain Eukaryota; kingdom Viridiplantae; phylum Streptophyta; class Magnoliopsida; order Gentianales; family Apocynaceae; genus Voacanga; species Voacanga thouarsii. Next base: position 2,116,870 of record JANUWF010000328.1, read on the forward strand.
ATTATGGGTTTTGTTTTGGAATTTCATGGATGTACTTTTGAAGTATTTTGAGTTGTAATAAATTCTTTTTTTAGTTTGAGTATTATTTATTTCAGCAATTTTATTTGTGACCTAGTTATAAAGACCCCTTATCCTTTGGACGGGGTGACATCCCCGGCCCTGGTGGGCCTAGGTTTTTCGGGGTGTTACAAATCCACTGCTACCAAAATGTATTTATTACCCAAAGAACTAGGAAAAGGTCCCATGACATCTATCCCCCAACAATCAAATACTTCACAAGCTTGAAAATTTTGTTATGGCATCTCATTAGATTTAGAAATGTTACCTATGCGTTGAGACCTATCACAGCTTTGAACAAACCTGTGGGCATCTTTGAACAATGTGGGCTAATAGAATCCAGACTCAAGCACCTTTTGTGCAGTATTGTTAGCTTGGTAGTGGCCTCCAACAAGTCCTTCGTGACAATGTCTAAGAATATCCTTTCCTTCCTTAGAGTCCACACATCTTCGAATGATTTGGTCCGCACAACACTTAAACAAATAAGGGTCTTCCCAAAAGTAATGCTTTACTTCGGAGAAGAACTTCTTCTTTTATTGCATTATGAGATCTTTTGGAATAATTCCTGCAACTAAGTAATTAGCAAAGTCTGCAAACTAAGAGGTGTTTGGAATCTCACCTTCTATGAGGAAGAGTTGTTCATCCAGAAAGGTGTCATTGATGTCCTCCTCTACTAATAATTCCAAATTGGGATTATCCAGTCTTGACAAGTGATCCACAACCAAGTTTTTCACACCTTATTTGTCCCTAATTTCTAAATCAAAATTTTGCAATAATAATGCCCATCTTATCAATTTGGTTTGGAATCATGTTTCGTTAGTAGGTATTTTAGAGCAGAATGGTCCATCTAAACAATGACTTTGGATAAAATAAGATAAGAATGAAATTTATTGAAAGGAAACACTATCGCAAGCAACTCTTTCTCTACTGTTGTGTAATTTTCTTATGCATCTGTTAAAGTCTTGCTTACATAGCATATGGGTTAGAAGTGCTTATTCCTCCTTTGTCCAAGTACTGCACCAACTGTAAAATCACTTGCATCACACATTAGTTCAAATGGAAGAGACCAATCAGGTGCAATCAAAATTGGTGAATTAATCAATTTCTCCTTAAGCATGCTAAAAGCATTGATGCATGTTTCATCAAAATTAAACACAACATTCTTTTCAAGTAAAGAGGTAAGAGGTTTGGAAATTTTTGAGAAATCTAAGATGAACCTCCTCTAAAAACCTACATGACCAAGAAAGCTCCGTATAACTTTCACAGAAGTAGGAGGAGGCAACTTCTCAATTGCTTCAATTTTTGCTCTATCTACTTCTATACCCTTCCTTGAAATTTTATGCCCCAACACAATACCTTTTTACACCATAAAGTGGCATTTTTTCCAATTAAGCATGAGGTTAGTCTCTTCACATCTTGCTAGTACCTTTTCAACATTAGATAAGCACAAATCAAATGAATCACCAAAAACTGAGAAATCATCCACGAATACCGCCATGATGTCCCCCACGAGCCATTCAAATATAGCTGTCATGCACCTTTGGAATGTTCCGGGACCATTACAAAGACCAAACGACATTCGGCGATATGTAAAAGTACCATATGGACATGTGAAAGTGGTTTTCTCTTGGTCCTCAAGAGCTATGGGGATTTGTAGGTAGCTAAAAAATTCATCCAAGAAATAATAGTATTCATGTCCGGCTAACCTTTCCAACATTTGGTCAATAAAAGGGAGAGGGAAGTGGTCTTTCCTAGTGGCTTTGTTTAGCATCCTATAATCAATGCAAAACCTCCAACCCGTGACCAATCTCATAGGGACTAGCTCATTTTTATCAATGGGGCTTACCGTGATTCCTCCCTTCTTTGGTACCACTTGAGTAGGACTCACCTAAATACTATCAGAAATAGAGTAAACGATGCCTAAATCTAGAAGCTTAATCACCTCACTTTTGACCACATCACTAATATGTGGGTTCATCCTACATTAGGGTTGTACTACAGGCTTTGCAACTTCTTCCACCAAAATCTTATGAGTGCAAAAGGATGGACTAATTCCCTTTATATCTGTGATCTTCCATGCTATTACTCCCATATATTTCTCCAACACACTTACCAATTTTGTCTTTTGTTCTTTAGTGAGATCTTTGGCAATGATCACAGGCAATTTATATCCTTCAGCCAAGAACACATATTCCAAGTGCTCGAGTAGGTCTTTTAGATCCAATTTTGGAGGATCATCTATAGATGATTTCATTCTCCCCAATTTGCTTTTCTCATTTTTTTTCAAAACTCTTCATCCAATCCTTATCGATAGAGTCCTCCAAATATGCTACTAAAGTTTCCACCAACTCCTTCTCAAATGATTCCTGCATAAAATCCAAAATAGGTTCATCAAGAATATCAATTCTTAAACAAGAATCGTCAGAAGATAAATGATGTTGCATGCTTTTGTGGATTTGAATGACAACTTCCTCATCCCCAACCCTAAGTGTTAACCTCCCCCAATGAACATCAATTAACGCCTTTGCTGTGGCTAGGAAGGGTCTACCTAAGATTAAAGGGACTTTAGAATCTTCATCCATGTCAAGAATAACAAAATCCACTGGAAATATGAATTTGTCAACTTTTACAAGCACATTTTCTATTATACCCCTAGGACATTTGATAGATCTATCTGCGAGTTGAATACTCATCCTAGTGGGTTGGGGTTCTCCTAGGCCTAGCTTTTTAAATGTTTTATATGGCAATAAATTAATGCTAGCTCCTAAGTCAGCTAATGCATTACAGAAATTAAAAAATGCTAATTAAACATGAAATAGAGAAACTCTCTGGATCTTTCTCTTTGTGTGGCAAATTCTGTTTGTTCCGCAATATGGCTGAACATTCTTCATTTAGCACCACTGTGCACAATTCTTCCAATTGATTTTTGCTTACGAGTATGCTTTTGAGAAATTTGGCATATTTGGGCATATGGATTAAAGCTTTACTGAGTGGGATGTTTATGTGCAGCTATTTCAATATCTCAAGGAATTTGTCAAATTGGGCATCTTTTTGGGCTTTGTGTATGCGGGTAGGGTAAGGAATTTGAGACTAAAAAATTGAATTTCTAGTGGGATTTCTGGGAGAAGGGTAGGGTGCAGCTGGCGCCGTTTCTCTTTCTCCAGTCAGTGCCAATTGCATGCTATATTCTTTGTTCTCTGGTGTACAGGGCAGCCGGCGCCGGTTCCCTTCCTCTAGCCGGTGCCAGTTGTAGTATGCAATGTTTGGCAACTCCTTTCCACTCCGTAATGTGATAGCAATTGTTTCCTCTTTGTCTGTTGGTGTTAGTTCTTGAGACTTCAACACCATGCCAGTCAAAAATTATATTTGTCTTTCCATATTGCACATCATCTCCCTAAAACTTCTCAAATGTGGAATCTATTTCTTAGAAGCGTTTTGTGACATGGACAACAAATTTTCCAATCATTGTCTCTAGCTCTGCTGATTTTGGTGCTTTAAGTGTTATCTCGGAAGAGTAATGGGAGTACTGCCGCTCATTAAGCCTCCTCTAGTTCCAATTTGCCATTTCATCTGAACAAAGAAGATAGTTAGGTAATGGAATTCACAATTTAAACAAAATTAAAAGAATAAATTAGTAAATTAAACATTAGTCAAAGTTAGTAAATTGGATTACAAAGATACACAAGATACAAAGAGATGGCACCTTTTTGTAAAAAGAATAATTGTACAAATTTACATATTTACATATTTACATGATTAAATTAACAAAATCCAAGCTTTTTTTATATTGTTTCCCAGCAATGGCGCCAAAAACTTGATGTGTACGAATTTGGGTATAAAAAATCATATAAAAATAAGCACATTCCCAATCAAGTTTAAATTAAAAACGTTAATCCCAAATTACACATATGAGTAAGTGTACTCACCATTAAGCATAGCATAGGGTTTAAAACGAGTATCGATATTCAAAGAACAAGTATGCAGTAATCACTTTTCTTTCATTGTTTAACCGACGCCATAAAATGAAAAAGAATAAAAATAAAATAAAAGAATATATACATGTCAAGGATGGAGAATTATGTAACTCAAACTATTATTTTGACAAACACAACCTTAAAGTGCCCAATTATTATCATAACTAATCATTCTCTTGACATCATGAATGATTAAGATAGATTCACTTCTTTTCCAATCCATGAAATCACTATCTTCTAGACAAATTAGTATCACATATCCTGTCTCAACTAATTCACCCAAAAGATGCATTAAATACAATCCTTGATTAAATCCCCATATCCTAGCAAATTTAAAACATGAAATTAACCAATGAATCTATATCCTAGCAGATATCAATTAACCTTTAATTACCCAGTTCGCAGCAATTAACCCTTTTTCCAAGCAAGTTAATAGACAACAAATATGAAATTAATGAATTGAAACCACTATCAACCCCTTTTCCAAGCAAGTTAATAGAAAGAAACAACAAATTAATCTCATGATAAACATAAATAATTAAATATCAAGAATAACAATCAATTAATTAAAAGATCAAAGTAACTCTAAAAATTATGAATACCGAAAACAATGTCAAATTACAATAAAACAATTAATACACTATTGTTTAAGAAAAGAAAACAAAGTTAAAAGAAAGAACTCATAGACAAGCCTTTAATTACCCAGTTCGCAGCAATTAACCCTTTTTCCAAGCAAGTTAATAGAAAGAAAAAACAAATTAATCTCGTGATCAACATAAGTAATTAAATATTAAGAATAATAATCAATTAATTAAAAAGATCAAAGTAACTCTAAAAATTATGAATACTGAAAACAATGTCAGATTACAATAAAATAATTAATACATTATTGTTTAAGAAAAAAAAAACAAAGTTAAAAGAAAGTACTCATAGACAAGCCTCATTCTTCTTTCTTCGTAAACTCTTTTGTACAATCCTCATTGATTTGATGAATTCCTCCTTGATTTTGAGTGATTTTGTGCTTTGTCCTTTAAATCCTCCCTTTGACTTGTGTTTTCCCCTATGTATAGGCTTTAGAAGTGCCTAAATTCGTCCCTCTAGGGTTTCTGTCCGAATAAAAGAAGGAAAATACTAAAACTATGAAAGTTGCTCAATATGCGCATGAAAATCGAGGCACTGCCTCTGTACCAGTGCACAGTTGGCGTCGCCTGTCCTGCCTAAGGCCGGTGCCAGTTGTGTTCTGTCTTTCTATCTATTCACTGATTTTTCATGATTTTTGTGCCAAGTCTTCCATATTGCAGCCGGCATAGCCACTGGGCTTCCAACTGGCGTTGGCTGTGTTCTGTTCAAGTCTTGTTTCGCCGATTTTTTATTGCCTCAAAGTGCGCGCTAGCAGCACGTGGCTGGCGTCGCCTCTTCTCTATTTAGCGACAATTTTGCCTTATTTTACCCCTAAAATCTGAAATAATATACAAAATACCTTTCTATGGGTAAAATCTCAAATATGAAGGAATATGACCAGTGATTACACCAAATGGCCTCTGATAACAAGGAAATACATTACTAATTTAGGCCCTATGAATGGATTCAAACTTCTAGATTTTCACAAATGTTTCATCTTTTGGGCCCAAATGTCCATAGTTTAGGTAAATAACTTTAAGGAACATTTTATTACTAAATCAACTTTTTTTTTTGGATACTGGTATTTGAAAATTATGTAATGCCCTTAAGGAATTATATTTTTTATCGCATGAAGGAAATTTTATCCTTCAAAACATTGGTTTTCAAGAATGATTTCTCGGTATGAATTCAACATCTGAAAAATGATATTTTGGCCCCAGAAAATGTTTTCTTGATGTTTTTTGGGGAAACGTGATATTTGACTAGTCTTGTCAACCAATGGTATTGGTCTGGTCTTGCGAACTAGTGTAGACATTAAGTACTCAATAAGGTCTTTTCTCATTCTACTAACTCGCCTTAGAGATAGATGACCCCAAGTAACTAAGCTAGTTCTAGGGATTTTTTTACTCCAAACTAGGTGATAGAACAATAGAAATGGCCAGAGGTGACTTACCCAGTTGGGTGGTAAGTGTTTGGTTAACCCCTTGCTCCTTTTTTTGGTGAGGAATGAGCCAAAATAGGTCCCCGTTCGTAAGCAATTACTATAAGTTTAGCCTCCTCTTTTGGTGAGGAATGGATGGCATGAGAATTACCACCCGAAGGCCTATATTAGGTAGAGTATGATGACGCTTCTACCATGCTAGCTGAGTATAGCTATATGTCAGGATTGTATTTGGCACAGTATAGCATATCAGCTGAAGGCAAACCCTCCTGAGCTTTGCATGCATGCCCACTTTTTGTTGAATGAAAAACCAAATTTTTTTAAAGATATAGGGCAATAATGTTGATGAAATAAATTTTTTCCAAAACGTGCCTACAATTTCTACATTCCTAAGATTTCTAAACAAATCTTAATTTTGCAGATTTTCTTTACCAACTGTGGCTCGAAAAATATGGGGAAATTCAATTGAGAATTGTTTTCAGTGGTAAATAAAATAATCACCGGTCTTTTATTCTCCAAACGATAAAATGATGATTTTTCCTGCATTTATGATTTTCTGAAATTAATAGCACACACGGGACTCTTTGAGTGATTTTTTGCTCACACCTATATTTTCTACTCTTTTCTTGTAAGCCAGAGCAGGAACTCAGCCTACTCGAAGACATCACAATAGTTTGAGACCACGACACTACAACTGTGTAAGTAGTATTTCCATGTTGTCCTAGACAAGTTCATACCGTGTATTGTTTATATTTTTGAGTTGTCTGAGTTGTAATACATTTTCAATAGCTTTAATATGATAGCTATTGTCCTTATTCCATTACTTTTGGCTTTGATTATTATAAAGAGCCCTTGTCTGGTCAGCCAGATAGGGCGACACCAAAGATGTTCCATACTTCTGACCTCTTTTCAAGTAGGGGATGTTATAGAAACCACCACCTCTTGTGTATAGAAGTTCGTAAAGAGTGAGATGAAGGGAATAGGCTCATTATGCATCATTTTATAAGCATTATAAACGTCTATCATCTTTACTTCATTAATGGCACTTTTTCTTGGACAAATATTGAAACCAAGAGTAGATACAATTGCCCTCAGTTGGGGAGCAGATCATTCCAAAAACTTCTTACGAGCCATTTACCAATTAGCGTGATAGATCTAGATCTCTATATGCATTATTAAAATTCCACTCTAGTTTAGAATAACTTTTGGTATTAAATTGATCAATCTCAATCCAAGGCTCGTTAGTCAGGACTCCAAGAATCATGGCAAGCATATGTCTATCTAGCACAATAGGAATGCTTGTAACCATCACCTCAATTCGTCTTAAATGGCATTTCATCTTCTCCCTTATATTAGCATATAATTCTTTTACTAACTCAAGGAAGAAGTTGCCTGTTAGTTTCACTATAGGTTCCCACCCTTTTCTTCTAAACATGTTAGTGAAATGGAAGGATCAATCAAGAGAAATCTTAATACTCTTTTCAATAATGATCCTATCCATAGCTCTCTTGTTATACTAAAACTTGACATTTTTATTTTCAATATGTCTAGGATACAAAGAAGCCATCTCAGATATAGGTTGAGGAGCTTGTGAAGAGCAGGCTCCTTTGGCTCTCTTGGAAGGATTGGTAGCAACTCTAGTCCTAATTTATAGCAGCACTAATAGGGCAATTCTCACATACCAAAGTCCTTAGACTAATAAATTTTTGCAATTGTCAAGCATAATCTCGACCTAGATAATTTAACAAGCCACCCATCAACTCATTCCAAACATTAAATTCCAATTAAAATAACACAATGCCCACAAATTTCCAAAAATTAATCAACGTAAGATAAGCATAATAATATCAATGTTTACTTCAAAATTTACCAAACATACCAAAAATTCAAAATCTTCAATTCATAGTAATCCCAAGTCCAATAGCATAAAAATCAATAAAAATCCACAATATGAATTTTTTTTTTCAACAATAGGAAATCCCTAGGAGCATATATTCAAGAAAAGAAAAATTCTTTTTCAACACAAAATATTCCAAAATACTAAGAAACCTAAGAAGGAATTTTTACCTAAATGTGCAAAGTTTTTTTACACAAGAATGTTCTTCGCTCCATGGTTTGCAAGAAAATATGAAGACCTAATAAAATTCAAGGCTTTTAGTTCTGAATTTAAATGTTGGACGCAAGAAAATTTGAGGCTTGAAAGAGAAAAATCAACCATGGATTGAAATAGAATTGCTTGGTGTTCATATTTTTGTGGAAAAATATGTTGGAATAAAGAAATTTGACCGATGGGCATAAGAGAGAAGGAATTAGTGCTCAATGGAAAAGAAGAAGATAGTAGAACAGTTGGAAAAGAATGGGAAAAATACAATAAACGACTGATGTTTTGTTGTTGAAAAATACCCAATCGGTGTTACTCGACCCAACCTGAGTGGTATTACTTAGGTTCTGGTCAAACTACTTGTTGAAATGGTGCCACATGATTGGCCTTCAATGGTGCCGTTTTGCTTTTGATTTCCTACTTTTCTTTTTTGCAAAATAAAATAAAACAAGAACTTAAGATAATTCAAAACAATATTGTCTAAAGCGAAACAAAAAGTAAATAAACTTGTCCAAGAGTTAATGATCAAAGCTAGAAAAATCTATATCTTCTCACGTTCGTGTTCACGTGGGTTATTTTGGTGTTCTCTGGTAGTGTTCCAACTTGTCTCAAACAATGAGCTTAGCTAGTTGCCCAAGCTAACTCTCCAAATTATGAATATAAGCCTCTTGATTCCTTATTAACGCTTCTACTTGGAAACATGAATCTGTAGAACTTACTAGCTTTGCTACATGATCTTCCAATAAAGGTTTAGCTAGGTGCTGTGATGTGAATTGTATGGCAGAGAAGCTTGTGGTCTTGGGTTGGAATTAGCTTGGAAAACTTGAGGTTGTGCTAGCATTAATTATCTCGGATTACTTAAGGAGATATTTGGATGGTTCTCTACCCGGGGTTGTATATGTTCTCAAAGAGATTATTACCTTGTCATCTATTGCCCCGATAATCAACCTACTCTAAAGAATATTTCTAAGATGATCATATTTGTTGGAACTTATGATTAGAGTGCCTTTCTCTTCAAAAATCACAATTGATACTCATAACTTGCCTTTGAGGAGTGCTTACATTCAACTTGTCAAATTTTCTTGTGAGTGCTTCCATTTTCGCTTCCAAGGCCACTACAACATCAATTTTATGTACTCCTTGTATTCGGGCTCTAGGCCTTGGATTGCCCCAAGAGTAGTTGTTCATATTAATATTCTCAATCAATTCATACAATTCCTCCAAGGTTTTACTAATAGTCATGCCTCTACCTGAAGCAACATCAACTGTATGAATGCAAAATTTAGACCACTATAAAAAGTCTGCTTTTGAACTCCCAATTCCAAACCATGATGATAATAATTTCATAACATGTCCTTACACCTTTCTTAACAATCATAAAGGCTTTCTAACTCCATTTGTTGAAAGGTGAAGATATCAGTTCTAAGCATGACCATTCTGAACTGGTGGGAAATAATTACCTAAGAATTTTTTAGCAAAACCATTCCCGGTTGTAATGGATCCCATTAGCAATGATTTCAACTAAGATTTGGCACTATTCCTTAGAGCAAATTGAAAGAGAATCAATTTAATATAATCTTTAGACACTCCATTCATTTTGAATGTATTACAAATTTCAAGAAAACTTGTAATATGAGCATTGAGATTCTTCTCTGGTAAGCTATCAAACAACACTATCTATTGGATCATCTGAATGATATTAGGCTTGATTTTAAAAATATTCGCAGCCACCCTTAGCCTAGTAATGCTCAAATCAGTCCCAGATATAGCTTGTCTAGTATAATCTGCCACAGTTCTTCGACCATTATCATTATTGTTGTTTCCAACTAGATTACCCACTATATCTTCAAGATATAGATTCACCCTTGCTAATTGATCACCAATTTGACTTAACTGCTAAGTCCTCTGATTATTCTCCCGCCTAAGATTGTTCAATCTTATCTTGATATTAGGATGGAACTCCACAATTTCACCACTACCTTGACAGGTCATAAACTACAAAGCTTACCTTGAAACAATTATACGAGATTATAGAGTATTCAAAATAATAAAGTAGGAACTACTAACAACAATTTTTTTAGACAATAATATGGATACAACTATAGAAGTATTTACATGGCATCTAATTACAATAGGTAGCAATATTTACATAGATATACATGGCTAAATCAATAGAACTCAAACTTTCATAATATTACTCCCTGGCAATGATGCCTAAAACTTGAAGGTGTTTTGGGGTATATACAAACCATTCTTTTTAAGCACACAATTTAGCAACTAAAATATTTATCCTAAAATTGTACTTTAAGAGTAAGTATACTCATTACCAGGTATGCTATAGAGCATCAATGAGTATGGATCCTCAAGATGTAAGTACTAGCGATCACTTTCATTCTACTATTTAACCTAACCAATTTATAGACAAAGTAATATAATTACATACATAAATCATAATTACACCACACAAGTATTAGTGTTATGCTCTCTAGGTAATCACTTGTACTTTGTATATGACACATTTATTTTATAATACATGCTATTATTTATCTTTCAGATTGTTTTCTTTACTTTCATATAAAATAACTGTTAGATAAAGTCCCTAGTACAATACTGTGTTAAAAAAATTATGGTAGAGATTATGATGTGGGATTCCTACTACACTGAATATTGTTAGTACTTAAATAGTCCATAGTCATAGTATTAATGAGATAGGACTTTATTAATGTGTTAAAACTAGCACGTGTTAGACTTCCTGATTTGATCAAGCTGTGGTTCTTATATCCGTGAGTATTGTGATACTCAAAGTTAATATGTGGATGCTTGCTAATAGAACAAGTACATTGGATGACCTAGCTATGAGATAATCACATAGATAACTATTTTGTGACAGTGATAAAATCTTGCTATAGAAAATGTGCAAGTATCCTTAGACTTGAGATCTCCAAGGTACTTTGTTTGCTGAGCATTGTACTTTGATTCCAATCTCCGGAGCCAGATCGAGGGCCACCTATGGGATGGATATTGTGTAAAATGTGAGGTAAACGAATGTAGTTGAGAGGGTCAATAAAGGATTCACTATTCCTAATAGTAGGGGGAATCTTTGGCCAATGTGATTGTGTATTGGAAACAGTTCCAATTGATACACATGTAGAGTATTGGAACAATTCCAATTGATACGCATGTAGAGTAGTGAATTTCTGGTATAAGTACTAATATATTCGAGCCAGAATTAATATATATTTTGGAGAGAGTTGGCGCTAATTCCGTGCTCCAAACTGAATGAGATATTGTATAGTGAAAGGATTTTATTGCACTATAGTTTGTTGTTGAAGGGTTCAGATCAAGTCACTTGGCTTCCTGGACTCTTGGGTGGTCATGATGTGTTGTTTGATACCGTACATCATCTACAAATTATGGGTTTATTAATTGATGAATTAATAAACCAATCATGTTTAGAATTATTAGGTTAATTCTAATTTGTTAATGATTAATAATCCAAAAAACGTTTGGATTAATTCATATTCGCTACTAATGGATTGAAAAACCTAATAGGTCATACGCAATAGTGGATTATGTAATCAAGATATTATTTGATAACATTGTTGGGTTAATTGTGATAAATAGAAGTAATTGTTGCCAAATTATAATTAGTTAACTTTTTTAGCTAAGTTGAGATTGCTAAAACTTATGGGTTCCAATTGCAATTTGTGGATTCTAATTTGATTAGAATTCACAAAAACGTGCTTTTTGCGATTTTTCAGGGATATCACCGGAGTTTAAAAGCTAGATATATTTTGATATGTTATGAGAAGTGTTCTCTTAGCTTTAACTAAGGAAAAACACAGAACACACACACGTCTCTCTTCTTCTCTCCTATGTAAGTCACCCTAGCCGCCAAGAAAGTCTCCTAGCAAAGAATTTTTGGTTTTTTTTGAGAGCATACCTCGTGTGGATATTCCTAGAGGGAGTATCACATATAGACTCCAATGGCGGCGACGAGAAACTCTGGTTTTGTGCCAGATTCCGCCTTCAGCAGTAAGGAGAAATTTTTTTTAACAATAGAGACATCATAAAAAGGTATATTTTTAATCTTTTGATCCATCCTACACATACATGTGGTCCTCTTACTATAGAATCCTTTATTACCACTACGTAATGTGAAACCCCAGCTAAAACCAACTCTAGAGTAAGGGGGTCGGGATGCATATCATATTTTCTCACATGCATAAATATATTTTTGTATGATTGTATGTGCTTTGGATATATGATTTGTAGTCTAGATAGCTTATTTTTGCTTAGTAAGTATGAAGGGCAAAATGGTAATTTTGCTTGAGGAGAAAATAGGGAGACGGCTTGAGGATTAAATAGGAAAAATATTTGGGAGAGAAAATAAGAACAAGAGTTTTTGTGGTTTAGTAGTTAGAACTTTGGAATAAATCCTTGAGGTCTTGAGTTCAAATTCCATCATTGGAGTATTAGCATGAGTAAATTTTATTTTTGTTTAGGAAGGCTATATTTCGGCCCTTGCATGCTTTAGGGAAAAGTAGGAGTGTTGTCCTAGGGGAGACATGATAGGAATGTCCTAATCCTACTCTTGTGCCCTTCAAAAATTTCTAAGGGATTCATACCCTTCTTGATCTCTAGCTTTCCTTACTTCTTAATCAATTAGGTTGTTCTATTTATCTAAGCCAATTTTATTTCCAGAAAATTCTAGCAAAGTTCTGTGGCTTTGAAGGTTCGAAAATTTCCAAGTGTGAGGTATCTTATTGACTGAAAATGGGGAAGAGTTATGGAAGGTTCCCAAGAGAATTAATCTCCATGATTGAACCTTCAAAACTCCAACTTATGTTTGTTCATCTTTTCATGTAGTAATCTAGAAAATTTTCCAGCTTCTTGATCAGTCCAATTGTTGAAAATTTCATCATCCTTCATTCCCAAATACTGCCAGAAAAATGACCAATTCACTCAGCTTGAAGACTAAAAATTCTAGCCAAAACCAAGCCGCACAAAAACTGTGCAAACTAGGAAAATTTCCTGGACAGTTTTCGCAGTTTGGTGATCCAAAAACCAAGATGTTTCTTCTTGCTTTTCAGCCAAAAATTCAACCTTGTTTTTCCTCCATAAAGAAGGCTAGAAACCAGCCTCAAAGGACCTCCCAATATCCCTTCAAACCTGTAGCAAATTGGATGAAAAATCTGCCCAGAAATTTCCAGCAAGCTTGCGAAAAACTAATCAGAATTTTCAACTTTGTTCCTTCTTCACCCTTGTCTGAAACTTCCTCCATTTTTCTGTACAAACTCACCTTGAACAGCCATGAACTGAGCTTCATCATCTTCTCCAGTGTTCTGCACAAAAAAGAGCTCCATGGCTGCTCCTAAAATCTCTCCATCAATCACTCCAATCAAACCATTAATTGAAGTCCAAAATTCTAGCAAACTACCATAGATTACCCCTCAACTAACCAAAAAATTCCTTCACCATTGTACACCATATTTCGGACACCCTTAAGCTCATTCAAACAGCATTCATCTCAACAGAAATTCCAACAATTCAGTCAGCCATTGAAGCTTCCAAAGAACCTCCAACAACAAAGATCTACTTACCATATTTGCTACCACAAAATATTCCCTAAATTATTCTCTTTGAATTTCAAACAACCAGCTTTCCTTTTCCTCTCAAATCTGAAAATCCAATTACCAAAAACCATTCAAACAATTCAGCCACCCTTTCCCCACAGAATTTCAGCTAGCTTGATCCAATCTCTCTATTCTCTCCAAACCTCCAAGAACACCAAGAACACCTACTACCATTCTCATGCCTAAGGCCACTCAAAACCGCTTCAATCTTCTCCAAAAACTCCAGATTATACCTACTCATTCTCGTGAATCCATTCCTGCAATTTTTAACATCAAACACTGAAATCAAAGTCTCGTTTTTAGATAAAAAACCAGAATTTTCTTGAGGGCTCAAGAACATCTTCAAGGTAAGCATGAACAATCATCTCCATCTTCACCATCTTCAACCTGGATGAGTATATACTAATGAACTCTCTCTCTCTCTCTCTCTCTCTCTCTCTCTCTCTCTCTCTCTCTCTCTCTCTCGATCGAATGGTTACTTTCACCATGGCCATTTTTCTTCTTCTCCTTGGATGGATCAAGCCTTCCTAGCGAGAGGATTCTCTTGGATCAACTTCAAGGTAGTCATCATTCAAGTAATCTTCTTTCATCTTCTGTTTAAATCCTAGATTCATGTCTCTTAGATGTAGTTGGATGAGGATGGGATATATTTGGAGATCATGTGTTTTGTGATGGAGTTGGGTTTGAAGCATGAGAATGAATGTTTTTGTATGATGGAGATGGGATTGATGCATGAGATGATTTGTCTTGGTTGAATGTATGGCGTTTTTCGAGTTTGTTGCATGCCTTCATTGAAGATAAAATTGCAAGCCAACATAGCCAAAAAACCAGCCACGTGAACAATAAAAAACGCAGCACACCTACGTGAAGAAGGAAAAGGGGGGAAAAAAAATATTTTCTTTTACCTCTTCTTGTTGATCTCACACTCGGCTGAACTGGAATATATGGAACTGGGGTAGGCACGCTCGTAGAAGCCTCTGATGCAATCCCTGCAAGCCTTCTACTTCGTCTTTGCATTTAGATGAACGCCTAACTTTCGATCTTCCAGTATATGGCCTGCCTAATCTTGTTTAGTGAACAACTTAGGGGCTAAAGAATATTTTCTGAAGAGGGAGGAAAAAACGTCTGGTATTTTTTTACAGAGAGGAAACACCGGGGAAAAATACCGTCCCTTCCTTATCTCCTGTTTAACCTAAATAAAACCCTAGGTTAAACTGGATTGGGCCATTGGACTCTTAGTTTAACCTTTTGGGCTTAATTAATTATTCTAACTAAAACCAAATAATTGGCCCAATTAATAAATAATTAATTTTTCCAGCCCAAATAAACTAGTCCAATTAATTAAGCCTATATTAGTTTACTCCCAGGTTAATCTTTAATTATTCAAACTGGGCCAAAGCCCTGAATAATTATTTAACCCACCAAACTAATTTAATTAATTCTCTCTCTCCATGGACCTTTATTTTATTCTAGCCCAATAATTAAATCAGGCTACTTAAATAAAATAAATTTCTTTTAAATTAAGATCAATTCTTTAGCCCATATTTAATTAGGACTCACGGTCTATACTGGGGACCAAAAGACACACCGCCTTGGCTACTAAAATGACCAAAATACCCTTGCCATAAAAATAGCTGTATTTTGCATTTTAAATATTTCCTAATATCACCATAAGGAAATATTGACCCCAAGGACAATGCTGCGTTAGCAAAGTCTCCGACCTACAGGTGAAATGACTAAAATACCCCTCTACACATCGCCGTACATTTAGAGAGGAAGAAGTGTACTAACACCCCCCTAAATGACATCTACCATCCTTAGCCTTCTAGTCCAATGATCCACGACTTCCTGGAGTGTTTCCGCTTTCCAAGGGAGCTACCCTAAAGCAAACATCCAAGTCATGTTTCCCAGGGCCCTGGATAATTTAGACCATTCGGACAACCACAAGGGGTGATATAGTGCATAAACTATCTTGTATAAGTCTGTCTTAACTAACTAGTCACACATACCCAACATGTAAGTATATTGGCCCTATGATAGAACCTCAACTACAACAAATCAAAGTATATGCTTCCAGCTTCGCTAGACCACCAACTCATACTCAAGTCGTAGAGTACTAGTCCACGCTGTAGCGGTAGTAGTCTAGGTTTCTACTATATAGTACTTTTAGAAACCACTACTACAGGTCATGTTCTACGTATTTGAAATACGCTTATGTCATGAAGTGAGTGGACTACCCACTGGCTAAAGGTAAGCCATTCCCCATTTGGAATTCATAACATAATAACCTAAACATGATGAGGTTCCCAGTCTCATCAATAGGTTAAGAACAAATGTTTATGTGTTAAATAACCCGTGATCCATACCTTACTGTGAAAGACCACCATTCACATGGATCACTTATTTAAATACAATGGGTCTGTTCCAAACGAAAATTGTTCACAAACAAAAAGTAAATTCACAAACAATTTCTGAAAATAAATTCTTTTATTAAATAATTCAATTTTACAACAGAAACCTAGTCTAAGAGGGCATACAATCCAACATTCATGTCGTGAGTAGTATGAATGATCAAGCATGTTAGAGATTACGTCACCTTTGGTGAATAGGGTTTTATGTTCATGTATGCTTGTTAAGGCCATGAATATGATTATGTTAGTCGAGTTTGAATCGTGTGTTGGTAGATTTAGATGTATGTTTTTATTCATGATTTGGATGTTGTGTTGATTAGTGTAGAGTGTACGTTCATGATTATGCTTAGCAATAGGCATTATGATCATGACCTTGTTGTCCCTAAGCTAATTTTATTTCATCAATAAAAGGATCAATACTATAATTTCTTCTAGTAATTTCGAAAACCCTAGGAAAATGTGGATTTGGACTATTATATAAAATAATGTTATTTTAGTCATATAAATGATAGCTTTTATTAAAGAAATAAAATATATAGACATTATATATAACAGTAATATCAAATAAAGCATTTTATATTATTTTCTAAGTCTTATATTCATAAATACTATTAAAATTTATTTATTATCTTTTAATCAAAACCTATTAAAATTTACTTACAACTAATTTTAGTTACCAATTATTTTATAACAATTAATTATTAATAGATTATTATTTTAAATAATACCATCTAGGGCCTAGGACCTTTCATCAAATAAATCCTAATTTATTTATAGCAAGATTTAAACCTATAATTTATTAGTAACTATTTCACAAACCCTAGTTATTTTAATATCAAGGTAGATTTATTTTATAAACCCTTTTATTTATTATCTAGGCTTAAAGCTTGGGACACTAGGGTCATGATTGTGGTAAGTTGAACTAGGATTATTTGGGAAAGCAAATTTTGGCTTGAGTTTAATTATGGCTTATGTTTACGCCAGGCGGAGTTAGGTCAGTTGTTGGAGATCTTTATTTTATCTCGAGCAAAGGATCAGGTAAGTTCCTGCATAAAACTTGTTTAATGTAAAAAGTTATTATGGCAAGCTAAATATGAAGTTTGTGAACACTGATTTGGTAAAGGCAATTAGGGACTGTTTCCTTTCTTGTTTCAGTCAAACCAATTATTTGAAAAACAACAAGTAGTTTTATTCAAACACTAAACTATTTCTAAAACTGATTTTTGCAAGGACTTTGGAAACCCTTGATTGCCATTTTCAAGTGAGGCTATGTTTTATCAGTTTTCTCCCAAGTGGGATGAATTACGTTGAGTACTCAATAAGGGTAGGCTAGTAGTACTAGTTTTGAAGAGCAAGAGTGAGTCTTCTGGCAAGAGGCCACCTCCAAAAGATGAACTCAACTTAGAGAAACGTCAATACTACTTAGTCATGTTGGTCCGATCTAGCAGGTTTCAGTCATGTAGACTGTGTGTTGCCAGAATGGACAACCGGTTTTGTTTGGGTGTAGAGAAGGAGGAGAATTTTACCTAGTAGGCCGATCACCTACCTTTTTTTGTCAGTTTGCACAAAGTGTGGCATTCTAACCGTTGTATGGTTATGGGGCCCAACGTGTGGTAACCCATGGCCGCCCTTTTGAGTGGTTGATTTTATTATACCTGTATGGTTGGAAAAGCCAAAACGCCATTCTTGCTTTTGAACATTATTTATTGCTTGCTAGTATTTTTCTTATGAAATTCTTACACTTTGCATTCACGAACTATTTTCACTGAACACTCAAAGCACACACGGGCTTACTGAGATTTTTATCTTATCACCCTTTTTACCATGATTTTAGGTCGATCCTGCTATGGGGATGAGTAGCTAGTTGTTGCTTACCTTGGAAGATATTCTGTTAATTATTTTTTTTTTTTTGTAATACTTTGGGAGATGAGAGTGAATAGTTTTTATTTTGGATTTATTCATGAATTTTTGGGTTGTAATAAGTTTTAAATTTTAAAGTATTGGTTTATTTTTGTTGTGTGTCCTATAGTTATAAAGACCCCTTGTTATTTGGACGGGGCGACATCCCTGGCCCTGTTGGGCCTAGGTAGTGGGGTGTTACACGTAATGCATATTTGATGCATGTATGGATTCTAATAGTGTAACACCCCATGACTACGTACCCTGAAAGGGCGGGGATGTTGCCCCGTCCCGTAGGACAAGGGGTCTTTAAAACGAGGTATAAAATATAAAGGCAATCTCCAAAAGAATCAACTTTGATAAACGAAGAAATACTCTTATTACATTAGGCTCAAATTGGAGCAATACGAAATAAAATAAATATTATTCAGAAGTATAAACGACAAAAGTTTCCTAGAACAGCATAGGAAAAATAGCAAAAGCCTCTACTGTCAAAGCCACGCTGACTCAGCACAATCTATCTCCTGAAAACATGATGTAAAACCGTGTGAGAATAAATCTCAGTAAGTCCTGTGTGTGAACATGATGTTTTGAATAGTACGTGTATGCAAA
Source organism: Voacanga thouarsii (assembly GCA_026120185.1). Classification (NCBI taxonomy): domain Eukaryota; kingdom Viridiplantae; phylum Streptophyta; class Magnoliopsida; order Gentianales; family Apocynaceae; genus Voacanga; species Voacanga thouarsii. The sequence continues at coordinate 2,135,622 of JANUWF010000328.1, forward strand.
GTGTAAAACATTTGTAGAAATAATTTGGCAAGTCATAAACAATCTCTTTTTGCAAGGAGTGGGTTTTTCTCATTGTCACACTTTGTACAAAATAAATCCTCCACTTGAACAAACAGTCATGTCACTACACGTTGGGCTCCATGAGAACAAAATGGCCAAGGTACCACACTTTGTGCACCTTGTCCGGACCAGATTACCACATGTTGGGCGTTCTGATCAAGGTGAGTGTACAGCTCACCGGGTGAGATACTCCTCTATCTCTACACCCAACAAAACCATCCAAGTGTCTATGCTGGGAATATAAATAATACCATACCAGGTACAAATGCTAGCTCGGACTGGCCTGACCAACCAACACTGTCGCCTTTTCAAGCAGAGTTCATCTTCTGGAGATGGCCTCCTGCCAGAAGACTTATGCTAGCCCTCCAAGACTAGTATTTTTAGCCTACCCTTATTGAGTACTCAACGAATATATCCGTTAATTCCTGATTCAAAATATCTCCACACCTTGGCTTTGTACAACGTGGTTTTTCTCTAAAAGAGTTTTCTAAAAATTTGGGAAAGACTAGTTTTCTTGATAAAATCATTAGTTTGACAAAAACCGTTTAAAGAATAATCTTCCACATATACAACCCAAATAATCATAGTTGAACAATAGCTTCACAAAGCTTCACAACATAGACTTGCCATCACAACATTTAACCAAAGAGTTCATACCAGGACTTTCCATCACAACATTTAACAAAAAAGTTTATGCAAGGACTTACTTGATATGCTTCAGATAAATGAGATAAAATCACAGCTTGCTTTCCTCAATTATCCTCCTGATCTACACCATATAATATCATGATCAGGGTCTCAATTAATTCGAACATGCTCTAATCTCATTTATTTTCACAACAACTCGCAATCCCCTATTTAAATCCAAGTAGACTATCCAATCCCCAAAGATCATATACAATGACCATATGCTCATCCACCTAATAGACATCATTAAACCCTACTTTCAGCATCAAGGGTGGGTATTCCCTTACCTTGCAACAACCGGGTAATGAGGTCTCAATACTCCTATGGTGATCGTCCCGAGTTCGCTTGAAAAGAAAAGAAAAGCTACCTCATTTGCTCCTCTTGACCAAAAATTAAAAAAGGAGATGAAATCAGCTTCTATGTGGCGTGATTTAAGGGAAGAAGAAGGAGAAAAGAATCATTAGAGAAAACGGCATCAAGAGGTTGAGAGGATTTTTGCTTACCTTAAGATGTGTTCGATTTTTGCTTAGAATAGTTCTTGAGTTTTTCGAGAATTTGCATAGAGAATTTGCTAGAATTTTTCGTGTAGAATAGAGAGTGTAATTGGCTACTATGCTTTAGGGTTAGAGAAGATTGGTTTAGGGTTAGATGGTGGTGTTTAGGAAGACTCCTAATGGCTTTAGGTTTCTTGGACAGCAAGGGAAAAAATTGCAGTTTATGGTGTGCCTTATTGCTGCCGACTTTGGGAGGGTTAAAGGGAGAAAATATTCTGTAATTTGTTTCTTTGTACTGGCTAAAATATTGCTCAAGGGAAGGGCTGAATGTGTTCAGAATTTTGGGCCAAACAAAGAAGAGTTTGAGAAGGTTTGAAGAGCTGAAATTTCTGTGCGCGTGCAGTGGTTTTGCTGTACGAAATTGCTGAACAATAAGAGAAGAAATTCTGGTCTATTGTAGCTGTGGTTCTGCCGCAATTTTCAGAGAAAAGATGAGGGTTTTAGGTGCAGAAAATTGGCTTGATTAACTGAGGATTCTGGTGTGTTTTGGTGTGCAGAATTTCGGTTTGTGTAGGAGTGCAAGCTGGTCGAAATTCCTATACAAGGCTGGCCGAAATATGTGCAAGTGCTATGCGAAAATTCTGTGCAAGAGGGACGGATTTATGGACTATTTTGGCTGCTGTTTTTGATGAAATTCCAGAGGAGAAAAGTGTGGTCTTTAGGTGCTGCAATTTGGCTTAATCAACAAGGAGATTTGGTAAGTTTTGGAGTGCAAAGCTATCGAAAATTCTTAGCATAAGCTGGACGAAAATTCTGGAATTTTTGGTGAAGAAGAATCTGATTTTGTGTTGCTAGAGTAATCTGATTTGGTGGGGGTTGCTTTGGGTAATTTGAGCTAGGGTTTGAAGAGTTTGATTGCAATTAGGAGGGCAAGAATTTCGTGTAGCTTGTACTTGCACAAAGCTGCCGAAATTCAGCTAGGAAAAGGCATTCTAATCCTAGTTGATTTAGAATTGAATAAAATCTGGTTTTATCAAGGATTTAGATAAGATTTCCTCTAGTACTAGAAGAGTTTGGATTGAACGAAAATTCCTCAAGAAGTGGCGGCACTTGCTGGAAATTTTTTCAGATTTTTGGCTAATATTCTAGGGTTAAAATCAACAAGGTTTCCTACTAGGAAAATGACTCATTAATTCCAACTATGCATGGCAACATCTATTAAGCTAAAATCAAGCTGAAATTCTAATTATTAGCTAGAGTTTTTTCGAAAATCCTAAGGAATAAAAGCTGAAAATTAAGAGTGAACTTTATTCACATCAAAGTCCTTGAATTTAGGGAATAGATATAGAGACTTATTTCCTTGGAATATTGGCAGTAAAATTTCTCTAGGTTTGCTATATCTTTTTCGGCCAAGACATGGAAACTCTAAGGAAAAGAATCTTCAAGAAGAGAAACTAGAATTCACAAGAGATAGGATTCGAACTCGGGCCACCACGGAAAAATCACCATCCTCCCTGCTATTCCAAATCAATTCCAATAATAATTCTTCCTACAAGAAGTTCTTACCACCCCAATACTTATCCTTCCAAATCTTCGACCAAACCTCCCTTCCAAATCTTTAACAACACACTATTTCACCTCAATTAATTCAAATGCAAGAGCAACGGAAAAATTCACATGCATCCATGCAAATAAAATAATTGAAAGCTACCACATAAAATGCAAAATACTATGCAATGCATGACTTTTTCCCACAGTCAAAGGTAGTTTTGGGCGAGGTATTACAAATAGTGATATTACAGCCAGGTTATGTGTGATTTAAGAATCATTATTTTGCCATGAAAATGTTTCATTGGAGTCTCTGTTTTCTTCTGTGAAAATTATTTCACATGAGTATGATGTTCGAAAGTTGTTTAGGCTTGCTTCTCGAAATTGTTTCAAGAATTTTGGGTCTTTGTTATGTTCTAAGATTGTCACGAATGCATCTTCTTTTCTGGAATTTGTTTTTGTGGGTTCTAGATGCAATGTTTCATATTTCTGTAAAGGTTATAGAAGGTTTTAGAAACTTTTGTGTTTCCTGAACAAAATTGATTTGTTTTGTGTTGCTTGAATGAATGAGTTTGTAAAACAGTAAAATGGAAAAAAAAAACATTTGAATTCTACTAGAAAACAGTTCTCTGAAATTATTGCAAATTTGTTTAAGTATTTTTTTCCCCAAAAATCATTTCTGGGAAGAAGACGATAGAGAGAAAAAAAAAGTTTTTTTTGCCCCATGCTGCAGCTCGCTAGGAGCCAAGCCATGGCTTGAGGCACAATTGGCCCCGAGTAGCGGCTTACTCGAGGCTTGCTTCCCAAAGCCAAGCATCCATGGGGTGATCATGGGGAGGATGAACAACATCGTCCCCAAAATGCGATTTTGTTTTATATAGGTTTCATATTTAAATTTTTTTCCCTTTCAATTTAGTTTGGATTTATTTCGTGGTCCACAAGTGTTCCCCCCCCCCCCCCCTTTTCACTAAATGTCCCAAAAACTTCCCAAGATTCATGTTTTGGGACTAACCAATATTAATTTCTAAAATTGGTTTTGGAAAGTAATATATATTATCTAAAATAGTGATTTTAGATATGTAAAAAAAATAAGTTTTTTTAATTCTCGTTTTGAGAAGTAAATCTAATTTTGATTAGTTTTAAATTGAGACCCATGATTTGGGATAAATTTATATTTTGGAAATTAATATATTTTCTAAAATATTGGTTTTAGATTATATATTATTATTTAATTCCTAAAATATGATTTTAGCAATTAATAAATTTTCTAAAATACTGATTTTAGATTTTATCCTAATGAAATTTCTAGAATTTGATTTTAGAAATTAAATCTAAAATATTGATTTTAGATTTTATCTTAATTTAATTTCTAGAATTTGATTTTAGAAATTCAATCTATATTTGTTTTATTTTTCCAAAATAGAGATTTTGGAATTATAAAGTTATATGTTTAATTTTTGTTTAAGCATAATTATTGGCATGGTGGATGGTTATAGATTAAAACCGAATTATATCTGTTCATACATTTTTTATAACTTTTGTTTTTATTAAATAGGCTCTACGAGTCCTGCATTCTCTAAAATTCTTGTGTAATTCTCTTCTCATCTAACTCCACTTGAATGTAACTTGAGGTTTCTCTATTTAGAAAATTTTGGCCATTAGATTACATAGGTTAGATAGGGATAGAATTATTTTAATTTTGGAGATGGCGACCAAAACAAGGCGAGAGGGTAAGACCTTCTACTTAAAACATGCATGAACACATAGGGTTAATCATGTTAATTTCCTTTTGGCTCGAGAAAATTAATTTAGGAAAAATCCATAACCATACCACACTATCGCTTTATTACCATAGTTATCTATTTATGTGATTTATTGATATATTTATGCATGTCATTTGATGAAATCACTAAAAGGAATAAATCTCTAAATTAATATTAAACCTAAATCCTTCCATTAATATAGTAAGAACGAGAGCCCCCCCCCCCCTCCCCCCCTTTTAGACTAGGTTGTTGGGCTAACCTAAGCCTACTCGACATCAGGCATATTCAAGGTATGGAATTAAATTATTATGGAATTAAATTCATGATTAATAGGTCAGGTTTAACTAAATTTTTTATCCTAATTGGGCTAAGTCAAGCATGCAGAAATTTGGAGGAAATATTGGGGTATCCCAAAAAGGCTTTAAGATTAAAAGATGTTAATCCCCAAAATAATCCGGTAATTACATACGATGTAATTGGTATTGGATACCTACCATTAAAGAGTGGCTTGTTGGGAAAACCTAAGGTTATTCTTGAGGAATTTGGATATCGGACTAGGAAAGCTTCCAATGGGCTTTCCCGAATTAATAGTGGGGGTTATTAGTTTGAGTAAAATAGTGGAACAACAATGCGATTAAATAAAGACCTAATTATTTGCATTACATGTGCATATACAACTAGCTAACGTTCTCTATCTTTACATCTAGGTCACGTGCATCATATCAACGAACCTAAACTTACGTAGCATCTTGGAGACCAACAAATTAACTGAATCAAACTATCTCGACTGGTATAGAAACTTGAGAATCATTCTCAAATTAGAAAAGTTGCTCTTCGTGCTAGATGCTCCTATTCTGCCACCACTAGCTCAGGATGGTTATGTTGATAAGCATGCTATCCACAAGATGCACAAGGAGGACAGTGACATGATATCTTGTGTCATGCTGGCATCAATGACTCTTGAGCTTCAAAAACAACACGAGCATATGGATGCTCAATTAATGATTTTTCATATTTGAGAGCTATTTGACGATCAAGCTAGACCAGAGAGATATGAGATCTCAAAGCAACTATTCTGTTGTAAAATGGCTGAGGGTGCTTTTGTAGCTACTCATAGGCGGAAGTTGCTGGGCTTGATTGAGAAGCTTGGATCTCTTGGGTTTGTGACGGACCATGAATTAAGTGTTGACTTAATTCTACAATCTTTGACTAATAGTTTTTCACAATTTGTGATTGAATATCAGATGAACAAGATTAAATGCACTATTCCTGAGTTGGTCAATCTTCTCAAGACTGTGGAGCCCTCTATGAAAAAGGATTCCAATGCGCTCTTGATAGTAAAATCTTCTTCTTCCAAGAAGAAAGTTCAAAATAAGAAGAAGAATGTTCCCAATAAGCCCAAAGGTGGTATGAAGAAGAAGGATGTAGCCACCAAAGGCCCATGCCATCACTGTGGCAAAATGAGCCAGTAGAGGCGCAACTGCAAAGCTTACATGGAGACCATTAAGGAAAAGAAGCAGAATGAGAAGCTTGTGAGAACTTCTACTTCTACTTCTGGTATGTTTATAATTGAGATAAATATTACCTTTAGAAATGAGATATGGGTATTGGATACCGGATGTGGATCTCATTTGTGTAATAACTTGCAGGGACTAAAGGGCAGTAGAAGGCTAGAAAAAGGCAACGTGAACCTGCGTACTACTTGGAGCAAAGGTTGTTGCACTTGCTGTAGGACATACGAGCTGAATCTGCCTTCAGGATTAGTTTTAGAACGGCAAAACTACTATTTTGTACCAGTTTTAAAAAAAAATATTATCTCAGTTGTGTGTTTAAACTTGTATGGATTTTATTTGATATTTAAGAATAATGTTGATCTTTTTAATTGAATAATATTCATTATGGTTCTGCAACTTTGGTTAATGGTTTATATGTTCTACACATGGATAATCCAATTATTAATATAAACAATAAGAAACAAAAGATTGATAATGCAAACACCTCTTACTTATGGCATTGTTATTTAGGCCATGTAAACGAGAATCGTGTTTTCTTTTGATTATGAATTTTATAGCATTCACAAGTCTTTTACTTAGCATATATAGCTTCACATATTTAGGAATTATAGCTGTAAGTATTTCCTGTAATTGTTTCTATATTTGTAATGTATAGTTGGCTCAGCTTAAATAGGTCTAGGTATCTTGTATAAATACCTTGAGATATATGGAATAAACATAAGAGTGTTTTTCAGCTAATTATTAATTTGGTATTAGAGACAAATAAAAGACTTCCCCTGCCTCCTTTTCCCAAACCCTAGCCGTCATTGTCTCTTCCCAAACCAGCGCGGCACTGCGGCGACACTGTAGCGGCGGCGATACTGTAACGCGCGGGTACTATAGCGAATCACGCTGGTTATCATCTATCATGGCTACCAAAACTGACAATGAAGTGATCCCCGATAGCAAGAAACTCTCGACGGTGACCATTCATGAAACCTCTTCTCCAATCCACATTAAATTGGATGGTACTAATTATCGTGTTTGGTCAAAAATTTTAGAAATGCATATTGCTGGCAGAAAGAAGAAGGGTTATATTACTGGACGAAAGGCAACACCTGTAGAAGATGATCCGGGTTATGATGAATGGAAAGCTGAAGATGCTCTTGTCAAGTCTTGGCTTATTAATTCCATGACTGATAATCTGATGTCACACTTTGTTCAGTGTGGGACATCTAAAGAAGTTTGGGATGCGGTTAAGAGGAGCTATCTTGATGTGTCTAACTCTTCCCAAGTCTATGAACTAATGAAGAGGTCATTCCAATTGCGCCAGAGTGGTTGACCTCTGCCGGAATATTACAACGAGTTGAATTCAATTTTCATGGAACTTGATTATCGTAGGCCCAATGACATGACATGTGCTGCTGATATTGAGAAACAAATGAAGTGTATTGCAGAGGATCGCATCTATATGTTTCTTGCAGGTCTTGATCACCATTTGGATCAAGTTAGTAGTCGTGTTTTGGCTACTTCCCCTCTGCCAAGCTTGGAAGAAGCCTACTCTTTAGTTCATCGTGAAGTGCAGAGACAGGTCACTATGGTAACAGAAAATCATTCTGAAGCTTTAGCTCTAACGATTCAAAAGAGCACCTCTCAGTTGACTCCTTCTGTTCCTGTGAATTCTGTCGCTTCCAATTCTCGTTTCTGCACTCATTGCAATAGTCCTAGGCATACCATAGAGGTTTGTTAGAAGAAGCATGGATATCCGGAGTGGTATAAACTTAATCAAGCTGAGAAAAAAAATAAGAAATCTGCTTAGATTGCTGTTATTGATACTTCTCCACCTTCTGCTTCTCATGTCTCTCAAGTGTCTGCTCACCAAGGTAATTCTAACACTTGGGTTATTGATTCAGGGGCCACTGACCATATGACTAGTAATTCTTCTATCCTTGCCTCTCTAATGTCTTCACCTGTCAAATCTGTATAGGTTGCTAATGGGACCTCTATGCCTATTACAGGAGTCGGGAGTGTCTCAATTTCTCCTACATTCTCCATGTCATCTGTCTTACTTGCACCTACTCTTTCTAGTAGTCTTCTTTCCATTAGTAAGATTACCAAAAGTCTTAATTGTTCTGCAATATTTGATTCCACTCATTGTATCTTTCAGGACAAACGTACGAAGAGGATGATTGACATTGGTAGGGAAAGAGGCGGTCTTTATTACTTAGAGGGGGCTACGCAGTTTCAATCCGAACCTAGCCATGGCCTTCGAGTAGAGAGCAAGTCATTTGATAGAGAGAAGATTCTTTTATGGCATTGTCGTCTAGGGCATCCATCTTTTCCTTATTTAGAGCGTTTATTTTCAAAATTGTTTCGCAATATTGCTATCTCTAGTTTAAGATGTGAACAATGCATTTATGCTAAAAACCATCGTGTTCCTTTCAAAACTAGTTTCAATAAGAGTTCTATTCCCTTTTCGTGTGTTTACACTGATGTATGGGGTCCTTTTTCTACTCCATCTGCTTGTGGCCATAAATACTTTGTGTCTTTTATTGATGACTACGCTAGAGTGAGCTAGGTATATTTGATGAAATCTAAAAGTGATTTTATATAAGTGATTCCTCAATTTTACAAAATGATTGTGACACAGTTTCATACTCAGGTCCAAGTTTTTCATTCTGATAATGGTTGTGAGTTTGTAAATCAATCTCTTACCCAGTTCTTCCTAGAACATGGCATCCTCCACCAAATAACTTGTGCCTACACACCACAACAAAATGGGGTAGCAGAGCGTAAGAATCGTCATATCCTTGATGTTACTCGGGCTTTGAGCTTTACTATGCATGTTCCTAAACGTTTTTGGGCTGAGGCTGTCATGACTGATGTCTTTCTTATTAATCGCATGTCCGCTCATATCCTTAATTTTCAAACCCTTTTACGGATGTTGTCACAATTTCACTCTATCCCTTCTGCTCTAAATATTTGTCCTAAGGTCTTTGGTTGTGTATGCTATGTTCATGTCCACTCTATATATCGAGATAAGCTTGATCCACGTGCTCTCAAATGTGTTTTTCTTGGTTACTCTAATTCTTAAAAAGGCTATAAATGTTTTCATCATCCTACAGGTAAATATTATGTTTCCATGGATGTTTAGTTTTGTGAACAAGAGTCGTATTTTTTTGGAGATGTCTCTATGATTCCTCTTCAGGGGGAGATTAGTAGTAAGGAAGAGGAACGGTTATGGTTAGAAGAGAAGAAGTTGTGGATGTCGAGTAAGGGGGAGAACTCAGCTATTGTGGAGAATAAGGATTCTTTAGATGATACTTGTTCAGCTGAGGTTGAGTCTGAATTTAAAGAGGGAAATGATGAAAGACCAGCTACCTTATTTCAAAAAGGCTGTACAAGAAGAAAACAAAATACCACTGTTATGCCTCCTCTTGATTCTAGTGCCCCTCTTGATGATGCTACCATGCCATCAGATGACTCTTCTACTATTAACCCTGAGGTATGTGTTCCTTCTCTTCCCACTTCAACTTCAGAGATAGATTCTACTACTTTGACTCCACCAGTTATGGATCACAATCATGGTAGAAGATATCCCCTTCGTGAACGTAGAGAACCTGATAGGTTGGGTTTTTTCCGAATTATCTTTTAATGTCACTTATCATATTTCTGATTTTATCTCTTATTACCGTTTGTCTAAGGCTCATCTAGCTTTTACTCTTCAGTTGTCTTCTGTGTCTATTCCTAGTCATTTTTAGGAAGCCCTTAGAGACCTTAAGTGGAAGATTGCTATGGAAGAGGAGATGAAGGCCCTTTAAAAAAATTCTACTTGGGAAATGGTTGAGTTGCTACGGGAGAAGAGGACAGTAGGATGCAAGTGGGTGTTTACAGTAAAATACAAGTCAGATGGGACAGTTGAAAGGTATAAGGCTAGACTGGTGGCCAAGGGTTACACTCAAACCTATGTGATTGACTATCATGAGACTTTTGCTCCTGTGGCTAAGATGAACACCGTTCAAGTCATTCTATCTCTTGCAGTCAATCTAGACTGGCCATTACGCTAATTTGATGTAAAAAATGCTTTTCTCCATGGTGATTTGATCGAGGAGGTGTATATGGATCCTCCTCCAGGATTTACACTAGGGAAAGGTAAGGTGTGTAAGCTGAAAAAGGGCATTGTATGGGTTGAAACAATCGCCAAGGGCATGGTTTGGCAAGTTGAGCTACTCGATGAAGGCGTATGGTTTTAAGCAAGCTTTAGCGGATCATACTTTGTTTTATAAGCGGGAGCATGATGATATTGCCTTACTTATTGTTTATGTTGATGATATGATTATTACAGGTAGTAATGCTGATGAGATAGAGAAACTTCGAGGCTATTTGGCCAAGGAATTTGAGATGAAGGACTTGGGGGTTCTAAAATACTTCTTGGGTGTTGAAGTATCTTGGTCCAAGCAAGGACTTTTCCTCTCTCAACGGAAGTATATTTTAGATCTCTTAGCTGAAACTGGTAATTCTGCTTGTGAACCTCTAAATACTCCTATTGAGATGAATCATGGCCTGGCTATCTATCCTGATTAGGTTCCAACTAACAAGGAGAGATATAAGAGACTAGTGGGGAAGTTGATTTATCTGACTCATACTAGGCCTGATCTATCATATGCAGTTAGTGTTGTCAGTCAGTTTATACACAATCCAAGTGATAGACACATGAATGCAGTGAATCGTATTTTGGCTTATCTGAAGTCCTCTCCAGGTAAAGGTATTATGTTCTCCAAACATGGGCACTTGGATATTGTTGGTTACACAGACTCTGACTTTGCTGGCTCTAAGTTAGATAGAAAGTCTACTTCAGGCTATGTGTCATTTGTTGGAGGTAATTTGGTGACTTGGAGTAGTAAGAAATAGAATGTACTGTCATTATCTAGTGCAGAAGCTGAATACAGGGCTCTTCATCATGCAACCACAGAACTTGCTTGGTTAAAAATTCTCTTGACAGAACTCGGGTTTGGTCTAAAGAAACCTATGGTACTGTATTGTGATAACACTACAGCTATTGAGATCGCTAACAATCCTGTTCAACATGATCGAACTAAGCACATTGAACTTGACAGGAATTATATTAAGGATAGTTTGGATTCTGGAATGATAGAGGTTCCGTACATTAAGAGTGCAGAGCAACTGACTGACATAATGACTCATGCTGTTACTAGTGGACCATTTTATGCATCAATGTCCAAGTTGGGCATGTGTATATCTATGCACTAACTTGAGGGGGAGACTTAGCATATATAGCTGTACATATTTAGGAATTATAGCTGTAAGTATTTCCTGTAATTGTTTCTATATTTGTAATGTATAGTTGGCTTACCTTAAATAGGTCTAGGTATCTTGTATAAATACCTTGAGATATATGAAATAAACATAAGAGTATTTTTCAGCCAATTATTAATTCTTGTTTACTAGGTAAAATGGATAAAAATCCTTTTTTCTGAAGAAGGAGAAAGGGCCAAAGAGTTCTTAAAACTTATACATTCTGATGTATGTGGCCTAATGTCTATACAAGCAAGATGAGGTTATAACTATTTTATAACCTTTATCAATGATTATTCACAATATGGGTATTTGTATTTAATGAAACAAAAATCTGAAACTTTTGAAAAGTTCAAAGACATCAAGAATAAAGTAAAGAAATAACTTGGCAAAAGTATTAAGACTTTAAGATCGGATCAATGAGGTGAATACTTAAGCTAAGAGTTTTAGGGTTATTTTTGAGATAATGGGATTTTATCTCAATGGATTCTACCACATGCACCTCAACATAACGATGTATTTAAGAGAAGGATTTGAACCATTCTAGGCATGGTACAGACCATGTTAGCTTCTGCAGACTTGCCAAAATCGTTTTGGGTGTACGCACTAGAGACTTCTGTTTATATTCTAAACGAAGTTTCATAAAAAAGGTTGATACTGCCCTTTTTTAGATGTTCTTTGGCAAGAAACCAAATTTATCTCACTTGAGATAATGGGGTTGCCCTGCCTTTGTTAAAAGACCACAGTCTAACAAACTTGATAGTAAGTCTGACAAGTGTTTGTTTGTGGGATATCTGAAAGAATCTTTTGGGTATTACTTCTATCTCTCCTCCAAAAATAAATTGTTTGTTTCGAAGCATGTTATATTCTTAGAGAAGGAGCACTTGTTGAAACGAGATAGTGGGAGTAAATTTGAACTTAGTAAAGTTCAAGAAGAACAAACAAACAAAGATCAATCTCTAATCCCACATCTATTGAGAAAATAGATGGACTTTCTACCACATACGATCCTCGTAGGTCAAGTTAGATATGTGTGGCACTTGAGGGATATAGATTTCTCATAAGTGACCATAATGATATATTACTCATAGATAAAGATAATCCTACTACCTACAAGGAAGTTCTAAACAGTTCAGAATTTGACAAATCTTGAGGCCATGAAGTCAGAGATGGATTCTATGTATGACAACCAAGTATGGACTATAGTTGATCCACCCAAAGGAATCAAACCTATTGGGTGCAAATGGGTTTTCAAGAAGAAAACTAACATGGATGGTAACGTAGTTACCCATAAAGCATGACTAGTGGCTAATGGTTATCGTTAAAAACATGGAATTGACTATGACGAAACATTCTCACCAGTAACTATGCTAAAATCCATCAGGATACTCTGAGCCATTGCCGCTCATCATGATTATGTGATATGGCAAATGGATGTAAAAATAGCTTTCCTAAATAGAAATCTGATTGAGGAAGTATATATGACACAACTTAAGGGTTTCACATCCAATTATAGCACAAAAGTATGCAAGCTGCAAAGGTCCATTTATGGACTTAAGTAAGTTTCTACGAGTTGGAACGTCCATTTTGATAAAATAACCAACGAGTTTGGTTTCATTCAAAACATGGATGAGACTTTGTGTAGAAGAAGGTTAGTGGGAGTGCAATTGTTTTCTTAGTACTTTATGCAGATGATATATTACTAATAGGAAATGACGTACCTATTCTTCAATCAGTTAAAGTTTGGTTGTCAAAGAAATTCTCTATGAAAGACCTTGGAGAAGCAGCCTACATTATTGGAATAAGGATCTATAGAGATAGGTAAAAAAGGTTCCTAAGTTTTTCACAGTCTACATACATAGACAATGTGCTAAAGAGGTTTAGCATAGACCAATCCAAAAAAGGATTCTTACCCATGTCCCATGGGATAAGCCTTTCAAAGTCAATATCCCCCAAGGCACAAGTTGAAATGGATCACATGAGTAAGATTCCATATGCTTCGGCAATTGGATCTATCATATACGTATGATGTGTACAAAGCTTAATATATCTTGTGCTCTCAGTTTGACGAGCAGAAACCAATTTGAACCTGGTGACGGTTATTAGGCGGTTGTAAAGAACATCCTTATGTCCTTGTGAAGGACTAAGGATGTGTTCTTGGTTTATAGAGAAGCTGATTTGAAAGTAAATGGGTATATTGATGCCAGTTTTCAATCTGACAAAGATGATTTTAAATCACAATCTGGCTACGTGTTTATGTTGTGTAGTGGGGCAATAAGTTGGAAGAGTTCCAAATAAGAGACTATTGCTGACTCTACGATGGAAGCTGGGTACATAGCCACTTTTGAAGCAGCTAAGGAAGCCATTGGATTAAGAAGTTTGTGATGGAACTGGGTGTGGTCCCTAGCGTTGATGGTCCAATATCTTTGTATTGTGACAACAGTAGAGCCATTGCACAAGTAAAGGAGCCATAGTCTCACAAACAATCTAAACATGTACTACGATGCTATCACCTGATCCGAGAGATCATAGATAGGAATGATTTAAAGATAGAGAGAGTTTCCATGGATGAGAACATAGCTGACCACTTATAAAAGCACTATCCTAGAAAATACATAATAGGCATGTTGAGTCATTCGGTATTAGATACATGACTGATTAGCTCTAGTGCAAGTGGGAATTTGTTAGAGTTATGCCCTAAAGGCAATCACTTGTACTTTGTATTTTATACATTTGTTTTATAATACATGGCATTATTTATCTTTCAATTTGTTTTCTTTACTTTCGTGTAAAATAACCGTTAGAGAAAGTCCTCAGTATAATACTGTGTTAAGGAAATCATAATAGAGATCACAATGTGAGATTCCTACTACATTGTATAGTGTTAGTACTTAAACAATCCCTAGTCATAATATTAATGAGATAGGACTTCATTAATGCGTTAAGACTAGCAGATATTAGACTTCCTAATTTGATCAGATGGTGGTTCTCATATCCATGAGTATTATGATACTCAAAGTTAGCCCATGGATTCTTGTTAATAAAATAAGTACATTGGATGTCCTAGCTATGAGATAATCACATGGATAGCTATTTTATACCAGTGATAGAACCTCGCTATAGCAAACGTGCAAGTATCCTTAGACTTGAGATCTCCAAGGTACTTTGTTTATTAAGTATTGTCCTTTGATTCCAATCTCTGGAGTTAGATTAAGGGCCATGTATATGATGGATATTAGGTATAATGTGAGATAAATGGAAGTAGTTGAGAGGGTCAATAAAAGACTCATCACTCCTAATAGTATAGGTAAATATTTCACGACCACTTGTTGGAATTACTACTCGTGAAATCCTGAGCCAAGGTGATTGTGTATTGGAAATAGTTCAAATTAATCACATGTAGAATAGTGGAATAGTTCCAATTGATATACATGCAGAGTAGTGGATTTCTGGTACAAGTACTAATATATTCAGGCCAAATTTAATATATATTCTTGTAGGAGTTGGTGCTAATTTCGTACTCCAAATCGAATAAGATATTGTATGGTGAAATGAGTTTATTACACTATAGTTCGTTAATGAAATGTTCATGTCAAGCCACTTGACTTCCTGGACTCTTGGGTGGTCATGATGTATTGCTAGATACCGCTCATAATTTGTAGAATATGGGTTCATTAATTAATCAATTAATAAATCAATCATGTTTAGAATTAATAGATTAATTCTAAATTGTTAAGGATTATTAATCTTAAAGAGGTTTGGATTAATTTATATTCGCTACTGATAGACTAGGAAATCTAATAGGTCACACACAATAGATTATTTGATAACATTATGGGGTTAATTGTGAGAAATAGAAGTAATTGTGGCCAAATTATAATTTGTTATAATTTTGGGCCAATTTGTGATTGCTAAAACTTATGGTTTTCAATTGCAATTTGTGAATTCTAATTTGATTAGAATTCACAGAATCGTATTTTCTACGATTTTTCGGGGACATCACCAGAGTTAAAAGGTTGGATATATTTTGGTATTGTTAGAGGGAGTCTCGCACTTAGACTCCAGTAGAGGCGACGAGAAACTTTGGTTTTGTGCTGGATCGCGCACTCAGCAGTCGGAAGAAAATTTTTTGAACAATAGAGACATCATAGAAATGTATATTTTTAGTCTTTGGATTCGTCTTACACATACATGTGGTCCTCATGTCATAGAATCCTTTTCTTTCCACTACATAATGCATATTTTGCTACCTTGGCTTTGAAAATCTCCTTTGTTTGCTTTGTTTTGCTAGTGATCAAGTGACACTGCCCACTTCACACTGAGTGCCGCTGCTTAATCTTAGTTCTTGCCCTGTTTTATCTAATTTTCGTCTTCTTTCTTTGTATCTTTCATTTTAAAAATTCCACACAAAAGTAGGTAAAATAGTGAGAATGAGTGGTCCTATAGACTTCTATTCGTAGCAAATATATCATGAAGAACCTAAAAGATATAGATCAAATTAGTCTCTATCGGTCATTCTAGGTGAAAAATAAAAAGAAAAAATAAAAATAAAAATGTATACCAATACAATATATTTCGATACAAAGCATTGCCTCAAATATTCATAACTTTTAAAATATATAATCTACTAAAATATTAGATTATAAATGGTTATTGTAAACCGTTTGATATGCAAGATTCCACTATAAAATAATTGAGAAAATTTATATACATGCCATACCTTTTTTTTTTCTTTATTTTATTTCCTATGAGATATAGGAAGAATGTGTACATTGCAATTGTATAAAATACATAGGGTTAGAACTAGACTAAAATTGAAGCCATTTATTGTAACTGAAGATAGTAAATTTCTAAAATTATTTCTTTAAAGGTAAATGGCTTTCTACTTTTATGATAATCTTGGGGTTTTATTTTCATGACTGGATGCTCGTGAATGATAGGTAATCATTCCCTGGGAGTGATGGGCAATCGTTCCCCAAGGGTAATAGGTGATTACACTTAAGTGCTATTTTATATTATATACCTTTGCACTATTTTTATGTCCATTTCTAGATCACAATAAATGTAATTTTCGAAACCAAAAATTGTCAAAAAAAAAAAAAATTAGATGGAATATTGCACTTGGATATATAATATATCTATGCTCAGGGGATAAAGGGATTTGCTAAACAATTCATTAGTGGAGTTGAACATTTTGTTGAGTGGGAACTTTCACATTTAGAATTGCCCAGTAGTAAAAATATTAGATGTCCTTATTCTAAATGTAAGAATAGGAAGTTTCAAGTTTCAGATATAGCAAGAGTCCAATTATATAGCAAAAGATTTGTGAGATGTTTTTTATAATTGGAGAAGTCATGGTGAAGCGTTTATTCCACCTAATCAATTTAAATTAATGCTTAACGCTAGAGGAATGGGTTAGAGTCCAGGAACAAGTAATCATTTCATCATATGGTTATAGATACAGTAGCCACTAACTTTCTATCAAATTCAAACCTATTGACTATTGTGAAACCTCCTAATCCCAAAGCCTAGAAATTTTATGATTGTTGATAGAGGCCAACGCTTTTTTTTTTTTTTTTTTTTGTGGAATGTATATACAAATTATTTAGAATTGTTAGTTGTGGCTCGGTTATTCAATATTAAGTCTAAGAATAACATGTAAGATAAATGTTTCAATGAAGTAGACAACTCATAAAAGAGGTTATACCAAATGGTAACATAAGGCGAGATGACTTGTATAGAATGAAGAA
Source organism: Voacanga thouarsii (assembly GCA_026120185.1). Lineage (NCBI taxonomy): Eukaryota > Viridiplantae > Streptophyta > Magnoliopsida > Gentianales > Apocynaceae > Voacanga > Voacanga thouarsii. Next base: position 2,152,733 of record JANUWF010000328.1, read on the forward strand.
GTTAGTTGCTATATTTTGTTTACTGGCGTAGAAAACAGGTGTAGACCTGATAGGGGCTAAAATTAACATTATTTTTCAAGTTATTTGAGGTTGTTTTATGATACATTTGTTGTAATAACTAGGCATATTCATTCCTATTTGACATTTTGCTTGTGAAAAGTGTTTTTGGCAAATTTGTGCAGATTTGAGTCAAATTCGAGCAAAAAGTAAACAATTCCATAATGCACCGGGTGCCAGTCCCAGCCAAGGGACCAGGTGCTTAGTCCATTTTGGTTGAGCAGGGGAAATCAATCCAACCTTTAGGAAAAAAAAACATAATAGGACCGGCATTAGGTCGGGCAAGTGGACCAGGCGCTAGGTCCATTTTGTCCGGCCAAGAAAAATAGAGCAAATATTTAAAAGAAGAATAGGATGTACCTGGCGCCAAGTGGGTTGAAGGTACTAGGTGCCAGGCCCACTCTGGATGGCAAAAATCTTGTGTACGAATTTAGAAATTTTCTAAAGATTTCGGTATTTTCTAATTCCTACTTGGCCAAGTTTTTTTAAGCAACGAATTTAGCATCCAAAATGGCTATAAAATTAGGAGAAAACACAAGAGATAGATACACATACATGTAGAGGTGGATTCAAAAGCAAAAATTCTCAATCGCTCATTGAAGGAGGAATTCATCCAATCAAGGAGGATTCTTCAAGTGAGTCTTCAAGGGTGAAGAAAGAGGTTTGTCTATGAGTGCTTTCTTTTATCTTTGTTTTCTTTTCCTTTAACAACGATGTATTCAATACTTTTATTGTAATTTTAACATTATTTTGGGATTCATGATTTTGTGTTAATTTAGTTACTTGATCAATTCTTTATCATCTTTGGTATTTGATTACTTAATCTCATTAGATATTGATGCGAGTTCTTCTAATTAACTTAGACAAAACGATATTAGGAGTTTTATTGCATTGATTTTGTATGTGTTAAATCTTAATGAATTTGAACGATAAAGTTAGGAATTTAGAACTAAGTGATCAAATTTTAGTTGATTTCGCCTTGACAAAGGGTCATTAGCTAAGTTCATTTTTTAAGTAATTGAGATTCATGCGTAGTTTGGTTAGGATGGCTTAATCGATAAATCTGCTAATTGAATCAAAATATAATGATGAGCTTAATGCATGTTTTGGTTATGTTAGCTTGATTGAAAAATCTATTAATATGAATCAAAATGTAGTAATTCTATGGATTGACAAACGAAGTGGAATTTACCTAAGTAGATTCATGACTTGACAAATGATTGAATTTTACTGTACATTTCTTCATGATGCCAAGATGATAATTAATTAGGAGAATTGCTAGTTGGTTCATTATCATGTTTCTTAGGATAATTGTCTAAATTGCATATTCCTACATCCTTGAGTTGTATATAGTTCTATATATTTCTTTTTTCTTATTTTCTCAATTTATTTGGGTCGGTTAAATAATGAATGAAAAGTGATTAGTTTGTACTTGTTCCTTTGGGGATTGATACTTGTTAATTCTATATATTATTCTTGCGATGAGTATTTTGTTCGTATGTGTATTTTGGGATTAATATTTTAATTAAAACTTGACTAAGAGATGAACTTAAATTTAATGATTTTTATGCACCCAAAATTTACCCATCAATGCCTTAATAGTTGTAGACTCTATTAGAAAAAAGACAATGATAGTAGAGAATGCAAATTTTGTGCATATACTTGGTATGCTCATATAAAGAAAATAGGAAAGAATAAATAATAAAAAGGGATTGCTTTGAAGAAGATGTACTATTTTCCACTTACTCCAATATTGTAGAGGCTTTATGCATCTAAGACAACATAAAGCACATGAGATGGCATGCATAAAGTCAAGCTAAAGACGGGGTAATGAATCATCTACGGGGCGGTGAGGCATGGTAGTATTTTGATTGAACATACCTAAATTTTGCAACAAAGCCTCGAAATATTTGGCTTGCATTGTGTATAGATAGTTTTTCATCATTTAGGCTATTAGGGAACTAGTATTCTTCTTACCTAATGATAGTAACTCCAAATAATCTACTACCTTAGATGTGTATGAAAAAATACTATGATGTTTTTTATAGTTATAATTCCAAGTCCAAAGAAGCCAAAGCAAAAGTTAGATATGTACCTACAGATACTTATAGATAAACTAAAACCATTGTGGATGAAGGGTGTCTTTATATATGATATATCTAAGAAAAAAAGATTTCTAGTTATTGGATACACTTCAATAGACTATTAGTGACTTCCCTACATACAGGATGCTAAGCAGGTGGAGTACATCGAGGATCTAAGCATTCCTGTATTATATAGAACATACAAAATCATTCCAATTACCAGCCAAAGGTAAATAATCGTAGTTCGATTTGCAGTGATAGTTCTTTCTACTTGAACTTCATTTCAAAAGAGATTGTAAGTCTTTTAGAAAAGATAGAGGTGTAGAACAATCACTATCTCCTCTGCATCTAATTGGGGATCAAATATGGGATACAATATGACTTCTTCCCAAAATCATAGAAACTATATCTGAAGGCAGATGGTAGAGGTGAATACAATGACTAGGCAAAAGGTAGTATATTTTAGGATTTTTCTTATTGAAAAACAAATCTAATATGACATAATATAGATGTGAAGCACAATGAGGAAAACATATTTGATAGTGTGTTTAACATTGTAATGGATGTAAATGACAAGATGAAGGACAACGTAAATGCTAGGTATGATGTACATAGTCAAGTAAAAGGGCTATCAAAATATGATAATTTCATATAGAATAAATATCCCCACACTTGATTTTTTCTATGCTAACGGGCAAAATAATTTTTCAAATAGATTGAAGATATGAATTTCAATTTTGAAAAGATATGGTGGATATGAAATCTTTCCCTTTCACATTAAAAAAAACATTTTAACACTTATTCAATCAAGAAGACTTAAGGCAAACTCATAAATTAGATCAAATATATCTAAGGCCATTGAAATTAACTAAAACGAGTTCATATCCATTCAATGCATTCCCCCCCCCCCTTTTATCAAAATATATGAGAAATGCAAATCATATAAGGAATATATAACTAATTCAAGTCTTCATACTTTATACTTGTCTAAATTACTACAAATTGGGTAGCAAACTAGGACTTTTGTTTTTCACTCAAGAATACAACTGGAATAGGCACTTGCATCCTATAGTTTTTTTCTCTTTTGCTCACCATTTTTTTCCTTTTTTTCATTTTTCTTTTTTTTTTTCATCCTCACCAAAATTTTCCTTATGATTTATAGCCTCAAGTGAGTGCGTTACATTCCATCTCATCGCATTGGCTCCCTTTCAAAAAAAAATTTAATTCACTCAAGAGAATGCAACCTGTTTCGTGCACTTGCAACTTATTTTTTATCCTATTTCCTTAAGCCCAAATTTAACCATAGTGTAGATAATGCTTTCAACAAAAATTAGCACATAAAGTAAACTTATACATCATTACTCATTTATATAAATCTCACAAAGTTGAAAGCTTCATATACCTAGTAAGAAATAAACAAGGTTAAATTAAATTCACAAGACTTAGTTATCCTCAACCTAATATAAAAGTTTAACAAAAATCAACTCAACCAAATAACAATCAAATCATTTTTCAATGCCAAAAGAAACGAATTAGCTCCACCCATTTTCATAAAAAATTCCAAGGCGCTTCAAAATTTTAAAAAATTTTGCCTAATTTCACACGACAACTTTGAAAAAGAATCTCAATTCCACACTCACGTATTTAAACCAGACGTTATCCTTAATGGATGAAAATAAAACATTAAAGAATGACCAAATGGACCTTTTTTCGTCGTTTTTCCTCAATTTTGCACAAAAACTCCAAAATAACTTTCCAAAGGCAAAATATCAAATATGAAGGAATACGACTAGTTATTACATCAAATTTATCACAAAATATTCTCAAATAGTTAGGAATTTATTGATGAATTTAGCCTGTATTAAAAGGATGATTGAATTACACTTATATAAGTCCTAAAAAAAAGATTTGGAAGGTTCAAATAGTTAGAAATTTATTGATGAATTGAGGTATGTTAAAGAGTTTGTAGATATGGCCTGTGTAAATTGTAAATGCAGTCACGGAATTCTAACTTGACTATGTAGTGATCATGTTTGCATCTGTGTAAAATTGTGCGAAATAGCTGTGTATTTTAGAACTCCATGCACTGATATTGGTAAATAATTGTCCTATGAACGTTTTTGGACCAATTTAACTTAATTTGGAGCTATGAATAGAAAGTTATGAAGGAAATACTGAACACCGCTATTGCTGAAATTCTGGTTGCTTAGTGAAAGTGTACAAATTATTTTGATCCCTTTTGCTTGAAGAACTGACTGTGAACCTTGGGAAGCTAAATATACTACATGAAAATGATACATTGGTGAAAAAAAAATTTTCCTAGCTAAAGTTTTGTCGCTAAAAATACCTTTTAGGGTGGAAAATTCATAGTTGAATGAATTGGAACTTCGTCATAAAATGGTTTCAACCTTTGACCGTTAACATGGAAAATTTTACTAGTATTAGGAGCTTGAATTTCTACAACCCCACGTGAGAGGATGGTATTGACCAAAAAGGGGCCAATCTATCTAGAGGTAAGCTTACTAGGAAAGAAACATAAATTGGAGTTATAGACCAAAACCTTATCACCCACATTGAAATTCTTTTGAGAAAGCATCTTATCATGGTAAAACTTAGTCCTCTCCTTGTAAATCAAAGAATTCTCATAACCATCATTTTATTTCCTCCAATTCTTGAATTGGCAATTTACGAGAACTAGGGCTTCATTAAGGTTCAAATTACAATATTTAATAGGTCAAAGAGCCTTGTGTTCTAATTCCACTAGAAGATGATAAGCTTCACCAAAAATAAGCCTATATGGGGACATGCCAATTGGTGTTTTGAATGCGGTTCTATAGGCCTATAATGCATCGCCTAAATAAAGACTACAATCTTTTCTATTAGGGTTCACAATTTTTTCAAGAGTATATTTTAATTTTCCCATTAGAAATCTTAGCTTGACCATTAGTTTGGGATGATGTGCAGTAGAAATTTTATAGTGGACTCTATAATTTTTAAACAAGGCTTTAACAATTCTATTGCAAAAATGGGATCCTCTATCACTAATGATTGTCTTAGGAACTCCAAACCTATTAAAAATTTGGTCCTTAACAAAATTAACTACTAGAATAGCATTATTAGTCTTTGTTACCCAAATTTCAACCTACTTAGAGACGTAGTCCACAACAACAAAATGTACATGTTACCAAAAGATTTAGGAAAAGGCCCCATGAAATTGATTTTCTATGGACAAAAAAGATGTTTAGGTAAAATATATTAAAGAGGCATCTTATTCTTCCTAGACACTTTTCAAACTATTTAGCATTCATTGGAAGTTTTCACAAATAAATATGCATCTTTATGTAAGCTAGATCAAAAGAAACCACATTTAAAAACCTTATGGGCTATGTGTTGTGGACTAAAATGACACCCACACTCAAATGTATGACAAAATGCGAGTATGGATTGAAATTCTTTCTCAGGTACACATTTTCTCGTAACATTGTCAGCATAAATTTTGAACAACTAAAGGTCATCCAAAGCTTAGCATCATGTTTTTGTTTGATTTTTTCCCCTTTTGTAGCCCTACTTAAATCCATTGGTAATTCTTTAGTTACCAAGCAATTAACAATGTCAGCATACCAAAGAGAACTACCTTACAACAAATATAAATACTCTTCAACAAAGAATTCAGGGATAGGTAAAACATCTTCTTCATAAATAAGCCTACTTAGGTGACTGGCCATATAATTTCCTGCTCCACTTTTATCATGAATTTCAATAAAAATTTAAAGTAAGAGAATAAGAGTCTTGGCTTATACTATTATTTCTTGAGCAAATACCTTAAAGTTGTATGATCAAAAAATATAATCACCTTAGTTCACAATAATTATGAACAAAATTGTTTCAAAGTAAAGACAATAACACAAAGTTCCTTCTTAATGGTAGTGTAACTACATTATACAAGTTTAAGCATATGAGTAGCGTAGTAAATCATATGAGGAATTTTATCTACCGTTTGCCCTAAAACGGCACTTACTGCCTTATCCCAACTATCACATATTATTTTAAAAGACAAATCCTAATTTGGTGGTTGGATTATAGATGTTGAAATCAATCTCTCCTTAAGCAAATCAAAAGCTTTTTTGTAATAAGAATTGCGACTTTTTCATAGTTTAAGATAATGTTAGCTTCAAAGTGCCTTTTAGGAATAAGTTCTAAAACTTTCAATTATCCATCAAAAGAATTTCCATATATAGTGACATTATCCATGAAAACCTCAATAATACGTGTAACATACTAAAAAAAGGGGGGGGGGGGGGAGGGAGGGAGAAGTATGCATCTTTGAAAAGTATTGGGAGTATTGAGAAGACTAAAAGATAGTTTTTTATGTGCAAAGATTCCAAAAGGGCATGTGAATGTGGTATTTTCTTGGTCCTCGGGGTACTATGGCATTTTAAAAATATCTAGAGAACCCATTTGAAAGCAAAAAATGTAAAGAACTAGTAAGACGCTATAACGTTTAGACCATGAAAGGCAAAGGAAAATAGTCGTTCCTAGTGTTAGCATTTAATGTCCTATAGTAAGTGCATACCCTCAAACCATTTTGAAGCTAATAGGAAGCTTTTCTCCTTCCTTATTGTCAATTACAGTTATTTCAATTTTCTTAAGGGCTATATAAATTGGACTTACCTACTTAGAATCAGTGATAGGAAAAATTATATCAACTTTTAGCAATTTTAGAACCTTATTTTTTACTACTTCTATCATTGGAGAGTTCAGTCTTCTTTGAGGTTCCTTAGACAAAATTAAATCATAATCATCAATAGATAAAATTATAAGGTCTGCTCCAATATTTTCTTTCTCTACTTTGATATCACAATTCTTCACAAATTAGCCTGTTTTTACCATCTTCGTCAGTGGTGTACTCAGCAATATATTATATGGTAATTCCAACCTGTCCTAACCTATATGGCATGAACAAATTTTGTTTACATATGAATGTATTATTTCAAGGTCTATTAAAACATTTACAGGGTAGTCTTGAATAGTGAGCATACATTCTATCATAGTTGTGTCCGCTCTAATCTCCACCTAGTTCAAAGTAAAGACCTTTGTTTTCACTTGATGTTTTTGCCCTCTACTTCCACAAGCTCTAGTAGTAGCTCATTTTTTGTTGCCAGTGGGTTGAACTGGGGTTCTTTTCCCAATTCTCAGTGGTAGGTGAGTAGATTCAATGCATGGCCTACTGCTATAGTCTTGCCTTGTTTTTCTTTATTCCTCCACTACAGATCAATGGATTATTTGCTAGTCTATTATCTCTGTGGGTGCCTTGGTAGCTCAAAAGCACTATGTGCCATCCTATTCTTATCCTTATTTTAAATTCAACTGGTTGCATCCACCACTACAAAGAATGTAGTAGGTGGAAATAAAACCAGTGCTCTCTTTAGTTCCTACCTTAGTCCCTTCACAAATTGATAGGTCTTGTTTTGTTTTGTATTAATCAACATCTTCCAGTACTTTAATAGTTGATTGAAATGTGCAGTATACTGTGTATAGATATACTCCTATGATTTAGATTTAGAAACTCATTCTCCCTCTTTTCCACAATCATTTGTAGAATATACCCTACCCAGAAAGCCTTCACAAAATTACTCCACATCCAGTCCTGGTCTGTTCTTTCCTATTCTTCTTGGAGTCGTTGCCACCAATCTCATGTCGGTCCCCTTAATTAAACTGATGCAAACTTTATCCTTCTTCTTTCTAAATATTGTAGAGTAGAGAATATATCCTCTATCTGCTCAGTCCACTAGTCTACTTTCTAGTTTGGCTCATCTTCTCCCACAAAAGTAGGAGGTTAAAATTTTAGAAACCTCTCCAAAGTGTCATTGTCTCCTCTTGGGGTCCTTCTCTCCAATAAAAAAAATATAGAATCTCTGTTATTTTGTTGAAAGTTTGACCAAAAGTTACATCTACGTGATGCGTAAATTTTGGGCATGAAATTAACATCCATCCCTTAGTCAAGTTGTAATTAAAACATTAATTCCAAAATATACATACGAGAAAATATACTCATGAACTACCCTCCTTGATTTGATAAATTCCTCCCTCAATAAATGATTGGTATTTTAGCTCTTAGATCCACATTCTAATTCCTCATATTTTCTCTTACCTTTATAGGCTTCTTGGATGCTAAATTCGTAGTTTGGGAAGTCTTGGCCAAGTAGGATTCAGAAAATACCAAAATTATTGAAAAATTCATAAATTCGTGCACTAGATTTTAACATTCCAGAACGGGCCTGGCGCTGGGTCTAGTCGACCCACCCAGTGCCAGGTGCAATTTGCTCTTCCTCAGAATTTTTCTCAGTTTTCCTCTGGCCATCCAGAATGGACTTGGCGTCGAGTCTAGTCGACCTATCTGGTGCTAGGTCTATTCTATTTTCCCCTAAGTTTTGCTCTATTTTCTCTGCTTGACCAGAATGGACCCAGCATATGGTCCCTTGGCTGGGCTAATGTCAGGTGCATTCTGGAATTTCTCTAATTTTACTCGAATTTTACTCAAATCTACACAAATTTGCCAAAAATACTTTTTACAAGTAAAATGTCAAATAGGAAGGTATATGCCTAGTTGTTATAATAAATGTGTCTCAAAATAACCTTTAATAATTAGAAAAATAATGGTGATTTTAACCCCTATCACATACCCCCACACTTGAACTTTTGCTTGTCCTTAAGCAAAACACTTTAACCAGGAAAATTATCAAGAAAACATAAGTTCTTTCTTATTAAAAAATTTTGTTTACATAGAAAGGATTATAACTTCTTTTCAACCTTTAGATAAAACTCCGATCATTCGCACCCTTTGAAAATAATTCAAACTTTGAAACATTTTACAAAACATCACAAAACTCTTGAAGTCAAATTAATTAAGTATATACCTTAGTCTAAGAAAGTTATTTCACTCTTGAAGTTAAAATATAGATAATATGAATCACATAAGCCAAGCTATCCACCAACTCAAGCATTATAAATCCAAAAATTTTACAACTTAAGTCATGATGTAAGTAAAGTGCTAAAAAAAAATTTTCTTCATTTTTTCTAATAACTTAGGGAATTAATAGCCTCAAGTGCATGGATTTCTCTTTACACACCGTATTGGCCATCACTCATCATTTTTTCCTCTAAACAATTCTTTCTTTCTTTGGTCTTTCTTACCTTTTTGCCTTCGGGATAGCCTCAAAAGAGTGCACCGAATAACACTTGCTACTTCTCGTAATAACCCTATTTTGAGGAAAAGTTCTTCAAAGATAGGAGCATTTTTTTTTTCAACTCATATAACAACAATGTTTTTTTTAATTATTTTTTCAACTAAAATATATATATATTTCACATAATTCTCCATAATGTTTCCTCTCAAAGATCTTTTATTAACTCACATTCTCATCATAACTCAAAGCTAAGCAAAATTTAGACTTATAATACAAGAGTTAGCCAATAAACTTTCCTCATATTCCTTATATTTTTCATATTTGAACTAGATGAGTCAAATAATATTCAAACACCAATACATAAACAAGATTAATCCAAATTCTCAAATCTTAACAAATATCTTATCCAATAAAACAATTTCATTAAAATCCACCTAATGAATGACAAAGAATTATAGCCAAGTAAGAAAATGAATTACATCCTTGCTTAAACAATGAAACCACTGAAATTTTAAAATTTCACAAAAATGATCACAAAATTGGTATGAAAAATTATTTCTTCATCCTTATTCCCCCCCCCCCCCCACTTAAACTGGATATTGTCCCCAACAGCCAAAGAAATAACAATAAAGCACAACTAAGAACAACAAAATGAATAATAAAGAGAAAGAGAAAGAGAAAGAGAAGAAAATACTTCTATTATGTCATAGGTCCACTGGGTTTGAATTCACCACAAGGAGTAGTCATTAGAAAAGTCATAAAAGTAACTATTAATAAGGAATAAAACAAGGAAAAAACATAAATCTAGAAAAAAGAAAGCGAAAAGAAAAAAATGACATGTATGAAAATTATCCAAAGGATCCAAAAGAAGCATCATGGCTCATAGAGAATAATAGCCACGTGATCCACGATGGCCATAGTCTCACTAAAATAATGCTTTACCCGATTGCCATTGACCTTAAATGTGAAACCCTAACAAAAATCAACCTTAGAGTAAGGGGGTTGGGATGCATATCATATTTTCTTGCATGAATAAATATAGTTTTGTATGATTTTATGTGCTTTAGATATGTGATTTGTAGTCTCGATGGCTTAATTGTGGCTAGTGAGTAAGAAGGGCAAAATGGTAATTTTTACTTGAGGTGAAAATAGAGAGATAGCATGAAGATAAATACGAAAAATATTGAGAGAGAAAATAGGAACAAAAGTTGTTGTGATTTAGTGGTTAGAGCTTTGAAATTAATTCTTGAGGTCTTGGGTTCAAATTCCATCAATTGAGTTTTAGTATGATTAAATTTTATTTTTATTTAGGAAGGCTATATTTCAGCCTTGCATGCTTTAGGGAAGAGTAGGAGTATTGTCCTAGGGGAGACATGATAGGAATGTCCCAATCCCACTCTTGTGCCCTACAAAAATTTCTAAGGGATTCATACCCTTCTTGATCTCTAGCTTTCCTTACTTCTTAATCAATTAGGTTGTTCCATTTATCTAAGCCATTTTATTTCTAAAAAATTTCCAGCAAGCTTCTTTGATCTTGGAGTGTCGAAAATGTTTGTGTGAGGATGTCTTCTTGACCGAAAATGGGGAGGAGTTGTGGAAGGTTTCCAAAAGAATTAATCTCCATGGTTGAACCTTCAAACTCAAACCTATGTGTGTTCATCTTCTTCATGTAGTAAACTAGAAATTTTTCCAGCTTGTTGATCAGTCCTGTAACACCCCACAACTACGTACCCTAAAAGGGCGGGGATGTCACCCTGTCCCGTAGGACAAGGGGTCTGTAGAACGAGGTATAAAATATAAAGGCAATCTCCAAAGGAATCAACTTAGATAAATAAAGAAATACTCCAATTACATCAGGCTCAACTTGGAGCAAAACGGAATAAAACAAAATATTGTTCAAAAGTATAAACGACAAAAGTCTCCAAGAACAGCATAGGAAAAAATAGCCAAAGCCTCTACTATCAAGCCCCGCTGCCTCAACACAATCTATCTCCTGAAAATATGATGTAAAACGGTGTGAGAATAAATCTCAATAAGTTTTGTGTGTGCACATGGTGTTTTGAATAGTACGTGTATGCAAAGTGTAAAACATTTGTAGAAATAATTTAGCAAGTCATAAATAATCTCTTTTCGCAAGAAGTGGGTTTTTTCCTCATTGCCACACTTTGTCCAAAATAAATCCCCCACTCGGATAAAAGTCATGTCACCACACGTTGGGCTCCATGAGAACAAAATGGCTAAGGCACCACACTTTGTGCACCTTGTCCGGACCAGATTACCACACGTTGGGCGTTCTGATCAAGGTGAGTGTACAGCCCACTGGGTGAGATACTCCTCCATCTCTACACCCAACAAAACCATCCGAGTGTCCATGCCGGGAATATAAATACCATACCAGGTACACATGCTAGCTTGGAATGGCCTAACCAACCAACATTGTTGCCTTTTCAAGCAGAGTTCATCTTCTGCAGGTGGCCTCCTGCCAGAAGACTTACGCTAGCCCTCCAAGACTAGTATTGTTAGCCTACCCTTATTGAGTACTCAACGAACATATCCGTCAATTCCTAATTCAAAATATTTCGAAACCTTAGCTTTGTAAAACATGGTTTTCTTTAAAAGAGATTTCTAAAATTTTAAGGAAACGAATAGTTTTCTTGCTAAAATCGTTAGTTTGACAAAACCGTTTAAAGAATAAATATCCACGTTTACAACCCAAGCAAACATAGTTTAACAATAGCTTTACAAAGCTTCACAACATGGACTTGCCATCACAACATTTAACAAAACAGTTTATAAAAGGACCTACCATCACAACGTTTAATAAAAGAGTTTATGCAAGGACTTACTTGATATGCCTCGGATAACGAGATAAATTCATAGTTGGCTTTCCTCAATTATCCTCCTGATCTAAACCATATAATATCATGATCAAGGTCTCAATTAATTCAAACATTCTCTAATCCCATTGATTTTCATAACAATTCGCAATCCCCTATTTAATTCCAAGTAAACTATTCAATCCCCAAAGATCATATACTATGACCACATGTTCATCTCGCTAATAAATACCATTAAACTTTACTTTCGGCATCAAGGGAGGGTATTCCCTTACCTTGCAACTACCGGGTAATGAGGTCTCGATGCTCCTATGGTGATCGTCCCGAGTTCGCTTAAGAAGAAGAGAAAAGCTACCTCCTTTGCTCCTCTTGACCAAAAATTAAGGAAGAAGAGGAAATCAGCCTCTATAGGGCATGATTTAAGGGTAGAAGAAAGAGAAAAGAATCATTAGAGAAAACGGCATCAAGGGATTGAGAGGATTTGTGTTTACTTTAAGGTGTGTTCGACTTTTGGCTTAGAATAGCTCTTGTGTTTTCGAAAATTCTGCAGAGAGATGTTGCTGAAATTTTCGTGTAGAATGGAGAGGGTAGATCGTTGCTATGATTTAGAGTTGGAGAAGATTGGTTTAGGGTTAGATGGTGATATTTAGATAGACTCCTAATGGCTTTAGGTTTCATGGACAGCAAAGGCGAAATTTCAGCTTGTTGCGTGTCTCCTTGCTGCCGATTTTAGGGGAGTTTAATGGAGGAAAAGATTTTGCAATTTTGCTCCTTTATGCTGACCGAAATATTGCTCAAGGGAAGGGCTGAATGTGTTCAGAATTTTGGGCCAAACAAGGAAGAGTTTGCGTGAGTTTTGATGATTGAAAAATCCTGTGCAAGTGCTGTGAAAATTCTGTGCAAGAGTAGCAAGGTTTGGACTGTTTTGGCTGTTGTAATTCTACCGAAATTTCTAGAGGAAAATTGAGGGTGTTGGGTGCTGAAAATAGCTTCATCAGCTGGGGTTTTTCAGTGGGTTATGTGTGCAGAATTTCGGTTGGAGTAGGAGTTCAAAGCTGGCCAAAATTCCTGCACAAAGCTGACCGAATTTTCTGTGTACAAGCTGGACGAATTTCAGTGTTTTTGTGTGAATAAAATTCTGGTTTTGTGTAGCTAAGGTACCCTAAATTGATGAGGAATATTTAGGTGTTTTGAGCTAGGATTTACAGAGTTGGATTGTTGCTAAGAAGCTGGAATTTTCAGACAGCTTATGTTGATACAAAGCTGCCAAATTTCAGCTAGGAAAAGGAAGAAAATCCTAGTTGAATTTGGATTAAAATAAAATCTGGTTTTTATCAAGGATTTGGATAGGATTTCCTCTACTACTAGAAGAGTTTGGATTGAGCTAAAAGTCCTCCAAGAAGTGGCGGCATTTGCTGGAATTTTTTTCCAGATTTTTAGCTAACATTCTAGGATTAAAATCAACAAGATTTCCTACTAGGAAAAGGATTCATTAATTCCACCTATCCATGGCAACATCTATCTAGCTAACGTCAAGCTAATATTTTAATTACTAGCTAGGGTTTTTCGAAAATCCTAAGGAACACAAGCTGAAAATTAAAGGTGAACTTTATTCACATCAAAGTCCTTGAATTTAGGAAATAAATATAGAGACTTATTTCCTTGGAGTAAAAATACAAAAATTTCTCTAGGATAGCTAGATTCTTTTTCAGCCAAGACAAGAAATGGTTTAAGGAAAGGAATTTCAAGAGGAGAAACTAACTTCACAAAAGGTAGGATTCGAACTCGGGTTACCAAAGGTAATTACCAACCTCCCCGCTATTCCAAAACAACTCCAATACTAATTTTTCTACAAGAAGTTCTTACCACCCTAATACTCATCATTCCAAATCTTCGACCAAACCTCCCTTATCCAAATCTTTAACAACACAACAATTTCACATCAATTAATTCAAATGCGAGAGCAACAGAAAAATTCACATGCATCCATGCAAATAAAATTATTCTAGCTACCACATAAAATGCAAGATGCTATGCAATGCATGACTTTTCCCCATAGTCAAAGGTGGTTTTGGGCGGGGTATTACAAGTCCAATAGTCGAAATTTTCAGCCATCATTCCCTCTCAAATGCTGCCAGAAAAATGACCATTTCATTTAGCTTGAGGACTGAAAATTCCAGCCAAAACCGGACTGCTAAAAAAAATTGTGCAGACCAGAAAATTTTCTAGATAGTTTTCGCAGCTTGGTGAGCCAAAAACCAAGCTGTTTCTTCCAGTTTTTCAACCAGCAATTCAACCTTGTTTTTCTTCCATAAAGAAGGCTATATACCAGCCTTAAAGGACCCTCCAATGGCCCTTCAAACCTTTTGCAAGCTAACTGAAAAATGGCAGCAAAATCTGCCTAGAAATTTCCAGCAAACTTGTGAAAAATCTGTTCAGAATTTTCAGCTTTGTTTTCTTCTTCACCCTTGTCCAAAACTTCCTCCATTTTTCTGTACAAACTCACCTTGAACAGCCATGAGCAGAGCTTCATCATTTTCTCCAGTGTTCTGCTCGAAAAATAATTCCATGGCTGCTCCTAAAATCTCTCCATCAATCACTCTAATCAAACCATGAAGTCCAGAATTTCAGCAAGATATTTAAGCAAACTACCATAGATTAACCCTCAAACAACCAGAAAATTCCTTCACCATTGTACACCATATTTCGGCCACCCTAAGACCTTCACCATCAAAGATCTACTTACCATATTTGCTACCACAAAATATTCTATAAATTATTCTCTTTGAATTTCAAACAACCAGCCTTCCTTTTCATCTCAAATCTGAAAATCCAATTACCAAAAACCATTCAAACAATTCGGCTACCCTTCTCCCACAGAATTTCGGCCAGCTTCAACCAATTTCTCTCCATTCTCTCCAAATCTTCAAGAACACCTACTACCATTCTCATGCCTAAGACTATCCAAAACCACTTCAATCTTCTCCAAAAACTCTAGATTATAACTACTCAACCTCGTGAACCCATTCCTACAATTTTTAACATCAAACTCAGAAATCAAAGTCTCACTTTTGGATAAAAAACCAGAATTTTCTTGAAGGCTCAAGAACACCTTCAAGGTAAGCATGAACAATAATCTTCATCTTCTTCCACCTTCGACCTTGATGAGTATATGCTAATGGCCATATTTTCTTCTTCTCTCTTGGACGGATGAAGTCTCCTAAGTGTAAAGCTTCTCTTGAAACGACTTCAAGGTAGTCATCATCCAAGTAAGCCTCTTCAACATTCTATTTAAATCTTAGATTCATGTCTCTAGAATGTTTTGGAAAAGAATGGATTATGGTTAAAGTTTGAGCATGTGTTTTGTGATGGAGTTGGGATTGAAGTATGAGAATGGATGTGTTTTGCGATGGAGTTGAGATTGAAGCATGAATGAATGTGTGTGTATGATGGAGTTGGGATTGATGCATGAGTTGATTGTCTTGGTTGAATGTATGGCGTCTTAGGGTTTGTTTCATGTCTTAATGTCGTGAGTAGTATGAATGATCAAGCTTGTTAGAGATTATGTCACCTTTGGTGAATAATGTTTATGTTCATGCATTCTTGTTAAGGCCATGAATATGATTATGTTAGTAGAGTTTGGATCATGTCTTGGTAGATTTAGATCTATGTTTTATTCATGATTTGGATGTTTTGTTGATTGGTGTAGAGTGTATGTTCATGTTTATGGTTAGCCATAGGAATTATGATCATGACCTTGTTATCCCTAAGCTAATTTTATTTCATCAACAAAATGATTAACACTATAATTTCTTCTAATAACTTCGAAAACCCTAGGAAAATGTGGATTTGGACTCTTATATAAAATAATGATATTTTACTCAAATAAATGATAGATTTTATTAAAGAAACAAAACATATAGATATTATATAAAATAATAATATCAAATAAAGCCTTTTATATAAATAATCATAATAGGTAAAATATTAATTTTGTAAGTCGTATATTCATAAATACTATTAAAATTTATTTATTATCTTTTAATCAAAACATATTATAATTTACTTACAACTAATTTTAGTTATCAATTATTTTCTAACAATTAATTATTAATAGATTATTATTTTAAATAATATCATCTAAGGCCTAGGACCCTTCACCAAATAAACCCTAATTTATTTGTAGCAAGTTTTAAACCTACAACTTATTATTATCTAATTCACAAATCCTAGTTATTTTAATATCAAGCTAGATTTATCTTACAAACCCTTTATTTATTATCTAGCCTTAAAGCTTGGAACATTAGGGTCATGATTGTAGTAAGTTGAGTTAGGATTATTTATGAAAGTGAATTTTGGCTTGAGTTTAATTATGGCTTGTATTTCCCCCAGGAGGGGTTAGATCAGCTATTGGAGATCTTTATTTTGAGCAACGATCAGGTAAACTTCTGCATAAAACTTGTTTGTGATAAAAGGTTTCTATGGCAAGCTAAACCTGAAGTATGTGAACATTGATTGGTAAAGGCAATTAAGGATAGTTTCCTTTCTTGTTTCAATCAAACCAATTATTTGAAAATCAACAAGTAGTTTTACTCAAACACCAAACTATTTCTCAAACTAATTTTTGACAAGGACTTTAGAAACTCTTGATTGCCATTTTCAAGTAAAGCTATGTTTCACCAGTTTTCTCCCAAGTAGGACAATCATCATTGAGTACTCAATAAAGGTAGGCTAGTAGTACTAGTTTTGAAGAGCAAGAGTGAGTCTTCTGGCAGGAGGCCATCTCTAAAAGATAAACTCAACTTAGAGAAACGTCAGTACTACTTAGTCATGCCGGTCCGAGCTAGTAGGTTTCAGTCATGTGAACTGTATGTTTCCGGAATGGACAATCAATTTTGTTTGGGTGTAAAGAAGGAGGAGAATCTTACCCGGTAGGCCGATCACTTACCTTTTTTGTCAGTCTGCACAAAAATGTGGCATTCTGACCGTTGTTTCGTTATGGGGTAACCCATGGCCGCCTTTTTGAGTGGTTGATTTTATTGTACCTGTATGGTTGGAAAAGCAAAAACGCCACCTTACTTTTGAACATTGTTTATTACTTGCCAGTATTTTTCTTATGAAGCTCTTACACTTTGCATTCACGAACTGTTTTTCTGAACATTTAAAGCACACACGAACTTATTGAGATTTTTATCTTATCACCCTTTTTACCATTATTTCAAGTCGATCCTGTTGTGGGGATAAGTAGCTAGTTGTTGCCTGCTCGGAGGATATTCTGTTATTTATTTTTATGTAATGCTTTGGGAGTTGAGAGTGAACAATTGTTATTTTTGGATTTGTCTTAAATTTTTGGATTGTAATAAGTTTTAATTTTTGAAGTGTTGTTATATTTTGATTGTGTGACCTCGTTACAAAGACCCTTTGTCCTTTGGACGGGGCGACATCCCCGGCCCTGTTGGGCCTAGGTAATGGGGTGTTACATTGAAAGTACTATTTTCTAGGTGAGAAACTTCAAATGTACCAAAAGGACAAACTTTAGTTACCACTTATAGCCCCCACCATCATGATTTCAACTTACCAGGAAAGAGTCGCAAGTGAGAATTAAACAACACCACTTGGTCACCCTCTTTAAACTCCCAAGATTAAGTAATATGTTTGTTATGCCACCGTTTTACCTTTTCTTTATAGATGACGGAATTATCATAAGCAGTCATGCGTAATTCATCCAAGGCATTTAAGTGAAGTAATCTAGATTGTCCAGCAAGCTCAAGATCAAAGTTAACAAGTTTGATAGCCCAATAAGTTTTGTGTTCAATTTCTATCGGTAAATGACAAGATTTACCGTACACCAATTGATAAGGGGTAGTACCAAGAAGAGTTTTGAAAGCAGTCCTATAAGACCATAGAGTATCATTTAGCTTCAAACTCCAATCCTTTCTTATATTATTAACCACTTTTTTTGAGATTCTTTTTAATTCTCTATTAACCACCTCAACTTGGCCACTTGTTTGGGAATAATAGGGGGTGGCAAATTTATGAGTAACCCTTAAATATTTGAGAACTTTATCCAATTAAGTATTGCAAAAGTGGGTTCTCCAATCACTAATGAGTACCTTAGGCACTCCAAACTGGATGGATTTTTTTTTTTATAGAAATTTTACTAAAACTCTCACATCATTAGTATGCAAGGCTTGCACCTCAACCCAAGATGTATTTCTTACCTAAAGAACTAGGAAAAGAGCCCATGAAATCAATTCCCCAACAGTAAAAAATTTTACAAGCTTGAAAAATTTGTAATGGCATATCATTAGATTTAGAAATGTTACCTATATGTTGACACCTATCATAATTTTGAACAAACCTGTAAGAGTTCTTGAAGAGTGCGAGCTAATAAAAACCAGACTTAAGCACCTTTCTTACAGTGTTGTTAGTTTGGTAGTGGCCTCTAGTGGGTCATCCATGACAATGTTTTAAGATATTGGTACGTTCCAGGGCATCCACACAACTTCAAATGATTTAATCTACACAATAGCAAAATAAGTATAGATCTTCCCAAAAGTAATGCTTTACTTCAGAGAGGAATTTCTTCTTTTGTTGTGTATTGAAGTTTTCCAAAATAATTCCTACAGCCAAGTAATTAGCAAAATCTACATACCAAAGTGTTTAAAAAAATCTCACCATTAATAAGTAGAAGATGTTCATCCGGGAAGAGGTCATTGATGTCTTCTTCGGCTAATAGCTCAAGGTTGGGATTTTCCAATCTAGATAAGTGATTTGCAGCCAAATTTTCCTCTCCTTTTACATCATTAATCTCCAAGTTAAATTTCTGCAACAACAAAACCCATCTTATTAATGTTGGTTTGGAATCATGCTTGGTTAGTAGGTACTTAAGGGCAGAATGGTCCGTATACACAATGACTTTAGACAAAACAAGATAAGAATGGAATTTATCAAAAGCAAACATATTGCAAGAAACTTTTTCTTCGTTGTAGTGTAGTTCTCTTGTGCCGCCATAAGAGTTTTACTTGCATAGTAGATTAATTGAAATTACTTATTCTTCCTTTGTCAAAGCACCACGCCTACTGTATAATCATTTGCATCACACATTAATTTAAAAAGAAGAGACCAATCCGGTTCAATTAAAATAGGAGAATTGATCAATTTCGTTTTAAGCACATTGAAAGCATTAAGACATTTTTCATCAAAATAAAAAATAGCATCTTTTTTAAGCAAAGAAGTAAGGAGTTTAGAAATTTTTGAGAAATCCAAGATAAACCTCCCATAAAAACCTGCATGCCTAAGAAAGCCTCCAACCACCTTCATGGAAATTGGAGGACGGAGTTTCTCAATTGCCTCAAATTTGTCCGTATCAACCTTAATACCTTTCTTTGAAATCTTGTATTCCAATACTATACCTTCTTGTACCATGAAATGGCAATTTTTTCAATTAAGCATGAGGTTGGTCTCTTTACAGCTTTGAAGCATTTTTTCCAAATTAGCCAAACACAAGTCAAAAGAATTATCCATAAATACCTCCATAATTTCTCCCACAAGCCCTTAAAAAATAGCCATCATACATTTTTGGAACGTTCCAGGACCATTGCAAAGACCAAAAGGCACACATCAATATGCAAAAGTACCAAAAAGGCATGTAAAGATGGTCTTCTTTTGATCCTCTGGTGCAATTTGAATTTGAAAGTATCCAAAAAACTCGTCTAAAAAATAGTAAAACCCATTTGCGGCTAACCTTTCTAATATTTGGTCAATGAAAGGGAGAGGAAAATGGTCCTTTCTAGTTGCCTCATTCAATTTTCTATAATCAATGCAAACCCTCCAATCAGTAACCAATCTCATTGGAATTAACTCTCTTTTTTTTTTTTTTTTTCATTTGGGCTCATAGTCATTCCTCCCTTTTTTGGTACCACTTGTGTTGGACTAGCCCAAATCCTCTCAGAAATATGGCAAATGATGTCGGAATCTAAGAGTTTAATCACCTCACCTTTTACCACACATTTATGTTTGGGTTCAACCTACGTTGGAGTTGTACTACAGGTTTGGCTCCTTCTTCCAATGAAATTTTGTGATTGCAAAAATGAAGGGCTAATTCCCCTAATATCTGTGCTTTTCCATTTAATGACTCCCTTATATTTTACCAATAGACTTACCAATTTGGTCTTTTGATCATGAGTAAGGTCTTTTGTGATGATCACGGGTATTTTTTCTTCTTTCACCCAAAATGTATATTCTAAGTTCTCAGGAAGATCTTTCAAGTCTAATTCCGGTGGTTCCTCAATGGATGATTTCATCTTTCCCAAACTGCTTTTCTCAATTTTCTCAAATTTTCCCAACTTAGGGCCCTCATTTGAATCCTCCAAATATGTAGTAGATTATTCCATATAGCATTGGACAAATGATTCCTACACAAAGTCAAATATAGGTTCATCAAAAATATCAATCCTTAAATAAGATTCATCATATGAAATAGGATGTTGCATCCTTTTATGGGTTTTAATAGTGACTTCCTCATCCCCAACCCTAAGTGTTAATTTTCTACATGAACGTCAATTAATGCTTTGGTAGTTGCTGAAAAAGGTCAACCTAGGATTAAAGGAACTTTAGAATCTTCATCCATATTAAGAATAAAAAAATCTATAGGAAATATAAATCTATCCATCTTAACTAATACATCTTCCACTATACCCTTAGGATATTTGATGGATCTATCCACAGTTAAATACTCATCCTAGTAGGCTTGGGTTCACCTAGGCCTAGCTTTTTGAAGGCTTTATATGGCAAACGATTAATACTAGCACCTAATTTCGCTAATGTATTACAAAATATAAGAGTCCCAACAAGACAAGGAATAGATAAACTCTTTAGATCATTTTGTTTTCGTGGCAAAGTCCTTTGATCTTGCAGGATAGTTGAGCACTCTGCATTTAAAACCACAGTGCAAAATTCCTCCAACATTTTTTTTTGTTAACAAGCATGCTTTTGATAAATTTTGCATATTTGGGCATGTGTGTCAAGGCCTCACTAAGTGGAATAATTATGTGCAGTTATTTGAAGATTTCTAAAAACTTGTCAAATTGTGCATCATTTCTTGCATTGTGTATGCAAGCGGGGTAAGTTACTGGTGGTTGAAAATTTAATTTTTTAGTTTGCTTTTCAAAAGGTTCAACAAGAGGGGTTGGATCTGGCCCATCTGCTTTAAATTGTACTAGTTCCGAGCAAGGATCGAGTAGCTCCTTACTACTTCTTAATGTAATGGCAGTTGAATCATATTATTCTTCTACCCCAAAGGGTAATTTTATCACTAAATCTGTTAAAAACTAGATTCGCCTTTCCATATTTCTAATCATGTCCTCAAATTTTTCCAATGTGTCATATAGAAACGTTTAGTAACATAGGTGGCAAATTTTTCTAACACCCGTTCTAAGGCAATAGAGTTGGATGGTTGAGATGTCATCTCATGAGACATATTAGGATATTGTCCCATGCTCCAATTGGCCATATTACTTATAAAATAACTTGTTAGTATTATATATGCACATTACAATATGAAATCAAGTTAGTTAGTTAGTTAAGGTACATATTAACAAATTACGTTAGAAGCAATTATAACATATAAAGACATTACAAATACAAGTATACAAGAAAACAAAATATGGCACCAATTCATACAAGGAACATATATACATATCTACATATTAATATATTAACATATAAACAAGGTTAAATTAACAAAATCCAAGCTTTCATGATATTGTTCCCCGACAACGGCACTAAAAACTTGATGCGCAAATTTTGGGTGCATAAAAATCATTACATTTGATTCCATCACTTGTCAAGTTTTAATTAAAACGTCAATCCCAAAATCCACACATGAGCAAGTACACTCATCGCAAGCATATTATCGAGAATTAATGAGTATCGATCATCAAAGGAACCACACTAGTCAATTTTTTTTTCATTGTTTAACCGACCCAATAAATTGATAAGATAATAATATATATATATATATATATATATATATATATATATACAATTCAAGGATGTAAAAATCTACAATTTAGACAAAAGCTTTTGGAAACATGATAATGAATCACTTAGCCCATATCGCAATCAACTATTATCATGGTTTCATGAACGATTCTAAATAGACCTGCTTCATTTGCAATACATGGAATCACTATCTTTTAGTTAAATTAGTGAACATACTCTGTCTCGATTAACTCATCCAAAAGATGCATTAAAACTAATTCTCTTATAAACCCCTATATTCTAGGTGATTTAAAACATGAAATTAGTCAATAAATTCATATTCTAGCAATCTTGATCACCAATGCTCTAGACAATTAACCTCTATTTCAAGCAAGTTAAAAGATAACAAATATGAAATTAATTAATTGATGTCATTGCCAACCTCTTTTTCAATCAAGTTAATAACAAAATTTAATCAACTAAATCTGGAAAAGAAACAAGTAATCAGATACCAAGAACAATCATCAATTTGTCAAAAGGCTTAATTAACTCAATAAATCATGAATCCCTAAAACAATGTCAAATTACAATGAAAATATTAAATGCATAATTGTTTAATAAGAAGAAAACAAAGATAAAAGAAAGAACTCATAGACAAGCCTCTTTCTTCTTCCTTGAAGACTCTCTTCAATAACCCATCTTCATTTGTTGAATTCTCCTTCAATGAATGATTGGAATTTTAGCTCTTGGATTCATACTCTAATTCCTTGTGTTTTCTCTTACTATTATAGGCCTCTTAGAAGCTAAATTCATAGTTTGGAAAGTCTTGGCCGAGTAGGATTCCGAAAATACCAAAATCATTTAAAAATTCTTAAATTTGGGCATTGGATTTTGGCATTCTAGAACAAGCCTATATCCGAGTCCAATCGACCCACCTGGCGCTAGGTATATTCTATTTTTCCCCTGAGTTTTGCTCTGTTTTCTTTGCTTGACCAGAATGGACCCAGCACCTGGTCCCTTAGTTGGGCCTGGTGCTAAGTGCATTTTGGAATTTCTCCAATTTTACTCGAAATTTACTCAAATTTGTACAAATTTTCCAAAAATAGTTTTTACGAGCAAAATGTCAAATATAAAGGAATATGCCTAATTATTACAACAAATGTATCTCAAAACAACCTCAAATAATTAAAAAAATAATGGTGATTTTAGCCCCTATCACTATGGGTCCCTTATATTCAACCTCTTGCTACTGCCTATAACCTTCTCCCTCATTCGGGGTAGACATTTGGTTGGCCTCATTTTCAGGAGCCATTGAGTCTACCTCTAGGACTCGTCTGCTACTGATGGCTTCTCATCGCTTTAGGGCTATTCTACTAACATAATATTAATATGAATAAGTATGCACCAAGGTATCAATTTTTACACTATCAAGCTAAGCAAATCTCGTAATAGTATTTCATGCAAAATTTACACTATTCTAAACTTATGAGGTTTATCAAATATTAAAGAGATAAAGAAAGTGCTTGAAAAAATAGATATATAATAGATAAATAACTTATGCATAAAAAGAAAAGATGCTTTTAGAAAAGAAAAGGATATCCCATGGAAATCCTTGTTCCAAATGACAATGTCTTTGAATAGATAACAAATTATAGAATGATTAACTAAATTTATTATATCACTAAGACAACAACAAGTCTTAATTGTTCCAAAGCTATAGGCTTTTACTCTTCATAAGAATCCTCAAAATCGGGCTCATACAACCACCACCATTGTTTTTAGTAAAGTTTATCCTTGTCCCACCAAGTCATAGGCAAATTTCTAGGTCTCCTTGAATCCTCCCTAACCTCATAATGCCCTTGTTGGGATATCTCTAAGTGGATTAGTAGGGATTCATACTCTCTTTCCTTTAGGTCATCATTATCTGTAGTTAGGTTAATCTATTGGACTGGTGGGTTTGGGGCAGGTTCTATAATTTCTACTTCATCTTTGTTTGATCCTAAATCAATGAAAGATACAAGTAGGGCTGGAAGTAGTTCTACTATTTAAGCCTTGTCATCACTTTTTCATCCATAGGATGCTTAGGCTCGAGTTCTAAGTCAAAAGAAGAAAAATCAACTGGTTGAATTGGGATTGGTGGGTGCCAATCCCTATTTATACGTGCAATTTGGTACATTCGAACCATCCTACAAACACGGACAACTTAGGTTAGTCTATGATTATAATTCTTAAATAAATAAATTTAAATAATTATATATGTTGCAAAAATCAAGACTTTAATACCACTTATAACATCCTACTACCTACGTACCCTAAAAAGGTGAGGATATCACCTGGTCCTTAGGATCATGGGTCTTTATAACTAAGTAAAAATAAAATTAGAAAGAAATAAACTACAATCAAACTTATTACAAATAATAAAACACTTATGCAAGTCTCAAATAATGAAACTAAATAAAGACTTTAAATGAAATACATCATTATAAAGAAATAATGTCTTGAATCTCTTGGCAAGCTCAACTTTGTCAAAGTAGGATCTTCCTGAAAATATGGCATAAAGGATGTGAGAATTATTTCCTAGTAAGCCCTGGGTGTGCTCCTGTTCATATGAAGTTTTGTGAAATCTAGCTTGAAATGTTTAAAAAGTGGTATTTGCAGGTCATCTCAATATATGTTTCACATATATACTGGTAGTTGGAAAATTTTAATCATAAAACACTATATATGCTTAGAAAATAAACCATTCTAAAAAATGGGACTATGAAACCTTACATCATAGTCTACGTCCGTAAAACCATATATTATGACCAAGTACTGTGAAACCGTTCATCATTGTATAGTGGATGATCGGCCTACTGAATGAGATACTCTTCCATCTCTCACCCAACTTACCGATTGACTATCTTTAAGAGTCTACTTGGACTGAGTTGCTAGCTCAGACTGGCCTGACTAACTTATATTGATGCTTTGTCTAGAAAGAGTTTATCTTTCAAATGTGGGCTTCTACCCAAGGACTTGCCTAACTTTCTAAGACTAGTACTGGTAGCCTCCCCTTATTGAGTACTCTATTTCATTGTTCCATTCAAGGGAAATTCACAAATAGTAATTTTATGTTTTAAAGATGTAATCATTGTTAAGTTAGCTTTAGTTTAAGCCTTTTATTCAAGAAAATTATCATTTTATTTGAAAGACTTTTGTTAAAATTATTTCTTTTGAAGAGAGGAAAGAAAATAACCATATTTGCATCTCAAGTACATAACCTCTTTGGCATAATAAAGATAATATTTTGACTTACAATAAAGCATTTATGCTATAAGTAACTTTATGCAAGGATTTACTTGATTCATTCTTCATACAAGTACTAGTCTTCTAGCTTACCTTATTCAAAAGAGCCCGGCTCTATTTGTAGGAAAAAACAAAGTTTAGTTATATTTCCATCCAACAACACTGCTAAATTTATATTTGGGCAAAAAAATACCACAACCATATAATTCTCAATTATCTCAATCATCCCTTATCAAGAACCCAAAATAATATGTCGACATATAGATTATCCTCCCTCAATAATAGCACTAAATCATATATAATTACAATCTTTCAATACATGAAATCATAACTCACTTGTCATAAAGATCATAATGCATGTACTATATCATAAAGTCATGCATCAATCTAAATTCAAATTTCAGGAGACCATATAATACCAAATAGATAACTCCTTAGTATATCATATTGCTATAAATTATCCTTTAAACCATATATAATGATTTTATACTCTTAATGAAATCTAAGAAAATCTCCATCCCTAGTTATATTCATACTTGTCACACAACATAACATATCACCGCATTGTCATATAAATTGATTCAACATAACTTATACATCATGGTAAACTACTCCTCCTGCACATGTTATATATATATCACATATCTTCAACAATTGATATAGATTAGGTACTTCAGGTCCTTGATCTAGCTCTAGTCGGATCTCCTCCAAATCTATTCCACAAGTTAACCAAATAGCCATCATGCTTCTCCCACTTCGAATGAATAGCCTCTATTATTTGCTGGTTCTGCTACTGAGCTAAAATGATTTGTGAGTGCATTAAATCATGATCCATTTGAGTGTCCTTCAATTTACTTTGAGCTACTCTATGCTAGTCCACATCAACTCTCAATTGCTCTATGTAAGTATATATCTTAGAATAACAATCCTCATTAGTAGTAGAGCGTCTAGCATTTACTCTCAATCTCAAAGGTGGAATCTCATCATTCTTATGAGGTAGTTGTTAAATTCTAGGATATGCTACTTCCCATGGTTTCATCCATCGTTTGTCATTATCATTATACTTATATCCATAGTTACTGAGAGGTTGTTCAATAACCCCATCTAAAAATGCATTTATTTCTACTCTTTCCCCCTTTGCACTCACCCCAAAAGCTTACAAAACCTATATAATGACTAAGGGAAGCACAAAAGCTTTGGAGAAGTGGCTAGAAGCTGTAACATCCCTGCCTTATGGACTTCGTATTATGACTACTTTTGATAGAGTGATTATTTATATGTACTACCAGAACAATAATTGCTTTATTTTATATGATGAGCTTTTTGGTGTAATAATATTTCCCATAGATATTTTTAGAATTTTTGGTCTCAAATTAAGAAATACTAGGAAAGAATTTTGAAATTCTAAGAGACACCATAATAGTCAGTATGATGCATAGATTACGTTGGTGGGATAAAAATTTTCTGCGAATGAGATAAATAGTAACTTGAGTACTACTTTTTTGTTGAAAAAAAAAAAAAGGAGTAACGAGTAAAAAGGAATTGTAACACCCCTACTAAAGGCAACAGTGGAAGAATATCAACAGTAGGTGTCACCCCATCCAGTTTCCCGGACAAGGGGTCTTTATAATGGAATCAATAGAGTAAATACATATATAAGGTCCATACTCAACAATATCCCACACTGATGGCCACATATATACATATATCAGAGAATTTCATACATACTATCTCTATCTATAACAGAATATAGTACATGATCAAAAGAAAAGCTCTCTAGACCCAAACTACCAACTCTGTGGTATCGTCCTTCTATTTGTAGGTCCGCTCAGCTCTGGATCCTACAAAAGGTAAGTTAAAAGACACATGTGAGTGACGAATCACCCAGTGA
Source organism: Voacanga thouarsii (assembly GCA_026120185.1). Lineage (NCBI taxonomy): Eukaryota > Viridiplantae > Streptophyta > Magnoliopsida > Gentianales > Apocynaceae > Voacanga > Voacanga thouarsii. The sequence goes on from JANUWF010000328.1 coordinate 2,180,058, forward strand.
GTCCCGTGTGTGCTAGTGCTTTATGAAAGAATATGGTACCTAAAACTTTTGTGGAATAGCATTTTATTTGTTCACTGGAACTAATTCCAAAACTCTCTAAAGAAGAGTTTATCTAGAACTCAATCATTTTTGGAAAACTTTATTTCACTTTCAAAACATTACTCCCAAATTTCCAAACCACAGGCGCTTCCCCAATAGAAGGCCATCCTGTATGCAAAGCTCACAGAGCTTCACCTTTGGCATTACGATCTTATTGTGCTAGAGACTTCACCTTAGAGCACACAACTGTGCATTGCCGGATAAGTACACCAACTTGCACATAACATTGTATTGAGACTGCAGCCTCTAGTACTCGATCCGTGTGTCGCCAGATAAGCACACCAACTTGCACGTGTCATTGTACTGAGACCGCAGCATCCAGTACTCGATCTGTATGTCACTGAAAAATCTTTTACTTACTACTATAAGTTAGGGGTCTCAATCCTGACGTCAGTCACCATCAAGGCAGCAAGGGGTTAGAACAATGCTAGGTGTCTAGCCCAACCCATGAAGAACCCAAATCATAAAGTGCAGACAAGGCATGGCAATTGCCAGGCTCTAGACAACTAGCCAAGATGACTCATCTCAATGTCCTGTCACCCTGTTTGAAGTAAGACAATCCTCAGAACTGATCAGGTTACTTGGGTTCGTCTATCTCTAACATGAGCTAGTACAAAAATTAATATCCTTGCTGAGTACTTAACGTCACCACTATCAATCCTTTCTGATTAATCAGGCCAGAGTGTTATCTGATCCTGCAGGATTTTCAAATCAAAATAGTTTTGGGGCAAAACAACATTTTTCAGAATTTATTCCGAATGGCTCACAAGTCAGATCATTATTCACATAGGCTTCGCAAAACCAATCAATTTATTCCACGGCACATCAGGCCAATAAAATAATTTCAAGGATCAAAAAGGTATTTTTCAAAAGTCAATCTCATCACGAGAGATCATTTTTCAAAATCATGTTGAAACTGGGTGATCATTTTCAAAACAGCCCTAGTATTCGGATTGTTTTTCCCATACTCGATCACAAAAGTTATTTTCCAAGGGCATTCGGGTCATTTTACCCATGCCTGATTCCAAAAGACTTTCCAAGGGTGTTCGAGTCATTTTACCCTTACCCGATTTGAAAAATACTCACAAGAGTTCCAATAAGGATACTTCAGTCATTTACCGAATACCCAAGTTCTAAAGGTTTTTATAAAACATTCCAATAAGGACATTTGCATCATTTTCCAAATACCCGATTCCAAAATGAACTCATTTTAAAAATCCAGAATTCTAATCCCAAAAGGGGATTAAATTCAAAGTTTCTAAACACATTTCCATAAAATGTTCAATAAGGGCATTCCAGTCAATTTATAAATAACCGATTCCAAAAATCATCATTTTTAAAAAATCCCAAGTATTTAATCCAAAACGACTAAATTTACAAAATTTACACTTTAATTATCCATTAAGGTTTCCAAGCCAATTATGACGTTCATTCAAGCCCAAAATGATATAAAACAAATCTTGCTTAGATAAACCTTAAGCATATTTAGGGATTTCCAAAATGTTATAAAACATAGCATTTCATGAAAAAGTAAAGCACACTAGCTTTCAAAAGGTTTTAAAAATCAAAGGGACTCACCTAATGTCCTAAGTAACCCTTTCAGTTCACGGCCGTTTAATCACCGTCTCTATCATTTTCTACATTTCATTGGCCGTTTAACGCTAGACCTATACCAAACATCATTTTCGGGTCAATTCCTATTCTGCCGAAAAATAGCCGACGATTGGCCAACGTTCAGCCGACAGTTAAAGAAAACATTCAACCTTTGTTCATTTCATTTTCTCATTATTTGTTCAATTCTTTCATTTTTCTTTTTCCACATCCTTTCTCCCTTCATAAATAAGGGATTCACTTCATATTTTCCCAATTATTTCATCCAAAATCACACAATTAATCATCCTTAAATTCGTCCATGTTCCAAGAAAAATTCTGAAATTTTTGCTACTTTGACATATGATTTTGTTTCAACATAACATTCAATCCACAACTCCATTTTGGCTCTATGATATACCAAAACAACCGTAAGATTCTTAACCTTAATTTTGTATAAGCTCTTTACCATAATTTGGGTTTCTGAGGCACAATACTGGGCAAAAATAGCCCCAGTATTTTTACCTCACTTTTACTATTCATACTTTCCTTTGTCCTCCTTTAATCTTTAAAACCTCAGAACCATTAATTCATTCAATTCTCCTTCAAGTCATCTTTAATTCTGAATTTCTAGATTTCTAATAGCTCACAAAAGCTACACTTATTCAACATGAATTCACCTTTTCTAATCAAAAGCTAATATTATCTATTTTTCCAACCAAGTAAATTCCATTTTTACTCTACTTTGAACATCACCTCTTCAACTGAACATAAGCCTTCACACTACCATAATTATTCAGTTCTTCCTCATACAAAACATCATTTAAAGGCCCTTAGGAAGCCGGCACATTTACAAGCATATATAGAGTTCATATACAAAAGCTCACAAACCTTATCTTTGATCCGAAATCAATACATGAAAGTCATGTTTTTATGTTAAAATTCACATCAAAATGATCACTGTAACAAATTCTACAGCTTTAATTCTTGAAGCATAGCATTTTTCCTTGTATGTGGGATCTATTGGCTTTATTTTGCTCCAAGAACACATACTTCTTTCTTTCTTTCTCCTTTTCCTTTTTCTCCCTATTTTTCTCTAGCTTTTCTTTCCTTTTTTTTCTTCTCTCTCTTCCTTTTGTTCTTCACTTGGACAAAATTTTGGTTGTTTTACAGCCCTTCCACCGCCATTCTAGTGCCCAAAATCAACTAACATTAATTACATTGTGGGCTATCCATTTTAAAGCTAAATTCCAATTGGTGGATTTAATTTAAATGGATAATTCTTAAGCTTATTCAAAAAGCTTTTGCAATTTAATAATCTCACAAATATTTCACTCCCCCAATGGTATTTTAACACTTGTTTTCATCCACCATTCACACAATGCCACACGTCCATTTTTAACCGTGATTTCCGGTTTTCTTTAGAAATGACCAAAATCGGGTCCGTAACGGAAAAATATTCATACCATGTCTAGAGGACGGGGTCATTCCTCTAAAAGGGCGAGAGTTTCTTCTTCCTTTTCCCCTTCATCCATTGATCCCTTGTTCCTTAGACCACCTAAGTTTATTGATCCATCTTGTGAGGAATGGTACAATAGGAGGGCATCCAATAAAATCATTGTCGAACGTATTTTTGCACCTACCCTAGACCGTGCCCTTAAGTTTGGAATGATGTTTAGGAGGCTAGGATGGGGTTCAATAGTACAACTGAAAGGAAAGTATTGTCCAATACTCATTAAGGAATTCTATGCTAATATAATTGACAATGGCAATAAACATCTTCCCTATATTGAAATGAGAGTGAAAGGAATCCCCATTCTCATAACCCAAAATCATTTAGCTACCCTTTTCTAGGTGTTTGATGATGATTTATGGCAAGGGATATACATGAGCAATCAAAAGATTCTTTCCGACCTGAATTGGGATGCCCGAGGGACTAGAGCCACTCTAGGGTTGTATAAGCATAATGCCTTTCAAGCTAACAGTTTCTATTCGAACAATGATCTTGCTACCAACTTTAGAGCTCTAGTCTATATGTTTGGGTTCAACGTTATACCCCGTGCTAGTAGGTTTAATGAAACTCGACTTATTGACACCTACATTTTTCATGGGATGATGAACACTCTGCCTTTCCCACTTGCACCCCTGATTATTCAAGCCATTAGGGAAGTGGTTCATCACCGTCTAGCTACAAAGGCCTTTGTCTTCCCTTTAGTTATAATGAAAATTCTGAAAGACTTTGGTGTTAGTCTTGAGAGAGAACTGATGGAGGCTACCACTGAGCACGATATGGTGACAGAACAAACATTGACAAGTTGTGGGTACAACTACAACCCGGAATTGAATAAATGGCTAACCCCACATGAGGTCAGACATCCCGATAGGTTAGGCCACCCATCGAGGAGGAGAAGCACCCCCTACCGCTGTCGGCACGTGAACGAGCTAGCAGTTCTTAGTCCCAACTCCGGACTGACTTTGAGACTACTGTGCTGGGATGATTAGACCAGCAAACGAAGTTGCTCCTACGCTTGTAGGGATCTATGGATGACATGGTGAGATGGCAAGCTACTACGGAGCAGCAATTGGCAGAATTGTGGCAGCAATCTTCCGGGCAACATGGTCGTGAGGGAACTTCTACACTAGCTGATGATGATGAGGACGATGATGAGGAGGACTGATTGTGCCATATTTTCTCTCCTTGTTCACTCTTATTTTTATTTTCTCTTTTAATGTCTTTTCTAGTTAGTTTTTTATTTCTTTCCTTTATTATACTATTTTCTTTCTTTTGATTTTGGTATATTTCTCTTTTCTAGTTTTTATGCTTTGGTCTGCTCTTTTGTATTTTTCTTTTTAGGTATTTTGCCAATGCCTTATTCTTCAAGCATTCGGAGCTTGTACAGCACATTACATCATCTATGGAAGTATTGACTTTCTTATCTCTTCTCCTGTATATTTTTTGTCCCATGGCATTGTTTAATTCTTGTTCTTTTTATTTGGCCATTGAGGAGAATGTCCAATTTAAGTGTGGGGGAGTGATTCGATTGAAAATTCTTCTATGCATATACCTTATCCTTCATGTGAGCAAAATTCTCAAAAATTTTCTGACTTTCTTTGAGATTTCAATCTATATTTTTAATGCATGACTTTATGATAGATTATAGAGCATATGTTCTAGATCATTTATAGCTTATGCATGACTTTTTGCACTCACTTGGACGAAGTAGTTCTTGATCAAATACTTTACATTGTTCTTAAACCTAGTTTTCTACTAAAATTCATGGAGCATTCTAGAACTTACTTAAATACCCCTCGAGATGAAATAAGAAAGACAGTAATGATTTAACTTAGGGATGACAGCAATAGGCCTTCTTTGGATAGTTTGAGCTTTTCAAGCCTACCTATTTTCATATGATCCATAGTGTCTATTTTGAGCCTAAATTGTTGATTTATTTCTTTAAAACCTGTCACAATACTGTCCATTATTTGTTTTTGAGAGTTTGAATAATTTTTCATATCTTTATACTCTTGATGGATGAAAATACATGAAGGAGAATGTGAGGGAGAGTACTTGGAGAAAAATCATGACTCGTTATTTGCAGTCATGTATCAAGAGTTAAGTTGAGCTAGAAAGTGAAAAGAAAGCAAGGAAAGAAAAGAAAGAGAAAGAGAGATTAAACAAAAGAAAAGAAAAAGCTTGTAGAAAAGATGGAAAGGAAGAAACTGAGAAAGAAAAGAAAGGCAGCAGTGAATAACAAAAGAAGAGAGGGAGAAAAAAAAAAGAGAAAGAAAAGAAAAATTGTTGAGAAAAAAAGAAGAAAAGAAAGATCACAAAAGAAATGGTGATTGAGCTATAAAAGTGGAGTTCATATCAAGTCCTTGACACCATTGCTGAAAATTTGAGTGATCTTGTGAAAAAAATAGAGAAGAGTTGATGAAAAGCGACAAGAAAAAGAGAAAAATGCAGGATTTGGTTGAGTTGCACTGGAATTGCTAAATAAGGTTATGATTGTGATTGATTTTTGGGAATAAGAGAGCAAGAAGAATTGAAAATTATTGATACATTTTATTTATCCTTTTCTTGCGAACTCTCAGCTTCTTTGACATTTGAATCTCCTATATCTTTCGGTTGATAAACTACATTACAAGGCTTTAGCCTTACATTACAAGCTTAAAATTCCTACTTGATCTAAGTAGACTAATGATATGTCTCAGATTAGTGGAGAGAGTGTATGAAAAGTAAGCTTATGGAATGCATAATCTTTTTGAATTAAATTCTTTCCAGTGGTTTGAGAATATTGTTAAGTATTGGGATGGTTCTACTAAGTCATTATTCACTTACACAAGTCTTGCATTTGTTATGAAAGATGTTGTAGCAGGTGTTTTATGTTTTGAATGAAGAAAGCATTGAAGATATTGTTTTGAAATTAGTTGAGTGATTGTTAAACCTTTTGTTTTCCTACATGTCTTTAATACTTTGCTTGAGGACAAGTAAATAACTAAGTATGAGGGAATGTGATAGGGGCTAAATTAGGCATATTTTTCCTAGTTATTTGAGACTCTTGTGTGATACATTGTGTGATACATTCTATTCAATGACTAGTCATATTTCGTCACATTTGAGATTTTACCCTTGTAAAGGTATTTTGTTCATTATTTCAGATTTTAGGGTAAAACGAAGCAAAAATATCGCAAAACAGAATAGAGGCGGTACCGGCCATGTGCTGATGACACGAACTTTGAAGCGATGAAAAATTGTTGGAACGAGACCGGAATAGAATGGAACCGGCGCCGACTGCACTTTGGACAACATGGTGCTAAAATTAAGAAAAAATCGGTGAACGATTGAAGAAACAGAACACAACTGGTGCCGGCTCCAGTAGCCAAGGCGGCGCCAGCTGTGCTTTGAAGTTAAGGCGGTGCTTTGATTTTTCTATGCGGTTTTTGGTAATTTGTGGAGTTTTGTTATCTTCCTACTTCTACTCAACCAAAAATCCTACACCAATGAGTTTAGGCACTTCCTAAGCCTATAAATAGATGAAAAACACAAGGGAAAAGAGGAGAATTTATTAACCATCATAGAAAATCACTCAAATCAAGGAGGAATTCTTCAATTCAATGAGAGTTGTACAAGAAGGTCTTCAAATGAAGAAGAAGAAAGCTTATCTATGAGTGCTTTCTTTTACTTTGTTTTCTTTTTCTTGAACAATGGAGTATTAATTGTTTTATTGTAATTTGACATTATTTTAGGTATTCATGATTTTTAGAGTTATTTAATCTTTTAATTAATTGGTTATTTTCTTGGTATTTAATTACTTAGGTTGATTACAAGATTAATTGGTTGTTTCTTTCCATTAACTTTCTTGGAATAGGGGTTGATGGTGGTTTCAATTTATTGATTTCATATATGTTGTCTCTTAACTTGCTTGAAAAATGGGTTAATTGCTAAGAACTGATAATTAAAGGTTAATTGATGTCTGTCAAGAATCGATTCATTGGTTAATTTCATATTTTAAGTTTGCCAGGAATAGAAATTTAATCAAATGATTGTGTTTAATGCATCTTTTGGGTAGGACTGGCTGAGACAGGAATGTGATACTAAGTTATCTAGAAGATTGGGATTCATGGATTGGAAACGAAGTGAGTCTATATTAATCCTTCATGATGCCAAGAGAATGATTAGTTATGATAATGGTTAAGTACTCGTTTGAACGTTATGCTCTGTTAATGATGAGTACGCTTGCTCATATGTGTAATTTGGGGTTAACGTTTTTAATTTATACTTGATTAGGAATGTGCTTATTTTTATATGATTTTTATACCCAAATAAAATATGCATCAAGTTTTTGTATCAAATAAGGAGTGGTGAAAATAGGAGGTTATAACTAATAAGCTCAAAGACTACTCTCTCCATTCTACACGAAAATTTCAGCAAGAATCTCTTTGCAATTTTTGAAAATCACAAGAACAATTCCTAGCAAGAAACCGATCACGCTCTAAGGTAAGCAAAAACCATCCTAACCTCTTGATTCCTTTCTTCCATCAATTCTTCTCTTTTCCTTCCCTTGAATCACGCCACCTAAAGGCTGATTTCATCCTCTTTAGCTACTCTCGGCCAAAAGGAAGGAAAGAAGGCAGCTTTTCTCTTCTTCTCAAACGAACTCGGGACGATCACCATAGGAGCATCGAGATCTTGTTGACCCAGTTGTTACAAGGTAAGGGAATCCTTACCCTTGATGTCAAAATTAAGGTTTGATATGGTTGATGATGTTCATTAGCATGATGAATGGGTATTTTGAGGCAAGTAATTAAGTAGCGTGTTCGATGGATGGCAATGTTATATTTTATCGTAATAATGATAGATATGGATTGTGTTGGTCAAGTCAAGACCTTTTTGATATATTATTCATATCCTTGATGGATATATGGTCATAGTGTATGAACTTTGAGGATTGGATAATTTATTTTGAGTTAGATAATAGATTGTGAATTGTTATAGGAATAAAAGAGTTTAGAGCATGTTTGAATCGATTGAGACCTTGATCATGACATTATATGATTTTAGATTAGGAAGATATTTGAAGGAAGAAAGTTGTGATTTTATCTTGTTTGTCTGAGGCATATCAAGTAAGTATTGCATAAACTCTTTTGTCAAATGTTGTGATGGTAAGTCTGTGTTGCAAAGCTTTGTGAAGCTATTTTTAAACTATGTTTACTTGGGTTGTAAACGTGGATATTTATTCTTTAAATGGTTTTGTCAAACTAAAGATTTTACCAAGAAAACTATTCTTTCTCCTAAATTTTTAAAAAACTCTTTTAAAGAAAACCATGTTGTACAAAGTCAAGGTATGGAAATTTTGAATCAGGAATTGACGGATATGTTCATTGAGTACTTAATAGGAGTAGGCTAACAATACTAGTCTTGGAGGGCTAGAGTAAGTCTTCTGGCAGGAGGCCACCTCCAGAAGATGAGCTCTGCTTGAAAAGGCGACAGTATTGGTTGGTCAGGCTGGTCCAAGCTAGCATTTGTACCTAGTAAGGTATTATTTACTTTCCCGGCATGGACTCCCGGATGGTTTTGGGTGTAGAGAAGGAGGAGTATCTCACTCGGTGAGCTGTACACTCACCTTGATCAGAACGCCTAATGTGTGGCAATCTAGTCCCGGTAAGGTGCACAAAGTGTGATGCCTTGTCCTCATGAAGCCCAACGTGTGGTGACATGACCTTGATTCGAGTGGAGGGTTTGTTTTATGTAAAGTGCCATTATGTGAAAAACCCACTCCTTGCAAAAGGGAAATTATTTATGACTTGCCAAATATTTCTACAAATATTTTTCTCTATGCATACACGAACTGTTTAAAATACCATGTGCACACATAGGACTTACTGAGATTTAATCTCACACTGTTTTATATAATGTTTTTAGGAGATAGACTATGCTGAGCAAGCGAGGCATGTGATAGTTGAAGCTTTTGCTATTTTTCCATTTTGGTTCTAGGAGATAATTGTTGTTTAAGCTTCTGAACGATATTTTTTTTACTTCGTATTGCTCCAATTTGAGCCTGATGTAATAAGAGTTTTCTCTATTTATTTAAGTTTGATTCTTTTGGTGTTTGCCTTTATATTTTATACATTGTTTTAAAGACCCCTAGTCCTCCGGGACGGGGCGACATCCCCGCCCTTTTAGGGTACGTAGTAGTGGGGTGTTACACATATACACCATTTTAACCGTGGGAATGGAATAAAAATCATATCTTTGTGCTTGTGTATGCATGGGCAAGCAAAAGATGTAAGCTTTTTGCAAAAATCCAAACTCCTTGCTTGTGGGTTGAAGATGAGTTTGCAATGCAAAATAGAAGATTTTGAGATTTTTGATCCATAGGATCAACAAAAGAGAGGAAGATAGATGTTACAGAAGTGATTAGGAGGTGAAAAATCAATTTTTGGGAAGTTGGGGTGGTGAAGCCGGCGCGGGTTATAGAGAATTTGAGAGGGAGTTGGATATTTTGAATGAAAAAGGGGCCAAAATGGCCTATCTTATGCGCCTTACTCGTCAGGAACCGGCGCCAGCTGCATTCTGTTCGGTTCTCCAAAATATTTTTTTTCTTTTTTTTAAATTAATAAAAATGCAGAAAACATAATAATGATGAACAATGCACTCTAATTCTTGAAAAAAAATTGCCCAAATGACAGGAATAAAAATTGTCTAAATCACAAAAATTGAAAGTAAAGTAAAAGAAAAAAACTGTTTTCCACGGCTTTGATCCCGTGGATTTTCCTCAGTATTTCCTGGCAATGTCCCGGCTTAACAATCCCCCAGTAATTTAGCCAGTTAACCAATTTGGTTTTTCAAGTTGCGCATGGAGTCCTCTAGAGAATTGCGCCGGCGCGGGTTATAGAGAATTTGAGAGGGAGTTGGATATTTTGAATGAAAAAGGGGCCAAAATGGCCTATCTTATGCGCCTTACCCGTCAGGAACCGGCGCCGGCTGCATTCTGTTCGGTTCTCCAAAATATTTTTTTTCTTTTTTTTAAATTAATAAAAATGCAGAAAACATAATAATGATGAACAATGCACTCTAATTCTTGAAAAAAAATTGCCCAAATGACAGGAATAAAAATTGTCTCAATCACAAAAATTGAAAGTAAAGTAAAAGAAAAAAACTGTTTTCCACGGCTTTGATCCCGTGGATTTTCCTCAGTATTTCCTGGCAATGTCCCGGCTTAACAATCCCCCAGTAATTTAGCCAGTTAACCAATTTGGTTTTTCAAGTTGCGCATGGAGTCCTCTAGTTGTAACCAATTTGTAACATTGACTCATTGGAACTTAGTTTCTGTTGTACTTACCAAGTGGCCAATCAATTCTTCCAATGGTGGCTTAGAAGGTGCTGCAATATTGTTCATGGGGTTTTGGTTCCTTTGAGTTCCTCCAAAATTGAAAGAGCCCTGCCCAGGTTGATTTCCATTGCTCCAAGAGAAATTAGAGTGATTTCTCCAACCAGGATTATAGGTAGAGCTATAAGGGTTGTTACCTGGGCGGACATTACCTGCGAAGGTTGCTTGCTTCGGGGTTTCTTGGAGTGACCCCATATTTTAGCATTCATGATTGGGGTGTCCCTCTCCACAGAAATCACAACTGACGTTTAATACCTTGCCTTGAGGCATCACCATTTGTTCCATCTTTTGAGTCAAGGCGTCCATTTTAGCCTCTAAAGTTGCCATAGCATCCACTTTGTGTACTTCTTGCACATGAACTCTAGACCTTGTACTTTCCAAAGAATAGTTATTAGAAGCCAATTTTCAATAAGATTGAATACCTGTTCTGGGGTCTTATGAATGATGGAACCCCCTACTGAAGAGTCCACCACTTGGTGTGGTGTGAACGTAAGGCTATTCAAAAAGATTAGCATCTGCATTCTTTGCTCAAATCCGTGGTGTGGGCATTTCCTTAGAATATCCTTGAATCTTGCCCAACTTTCATACAAAGGCTCAGAATCTAATTGTTGGAAGGCAAAGATCTCGTTCCTAAGTTTGCCTGTCCTAGCTAGAGGAAAATATTTGGCCAGAAATTTTTCAACTAGGGCATTCCAAGTAGTGACGGAGCCGGTAGGTAAAGACTTTACCCAAGATTTGGCTATATCTCTCAAAGAAAAGGGAAAAAGTCTTAATTTTATAGCATCCTCAGAAACACCGTTCATCTTAAAAGTATCACAAATCTCAAGAAAACTAGCTAAATGAGCATTGGGATCTTTTTCAAGTAGCCCGTCAAATTGAACTATGTTTTAAACCATCTGGCTAATATTGGGCTTTATTTTAAAATTATTTGCATCACCCTAGGCCTAGTGATACTCGAGCCTGTGCCCGAGATTACGAGTTTCACAAAGTCATCCATAACCCTCCGATCATTCCCAACATTGTTATTTTGAGCACCCTCCATGTCGATGATCAAGTTCTTTTGGATTGTCCGGCGGATCTTTGACAGTGTCCTTTCGATTTCAAGGTCAAAATCGACTATCTCGCCTTTAGAATTTCGGGTCATGTACCAAGGATAACACCTAAAAGAACGAGAAGCAAGTTAGATTAAAACAAAATTAAAAGATTACAAAGATAGTAAATGTTAGTCAGAGTCAGTAGGTTAGGTTACAAGGGTATACAAGATACACACAAGATACAAAAGATAACACCTTTTTGAGAAAAGAACAATTGTACATATTTTACATATTTACGTGTTTACATATTTACATGGTTAAATCAACAAAGTCTAAGTTTTCATGCTATTGTTACCCGGCAACGACGCCAAAAACTTGATGCTTATTTTATTTAGGTATAAAAATCATATAAAAAAATTACATTCCTAATCAAGTTTAAATTAAAATATTAACCCCAAATTACACATATGAGTAAGCTTACTCATCATTAACAGAGCAAAGGGTTCAAACAAGTATTGATCTTCAAGGAACAAGTAGACATTAATCACCATTCTTTCATTGTTTAACCGACTCTATAAAGTAAAAAGGAAAATAAAAATAAAAATATATACATATCAAGGATGAAGAAGTATGTAACTTAAATCATTATTTTAGCAAACATGACCTTAAAGTACCTAACCGTTATTATAATTAATCATTCTCTTAGCATCATGAATGATTAATATAGAATCACTTCATTTCCAATCCATGATTCTCAATCTTCTAGATAACTTAGCATCACATTCCTATCTCAGCCAGTCTTACCCAAAAGATGCATTAAACACAATCCTTTGATTAAATTTCCATTTTTGGCAAACTTAAAACATAAAATTAACCAATGAATCCATTCTTGCGAGACATCAATTAACCTTTAATTACCAGTTCTTAGCAATTAACCCCTTTTCCAAGCAAGTTAAGAGACAGGATATATGAAATCAATAAATTGAAACCACCGTCAACCCCTTTTCCAAGCAAGTTAATGGAAAGAAACAACTAATTAATCTCGTAATCAACCCAAGTAATTAAATACCAAGAAAACAATCAATTAATCAAAAGATTAAATAACTCTAAAAATTATGAACAGCTAAAACAATATCAAATTACAATAAAATAATTAATACACCATTATTCAAGAAAAAGAAAACAAAGTAAAAGAAAGCACTTATAGACAAGCCTCCTCCTTCTTCCTTTGAAGACCTTCTTGTACAACCCTCCTTGAATTGAAGAATTCCTCCTTGATTTAAGTGATTTTCTATGTTGGTTAATGAATTCTCCTCTTTTCCCTTGTGTTTTCCATCTATTTATAGGTTTAGAAAGTGTCTAAACTCGTTGGTGTAGGGTTTTTGGCCGAGTAGAAGTAGGAAGATACTAAAACTCCACAAATTACCAAAAATCGCATAGAAAAATCAAAGCACCGCCTTAACTTCAGAGCAAAGCCAGTGTCGCCTTAGCTACTGGAGCCGACATCGGTTGTGTTCTGTTTCTTCAATCGTTCGCCGATTTTTTCTTGATTTCAGCACCATGTTGTCCAGAGTGCAACTGTAGCTGCCTTGGCTACTAGAGCTGGCACCGTTTCCTTTCTGTTTTGGTCTCATTTCAACAATTTTTCATCGCTTCAAAGTTCATGTCATCAGCACATGGCCGGCGCTGCCTCTATTCTGTTTTGCGACATTTTTGCTTCGTTTTACTCCTAAAATGTGAAATAATGAACAAAATAGCTTTTCAATGATAAAATCTCAAATGTGATGGAATATGACTAGTTATTGAATAGAATGTATCACACAAGAGCCTCAAATAACTAGGAAAAATATGCCAAATTTTGCCCATATCAAATATTTTATTTCACCATTCAACTCCAAAAATTCTACTGGATCCATTGGTAAAATTTAAATTCTTTAATTCCTTTTCTACTTGGTCAAATTTGTGGTCAAAGTCAGGGGGCGTGGTTAAAATGATGAAAATGCCCCACATACCCTAAGTAGTGTAATTTACATCAAAACGTGCGTTTCACTGCACTAACTAATTTCTCTTTTTAGAGTACCCTTAAATTCTTATTTTGTTAATAATAATAGCCTTCCGAAAATTTAGGGTACGGGTAGAAGAAATCTAATAATTACATCTAAGTCCCAACAAAAATTATTCCACCAAAACATTTGTCTCATTACACCGATCAACTTTTGTTCTGGACATTGATATAAATTCTCATTCTATTACAACTACTAGTGAATTGAAAATAAAAAGGTGGGGTGTTACAGGAATTATGTCCCATTTTGTAATTAGTGGTGTAAGTAATGTGTTGTCATGTGATTGGTTGCACGAAATGTTCATATAAGACATGAAGAAGTTTAATAAAGTTACAAGATTCTATAAGCTTCCAAGATGCCACCTAAGTAGTACTCGGACCAATATGAAAGCTCCACAAAACTTATGGCATTTAATGCATTTTGATCAAGATGGCTATCTTCTATTCATAGAAGAATGTAGTGGTGGTGGAAGGCTATTTGCCTAGCTTAATTTCAACATCACAAAAATAAGAGAAATCGAGAGGAGATAGAAGATAGAAGAATAAGAAGAAAAGAAGAAAAATAAGAGAAAAAGAGAAACAGCAAGGAAACTTGGAGCAACTCTTGCAATATCTCATTCAAGGGAAGGTAAAAGTCTTATTCTCATGAATTAAAGTTTCTCTACAAGTTTTAAGTATCATGGTGATGGTAATTTTTCATTAAAATAGCAAAGATTACAATTGTTCTTCATAAATCATTATATTTAAGATATGGTTTTTATTTGTACTATGGCTGTCGCTTTGCGAGAGAAGTGTTTTGGTATGATTCTTATGTTTTTTGGTGAAGTTATTGTGATTTGTTCATGGCTGAAATTTGGAAGAAAAGGATGAAGTGTGAAAATAGATAAAAGCTTTGCTCTTGTTGTTTGAAATCAAAGCTTCATACATGTGTATTGTGGCTGCTAGTTTATGTTGTGATGATTGAGTGATTTCCAGTCTTTTTCCTGACTGAATTTAGGCAGTTTTCATGTTAGCAAAATGATATGTGAATTGAATCAAGTGTTATTCATAGCTTAAAGTGAAGATTTAATATACGAGTAATGAATTTTGTGAAAACAAGATAACATGGAAATGCCGGGTAGGTTTTAGTCCCAGTGGTTTGCAATCATATCCAAATAACTATGATTGGATCTTATAATTTTGTAGCCAATGATCTTAGGAGTGTTTTGGCATAAAATTGTGGTTAATTGGATTTATGGATCAAAAGTTATGTTGAAAATACCAAAGCATGTCAACGGTTGAAAATGTAGAATTTTCAGCTTTAGTAATATGTCCTTTGTGGTTTTATTGATTCAAATGATTTAATGAGATTTGAGAGAATATATATATGAGTTTTATGCTTAACTGAGAGAAGGAGAAAGAAATAAGTTAATGGACTTATGTTATCTCAATTAATGCATCGCATTTGATGAGAATAAATAAATATTTCTTCCTAGTTATATATCTATATATTTGGTCATTATGTATATGTTGTCGTTGTGACTGACTAAGCGAGACGACTTTTATTCTTAATGTAGGTGTTCATGTTAAGGATCGTGCACGAGTATGAACAAGTGAATTAGTACACTGTTAGCGTGATACAAGTTGAGTCTTGCTGAAGTTTTAATAAATCCCATTTTGTGCTATGCGATTTCCAAAATATGCTATGCTATATATTCAATGCATATTGTAAATTCTTTTGGTTTTCCTGAACCAAAATGTGCAACTTATCGAATGTCTTATATGTGTAAATGAATCATTATAATCATGATTCTCAAATATCATTCTATATGTTGTAAAGCTTCAAAATTAACCCTTTTAGGTTTTCCTAAACTATGTTTAGGTTTTTGAGCCAAAAACGAATTTTTGACTCCTAAAAAGCTTTACTGAGATGAAAAACACGGTGATAATAGTTTTCAATTATTCTGCGATATTTTCCTCAGGGCATGAAAATATGATTAATAAACTATTTTAGTTTTCTTGAGCAATGTTTTGGTTTTTCTGAAATGGAAAATATCTAAATATTTGAAAATGGGCTATTTCTATAAAGAATTTGGAATTTTTTGTACAGTGAATGAATTTAAAAACAATGAGCATCACAAGTATCCTGTTCACACGTTATGTGAAGAAATGCCAATTTTACTTGCGCAAACGTGTTTCGGACAATGTTTATGTATAAACTACATGCGTGATGATTTCTTTAGTTGGATGAGACAGTAAGTGTTATTTAAACACTACAAGGCACGTTTTTATGATATTCTCAAATTTATTTCCTTCATGGATTCAAACTTCTATATTTTGACAAATATTTCATCTTTTGGTTCCAAATGTACATAGTTTACGTAAACACCCTCAAGGAACATTTTATTACTAAATCAATTTTTTTTTTTTTTGGATTTGGGTATTTGAAAATTACGTAATGCCCTTAAGGAATGATTTTTTTTTTTTTTTATCGCATGAAGGACATTTTATCTTTCGATGCTGCGATTTTTGAGAATGATTTCTCAATATGAATTCAACATTTGAAAAATGATGTTTTGGCCCCAAAAAATGTTTTCTTTATGTTTTTTTTTTTTTCAGGAAATGTGATATTTGACTAGTCTTGTGAACCAATAGTATTGGACTGGTATTGTTAACCAATGAATACATTAAGTACTTAATAAGGGCTTTTCTCATTGTACTACCTTGATTTAGAGATAGACGACCCCAAGTAACCTAGCTAGTTATGGGGATTGTATTACTCCAAACAGGATGATAGGACATTGGAAATGGCTGGAGGTGACTTACCCAGCTAGGTGGTAAGTGTCTAGTTGACCCCTTACTCCCTTTTTTTGGTGAGGAACGAATGGGAATAGGTCCCTGTGCGTAAGTAATGACTATAAATTTAGCCCCCACTTTTGGTGAGGAATAGATGGCATGAGAATTACCACCCAAATGCCTATATTAGGTAGAGTGTAATGACATTTCTACCAGGCCACCTGAGTATGGCTATATGTCAGGTTTGTATTTGGCACAGTATAACATATCAGTTGAAGGGGAGGCCTCCTGAGCTTTGCACACATGCTGACTTTATGTTGAATAAAAGGCCTACTTTTTTGAAAGATATAGGGCAATAATGTTGATGAAATTAATTTTTTCCCCCAAACATGCCTACAATTTCTAATATTCCTAATATTTCTAAACAAATCTTAATTTTGTAGAATTTCTTTCCCAAGTGTGGCTCGATTTTAGAGAAAGTATGGGAAAATTCAGTTGTTGAATTGTTTTCAGTGGAAAATGAAATAATTACTTGTCTTTGGATCTCCAAAGGATAAAATGATGATTTTTCCTGCATCTATGATTTTCTGAAATCAGTAGCACACACAGGAATCACTGAGTGATATTTTGCTCACACCTATATTTTCTACTATTTTCTTATATGTCAGAGTGGGAACTTGGCCTATTCGAAGACATCACAATATTTAGAGACCACGACACTACAACTATGCAAGTAGTATTTCCATATTGTCCTAGGCAAGTTCGTATTGTGTACTATTTATACTTTTGAGTTGTCTGAGTTGTTATACGTTTTCAATAGTTTTATTATGCTAGCTAATGTCCTTATTCTTTTACTTTTGGCTTTGATTATTATAAAGACCCCTTGCATGGTTAGCTAGACAGGGCAACACCAAAGATATTCCACACTTCTGACCTATTTTCTAGTAGGGGTGTTATAGAAAACGCCACCTCTCTAATATAGAGGATAGTAAAAGAGAGGTGAAGGGAATAGGCTCATTATGAAGCATTTTATAAACAATATAAACATCTATCATATTTACTTCATTAATGGCACTTGCCCTAGGACAAATATTGAAACCAAGAGTAGATACAATTGGCCTCAATTGGGAAGTAAGATCATTACCAAAAACTACCTTCGAGCCATTTACCAATTGACGTGATAAACCCAGATCTCTATATGCATTTTTAAAATTCCACTTTGGTGCAGACTAAAATTTTATATTAAAGTGATGAATCTCAATCCAAGGCTCGTTATCTAGGACTCCTAGAATTATGGCAAGCCTATATCTATCTAGCAAAATAGGAATGATTTTAACCCTCACCTCAATTTGTCTTAATTGGCCTTTCTTCTGCTCCCTTATATTAGCATAGAATTCTTTTACAAATTCAGGGAAGGAGTTGCCTCTTAGTTTCACTATAGGTTCCCACCCTAATCTTCTAAACATGTCAGTGATATGGAAAGATCGATCAAGAGAAAGCGTAATACTCTTTTCAATAATGATCCTATCAAAAGCTACCTTGTTATACTAAAATTTGACATCTCAGATTTTCAAGATGTCTAGGACGCAATGAAGTCGTCTCAGATATAGGTTGAGGATCTTGTGAAAGCCACCCTGAATTCTTAGAAGAAAAATTCTTAGAAGCCATATAGTCCTAGGAACTTTTTAAATTTAAAGCAATATTAAAAGGGCAATTCTCACATACCAAATCCCTTAGACTAATAATTTTTGCAATTTCAAGAATAATTTGGACCTAGATAACTCAACAAGCCACCCCTCAACTCATTCCAAACTTTAAATTCCAATTACAATAACACAGTGCCCACAAATTTCCTAAAATTTATCAACATAAGATAAGCACAATAATATCAATGTTTACTTCAAAATTTACCAAAAATTCAAAATCATCAATTCATAGTAAACCTAAGTCCAATAGCATAAAAATCAACAAAAATCCACAATATGAATTTTTTTTTCAGCAATATGAAATCCCTAGAAGCATATATTCAAGCAAAGAAAAATTCTTTCTCAACTCAAAATATTCCAAAACACTAAGAAACCTAAAAAGAATTTTTTACCTAAACGTGGAAGGAGTTTTTACACAAGAATGTTCTTCGCTCCATGGTTTGCAAGAAAATATGAAGACTTGATAAAAACCAAGGCTTTTAGTGGTGAATTTAACTATTGGACTCAAGAAAATTTGAGGCTT
The DNA here is from genome assembly GCA_026120185.1 of Voacanga thouarsii. Classification (NCBI taxonomy): domain Eukaryota; kingdom Viridiplantae; phylum Streptophyta; class Magnoliopsida; order Gentianales; family Apocynaceae; genus Voacanga; species Voacanga thouarsii. Next base: position 2,198,738 of record JANUWF010000328.1, read on the forward strand.
GAAAGAGAAAAATAAACCATGGATTGAAATAGAACAGCTTGGCTGTTCAAATTTTTGTGGAAAAATATGTTGGAATAAAGAAATTTGACCGGTAGGCCCAAGAGAGAAGGAATCAGTGCTCAATAGAAAAGAAGAAGATAGTATAACAATTGGAAGAGAATGGGAAAAATGCAGTAAACTACTGATGTGTTGTTGTTGAAAAACACCCAATCGGTGTTACTCGACCCAACCTGAGCAGCATTACTCAGGTTTTGGTCAAACTACTTGCTGAAATGGTGCGACATGATTGGCCTTCAATGGCATCGTTTTGCTTATGGTTTCCTACTTTTCTTTTCTTCTTTTCTTTTTTTTTTTAATAAAATAAAATGAGAATCTAAGATAATTCAAAATAATATTGTCTAAAGCAAAACAATAAACAAATAAACTAGGCCAAGAATTAATGATCAAAGTAAGAAAAATATATATCTTCTTACGTTCGTGTTCATGTGGGTTATTTTGGTGTTCTCCGATAGTGTTCCAACTTGTCTCTTCCAATGAGCTTAGCTAGTTTCCCAATTTGATTCTCCAAATTATGAACAGAAGCCTCTTGATTTCTTATTAATGCTTCTACTTGGAAACATGAATCTGCAGAACTTACTAGCTTTGCTATATGATCTTCCAATAAAGGTTTAGCTAGGTGTTGTGATGGTGGTTGTTGTGAATTGTATGGCAAAGAAGATTGTGGTCTTGGGTTGGAATTAGCTTGGAAACCATATGGTTGTGCTGGTATTAATTGTCTCGGATTACTTTAGGAGAAATTTGGATAGTTCTCTACCTGGGGTTGTATATGTTCTCAAATGGATTATTATCTTGCATCCATTGCCCCGATAATCAACCTACTCCAAAGAATATTTCTAAGATGATCCTATTTGTTGGCACTTATGATTAGAGCGCCCTTCTCTACAAAAATCACAATTGATACTCATAACTTGCCCTTGAGGAGGGGCTATATTCAACTTGTCAATTTTTCTTGTCAGTGCTTCCACTTTCATTTCCAAGGCCACTACAACATCGACTTTATGAACTCCTTATATTCGCACTCTAGTCCTTGGATTACCCCAAGAGTTGTTGTTCATAGTAATATTCTCAAGAAATTCATACAATTCCTCCAAGGTTTTACTAATAGTTATGCCTATAGCTAAAGTAGCATCAACTGTTTGGATGCAAAATTCAGACTACTACAAAAAGTCTGCATTTGAACTCCCAATTCCAAACCATGATGGCAATACTTTCGTAACATGTCCCTCCACCTTTCTTAACAATCATAAAGGCTTTCTAACTCCATTTGTTGAAAAGTGAAGATGTCAGTTCTAAGCATGACCATTCCTGGTTGTAATGGATCCCACTAGCAATGATTTCAACTATGACTTGGCTCTATTCCTTAGAGAGAATTGAAAGAGACTCAATTCAATATCATCTTTAGACACTCCTTTCGTTCTGAATGTTTTACAAATTTCAAGAAAACTTGTAATATGACTATTGAGATTCTCTTCTGGTAAGATATTAAATTGCACTATCTGTTAGATCATCTGAATGATATTAGGCTTGATTTTGAATTATTCACGTCCACCCTTAGCCTAGTAATGCTCAAATCAGTCCTGGATATAGCCGGTCTAGTATAATCCGCCACAGTTCTTCGACCATTATCATTATTATTGTTTCCAACTTGATAAACCTCTATATCTTCAAGATATTAATTCACCCTTGCTAATTGATTACCAATTTAACTTAACTAGTAAGTCCTCTGATTATTCTCCTGCCTAAGCTTGTTCAATGTTATCTTGATATTAGGATTGAACTCCACAATTTCACTGCTACCTTGACGGGTCATAAACTAGAAAGCTTACCTTGAAACAATTATACGACCTTACTGAGTATTCAAAATAATCAAGTGTGAACTAATAATAACAAGTTCTGTACACAATAATATAGATACAACAATAGAAGTATTCACAAGGCATCTAATTACAATAGGTATCAATATTTACATAGATATACATGGCTAAATCAATAGAACTCAAACTTTCATAATATTACCCCCTCGTAATGATTCCAAAAAGTTGAAGGTGTTTTGGGGTATATAAAAACCATTCTTTTTAAGCCCACAATTTAGCAAGAAAAAATATTAATCCTAAAATTGTACTTTAAGAGTAAGTATAATCATTACAAGGTATGCTATAGAGAATCAATGAGTAAGGATCCTCAAGGACTAAGCACTAGCAATCACTTTCATTCTACTATTTAACCTAACCAATTCATAGATAGAGTAATATAATTACATACATAAATCATAATTACACCACACGAGATCAATCATAAGAATATTAAGAAGTAAGAAATAAGTTAAGGAATATGAACATGTGTTTGGATATAATTGCTAAAAATATGACAGATATTAAATAAGGACTTAAGATCATTAATTTACCAATCTACCGTCATAAAGGATTATAAACAATGAATTCTATTATCTCTCAAGTTATGGATTTCCTATCTTCTAGCAAAACCAACAGATATCTCTACCTTATTAATTCAACCAAAAAATGCATTAAACTCATGAATCCCAATTCATAGCATAGAAGAAATTAATATCCATATCTCTAGGTGACTTCATTATCTCTTTGATTACCAAGTTTTTCTCTTTAAACTCTCTTTTGAGTTAATTAAAGAGTAACAACATTGATCAATTAAAATTTATTCATCTAACTTCTTCCTCGAGTTTATTAGAAGTAACCAAAACAATCAATTTATAACTATTCAATCAAGTAATCAAACACTAGAATAGAAATTAATTATCCCAAAAAGTGAACCTTAATACAAAGTTATAATCTTTTGTTCAATTCTCCAAATAATAACAACATTGTCAATCGAAAAGTACAAAGAAGATAAAAATAACTGATAGACAAGTTTGATCTTCTCTTTTTTGCAAATCTTATTTCAATATGTGAGTGAAGCATTGATTGAAAATAAGATCAAATTAGTCTATATTGGTCATTCTAGGTGGAAAATAAAAGGAAAAAACAAAAACAAAAATTCATACCAATACAATATATTTTGATACTAAGTTTTGCCTCACATATTCATAACTTTTAAAATATGCAGTCTCCTAAAATATTAGATTATAAAATATATAGTTATTGTAAACCTTTTAATATGCAAGAGTCCAATATAAAATAATTCAGAAAATTTATATACATACCATACCTATGTCTTTTTTTTCTTTATTTGATTTCCTATAAGACATGGGAAGAATGTTTACATTGCAGTTGTCGAAATACAGAGGGTTAGAACTAGACTAAAATTGAAGCCATTTATAGCAATTGAAGATAGTAAATTTCTAAAATTATTTCTTTAAAGGTAAATGGCTTTCTACTTTTATGATAATCTTGGGGTTTTATTTCCATAACTAGATGCCCATGAATGATAATCAATCATTCCCTAGGAGTGATGGACAACCAACCCCAAGGGTAATAGGTTATTACACTTAAAGTGCTATTTTATGCTATATACATTTGCACAATTTTTATGTCCATTTCTAAATCACATTAAATGTTATTTTTGAAACCAGAAATTGTCCCAAAAAAATATTTAGATGGAAGACCATACTTAGATATATAGAATATATGCTCAAGGAATAAATGGATTTGCTAAACAATTCATTAGTGAAGTTGAACATTTTGTTGAGTGGGCACTTTCACATTTAGAATTGCCCAGTAGTAAAAATTTTAGATGCCTTTATTCAAAACGTAAGAATAAGAAGTTTCAAGTGTCAAGTATAGCAAGGGTCTAATTATATAGTGGAGGATTTGTGAGATGTTATTATAATTGGACTAGTTATGGTGAACCGTTTATTCCACCTACTCAATTGAAATTAGTGTTTAATTCTACAGGAATGGGTTAGAGTCCAGCAATGAGTAATCCTTTTCATGATATGGTTGTAGATGCAATAGCCACTAACTTTTCGTAAAATTCAAACCCATTGACTATTGTGGAACCTCTGAATCCCAAAAGCTAGAAATTTTATGATTGTTGATAGAGGCAAATGCTTTTTTTTTTTTTTTTTTTTTTGTGGAATGTATATACAAATCATTTAGAATTGTTAGTTGTGGCTCGGTTATTCAATATTAAGTCTATGAATAACATGCAAGAAAAATGTTTCAACGAAGTAGCCAACTCATAAAAGACGTTATAGCAAATGGCAACATGATGCCAGATGACTTTTATAGAATGAAGATGTTAGTTGCTATACTTTGTTTACTAGCATAGAAAATATATGTATGCCTTAATAGTTGTAGGCTCTATTAGAGAAAAGACAATGATAGTAGAGAATGCAAATTTTATGCTTGTACTCGGTATGCTCATAGAAAGAAAATAGGAAAGAATAAACAACCGAAGGAGATTGGTTTGAAAAAGATGTACTATTTTCCACTTATTCCAAGACTATAGAGGCTTTATGCATCTAAGATAACAATAGAGCACATAAGTTGGCCTGTAGAAAGTCAAGCCGAAGAAAGGGGTAATGAACCATCCACCATAGGGCAGTGAGGTATAGCAGTAAATTGATTGAATACACCTAATTTGACAGCAAAGCCTCGAAATGTTAGACTTAGATTATGTAGAGATAGTTTTTCATCATTTAGGCTAATAGGGAACTAGTATTCTTCTTACATGGTGATAGTAACTCCAAATAATCTATTACCCTAGATGTGTATGAAAAAAATACTATGATGCTTTTTATAGTTATAATTCCAAGTCCAAAGAAGCCAAAGCAAAAGTTAGATGTGTATCTGCAGCTACTTATAGATAAACTAAAACCATTGTGGATGAGAGTGTCTCTATATATGATATTTCTATGAAAACAAGATTTCTAGTTATTGGGTATACACTTCAATAGTCTATTAGTGACTTCACTGTATATAGGATGCTAAGCGGGTGGAGTACATTGGGGATCCTAGCATGTCCGTATTGTATAAAACATACAAAATCCTTCTAGTTACCAGCCAAAGGTAAACAATCGTAGTTCGACTGCCCATGATAGTTCTTGCTACTTGAACTTCATTTCAAAAGAGATTGTAAGTCTTTTAGAACAGATAGAGGTGTAGAACAATCACTATCTCCTCTGCATCTAATTGAGGATCAAATGTGGGATACAATATGACTTCTTCCCAAAATCATAGAAACTATATCTGAACTTATAAAGGAAGACAGTAGAGGTGAATACAATGACTAGGCGAAAGGTAGTATATTTTGGGATCTTTTGTATTGGAAAACAAATTTGATATGATATAATATAGATGTGAAGCACAATAAGGAAAATATATTTGATAGTGTGTTAAACACCGTAATGGATGTAAATGACAAGGTGAAGGACAACATAAATGCTAGGTATGATGTACATAGGCATTATAATCGTCCAAAATTAATTAGTGATCCCGTCAATCAAAGAAGGGGAACCAAACCAAAAGTCTATTACACATTGACAAAAGAATGACAGAGGTTTGTATTAGAATGGGTAAAGGAACTTAGACTTCCTGATAGGTATGCTTCAAAATTTGGGGAGGCATGTTTGCTTGAAACAAGTTAAGATGTTGGACATAAAAAGTCATTATTGTTATGCATTTATGGAACGGTTAATACCTATAGTCTTACAAGAATTTATTGCACCGAAGGTATAAAGTGTTTTAACTGAGCTAAACCTTTAATACAGAGATTTGTGAACTTCAAAGTTATTGGTGTCACTTATGTGTGGTCTAGTGAAAGATATTGCTCTATTAATCTATAAGTTAGAGAGAATTTTTTCCACTAGCCTATTTTGACATTATGGAACTTTTACTAGTTTATTTGCCATACGAGGCTAGAATTGCAAACCTACGTAATATAGATAGATGCATCTTTTTGAGAGGTTTGTTCCTATTAATCTACAAGAGGGTTAAATTGTTTAAGTAATTGTATAACAATTCTAGATATGTTTGATGTCTATTTTGTCTTGACATATTAGGTATTTGCACAACCTCAAGTGTAAGATAAAAATAAGGCTAGAGTTGAAGGTTTGATTTGCAATGCTTATCTCGTCGAAGAAGTCTCTACATTCTTTTCATATTATTTTGAGTCTTATGTCTAAACTAAGAGTCAAACACTAGCTTGAAGTGAGATGGTGCTTCGAAAAGTGCATAAGAAGAAATCTTGTTAATATGTAAACTTGTTGGAAGAAAATATGGTAAGATAGGGATTCGATACTTGACAGATCAATAAAGGAAAGTTACCACAAACTAACACTATGAATTTCATATGAATGAAGTTGATCGTTTTTAGGCACTATGAATTTTAAACACTACTCCTAAAGATATAATATAGTATAGCAGCAAGTAAGGTATTGATCCCTTAAAGACCAAGAGAAATATACTCTATAAGAAAAACGATCAACTTCATTCATATGAAATTATCTTATAAAACTTAACCTAATCAGATCTAATGATGAATTATTTACAAGTATTTACAAATAGATGGGGGAAAGTGAATAAGGAAATTGTATAAAACTAATCTAAACCAATTAAGAAACAAAGAATAAAAATAGGAAACAAGCAAAATAAGAAACTTCAAGACTATTTAAAAAGTTACCAAATTCTTTGGTATATGTCATGAAATCAATTAGGAAACTTATCATGTATATGATTACATTGTGCTGTTGATTTTAGAATTCATGCACAAGAGTCTAGAATTCTTATCCATACAAAAATGGATTCAATCCCTAACCCTATTCTTAATTTAATCCAAATTGATTAACCTTTTCTTAAAGACATTAGTACTTCAATTAATCAATTGTTATAGATTAATCACAAGATTGATGTGTGTGTGTGTGTGTGTGTGTGTGTGTGTGTGTGTGTATTAATGCATCATCAACATCAAGTTAGCATATACCCGAAAAATATGCAAATATATATAACTTGAACCATGTAATTCTGTATCAATCCTATCCAAGTCCAAAAAGGTGCAAACTAATCAACATTAATAGATGCTACTTAGTTAAATTAATCAAAAGATTAAGTACCTTAGCTTTTCAATCATGCAAGTTAAATATGTTGCACATATATAAACAACTTAACACAATTGAAAGAAAAGATAACAAAAATTGCATAAGTACTCAAGAGCCAATCTCAAATTGATCAAAGATAGAATCTTTAATACATTAATATTAAAGAATGAGAATCAATAAAAAAACATTACCTTTGCATATAGATAAGAATGCTCAATTGTTTGAATACAAAGGAAACTAAAAATAGACTACTTGTAAATAAGAAATAACAGGAGAAAGATTGAAAGATAAATATTTGGAAAGCCCACAATCTCACGTTTTCTTGCTTTCTTGCCTTCTTCTCCTCTTGCTAGCCTTCTTTGGGAGCTTTCTTCCAAGAGAACTATGTTTTTGGTATGGTATATTGGTGTTTATTTTGAATTTGGACGTTCTCCACCTTTATACAAAGTCTTTAAACCATCTTTAATTAGATTTAGTAAGTTTAAACTACCTTTGAACTTATTTAGGACTTTCTAAAATGTACAAGGATGCTGCACGGCTTATATGCACGGCTGTGAACTCATCATGTGCATAATTTTTACTCAAAATCACTCGATGTTGGCACGAGAGCAAGCATGGCCGTGCACCATGCACAGACACATATAAGGCCATGGATATGGCAGAGCACTAATTTTCTTCAATTTCAAAAACTTTTGGGAACAAATAAAGATTCTCTATTATGCACACCCATATGCATGGCCGTGTTTCTAGCCATGGATACTCTGCATGCCTATGCATCTACTCTATATGCCTATGCATTTGGTCTGCATGCCTATACGTCTAGTTTGTATGCTCATGAATACTCTGCTCATTTCCAACAATTCCAAATTGCTTCCAATACTTCCTAAATATTTTGGCAATCATCTTAAACTTAAAATTCAATTGTTTAAGCCCTTGTTTTACACATTTTCCATGAACATAACCTAAAATTGAAGGCTTAAAGAAAGTGGAAAAGAAGACAAAGCAGGCAGCAGAAGTAAAAAATTGCAAAAAACTGAAGAACAGGAAACAACCTGAACAGAGCCGGCGCTGGTCACGCTCTGGCAGGACTCCGAGGAGAAAATTTTCTAACCTTTTCTTTTTGTTCTCAAAGTTGGCTGGGATGGAATATGTGGAACCAGAGTAGGTGCGTTGGTGGAAACTTCTGGTGTGATTCCTGCAAACCTCCTACTCCATCTTTGCATGTATATGAATGCCAACTTCTCGATCTTCCAGTATATGGCCCGCCTAATCCCTTTTGGTGAACAATTTACAGGGCTAAGGAATTTTTTGAGAGAGAGTGTGTGTGTGTGTGTGTGTGTGGAGGCGTCTATTTTTTCCACCAGAAAAGAAGCAGTCAAAAACAACATACTTTTCTATCCCCTTGTTTAACCTAAATAAAAATCCTAGGTTAAACTAGACTGGCCCATTGGACTCTTTGTTTAGCCTTTTGGACTAAATTAATTATTACTCCCTCCGTCCCACTAAAATTGACAGTGGTTGACTTGGCACGATATTTTATGCAAAAGTAAAAATTAGAATATAATAATAATATAATATAATATAATATAATAAAAATAAAAAATATGTGGGTCCCACAATATTTTATGTCAAATCTAAGAATATAAATATAATATATGTGAGGTATATTGATTATTTTATAATGAATTGTATAGTAAAAACATTCCTTTTAAGGAAAATGTCAAATTTAATGGGACAGCCCAAAATAGTAAATAGGTCAATTTTAATGGGACGGAGGGAGTATAATTAGAACCAAATAAATGGCCCAATAAATAATTAATTTTCCAGCCCAAATAAACTAGTCTAATTAACAAGCCCATATTAGTTTAATCCTAGGTCAATCTTTAATTTTTCAAACTGAGCCAAAGCCCTGAAAAATTAATTAACCCACCAAACTAATTTAATTAATTCTCTCTCTCTATGGACCTTTATTTTACTCTAGTCCAATAATTAAATTAGGCTACTTAAATAAAAAAATCATTTAATATAATATAAGACCAACTCCTTAGCTTGTATTTAATTAGGACTTACGGTCTTTACTGGGGACCAAAAGACACACTGCCTTGGCTATTAAAATGTCCAAAATACCACTGCCATATAAATAGTTGTATTTTGCATTTTAAATATTTCTTAATATCACCATAAGAAAATATTGATGATGCGTATTTATTTAGGTATAAAAAATATATAAAAACTCAGCGCATTCCCAATTAAATTTACATTAAAATGTTAACCTCAAATTACATATATGAGCAAGCGTCCCCGTCATTAACATTGAGGGAAGAAGAAAACAGGGGAGCATGCACTGTACGTGAAAAAAATTGAAGAAAAAATAACCGCGAGCTATAAAGGCCATACGGAAGCGTGAATATCATACATTTGCACTCCTTAACCCTTCTAGGTTGAGTAGGAGCGGATTGAACGACTGGAATTGCCTCACTTTATCCACTTGAAGAAGCTTTCGGTTGAACACCCGCTAGCCTTCTACTCCGTCTTGTTTGCATGAACGCCTAGCTTTCCAGCTCTCGGGATATTCCTCTGCCTAATCTCTAGTCGGTGAACACAACAGAGAAGAAGAATGGTCTCAAATCTCCTTGGTTCACTCGCTATTGATTAGCAAAGTCCAAGGAGAAAACCAAGAAGAGGGAGTGGCGTGAGACAGAGAGAGAGAGACGTGAGTCTTGTGTAGTGTTAGGGAAATTAGGGTTTATTTTCTACCAGAGACTAGTTTTATTGGTTAGCCAAAACAGGTCTCTCCTTATCTAATAAACATATCCCCGAAATTTCAAAACACCCGGATGTTATCCTGAGAATCAGTTTGGCCTAACCCTAAACTCCTCTTAACCGTATCTGGAAAAACCTTAAGGTCCAAGCTATTGGGCCATAAAAATATTATTATTTTCCTTGGACCCAAAAGGCCCAATATAATAAATATTAATTATTTATTTCCTGGGCTTATATAAACAACCCAATAAATAATTAATGAGCCCAAATGAACCATAATAATTAATCTTTAATTATTTATTTCTTGGGCCTATATAAATAACCCAATAAATAATTAAACATTAATTATTTCCCCTAGTTTAAGACCAGGTTAATTTCTTAATTATTCATACTGGACCTAAGCCCTGAATAATTAATTAACCAAATAAACTAGATAATTAATTTTCTCTCAACTCCTATTTTATTTATTTATTTATTTTATTCCAGTCCAATAATAAATTAGACTTTCTGAATAAAATAAAATAAAATAAAATAAAATAAAATCCTCTTCAACGGAGACCAATTCCTCAACCCAAAATTAGTTAGGACTTACGGGCTATTCCGAGGACCAAAAAGACACATCAACTTGGCTGCTAAAATGACCAAAATTCCCCTACTATATAAATAGTTGTATTTTGCATTTTAAATATTTCCTAATATCACCATAAGGTAATATTAACCTCAAGGACAATGCGGCAATAGCAAAGTTTCCGACCTACAGGTGAAATGACTAAAATACCCCTCTACACATCGCCGTACATTTAGAAAGGAAGAAGTGTACTGACACCTCTCTAAATGACATCTACCATCCTTAGGCTTCTAGTCCAATGATCCACGACTTCCTAGAGTGTTTCCGCTTTCCAAGGGAGCTACCCTAAAGCAAACATCCAAGTCATGTTCCCAAGGCCTTGGACATCTTAGACCATTCGGACAACCACAAGGGGTGATATAGTGTAGAAACTATCCCGTACAAGTCTGTTTTAACTAACTAGTCACACATACCTAACATGCAAGTATATTGGCCCTACGATAGAACCTCAACTATAGCAAATCAAAGTATATGCTTCCAGCTTCGCCGGACCACCAACTCATACTCAAGTCGTAGAGTACTAGTCCACGCTGCAGCGGTAGTAGTCTAAGTTTCTATCATATAGTACTTTTAGAAACCACTACTACAGGTCCTGTCATACGTATTCGAAATACGCTTATGTTATGAAGTGAGTGGACTACTCACTGGCTAAAGGTAAGCCATTCCCCATTTAGAATTCATAACATAATAACCTAAATATGATGAGATTCCCAGTCTCATCAATAGGTTAAGAACAAATGTTTATGTGTTAAATAACCCGTAATCCATACCTTACTGTGAAAGACCACCATTCACATGGATCACTTATTTAAACACAATAGGTCTGTTCCAAATGAAAATCGTGTACAAACAAAAAGTAAATTCACAAAAAATTTCTGAAAATAAATTCTTTTATTAAAATATTCGATTTTACATCAGAAACCTAGTCTAAGAGGGCATACAATCCAACAAACATGGCATAGGGTTCAAACAAGTGTCGATCCTCAAGGAACAAGTATGCATTAATCACTTTTCTTTCATTGTTTAACTGACTCAATAAAATGAAAATAAAATAAAAATAAAACAAAAGAAAATAAGAATAAAATTATATACATGTCATGGATGGAGAAGTATGTAACTCAAACCATTGTATAGACAACCATGATCTTAAAGAACTTAATCGTTATCATAACTAATTATTCCCTTGGCATCATGAAGGAATAAGGTAGACTCACTTCTTTTTCAATCCATGAAATTACTCTCTTCTAGACAAATTAGCATCATATATTCTGTCTCAACTAATTCATCCAAAAGATGCATTAGACACAATCCTTGATTAAATTTTCATGTTCTGGCAAACTTAAAACATGAAATTAACTAATGAATCCATATTCTGATAGACATCAATTAACCTTCAATTACTTTGTTCTTAGCAATTAACCTCTTTTTCAAGAAAGTTAAAAGACAACAAATATGAAACTAATGAATTGAAACCACCATCAACCTCTTTTTCAAGCAAGTCAATGGAAAGAAATAACCGAATAATCTAATAATCAACCCAAGTAATTAAATACCAAGAATAACAATCAATTAATCAAAAGATTAAATAACTCTAAAAATCATAAATATCTAACATAATGTTAAATTATAATAAAACAATTAACATATCATTATTCAAGAAAAAGAAAACAAAGTAAAAGAAAGCACTCATAGGCAAGCCTCCTTTATCTTCCTTTGGAGACCTTCTTGCACAACCCTCCCTGAATTGAAGAATTCCTCCTTTGATTGAGTGATTTTCTGTGATGATCAATGAATTCTCCTCTTTTTCTTTGTGTTTTCTATCTATTTATAGGCTTGGGATGTGTCTAAACTCGTTGGTATAATGTTCTTGGCCGAGTAGAAGTTGGAAAGTATTAAAACTCCACAGATTACCAAAAATCGCATAGAAAAATCACAATCCCACCCTTTCCTTAGAGCACAGCCCGTGCCGGTTGTGTTCTGGTTCTCCACCTATTCACCGATTTTTTCCAAATTTTGCACAATGTAGTCCAGCATGCAGTCAGCGCCGGTTCCACTTTGTTTCGCTCTGTTTTGACTATTTTTTTGTTGCCTTGAAGTTCGTGTAAACAGTGCATGGTCGGCGCTGGTTCAGTGCCCTAGCCAGCGCCGCCTCTCCTCTATTTTGCAACGTTTTTGCTTTGTTTTACTCTAAAAATCTGTAATAATAAACAAAATACCTTCCAAGGGTAAAATCTCAAATATAAAGGAATATGACTAGTTATTGAATAAAATGTATCACAAATGAACCTCAAATAACTAGGAAAAGTATGATTAATTTAGCCCATATCAATTGACCCCAAGGACAATACTGCGTTAGTACAGTCTCCGACCTATAGGTGTAATAACTAAAATACCCCTATATACATCACCATACATTTAGAGAGGAAGAAATGTACTAACACCTCTCTAAATGACATCTACCATCTTTAGGCTTCTAGTCTAATGATCCACAACTTCCTGGATTGTTTTCGCTTTCCAAAGGAGCTATCCTAAAGCAAACATCCAAGTCATGTTTCCCAGGACCCTGGATATTTAGATCATTTAGACAACCACAGGGGGCTATATAATATAAAAACTATCTTGTACAAGTCTGTCTTAACTGACTAGTCACGCATACCCAACATGCGAGTATATTGGTCCTACAATAGAACCTCAACTATAGCATATCAAAGTACATGCTTCTAGTTTCGTCAGACCACCAACTCATACTCAAATTGTAGAGTACTAGTCTACGCTGTAGTAGTAGTAGTCTAGGTTTTTACCATAAAGTACTTTAAGAAACCACTACTATAGGTCATGTTCTACATATTCAAAATACACTTATGTCATGAAGTGAGTGGACTACTCTCTGGCTAAAGGTAAGCCATTCCCTATTTGGAATTCACAACATAATAACCTAGATATGATGAGATTCTCATTCTCATCAATCGATTAAGAACCAATGTTTATGTGTTAAGTAACTCATGATCCATACCTTACTGTGTAAGACCTCCATTCACATGGACCATATACTGAAACACAATGGGTTATTTCCAAATGAAATTATGCAGAAAAAAATGTAAATTCACAAACAATTTCTAAAAATAAATTCTTTTATTAAAACATTCGATATTTACATAAAAAACCTAGTCTAAAAGGGCATATTTCCCAACAATCTCCCACTTGCACTCTAAGGTTAAGTAAGTCTGTAAGTGCCCACCTCTATGGCGTCTAAGTGTCTCTTGAAGACTCTTTTAGTCAAAGGCTTGGTGAATGGGTTTCATAGATTGTTCTCTGAGGCAATTTGTTCCATCATGACTTTCCGTTTTTGGATGAAATCCTGGATCAGGTCGTACTTTCTCTTAATGTGCTTTCTCTTCTTGTGGTTCCTGGGTTTTTTAGATTGAGATACTGCTCCAATGTTGTTGCCATATATCACAATCGGCCTGTCCATGTATGGCACGACTCTAAGTTCTGTATGGAACTTTTGGAGCTAGACTGCTTCCTTAGATGCCTCCGAAGCTGCCACATACTCAGCTTCCATGGTCGAGTCAGCAATGCAAGATTACTTGATACTCCTCCATGAAATGGCTCCTCCAAACAAGATGAAAACATATCCACTAGTGGATTTTCTCTCATCCTTATCTGCTTAGAAGTCTGAGTCTGTGTATCATGTATCTCTCATCCTTATCTACTTAGAAGTCTGAGTCTGTGTATCATGTTGGAACCAAGTCATCAGCTCTGTAAATTAGCACATAATCTCTCGTTCCCTTGAGGTACTTGAGAATATGCTTTACAGCCTGCCAATGAACCTCCCCAGGGTTTGACTGATATCTGCTAACCAAGCCTATGACAAAATAGATATCTGGCCTAGTACATAGCATGACGTACACGAGACTTCCTACAGCCGAAGCATAGAGAATCCTACTCATTCTGTCCTTTTTCTTCTTGAAACTTAGGACAGTACCTTGAAGAGAAAAATAACCCATGTCTACAAGGAATTGGTGCTTCTTTGCATGAGTCCATGCTGTACTTGGCCAGTATCTTTTTAATGTATACTACTTAGGATAATCCTAACATTCTCTACTTCCTATTTTTAAGAAGCGTAATCCCGAGAATGTAACTGGTTTCTTCCAAGTTCTTCATACTAAATTAACTAGAAAGCCAAACCTTTGTAGCTGACAATAACCCTACATCATTTCCAATAAGTAGAATGTCATCCATATATAAGATAAAAAAAACCACATTAATGCCTTCAAGTTTCCTATACATGCATGGTTCATCCTCGTTTTGAGTAAAACCATAAGACTTTACAGTCTCGTCAAAATGAATATTCCATACTCTCAATACTTGCTTAAGTCCATAAATGGACTTCTTAAGCTTGCAAACCATATGTTCTTGGCCTTCAACAAAAAAGTCTTCCAGTTGGGACATATAGACGTCTTTGCTAAGATGGCCATTTAAAAATACCGTCTTGATATCCATTTGTCATATCTCATAGTCATAATGACATGTGATGGCAAAGAGGATACGGATGGACTTAAGCATGGCTACTGGGGAAAGGGTCTCCTCATAATCGATTCTCTCTTTTTGAGTATACCCTTTCGCCACAAGCCTAGCCTTGAAGGTTTCCACCTTCCCATCCGCTCCCCTCTTCCTCTTGTATACCCACTTACACCCAATGGGTTTTATCTCTTCAGGTGAAGCTACAAGATCCCAAACCTGATTGAAGTATATAGATTCAATCTCGGCTTTCATTGCGTCATGCCATAGATTTGCATCGGCATCAGCAACAGCCTCCTCGTATCTAGTGGGATCTTGTTCCTGATGGTCGGAGACTAACTCGAAAGCTTCTCTAGTCCATCTCTTTGGAACCCTAGACACTCTCCCACTACGACGAGAAATTGTACAGGCTTTTGAGGTTGTACCTCTTCTTGTTCTACAATCGGGTCAGAAGAAGTTAATTCCGAAGATAACTTCTTTTCAAGTTCCAACCTAGTTAAACCTTTCGTGGAAGTACTCTGATCATCCTCTAAGTATCTAGCATTGGTACTTACCAGTACTTTCTGCTCCTTAGGAAGATAAAAATAACCACCCTTTGTCCTTTTTAGATACCCAACAAAATAATATAATTCTGATCTTAGTTCCAACTTGTCTCCCTTGACCAGTACATAAGTTGGACAACCCCATAATCTGAGATGATTCAGACATGGCTTATGCTTAGTCCTAGGTACTGACTTCGAAGGCACCAAGTTCAGAATGTATGACATTGTTTCTAGGGCATATCCCCAAAAAAACACTGGAAGAGTAGCATGAGACATCACGCTTCGAACCATTTCCATCAATGTCATATTCCTTCTCTCAACTACTCCATTCTGCTGGAGTGTCCCTGGCGCAGAGAGCTAGGATACTATCCCATGATGTACTTGAATTCACCAATGAGGTACTCTCCACCATAATCCGATCATAAGATCTTGATCAATTTACCTGTCCGACGCTCCACTTCAGCCTTAAACTCTTTGAACTTGTCAAAAGAGTCAGACTTACGTCTTATCAGGTAAATAAAACCAAACATTTTACAATCATCTGTGAAAGTGATGAAGTGCTCAAAACCCCCTCTAGCAAGTGTAGACAAGGGACCACACACATTAGTATGAACAAGACTTAATACCTCCTTGGCTCTATCCGCCTTAGGGGTAAATAATATTTTGATCATCTTTCCCATTAGGCAGGATTCACACTGATACCAATTTTCCAATCTTAATGAGCCCAAAAGCCTATCATGGATTAACTTCTGAATCCTGGTTAAGTTGATATGACCCAACCTTAGATGCCAAATATACGAGTCATTGATAGTGGTCTTCTCTTCCTTGTTAAAGGATCAGATTGAGCGTTATTTAATTGATTGTTAACAGGGTTAAAGAAGAATAGATTCCTATACATGTGCTCAGTACATAAAATTTATCGGTCTCTACTCATAGTAATACCAGAATGGAAAGATACAGAATATCCTTGATTTATTAGTTTCACAACTGAAATCAAATTCTGTTGAAATCTAGGTACATATAAAATATCCTTTAAAACCACTATTCTATAACAATAAAAAATAAGATCCAGCTTTCCCACTGCAAGTGCCCAAACTTATGCTCTATTTCCTACACGTAGTCCATGTTCACCTTTCTGGAGTCTTCTAATCTTTCTAAACCCCTGCAAATAGTTACAGATGGGATCAGTGGCTCCTAAATCAACAATCCAAGTGGAAGTTAATTTAACCATTGATATAGACTCTATATAGAAAACATTACCTGTAGGGTTTTTCTTGGCTTGAAGATCTGGACACTTCTTTTTCCAATGTCCCTTCAGTCCACATTTGAAGCACTTGCCCTTGGGTTTGTCTTTGGGTTGAGACGCTGCGTTTCCCTTCTTCTTTTTTGAACTTTTGAGCTTGGGCCCAGTTCTAGAGGAAAAAGCCTTAGCAATCATAGCCTTTGATTGTGGCTTCATGACATTCTCTGCTATCTAGAGTTCCTTCATCAACTCAGTTAAACTCGTGTTTAACTTGCTCATGTTGTAATTCAACTTGAACTGAGTAAAGGAACTCGGTAGAGATTCGAGAACCATGTCCACTTGGCTGTCGGGGTCATTAACGGCCCCTAAGATTTCTGCCTCCTCGAAAGTAGCAATCATCTTGAGCATATGCTCTCTGACTGATGCTCCCTCAGCTATCTTAGTGTTAATTATAGTTCGAAGAGTCTCCTGCCTTGCGGGCCGGCTCTTATCTGCAAACATAGTGGCCAATGACTAACTATTATCATACGCAGAAACCATATGCTCATGTTTTTACTAGAGCACATTAGACATGGATGCTAACATATAGCAATGTGCCATTTTGTCAGCTTTCTTCCACGCCTTCTCAGCCTTTCGCTCTTCGACGGTGGAACCATCCCTGAAAACAGGGCAGGTCTTATAAAGGACATACTTATACTCCTCAGCTATGAGTATTATGTCCAGGTTCCTCTTTCAGTCCACACAGTTTGGTCCCATTAGCTTATTCTCTCAGAGAATAACAACCAATGGACTAAAAGAACCTCCCACCATTTCTAAAAAATAAAAAATAAACGAAAAAGATTTAGTTTGTGAAAACAAAATAAATTGGTGTACTTTATCAAAACTGATATTAATTTGGCTCTTAGGAAAACTGACATAGCTTCTTGGGAAGATTAACAGTTCCCTAAGCTAGGTGTGTTAACCACCACAAATTAATTTTCCTTCTAGGCAATGATCTAGAAGATAACTCCATCGAGGGAGTGGTCGTTTCCTCTCATTTCCTATGGATATACCTCGCACTATAACCTCTAACGAGGGGCTGGCCGATTATAGTACGTGTCTCGAGTTATTAATTACATCCCTCCATTAGATCTAGATCTTTGTAGTATCCCTATCCTATACAGGTTCACTCACAGGGTGACGTGAAAGGACCCACGATCTCTAATGAGGATCGTGATGGAAGCCGTGGGGCCGTTGGAACCCCTCTCTCACTTATTCTTTTAAAACAAGGGGTTTCTAAAAAATATCCTTTAGAAAATTTTCATTAAGTTTTCCCTTAACTCAAAAATAAAATATCTAAATCCATTAAAATCTCTATGTCAAGGTATATATCATTTGAGAGATTTTTCCGTGGACTAATTTTATCTAAGTTAAAAAACTTAATGATTTCAAATTTTTTCCAATTAAAACTTTCTAAAGACTTTGGTCTCAAGTTTATTTGACAAAACAATTTTTCTTGTGCCAAAATAAAACAAAATGGCTTCTATTTTAACTTACAAAAATATCTAAATCCAATATATTTTCTATGTCAAGGATTAAATCATTTGAGAAAATATCTAAGGATTAATTTTTGTTCAAGTTAAAATAACAATTTAATTTGTAGAAAAATATTTTGTTGTCAAAAATATTCCGAAAGACTTTAGTCATTGAGAAAACATGCACATAGGTACTTAAAAATAAATAGTATGCTAGAAAACAGTAGACATTTTCATGCTTTTCTATTTTTTAAACCTAAGTGCCCAGATAATAGAATTAAATACATTAATTAATTATTTAATTGTCTTGTTTAATTCTAAAATCCCTTACTAATAGTTTTCATGCAAAAATATTCCATGAATATTAACTATTGCAAAACTATTAACTTTGCTTGGTAAGGACCCCAAAACCAAAAAGAAAATGCAAGAAAAATTACAAGGAAATATAAAAATTTTTCCTTAGTCCATTGCACCCATCTGCGCTGCGGTCCACAGCACCTGCCACACAGAACCAAACCTCGTGGGCCACCAGCGGATCCCAGACCTAAGCAGACACCGGTTATGGTCTGCCGGGTCTTCTTCCTGTAGAATTTTCTGTGATTTTCTTCTGCTTTCTTTCTGGTTTTTTGCAACTTTCTTCCTCCATTGGCTTTTTGATTTCAATCCAAATATAATGAAATCAACAAAAACCAACAACCACCTATACCCATTAATATTGGGCGTACACTTTTTTCTAAAGAAAACAGTAAATTACAAATCTCCTATACCTCCACCAAAGAGGTTTAACAGAGAACCTGTCCATACCAAAAACAGCGAAGGATCACAGTTTAATCACACATATGTGTCTAGTTTTATTCAACTAGATGCATGCTTCCTATATTTTCAGAAAACCTTCATTCTCTGATACCAATTGAAGGCTTAAAGAAAGGGGAAAAGCAAACACAATGCGCAACGGAAGCAAAAAATTGCAGAAAACTGAAGAATAGGAAACAACCCGAAAAGAGTTAGCGCCAATTCTGGTAGCCTAGCCGACGCTAGTCACGCTCTGGCGGGACTTCGAGAAGAAAAGTTGCTAAAGTTTTCTTCTTGTACACAAAGTTGGCTGGACCGGAAATGTGTAGAACTGAGGTAGGTGCGATGGTGGAAACCTCTAGTGCAAGTCCTGCAAGCCTCCTACTCCGTCTTTGCATATATATGAATGTCAACCTCTTGATCTTCCAGTATATAACCTGCTTAATCCCGTTTGGTGAACAACTTACAGGGCTAAGGAATTTTCTAATAGAGAGAGAGAGAGAGGGGAGGCGTCTATTTTTTCCACCAGAGAAGAAGCAGTTAAAAACAACATACTTTTCTATCTTCCTATTTAACCTAAATAAAAATCCTAGGTTAAACTGGACTGGTCCATTGGATTCTTAGTTTAGCCTTTTGGACTAAATTAATTATTCTAATTAGAACTAAATAAATGGCCCAATAAATAATTAATTTTTCAGCCCAAATAGACTAGTCCAATTAACAAGCCCATATTAGTTTAGTCCCGGCCAATATTTAATTATTCAGATTGGGCCAAAGCCTTGAAAAATTAATTAACCTATCAAATTAATTTAATTAATTCTCTCTCTCCATGGACTATTATTTTACTCTAACCCAATAATTAAATCAGGCTACTTAAATAAAATAAATTTTATTTAATTTAATTGAAGACCAACTCCTTAACCTATATTTAATTAGGACTCACAGTTTATACAGGGGACCAAAAGACACACTACCTTGGTTACTAAAATGGCCAAAATACCCTTGCCATATAAATAGCTATATTTTACATTTTAAATATTTCCTAATATCACCATAAGAAAATATTAGCCCCTAGGACAATGCCGTGTTAGCACAGTCTCCGACCTACAGGTGTAATGATTAAAATACCCTTATATACATCGCCGTACATTTAGAGAGGAAGAAATATACTAACACCTTCTTAGGCTTCTAGTCCAAAGATCCACGACTTTTTGGATTGTTTCCGCTTTTCAAGGAAGCTACCTTAAAGCAAACATCCAAGTCATGTTTCCCAGGGCCCTGGATATTTGGATCATTCAGACAACCACAATGGGCAATATAATATAGAAACTATCTTGTACAAGTCTGTACTGACTAGTGACACATACGCAACATGTAAGTATATCGGTCCTACAATAGAACCTTAACTATAACATATTAAAGTACATACTCTAGTTTTATCAAACCACCAATTTATACTTAAGTCGTAGAGTACTAGTCCATGCTGTAGCAATAGTAGTCTAGGTTTCTACCATATAGTACTTTAAAAAGCCACTACTATAGGTCCTGTTTTACGTATTCGAAATACGTTTATGTCATGAAGTGAGTGGACTACTCACTGGCTAAAGGTAAGCCATTTCCCATTTGGAATTCACAACATAATAATCTAGACATGATGAGATTTCCATTCTCATCAATCAGTTAAAAATGAACGTTTATGTGTTAAGTAATGCGTGATCTATACCTTACTGTGAAAGACCTCTATTCACATGGACCACTTACTTAAACACAATAGGTCATTTCCAAACAAAATTGTGCACAAATAAAATGTAAATTCACAAATAATTTCTGAAAACAAATTCTTTTATTAAAACATTCAATATTTACATCAGAAACCTAGTCTAAGAGGGCATATTTCCCAACAAAAAACACATAAACACACAAAATGAGTAGTACAATCCAAAGTCACACAAAAGATCATGCAAAAGTCTAGTAAAAGGGCTATCTAAATATGATAATTTCATATCTACTAAATATCCCCACACTTAATTTTTTGCATGCCATCGGGCAAAATAATTTTTCAAATAGATTCAAGATAAGAATTTTAATTTTGAAAAGATATGGTGAATATGACATCTTTCCCTTTCACATTAAAAAACATCTTAACACTTATTTAATCAAGAAGACTGAAGATAAACTCATATATTAGATCAAATATATCTAAGGCTATTGAAATGGATTTAAACGAGTTCATATCCATTCAATGCATTCCACTTCCCCCCCTTTTTTTTTTTTATCAAAATATGTAAGCAATGCAAATCGTATAATGAATATATAACTAATTCAAGTCTTTGTACTCTATACTTGTCTAAATTACTACAAATTGGGTAGCAAACTAGGATTTTTTTTTTTTTTTTCAATCATGAATACAACTGGAATAGGCACTTGCATCCTATAGTGTTTATCTTTTGCTCACCATTTTTTCCTTTTTTTTTTCATGCTCCCCAAATTTTTGCTTGGGATTTATAGCCTCAAGTTAGTGTGTTTCGTTCCATCTCATTACATTGGCCCTCTTTCAAAAAATTTTTAATTCACTCAAGAGAATGCAACTAGTTTCGTGCACTTGCATCTCTTTTTTTTTTTTATCCTATTTACTTAAGCCCAAATTTAACTCTAGCTCAGATAATGTTTTCAACAAAAATTAGCACATAAACTAAAATTATACATCATTACTCATTTATATAAATCTCACAAAATCAAAAGCTTCATATACCTAGTAAGAAATAAACAAGGTTAAATTAAATTCACAAGATGTAACATCCCTTACTTTTGTACTTTAATCAGTTACTACTATGTATAGAATAAGAATTTACATAAGTGACCAGAACAAGAAACGATCAGTATAATGAGATGAATATCTTGGTGCATAGTTGGAATCCAGGGGCATTATTGGAATTTTATAACTTATAGGGACCTGAGTAGAATTTTGAATTTGTTCTACCCGTACCCCAAATCTTGATATTGTGACTACTTTCAGTAGAGTGAGAATTTAAAGGAATGTTGAGAATAAATATTGATCAGTGTGTTGAAATGATTATTCTGGTACATATTAAGCTATCGGAGGTATCAAAGGCATTATTATAATTTTGACCACAATCGGGATTTTGATTGCAAATTTTACAAGATTAAGAAAGAATTCAAGATTTTGAATGTTACCATTGAATTCAGTGAAATTTATAGAATTTAATGGGGAAATAAAATATTTTTTCAATACGGACCCGAATTTTGATTTTTTCTGAGAAAAATTCTAAAATGCAGACAAATTGAAACAAGTGACCAAATATGATTGGAGGATGAAAAAAAGTGTCAAATGGTGATTGATTATAGCATAAAGCTTATTGAATAAGTTTTGGAAGAAAATAATTAACGAAAAAGGTTGGCGAATAAGAGAACGACACTTGGAAGGATAGCCCACAATTGCCACCACAACATTAAATAAATTGGTCACCATTCTTGACCAAGAATGGCGGTTGAGGAGCTAAATTTGAATAAGAAATTCATCCACAAGGAATAGAGAAACAAAAGAGAGAGAAAAGGAAAGAAAAGCTAGAGAAAAATAGGGAGAATAAAAAATGAGAGAGATAGAAAGAAGTATGTGTGTTCTTGGTGTGTTCTTAGTGTTCTTGGAGTAATTCAAGCTTGCAGAATCTTATACACAAGGTAAAACATCATACTCTATGAATTAAAGTTGTAGATTAAATTGTGAGGATTATTTTGGTATTAATTTTATTGAAAAATTCATGAGAACTATGAGAATTACTTGGACAATTGCTATGCTTTGGGGCTGTTTTGTGTGTCTTGTATACTGGCTGATTAGAGAAGCTATATACTATGTTTTATATGGTATATAAAGGTGTTTTGGTGGTGGTTTAATTGAAAGTTCATGACTGCACAAGAAGGTGTAAGAAATGGAAAAAGAAAGATGGAATTAAGTGTTGAAGAAAAGGAATTGTTAATGTTGTTGTTTGCACTTGTTGAACTTGATGTTGGAAAATATGATTTTGCTGGGTGAAGTATCTCTGAAAAGCAAAAATTCTGCTTTGAACGAAATCCCAAGCACCATTGAAGAACGAATAAACTGTACAAATTGGCTTATTGTTCTAGAACCACATGGCCCTGCAACTTGTAGCTAAATGTCTTAGGATCATTTTGGGACCAATTTTACATGATTTAGAGTTTTACATGATAACACACGTATTGAAATTATTTTTCATGAGATCTTTTCAGTTGAAAACATTAGCACACATGGGACTCTCTGAGCTTTACGCTCACACGTGTGTTATCTCTTTTGAAAAATTTAGGATCAGAGGCCCAACAAAAACGCGGTGGACTCCCAGAGGCTCATTTTATATCTTGGACATGTTATACCCATGAGTGCATGTATCAGAAGTGAAATTCTTGTACTTATCTTTTTTGGAAAAATGTTCGTTGCCTATTAAGTGAATTTTGTTGTAAAGACCTTTTGTCTGAGCAATCACATGGGGCGACATCCCATAAAGTTACAGCCCACTACATTATGGAAATATGGAGTGTTACAAATGGTATCAGAGCATAGTGGAAACCATAATAGAGCTTCTGAGGGAATATAGCTGAGCCTCCAACAGAACAGTGGGGAGTTCATCATAGTATGAGTAAATGTGAATTTACAGAGATAGTGTGTTTTCTAAAATTGGATATTAGAGCATATATGACATATGGCTTTGAGATATAATTTCTTCTGATGAGCTAAAAGGAGAGTGATTTAAGACAATTCTAATATCTTTGAAAAGGGGTTTAAATTCTGAACTCGAGCAATAATGAAGGGGTTAAGGTTAGGGAGACCTTATATTTGAATTATATACTAATTATGAACTTCTAATTTTGGGACTAGTAATAGTGAGATGAGAAATAACGGAGGTTGAACACCTAAAGGCCCTTTATGTATGGTGCAATATGAATTGTACAGACAAGGATATACGTATATGTGATGTACTCTAATACTATGTTTGAGTACTACACGTTTTGTTTTGTTATAATGTGTGAAAGGATATGATGATATCAACACTAATGTAGTAGGAATCATTAGACATTTGAAGTTAAGCGTACTTGGGTTAGAGAAATTCTTGGATGGGTAACCCCTGGGAAGTACCCATGAAAGTTGAAATGAAGTGATTTAGGGCTGTTTAAGAAAACAAAAGTATGATCTATATGCAAAATGATATGAACACAGGAGGTTTAATTATAGATCAAGAATATGAGAATCTCTCAAGAGATCATGTTTACATGTGCAAAATAGAAATTTTCTTCTATTTCAAGTTATATGAATGGGAAGTATTGAGATGTATAAATTTGATGGAATTAAGGCAAATATAAATTTCAAGGACGAAATTTGTTGAAGGAGGGGATAGTGCAACATCCCCTACTTTTGTACTTTAATCTGTTACCTCTATGTATAGAATAAGAATTTGTATAAGTGACCAAAATAAGAAACGATCAGTATAATGAGATGAATATCTTGGTGCAATAAAAATATCCAGGGGCATTATTGAAATTTTGGAACTTATAGGGACACGAGTGGAATTTTTAATTTGTTCTACCCGTACACTAAATCTTCATATTAAGACTACTTTTAGTAGTGTAATAATTTAAGGGTGCATTAAAAACAATTACTGATTAGTGTGATGAGACGAGTATTCTGATATAAATTAAGTTATCGGAGGTATCAGGGGCATTTTTGTAATTTTAACCGCAATCGGGATTTTGACCGTAAATTTTACAAGACTGAGAAAGAATTGAATATTTTGAATGTTAACATTGAATTTAGTGGAATTTATAGAATTTAATGGTGAAATAAAATATTTTTCCAATATGGGCTCGAATTTTAGTTATTTCTGAGAAAAATTCTAAAATGCGGTCAAAATTGAAGCAAGTGGCCAAATATGATTGATGGATGAACCCAAGTGTCAAATGGTGATTGGTTATTCCATAAATCTTATTGAATTAAGTTTTGGAAGAAAATAATTAAAGAAAAAGGTTGACGAATAAGAAAACGACACTCGGAAGGATACCCCACAATAGCCACCATTGCATTTAATGAATTTGTCACCATTCTTTACCAAGAATGGAAGTTTTCATTAAGAAAATCATCCATGAGGAATAGAGAAAGAAGAGAGAAAGAAAATGAAAGAAAAACTAAAGAAAAATAGGGAGAAAAGAAAAAGGAGAGAGAAAGAAAGAAGTGTGTGTGTTCTTGGTGTTCTTGGAGCAATTCAAGCTTGGAGAATCTTATACACAAGGTAAAACATCATACCACATGAATTAAAGTTGTAGATTAAATTGTGAGGATTATTTTGGTGTTAATTTTATTGAGAAATTCATGAGAACTATGAGAATTACTTGGGCAATTGCAATGTTTTAGGGCTGTTTTGTGTGTCTTGTATACTAGCTGATTAGAGAAGCTATATACTATGTTTTATATGGTATATAAAGGTGTTTTGATGGTGGTTTAATTGGGAGTTCATGACTGCACAAGAAGGTTTAAGAAATGGAAAAAGAATGATGGAATTAATTGTTGAAGAAAATGAATTGTTAATGTTGTTGTTTGCACTTGTTGAATATGATGTTGGAAAATACGATTTTGTTGGGCTAAGTATCTCTGAAAATCAGAGAATTGAAGGACATTATGATGGAATTTATGATAGTTTAATTTTTATATAGTTGTTAGGATAAAAGTAGAATAGATGGTGTGAAGAGATAAACAAAACAAAAATTCTGCTTCGAAGGAAATCCCGAGCAGCCTTGAAGAATGAATAAACTGTACAAATTGGCTTATTTTTCTGGAGCTCCATGACCTGAAACCTGTATATAAATTTCTTAGGATGATTTTGGGACCAATTTTACATGATTTGGAGTTGTGAGTAAAATGTTATGATGAAAATATCACAAGCTGCCAAAACAGTAACGAGATTGAGAAGCTGAGATGTGGTACGCAAAACTGAGTGAAATGAGAATGGAAATCAATTATTCATGAATTGAAAATAATAAAGGAATGTCTTGAGGACATTTTGGAACAAGTTTGCCTTCAATTGGACATAGGAATCAAAAGTTATGACATAAACAAACAAGTGTGACAAGAATGAAGAAAATCAGAATTTTGTTTAGCAAGAAATAAACTCAAGTATTGTACTATTGGTTTTAATGGATGAAAGAGAGATCACAAGAACATACGAAAACCTTGGATATTTGTTTGAACAAATAGATGAAAAATGAATTAATGAGCCTTTGATCATTCCAAGTATTTATCTCGTTTTGGTCGGAAGAAGTGAGAAAGAAGAAAATAGAATATTTTCTATTCACATAATAGTTTTGTGTTAGTCGTACCTTAGAATGATAAGTGAGGTTTGGAATGAGTCTCGATATAGGTAATTTATCTTCAAAGCTTCGTAAAGGACTAAGAGTACTACATAGGTCATCACATTGAGCTAGGACACGAGGTGAGTCCGACTGCTTTTAAATCTTGTTTTAGCTAAGTGTTTTCTTGAAACGATCTTGTATTTTCCTGATATAGTTAATGCTTTCCTGATACATTATGTGATGAGTGTTACACTTGAATTTAAAAGCATTACCATGCACTTAATTTCTTGAATATCTTGGATTTGAAATATCTCGCGATCTTTTCAATTTTCAATTCCAGGATTTGGTAAAGTGTTTTCTAGATATGGAAAATGTTTTCCTCATGTGCTCAAGTGCGAGCTTTCTATATAGGTTTGGAAACACAATGAACAATATGAATCATGAATTCTTAATTTCCTACATTTGTCAATCTTTGAATCCAATACATGACTAACTTAAATATTTGGTGTAAACACTAACTTGATTGTTTGGCGTATGCACTAATTTGACTACTTGGCTTAGGCACTCACTTGAATACTTGGCATATGCATTGACTTGAATACTTGGCGTATGCACTAAGTTGAATACTTGGCATATGCACTAACTTGAATACTTAGGGGTAAGCACTAACTTGAATACTTGGCATGTAATACCCCACAACCTAGGCCCAGCAGGGCCGGGGATGTCACCCCGTCCAAAGGACAAGATGTCTTTATAACTAGGTCACACAACAAAAATAAAACAATACTTTGAAAATTAAAACTTATTACAGCCCAAAATTTCAAAAACAAATCCAAAATAAATTGTTCACTCTCATCTCTTAAAACATTACATAAAATAAATAACACAACATCTTCCAAGTAAGCAACAACTAGCTACTCATCCCCAGAGCAGGATCGACCTGAAATCATGGTAAAAAGGGTGATGAGATAAAAAACTCAATAAGCCCGTGTGTGCTTTGAGTGTTCAGGTAAAAGAGTTCATGTATACAAGATGTAAGAACTTCATAAGAAAAAGTACTGGCAAGCATAAAACAATGTTAAAAATAAAAAGTGGCATTTTACTTTTCCATCCACACATGTGCACAATAAAATCAACTACTCAAAAGGGCGGCCATGGGTTACCATACGTTGGGCCCTATAACCATACAATGGTCAGAATGCCACACTTTGTGCAGACTAACAAAAAGGTAGGTGTATAGCCTACTGGGTAAGACACTCCTCCTTCTCTACACCCAAAAAAAATTGGTTGTCTACTCCGACAACACACAGTCCACATGACTGAAACTTGCTAGCTCAGACCGGTATGACTAAGTAGTACTGTCGCTTCTCCAAGTTGAGTTCATCTTCTGGAGGTGGCCTCCTGCCAGAAGACTCGCTCTTGCTTTTCAAAACTAGTATTACTAGCCTACCCTTATTGCGTACTCAACGTTAATTATCCCACTTGGGAGAAAACTAATAAAACACAGCTTTACTTGAAAATGAAAATTAAGTTTTTCTAAAGTCCATGTCAAAATTGGTTTTAGAAAGAGTTTAGTGTTTGAGAAAAACTGCTTATTAGTTTTCAAATAATTTGTGTAACTGAAATAAGAAAGGGAATAGTCCTCAATTGCCTTTACAAAAATGAGTGTTCACACACTTCACATTTGGTTTGCCATAGTGACCTTTTTACATCAAATAGGTTTTATGCAGGAGCTTACCTGATCTTTTGCTTGAGCAAATTCAAAGATCCTTAAAAGCTGACCTAACCCCGCTTGGGGTAAACACAAGCCATAATTAGACTCAAGCCAAGTTTGCTTCCATAAATAATCCTAGTTCAACTTACTACAATCATGACCCTAATGACCCAAACTTTAAGGCTAAATGATAAAAATGATTTTATAAAATAAATCTAGCTTGATAATAAAATAACTAAAGATTGTGAAATAATTACAAATAAGTTGTAGGTATAAATTTTTGTTAGTAATAAATAAACTAGGGTTTATTTGATGAAGGGTCCTAAGTCCTAGGTGATATTATTAAAATAATAAATTATTACTATTTTCTTAATTAATAATTAATAGTTAGAAAATAATTGATAAATAAAATTAATAATAAGTATATTTTAACATACTTTGATTAAAAGATAATAAATAAATTTTATTAGTATTTATGAATATATGACTTATAAGATTAATATTTTACCTATTATGATTATTTATATAAAAGGCTTTATTTAATATTATTATTATATTTAATATTTATATTTAATATTTTTAATAAAAGACATCATGCATTTGGCTAAAATATCATTATTTCATATATCAATCCAATTCCAAATCTTCCTAGGGCTTTCGAAATCATTAGAAGAAAATATATCATTAATTTTTATTAATGTAATAAATTTGGCTAACTTAATTAGTTTAGGATCAACAAAGTCATGATCATAATTCTCCTATTGCTAACCATAGTCATGAACATAAACTCCAACATCAATCAACAAACCATTCAATTCATGAATAAAAGCATAGATCTATATCTACCATCACATGATCCAAACTTCACTAAACATAATCATATTCATGGCTTCAACAAGAATACAAGAACATAAAACCTTATTCACCAAAGGTGACATAATATCCATCAAGCTTAATCACACATACTAAGTCACGACATGAAGAGCTTGCAACAAACCCTAAAACATCATAAAACTCAACCAAGACAAATCATCCTCATACTTCAATCCCAACTCCATCATATAAACACATACTCAATCTCCAATCATATTCCATCCTTTCCCAACAACATCCAAAATACATGATTTTGGAATTAAGGAGAGGGTTAAAGAGACATACTCGATTGATGATTACCTTGATGAAGTCTCAAGAAAGTCTACATGCTTGGAAGGCTTGTCCGACCAAGAAAGAAGAAGAGAAAATGGCCATGGTTGAAACAACCATTTTGGCTGAGAGAGAGAGAGAGAGAGAGAGAGAGAGAGAGAGGGGGGAGAAAGTATTCGTATATTTCAATAAAGATTGAAGAAGAAGGAAGATGAACACAATCGTTCATAATTACCTTGAGAAAGTTCTTGAGCCTTCAAGAAAATTCTAGTTTTTTATCCAAAAGTAGAATCTTGTTTTCAGCGGTTGATGTTATAAATTATCGAAATGGATTCTAGAGGGTGAGTAGATGTGATTTGGAGTTTAGGGGAGAGATTGGAGGTGTTTAGAATGGTCTTAGGCTTGGAGAATGGTGGTGTGTGTTCTTGGTGTTCTTTGGAGAAATGGAAAGAATGGAGGAAAGGCTGGATGAAATCTGTTGAGTGGTGTTGGCCGAATGGATTGGAGAATCCTTGTGATTGAATTTTCAGATTAGGGAAAAGAATGAAAGCTAGTTGTTTGAAATTCAAAAGAAGTAATTTAGGGAGTGGATTAAGGTAGAAAATATGGTAAGAATAGCTTAGTTGATAGAGGTCCTTGGAGCTGCTATGGTCGGCTGGAATTAGCTGAGGTTTTGCTGAGATGAATAAGGTTGAAAAAGCTATAGGGTGGCTGAAATTCTATGTGTTATGGTGGAGGAAATTTCTGGTTGGTTGAGGCTTATACCATGGAAGTTTCATGGAGTAATTTGCTGAGTTTTTGAATTCTAATTGAAGGCTTGATTGTAGTGATTTAAGGAATGGCCATGGAGCTCTTTCATGCAGATCAATGGAGGAGGGTAGTGGAGTTTAGTTCATGGCTGACTAAGGTTTTTTTCACAGAATGTTGGAGTGGTTTTTCGGATAATGTTGAAGATGAAATAAGGCTGGATTTCTGGTTGTTAATTTTTGTGCAGATTTAAATCAAACGTTGTCCTCAATGGCCGAAAATAAAACATTAAAGTATAATCAAATGGACCAAGAAAGTAAAAGGCGTAAAGAAAATCAAAGCTTCCAAAGTGAATGTATACATGAAATTATGTGATTGTTAAATTTCCTTAAATCAATAAGCTCCAGCCATTGAGGTTTGGGAAAAGAATTTACAAATCCTATCCCTACACAGGAACAATACATTATCCTTAATGTAGTAAATTAGAACTAGAAATTTTAGCCACAAAGGATCAAATAGATAAAGGGAGAGAAAAGGCGAATACTTTCCAAGAACAAATAAACTCAACATTGCCATGTGAAATAAATACTCCAGACGTTGCATTAAGATTCTCCATAAGAAAAGCTTCAAGGCTGGACAAGAAGATGTTAGAATTAAAAGTATATGTACAAAGGAAAAAGTACTTAACAAAACGCTAAAACAAAAGGAATAAACAAAGCTAACCTAAACACAACAAAAATATAAAAAAAAGAAAAACCATGAAGCTGCAAAGATAAGAGATGAAAGATCACAAAACTAGCAATGATTTCATAAGAAAGAGGAATCAGGCATGCATATGATACTGTACCGGCATGCACCATCCCATGCAAATTGCAAAGAAAGAACATTTTCTTGAGCACAACTTGTTGCATTGGTTTGCATCAAGCCGTGCATACTTATTGTAGTTTTGAAATACAAACCTGAAAAACACGGGCAAACTACACATCATGTGTAATATGGTACATCCAGACGTACAGCCGTGCCACAAGCTGTGCAGTCCCCTGGAAGAATTTTCAAAACTTTTTAATCACAACTTGAAACTCTTGAACTCCTTTTTTCCATTTCTAAAAGTTTAAGCTTTGTGAAAATTTGTTTTCATGTACAAAAGACACACAAAAAATAAAGATAATAACGAAGACTCTAACACAACACAAAGATGTGATAAAATTACTTATTGAAGACAAAAAAAGAAACCTAATTTAGACATGAATAACAAATGAAGAAGAAAATAAAGATACAAGCATGTGATGCAATCACTTATTGAAAGACATAAAAGAAAAAAAAAAAAGATAGACTCCCTTGGAATATGGCCAATTTCTGCATTTGTAGGGTACCAATTGCAGAAAACTTAAAATGATCAAAGTATCTCTTGTGGATGAGCTACTTCTCAAATCCTTGTCTCCTTGGGATTCAACACAGATGTTTGAATGTTTTTCTCCTTGATTTACTGGTCATTACCACGTATAAGATGCATGTGTTGAGATAGAGTAACCTCACAAAACAAAAATAAACAAAAGTTAGAAGAAAAAAGAAAACATAAAACAAAATACATGGAAAAACAAGATTAAGAAAAGTACAACATCAAACGAATTCATCAAGATCTATCATTACAAGAATTATTCAAGGATAAAGAAAAGAAGATAGAGTTCCTCGACACTGGCGCCAAAAATTTATTGTAAGAGGAGATTATGACATAATAATAGGTTCTTAGAAAAAATAGAGACATTATGCATCAACAAATTTTAAACCCTACTCCTAAAGATATAGCATAGTATAGCAGCAAGTAAGATATCGGTCCCTTAAGGAACAAGAGAAATATACTCCATACGAAAGTAATACTTCAATTAATCTAATAAAAATTGATTTAACTTTTTTTAAAGAAAGTAACACCTCAATTAATCAATTGTTAAACATTAATCAAAAGATTGATAAATCTATCAAGGCGTCATCAACATCAAGTTAGCATATACCCTAAAAAGATGTAAATATACACAACTTGAACAAAGCAATTCCCTGTCAATCCTAACCAATTCTAAAAGATGCAACCTAATCAAGATTAATAGATGTTACTTAGTTAAATTAATAAAATATTAACTAGCTTATCTTTTCAATCATGCAAGTTAAATATGTTACACAAACATAAATAACTCAGCACAATTGGTAGAAAAAATAATCAAAATTGTATAAGTACTCAAGAGGCAATTTCAATATAATGAAAGATAAAATCTTTAATACATTAATCTCAAAATATTAAAATCAATAACAAAACATAGCCTTTGAATATAGATAAAAATCTTCAATTGTTTAAATACAAAGGAAACAAAAAATTGACAACTAGGAAACTAGAAAGAGCAAGAGAAAAATTAATTATAGCCCACAATGTCAAGTCTTCTTGCCTCTTTGCCTTCTTCTCCTCCTCTTATCTTCTTCGGAGCTTTCCTCCAAGTGAACTATGTTCTTGGTAAAGAATATTGATATTTGGATGTTCTCCACCTTTATATAGACTCTATAAACTATCCTTAATTGTATCTGGGAAGTTTAAACCATTTTAAAACTTGTTTAGGTATTTCTAAAACATTCAAGGATGCTGCACGACCGTGCACTCATCCCCTATATAATTTTTACTCAAAACCGCCCGTTGGTGGCATGAGAACTAGCACGGTCGTGCACCTGGCCATGCACCATGTAGAGGCACATGCACAGACATGCCTATAGCCGTGCATATGGCAGAACATCAATTTCCTCTAATTTCACAAACTTCTGGGAGCAAACAGAGATCCTCTGTTATGCATAGTGCATCTGGTTGTACATACTTTACATGCCCATGCGTCCACTTTGCATGCCTATGCGTCTGGTCTGTATGCCCACGCATGCTCTACTCACTTTCAACAACTCCAAATTGCTTCCAACTCTTCCCAAATCATTTGACAATCATCTTAAACTCAAAATTCAATCGTTTAAGCTTTTATTTTACTAATTTTTCACCAACATAGCCTAAAAATACATAAACACACAAAATGAGTAGAAACCTTCCCAAATCACACAAAAGATTATGCAAAAGTCAAGTAAAAGGGCTATCGAAATGTAATAATTTCACACCTAACAATGATATATTGAGTAAATTTGATTTAATAAAACTTTATACAGATTTGATTATGATTAGGAGTTGGAAATATATTAATATTAACAAATATTTAGTTACAAAAAATTTAAGATACACTTACATGCTTTGGTGCCTGGTGTAACAAGTGCAAACATTGAAAGAAGGATTGACATAGAGTTTGTTGCTAGTTTAGAGATCACGCAAATGCCTAGTATTATTCTTTGGGGAGATTTTTTATATAATAAAATTAAACATGCACAAAAACTTTATTTTTATAGGGTCATGGTTATCAAAATAGTATGAATAAGTAATGTTTGAAAAATCTTTCTTGAAGACCCTCGAGATGTGTTCATTCATTTAATAGCTACATTGTAAACGGATATCGATTTCACACTAAAGAGCGCTATAAGGGAAAGAACGTAGTGAATAATAGAGTATGAATGAAAGCAAGTGGAGTAGTGTGTTTGGTGGTGAATATTATGAAGTATTGAAAGAAATATTAAAGTACAATTTCTTGGATCTTCAAATAATAAAAAAAAAACCACTTTATTATTCTGTAAATGGTTTGATCTAACACCTAAAAATGCATTTTTAATATAAACTTATTGAAAGCAATCATAAGAGATGGTATCTAAATTTTGATTCTTTTATTTTGGCCTCTCAGGCAAATCAAGAATACTACAACCCCTATCTGTGATGTAAAAAATAAAAAAGTGATTGGTGGGCAATGTCTAAATCTAAGGCTCATTATGTTGTGGATTTTTCTATAGTGGGCAGTGCTTACTAATACGATGTGGATGAAATAGATGCCAATACTATAATTGAGGTGGTTGAAGATGTCAGTCTATTAGTAGATGAATCTGGTATAGTTGTGATTGTAGATTTACAAGTTGAGGAACAAAGTTTAAGTGAACAAGAAGAGGATGATGAGTCTGATTAGGATATAGAAGATGATGGTGATGAGAATGCTGTTAAATACAAAACTGGAGAAAATTAGATGATTAAGTTGTAATTTGTTTTTTCTTCTAACATAATCGTTTTCCTCTATGTGAGTTTATTTTCAAGTTGTTTTTTGTGTGAGTTAATTTTTGTTATATGCTAACTATTATTGTTATTTGTATTCTAACTATATCAATATATGCTATTTTAGATATCAAATGAAGGAATGATGCTGAGGCATCATGCTTCAGGCATACAAAGGGTGACAGTGGAGCTTCTAGCAGTGATCAGCAAATATATCTATTCCATCACCATCATCTACAGTGTCACCCTCTGTATCTGTACTATCATCTTCTATACACTCGTCATTTGTACATCATCATCTACTTCTACTATACGAGATAATCCATTAGATAGTATATGATATAATGCTCCATATGGTGATGTGTAAGTCATCTTCAAATGAAATAACATAAATTACATCTCAATATTTATGTATTACATATTATGATAATGTCCAGTTCTATATTATAGTTTCACCCAGTAGTCAGCCTATGCCCGTCTCATTACTAGCATATTTGGGGAGCATTTTGTGGCCCATATCACTTTATCCGAGACATTCCACCTAAGGTGCTAAATATATGGTTTGCGGAGTTTAGGTTAAGTAACTAAATATAAAATATTAGCTATATTTGTTTTTACCTTCAAAATTTTCATTTGTTGCGTTTATTGATGGTAAACTTGATATTTGATGTTAAAAATCACCAAGACACTTCAGATGGGATTCATAGTACAATGCCATCATTCAGAGGGCATGGGAGTCTACATATGCCAAGCGGCTGATAGACACATCATTCAATATCCGAAGGATTGGGAAGAGGGCCAGCTTGGACGGGACAGACAGTCTTTAACTAGATCATGCAGCATTGGAAATATGTGTGTTTTCTAGTGTTGTCTAGATATGCCAAGAAAAATAGGGCATCTCTCATAATACATTAGACCAATCGCACGATATTGGAGGATTGATTTCATTTCCAGAGCATGAGGCTAAGATTGTAATTGACTTCTCAAATTATACATATACCTTATTCGATAAACTATTTTACTTTAAATGATTTTTATTAAACAATACAATTAAGTACAATGCTAGAAGTTGGGAGACACATTTATTTATTCTATAGTTTGGAGGTGATATCATTGGCACCAGCAACTTGTAGAATCTAGAGATCGGTACACTTGGGTACATTTTAAATATTAACATATATGTATTATATCAATCTTTTACATAAATATGCTTTAACATATATATATATATATATATATATATATATATTTCAATAGTAATTGAATGATTTAATGTCATAAGCTTTGTGCTTCACTAATGGAGGAATAGTAAAGGATAAGAGGCCTTTACTTGTGCAACCTGTTAGAGGCTTTAGAAGGTCCAAGCTATGGGTTGGGTGTTAAGCATTCTCTTTTGAGACTACACTACACTCGAAGTAGATATTATTATAATGACCTTTCAAGTGCACTGACACAGGCATATATAAGAAGAAGATACGCAAGGTGGAAAAGAATTTTGAAAAGAGAACGCAATACAAAGATTAGTATATTATCCATTTGCACGTCTACTTGCAAGGTGTTTTTCAATATTTGGGATTACCTCCTCCACCTCCTGTTGCACCACCACCACCACCACTACCAGCTGATGATGATGATGATAATGGTGGTGATGTTTCTAGTGATATTATTGATGATGCATGTGACCTTTATTTGTCATACAACTCATTTTTGTATATATTTTTTAATAGAAACCTTTAAACTTTGTTATCATTTTCACACTTTTCATACTTAAGATTTATCTATATAATGTTGTTTAATTATAAATCTTTGAAATTGTTGATGTGTTTTATGATTTGAAGAATATCATATGCTTTTAGTTGTGAAAAATATGATAACAGGCCAAATTTTGTAGAAAATAATGCATTTTAAAAGAAAATCGGAGTTATTAGTGACCAACTTATACATAATTGTGGACATGAGTTGTTTTCTTTTAGGAGTCACTGACTGTATAAATATCAGCTATTTTTTAGTGAGTAATTATAGGAAACCTATATAGCATTTTTCCTAGAATAGGATACTTTTCTTTTTTTTTTCCCCCAAGTATATTTGTATATATATATATATATATATATATATATATATATATATTACCTCAAATACAAGAAAAAATTACACCCCGATTCAAAAGCCCTAAAACATCATGGTCTTTGCATGGCATCAGAGTAGTGCCAAAATTAACCAACCTACTCTAGAATTTTGAACTACAAATCGAAATCCTTCTTCTTAAAACTTGAACTGAAAACAAATGGGATGACAACGATATATTGTTCTAGCGACAACAAGTAATACCAGATTAATATTTAACAAAACAATTCCACCTTTTCCACAAGTATTATTCTAGATTAGACTAATTATTCATTATGGTCTCAAGTTATAAGGATGTATGTTGGAGCACGAAACAAGAATGGATATATCACCGAAGCAACCAAAAACCCTACGAGTAATACCCTTATTTGAATAGGTGTTGGAATTTACATAAGATTTTATGAAGAGTTAGTAGTTGATATTTTGGATCCTTTATGCTCAATTTATTCATCATATAAAGAAAATAAACATGAGGACCCAAAACAAAAAGTGCTTAGTTTAATGAGAAAAAGGTTTTTGCGAAATTACAATTTTAAGGAGAGAGCCAATTTTGACCTCAATTTACGTGAAATTAGGAATAGTTAAGTATAAGGTGAGATACGTAGAATGATTCCATATAACACATAGATCATTTTGACAAAAACGAATTTTTTCATGAAGGGAGTTTTTTGTAGTAGTAATCAAGAACTAATTGCTATGATTAGTGAAGATTAAACTAGTTTATTAAGAAAATCATTGGATTATATTAAACCATGGTTAAGACATCTAATGGTGATTAAAGATGCTTAAATGAAGGATTAAGTGAAGTGAAATGAGATAAAACATCAGTTATATGTTAAGTGAGATTAAATTGGTTCGTGAAGATTAAGGTGATTAAGTAGGATTTGCTTTATTATTTTTATGCTAATAATTTAAGCTTGCTAAATGACTTCTTGCCCCTTCATTAACCCATATGGAATTACCAAAAGACTACTAAATTTTGGAGACTTTCTATAGCTATTTGATTGTGGGGATTTATATTACAAAACAAAAAAAAAAAAGAAAAAAGAAAGAAAGAAAGAACATGAAAGAAAGTATTTCTGGTCGAGAGAGAGAGCTAGAAATAACAGCTTCCAACAACCTTTCAGCCTTGGTTTGAAGCTTTTAAATAGGTAAGAAACTTCCTTTAGGAACAAAAAACATTCAAGACATCAAGAGCTTTCCATTGGTATGCTTTTTGTTGGAGAAAATTGCAAGAAACAAAGTTATATTCACGAGTGAATTTTCTGTTTGCAAGCTGCTTGTTGTGGTTGTATGCATTGGTTGCCCAGGGTTTATTTTGAATGTTCTTGGCTTTTTGTAGTGTGTTTTCTGTGAAGAAAATGCAGGAAAAAAAAGGCCAGGGTTGGTTGTGTTTAGTTGAAGTAAAATGGAAAACCAACTAGAAATAGGTTGAAGAAAATATGCTATAAAGATTTTGTTTCTCAATTTGCAGTCAATCATTTGAAATGTTTGTAGGGTATTGCTCTGAAGTAACTAAACCTAAATAAACCTCGAAGAGTTAGAAAGAGAGGATATTGATTTTCTGGAATTTTGAATACAAAAGATTGCATGAGAATGAAAAGAACCAAAGTTGTTCATGGGAAATATTATTTTGCCATGTTTCATTTTATACTTTATTTGGAAGTTTTTTAGAAGGCTAGGTTGAAAGGTGATGCGTGTTTTTTAGTATATAAAATATTACCAACAAAGTCCACAATCAATCAAGCTTTAATTAAAATGCTAACCACTAAAACCACACATATGGATAAGTATACCAATCATATTGTATAGGAACTAGCAAGTATCGAATCCACATGAACTTAGATTCCCATCTTTCTTTAAACAAATCCTTATTATTTAGCCAACAAAATAAGAAGATAGAATAAATAACCAACTAACCTGATATAGTAGAGAATAAATCATGTCCACACAAGAAAAGTCACAAGGATAATCAAGGAGTGAGAATAAGGAGAAAAGACATGTAATGACAAAATATCTCAATTCTATGACAAGTGAAGAAAATATCTATCAACCAATTGATTCCCAATCCCAAATTGCTAGTATGAGTTTCCAAAGCAAATTCCAATCATTTTCCAAGTAATGAAATTCCTATTCTTAGTCTAATTTAAGGGTATACCCTACCTCCCTAATTAAAACTAAGAAGTATTAAGAATAACTCAATTAAACAATTAATGTACCTATATTCTAGGAAACATAATGACTTTTGGAAGAAATAATACCTATATATTCTAGGCGATATCTACCTCTCTTTGATTACAAAGTCTTTCCCTTAACTTCATTTCCCAAGTCCATTAAGAGATCACAAGATAGTGAATTAACTAGTTCGAAGTAATTAATTCAACTTATATAATCAAGTAATCAAATACTTAGAATTGGAATACAACAAGTCTATAATTAATTCAACACAAAATCATCAAGTAAAAATATCCCCAACTATAATTAAAACATGTAAATCCAACTTTGACAAAATAGAATTACAAAGAAAGAGAGAAGAAAAACTCATAGACAAGTGTAATCCCTTCTTCTTTGCAATCTTCTTGATGAAGCCCCTCTTCTTCTCTAAGTTTTCCTTGATCCTCATTTTCTTAGTGTTTTTCTAAGAGTTTTCTAAAGATATTACATTGAAGAATTGAAAACTACTTTGTACAATATTATTCTCCTGTATTTATAGGAGTTCTCATTGCCAAAAATTACCTACAAGAGTCCTTTTTCATAGTTGAAAGAGTTTTCAAAAGAATCCAACTGAAATTGCCAAAATCTACTTGGAAAAGGAAACTCGCCGCCTTAAAACCGCATTAGGCTGGCACCGGCTTAGCCTCTCAAGGCCAACGCCGGCCGTGCTCTGGTCGTGCCTGGCGTGCTCTATTTTTTCGACTTTCCCCCCTATTCGAACCCAGGCCTGGTGGAGCACTGCCAATGCCAGTCGTGCACTGCAACGGTAACAACTTTTTCACCTTTTTTTCCTCAATTCTATGCAAAAACTCCCAAATGCCTTTTCAAAAGAAAATTATCAAATATAAAGGAATATGAAAAGTTATTACATCAAATATATCATAAAATATTCTCAAATAACTAGAAAATTATTGATGAATTTAGCCCCTATCAAATTCTCCCACACTTAAACTTTGCTTGTCCTAAAGCAAAGAAGAAGTAAAATACCAAGAAAATTGCTTAAGACAAAACAATTCTTCAATTTATCCTTCACAAATTCATCCATAATAAATGAATAATCTTCTTCCAACTTCAAACACAAACTTGTTATTCATTTAGCTCGTATAAAACCTTTTAAACTCGTGTATTAAACCAAATAATCCCAAAGCCATCAAAGTTAAGTTAAATAAGCTCATATCCAGTACAAGAAAATTATTTCATCCCTTAAACAAAACACAGATAACACAGATCATATAAGTTAAGCCATTTAATCCAATTTCATCATTATGAACTCAAGTTAATAAAATAAGAAAAACACTCCACTCTTTTTTATTTTTTCAATGACTTAGGGAATTGATAGCCTTAAGTGAATGGATTTCTCTTCACGCACCGTATTGGCTCCCTTATAGTCATTATCTATTTTCAACAATTTTCTTTTTCTTTCTTGCCATTTTGCCTTTGGGATAGTCTCAAGAGAGTACACTAAACAATACTTGCTACTTCTCTCCATATTAACCCCCTTTTCAACAAAAGATGTTCAAGAATTAAAAATAAGAGCATTTTGTCTACTCAATTTTTTTTAGCTCACATAACAATGATTTTTTTTTTCACTCATTGTTTCCTATTTCCTCACATTCCTTATTCATTACTCAAAGTCAAGTAAATTTCAAATCCATAATGCAAGAATTAGTCAACAACTCTTCCCAAACTCAATTACATGAAATTTTCCTCCCAAAACTGAGAATTCTAATCCAATTAGAATTCTCTAATTATAATTGGAAACATCAAGTTCTTACAATTACAACTTGGACCACAAATTATAACTTATTATAATTTGTCCACAACTACTTCTCTTTCTCTCAATCAACCCCACTATGTTATCAAATAACATCTTGAGTATATAATCCTCTATTGTGTGT
Organism: Voacanga thouarsii; assembly: GCA_026120185.1. Taxonomy (NCBI): domain Eukaryota; kingdom Viridiplantae; phylum Streptophyta; class Magnoliopsida; order Gentianales; family Apocynaceae; genus Voacanga; species Voacanga thouarsii. The sequence continues at coordinate 2,239,186 of JANUWF010000328.1, forward strand.
GACATATTAGGTTTCCCAGTCAATTGGTAGAGAATATGAATTAATATAAACGTCTTTGAGATTAATAATCTATAATTAATTAGAATTAATCCTATTAATTCTAATCAGGATTGGTTTATTAATTCATCAATTAATAAACCTATATTCCCAGATCATGAGCGGTATCTAGCAGCACATCATGGCCACCCAAGAGTGCAGGAAGTCAAATGGCTTGACATGAACCATTCAATAACAAACTTCAGTGCAATTAACTCCTTTCACTATACACTATCTCATTCAATTTGGAGTACGGAATTAGTGTCAACTCTTTCAGAATTAATTTTGGCCTGCACACAATAGTACTTGTACCAAGAACCCACTACTCTAGATGTGTATCAATTGGAACTATTGCCAATACACAATCGCCTTAGCCAAGGATTTCTCGAGTAGTAATTTCTACAAGTGGCTATGAGATATTTGCCCCTACTATTAGGAGTGGTGAATCCTTTATTGACCCTCTCAACTACTTTCATTTACCTCTCAATGTACCCAATATCCATCCCATATGCGGCCCTCAATCGAGCTCCGGAGATTGGAATCAAAGTACAATGCTCAGCAAACAAAGTACCTTGGAGTTCTCAAGTCTAAGGATACTTGCACGTTTGCTATATTGAGATTATATCACTGGCACTAAATAGTTATCCACATGATTATCTCAAAGCTAGGTCATCCAATGAACTTGTTCCATTAACAAACATCCATGTATTAACTTTGAGTATCTCAAAACTCACGGATATGAGAACCACTGCCTGATCAAATCAGGAAGTCTAACACATGCTAGTCTTAACGCATTAATGATGTCCTGTCTCATTAATACTATGACTAGGGACTATTTAAGTACTAAAACCATCCAGTGTAGTAGGAATCTCATATCATAATTTCTATCATGATTTCCTTAACACAGTGTTATACTAAGAACTTTATCGAATAGTTATATTACATAAAGTAAACAAAAGAAATTGTAAGATAAATAATGCCTTTTATTAAAATAAAATGTGTCATATACAATGTACAAGTGATTACCTCTAGGGCACAACAATAACAAACTCATCATATCATCCATATTCAAATTCAAAGGATAAAACAAAACTCAAATACCAAATATAACCAAGGTTAACTTAAATTCTCAAGATTTAGCAAAATCCAACGTAATACACAAATTTAATTTTTAATAAAAATCCAGCCATAACGAATGAAAAATCTATATTCAAAGTTAAAAAGAAAATCATAACTTCATTATAAGTTCAATTTAGCTCCAAAATTTTCAAGCTTTCAAATTTTCAACATTTTAAAATTTTAAAAAATTTTAGCAAAATTGTTTGATACCAAGAAAACACCAAGATAATTGATAAAAACTTGGACAAAGAATACCAGCAAACCACTCTCCCACACTTACATTGGATAATGTCCTCATTGGCCAAAATTAAACACAAGAAAGCATCTCTAAAGGGACGAAAAATGTTAAAGGAGGTAGAAAGTTAAGTAATACTGCCCAAGTGCAATAATGCTCCAATAAATATTAAAACTTGGAAAAGAATAGAAGAGAATGTTTAAGAAATTTTTATTCAAACCTACAAAATTAAACACTCATAAAAGATTAAAGAAATGAATAACCAAAATAAAACACAAGAAAGACTAATAAAACTCCTAAGAATAAACACAATAACTCACTCCTCTATACTTAAACTGGGATATAGTTTCCTTATTACTACGGGAAAAACCTAACAAATCCAAATACAAAACAAAGATACAAACTCTTTCCACTTATCATGTTTCCTCACCAAACCTTTGTAAAAAAAATTAAAACTCAAAGTAGAAGATAGGCATGATAAATATAGAAAGAACAGAGGTTTTTGTAAGAAATAAGGTTCATGGAAAAAAATTAGTTGCAATGACGGTAAATGCATGACCCTTATTCTATAGCACTTTTTGAGACATAAAAATTAACTTCCCACTACAAAGATGTGAATTATATCTAAAAAGTGTATAAACCTTAGAATCACTAACTATCCATTCAAAAGATTTGTCACAATGAAAATTCCTCTTTAAACTTAGTAATTGAGCTCCTAAAGATGGGATCAAGAAATCCTTACTTTTTAATGCATGGTCAGCAAAAACTAAGTTACTTCCCTTCAGATGGGGTGAATGGTAGAATTTGTCAACATCCTCCAAGGACTTCATATGATGTAGCATTGAAAGATCCAACTCCTTGAGGTATGGTTGTTGGAATATATGCCTAAAATGTAATATTTATATCTGTATTTTGAAAATTAATAAAAGCTTCATTCATTAATGATTGTTTATTTGCATATATTGCCACATTAAAGATCTAAGTGTGTTAGTAAGTAATCTACGTGATTGGGTCATGCTTTCATAGTGAGGTGTAGATTATGGACTACTAACAAAAGAAAAAATTATTCTTGATCGATTTATGAAGCTGGGTACTTTATGAAGGTTTTGATCATTACACTATAATTTCTAAATAGGGAATGATTTACTTTTTAACCAACAAGTAGTCCACTCGAACCAATAGTGTAAGCATATTTAGAATACGTAGAACTGAACCATGCGATAATAATCTTTATTGAAGTACTAAAATAAATAAAGATGGGTTTATTGTAGCTACTGCGTGAAACGAGTACTCCAGGACTCGAGTACAAGTTAGTGGTCTGGTAAAGCTTGACTTGTACACTTTGATGTATGTTGGGCGAGGCCTTATCACAAGGCCAATAACCATTTACATTGGGTGATGACTCTAGTTAATTAAGATGGACTTTTACAATAGAGTTTCTATGTTCACTACATGAAGAAATCACCCTCCTTGTGATTGTTTGGGATAATCTAATATTCTAGGGCCCTAAGAAACATGATTAAGTATATGCACTTTTGGATAGCTTCTTGTGATAAGTGAATACATACTAGAAGTCTTGGATTATCGGACTAGTTATCAAAGGATGGTTGATGTCATTGAGAAATATGTTACTACTACTTTCCTGTCTCAATGACGAGTGTTACGTAGATGGGTATTTTCATCATTACACCAGCAGGTCGGAGACACTGCACTTGTAATATTATTCTCGATATCAATATTTTCATATAGTGATAAATAAAATATTTAAAATAATTAAAATACAATTATTTCTTAGCCAGGGTATTTTAGTTATTTTAGTAGCCAAGAATAAGTTGGCCAAACATAAGTCAAAAGAATCACCAAAAATAGAAAAATCATCCATAAATACCTTCATAATGTCTCTCCACAAGCCCTTCGCAAATAGCTATCATACATCTTTGGAAAGTTCATAGACTATTGCAAAGACAAAAAGCATACAACGATATGCAAAAGTACCAAAAAGGCATGTAAAGGTAATTTTCTCTTGATCTTCCGGAGCTATGGGAATTTGAAAGTAATCGGAAAAACCATATAGAAAGCAATAATACTCATATCCGGCTAATCTTTCTAACATATGATCAATGAAAGGGAGAGAAAAATGGTCTTTCCTAGTTGCCTCATTTAATTTTCTATAATCAATGCAAACTCTCCAACCGGTTACCAGTCTCATAAGGATAAACTCATTTTCTTCATTTGGACTTACCATCATACCTCCCTTCTTTGGTACCACTTGTGTTGAACTCACCTAAATACTATCAGAAACAGTGTAAATGATATCAGAATCTAAGTGTTTAATCACCTCACTTTTTACCACATTACTCATATTTGGCTTCAACCTACATTGGGGTTGCACTACGGGCTTGGCTCATTCTTCTAACAAAATTTTGTGAGTGCAAAAGGAATGGCTAATTCCCCCAATGTCCTAATTTTCTATGCAGTAACTCCCTTATATTTTCTCAATAGACTTACCAATTTGGTCTTTTGATTACAAGTGGGGTGTTTTGCTATGATCACTGGCAATTTTCCTCCGTTAGCCAAAAATGCATATTCTAAGTGCTCAGGGAGGTTTTTGAGGTCCAATTCCGGTAGTTCCTCAATGAATGACTTCATTCTTCCCAAACTTCTTTTTTTGAATTCCTCAAATTCTCCCAACTCACGGCCCTTATTTAAATCATCAAAATATGCAATGGATTGTTCCATCAAGTTCATAGAGAGATTGACAAATGATTCTGCACAAAATTGAAGATAGACTTATCAAGAATATCAATCCCTAAAGAAGAATCATCAGAAGATATAGGATGTTGCATACTTTTGTGGATTTTTATAATGACTTCTTCATCCCCAACCCTAAGTGCCAATTTTTCCCTATGAACATCAATTAATGCTTTGACAGTAGCTAGGAAGTTAACCTAGGATTAAGGGAACTTTAGAATCTTCATCCATATAAAAAATAACAAAATCTACAAGACATATGAATCTATCCACTTTAACCAATGCATCTTTCACTATTCCACTAGGATATTTAATATATTTATCCGCAAGTTGAATACTCATCCTAGTGGGTTTAAGCTCACCAAGGCCTAACTTTTTGAAAGTTTTGTATGGTAAAAGATTAGTGCTAGTACATAAATCGGCTAATGCACAGCAAAAATGTAAGAATACCAACAAGATAAGGAATAGAAAAACTCTTTGGATTATTTTCTTTTTGTGGCAAAGTCCATTGGTTTTGCAAGATAGCAAAGCATTCTTCATTCAAAACCACAGTAGATAATTCTTCCAATCTCTTTTTTCTATCAATCATGCTTTTGAGGAACATTGCATATTTAGGCATATGTATCAAAGCCTCACTGAGGGGGATGTTTACGTGCAGTTGTTTTAATATTTCTAAAAAATTATCAAATTGTACATCTTTTCTTGCTTTTTCTATTCTAGTGGGGTAAGGTACTGGTGGCAGAAAATCTGGTTTTCAGCTTGTTTTTTAAGTGGTTCATCAGGAGGGGTCGGTTCTGGCCCATCTTCTTTAGATGGTGCCAGTTCCGTGCTAAAATCGGGTAGATCCTTACCGCTCTATAATGTAATAACAGCTGAATTATGTTGTGTTTCCACCCCTACTGGTGATGTAATCATTGGATCCGTTATAAAACCAAATTTGCCTCTCCATGTTTCTAATCATGTCCTCAAATTTACCAATGTGTCATATATCTCTTTTAAGCATTTGGTTACATGGGTGGCAAATTTGCTTCATACCCTTTCTAAGGTAATGGAGTTAGATGGCTGAAGTGTCACCTCTTGAGATATGTTATGATGCCATCCCATAGTCCAATTGGCTATATTACCGGCATAAAGTAGCTTGTTAGTGTCATATAAAAAATCAAATTAGTTAGTTGAGGTACATGTATACATGATATTGTTCCTCGGCAACGGCGCTAAAATCATGATGCGTAAATTTTGGGGGTAAAAAATCATTGAATTTAAATTCATTCCTTAATCAAGTTTTAATTAAAACATTAATCCCAAAATACATATACGAACAAGTATACTAACCACAAGTATAGTACAGGGAATTAACGAGTATCGATCCTCAAAGGAACAAGTACACACTAATCACTTTTCATTTATTGTTTAATCGACACAATAAAGTAATAAAATAATAAAAAAAAGAAAAAATAAGTAAAATAAAATATATAACCAAAGGATACAATTTTATGTAACTAGACAATTATCTTGAAAACATATTATTAAATCACTTAGCATTCATCACAATCAATTGTCAACTTAGCATCGTGAAGGAACTTAAGAAAAAATCAATCGTTTCTCAAATCCTGAATTCATTTATGTAGACTCCACTTCTTTCCCAATCTATAGAACTACTATCTCTTGATTATTTCAGCCAATTTTGCAATCAAACCAAAACAACCAAAAAATGCATTAAAGCCATACCTCATAAACATGAAACTAGCCAATGACCCTATGCTCTAGGAGAAATCAACTAATCTTTAATTACTTTAGTTCTTTAATCTTAACCTTATTTCCTAAGTCCATTAAGATTTAGCAAATATGAAATCAATTCAATGAACTTCTAACATCATTTCCCAAGTCAATTAGAAGAAAACGCATCAATAACCAATGTTAACAAGTAATGAAATACAAAGGATAACAATAGATTGATAAAAAAAAAAAAAAATCCCAATTAACTCAAAACCATAATCTCCAAAATATTATCCAGTTACAATCAAAATATTAAGCACGTCAATGTTTTGGAAAAGTAAATAAAGGATAAAAGATAGAACTTATAGAGAAGCCCTTCTCATTCTCTTGAAAACCTCCTTTAAGCAATGCTCCTTTGAGTGGTGAATTTGTCTTTGAACAATAGGTAGCTAGCCTAGATCCTTGAATTCACTCCATTTCCTTGTGTTTTCCTTGTCTTTATAAGCTTCTTTGATGCCTAAATCCATGGCTTGAGGAGTCTTGGCTAAGTAGTATTTGTAAAATACCAAAATCCTTTGAAAAATACTAAATTCGTGCCCATAATTCGCGTATATAGACTGGACCTAGCACCGGGTACCTTCGACCCACTTGGCGCTAGGTGCACGCTGGAAATTTTCTATTTTTGCTCAAAATCCACTCAATTCTGTACAAATTCATCAAAAACACTTTCCACAAGCAAAATATCAACTAGGAAGGAATATGCCTTGTTGTTACATCAAAAGTATCTCAAATTACTCTCAAATAACTAGGAAAATAGTGATGAATTTAGCCCCTATCATAGTACAATGACTAATTAAATAGCTTTTTATTAATTATTTAATCCACTTGGGCCCAATAAAATATGACAGAAGATAATTAATTAATAAACTAATTAATTGCATTAGTTCTTTTGTTAATTAATAAATCTACTTTGGCCTAATATAAAATTACCCAAGATAATTAATTAATAAACTAATTAATTTAAATTCGCCCAATAAATTATTCTAGTGCAAATAAATAAATAATTGGACTTCTGGAATAATTCTTTCAATAATAAATTCACCCAACAAGCCCATATAGTAAATAAATTTACTAAGGTTATTTGAGCTACTTTGGGGACCGAAAGACATATTATTTCAAATGTGTGAAGAGACCAATCACATGATTAATTGGGAAAAATGTCACTTCATAGTGCAAAAAGGTATTGTATTGGAACACAAGATTTCAAGGAATTGTATTGAGGTTTATAGGGAGAAAATTGAGGCAATTGAGAAACTTCCTCCTCCTAATTCCCCGAAGGCTATTCGAAGCTTTCTTGCTCATGCTGGTTTTTATAGGAGGTTCATCTTAGATTTCTAAAAATTTTCTAAACCCCTTACTTCTTTACTTGAAAAAAGATGCTATTTTTTATTTTGATGAAAATTGTCTCAATTCTTTCAATGTGCTTAAAAAGAAATTGATCAATTCTCCTATTTAAATTGCACCAGATTGGTCTCTTCCTTTTGAATTAATGTGTGATGTAAGTGATTATGCAGTAGGCACGGTGTTTCGACAAAAGAGGAATAAACATTTTCAATTAATCTACTATGCAAGTAAAACTCTTATGAAGTCATTAGAAAACTATAGCACAACGAAGAAATCGTTACTTGCAATAGTTTTTACTTATGATAAATTCCATTCTTATCTTTTTTTGTCCAAAGTCATTGTGTATACGAACCATTCTGCCCCTTAAGTACTTACTAACCAAGCATGATTCCAAACCAAGATTAATAAGATGGGTTTTATTGTTGCAGGAATTTGACTTGGAGATTAGGGATATAAAGGGAGTTGAAAATTTGGCTGCGGCTTACTTATCTATGTTGGAAAATCCTAACTTGGAATCATTGGCCGAAAGGGATATCAATGACAACTCCTACTTGTTGATGGTGAGATTTCTCAAATACCTTGGTATGAGAATTTCGCTAATTACTTTGTTGTAGGAATTGTACCGAAGGATTTCACGGCATAAGAAAACAAGAAATTCCTCTCCGAAGTAAAGCATTACTTTTAGGAAAATCCTTACTTGCTCAAGTGTTGTACGGATCAAATCATTCAGAGATGTATAGATTCTGCAGAAAGTGTAGATATCTTGAAACATTGTCATGAAGAACTTGAGAGAGGCCACTACCAAGCTAACAACACTTTAAGAATGGCGCTTAAATTTAGATGTTATTGGCCAACACTCTTATAGGTTTGCTCAAAATTGTGATAAGTGTCAACGTGCAGGTAACATTTCTAAATCTAATAAGACACCATTGCACATTTTTCAGGCTTGTGAAATTTTTAATTGTTGGGGGATTGATTTAATGGGCCCTTTTCCTAATTCTTTGGGTAACAAATACATTTTGGTTGCGGTTGAGTATGTGTCTAAGTGGGTTGAGGCGCAAGCCTTACCTACTAATGATGCTCGGGTTGTAATTAAATTTCTTTAAAAACGTTTCACCCATTTTAGTGTACCTAATGTACTCATTAGTGATAGGAGAATACACTTTTGTAATACCTAATTAGATAAAGTTCTCAAACATTTACATGTTATCCATAATTTTGCTACCCCCTATCACCCTTAAACTACTGACCAAGTTGAGGTGGTTAATAGAGGGTTAAAAAGAATTTTGGAAAAAGTGATTAATCATACGAGAAAGGATTGGAGTTTGAAGCTAGATGACACTCTTTGGGCTTTTAAGATTGCTTTCAAAACTCTTATTGGTACAACTCCCTATTGATTAGTGTATGGGAAATCTTGTCATCTACGGTGGAAGTTGAACAAGGGGCTCATTGGGCAATTGAACTTGTCAATTTTGACCTTTACCATGCAGGACACCTAAGATGGCTTCAAGTGAATGAGTTGGAGAAATGGCATAATGATGCCTATCATAATTCTCCGATTTACAAAATAAGATGAAACGTTATCATGATAGACATATGCGTTCCACTCAAAAGTTTGAAGAAGGAGATAAAATATTATTATTTAACTCTAGGATCAGGTTATTTTTGGGTAAGTTGAAGTCAAGATGGTCGGGACCATATGAGATACATCGAGTTTGTCTGTTTGGAGTTATTGAGATTTCTTACCGAACAAAAGGGATCTTTAAGGTAAATGGAAGTCGATTGAAAGCATATTTGGGTGAAAAACTTAGCACATTAGAGCACCTCAATGTTACTCTCCATGATTCATGATTTCCCTTTAGTCTTTTTTACTTCTTTTTCTTTTTCTTTTCTTTTTCCTTTTTCTTGATTTATGTTTTTTGTTTTGATTCTTTTGACTTAGGTAGCCTTCTTTCATGACTCCTTGTGGTGGATTCACACACATGTTAGAGCTAATTCACAGTGGAAAGTATTTTCTTTTCTCTACTCTTTCCCTTTTATTTATTTTGGTCCTTTTGGCATTGCTTTCATTGATATATTTTTTGCCATTGAGGACAATGTCCAGTTTAAATGTGGAAGGAGAGTTTACTATTAAAGATATTTCCATATACATTGTGTACATTATGGTATTTTGGTATTTTATGGCTAAATTTAAATTTTTTTGAAAATTTTTCGACATTTTGGTGATTTTTCATTATTTAGGAAGGTTGTTATTATATTTATTACTTGGATATGAGTTTTGTCATTCATTTGATGAATTTTTGTGAAATTAGTTTATTGGATAGGATATTGTTAAAACTTGAGAATTTGGAATAATCTTGTTTATGCATTAGTGTTTGAGTATTATTTGACTCATCTAGTTTGAATATGGAGATGATTAATGTGGGGAAAGTTGTTCGCAAACTCTTGTATTATGGGTTTAAACTTTGCTTAGCTTTGAGTTGTGATAAGGAATATTAGGAGATAAGATTTTTGAGTGGAAAATTTGCAGAAAAATTTTGTGATTGAATTGAAGATTTAGAAAAATGAGTTGATTGTTGTTTCCTCTATGAAGGTGAGAGAAATGTTCTCGCTTGATTATAGGGGCCAATACAAATAGTGAAAAGAAATTTACTTTCTTGAGGCTATTAATTCTCAAAAGAAAAATAGAAAAAATAGAGACAAATGTTGAAAAAAATGATGAGTGATGACTAAAAGGGGACTAATACGGTGTGTGAAGAGAAATCCATGCACTTGAAGCTATCAATTCACTAAGTCATTGGAAAAAAAAAATGAGAGGAAAAATGGAGTGTTTTCCTTAAATTACGACTTGAGTGGTGCAATTTTTAGATTTATAATGCTTGAGTTGGTAGATAGCTTGACTTGTATCATGCATGTTATCTATGATTTTACTTGAAGGTTGAAATAATTTTCTTAGACTAAGGGATAAACTGTTTAATTTAACGTCAAAAGTTTTGTGATATCTTATCAAGTGCTTCAAGTTTCAATTGTTTTTCAAAGGGTTAGATGAATGGCAAAAGTTCTATCTAGAGTTTGAGGAGAAATTATGAGCCTTATTATGATTCAAATTGTGAATGATAAAAAAGCCTGTGTTTTCTTGAGATTTTTTTCTTAACTTAAGTGTTTTGTTTGAGGACAAACAAAATTTCAAGTGTGGGGGTATGTGATAGGGGCTAAATTCATCACTATTTTCCTAGTTTTTTTAGGTTAATTTGAAATAGTTTTGATGTAATAACTAGGCATATTCCTTCATATTTGATATGTTTCTTCTGGAAAGTATTTTTGATGAATTTGTGCAGAATTGAGTGGATTTCGAGCAAAAAGAGAAAAATTCTAGCATGTACCTGGTGCCAGGTTTGGCAATTGCACCAGGCACTAGGTCCAATTTGGAAAAACAAAGCAACGTCTAGGAGAAAAACAGAATGCACCTAGCGCTAAGTGGGTTAAAGGTACCCGGCACCAGGTCCAATCTGTACATCTGAATTCTGTGCACGAATTTATTATCTTTCAAAGGATTTTGGTATTTTTTGAATCCTACTCGGCAAAGACTCCTCAAGCCAGGAATTTTGGCATTAAAGAAGCTTATAAAGATAAGAAAAACACAAGAAAATAGAGTGAATTCAAGGATCCAAGCGAGCTACCTATTTTTCAAGGACAAATTCGTCACTCAAATGAACATTGTTCAAAGGAGGTTTTCAAGAAAAGTAGAAGGGCTTGACTATGAATTCTATATTTTATCCTTTGTTTACTTTTCTAGAACAGTGATGTGCTTAATTTTTTAATTGTAATTGGATATTATTTTGCATATTATGATTCTGAGTTAATTGGGATTTTTTTATCAATCTATTATTATCCTTGGTATTTGATTACTTGCTATCACTGGTTATTGATACGTTTTTTTTCTAATTAAGTTGAGAAATGATGTTAGAAGTTCATTGCATTGATTTCATATTTGGTAAATCTTAATAGACTTGGGAAATGAGGTTAAGATTAAAGAATTAAAGTAATTAAAGATTAGTTGATTTCGCCTAGAGCATAGGGTCATTTGCCAGTTTCATGTTTATGAGCTATGAGTTTAATGTGTCTTTTGGTTGTTTTGGTTTGATTGAGAAATTGGCTAAAATAATAATGAGATAATGGTTCTATGGATTAGGAAAGAAGTAGAGTCTACATAAGTGAATTCATGATTTGAGAAACGATTGAATTTTGCTTAAGTTCCTTTATGATGCCAAGATGACCATTGATTGTGATGAATGTTAAGTGGTTCAATATTATGTTTTCAAGATAATTGTCCTGTTACATGAAATTGCATCCTTGAGTTATATATGTATATTTTACTTATTTTTCCTTTTTATTATTTTATCACTTTATTAGGTCGGTTAAACAGTGAATGAAAAGTGATTAATGTGTACTTGTTCCTTTGAGGATGATACTCCTTAATTCCCTTTGCTATGCTTGCGATGAGTATACTTACTCATATATGAATTTTGGAATTAATGTTGGGATTAATATTTTAATTAAAACTTGACTAAGGGATGGATTTAAATTTAATTATTTTCTTACACCTAAAATTTACGCAGTACACTAATTAAAAGAGCATGTCCCATTAGGGTTTTGATTGAAGCCACCATATAAAAAGAAAAAAAGGAAAAGAGGAAAAGGAAAGAAAAAAAATATAGGTGGCTGATTTTTGTTTCTAAACAGAAAAAGGAAAGCTAAGATTATTAATAGGCATCTCGTGTGCTTTTGTAAAAGTTGACCGAATCAAAATTAAAAGTAGTGCTTTCAATTTTTCTAGTGAAATATAGACACCGTTTTGTTTTTTCCTTGATTTTTTGTTTCCTTCGTATTACCTTAACATTTAGCTCTTCCATTTTTGTTCCAATTTTATTCACTCTAATTCTACTTTCATTGGTAGAGGTCTCCATAGTAGTTAGAGAATACTCTGGAAGGTCTAGAGTTTGCAAATATGGTAAGTGTTTGATGCGAAGGAGCCGATGGTTAATTGGTGTTCTGTGGAACAAGTAGTGATTCCTATTCAACAAGCATCGTCGAACACAAATCCAACTCCGGTTATTAAATTTAATCGCCCTAAAAGTAAGTATTCCGAGACTTTGGCTCGGATAAAATTTTAATTTGCTGTCTTCTGCTGCGTATTTAATTTTCCATCGTTCTCCAATAATTGAGAAGAACCTAAAAAATCATGTGACAAAGAGAAATTAGAATTATTAGCACATAAAGTAGAATCAAATACCTCTCTTGACACATTGTGTAATTATCCCCCATAGCCTCTCAATTATCTTTGGTAAATTGTACGGGCTAGCACGAACTCATAAGTGTGAAACCCAGTCAAAACCAACCTTAGAGTAAGGGGGTTGGGATGCATATCATATTTTATTTCATGTTTAAATATATTTTTATATGGCTTTATGTGCATTGAATTTGTATTTTATAGTCTAGAGGGCATGATTGTGATTATTGAGTGGGCATGGCAAAATGGTAATTTTTGCCTAAGGTGGAAAAAGGGAGATAGTTTGAGGATTGAATAGGAAAATATTTTTAGAGAGGAAATAAGAACAAGAGTTGTTGTGGTATAGTGGTTAGAGCTTTAGAATTAATTCTTGAGGTCTTAGGTTCAAATTCCATCATTAGAGCTATAGCATGATTAAATTTTATTTTTTGCTTGGGAAGTATCATTGTCGGCGTTAGTGGTGTTTGGAGTAGGGTAGAGATGTTGTCCTATGAGAGATATGATAGAAGTCTTCAAATCCTACTCTTTTGCTATACACAAAATTCCTAAGGGGAATTTATTTACTCTTCATCCTTAATTTTTCCTATTTCTCAATTCATTAATTTGTTCATTTTGTTCAAGACAATTTTATTCTAGAAAAATTCCAGCAATGTGCTGTGGCTTTGAAGGTTCAAATGTCTTAATGAAAGACATCTTATGGACTGAAACAATGGAAGGATTTCAAGCGAATTAAATTCCTTAGTAAACTTTCTAAAAATTCACTCTAGCTAGGTTCATTTCCCTTCATGTATTGAACTGAAATTCTTGGCCATTATTCTCTCCCAAATGCTGCCAGAAAATGGCCCTTTTGATCAGCTTGAAATCTGAATTTTCCTGGCCATTTTGGGACTGCACAAATACTGTGCAAAACCAGAAAAATTTCTGGGAAAATTCACAGATTTGGAGGTCCGAGACCAAGCTGTTTTCTTCCAATTTTTGCTCAGCATCTTAGCCAAGTTTTTTCTCCATAGAGTAGGCTTGAAACCAGCCATGGAAGACCCCTTCAAACTCCTTGCAAGCTAGCTGGAAGTGGCAGCTGAAACTGCCCAGGGAAAATTCCAGCAAGGGCGAAAATCCTATGCAGGATTTATTTCCAGCTTTGTTGCTAGTTCTATCTTAGCCGAAACTCCATCCTTTTCTGCACAAACCACCCTTAAACCTTCATTAACTGAGCTCCATTATCCTCCCTAAGTTCTGGACTAAAAATCCAGTCATGGCTGCCAAAAAGATTTCCAAAAAAAATTCTGCAATCATGATCTGATTTGGATACCAAAATTCCAGCCACTATGATTTAACAACTTTCCATAAAATATACCTCAACCAACCAGACCTTCCATTCACCATTATACTCCATAATTTCGGCCACCCTTAGCCTCCTTCAACCAGCTTTCGTTAAGCCAAAACACTGCTTAGAAATTCGTCCATGGCAGACTTCCAAAAGCTCTCCAATAATCAAAGATCTCCTTGAATATTTAGTTTCCAAAATTGCTTCCCAAAAATATTCTTCAAGGATTTCAACAACTAGCATTTCCCTTTCCCTTCCAAACCAGAAAATCATCTCCCTAAACCCTACAAAAATTCGGCCAGCCCTAATTTTTTCAGAATTTCAGCAACCTCCATCCAAAAGCTCTCTATTCTCTTCAACCTTCAAGAACACATAGTACACCAAGAACACCTACTCCTTCCTTTCACCTAATACCACTCCAAATCACTTCAAACCACCTCTAAAAATTCCAGATTTCATCTATTCATTTCTGTGAGTCCATCCGTGCCATTTTTAACATCAAACTACAAAATCCAATTTGCTCTTTTGGATCAAAAACCAGAAATTTTGTGAAAGCTCAAGAACACCTTCAAGGTAGGTTTGTTCAATCAACTTCATCTTCGCTAATCTTTGATCTCTAATGAATATATATGTGTTTAAACATGCTAATGGACTCTCTTCTTCTCTTCTCTTCTCTTCTCTCTCTCTCTCTCTCTTGGCCGAATGATTTCATCAACCATGGCCATGCTTCCTTCATCTCATTTGGTCGGATTTAGGCATCTAGGGGTATAGATTCTTTCGAAACTCCTTCAAGGTATTCATCAATCAAGTAAGCCTTTTTAACCCTTCTTTTAAATTCTAGACTCATGTCTCTAGGATGATGTTGATAGAAGATGAATCATGAATAGGGTTGAGTATATATTGTTGTGATGAGTTGAGATTGAAGCATGAATATATGTATGAATATGTTGGAGATGGGATTTTTGCATGAGTTGCTTATCTTAGTTGAATTTATGGTGTTCTAGGGTTTGATGTATGTCTCCATGATCAAGTATGCTAGAGATTATGTCATCTATGACGAATAGGAATTATATTCTTGTGTGATTATTGAAGCTATGATTATATTTATGCTAGTAATAGTTAGATCATGCCTTAGTAAGTCTAGATCTATGCTTATATGCATGATTTAGATAATTTGATGAATTGAAGGATTGTATATGCTTGTGATTGTGGTTAGCCATAGAAATATAATCATGACCTAGTTGTCCCTAAGCTAATTTTTATTTCATGAATAAAATATTTCCTAATATGATTTTGCTAGTAATTTCGAAAAAAAAAAAAAACCCTAGGAGGGGTAGATTTGGATTATTATATATAATAAGCATATTTTAGTCAAATAAATAATAGCTTTTGCTAGAAAAATAATATATATATATATATATAGGTATTATTTAAAATAATGAAACCAAATAAAGCCTTTTATGTTGATAATTATAATTAGTAAAATGTTTATTACTAAAAATTTAATTATTATCTTTTAATCAAAACCCATTAAAATTTTATTTATTATTTTTCGAGCAAGACTCATTAAATTTATTTTCAACTAATTTTACCTATCAATTATTTTCTAACAACTTAATTATTAATACATCATTATTTTACCTAATATAACCTAGGACCCTTTATCAAATAAACTCTAAATTATTTTAGTGAGATTTAAATCTTCAACTTATTAGTACCTATTTTCCAAAACACTAATTATTTTAAATATCAAATTAGACTTAGCTTATAAACCCTTTTTATTTATTATTTGGCCTTAAAGCTTGGGACACTAGGATCATGGTAGTAGTGAGTTGAGTTAGTTTTATTTGTGAAAGTGGATTTTGTACTTGATTTTCTTTTGGGATGATCTAGAAAGTGCTGTAATTAATTTATATGAACTCTTTGGTAGATTTAAAAGATTGTCAAGGGTAAGGACAAACTTACTAGAGTTCATACCCTAAGCTTAAGGATAAGGTAAGTTCCCTTGCATTCTTGAAATTGATTTTATTTTATTATCTTGGTTTGAAAGTAAGGTTGGTGAGTATCTCTTGCAAATACGAAATTTTAGCACGGTAGCTAATTTTGAAAACCTCTATATTTGGAACCTTCTTATTTTGGAAACTTTCCACATTTGGAAAACTTCTAATTTTAAAAACATCTAGATTTATAAATTTTTAAAATGTGTCAAGCATGACTTAGGAGCCAAGTATCAAACATTTTGATTTGTTTTGAATATGCAAGAGATAAATTTTTGGGCATGCATTTAATTTTTGAAAATCACAGCATGACTTATTTGAGCATGTGGCTCCTCCACTATGAATTTCTGGAATAAATTATTGACATAAAACCATGCCTTCTAAAATTTTTGTACGAGTTGAAAAATGTTGTTTGGAACTGTATTGAGCTAATTTTGTAGGTTCCACTTTGGAGCCTTATGAATTGTGAAGATTGAATAAGGCTAGGCCTTTATACTAGCCTTTGGTTGGTCTGGGGATATCTCTTGACAGGTGGCCACCTCCGAGAGGTTGACTCTTTTCGATCAGGGTGTCAGTATAGAAGGTTTAGCCGTCCTCAGCTAGAGATAGGGTTCTGGTAGAACCGACGGCTGAAAGTGGGACAACCAGTTTGGTTTGAATGATAGAGGGAGGAGTATCTCACTCAGTAGGATGTACACCTACCAGGTGTTGGGGGTCAAGTGCTTCACAGAAGTGAGAGACACCTCTGTGCCCTTTCACCATGTGTTGGGGGGGTCAAGTGCTTCACAGGGGTAAAAGCCACCTCTGTGCCCTTTCACCACCTAACGGGGGGTCAAGTGCTTCACCTAGTGTGAGAGCCACCGCTGTGCCCTGTTAGATTTACTTGGTTGCTTTAATTGATGAGCTATTTTTGTGGAACTATTCTAAAGTGTCATTGGAATTTTATTCGAAGCTCAAAATCTTTTAATTATTCATATCTTTCCAAATAGAATATTTTAAGAGTATTTTGCTCCATGACTTCTCACTACTATCTGATAAGAAGTGAGAGTTAAATTTGTAAAGAAGGCATGACAAGTTTTTGATATATTGCTAGTGCATGCATCATGAAAAGTGTTTTGTCTTTTTAGTCCAACTCACACATGGGGCTTACTGAGATTTTTGTCTCATCACTCTTTTTACCATGATTTCAGGTCAATCCTACTGTGGGGATGAGTAGCTAGTGTTATTTGTCTTAGAAGAGAATGTTGTCATTTATTCTTATGTATTGCTTTGGGGAGTTTAGAGTGGATAATTTTTATTTATGGATTTGTGTTTGGGAATTCATGGATTAATTCTTGGATTTATTCTTGGGTTGTAATAAATTTTTGAGTTAAAGTATTATTTTAATCCACTATTTTATTTGGGTGACCTTGTTATAAATACCCCTTGTCCTTTAGATGGGGCGACATCCCCGGCCCTGGTGGGCCTAGTTAGCGGGTGTTACAAGTGGTATCAGAAACTAGGTTTAGGCATTTTCTTTCGACTATATGGATATAGTGCATTAAGTATTTCAATTTGTTACTAATTCTAGTGTGTTTTATGTGCAAGTTGGTTAGAAGACTTACCTTCACTCGTAAGTCTATGACGCCTCGAATTAGGCAGCCACCGCCTTTAGTATGTATTTCGCTTCTAAGCCATCGGAAGAAGTAGAGGAACTTCTTAGGTTTGTAGACCTAGCTGAAAAAAAAATTGAGGTGTTTTCCATCCAACCCTGATGGTTCTAGTGATGAATAGTTGTGCTAAGGAGAGGGTTGGGATGGCAATAGTAATATTATTTTGGGAGATGAAATGATTAAGTACTTATGTTTTTTATTTTGGAACTTCAAATTTCTTTGCAAACTATGCTTTATGAATGATGATATCAAATGTGGAACTTATTTCTTTTAAGAACTATATGTTTCAGTATGCAACATATGTTATTTTATGGGAGGATTACTTTTGGGAAAATCTCTCTTTTTCTGATATTTTATACTCATGTGCAAACACTTTGTGTGACAATTGTTCATTGTGCCTACGCTCTATTACTTGATTCGCATGTGACATTATGTGCATGAACATTTCTTACATGTATTCATAATAAGGGTGTAACCTTTATGACAAGAAGATGCCTCCGAGATGCCAAGCAGCTACCCGTAGAAGTAGGATTCCCATAGTGGAACTAGCAAACCCAGAGCATCAGCCTAGGCAAAACCCTTCATAGGATGAGGAAGTAGTTGGTGAAGAAAGTTAAGAAGTGGAGTCAGAAAGACCGACCAATATCTCAATAGGACAAGCTTTCAATAAGATGGCTAAAATCCTCCAAGCGATAGCGGAGAAGAGAGCACCCCATGGTGAAGATGAAGCCTTGGAGCAGTTTTTGAAGTTTCAACCACCCACATACTTTGGTGAGGCAGAGCAGGAACAAAAAGCAGAATTGTGGACAGAACAGATGGAGGACATATTCTGCACCTTGCAATACTCAGAGGAGAGGATGGTGAAATTTGCTGCTTTCAGACTAAGAGGACTAGCGAGAGATTGGTGGCAGCGGATACAGGACAAATGGGAAAGGACAGGGCAGGAATGGAACTGGAATAGTTTTGTTGAATCATTCAGAGCTGAATACATCCCACGGTGGATAGTCGAGAAGTGAGAAGACGAGTTCCAGAGCTTAAAACAGGGGAATATGACAGTAGCTCAATACGCTGCTCAATTCAATCGCTTATCGAAGTACTGTCAACGGCTAATAGATACAGAGTAAAACCATACCCAACAGTTCATGAAGGGATTGAGACAGGATCTTAGAAGGGCATTGGCAACAACCCCACCAATGACTTATGCTGCAGTGGTGGAAGCCACAATTTGTATGAGAATGAAGATAAAGGTACAGTAGATAGCAAAGCATCGAACTCATTTGAGCATGTTACTCATAAGAGGAATGCAGGACAGCAACACGTAAATAAAGGAAAACAAGCACGGACTGCACCAACTGGAGCCATTGCAAATGCAATAACCTGCCATCACTGTGGCATGAGGGGACACAAAATGAAGGACTGATGGTCTAAGAAGGAGAATCGAAAATGCTTTATTTGCGAAGACCCTTCACATATGAGGAATGACTGTCCAAAAATTGGAAGTGCCAACCAAGGAAACCTAGCAATGCTTGCTCGCTCGGCCAGTCGAGCCGACATTGTTGGAGCTATAGGAAGTGAGGATAGAAATGTCAGGTGAATGCCGAAGACCGAATGCAGAGGTACTAGAAGTAGATGCAACAATAAGAAAAAGTAAGCTACTATTATGTAGATATTTTAAATTATTCTAATCCTGCGCATCGCTATGTGAAATTGGATTGGCCATATTAATGGGGATGTGATGGGTCAAAATTGCCCAGACTCGATGGTCAAGGTTTAGTGGGAGCATCATGGCACGCATGATACCACCTGGGAATCGGAAGAGTGGGTTAAATGGAAGTATCCCGAGTTGAAATAGAGGTATGCTTGAATTTCGGGACGAAATTCTTCTAAGGAGGGGAGGATATAAAATCCTAGTCGAAACCAACCTTAGAGTAAGGGGGTTGGGATGTATATCATATTTTATTTCATGTTTAAATATATTTTTATATGGGTTTATGTGTATTGAATTTGTGTTTTATAGTCTAGAGGGCTTGATTGTGATTATTGAGTGGGAAGGCAAAATGGTAATTTTTGCCTAAGGTGGAAAAAGGGAGATACCTTAAGGATTGAAAAAGAAAATATTTTTACAGAGGAAATAAGAACAAGAGTTGTTGTGGTGTAGTGGTTAGAGCCTCAGAATTAATTCTTGAGGTCTTGGGTTCAAATTCCATCATTAGAGCTATAGCATGATTAAATTTTATTTTTGCTTGGGAAGTATCATTGTCAGCCGTAGTGGTGTTTGGTGTAGGGTAGAGATGTTGTCCTATGAGAGACATGATAGTAGTTTTCATATCCTACTCTTTTGCTCTACACAAAATTCCTAAGGGGAATTCATTTCCTCTTGATCATTAATTTTTCCTATTTCTCAATTCATTAGTTTGTTCATTTTGTTCAAGCCAATTTTATTCCAGAAAAATCCCAGCAATGTGCTGTGGCTTTGAAGGTTAAATGTCCTAGTAAAAGACATCTTATGGACCGAAACAATGGAAGGATTTCAAGTGAATTAAATTCCCTAGTGAACTTTCTGAAAATTCACTCTAGCTAGGTTCATTTCCCTTCATGTATTGAACTGAAATTTTCAAGCTTCTTGTGGCTTCAAGGTGTCAAAATTCTTAGCCATTATTCCCTCACAAATGCTGCTAAAAAATGGCCCTTTTGATCAGCTTGAAATCTGAATTTTCCTGGCCATTTTCGGATTGCACAAATACTGTGCAAAACCAGAAAAATTTTTGGGCAGATTCGTAGCTTTGGAGGTCCGAAACCAAGCTGTTTTCTTCCAATTTTTGCTCAGCATATTAGCCACGTTTTTCCTCCATAAAGTAGGCTAGAAACCAGCCATGGATGACCCCTTCAAACTCCTTGCAAGCTAGCTGGAAGTGGTAGCCGAAACTGCCCAGGGAAAATTCCAGCAAGGGCGAAAATCCTGTGCAGGATTTATTTCTAGCTTTGTTCCTAGTTCTATCCTAGCCGAAACTCCATCCTTTTCTGTACAAACCACCCTTAAACCTTCATTAACTGAGCTTCATTATCCTCCCTAAGTTCTGCACTAAAAATCCAGTCATGGCTGCCTAAAAGATTTCCAAAAAAAATTCTGCAATTATGATCTGATTTGGATACCAAAATTCCAGCCACCATGATTTAACAACTTTCCATAAAATATACCTCAACCAACCAGATCTTCCTTTCACCATTATACTCCATAATTTCAACCACCCTTAGCCTCCTTCAACCAGCTTTCATTCTGCCAAAACACTGCCCAAAAATTCGTCCATGGCAAACTTTCAAAAGCTCTCCAATAATCAAAGATCTCATTGAATATTTAGTTTCCAAAATTGCTTCCCAAAAATATTCTTCAAGGATTTCAACAACTAGCCTTTCCTTTTTCCTTCCAAACCAGAAAATCATCTCCCTAAACCCTACAGAAATTCGGCCAGCCCTAATCTCTTCAGAATTCAGCAACCTCTATCCAAAAGCTCTCTATTCTCTTTAACCTTCAAGAACACATAGTACACGAAGAACAACTACTTCTTGGTTGAATTTATGGTGTTCTAGGGTTTGATGTATGTCTCCATGATCAAGTATGCTAGAGATTATGTCATCTATGATGAATATGAATTATATTCTTGTGTGATTATTGAAGATATGATTATATATATGCTAGTAATAGTTAGATCTTGCCTTAGTAAGTCTAGATCTATGCTTATATGCATGATTTAGATGATTTGATGAATTGAAGAATTGTATATGCTCATGATTGTGGTTAGCCATAAAAATATGATCATGACCTAGTTGTCCCTGAGCTAATTTTTATTTCATGAATAAAATATTTCCTAATATGATTTTGCTAGTAATTTCGGAAAAAAAAAAAAAACCCTAGGAGGGGTAGATTTAGATTATTATATATAATAAGCATATTTTAGTCAAATAAATAATAGCTTTTGCTAGAAAAATAATATATATATATATATATAGATAGATAGATAGATAGATAGATAGATAGATAGATAGATATTATTTAAATTAATGAAACCAAATAAAGCCTTTTATGAAGATAATTATAATTAGTAAAATGTTTATTACTAAAAATTTAATTATTATCTTTTAATCAAAACCCATTAAAATTTTATTTATTATTTTTCGAGCTAGACTCATTAAATTTATTTTCAACTAATTTTACCTATCAATTATTTTCTAACAACTTAATTATTAATACATCATTATTTTACCTAATATAACCTAGGACCCTTTTATCAAATAAACTCTAAATTATTTTAGGGAGATTTAAATCTTCAACTTATTAGTACCTATTTCCCAAAACACTAATTATTTTAAATATCAAATTAGACTTAGCTTATAAACCCTTTTTATTTATTTTTTGGCCTTAAAGCTTGGGACACTAGGATCATGGTAGTAGTGAGTTGAGTTAGTTTTATTTGTGAAAGTGGATTTTGTACTTGATTTTCTTTTGGGATGAACTAGAAAGTGCTGTAATTAATTTATATGAACTCTTTGCTAGATTTTGAAGATTGTCAAGGGTAAGGACCAACTTACTAGAGTTCATACCCTAAGCTTAAGGATAAGGTAAGTTCCCTTGAATTCATGAAATTGATTTTATTTTATTATCTTGGTTTGAAAGTAATGTTGGTGAGTATCTCTTGCAAATACGAAATTTTAGCACGGTAGCTAATTTTGAAAACCTCTATATTTGGAACCTTCTTATTTTGGAAACTTTCCACATTTGGAAAACTTCTAATTTTAGAAACTTCTAGATTTATAAATTTTTAAAATGTGTCAGGCATGACTTAGGAGCCAAGAATCATACATTTTGATTTGTTTTGAATATGCAACAGATAAATTTTTGGGCATGCATCTAATTTTTGAAAGTCACAGCATGACTTATTTGAGCATGTGGCTCCTTCACTATGAATTTCTGGAATAAATTATTGACATAAAACCATGCCTTCTAAAATTTTTGTACGAGTTGAAAAATATTGTTTGGAACTGTATTGAGCTAATTTTGTAGGTTCCACTTTGGAGCCTTATGAATTGTGAAGATTGAATAATATTGAGTACTCAATGGGGGTTAGGCCTTTATACTAGCCTTTGGTTGGTTTGGGGATATCTCTTGGCAGGTGGCCACCTCCGAGAGGTTGACTCTTTTCGATTAGGGTGTCAGTATAGAAGGTTGAGCCGTCCTCAGCTAGTGACGGGGTTCTGGTAGAACCGACGGCCGGAAATGGGACAACCAGTTTGGATTGAGTGAGAGAGGGAGGAGTATCTCACTCAGTAGGATGTACACCTACCAGGGGTGAGAGCCACCTCTGTGCCCTTTCACCACCTAACGGGGGTCAAGTGCTTCACCTGGTGTGAGAGCTACTGCTGTGCCCTGTCAGATTAACTTGGTTGCTTTAATTGATGAGCTTTTTTCGTGGAACTGTTCTAAAGTGTCATTGGAATTTTATTCGAAGCTCAAAATCTTTTAATTATTCATATCTTTCCAAACAGAATATTTTAAGAGCATTTTGCTCCACGACTTCTTACTACTATCTTCCAAGAAGTGAGAGTTAAATTTGTAAAGAAGGCATGACAAGCTTTTGATATACCGCTAGTGCATGCATCATGAAAAGTGTTTTGTCTTTTTATCCTAACTCACACACGGGGCTTACTGAGATTTCTGTCTCATCACTCTTTTTAACATGATTTCAAGTCGATCCTACTGTGGGATGAGTAGCTAGTGTTATCTTCCTTGGAAGAGAATGTTGTCATTTGTTCTTATGTATTGCTTTGGGAAGTTGAGAGTGGATAATTTTTATTTATGGATTTGTGTTTGGGAATTCATGGATTTATTCTTGGATTTATTATTGGGATGTAATAAATTTTTGAGTTAGAGTATTATTTTAATCCGCTATTTTATTTGGGTGACCTAGTTATGAAGACCCCTTGTCCTTTGGACGGGCGACATCCCCGGCCTAGGCGGGCCTAGGTAGCGGGGTGTTACAATGAGTCTTCTCAACGATTTTAGCTAATTGTGTTCTTTGATCGCATAATCATTGGGAAACTTCTTCATGCCCCTGAACAAATAAATTTGTATTGGCAACAAAAAGAATTCACTAATGCTTCTAATGATGTCTCACTAAAAACATCAATGTGAGTTTATAACTTTCCAAATCCATCATCAGTGCAACTCTGTTGATTTTATGCCCAAAAATAATTGTCCGTGATGATGTCAACCTCACACTCAAAGAAAAACAAAAATCAGATCGAAAAGAAAAATAAAGAATATCAAAAGTTTAAACAAATAAAAAAATCATATACTAACGAAAAGACTTAAATATTCACAAAGCGCCTAAAAAACAAAAGTTAGTGATATTTACAATTGCAACAAGGGCTAAATCAACAAGATTTAAGTGTTTCCGATAGTGCCTATCCTAGGCAACGACACCAAAAACTTAATGCATGTTTTTTAGTGTAGAAAATATTACCAACAAAGCCCACAATCAATCAAGCTTTAATTAAAATGCTAACCACTATAACCACACATACGGGCAAGTATACCCATCATATAGTATATGGAAAAGTAAGTATTGAATCCACAGAAATTTAGACTCTTATCTTACTTTACACAAATCTTTATTATTTATCCAACAAAATAAGAAGATAGAATATATATCCACACAAGAAAAGTCACAAGGACAATCAAGGAGTGAGAATAAGGTGAAGAGACATATAATGAAGAAATATCTCAATTCTCTGACAAGGGAAGAAAATATCTTTCAACCAATTGATTCCCAATTCCAAAATACCAACATGAGTTTCCAAAGCAAAGTCCATTCTTGGTATAATTAAAGGGTACACTCTACAAGTATTTATTAATATATTAAAAAAGTATGGTGTATATATATATTTTTAATTTATATATATGTTTTTGGTATGTATTTGGTGTATAAATATATTAATATATATTAAAATATATTTTCTAAAGTAGTATATTAATTGTGTATATATGTGTATATTAATACATATGTGTATGTATATATTTGTGTGTGTATATATATATATGTGTGTGTGTGTGTGTGTGTGTGTATTTATACACACACACACACACGCATATATAATGTATGTATATATATATATATATATATATATATATATATATATACACTATGTGTGTATGTATATAAATATATATATATACACACACACACACACACATACACATACACTATGTGTGTATGTATATAAATAAATATATATATATACACACACACACACATACACACACATACACATATATGTATGTATATATATACACACACACACACACACACACATATATATATATATATATATATATACATATATATGATATACCTTAAGGGGGTGAATAAGGTATGTGGCAAACAATTGCAAACTTTAAAGATCTTCTGAAAATCTTAAAATATGAACAAACAAGTGCATGTGCAACAAAAATCATATTGTCTGTGCAGATTTAAATGAACTACCAAAGAACTTTCAAAAAGTCCACTAAATGATGAAATGAAAATCTGTAATTAAGATAGACAGATATAAAAGTCTCACTCAATCAATATAAAAGTCTTTGATCAAATTAATAAATTCAATGAGTATAATGCTTTCAAGTTGGATGAGCAGTAAAAATGCAGGCATGAATATCAGAATAAATGTAAGAGAATAGACTTAATGATTTATAGTGTTTCGATCCTCAAATGATCTACATCCACTACCTTAAGTTCTCACTTAAGGATTCCAACATCATCACTAAAACCTTTTTCCCAAATTAATGGTGGTAGGCTATACCAATCTCACACAAGAGGATCACCATACTTGGTTTATACCCAACCTCTTAAAACACAACAATCAACGCTCACCCCAGCTGGATTTTACACCACAACCTTGATATATTCACAAAACAATGTTCACCCCAATGGGTTTTACTCTACAACCTTGAACATTAATCAAAACAAGGCTCACCCCAACGGGTTTTACACCACAACCTTGATACACAATAAATCAAGGCTCACCCCAATTGGGTTTTACTGTTTCAACCTTGACATAAGTTAGAATGAAAGAGAACTTACAGAAATAGATGACAAGTTTGAGCAGATACTAACAAATAAGCTCCAATGGTCTTTCACTTTTGAACAATTCAATTCACCTTTGAAGCACAATGAAAAGGAAGATTTTTGTTTTTTAAAGTGTAAGAGTGTTTCTGATAGAGATAGCACAAAAAACTTGCAGAAAATTGGGCTTAAATGGCTTTTATAGAAGTGAAAAGTAGGACAGCAAGGGCTAGTAAATGGCTACTTTTCGCTGTCAGATTTGCCAGCATTTTGGACTCAAGTTTTGGAGAATGCCCTTAGTGCTAACAATCTCCCCCTTTTTGAGTAATGACAAACTTGATAGGATTGTGATATAAAAATAATGATATGTATAGTATGAACATGTTAAACCGAGAGAAATAAGAATATTTTTCATTAAAATGCAATCACTTATTATAGGACTCAAAGAGTGCTTATGAGTTTAAGATAAATAAAATTAAAGTGCATACTCACAAACATGGCTCAATGAGCCTATGGCCCAACCTACCTCCATATCTTCCTTCCTTCCATCAAAGGATTGTTCCACAAGAGAATAGCCACAAATAGTAGTCACGAAGAAATGTATAAATATTTACACAATAAGGTATAGAAGATGAATCATAAGATATAATACTCCCCCTTAGTATGTGCATATATGAACACAAGATATGAAGTGCATTTTAAAAATAAGACTAAATTCCAGAATTTTGGACTTCCAAAACATACATCCAAAATGAGGTAAAATGAGACAGAAGCTAATCTTTCAAAAACTCATTTTGGACTAGTCTTTTGGATTAAATAAACATGGGTCCAAAACTCCTCCTATGTATGTGCTGGGTAAAATTTTTTTTTAATAAAGATAGATCATAGGTTTTTAATCCAACCCAGTTTAAGAAATTTTCTGTGCAACCAAAGAGAAGTTTTCATAAGCATAAATATCCTCATCATCTGAATATTTAATGAAGTGCATATCACAACCATAGATAAGAAACAAATCATCAAGCTAGGTTAATATCAGTTGGAATGCACAATGAACTCATACACATACTTCAATCTCCTTAGTCCATAAGAGCAATAACAACTCAACATAGTCTCTATCAAATCACTATAAACAGTCATATTTCATCTTAAGCCATATGAATTTATAATTCTCATAAGTAGTCATAGTCATAACACAAAGTTTGTTCAACTCAAATCCCAAAAATATATTTCACAGAATCACAAGCGTCTAAAGAAATCATAATCTCCTCCCACATCATCTCATTTTAGTCTATAGCATAATCTCCATAACCGCATCAAATTCACAATCCCCCAACAATATATTTCTCAAGTCATAATTGACAATCCCTATTTGCTCCCCCTTTGTCATCAATCAAAACAATAGTAATAATAATAAGTAACATAGAAGCAATCAATAGTACTTTGATAGTAATATCAGGAGAATGCCCAAAATAGGGCTAGAAATAAACAATATTGACAATAACAATGAGTAGTATGCAGCTAGTAGTAATATCAGTTAAAGACTAAAGTAAGGATATGCATGAAAATATAGTGCAAAGAGTAGGAAGTTTTGCATGAATAAAATTGTATCCTCAGAATAAGAGTGGGTAGAAGAGATTATCATTCATCGGTCATTATGTGCCACATCTCATGGAATAAAGATGGTTGTAGGCTTAACATTGACGCCTTTCTTTGAATATTTTCAAACAATTCTACTGGACTTTTATTTTACCATGACATGCTTCAGCTTTCAGCCAGATGGGCTGTCAAATGCAGCTGGTTTGTTTTGCCTGAAAGCTTCCCTGGGTGCAGCAGTTCTTCAACAGTGGGCACATTTCTTTCTAGTTCTCTTGCGCACTCTCCATCTTTAGCTGAATATCAATTTCTTCTTATGTTCAAGGAATGATACGTTAAGGCTTTAGCACGAGTAGAGGAACTTGTTTAGTCAAACGGACTTCAGCTTTATATTTCTTTCCTTCCACATTTGTCAGTCTATTTCCCAAAATTTTATTCACATTTGACTTTTGCAATTAGACTGTTTTAGCTCGATAGATAGCAGATTTAGAGCATCTAAAATACTCTGCATTTTTTCACTTTCCTAAGTTTTTTGCCTCCATTTACTTGTTGTTTCCCTTTGAAATACTTTGCATTACTATCTCTTCTTTAGTAGCCACTCTAAGTAATATCCCTTGACTATCCGCTCAAATAGTTCCCATTTTCTCCAATGATTTTCTACTGTAGATGATACTTTGCAGTGCTCAGGGTAACCATCCTCAAGCTAATGCTTTGTTTGTTGTGTTCTGAGATTGAGTCAACATTTTCACAACCAAAAATCGAAAGCTAACTTATTTTCCTTCTGACGGAGCCGGCATAAATACCATTTGCAGAAAATTTACAGATGTTTTGTGGCCAAGACTCGGTATCACCATGGTTGAGATCCTGCGATGTAGCAATCGCTGCATTCTATTTAACCAATTGGCATTTCAGTCACTTGAATGTCTAAAGCTCTTAGCACCAGTAAATTTCATCTCAAGTCGACTGAGCGTCCATGCTTTCTTTTTCTGGAGGTTGTTCTGATAATGCACTTTGAGGAGTTAGTTCATCAATGGCATCTCACTTTTTCATCTTCTTTGCAAATATCAGTCCGGCAGTGACTGATTTCCTTTTCATTACCTTCTTCTTGGCTTCCTTCATTTTTAGCTAGGTTTCTTTACTGAGTTTCGAGGAATTTGCCCATGGCAGACAGGATTGAAAGTTTAGATTCTTCAGGTTTTTATCGAGACAATTAAGGCTAGGGGAAAGAGACAAGTGCTAAGGTAAATGATAGCTTTTTAAATTTTTTGAAATGAGAAGAAGATTCAAATAGATTTGAATTCTTTTTGGGGTTTATGAGGTTTTGAAAAGAACAAGTATAATATAGTATATTTGAGAAAGGTGATTCTTGAAACTAGGTAAAGATATTCTGATACGAAGAAAGAGAGTGTTGTGACTGGAATGAAAAGGTGAGAATTTTTTTGATTAAAGGATTTGAACATTTGGACTCAAATTGTCCGTCCAATTTCTTGTTCCAAAATACATTTCAAGTACTGCATCCAATAACTCCATCCAAAATCAAAAGATCTTTAGGAATTCTGCAAGAATAAATAACCAATCTCTAGCAAAATCATTAGATACACAATCTGATCATTTCCAAACCTCTCCTCAGATGATCAAATCATTCTTCAGCCAGTAGTTTGTGAATTTATCTTTTGAGTAGTTCCTTGGCATACTTGTCATCATTTAGGAAGATATCATCTATGGTTAGCTTTCTTTGAAGACCGAGGAAGAAGTTAAATTCTCTCATCATGCTTATTTCAAACTCTTGCTACATTATCTTGGCAAATTTCTTTCATGGGGAATCATTAGTAGCTCCAAAAATAATATCAGCAACATGTATTTGCACAATTAAGATATCATTAGAATTTTCAGATTTGATAAATCATGTGGTATCCATTAAGCCTCTTGAAGAACCTTTTAAAAGAAGAAAACCACTATGACATGGTTTGGAAAATGTTCATAAATAAAACCCGGAGGTTGCTTCACATAAATTTCTATTTCAATAAAACCACTTAAGAGAGCATTATTGGCATCCATTCGATAAAGCATGAAGTTTTTGAATGATGCAAGGACAAGTAGCATGCCAATGGACTTCAATTAAGCAACGGGAGCAAAAGTTTCATCATAATCAATGCCCTCTTCTTGATTAAATCCTTGGGCAACTAATTTGACTTTACTTCTAATAACAATGACATACTTATCAAGTTCGTTTTTGAAAACCCACTTTGTATCAATTACAGGATGGTCAAGTGGTCTAAGGACAAGCTTCCAAATTTAATTCTTTTCAAATTGGTTCAGTTTTTCTTGCGAGGTCATAATAAAAAAAATCATCATGTAAGTCTATATCACTTTAGTTAGGTTCTGTGCTAGAAAGTAAAACAAAATACCGTTTGATTTTAACTTCGCAGCAAGAATCACCAATGATATGTTCTTTTGGATGGACAGTTTGGACTTTCGATCTTTTAGCATATTCTGATCAGTGTGTTTGACACTCTTTGCTTACTTTCATCAACTTGTTGCTCTTCTAATTCCTCTTCTTTGGTATGGTTGTCAAATGATAGAGCTTCATGATGTTCAATGCCATTTTTCTTTGAGCTACCTATGTACTCATCATCTTTTCTAGAGGAATATATGTTAGATATATCAAAATTTACTAGCATGGATTCTTCTCATATAGAATTCTTTTATAGAACACTCTAAATATCCTTTCGAAAAAAGAGATAAAGTCCAAGTATATGTCGAAAAAATCATCTACTAAAACATAAGTATACCTCTTACCATTTAAGCTAGTACTTCTCATTGGTTCAAACAAATCCATATGTACTAGCTCAAGCTCAAGAGATTTTAAGGTTGAAATTATTTTCTTAAATTTAAAATATGTCTTGGTTTGTTTTTCAAAATGGTAAGCATCACACAATTGTTTTTTTTTTTCTTTTTGGTCAAAAATCATTTTGGGCAGTCCTTTCTCAAGTTCTTTTAATGACAATCTATTCAACAAATCAATAGAGACATGCCCTAACTTTCTATGCTAAAGGTAGCTATCAATATGATATATGGAAAGGCACTTTTTATCATAAGCAAAGGATCATCAAGATATAATACATAGGCATTGCCAATGAGGTTGTCAAAAAATGATTTAATCATAAGAATTGTCAATGATAGTGCATAAATCTTTTTCAAAAATAACTTTGCAATAATTTTCACACAAAAGACTGATATTAAGCAAGTTGAGCTTCAATTCATCAATCAATAATACTTGCATGATAATGATGGAGAATCTCTCACCAGCATTACCTTTACCGAGTGTTTTTATCCCTTTTTCTTATCTCCAAGACAAATCCATCATTTTTAGCTTGAATGATGTCCATTAGTGCTGCATTTTTCATCATGAGCATCCACTATCCAATACCATTTCGTGGAGCTTAATTTTTGCAGCTGGTGTACCTATTCATAAGGTAGAAGAATAGCTTTTGGTACCCACAGTTTCTTAGGTCCTTGGGGGTTAGTGATAGTTCTTTTCACTCTCCAAATAGTTTTCATACCATATTCAGCTCATTTCCTAATGTGACACCTAAATGCAATATGTCCATTTTTACCACAATAAGAATAGCAGATATGAACAGCATTTGAGTTTCTATCTTTCACAAAATGAGGTTTGTGATTTTCTGCTTTGTGCACATGTCTATAATCGAGACCACTCCTATTTCCAGCTATACGCTGCACTCCAAGCAATTTATTTAGATTGTCTTGACCATCAGTGAATTTCACAATACAAATGGTGAGGTCATCAACTCTACTTTTCATATTATTAAAATCACTAAGCCTATTTTCAAGAGAAAGTACTTTGTCACACAAACATTTGTTATCAAGTATCTTACAATGCAAAAAAGTTAGGATAACATCATTTTCAATACTTAAGCACATAATAGAATCAAGTAAGGCTTTATTCTCATTTAACAACTTAGCATTTTCGTCTAGCAAGGAATTAGTTTTTGCTTTCATTTCTTTGTTTCTTCTAGACAACATGTTGAGTTCATGGAAAATTTCAAGAAGTAGTTCACTAGGTTCATCAACCTTTTCATATTTAGAATTATGTAAATCAGATATGGAATTAGTGGAAGTGGAGTTTACCTAATTTTCCATTATCATGAAGCACATGTTTGCTTTCTCCTTGTCAGATCCATCACTTTCTTCAGTCTCAGACTCTTCTTGGTCTCGTCCCAATCAGTCAT
This sequence comes from Voacanga thouarsii, assembly GCA_026120185.1. NCBI lineage: Eukaryota > Viridiplantae > Streptophyta > Magnoliopsida > Gentianales > Apocynaceae > Voacanga > Voacanga thouarsii. Next base: position 2,270,670 of record JANUWF010000328.1, read on the forward strand.
TTTCTTTTCTTCTTGTTGTGCTTGGCTTCTCTTTCTTTAGACATTGGGCAATTAGTAATAAAATGCCCCATACTCATGCATTCATAGCATTGATGTTTGAAGGGTAAGGTTAGCCCTTCTCTTTGACAAATTTTCTGCCCTTTTTGAAGTTGCTCTTCTTGAACATTTTTCTGATTTTTCTAGCTACCATGGCCAGTCCTTCGGCGTCCAGATCAATCCCTTTTTCATTCTTAGTTTGTTCACTAGTAACATCATCATCAATAACTTTTAAGGCCGTTCCTCTTTAGCCTCTATCATCTTCATCATGCTCTTGAAATCTTTTCAGATTCATTTCATGGGTTAATAGAGAGCTAACTAGCTCTTCAATGGCTAAACTATTTAAATTTTTTTATTCTTCTATAGCCAAAGTTTTTGGCTGCCAACTCTTTGGCAGAGCGTCAAGCAATTTTTTGTTGATTAGTCCCCTCATGGCTTCATAGTGAATAGCTCATAATCATGGACTAATATTCCGACTTTGATTCTTTCACTTGATTACTCCCCTCATAGGTGACCTCAAGTACATTCCATATTTCAAAGGTTAAATCACAACCACTAACACGATTGTATTCATTTGTATCAAGAGCACAATACAATATATTCATTGCCTGAAAATTCAAAGTCATTTTCGAAGTATGCTCATTGTCATATTCATCAATTTGTTTAGGCACTTTTCTGCCTTCAACAAATTTCAACGGGACAAATGGTCCATTCTCAATCAAATTCCATAGCTCAAAATTGATTGAGCAAACATAAATTTTCATTCTATTTTTTCAGAATGTATAATTACTTCCATAGAATAAATGAGGTGTATTTGGGGAGGATCCTTCAATGTAAGGTAGAGCAGTAGTGTTTGCCATAGGGATCTTTGCTACAAAGCTGTTAAGATAAGGATAATATAGACCAACGTTCTGATACCAATTGATATACCTTAGAGGGGGGGGGGGGGAATAAGGTATATGGCAAACAATTGCAAACTTTAAAGATCTTCCAAAATCTTAAAACAAGAACAAATAACTGCATGTGCAATAAAAATTAGATTGTCCATGCAGCTTTAAATGAACTACCAAAGAACTTTCAAAAACTCCACTAAATGATGAAATGAAAATCTATAATTATGATAGGCAGATAAGGCATCAAAAACAGTCTCACTCAATCAATTTAAAATTCTTTAATCCAATCAATAAATTCAATGAGGAGTATAATACTTTCAAGTTGGATGAGCAGTAAAAATGCAAGCATGAATATCAGAATAAATGCAAGAGAATAGACTCATTGAGTTAAAGTGGTTCGATCCTCAAATGATCTATATCCACTACCATAAGTTCTCACTTAAGGATTTTAACATCATCACAAAACCGTTTTTCCAAATCAATGGTGGTAGGCTATACCAATCTTACACAAAAGGATCACCACACTTAGTTTTATACCCAACCTCTTCAAACACAATAATCAAGGCTCACCCCAACTGGATTTTACACCACAACCTTGATACATTCACAAAACAAGGTTCACCCTAATGGGTTTTACTCCACAACCTTGAACATTAACAAAAATAAGGCTCACCCCAACAGGTATTACACCACAACCTTGATACACAATAAATCAAGGCTCACCTCGACTAGGTTTTACCTTCTCAACCTTGATACAAGTTAGAATGGAAGAGAACTTACAGAAATAGCTCACAAGTTTAAGTAGAAACAAACAAATAAGCTCCAACAGCCTTTCACCTTTTGAACAATTCATTTCACCTTTGAAGCACAATGAAAAGGAAGATTTTTGTTTTCTAAAGTGTAAGAGTGTTTCTAATAGAGAGAGCAAAAAAATCTTATAGAAAATCAAGTTTAAATGGCTTTTATAGAAGCGAAAAGTAGGACAGCAACGACTAGTAAATGGCTAGTTTTCGCTGTCAGATTTGCAAGTGTTTTGGACTGAAGTTTTGGATGATAGTGCATCTAAAATGTAAGTCTAAAATGGTAGTTTTTCAGGCAGAATCGATTTGACACTGCTCATAGGATTTTGGACAAATCTTTTGGATGCATAGTTATCCAAACTACTTAAACCAAAATTCTGAGATATAAAACTTTGAAATCTTTTTGTTTATGTGCTTCAAGGATAGAAATAAAACTGAATCATAAGGCAAGGAAGACATAGGAATTTATACAGAAAATAGCTTAACTAACAATTCCTAGTCTAAGGTCTTTCACAAGGACGTTTTGGTATGCAATCTCTTAAACTTGGTCTTCTACTTGATCTCTCATTCTTGGATTCCATTGCTCAAGAGTTGCTTAGAAATCATATTTGCATGCCTTGAAAGAACCTGGGTCAAACATGTCCTATCACTTGTAAATTACACAAGTTAGTCCTCATCAATGTTTGTCATAAGTCAAAACATAGGAGAATGTCCTTAGGGATAACAATATATATAGTATATTAATATATATATATATATGCATATAATAGACATATATATATTATGTGTATATATTTATTAATATATCAAAAAGTACATTAATGTATATGTGTGTATATATATATTAATATTCTATATTAAATAATGTAATACCCTGCATTTTTATCATTCGATTGGTTACTACTTGTAATAGGATGAGAATTTATATCAACGGCCAGAACAAAAGATGATCAGTAGAATGAAGTGAATATTTTGATAGAATAATATTTTGTCGGGACCTAGACGTAATTATTAGATTTGTTCTACCTGTACCCTAAATCTTCGGAAGGCTACTACTGCTAATAAAGTAAGAATTTGTGGGTACACTAAGAATGGAAATTGATCTGTGCGATGAAATGCACGTTTTGAAATGAATTATGTTATTAGAGTTATCGGGGGCATTTTCGTCATTTTGACCGCGCCAGCGACTTTGACCACAAATTTAAACAAATTGAGATAGAATTGAAGGATTTAACTATTACCAATGGGTTCGGTAGAATTTTGGAGTTGATTGGTGAAATAAAATATTTTTTTGTTTCGGACCTAATTTTGATCACTTCTGAGAAAAATAGGAAATCACAGTTAAAAACTGTGTGTGTGGCATTTTGTTATTGGTAGCCCATGAACATTTGTCAATTTATAAGAGATTGCTTGAAGAATTCATGCAAGATGCATGGAATTAAAGAATTACAAAATAAATAAAGAATAATATGTATTTTGGTGATTGGAACACATCATTTGTGGGGCCAATTACTTAAGGTCTTGTGCAATGTAATTGGCCAATATTTTGACCGTGAAGAAGTGGTTGAGTACTTGAAAAACAGCCAGAAAATTGGCAGCCATAACAGAGCAAAGAAGAAGAAATTTTGAGGGTGAAAAATAAGTGAAATTGTGTGTAATTTCTCAATTAGAATACACTTATATATTAGCCACCATACAATTAATTGAATTAAAATTATCGTTGCCAAAATCTTATGAGAAATGAGGTCAGAAGGTTGTTTCACAGACTTGATTTTAGCAAGCACAAGGAAGGAAAAACAAGAGAAAAGAAATCATGGAAATTAGAGTTCTTGGGGCAAATCACACCAAATAGCCTTACATACAAAGTAAAACCTCACCTTGCTAGAATTAAAGTTGTTGTTGGGTGAATGATGATCATTATGATATTAATTTTAACATGCAAAACATAATTTTCATGTCTTGATTTTGGATAAAAAACTAGGGTTTATGAACTTTGTATATGAACTTTGTGCATGCTTATGTATGACGACTTCCTAGAAGACTTATGGATAATGTTTTTTGTGATAAAGGATTGAATATTCATGGTAGTTTGAAGGGTTGATCTTGGTTGATGAAATAAGGATCAAAGTGGAATGAAAATGATTGTTAATTAGTTGGAATGATTAATTATGTTAGCTTTTGATTGAAATAAGCAAAGTTGTGTTGAATAATCACGACTTTAATGAGTTGTTGGAATCTGAAAATTGATGGATCAAAGCTGATTTGAAGAGAAAATTGAATGAGTTTAATGTTCTCATGGTGTTAAAGGTTGAAGGATAGTAAAACATAACATGAATGGTTGAAGAAGAACTAACTACTGGGGCTGTTTTTTCCTCTGTACTATGTCATGAACACTTGAACTTAGGAAAGGGCTTAAAAGAAGTTAAATTTAAGAGTCTTATGGTCATTTTGGTATATCATAGAGCCAAATCTGAGTTGTGGATTGAAAGTTATGTGCGAAACAAATTGTGTGTCAAAGCAGCGAAATTTTAGGATTTTGGTTGGAAAGTGAATGAACATAAGGAAGAATAATTATGTGATTTTGGAATGAAATGAATGAGAAACATGGAGTCAATTCCTCGTGCATGAAGGGAGAAAGGATGCAGGAAAAGGAAAATGAAAGAATTGAACAAATGATGAAAAAATGACGTGAACGAAAGTTCAACGTTTTCCTTAACCGTTGGTTAACCATTGGCTAAACATCGGTTGAACGTTGGCTCTACGTCGGGCACAATCAGCAATTTTTTGACCAAACACAACTAAATCTAAAAACGATGTTTGATGTAGGTTTGTTAGTAAATGGCCAACGACACGTTGAAAATGGTAGAAACGGTGGCCGAACGGTCATGAATCAGAAGAGTTAATTAGGACACGAGATGAGTCCCTTTGATTTCTAAAACTTGTTGAAAGCTAGTATGCTCTATTTTTCCATGAAATGTTATGTTTTATATCATTTTGGACATCCCTAAGTATATTTAAAGTTTATCTGAGCAAGACTTATTTTATGCCATTTTGTGCTCGAATGAACATCATAATTGGCTTGAAAATATTAATGGATGATTAAAGTATGAATTTAGTGACTTTTGTCCTTTTTAGATTAAATACTTTGGATTTTCAAAAAATGGTTATTTTTGGAATTGGGTATTCACAAGTTGACTAGAATGCCCTTATTGGAACATTTTATAGAAACATGATTGGAAACTTTGAATTTAATCCTCTTCTAGGATTGGAATTCTGGATTTCTTGAAATAAGTTCCTTTGGAAATTGAGAATTTGAAAAATGATCCAAATGTCTTTATTGGAATGTCTTATAGAAACCTTTGGAATTGCGTATTTGGTAAATGACTGAAATATCTTTATTGAAACTTTTGCGAACACTTTCCAAATCGGGTAAGGGTAAAATGACTCGAATACTCTCAGAAAGTCTTTTGGAATCGATTATAGGTAAAATGACCCAAATACCATTGGAAATGACTTTTGAGATTTCGTACAAGCAACATGACCTGAATACTATTGAAAACTTGTTTTAATGTGTAAAAAGAACTCTTTATCCTGTTTCGACATGATTTTGGAAAATAATCTCTTAATACGAGATTGACTTTTGAAAAATGATATTTTGATCTCAAAAATTACTTTATAGCTTGATGTGCCTATGAAATGAATTAATTGGCCCTACGGAGCCTATGGGAATAATTATCTGACTTGCGAGTCAGTGTGATCAAATTCTGGAAAATGATATTTTTTCCCAAAAATGTTTGATTTGAAAATTCTGTGAGAACAGATAACCTTCTGGCCTAATCAGTCAGTAGGGGTTGGTATTAGTAACATTGAGTACTCAATAAGGACTTTGATCTTTATACTGGTCTACGTTAGAGTTAGATGTCCCTAGTAACCTAGCCTAGTTCTAGGGATTCTCTTACTCCGAACAGGGTGACAAGATATTGAGAAGAGTCGTCTTGGCTAGTCGTTTAGCACCTAGCGATTGCCGTGTCTACGGGTGCATATTATTTTTAGTCATTTGCTGAACGCCAGGCGAGGACACTCGGTAGCGTTTGATTCCTTACCACCTCGATGGTGATTCACGTCAGGATTGAGACACCTGGCTTACAGTGGCAAGTAAAAGATTTAGTGTGGTGCAATACACTTGGTATGCTGTGGTATACCTATTATTTATTCTAGTAGGTTGCAGTACACTTGGTATGCTGCGATATACCTATCTCAATAGTACACAGCGGTGTACTTATTTTCTGATAATGAATGGTAGAGTACTGTAGGTTACGGTCTAGGTACAATGATATTTGGGGCTGAAAGCGGAGCCTTGCAAGCTTTGCTTACAGGCCAACCTTCTATTGGAGAAGTGCTTGTGCTTTAAAAATTGGGGCAATGATTTGAAATTAAAATAAAGTTTCAAAAAATGATTGATTTCTAAATAAACACTTCTTTAGAGAGTTTTGGAATTCTTTTCCAATAGGAAAATGTTATGCTCTTCCACAAAAGTTTTATGTACTTTGTTTCTTTCATAAAGTACTAGCACACACGGGACTCATTGAGTAATTTTTCACTCACATGTGTCTTTTATCTTACTTTTTTGAAAGGTGTGAAGAGACGTGGGAAGATTAGGACGATTTACTAAGTAGGTGTGTTGGGACATTTCACCTTGACAAGACTCGATCCTAGCTGTCGTCATGCACCGCATCTCGCTGGGAGCAGGTTTGACCATACAGTGCCTGTTGTTACTCCATTTGCATGAGACCTTAGTCTAGAGAAGAGACCTACTCCCAATAAGACATTGTCATCACTTAGCCAGGCAGGAGAGGTAGGCGGCGATTCTAACGAGGCTAATGGTGATTTTTAGCCATATTATTAGGGTGATGATGAGAACAATAGTATCCCTAACGATGCAGCGTTGTCTGAGGATGACGATGATGAGGTATTTGGCTGGGATATTCCGGGAATATTAGAGGAAGAGATGCCAAGATTAGAGGTTACTGAGGTAGAAGGGGATCAGGAGGTACCTAAGGTAGAGCTACTTGTGGTCGAGGAGATCAAGAAAAAGTTAGAGATAGATTCAGAGATTTGGCTTGGTTGTACCTTGACGTAGATGGAGATGAGAGATTTGACCTAGTCGAGTCCTACACAATTTTCTACTGATTCAGGACCCACCATTTTAGATAGCGATGATGATGAGTAGGAGGATGAGATGTAGATATATGTAGTAGGATATGTATAGTTTGGCCAGTGTATATTACATTTGACAGTGTGCTCAGCATACAAATTTTGTACTGACTCTATGTTTTGACAAGAATTAATATATGTTATGTTTTTGCTATGTGCACTATATCCACTTTTATGTCTACTTTTGAGCTATGTTATAATTGGGGTGAAAAAAATCGAAGTGGATTTCAGGGTATGAGTCAGAAACGATTTGGAGGGCCTCGTGGCAAAAGAAAGGAAAAATGTATAAGAGAGAAGGCTCGATTGGAGGACAACCTCCTTTTAGATATTTCAATTGTGGAGAAATAGGGCATAAGAGTTTTAATTTCCCTCACCCTAGAAGAAGGAGGAGGGAGTCGACTTGGGGAAAACAATCAGGGGCAAAGATTAGGACTAGAAAGAGGGAACCCAGGACAAGCTTCTACCTCTAGAACCGGACCTGTTAAGCTACAAGTGAATGCCTGAGTGGTTGCATTGAAAAGGACCGATAATTATGCCACAATAGTAGAATGTACGCTCCTTATTTTTCATCATGATGTTAAAGTATTGGCAGATCCTAGATCTACGCATTACTTTTTTGCCAATTCATTTCTTAACTCTATAGGAATTAAAAGGGGAAAAACTTCATATGAAATGAATAGTGAGAAAATACATAAAGGCTATAAGATCTTGGTAGAAAATGAAATTTTAGGGGGATATTTGATATGTTTGCCCATAAAAGATTATAATGCTATCTTGGGCATGGACTGGCTATCTCAGTATCATGCTGACGTTGACTGTAGACATAAGGTAGTACAATTCCGTCGGCCTGGGAAGCTTATGTTGGAATTTGTAAGCGAGGCCAGATAGAGAAGTAATGTTTTATATCAGGACTCAAGGCCCAGAAGATGACTAGAAAAGGGTGTACTGGATACCTGGCTTATATAATTAATAAGCCAGGAGAGGTTAAGAAACTCGAAGATATTTTCCTAGCAGAATTGAAAGAGTTACTGCCAGAGAGAGAAATAGAGTTTTTCATTAATTTAGTGCCATCAGCAGAACTAATTTTAAGAACTCCTTATAGAATGGCACCTACAGAATTACAAAAGCTTAAGCAATAACTACAGAAATTAATGGAGCAAGTGTTCATTTGGCTAAGTACTTCACCTTCGGGAGCACCTATATTGTTTGTTAAGAAGAAAAATGGCTACAACGGATGTGTATAGATTATTGAGGGTTGAATGCAATAACGATAAAGAATAAATATCCATTGCCCATGGTTGATGAATGGTTTGACCAGTTACAAGGAGCAGGATGTTTTGTTGAAGTTAGACTTGAGGCAAGGATATTACCAAGTTTGGATTCGGGGAGTGGATATACCACAAACTACATTTTACACATGTTATGGACATTTTAAGTTTGTAGCGGTGCCCTTTGGTGTTACTGATGCCCTGCTATTTTCATGGACCTGATGCACTGAATATTTCGGCCTTACATAGATAGTTTTGTTGTTATATTCATATATGATATCTTGGTGTATTCTAGGGATCCTCAAGAATATGCCAACACCTTCAGAAAGTATTGGAAAAGTTAAGTGAGGCAAAATTATATGCAAAATTCAATAAGTGTAAGTTTTGGCCACAAGAAGTAGCATTCTTGGGACATATGATATCGAAAGGTGGGATTACAATAGATCCTACAAAAGTTAAGGCAGTGACGAATTAGAAACTTCTCAAGACTCCAACTGAAATATAAAGTTTTCTAGAATAAGCAAAATATTACCGGAGGTTTATTGTGGGGTATTCTAAGATAGCTTCACCTTTGACACGACTCGCCCACAAGAAAGTTCCTTATGTTTGGACTGAGAAATGTGAGAGAAGTTTCCAGGAACTGAAGAAAAGGTTAAGTTCTTGATGTTTTTGGATTTGGGTATAAAAAATCATATAAAAATAAGCATATTCCCAATCAAGTTTAAATTAAAACGTTAACCCCAAATTACACATATCAGCAAGCGTACTCATCATTAACATAGCATAGGGTTCAAACGAGTGTCGATCCTCAAGGAATAAGTATATATTAATCACCATTCTTTCATTTTTTAATCGACTTTATAAAGTGAAAAAGAAATAAAAAGGAAAATAAAATAACAATAAAAATATATACATGTCTAGAATGGAGAATTATGTAACTCAAGCCCTTGTTTAGATAAACATAATCTTAAAGTACCCAATCTTTATCACAACAAATTATTCTCTTAGCATCATGAAGGATTAAGGTAGACTCACTTCTTTTCCAATCCATGAATCCCTATCTTCTGGATAACATAGCATCACATTCCTGTCTCAACCAGTCTTACCCAAAAGATGCATTAAACACAATCATTTGATTAAATTTCCATTCTTGGCAAACATAAAACATGAAATTAACCAATGAATCCATTCCTGACAGACATCAATTAACCTTTAATTACCTTGTTCTTAGCAATTAACCCCTTTTCCAAGCAAGTTAAAAGGTAACACATATGAAACTAATCAAATTGAAACCACCATCAATCCCTTTTCCAAGCAAGTTAATGGAATGAAGCAACCAAATAATCTCATAATAGGAACAAGTAATTAAATACCAAGAATAACAATCAATTAACCAAAAGATCAAATAACTCTAAACATCATGAATATCTAAAACAATGTCAAATTACAATAAAAGAATTAACATATCATTGTTCAAGAAAAAGAAAACAAAGGAAAAGAAAGCACTCATAGACAAGCCTCTTTCTTCTTCCTTTAAAGACCTTCTTGCACAACTCTCCTTGAATTAAAGAATTCCTTCTTTGATTGAGTGATTTTCTGTGAAGATCAATGAATTCTCCCCTTTTCCCTTGTGTTTTTCATCTATTTATAGGCTTGGGAAGTGCCTAAACTTGTTGGTGTAATGTTCTTGGCCGAGTAGAAGTTGGAAGATACTAAAACTCCGGAGATTACCAAAAATCACGTAGAAAAATCACAATCCCGCCTTTTCCTCAGAGCACAGCTGGTGCTGCCTTGGCTTTTGGAGCCGGCGCCGGTTGTGTTTTGGTTCTCCACTCGTTCGGGGATTTTTTTTTTCAAATTCCGCACAATGTATTCCAAAATGCAGCCAGCGTCAGTTCCACTCAGTTCCGCTCCGTTTTGATAATTTTTTGTCACCTTAAAGTGTGAGTCAACAGTGCATGGCCGACACCGGTTCCTCTGCCCTGGTCGGCGCTGCCTCTCTTCTGTTTTGTGGCATTTTTGCTTCATTTTACCCAAAAATCTATAATAATGAACAAAATACCTTTCCAAGGGTAAAATTTCAAATATGACTAGTTTTTGAACAAAATGTATCACAAAAAAGACTCAAATAACTAGGAAAAATATGATTAATTTAGCCCATATCAGTTCTGCTCCTATTTTGACATTTCCAATGATGAACAAACCTTATGAAGTGTACACAGACACGTCAAAAGAAGGATTAGGAGGAGTGTTGATGCCGGAGAGAAATGTGATAGCTTATATCTCTAGGAAATTGAAACCTCATGAGGAGAATTACCCTACACATGACTTGAAGTTAGCAATTATTGTGTTCACTCTTAAAAAATGGACACATTATTTGTATAGGGCTAAGTTTGAAGTCTTCAGCGACCATAAAATTTTAAAGTATGTTTTTTTCTCAGAAGAATTTAAACTTGAGGTAACGTTAATGGATGGATTTTTTAGAAAAATTTCGATGTCCAATTAAATATCATCCTGGAAAATCAAACATAATAGCAAATGCCCTTAGTTGGAAAGCGAATTTATTAGCTCTTCGGATGTTAAGATTTCCAGAATTGGAAGCATTTGTAGTAGACGAAGAAATAAGAATGAGTAATATCTCCATTCAACCTACTTTTCTACAGCAATTGAAGGAAAAGCAAGATAAAGATGAAGAGTTGCAAAAGCTGGTGTAAAAGGAGGTGAATAAAGAAGTATGTGAATTCTGAAAGGACAATGATGGGACTATTTGTTATCGAGATCAGTATTGTATTCCAAAATAATTTGCAATGAGATAAGATATTTTAACAGAGGCACATCAACATAAGTATACCATCCATCTAAAAGCCTTGAAGATATATTAGGACTTAAAACAACATTATTGGTGGATTGGTATGAAGAATGACATTTCTGACTTTGTGGCTCGATGTTTAATTTGCTAGCAAGTGAAAGCCATCAGCAATGACCTGGAGAGTTACTACAGTCATTACCTACTCCATCGTGGAAATAGGATGAAATTACTACGGATTTCATTACGGGATTACCTATGGCAATAGGACAGCAAGATACTACATGGGTGATAGTGGATTGACCAACTAAGTTTGCTCATTTCATTCCCATCAACTAACAAGATTCCTTCGAAAAGTGAAGTAAAATTTATGTGGAGAAATTAATCAGACTACATGGAATACCCTCTAGTATTGTGTCAGATCGAGATCCTAGATTTACTTCAAAGTTTTGGACTAAACTGCAATAGATAAATGGGACAACATTGAAGTTTAGTACAAAAGTACATCCACAGATGGATGGATAGATTGAATGAGTGAATAAAATTTTAGAAGACATGTTGCAGGCTTGCGCTTTCGATTTTAGAACTAAGTGGATTGATAATTTAGCATATGCAGAATTCACATACAGTAATAGTTATCAATCAACAATTGGAATGGCCCCATTTGAAGCTCTATATAGAAGGAAATGTCAGTCCCTGTTGTATTGGGAAAGTCTAGGATGGAGAACGGGTGAATAAGATGCCTTCAGTCTTGAAAAAGCTCGACAGGCTGTGGAGATGATTAAAATCAAGTTGGAGGTAGCTCATAGTAGACAGAAAAGTTATACGGATCGACGTAGGAAAGATTTGAAATTTGTAGAAGAAGATTGTGTACTCCTAAAGTTAACTCCACAACAACAATTGGGAATTAAAGGACAAGAGAAAAAGTTGTCACCTAGGTACGTTGGACCATTCCCTATTGTCGAGAGGATTGCGAAGGTGTCTTATCAATTAGAGTTACCAGTAGAACTTCAAGGTATTCTCAATGTGTTCTATATTTCCCAATCTCAGAAGTATATAGCTGATCTTGCACACATTTTGAATGAAGAGCCTATTGAGATGACTCCAAGCTTGAAGTATAAGGAAAATCCTAATAAGATCTTAGAGTACACTGAAAAGGAATTGCGGAATAAGAAAATTCCACTTGTGAAAGTATTATGGAATCATCATCCAGTACAAGAGCAACCCAGGAAATGGAAGCAAAGATGTTGAAATAGTGTCCAGAATTATTCCAAGTGTAAGCCTATTTTAAGGATGAAATTTTTTGTAAGGAGCAGAGAATGTAATACCCTACATTTTTACCATCCGATTGGTTACTACTTGTAATAGAACGAGAATTTGTATCAACGGCCAGAACAAAAGATGATTAATACAATGGAACGAATATTTTGGTATAATAATATTATGTCAGAACCTGGATGTAATTATTGGATTTGTTCTACCCATACCCTAAATCTTCAAAAGGCTACTATTGTTAATAAAATAAGAATTTGAGGGTACACTGATAGTAGAAATTGATCAATATGATGAAACACACGTTTTTATGTGAAATATATTATAAGAGTTATCGGGGGCATTTTTATCATTTTGACCGCGCCCACGACTTTGACCACAAATTTAACCAAAATGAGATAGAATTGAATAATTTAAGTATTACCAATGAATTTAGTAGAATTTTTGGAGTTGAATGGTGAAATAAAATATTTTTCCGTTTCATACCCAATTTTGATCATTTTTGAGAAAAATAGAAAATCGCGGTAAAAAAAATGCACTTGGCATTTTGTGACAAGCAGTCCATGAACATGTGTCAATTTATGAGAGGTTACATGAAGAATTCATGCAAGATGCATGAAATTAAAGAATTACAAAATAAATAAAAATTATATGTATTTTGGTACTTGGAACACATTATTTGTGGGGCCAATTACTTAAGGTCTTGTCCAAAGTAATTGGCCAATATTTTGACCATGAAGAATTGGTTGAGCGGCTGAAAAACACCTAAAAATTTGGCAGCCATAAGAGAGCAAAGAAGAGGAAATTTTGACCCAAAAAAAAAAGTGAAATGGTGTGTAATTTCTCAATTAGAACACACCTATATATTAGCCACCATATAATTAATTAAATTAAAATTATCTTGGCCAAAATCTTATGAGAAATGGTGGTGAGAAGTCTATTTCACAGCCTTAATTTCGGCAGCCACAAGAAAAGAAAAACAAGAGAAAAAGAAATCAATGAAATTAGCAAAAAGAGAGAGAGAAAAGCTACTAGTATATGTTCTTGGAGTAGTGTGTGAGTTCTTGAGAAGTTCTTGGAGCATATCACACCAAATAGCCTTATATACAAGGGAAAACCTTATCTTGCTAGAATTAAAGTTGTTGGGTGAATGGATCAAAAGCTAGGGTTTATGAACTTTGTGCATGCTTATGTATGCCCGCTGCCTAGAAGACGTATGGATAACATTTTGTGTGATGAAGGATTGAATATTCATTGTAATTTGAAGGGGGTGACAGGACATTGAGAAGAGTTGTCCTGGCTAGCTATTTAGCACCAGGCAATTGTCACGTCTGCGAGCATATATTATTTTAAGTCATTCGCTAAATGCTGGGCGGGAACACTCGGTAGAATTTGACTCCTTGCTGTCTCGATGGTGATTGACATCAAGATTGGGACCCCTAGCTTACGGTGGCATGCAAAAGATTTAGTATGCTGCAGTACACTTGGTATATTACGATATACCTATTATTTATTCTAGTGTGTTACGGAAAACTTGGTATGCTACGGTATACCTATTATTTAATCTCAGTAGTACGCTACATTGTACTTGTTTTTTTGGGATGCACATCTGAGTGTTGTAGGCTACAGTCTAGGTACAATGATACATGGCGCCAAAGGCAAAGTCTTGCAAGCTTTGCATATAGGCCAACCTTCTCTTGGAGAAGTGCTTGTGATTTGATAATCGGGTCAATGATTTGAAATTAAAACATAATTTTTAAAAAATAATTGAGTTTTGAATAAACTCTTATTTAGAAAGTTTTGGAATTATTTTCCAATAGGAAAATGTTAGGCTCTTCCACAATGGTTTTATGTACTTTGTTTCTTTCATAAAGCACTAGTACACACGGGACTCACTGGGTGATTTTTCACTCACATATGTCTTTTATCTTACTCTTTTGAAGGATTCAGAGTTGAACAAACCTACAGATAGAGGGACAATACCACAGTGATAGCAACATAGGTCCGGACACTCTCTCTTTTGATTACATACTATACTTTTGATGTAGTATAAAGACTGCATGTATGAAATGCTCTTTTATATATGTATATATACATATATATATGTATATATACATATATATATATCTATATATATATATTGTGAAACCCCAGTCAAAACTAACCTTAGAGTAAGGGAGTTGGGATGCATATAATACTTTATTGCATGTTTAAATATATTTTTATATGATTTTATGTGCTTTGGATTCGGGTTTTATAGTCTAAAGGGCTTGATTATGGTTATTGAGTAAGAATGGCAAAATGGTAATTTTTACCTGAGGTGAAAATAGGGAGATAGCTTGAGGATTAAATAGGAAAAATATTTTAGAGAGAAAATAAGAACAAGAGTTGTTGTGGTGTAGTGGTTAGAGCTTCGGAATTAATTCTTGAGGTCTTGGGTTCAAATTCCATCATTGGAGCTTTAGCATGATTAAATTTTATTTTTGTTTGGGAAGGTTGTATTTTTGGCCTTAAGTGCTTTAGAAGTAGGGTAGAGGCATTGCCTTAGGGGAGACATGATAGGAGTACTCTAATCCTATTCTTGTGCCCTATATAAAAATTCTTAAGGGAATTCATTCCTTCTTGATCTTTAATTTCTCCTAATTCTTAATTCATTAAATTGGTCAACATTGTTCTAGCCAATTCCTTTCCAGAAATTTCAGTAAAGTGGTGTGGCTTTGAAGGTTCAAAATGTCTAAGGGAAAGACATCTTATGGACCGAAAATGTGGAAGGGATGGCGAAGGTTCTAAAAGAATTAATTCCCCTAGTGAACCTTCTAAAACTTCACTCTAGCTAGGTTCATTTTCCTTCAAGTCATGAACTGAAATTTTTACAGCTTCCTGTGCCTTCAAAGTGTCAAAATTCTCAGCCATTATTCCCTCCCAAATGCTACCAAAAAATGGCCCTTTTGAACAGCTTGAAACCCGGAATTTTCTAGCCATTTTCGGACTGCACAAATGCTGTGCAAAACCAGAAAAATTTCTGGGCAAAATCGCAGCATAGGTGACCCTAAACCAAGTTGATTTCTTCCAATTTTCTCCCAGCTCCATAGCCACGTTTTTCCTCCACAAAGAAGGCTGGAAACCAGCCTTGAAAGACCCCTGAAATCCCCTTCAAACTCTTTGTAAGCTGATTGGAAAGTGGCAGCCGAAAACTGCCCAAAAATTCCAGTCTTGCGAAAATTCTGTGTAGGAAAACATTCCAACTTTGTTTCCTAATTCATCCCTAGCCAAAACCTCAGCTTTCTTCTGCACAAACCCTCCTTATACAGCTATGAGCTGAACTCCATTGTCCTCCCCAAGCTTCTGCATGAAATTCAGACATGGCTACCTAAAAATCTCTCCAACAAATCTCTGCAATCATGCTTAATTAGTTACCAAAATTCCAGCCACCATAATTTAGCAACCTTCCATAAAATATTCCTCAAACAACCAGACTTTCCTCCACCATTATACTCCTTATTTTTGGCCACCCTTAGCCTCCTTCAACCAGCTCTCATCCAGCCGAAATATTGAACAAGCAATCGGCCATGGAAGCTTCCCAAAAGCTCTCCAATAATCAAGGATATTCTTGTTATATTTAGTTTCCAAATTTGCTTCCCAAAAATATTCTTTAAGGATTTCAACAACTAGCCTTTCCTTTTCCCTTCCAAATCAGAAAATCATCTACCAAAACCCTACAAGTAGTCGGCCAACCCTAATCCCTCTAGAAATTCGGCAGCCTCCAATCTAAAAGCTCTCAATTCTCTTTAACCTTCAAGAACACATAGCACACCAAGAACACCCACTCCTTCCTTTCACCTAATACCTCTCCAAATCACTTCAAACTTCTTCTAAAAATTCCAGATTTCATCTATACACTACCGTGAGTCCATCCATACCATTTTTAACATCAAAATCCAAAATCCAACTCGCACTTTTGGATAAAAAACCAGAAATTTTGTGAAGGCTCAAGAACACCTTCAAGGTAAGTTTATTCAATCAACTTCATCTTCGCTAATCTTCAATCTCTAATGAACATGTATGTGTTTAAGTATGCTAATGGACTTTCTTCTTCTCTTCTCTTCTCTCTCTCTCTCTCTCTCTCTCTCTCTCTCTCTCTACCAAATACTCCCTCTCTCTTGGCCGAATGATTTCATCAACCATGGCCATGCTTCCTTCATCTTCTTTGGACGAATTTAGACATCTAAGAGTTGAGATCCATTCCAAACTCCTTCAATGTATTCATCAATCAATTAAGCCTTTTTAACCCTTCTTTTAAATTCTAGATTCATGTCTCTAGAATGATGTTGATAGAAGATGAATCATGAATAGGGTTGAGTATATATTGTTGTGATGAGTTGAGAGTGAAGCATGAATATATGTATGCATATGTTGGAGATGGGATTTATGCATGAATGGATTATCTTGGTTGATTGTATGGTGTTTTAGGGTTTAATGCATGTTTCCATGTCATAAGTTGTATTTGTGATCAAGTATGCTAGAGATTATATCACCTTTGGTGAATAGGATTTATATTCATGTTGGATTATTGAAGCCATGATTATATTTATGCTAGTAGAGGTTAGATCATGTCTTGATAAATTTGGATCTATGCTTATATGCAAGATTTGGATGATTTGATGAATTGGAGGGTTGTATATGTTCCGGATTGTGGTTAGCAATAGAAATATGATCATGATCTAGTTGTCCCTAAGCTAATTTTTATTTCATTAATAAAATCTTTAATATTATGATTTTGCTAGAAAATTCGAAAAAAACCCTTGGAAGTAGATTTGAATTATTAAAAGGATATTTTAATCAAATAAATGGTAGCTTTTATTCAAGGAATAAAATATATAGATATTGTATAAAATGATAAAATCAACTAAAGCCTTTATGAAAATAATCATAATAAGTAAAATATTTATTATTAAAATTTTAATTATTACCTTTTAATCAAAACCTATTAAAGTCTATTTATTATCTTCCAATCAAGACCCATTAAATTTTATTTTCAACTAATTTTAGCTAGCAATTATTTTCAAAAAATTAATTATTAATAAATCATTATTTTACCTAATACCTAAGCCTCTTCACCAATTAAAATCTGAATTTAGCTTAGCAAGATTTAAACCTTCAACTTATTAGTACTTGTTTCTCAAAACATTAATTATTTTAAATATCAAATTAGGCTTAGCTTATAAACCTATTTATTGTTTGGCCTTAAAGCTTGGGACACTAGGATCATGGTAGTAGTGAGTTGAGTTATTTTAAATTGAGAAAGTAGATTTTGGCTTGAGTTTGATTGTGGTTTGTATTTGCCCATGCGAGGTTAGGTCAGCTGTTGGAGACCTTTTATTGTGAGCAAGAATCAGGTAAGCTCCTGCGTAAAACCTGATTGATGTAAAATGTTTATTATGGCAATCCAAATGTAGAGTGCATGGACACTCAGTTCTGCAAAGGCAATTGACAATTAACTTCTTCCTTATGTTAGACAAACAAAGTATTTGAAAATCAATAAGCAGATTTACTCAGACTCAAAACTCTTTCTAAAACTGATTTTGACAAAGACTTTGGAAACCCTTAATTGCCATTTTTATGTGGAACGGTGTTTTGTTCATTTTCCCCAAGTGGGTTACGTTACGTTGAGTACTCAATAAGGGTGGACTGCTAGGACTAGTCTTTGAAGGGTTAGGGTGAGTCTCTTAGTAGGTGGCCACCTCTGAGAGGTGATTCCTTCCCGGATAAGATAGCAATCCAGTAGGTCGCGCCGGTCCGAGTTAGCAGTTGTTTATTTTTTAGTCAAGTGACTGTGTTTTGACGGAATGGACACCCAGTTGTTGTTTGGGTATAGAGAAGGAGGAGTATCTTGCCTGGTAGGCCAATCACCTACCTTTTGTAAGTCTGCACAAAGTGTGGCCTTCTGACCGGTTATGGAGCCCAACGTGTGGTAACCCATGATCATTTCTTTTGAGTGGTTGATTTTATTGATTATGTATGGTTGGAAAAGCCAAAGCACCACTCTTGCTTTTGACTAATGTTTATTGCTTGCCAGTATTTCTCTTATAAAGGTTTTATACCTTGCATTCACGAACTATTTCCACTAGACACTTAAAGCACACATGGACTTACTGAGATTTTTGTCTCATCACCTTTTTACCATGATTTCAGGTTGATCCTACTTTAGGGATGAGCAGCTAGTGTTATCTGCCTTAGAAAAGAATGTTGTCATTTATTTCTATGAGTTGCTTTGGGGAGTTGAGAGTGGATAATTTTACTTATGGATTTGTTTTGGGAATTTGCAGATTTATTCTTGGGATGTAATAAATTTTAAGGTAAAGTATTATTTTTATTCCGCTATTTTATTTGTATGACCTAGTTATTAAGACCCCTTGTCCTTTGGACGAGGCGACATCCCCGGCCCTGGTGGGCCTACGTAACGGGGTGTTATATTCTAACTTGGTTGTTGAGTCTCCAAAATCATGTCTTGATGAACCAGTCTCTTTGTCAGCAGATCCGACTGCCAAAGATGATCTTAATCTTCCTATTGCTCAGAGAAAAGGAAAACGTACATGTACTTACCCAATCTCTTCAGTTGTTTCTTACAATCATTTATTTTTCTCTTCTTATGCTTTTCTTACATCCCTCAACACTGTTTTTGTCCCAAAAAATTTTTGAGAGGTATTAGCTCATCCCGGATGGCGGAATGCTATGATTGAGGAAATGAATGCTCTAGATGTCCATGGTACATGGACTTTGGTTACCTTACCTGCAGGTAAACAAGCTATTGGATGTAAATGGGTGTTTACTATCAAAATTAATCCTGATGGCTCTGTTTCTCGATTGAAAGTTAGACTTGTTGCTAAAGGATATGCTCAGACTTATCGCGTGGACTATCATTATACTTTTTCTCCTGTTGCTAAACTTGCTTCTATCAGGTTATTTATTTCCCTTGCAGCAACTTATGACTGGCCACTACATCAGTTAGACATAAAGAATGCCTTTCTCCAAGGTGATCTTCAGGAGGAGGTCTATATGGAGCAACGACATGGTTTTGTTTCTCAGGGGGAGAATGGGAAAGTCTATCGTCTACAAAAATCTCTCTATGGCTTGAAACAGAGTCCTCGGGCTTGGTTTGGAAAATTTAGCCAGGCTATTGAGAAGTTTGGGATGCAAAAGAGCAAGTCAGATCATTCTGTTTTCTATAGAAAATCTGATGAAGGTATTATTCTGTTAGTTGTATATGTGGATGATATTGTAATCACAGGTAGTGACTCGAGAGGAATTTCATCTCTGAAGTCCTTTCTTCATACTTAGTTCCATACCAAAGACTTAGGGATGTTAAAGTATTTCTTGGGTGTTGAAGTTAGTAGGAGTAAGAAGGGAATCTTCCTATCTCAGAGGAAGTATGTGCTTGATTTACTGTCAAAGTCGGGAAAGTTGGGTGCTAAACTATGTAGTACTCCAGTGGTTCCTAATTTACAATTAACCAAAGAAGGAGAATTATTTGCAAATCCTGAAAGGTACAGAAGACTTATTGGCAAGTTGAATTATCTTACTGTGACACGTCCTGATATTGCTTATTCAGTGAGTGTACTGAACCAGAACATGTCATCACCAACTGTTGATCATTGGAAGGTAGTAGAACAAGTTCTGCACTATTTAAAATGTGCTCCTGGACGTGGAATCCTATATGGCAACCATGGTCATACTAGGATCGAATGTTTTTCAGATTCTGATTAGGCAGGATGTAAGAAAGATAGGAGATCTACTTCAGGATATTGTGTTTTTGTTGGGGGAAATTTGGTTTCATGGAAGAGTAAGAAACATAATGTAGTCTCACGATCAAGTGCGGAAGCTGAATACAGAGCTATGGCCAAGTCTATGTGTGAAATCATATGGGTATATCAGCTTCTCAGTGAAGTAGGAATTAAGGTCTCAGTACCTGCAAAGCTATGGTGTGATAATCAAACTGCACTTCACATTGCTTCCAATCCAGTCTTTCATGAATGAAAGAAACATATTGAGATTGATTGTCATTTCATTCGTGAAAAGATCCAACAAGGTTTGATCACTACAAGTCATGTGAAGACTGGAGAACAATTAGGTGATTTATTCACAAAGGCTCTTAACGGGGTCTGGATTGATTATCTATGTAACAAGCAGGGCATGATTAATATCTATGCTCCAGCTTGAGGGGGGAGTGTTACAAATTTTATATAGGCTAATTTGTAGGGATTAGATTGTTAGCAAATATAGGCTGATTTGTAGGCTAAATAATAGGAATTTGAGGGCTGATTTATTGTAATTAATATAGGACATTTTACTTACTATTATAGGATCTCTATACTTGTATATATACCCTTATAATTGATGAATAAAAGATAAGAAGTTTCATTCTCTTATTCTGAAACATACAATTATAAAGACCCTTTGTTAAGGTAACTAGACAGGGCGACACCGCATTTTGATATGCTTCCGCTAGTACTTTGAGTAGGGGTGTTACAAATAATATGTAGAGTATATTAATATGTTTATATATATATATATATATGTATGTATTAATGTATATATATGTACACACATATGTATATATATTTATTAATATACATATTAATATGATATGTGTGTGTGTGTGTGTGATACACACACACACATACATGCACACACACACATATACATATATGCATGAATGTATATATATTAATAGATGTATTAATATGCGGTGTGTGTGTGTGTGTGTGTGTGTGTGTGTGTGTGTATGTGTGTGTGTGTGTGTGTGTGCATGTATATATGTGGTGTGGATATATATTTGTATTTGTGTGTCATATATACATGTGTGTGTGTGTGTGTGTATGTGTGTGTTCATATATGTTTATAGGTTGTGTGTATATACATATATTTATTTATTTATTTGTGTGTCACACACATACATAGACAAGATATATATATATATATATATATATATATATATTGTGTGTATATTTATATACGTGTGTGGGGGGGTGGGGGGGAGGGGTCGTGTATTAGAAATATATATATGTATAAGTTTTTTTAATCGATCTATATGTATGTAAGTATTTAGTAAAAATTGTGATATAATTAATACTATATAAATTTTTAAAATTTTATAAATGTACAAAATAATTTATTACAATGAATACTGTTGCTTCATAAATAATTTAATATAATTATTATATTTTTATAAAATTAATGCTTTAAAATTAAAAAAATAAATATTAGGAATAATTTAAATTAAAAAAATGGGATTAGACCAATTTGTTACCTTGGCCCAGCAACTGAAGCACAAGGCCTCTTGCATGAGGCCGCGCAATTGAAACTCTGCGGTGTTGAATTATGGGATTTAATTCGAGGCAGCAATCAGGTGTGGTGGGTTGACGTGCATCGTGTCATAAAGGAGCTCCGATCAAGTGCAGCGGGTTCACGTGGACCATTTCAAAAATTTATTATTTAAAAAAAATTAAAAATCTTTGGCGAGGGAATTCTTTCATCGCCAATGATCATTTTTTTGCGACAAAATATTTTATGTTGGCGAGGAAAGTTTTCTTGCCTTTGATCCTTTATTGCGATGAAACTTTTGTATTAGCAAGGAATTGTTTTGTTGCGAAAGGTAATATTATTTTCTCTACCATGAATTTAATTTGTTAAATTAAATTATATTTTTTGCTATGAAATTCTTTTGTCTCGAAAAATCATCATTAGTGACAAAATAAAGAGTGTTGGCAACAAAAGTCTTTAGCTTTAGCGAGGAAACTTGCCCTTTTTGAGTTTTGTCGCCAAGACCTTGTAGCGACGGTGCTTCAATGACAAAAGGGTGATGAAATTTTTTTTCCTTGCTAAAGGTCTCCAGCGACCCTTTAGCGAGGAAATTGGTACTCTAGCAACAAAAATGTTGTCGCTAAAAACCAATTTTCTTGTAGTAGATGTTAGGAAGATAAGGGTATAAGTTTTGCAGGGTATTTGTAGCCTGCTTAGTCTCAATAAAATGAAAACCCTAGATAGCCTGAGTAGCCATAGGAAGAGAATAGGTTTAATTTGTCATTCTTTTGTTAAGCAGTTAGGTTAGATGTTTTGTGTACCTTGGATGATACAACGTACTATTGCAGGTGACAATGACCTGAAGGAACTATAAACCTTGGGGGGTACACTTCCAAATATACGACAAGTCATTGTAATTTTAAATATGTGTTTTTGCATGTGATTTTTTAAATAAATGCGAAAGTTTTGTTCAAAAGTATGCATTCTTTACCTTTTGAAAACTTTATAACATAACCTAGGAATGATCTGAATTTGTCAGTTCAAAGCCAAACTTCACATCTCAAAGCTGGTTAAGCTATTTCAACTATCTTTCAAAATATATTTCAATTTTCTAAATGTTTTTTTGAAATAGTTTACCCTATTTTCTCATCTCAAGGAACCTATCAACTTTCAAAACACCTAATGCACCCTATGGGATGTGTTTTACCTTTTTCCAACAATGATCTTTGGAACCAAGAAAGAGGATTCAAAAGTTGTATGCAAGCCCTAAAAATGAATTTTTTACTAGATTATACTTAGAAATGAGTATGTGTAGTAGTAAAGACGTTGAGTACTCAGTGGAAACTTTTTCTCTTTTTACCAGCATACATTAGAGATAAATGGACTCAACTTATCTAGTTCAGTTCTGGGATTCATCTTACACTCAAAGAGGGGGAGGGGGGAGGGGGGGGGGAACAAGACATTGAAATTAGCCTTCCCTATCTAGCTGTTTTCTCCCGGCAATTACCTAATGTGATACTTAGGTTATTCATAATTTGCTGAGTAGGGACGCTTAACATGTTCAACCTCTTACTGCCTCAATAGTGATTGGCGTCAGGATTGGGAACCCTAGGCTTATGATGGCAAGTAAAAGATTAAGAATGTTAAGGTAAGGTGCATGAAAGCTCTTATCGCAGCGGTAGGATACGGTTGAGTGTAGAGATTACACAATAGACAGTACTGTCGAAGGCAAAGCCTTTATTGGTCTTTGCACGCGAGTCATCCTTGTATTGAAGAAGAGACTGCTTCCTTGAACTACGGGGCATGATTTGAAAAAAATAATTCTAACAACTAAAAATTTCATATTTTGAACAGATTTAAGACTAAGGATTTTAGTTTCTTTTTATGTCGGTGCTAAAAAATAGTTTATGCATGCATGTTTTGAAGCAAAAACCACATGTACACTAGTGCTCATTGATTATTTATACTCACACGCTATTCATTTCTTCTTTTTTTCAAGGACCAATTTTGAGTACTTCCGCTAGTAAAAGCTCCGCACCTTGTATGGCACCATTAGGATCTAGTTATGTATATAATATTTTGCCCGTCTATAAACCACTAATTTGGATGTAAAATTTTTATAGTTGTACATTGGTTATATGATAGGGGCTAAATTAGTAATATTTTTCCTAGTTATTTGAGGCTCTTTTGTGATACGGTTTGTTCAATAACTAGTCATATTCTTTCATATTTGGGATTTTATCCTTGGAAAGGTATTTTGTTCATTATTACAAATTTTTGGGATAAAACGAAGTAAAAATATTGCAAAACAGAATAGAGGCGGCGCTAGCCAGGACAGAGGAACCGGCGCTGGCCACGCACTGTTGACACAAACTTTGAGACAACAAAAAATTGGTGAAACAAATCAGAACAGAGTGGAACCGGCGCCAACTCTAGTAGCCAAGGCGGCACTGTCTTCATTCTGGAATACATTGTGCAGAATTTGAAAAAATATCGGTGAACTAGTGGAGAACTAGAACACAACCAGCGCCGACTCCGAGAGCCAAGGTGGCGCTAGCTGTGCTCTGAGGGAAAGGCGGGATTGTGATTTTTCTACGCGATTTTTAGTAATTTGTGGAGTTTTAGTATCTTCCAACTTCTATTCGGCTAAGAACATTACACCAACGAGTTTAGACACTTCCTAAGCCTATAAATAGATGAAAAACACAAAGGAAAATGAGAGAATTCATTGATCATAACAGAAAATCACTCAATCAAAGGAGGAATTTTTCAATTCAAAGAGGGTTGTGCAAGAAGGTGTTCAAAGGAAGAAGAAGGAGGCTTGTCTATGACTGCTTTCTTTTACTTTGTTTTCTTTTTCTTGACAATGATGTATTAATTGTTTTACTGTAATTTGACATTGATTTAGATATTCATGATGTTTAGAGTTATTTGATCTTTTGATTAATTGGTTGTTATTCTTGGTGTTTAATTACTTGTGCTTATTTCGAGATTAATTAGTTGGTTCTTTCCATTAACTTGTTTGGACAAAGTGGTTGATGGTGGTTTCAATTTATTAGTTTCATATTTGTTGGCTCTTAACTTGCTTGGACAAAAGGGTTAAGAGTAGGGACAAAGTAGTTAAAGCTTAA
Source organism: Voacanga thouarsii (assembly GCA_026120185.1). Classification (NCBI taxonomy): domain Eukaryota; kingdom Viridiplantae; phylum Streptophyta; class Magnoliopsida; order Gentianales; family Apocynaceae; genus Voacanga; species Voacanga thouarsii. The sequence continues at coordinate 2,295,390 of JANUWF010000328.1, forward strand.
TTAATGTCTGTCAGGATATGGATTCATTAGTTAATTTTATGTGTAAATTTGTCAGGAATGGAAATTTAATCAAAGGATTGTGGTTAATGTATCTTTTAGGTGAATTAGTTGAGACAGGATATGTGATGCTAATTTGTCTAGAAGATAGGGATTTCATCGATTGGACAAAGAAGTGAATCTATATTATCCTTCATGATGCTAAGAGAATAATTAGTTGTGATAATGATTAAGTACTTTAGGATCATGTTTCTCAAAACACTGGTTTAAGTTACATAATTCTACATCGTTGATATGTACATATTATTTTATTTTATTTTATTTTATTTTTCTTTTTATTTCATTTTAACTTTATCGAGTCGGTTAAACAATGAAAGAAAAGTGATTAATGCATACTTGTTTCTGGAGGATCAACACTCGTTTGAACCCTATGCTATGTTAATGATGAGTACGCTTGCTCATATGTGTAATTTGGGGTTAACTTTTTAATGTAAACTTGATTGGGAATGTGCTTAGTTTTTATATGATTTTTATACCCAAATCCAAAGACATCATTGTATAAAACAGAATAACTTTTGATGTAAATTCTTTTGGTGTGAAATAGAAAGACATATTTCATTATAAGTCAAAATCATTATAAAGAACCCTTGTCTGGAAAATTAGACGAGGTGACACCCATACATTACATGTTTTATACTTACAGGAATTAGAGGTGTTATAATTGGTGTCAGAGCTATAAGTTAGTGATTTTAGCTGACTAAATTTATTTTATTTTCTATATAGGAATGACAGGAGGCGATGAGAAGGGCAAGATACCCATAGAAAAGAAGAAAGATTAGAAAGACTTGGATTTGGTGGGACCTAACATCAAATTTTTTCAATACTTATATTAGATCAGGCCTAAGACGGCAACTTAGTTGCACATACAATTTGTTATCTAAGCAACGTGATGCTAATCCTAGTACTCCTAGTAAGGATGAGCCCACATTAAGTCAGAAGTTTGAAGGGAAGGAAGACCTTGATGCAGTAGAGAGGATGCCTCTTTAGATTTTGAGCTTGATACTATTCTGCACGAATACCTGATTCTGGACCAATATTAGGCACTCTATATCACATTTTATCATTAGATTTTAGACCCTTAATTTCAGAATTTGAAAGTGACGAAAAGTGTCGAGTTTAGGTGCGAGCAAGATATTGTAAATAAGGCTCTAGTGTATATACTAAGTGTGTTTTGTTTTGCTAACTATGTGTTGTCTTTTTTGTTCATACGTATATACTTAGTTGACATTTAGAAACTAACCCCACATATGCCACCAAGACAAGCTCTCTATGGGTAATGGAAGAAAGAAGTGAGGAGAATGTTATGAACAAGGGAGAGAACCCAACAGATAATGCGAGTATATAAACTACATAGAATAACAGATGTTTTACAATGAGTAATGGACATATCAAACTAAAAATGGTAGTCGAATAAAACCAAGGCAAATCAAGCCTTGGAGCAATTCCTGAAATTTTACCTGCCCCCAATTCCACAGGAAAACTATACCAAGAATAGGAAGCTGAATCCTAGATGGAATAGATAGGTGATATATTTGCAACTCTGAACTATTTTGTTCCAAGAAAAGTATAGTTTACCAATTTTAGACTTCAAGGAGCAACCAGGGACTGGTGGCTTTGAAAGAAAGAAGAGCGAGAATGGACTTGGGTAGGTTTTCTTGAAGCCTTCAAGCAAGAGTTTATTCCACGCCGGGTAGTGAAAAGGAAGAAGGACGAATTTTATACTTTTGAGCAAGAGAGACGGACGGTAGGGAAAAATGCTGTAGAATTCAATTATCTTTCCAAATTGATAGGGCCTAAATTAGTCATATTTTTCCTAGTTATTTGAGGCTATTTTGTGATATATTTTGTTCAATAACTAGTCATATTCTTTCATATTTGAGATTTTACCCTTGGAAAGGTATTTTGTGCATTATTTTAGATTTTAGGGGTAAAACAAGACAAAAACGTCGCAAAACATAACAGAGGCGGCACCAGATAGGCCAGAGGAAGCGGCGCCGGCCACGTGCTGTTAGCACACACTTCGAGGTAACAAAAAATCACTGAAATAGGACCGGAACAAAACTGAACCTACGCCGGCTCTAGCAACCAAGGCGCCCGCTGTACTCTGGAAAACGTTACATTGAAATCAAGAAAAAAAATCAGTGAACAACTAAAGAAACAAAACACAACTGGCGCCGGCTCTAGCAGCCAAGGCGCCGCCGACTATGCCCTGATGATAAGGTGGAGATTTGATTTTTTGCACGCGATTTTTGGTAATCTGCAGAATTTTAGTATCTTCATACTTCTAATTGGCCAAAAACCCTACACCGATGAGTTTAGGCACTTCCTAAGCCTATAAATAGATGGAAAACACAAGGAAAAAAAATGAGGAATTCATAGATCATAATAGAAAATCTCTCAAATCAAGGAGGATTGTGCAAGAAGGACTTTAAAGGAAGAAGAATGAAGCTTCTCTATGAATGCTTTCTTTTACTTTGTTTTCTTTTTCTTGAACAACGATGTGTTAATTGTTTTTATTGTAATTCAACATTATTTTAGGTATTCATGATTTTTAGAGTTATTTAAGCTTTTAATTAATTAATTGTTCTTCTTGGTATTTGATTACTTATGCTTATTGCGAGATTAGTTAGTTGTTTCTTTCCATTAACTTACTGGACCATGGGGGTTGATGGTGGTTTCAATTCATTAATTTCATATTCTGTTGGCTATTAACTTACTGGACCAAGGGGGTTAATTGCTAAGAACTGGTAAATAAAGGTTAATTGATATCTGCCGAGACCAAGAATTCATTGATTAATTTCATATTTTAAATTTTCCGAGACTAAGGGAATTTAATTAAGGATTGGATTTAATGCATCTTCTGGATGAATTAGTTGAGACGAGACCAAGTAATTCTAATTTATCTAGAAGATAGAGATTTCATGGATTGACCAAAGAAAGGAATCCATCTTAATCCTTCATGATGCCAAGAGAATAATTAATTATGATAATGAATAGGTACTTTAAGATCATGTTTGTCAAAATAATGGTTTGAGTTACATAATTCTCCATCCTTGACATTTATATATTCCTATATTTTATTTTATTTTCCCTTTTTTTCACTTTATAGAGTCGGTTAAATATTGAAAGAAAAGTGATTAATGCATACTTGTTCATGGAGGATCGACACTCGTTTGAACCCTATGCTATGTTAATGATGAGTACGCTTGCTCATATGTGTAATTTGGGGTTAACATTTTAATTTGAACTTAATTAGGAATATACTTATTTTTATATGGTTTTTATACCCAAATAAATACACATCACAAATATTACCCATGTCGAGTACAAGCTAAAGCAGATAGAATACAGTGTTGTATGAAAGGATTGCGCCTAGAAATAAGGTAATCACTAATTAGTATAGCACCACCTATATACAGTGCAGTAGTGGAGAATGCTTCATGTATTGAGGGAAAGGATTTGGAATAAGATAGGATAAGAACTAAAAGACAATATCACCCAGATCTCAAAAAACTAAGAGAAAGGGCAACTAGCAGCCAAAAGGGAAAATGTAGAGAAAGGAAGGAGGCCCTGTAATAGAAAAATTAGTGCTACAATGCTATGACTATGGTAAAGAAGGCCACCAGATTGCTACTTACTTACTCCACAGAAGAACACCAAGATGGGTGAATAAATGGAGGAATAACATTGGGCCCATATCAAGACCAACTAAGAGAGTTCAAAACTGACCATCTACATATAGAGTTGGAGGACCTAAACCTCAAGTAAAAGCTTAAGTAGTAGCTCTGGATAGGTCTAATATGGATGCTATGACGGTGGAAGGTAAGCTTGTTATATTTGGTAAAGAAGCTACTATACTAATAGACCCAGGCTCAACACATCCCTTTGTTGAATAAGTGGAGGAAGAATACCAGGATGGGTGAATAAATGGAAAAATAACATTATGCCCATTTCAAGACCAACTAAGAGAGTTCAAAACTAACCATCTACAGCTAGTGTTGGAGGACCTAAACCTTAGGTAAAAGCTTGAGTAGTAGGTATGGATAGGTTTAATATGGATGTTGTGATGGTGGAAAGTAAGATTATTATATTTGTAAAGAAGCGACCATACTAATAGATTCAAGCTCAACAAATCCTTTTGTTGCACAATCATTTGCTCACCATTTGGGAATCCCAAGTTAAGAAGTCCCATACAAGATAACCTTTGGGAAATCTGCTAGATAGTGATATGGCATATCTAAAAAGTAAATTTGAGATAGGAAAAGTGGTTGTGAACGGAGATCTCTTTTATTTACCTATAGAAGATTATAATGCTTTCTCAGGAATGGATTGGCTATGCCAACATTATACTAAGTTCAACTATCGAAAGAAGTGTGTACAATTTTGTAAGGCAGGGGAAGATGTATTGGAGTTTTTGGAGCAGAAGGTAAAGACTGGTAATTTCATGGTATCTGTAGTAGAAGCCTGAAAGTTGCTTCAAAATGGCTATACAAGATACTTAACACACCTCTAGAATAAACCAATAGAGCCAATGGAGGCTAAATATGTCCTAGTTGTTTGTGATTATTTATATGTCTTTCTAGCAGAGTTGAAGGAATTACTACCAGAAAGAGAGGTTGAATTTAAAATTAACTTAATACCAACTATTAAGCCAATTTCTTGTGTCTCATATCGAATAACACCCGCATAATTGAAAGAGTTCGAAGAGCAGTTGCAGGAATTATTAGCACAAGGATTTAACCAACTAAATACATCACTTTAGGGAGAACTTATATTCTTTGTGAAAAAGAAAAATGGTACCCTGAGACTGTGCATAGATTATCAAGAATAGTGAAGAATAAGTATCTTCTAGCCATAGTTGATGAATTGTTTGACGAATTGCAAAGAGCAATTTATTACTCTAAGCTGGATGTAAGGAAAATATATTATCAACTCAGGAGATATGTGAGGAAGACATTCCTAAAAATATATTTAGCACGTGTCATGGACATTATGAGTTCATTGTTATGCCTTTTGGAGTAACCAACACCCTAGCTACTTTGATGGATTTGATGTAATGAGGGTTCCAATCTTAGATAGATCAGTTTGGGGTAGTCTTCATTATTTTACTCAAAATACCCATAAGAACATGTTGAGCATATTCAAAAGGTACTCAAGAAGCTAAAGGAGGCAAAGTTGTATGCTAAGTTCAATAAATGTGAATTTTGGTAGGAAGAAGTACCTTTCTTGGAAGATGTGATTCCTAAAGAATGAAGCAGTAACCAATTGAAAACGTGCAGATAACCCTACTGACGTATGAAATTTCTTAGAATTACCTGGATACTATCGAAGATTTATTTAAGGATTTTGCAAGATTCCTTCATGGCTTGGCAAGAATCACACCAAAGTAAATACACCATCCATCCAGGAGAAGTAAAGATGTATCATGATATAAAGCAATACTAATGGCGAATTAGGATAAGATTACAATGAATTTTTTATTGGATTGCCTGTAACTACAAGACAAAAAGATACAATACGGGTTATATTAACAAAATCGTCACATATTTTTCGGTTAATGAAGAGAGTTGAAAGACAAGTTGAGTAAGATCTATATAGAAGAAGTAGTCAGATTGGATGGAGTACTATTGTAATAACCCTCACTTTTGTACTTTAAATAGCTACTATTTTGTATAGAATGAGAATTTGTATAAGTGACCAGAGTAAGAAATGATCAATATAATGAGATGAATATTTTAGTGTGATAAAAATATTTAGGCGCATTATTAGACTTTACAATTGTAGGGACCCACATGAAATTTTGAGATTGTTCTACCTGTACATTTGTATTTCAATTGGTGACTACTTTGTACAGATTGAGAATTTGGATATAAGCCCAGGACAAAAGTTCATCAGTACGATAAGATGAACATTTTGGTATAATTTGAATTTTTAGGGATATTATCGTAATTTTAACAACAAACAGGATTTTGACTGTAAATTGAAGAGGATTCAGAAAGAATTGAAAATTTTGATTTCCATCATTGAAGTTAGTAAAATATGAAGATTCCATTGGTGAAATAAAAAATTTTCCTATTGAAATGGATATTGGTAAGAATTTTAGTTATTTCTTGAGGAAAATAGTAATTTTGTCAAAAGAGGACAATTGGCATTTCAAGATTGGCTATTGAGATTAGGTGTTATTTATTGATTGGATGATGAGACCAAATGTTTTATTTGATTGGTCGAAATGATGAGGCCACTAAGTTGGCTATAGTCCCTTCTGATGAGTTAGAAGAAGAGAAAGTTGAGATGATTTTGATATTTTTAGAAAAACATCTGTGATCCTAAACCTAGATAACAATAAGGAGATTGAGGTAAGGAAGGCCTCAAAATTGACATGCTCAATGAATAATTACTAATTTTGAATTTTCAATTTTGGGATCAGTAGTGATGAGATGATGAATAGGGGATTTTATATTCAAGAACCTTATATATACAGTACGATATAAATTGTGCAGCTAAAGATATGCACACTTGTGTAATACTCTAGTAATGTATTTTGAATATTAGAAACTCTGTTTTGTCATAGTATATGAAATGGTGCGATCATACCAGCACTAATGCACCGGATCTCATTAAAACCCCGAAGTTAATTGTGCTTGGATAAGAGAAATCCTAGGATGGGTGATCTTGGGAAAGTAACTATAGAAGTTGAAATGAAAGATCTGGAGTAATTTAAGGAAATGAAAGAAGGATCTATATACCTAATGCTGTAAACACAGAAGAACTAAATAGAGACCATCTAAGAGCAATGTATGTATATATATATATACATATATGAATTTCCCAAAATATGCATGTTTACATGTGTGAAATGCAATTATTCTTCTATCTTATATCATATGTGCTGAAAATATTGAGATGTATTTATTTGATGCTTCATGGAGTAGATTTTAAAAGAAGAAGATATGCCGTGAAAGGTTACTCATGGTGGTGCTGGAGACCAAACTAAAGAGAACACGGCTGATGCTACTGGAAATAATATCCCCAAAATGGAAACATAAGTGCAATGGAATGAAATGACACAAGTATTACAAAACATCACAACAGTACTTCATTATGTAATCGAAGATCCAACTTGAAAACAACAACATCTTGAAGAGGAAACATACCAAGCTTTAGACCAATTTCTAAAGTTTCAACCTCCTAAATTTTATGGAAAACCAGATCAAGAAGAGAAGGCTAAATTTTGGATCGAACACATAGAGGATATTTTTACTATCTTGGGCTATTCAGAACGTAGAAAGGTCCAATATACTACATTTAGACTTTGAGGGCCAGCACGACACTGGTGGGCTAGAAAGAAAAGGGGATGAACACAAGAACAAAAGGAATAGACTTGGGGGGAATTTTTGGGTGAATTTGGAAAAGAATCTATACCCCGTTGGATAATTGAGAGAAATGAAGAGGAATTTCAAAGTATCAAGCAAGGAGGAATGACTATTGGAAAGTATGCCAACGAATTTACACGACTTTCAAAATATTGCCCTTTATTAGTACAGGAAAAATATGATCGAACCCTACACTTTATAAAAGGATTACAACCCGAAATAAGGCGGACAACGATTGCTACAGCCCTAACCAATTATGACGATGTTGTGGAAATGGCATCTCACCTAGAAAGAGAAGATCAAGAGAAAACTAAACATGAACGAAAAAAGGTAGCAAGACCCAAAAATAAAATTACAGAGTAGTCCTTTACAAAGGAATGACCGATTTCATGAAAGATAAGGAATAAGCGGTGTACGTTTTGCCATAAAAGAGTACATTTATGTGACAATTGCTGAAGAAGACTCAATAAATGTCATATATGCGGAAGAAGAGGACATAAAACCCTCGAATGTTAGAAATGGATTAGTAAGAAATTATGATGTTCTTTTAAAAGAATTTGGTTAAGGAACTCTAGAATCATCGTCCTATACAAATGCAACGTAGGAGACTAGAATAGAGAAAACTGCTGGAAAGTTATTTAGAACTTTTGGAATAAAAGTTTAATTTAAAAAATAAGCCCAATTTCGAGACGAAATTTCTTGCAGGAGGGAAGATTGTAATAACCCTCACTTTTATATGTTAAATAGCTACTATTTTGTATACAATGAGAATTTTTATAAGTGACAAGAACAAGACATAATCAGTATAATAAGATGAACGTTTTGGTGCGATAAAAATATTTATGGGCATTATTGGAATTTTGAAATTGTAAGGACCCAGATGGAATTTTGAGATTGTTCTACCCATACCTTTGTACTTCAATTGGTGACTACTTTGAATAAAGTGAGAATTTGGGTATAAGCTCAGAACAAAAGTTGATTAATATGATGAGATGAACATTTTGGTATAATTTGAATTTTCAAGGTTATTATCGTAATTTTGATTGCAAATGGGATTTTGACTGAAAATTGAAGAGGATTGAGAAAGAATTGATAATTTTGATTCCCACCATTGAGGTTAGTAAAATATGTAGATTCCATTGGTGAAGTAAAAGTTTTTCCGATTGAAATGTATATTGATATTAATTTTAGTTATTTCCTGAGGAAAATGGCAATTTTGTCAAAAGTGGACAAGTGGCATTTCAAGATTGGCTATTGAGATTAGGTGTTATTTATTGATTGGATAATGATACCAAACGTTTTATTTGATTGGTCAAAATCATGTTATAAGCATTTTTCATAAAGCATTCATGATAAGATTATATAAGCTTATTTAGTAAGCTTTTTCAATAAGCTATATGATTAATTAATGAAATAATGGACGTGTGATGATTTTTAGCATAAGTGAGGAGGCAAAAATGCTGTTTTTACAGCTTGAAGTCGGCAGCCACAAGAACAAATAGAGAAGAAAGAAAGGAAAAATAGAACATCAAAAGGAGAAATTTTTTAGAGAAGAAGAGAAGAACAAGAAAATCAGCCATTTTGTAAGCTCAAGAATCATTATACACAAGGTAAAACATCTTTCTTCGAATTAAAGTTGTAGATTATGTTTGATATTAATTTTTTGGGAAATTCATGAGGTTATGAAATATGTTTGGGAAATGATCTTGTTTTTGAACTACGATGTGTGCTATGTGTGGCGGATTGTTTGGAGATATAGGAACTGTGTTTTGTGTGGGAATTGAAGGTGTTTAAAGGTAGTATTGAAAGGTTGTTCATGGCTGTAAAAATGGAAGAAAGAAATAAGATAGCAAATGGTTTAATTGTTGAAGAAAATGAAACATTGTTATTCATGGTTGTTGATTTTGTGTTGTTTAAAAGTGAAAGTACAGAGTTGCTTGTGTCTAAAAATCAAAGGATTATGTGGTGTCTAGATGAGAAAAAAGGCATTAAAGAGAGTAGAAATCATGTATGTTGTAAGGGAAAGAAAAGAGAATTAATGGTATGAAGAAAAAGGAACGAACAACAAAACTGTTTGTGTGATTTCCGAGCAGACTTGAAGAACCATTAAACATAACAAAATGGCCGGTTTTTCTGGAACCCCATGACCTGAAAATTGTATCTAAATGTCTTAGGATCATTTTAAGACCAATTTGACAGGATTTGGACTTATAAATAGAAATTTATGGATTAAGTACCATAGGCTGCCAGTTCAGTGATGGGATAAAGGAGCTGGGAGTTTATGATTAAAACTGAATGAAATGGTAAAGGAAATTGGTATTCTATGGGTTGGAAATCATAAAGGAATGTCTTGGAGACATTTTGGAACTAGCTTGATATTAATTGGACTTGTGACTCAAAAGCTATGATATAAATAAGCAAGGCTGCCAAGGTACAAGAAATGCAGAACTTTAAAGATAATGAATCCATGTATTGTTTTCGTTAATGTTCATGGATGAATAAGAGATTTAAGATGGATATATGAAAATCTTATATATATGTTGGATGAAGAAATAGGAAATTGATATATAAGTTGGATTAGCTTAAGTAATACATTTCTATAAGAACGGAGGTAGAAGAAAAGTAGTAGATTCCTTGTGAATTCAATCTGTTAGCGATATATGTTAACGATGAACCATAGATGCAAAATGAGTTTTGGGATGATTTTAATGTAGGTTGTATACCATAAAGGCTTCGTGAAGAAATTGAAGACCATTTATATAGCTAAACGAAAGGACATAAGGTGAATCCCTTGGCTTTTTAAAAATTAAGCTAGTGGATTTCATGTTCACTAAATAATGCTATGTGAACCTTTTTGGTTTCTTTGAGCAAACAAATGGTTTTTCCGAGGAAGAAATTGTATCATGCCATGCTAGGTTAAATGGAAGATGTGAATTTTCATAAAGTAAATTATTCTTAATTAGTTACTAATTTTCCTAAAGCCTTTCAATAACAAGGTTGATGGACCTTTGTGTTTTTCTAAGTAAAATTTGGTTTCTCTAAATGAGAAATTATTGAGGACTTTAGGGAATAACCTTTTCTACGAAGAATTTTGGATCACTTCAATTGTGAATATTTCCTAGATATAAATGTATACTTGAAAGGCTTTCTTCTCATCAATTATAAGGCACGATAATGATTTAGTTGAGAAAGCATTAATATTCTTTTTTATGGTAAAAACCTAGGATCATGAGAGTTCTTGGTTTTTGAGAACCATAATTGGTTTTGAAATACAAGAAATGGTAAAATATGAATCTCTTGAATTTAATTCTTTTTCTATAATTAGAATTCAGGATTTTTTGGATAAAACTTCTTTTGAAATATGGTATTCTTAAAGTGACAAAAATTATCTCGGAAAGGCATTTTAATGCACGAGAAGGACATTTATCCTTTTTTGCTTTTGGAAAATGATCTTTAGGTATGAGATCTAGTTTTGGAAAATCATATTTTGGGCCCAAAAATATTTTATTGGTGTTCCTCGGGAATAGATATTTGACTGGTCTTGTGAACTAGAGATAATGGACTGGTCTTGAGAAGCAGTGAAAACTCTGAGTACTCAATAAGAGCTATGACCTTTGTACTAGTTCGCATTAGAGAAGGATGGCCCCAAGTAACCCAGTTTCATTTCTTGGGATTGTCTTACACCAAATGGGGTGATAGGACATTGGAAATAGTCAGTTCCCCAGCTAGTATATTCCCAATATGTAAGCACCCATTAATTGGTCGATTCTGTGTGGGACGCCCAATCTACAATCAACCCTTGTCAATCTCATGGTAAAGCAGTGGGGACCTATACTACTGTAAGTAAAAATAATTGGTACAAGTTACGAAAACTTGTGAAGACAATCTTACCACTCTTACAATGCACAATTGATTGCTATAGGCTCGTTCCTTAGCACAACAAGACTGTGATGTCGAAGGCAAAACCTTGTGTGTTGTGCACGTAGGTTGACTTCTATTGACAAGGAAGCCTGCATTTCTTGAAATATGGGGCAATGATATTATAAAATGTGGTTTTCTAAATACGGCCAAGATATGGGGCATTAATCTTAATAAAGTTTATTTTTCCAAATATGCCTATGATTTTAATTAATTCTTAGGGAAGACTTTCTTCTAATGAGTAGTAGAATTATTTTTAGTGAAAAGACTAAATGACCATAGCACACACAGGACTCATTGAGCCTTACACTGATGCGTGCATTATTTTTCTTTGAAATTTTTAGGGATCAAAGGCAAATGAAAACGTAGTGGACCCCCAGAGGCTCATGCTGCATCTCAGATCTATTGTGCTTTAAATATGGTATCAGAAGACGTAGACGAACTCCATGTATCTTCTTCTATTTAATAAAAGTATTTTGAGCAAATTTTCATTGTGTACTAAGTTATGTTCATTGTAAAGACCCCTTGTCTAGGCAACTGGACATGGCAACATCCCATAAAAATGAAGTCCGCTATGCTATGAAAACGTGGGATGTTACAACTATCTAGTATTGTGTCAAATTGAGATCTATTGTTCACTTCAATATTTTGGACTAAAATGCAAAAACTATATAGAATTACCTTAAAATTAAGTATTATATCACATCCTCAGACTGACGACCACACATAGAGTAATATGCACTCTAGAAGATATGCTTCAAGTGTGTGCTTTAGATTTTGGAAATAAGTTGATTGATAACTTAACAAATGATGATTGGAATAGCACCATTTGAAGCTTTGTACAGACGAAAATGTCAGTAACCTTTGCATTAGGAAAGAATAGGCCACAGTCAAAAGAAATATAGGATTTTGGATCCTAAGAAAACACAACATAAGTGGAACAAATCAAAGAAAAATTTGAGATAGCACAAAGTCGGCAGAAAAGTGACCCAGACTGTCGGAGGAGAGACTTAGAGTTTACAGAATGAGAACAAGTGTTTCTTAAGTTAACTCCTTGCCGAACTTATGGCAAATATGCATAGAGAAAGAACTATGTTAGAAAAAAAGGGTTCCACTTGTTAAAATAATGAGGACTTATCATCTAATCCAGGTTGCTACTTAGGAATCAAAAACAGAGATGCGACAATTATATCCAGGGTTGTTGAAAGGTAAATTTTAAATTTCGGGGACGAAATTCTTTAAACGAAGAGAGATTGTAATACCCCATCCTTGAATCATCTTAGGAATTTACATAAGATTTTATGAAGAGTTAGTAGTTGATATTTTGGATCCTTCATGCTCAATTTATTAATCATGCAAAGAAGTTAAGCACGAGGACTAGAACAAAAGGTGCTCAGTTTAACGAGAAGAAATTTTTGAGAAATACAAATTTTAAAGGGTAGTGACAGCTAGTTTTGACCTCAATTTACATGAAATTAAGAATAGTTAAGCATGAGGAAGATATGCAAAATGCCTCTATATAATGTATAGATCGTTGTGACAAAAATGAAATTTATCACGAAGCGTGTTTCAGGTAGTAGTAATTAAGAGCTAATAAGCATGATTAGAGAAGATTAAGCTAGTTTACTAAGAAAATCCTAGGATTAGTATTAAACCATGCTTAAGACACCTGATGGTGACTAAAGATTGATAAGGGTTAAAATCACCATTCTTTTCCTATTTATTTGAGGCTGTTTTAAGATACATTTGTTGTAATAACTAAACATATTCCTTCCTATTTGATATTTTGCTTGTAAAAGGTGTTGATGTATCCAGACTTAGGTGTAAAACTCATACAAAACTAAGCACATTCCCAATTAAGTTCAAATTAAAATGTTAAACCCAAATCACACATAAGAGCAAGTGTACTCGTAATTAATTGAGCATAGGGTTAAAATGAGTGTCGATCCTCAAGGAATAAGTAGACATTAATTACCCTTCTTTCATTGTTTAACCGACTTGATAAAGTGAAAAATAAATATAAAGAAAAATTAAAAAGAAAATAAAAATAAAAATATGTATATGTCAAGGATGTAGATTTATGTAACTCAAGCCATTGTTTATACAAACAAGATCTTAAAGAACTTAACCATTATCATAACCAATCATTCTCTTGGCACCATGAATGATGAAGGTAGACTCACTTTGATGGTCAATCCATGAAATCACTCTCTTCTAGATAAATTAGAATCACTTGGTCCGTCTCAACTAATTCATCCAAAAGAAGCATTAAACACAATCCTTAATTAAATTCCCTTGGTCTCGGCAAATTTAGAACATGAAATTAATAAATGAACCTTTGGTCTCGGAAGACATCAATTAATCTTCAATTACCAGTTCTTAAACAATCAATCCCCTTTGGTCTAGCAAGTCAATTGCCAACAGAATATGAAATTAATAAGTTGAAACACCCATCAACCCCCTTTAGTCCAGCAAGTCAATGGATATAATCATCTAACTAATCTCGTAATAAGCATAAGTAATTCAATACCAAGAATAATAGGCAATTAATCAAAAGATCAAATAACTCTAAAAATCATGAATATCTAAAACAATGTTGAATTACAATAAAATAATTAACATATCATTGTTCAAGAAAAAGAAAACAAAGTAAAAGAAAGAACTCATAGACAAGCCTCATTCTTCTTCCTTTGAAGACCTTCTTGTACAACCCTCCTTGAACTTGAAGAATTCCTCCTTGGACTGAGTGATTTTCTATGGTGATCAATGAATTCTCCCCTTTTTCCCCTGTGTTTTCCATCTATTTATAGGCTTAAGAGGTGCCTAAACTCATAGGTACCAAGTTCTTGACCGAGTAGAAGTTGGAAACTGCTAAAACTCTTCAGATTTCTAAAAACGCGTAGAAAGATCGCAGCACCGCCTCAGGGACAGACCACAGCCGACACCGCCTTGGTCCTTCGGAGCCGGCACCGCCTGTGTTCTGTTTCTCCACTCGTCCGTCGATTTTTGTACGAATTGTGCGCATATGTTCCAAAATGCAGCCGGCGCCGGTTCCAGCCTTGTAGCTGCCGCCGCCTCTGCTCTGTTTCATGATGGTTTTGCTTTGTTTTACCCAAAATCCTGAGATAATGACCAAAATACCTTTCCAAGGGTAAAATCTCAAATATGAAAGAATATGACTAGTTATTTCACAAAATGTAATACAAAAGAGCCTCAAATATCTAAGCAAAATATAACCAATTTAGCCCCTATCACATTCCCCTACACTTAACTCTTTGCTTGTCCTTAAGCAAAGTATCAAGAACAAGTAGAAAAAACACAAGGTTTTAATCACTCAATCAATTCCAAAACCATATCTTCAATGCTTTCCTTTTTCATAAACATAAAACATATGATACTAAATCTTTCACAGCCAATGCAAGACTTGTGTAGTGATAAATGACTTAGTAGAACCATCTCAATACATTACAATATTTTCAAACCATTGGAAAGAAGTTAGTTTAAAAAGAGTATGCATTCCATATGCTTACTTTTCATACACTCTCTCCACTAATCCGAGACATATCATGATTCTACTTAGATCAAGTAGGACTTTTAAGCTTGTAATGTAAGCTTAAAGGTTTGTAATGCGGCTTAGCAAATGAAGGATATAGGAACACCAAAAGTCAAAGAAAACTGAGAGTAAGTAAGAAAAGGGTAACCAAAATAAACCTATAATTCCCAACTCTTCTTGCCCTCCTATTCCACGAATCAATCAAACCATAACCTTATATAACAACCCTTATGCATTTCAAGCAAATCCTGCATTGTTCTTTTTTTCTTTTCTTTCTCATCTCTTCTTATCATCAACTCTTTTCCTCACAAGATCACTCAATTTTCCAGCAATGGTGTCAAGTGTTTTATATGAACTTACTTTTACAGTTCACTCACTATC
This sequence comes from Voacanga thouarsii, assembly GCA_026120185.1. Lineage (NCBI taxonomy): Eukaryota > Viridiplantae > Streptophyta > Magnoliopsida > Gentianales > Apocynaceae > Voacanga > Voacanga thouarsii. The sequence goes on from JANUWF010000328.1 coordinate 2,310,672, forward strand.
CCTTTCGTGATCTTTTCACTCTTCTTTTTCTTTCCAATGCTCTTTCAATTCTCTCTTCTTTCACTCCTCTTTTGTTTTCGCTGCTACTATTCTTTTCTTTTTCACTCACTTTTCTTTCTAGCAGCTTCTTGTTTTCTCTTTTCACTTCCTCTCATTTCTTTTCTTCTTTCTCATCTTTTTCAGCTCAACATTCTTTTCTATCTCAATTTTTTTGAACTTCTTCCTTCCATTCCACTTCCTTTCTTTTCCTAGCTTCACTTGTAATTGATCCATGATTGAAAGTAACAAGTCATGATCTCCATCCCTGCATTTTTTTCCAACATACATATACTTTCATCCTTTAAGAGCATAAATATTTGGAAATTATACAAACTCTCAGCACAAGTAATGGACAAAATATCGTAACAGGTTTTAAAGAAAGAAATCACCAATTTAGGCTCAAAATAGGCACCAGAGATAATATAACAATAGGTAAGTTTGAAAAGCTCAAACTATCCAAAGAAGGTCTATTACCGTCATCCCTAAGTTAAATCATAAATTTCTTTCTTATTTCGCATTGAGAGGTATTCAAGTAAGTTCTAGAATGTTCCATGAATTTTAGAGAAAAATAGGTTTAAGAATCATGCAAAGCATTTGATCAAGAACTACTTTGTCCAAGTGAGTGGAAAAAGTAAGTCATAAGCCATAAATGATCTAGAACATATGCTTTAAAATCCATCATAAAGACATGCACTAAAAAAAAAAAATACAGCTTGAAATCTCTAGAAAATCAGAAACTGGTAAGAAATTTTGAAAAAAAATCCCGCATGCATCCAAGAATATGTATCCCAAGAATATGTATAGAAGAATTGTCAATCAAACCACTCCCCTACACTTAAACTAGACATTGTCCTCAATGGCCAAATAAATATAACCAAAACAACCAATACCATGGGACAAAACAAAATAAAGGAGAAGAGATAGGAAAAACAAACTTCCATTCATTGTGGCGTACAAGAGCTGAATGCATGAAGAGGGAGGCAGCATCAACGTACCTAAAAAATACAAAAGAAAATACCAAATCATAACAACTAGAAAAGAAAATAAAGCAAAGATAAACGAAATATAAATGGCCAAAAAACAACCGCTGCTTGGGAAACCACACATTTTCTATGTGGATTCGTCAAAGAGCATGTCCACCTGTTCGAGATATAGATGACTGCCACCCGCATATCGTTTCACCCTATGGCTATTAACTTTGAAAGTGCCCCGAGTGGGGTGAGTAAGTTCAAGCGTGCCAAAAGGGCCGATCTTACTTACCGTGAATGGTCCCAACCACCGAGATTTCAACTTGTCGAGAAAGAGTTTTAAATGAGAATTAAATAACAGTACTTGCTCGCCTGGTTTAAATTCAGGTTGGTAAGTGATATTTCTGTCATGCCACCGTTTGACTTTCTCCTTGTACCGTATGGAATGATCATAAGCATCGTTTCGCAATTCCTCCAAGGCTATAAGTTGAAGTAACTTGGACTTTTCAGCTGACTCAAGATCGAGGTTAACTAGTTTTATCGCCCAATAAGCCTTGTGTTCAATTCCAATGGGTAAGTGACAGGATTTACCATAAACTAACCAAAACGGAGTTGTACCAATCGGTGTCTTAAAGGCTGTTCAATATGCCCAAAGGGTATCATCTAATTTTAAGCTCCAATCTTTCTGAGTGTGATTGACAATTTTTTTCAAAATGCGTTTGAGTTCTCTATTAACCACCTCAACATGTCCACTTGTTTGAGGGTAATATGAGGTAGCCAATCTATGGTGCACACCTAGGTATGTGAGGACTTTTTTCATTTGTGCATTACAAAAATGAGTCCACCTATCACTAATGAGGACCTTAGGCACACCAACACGAGTGAAAAGGTTTTTCAAAAATTTAACCACCACCCTTGCATTATTAGTGGGTAAGGCTTGGGCTTCTACCCATTTAGAGACATAATTCACTGCCACTAAGATATATTTATTCCCTAACGAACTAGGAAAAGGTCCCATAAAGTCTATACCCCAACAGTCAAATACTTCACATGCTTGAAAAATTTATAATGGCATCTCATTAGATTTTGAAAGGTTACCTATGCGTTGACACCTATCACAACTTTGGACAAACCTGTGGGCATCTTTAAACAACGAGGGCTAATAGAATCTGGCATCTAGCACCTTTCGTGCAGTGTTGTTGGCTTGGTAATGGCCTCCAACAAGTCCTTCATGACAATGTCGAAGAATATCTTCCCCTTCCCTAGAATCCACACATCTCTGAATGATTCGGTCTGCACAACACTTGAACAAATATGGATCATCCCAGAAGTAATGTCGTACGTCGAGAGGAATTTCTTCTTTTAATGTGTTGTAAGGTTTTTTGGGGTAATTCCTGTAGCCAAGTAGTTAGCAAAGTTGGCAAACCATGGTGGTGTTTGGATCTCACCTTCTATGAGCAAGAGTTGCTCATCCGAAAAAGCGTCATCAATGTCTTCCTCTAGCAAGGATTCCAGGTTTGGATTATCTAATCTTGACAGATGATCTGCAGCCAAGTTTTTTGCCCCCTTTGTGTCCCTAATCTCCAAATCAAATTCCTGCAATAATAGAACCCATCTTAGCAATCTTGGTTTGGAATCATGTTTGGTTTGTAGGTACTTCAAGGCTGAATGGTCCATATATACAATGACTTTGGACAAAATAAGATAAGAACGGAATTTATCAAAGGCAAACACTATGGCAAGTAACTCTTTCTCTGTTGTTGTGTAATTTTCCTATGCATCCGTTAGAGTCTTGCTGGCATAGTATATCAGTTGGAAGTGCTTGTTCCGTCTTTGTCCCAATACTGCACCAACTGCAAAGTCACTTGCATCACATATTAGTTCAAAAGGAAGAGACCAATCCGGGGCAATTAGAATGGGTGAATTAATCAGTTTCTCTTTAAGTACGGCAAAAGCGTTCAGACATTTGTCATCAAAATAAAACAAAGCATCCTTTTCAAGTAAAGAAGTAAGAGGTTTCGAAATTTTTGAGAAGTCTAAGATAAACCGCCTGTAGAAACCTGCTTGACCAAGAAAGCTCCTTATAGCTTTTACCGAAGTAGGAGGAGGTAGCTTCTCGATTGCTTCAATTTTTGCTCTATCAACCTCAATACCCTTCTTTGAAATTTTATTCCCTAGCACAATACCTTCTTGTACCATAAAGTGGCACTTTTCCCAGTTAAACATGAGGCTAGTCTCTTCACAAGGTTAGATAAGCACCTTCTCAAGGTTAGATAAGTACAAGTCAAATGAATCACTAAAAATTGAGAAATCTTCCATAAATACCTCCATGATGTCCCCCACAAGTCCTTTGAATATAGCTATCACGCACATTTGGAATGTTCCGGGGCCATTGCAAAGGCCAAATGGCATCCTACGATATGCAAAAGTACCATATGGACACGTGAAAGTAGTCTTTTCTTGGTCCTCTGGAGCTATGGGAATTTGCAGGTAGCCTAAGAATCCATCTAAGAAACAATAATACTCGTGTCCGGCTAACCTTTCCAATCTTTGGTCAATAAAAGGAAGGGGGAAATGATCTTTTCGAGTAGCTTTGTTTAACATCCTATAATCTATGCAAAATCTCCAACCCGTGATCAATCTCATAGGGACTAACTCATTATTATCGTTGGGGCTCACCATCATTCCTTCTTTTTTTGGTACCACTTGAGCAGGACTTACCCAACTACTATCTGAAATAGGGTAAATGATGCCGGAATCTAAGAGCTTAACCACCTCACCTTTTACCACTTCACTTATATGTGGGTTCAACCTACGTTGGGGTTACACTACGGGTTTTGCACTTTCTTCCATCAAGATCTTGTGTGTGCAAAAGGATGGACTAATACCTTTAATAACAGTGATCTTCCAAGCTATCGCCCTTTTATATTTTTCCAACAGACTTACCAGCTTGGTCTTTTGTTCTGCCTTGAGATTTTTGGCAATGATGACAAGTAACTTACAATCTTTAGCTAAGAACACATATTCCAAATACTCGGGTAAGTCTTTTAAGTCTACTTCGGGAGAATCCTCTATAGATGATTTTATTCTCCCCAAACTGCATTTTTCTACGTCCAAATTCTGCATCCCATCCTCGATATGAAATTCCTCCGAATATGCCATTGATGCTTCCATCAATTTTTTCTCAATAGATTCCTGTATCAACCCAAAAATTGGTTTGTCAAGAATATCAACTCTTAGATACAAATCATCAGAAGTCATAGGTTGTTGCATGCTCTTATGGATTCGAATTATAACTTCCTCATCCCTAACCCTCAGCGTCAACCTCCCCCCACGGACATCAATTAATGCTTTTGCTATACCTAGGAAGGGTCTACCTAAGATTAAGGGGACTTTAGAATCTTCATCCATATCAAGAATAACAAAATTCACAGGAAATATGAATTTATCAACTTTTACCAACATATTTTCAATGATGCCCCTAGGGTATTTGATAGATCGATTCGCGAGCTGAATACTCATTCTAGTGGGCTGTGGTTCTCCTAGGCCTAGCCTTTTAAATGTATTATATGGTAGTAAATTAATGCTAGCACCTAGGTCAGATAATACATTACAGACATGAAGAGTGCCAATTAGACATGGGATAGAGAAACTTCCTGGATATTTTGCTTTCTGGGGCAAACTCAAGTTGTCCTGCAGGATGGCTGAGCATTCTTCGTTGAGGACTACTATAGACAATTCTTCCAGTTACTTTTTGTTGACAAACATGCTTTTGAGGAACTTGGCATATTTTGGCATGTGGATTAAAGCTTCACTGATGGGAATGTTTATGTGCAGTTGTTTAAATATCTCTAGGAATTTGCTGAACTGAGCGTCTTTTCGGGTCTTGTGTAGACGAGTAGGGTATGGTATGTTAGGCTGAAAAGTAGGTTTTCCGGAAGGTGGACAGGGGATAGTTGGCGGCGGTTCCAGTGCTTCAGCCGGCACCGGGTCCATTCTGTGTTGTATTGGTTCGGCGTTTATGGATATCCGGCGCCAGTTCTCTTCTTCCAGCCGGCGCCGGCCTTTATCTAGTCTATCTGGTAATTCTTTTCCACTTCGCAACGTGACAGCAGCTGTTTCTATACTGGCTAACGGTGTGAGTTCATGAGATTTTATTACCTTATCCATCAAAAACCAGATTTGTTGTTCCATGTCGTAGATCATTGCTTCGAATTTCTTGAATGTGGAATCGATTTCTTGGAAACGCCTCGTGACATGCATTACAAATTTACGAACTAAGGATTCAAGATCTATTGATTCTGGTTCTGTGAGTGTTCTCTCTGACGCGTGATGGAGGCACTGCCCCTTGTTTGACCTTCTCAGATCCCAATTCGTCATTTCTCCTGAACAAGGAGACGTGTTAGACATGGAATCTACAAGAGTATGCAATTAGTTTAAAATACGTAGTCCAAGTTGGTTAGTTTAAGTTAGGTTACACAGTTATACAAGAATACACAAAATACAAAAGATAGCACCATTTTGCAGAAAGAACAAATATACATACTTACCTATTAACATATTTACATGGTTAAATCAACAAAATCAAAGTTTTCATGCTATTGTTCCCTGGCAACGGCGCCAAAAACTTGATGTGTCCAGACTTGGGTATAAAACTTATACAAAACTAAGCACATTCCTAATCAGGTTCAAATTAAAACGTTAAACCTAAATCACACATATGAGCAAGCGTACTTATCAATAACTGAGCATAGGGTTAAAACGAGTGTCGATCATCAAGGAACAAGTAGAAATTAATTACTCTTCCTTCATTGTTTAACCGACTCGATAAAGTGAAAAATAAATAAAAAGAAAAATTAAAAAGAAAATAAAAATAAAAATATGTATATGTCAAGGATGTAGATTTATGTAACTCAAGCCATTGTTTAGACAAACATGATCTTAAAGAACTTAACCATTATCATAACCAATCATTCTCTTGGCACCATGCAGGATAAAGGTAGACTCACTTTGATGGTCAATCCATGAAATCACTATCTTCTAAATAAATTAGAATCACTTGGTCCGTCTCAACTAATTCATCCAAAAGAAGCATTAAACACAATCCTTAATTAAATTCCCTTGGTCTCAGCAAATTTAGAACATGAAATTAATCAATGAACCTTTGGTCTCGGAAGACATCAATTAACCTTCAATTACCAGTTCTTAAACAATCAATCCCTTTTGGTCCAGCAAGTCAATTGCCAACAGAATATGAAATTAATAAATCGAAACACCCATCAACCCTCTTTGGTCCAGCAAGTCAATGGATATAATCATCTAACTAATCTCGTAATAAGCATAAGTAATTCAATGCCAAGAATAATAACCAATTAATCAAAAGATCAAATAACTCTAGAAATCATGAATATCTAAAATAATGTTGAATTATAATAAAACAATTAATATATCAATGTTCAAGAAAAAGAAAACAAAGTAAAAGAAAGAACTCATAGACAAGCCTCCTTCTTCTTCCTTTGAAGTCCTTCTTGTATAACCCTCCTTGAACTTGAAGAATTCCTCCTTGGACTGAGTGATTTTCTATGGTGATCAATGAATTCTCCCATTTTTCCTTGTGTTTTCCATCTATTTATAGGCTTAAGTGGTGCCTAAACTCATAGGTACCAAGTTCTTGGCCGAGTAGAAGTTGGGAACTGCTAAAACTCTTCAGATTTCCAACAACGCAGAAAGATCGCAACACCGCCTCAGGGACAGACCATAGCCGGCACTGCCTTGGTCCTTCAGAGCTGGCGCCGCCTGTGTTCTGTTTCTCCACTCGTCCATTGATTTTTCTCCAAATTGTGCGCATATGTTCCAGAATGCAGCCGGCACCAGTTCCAGCCGTGCAGCTGGCACCGCCTCTACTCTATTTCACGACAGTTTTGCTTTGTTTTACCCAAAATCCTGAGCTAATGACCAAAATACCTTTCCAAGGGTAAAATCTCAAATATGAAAGAATAAGATTAGTTATTTCATAAAATGTAGTACAAAAGAGACTCAAATAACTAAGCAAAGTATAACCAATTTATCCCCTCTCAGGTGTTTTTGGCAAATATGTGAAGATTAAAGTTAAAATTGAGCAGAAAATGCACGCAACCAGAATGTACCTGGTGCTAGGCCCAGCCAATGGACTAGGCATCGGGTCTATTCTACTCCAGCGGCAGAGTTTGAGCAAGCTTCAGGAGTTTTTCCAGAATAGACTTGGCACAGGGTCTGACAAGTGTACCTGGCTCCAGGTCCATTATGTCTACCAAGGAGAGACGGTAAAAAATAGAGCAAAAATAAAGGAAGAAAAGAGTGCACTTGGTGCTAGGTGGGGTCGAAGGTACCCAGCACCAAGTACGCTCTGGATGTAAAAATTCTATACGCGGAATTAGGGCTTATCTAAGGATTTTGGTATTTTCCTATTCCTACTCAGTCAAAACTTCCTCGGCCACAAAATTGGGATCCAAGAGGCCTATAAAAGCACAAGAGAACACAAGGGTTTGATATACAACTTAGAGAGGAGAATTAAAGGGCAAAAATTTCGATTCTCTCATTAAAGGAGGTGTTCACCCAAGTTAAGAAAGATTGTTCAAAGGGAGTCTTCAAGGAAAAAGAAATAGCCTTGTCTATGAGTACTTTCTTTTCTCTTTGTCTTCTTTTTCTTTAGCAATGATGTATTCAATGTTTTTATTGTAATTTAACATTAATTTGGGATTCATAATTTTGTGATAATTTAGTTATTTGATCAATTCTTTATCATCTTTGGCGTTTGATTACTTGATTTCATTGGTTATTGATGTAAGTTCTTCTAATTAACTTCGACACAACGATGTTAGGAGTTTTGTTGCATTTATTTCGTATTTGTTAAATCTTGATGGATTGGAGCGATGAAGTTAGGATTTTAGAACTAAGTGATCAAAGGTTAAGTTAATTTCACGTTGACATATGGATATTAGCTAATTTCATGATTTTAAAGAATTAAGATTCAAGCATATTTTGGTAAGGATGGCTTGATTGGAAAATCTGCTAATCGAATAAAGATATGAATGATGAGCTTAATGCATGTTTTGGTTATGTTAGATTGATTGATAAATCTATTAATATGAATCAAACTATAGGATTCCATGGATTGACAAACGAAGTGGAATTTACCTAAGTAATTTCATGACTTGACAAAAGATTGAATTTTACTGTGCGTTCCTTCATGATGCCAAGACGATATTTAGTTGAAAGAGTTGCTAATTGGTTCATTGTCATGTTTTCTAGGGTACTTGTAACACCCCGCTACCAAGGCCCGCCAGGGCTGGGGATGTCGCCCCGTTCGAAGGACAAAGGATCTTTATAATTAGGTCACACAAATAAAATAGCAAAATAAAAATAATACTTTAACTTCAAATTTATTACAACCCAAGAATAAATCCAAGAATACCATAAACAAATCCATAATAAAATTTATCCACTCTCATCTCCCCAAAGCATTACACAAAATAAATTTATCAAAAAGTCTTCCAAGGAAAGCAATATCTAGCTACTCATCCCCACAGCAGGATCGATCTAAAATCATGGTAAAAATGGTGGTGAGACAGAAATCTCAGTAAGTCCATGTGTGCTTTGAGTGTCTAGTGGAAATACTTCGCGAATGCAAAGTATAAAACCATTATAAGATAACACTGGCAAGCAATAAAACATTAGTCAAAATCAAGAGTGGTGTTTTGGCTTTTCCAACCATACATAATCAATAAAATCAACTACTCAAAAAGGTGGTCATGGGTTACCACACGTTAGGCTCCATAACCGGTCAGAATGCCGATATTTTGTGCAGACTAACAAAAGATAGGTGATCGGCCTACCAGGCAAAATACACCTCCTTCTCTATACCCAAACAACAACCGGGTGTCCATTCTGGCAAAACACAGTCACTTGACTAAAAAATAAATTGCTAGCTCGGACCGGCACGACTTACTGGACTGACATTTATCCGGGAATGACTCACCCCTCAGAGGTGGCCACCTACTGAAAGACTTACCCTAACCTTCAAAGACTAGCCCTAGCAGTCCACCCTTATTGAGTACTCAACGACGTTTCCCACTTGGGAGAAAATGAATAAAACACCGTTCCACATGAAAATGGCAATTAAGGTTTTCCAAAGTCTTTGTCAAAATCAGTTTGGAAAGAGTTTTGAGTTTGAGTAAATCTGCTTATTGATTTTCAAATAGTTTGTTTATCTGAAATAAGAAAGAAGTTAATCCTCAATTACCTTTGAAGAACTGAGTGTCCATGCACTCTACATTTGGCTTGTCATAATAAACATTTTACATCAATCGAGTTTTATGCAGGAGCTTACTTGATCCTTAGCTTGAATAAAATAAAGGTCTTCAACAGTTGTCCTAACCCTGCCTGGGGCAAATATAAACCAGAATCAATCTCATGCCAAAATCCACTTTCACAAATAAGACTAGTTCAATTCACTACTACCGTGATCCTAGTGTCCCAAGCTTTAAGGCCAAATAATAAATAAAATGGGTTTATAAGCTAAGTCTAATTTTATATTTAAATAATTAGTGTTCTGGGAAATAGGTACTAATAAGTTGAAGGTTTAAATCTTGCTAAGAAAAATTTAGAGTTTATTTGATGAGGAGTCCGAGGTGGTATTAGGTAAAATAATGATTTATTAATAATTTAGTTGTTAGAAAATAATTGATAACTAAAATTAGTTGAAAATAAATTTTAATGAGTCTTGCTTGAAAAATAATAAATAAATTTTAATAGGTTTTGATTAAAAGATAATAATTAAATTTTAATAATAAATATTTTACTTATTATGATTATTTCCTTAAAAGGCTTTATTTGATCATATAATACCAATATATTTTATTTTAATAGTCCAAATCTACCTTCCTAGGATTTTTTCGAATTTACTAGAAAAATTAAAATATTAAATATTTTATTAATAAAATAAAATTAGCTTTGGGACAACTAGATCATGATCATATTTCTATTTCTAACTACAATCATGAACATATGCATCCCTTCAATTCATCAAATCATCCATCATGCGTATAGTCATAGATCTAAATTTATCAAGACATGATCTAACCTCTACTAGCATAAAATATAATCATAGCTTCAATAATCCAACATGAATATAAATCCTATTCACCAAAGGTGACATAATCTCTAGCATACTTGATCACAAATACTACCTATGACATGGAGATATGCATTAAACCCTAAAATACCATACAATCAACCAAGATAATCCATTCATACAAAAATCCCATCTCCAACATGTGAAACCCCAGTCGAAACCAACTTTAAAGTAAGGGAGTTGGAATGCATATCATATTTTATTGCATGTTTAAATATATTTTTATATGATTTTATGTGCTTTAGATTTGCGTTTTATTGTCTCAAAGGCTTGATTGTGAGTATTGAGTGGAAGGGCAAAATGGTAATTTTTGCTTGAGGTGAAAATAGGGAGATAGCTTGGGGAATAAATAGGAAAAATATTTTTAGAGGAAAAATAAGAACCAGAGTTGTTGTAGTTTAGTGGTTAGAGCTTTGGAATTAATTCTTGAGGTCTTGGGTTCAAATTCCATCATTAGAGCTATAGCATGATTAAATTTTATTTTTGCTTCGGAAGTATCATTGTCGGCCATAGTGGTGTTTGGAGTAGGGTAGAGATGTTGTCCTATGAGATACATGATAGGAGCCTTCAAATCCTACTCTTTTGCTCTACACAAAATTCCTAAGGGGAATTCATTTCCTCTTGATCCTTAATTTTTCCTATTTCTCAATTCATTAGTTTGTTCATTTTGTTCAAGCCAATTTTATTCTAGAAAAATTCCAGCAATATACTGTGGCTCTGAAGGTTCAAAATGTCTTAGTAAAAGACATCTTATGGAACGAAACGATGGAAGGATTTCAAGTGAATTAAATTCCTTAGTGAACTTTCTAAAAATTCACTCTAGCTAGGTTCATTTCCCTTCATGTATTGAACTAAAATTTTCCAGCTTCTTGTGCCTTTAAGGTGTCGAAATTCTTAGCCATTATTCCCTCCCAAATGCTGCCAGAAAATGGCCTTTTTGATCAGCTTGCTTGAAATCTGAATTTTCCTGGCCATTTTCGGACTACACAAATACTGTACAAAACCAGAAAAATTTCTAGGCAGATTCGCAGCTTTGGAGGTCCGAAACCAAGCTGTTTTCTTCCAATTTTTTTTCTTAGCATCTTAGCCACGTTTTTCCTCCATAAAGTAGGCTGGAAACCAGCCATGGAAGACCCCATAAATCTCCTTCAAACTCCTTGCACGCTAGTTGGAAGTGGCAGCCGAAACTGCCCAGGGAAAATTCCAGCAAGGGCGAAAATCCTGTGCAGGATTTATTTCCAGCTTTGTTCCTAGTTCTATCCTAGCCGAAACTCCATCATTTTCTGCAAAAACCACCCTTAAACCTTCATTAACTAAGCTCCATTATCCTCCCTAAGTTCTGCACTAAAAAATCCAGTCATGGCTGCCTAAAAGATTTCCAAAAAAATTCTACAATCATGCCTTGATTTGGATACCAAAAATTCCAACCACCATGATTTAGCAACCTTCCATAAAATATCCCTCAAACAACCAGACATTCCCTTCACCATTATACTCCTTAATTTTGGCCACCTTTAGCCTCCTTCAACCAACTTTCATTCAGCTGAAATACTGCACCAAAATTCATCCATGGCAGATTCCCAAAAGCCCTCCAATAATCAAAGATCTCCTTGAATATTTAGTTTCCAAAATTGCTTCCAAAAAATATTCTTCAAGGATTTCAACAACTAGCCTTTTCTTTTCCCTTCCAAACCAGAAAATCATCTCCATAAACCCTACAGAAATTCAGCTAGCCCTAATCTCTTTAGAATTTCGGCAGCCTCCATCCAAAAGCTCTCTATTCTCTTCAACCTTCAAGAACACATAGTACACCAAGAACACCTACTCCTTCCTTTCACCTAATACCACTCCAAATCACTTCAAACCACCTCTAAAAATTTCAGATTTCATCTATTCATTGCTTTGAGTCCATCCGTGCCATTTTTAACATCAAACTACAAAATCCAACTTGCTCTTTTGGATCAAAAACTAGAAATTTTGTGAAAGCTCAAGAACACATTCAAGGTTGGTTTGTTCAATCAACTTCATCTTTGCTAATTTTTTATCTCTAATGAATATATATATTTAAACATGCTAATTGACTCTCTTCTTGTCTTCTTGTCTTCTCTCTCTCTCTCTCTCTCTCTCTCTCTCTCTCTCTCTCTCTCTCTCTCTCTCTCTCTCGACCGAACACTCCCTCTCTCTCTTGGCTGAATGATTTCATCAACCATGGCCATACTTCCTTCATCTCATTTGGACGGATTTAGGCATCTAGGGGTTTCAATTAATTCGAAACTCCTTCAAGGTATTCATCAATCAAGTAAGCCTTTCTAACCCTTCTTTTAAATTCTAGACTCATGTCTCTAGGATGATATTGATGGAAGATGAATTATGAATAGGGTTGAGTATATATTGTTGTGATGAGTTGAGATTGAAGCATGAATATATGTATCAATATGTTGGAGATGGGATTTTTGCATGAGTTGCTTATCTTGGTTGAATATATGGTGTTCTAGGGTTTGATGTATGTCTCCATGATCAAGTATGCTAGAGATTATGTCATTTATGATGAATAGGAATTATATTCTTGTGTGATTATTGAAGCTATAATTATATTTATGCTAGTAATAGTTAGATCATGCCTTAGTAAGTTTAGATCTATGCTTATATGCATGATTTGGATGATTTGATGAATTGAAGGATTGTATATGCTCCATGATTGTGGTTAGCCATAGAAATATGATCATGACCTAGTTGTCACTAAGCTAATTTTTATTTCATGAATAAAATATTTCCTAATATGATTTTGCTAGTAATTTCACAAAAAAAAAAAAAAAACCCCTAGGAGGGGTAGATTTTGATTATTATATATAATAGGAATATTTTAGTCAAATAAATAATAGCTTTTGCTAGAAAAATAATATATATATATATTATTTAAAATAATGAAATAAAATAAAGCCTTTTATGGAGATAATTATAATTAGTAAAATATTTATTACCAAAAATTTAATTATTATCTTTTAATCAAAACCCATTAAAAATTTATTTATTATTTTTTGAGCAAGACTCATTAAATTTATTTTCAACTAATTTTAACTATAAATTATTTTCTAACAACTTAATTATTAATACATCATTATTTTATGTGATATAACCTAGGACCCTTTATCAAATAAACTATAAATTATTTTAGCGAGATTTAAATCTTTAACTTATTAGTACCTATTTCCCAAAACACTAATTATTTTAAATATCAATTTAGAATTATCTTATAAACCCCTTTTATTTATTATTTGGCCTTAAAGCTTGGGACACTAGGATCATGGTAGTAGTGACTTGAGTTAGTTTTATTTGTAAAAGGGGATTTTGTACTTGATTTTCTTTTGGGATGATCAAGGAAGTGCTATGATTAATTTATATGAACTCTTTGCTAGATTTAGAAAATTGTCAAGGGTAAGGACCAACTTACTAGAGTTCATACCCTAAGCTTAAGGATAAGGTAAGTTCCCTTGCATTCATCAAAATTGATTTTATTTTATTATCTTGGTTTGAAAGTAAGATTGGTGAGTATCTCTTGCAAATACGAAATTTTAGCACGGTAGTTAATTTTGAAAACCTCTATATTTGGAACCTTCTTATTTTGGAAACTTTCTACATTTGGAAAACTTCTAATTTTAGAAACTTCTAGACTTATAAATTTTTAAAATGTGTCAGGCATGACTTAGGAGCCAAGCATCAAACATTTTGATTTGTTTTGAATATGCAAGAGATAAATTTTTGGGCATGCATCTAATTTTTGAAAATCACAGCATGGCTTATTTGAGCATGTGGCTCCTCCACAATGAATTTGTGGAATAAATTATTGACTTAAAACCATGCCTTCTAAAATTTTTGTGCGAGTTGAAAAATGTTGTTTGGAACTGTATTGAGCTAATTTTGTAGGTTCCACCTTGGAGCCTTATGAATTGTAAAGATTGAATAACATTGAGTACTTAATGGGGGCTAGGCCTTTATACTAGCCTTTGGTTGGTCTGGGGATATCTCTTGGCAGGTGGCTACCTCCGAGAGGTTGACTCTTTTCGATCAGGGTGTCAGTATAGAAGGCTGAGCCATCCTCATCTAGCGACGGGGTTCTGGTAGAATCGACGGCCAGAAATCGGAAAAACGGTTTGGATTGAGTGAGAGAGGGAGGAGTATCTCACTTGGTAGGATGTACACCTACCAGGTGTTGGGGGTCAAGTGCTTCACAGGAGTGAGAGCCACCTCTGTGCCCTTTCACCACCTAATGGGGGTCAAGTGCTTCACCTGGTGTGAGAGCCACCGATGTGCCCTGTTAGATTAACTTGGTTGCTTTAATTGATGAGCTATTTTCGTGGAACTATTCTAAAGTGTCATTGGAATTTTATTCAAAGCTCAAAATCTTTTAATTATTCATATCTTTCCAAACAGAATATTTTAAGAGTATTTTGCTCCATGACTTCTCACTACTATCTTCCAAGAAGTGAGAGTTAAATTTGTAAAGAAGGCATGACAAGCTTTTGATATACTGCTAATGCATGCATCATGAAAAGTGTTTTGTCTTTTTAGCCCAACTCACACACGGGGCTTACTGAGATTTCTGTCTCATCACTCTTTTTACCATGATTTCAGGTCGATCCTGCTGTGGGGATGAGTAGCTAGTGTTATCTGCCTTGGAAGAGAATGTTATCATGTATTCTTATATATTGCTTTGAGGAGTTGAGAGTGGATAATTTTTATTTATGGATTTGTGTTTGGGAATTCATGGATTTATTCTTGGGATGTAATAAATTTTTGAGTTAAAGTATTATTTTAATCCGTTATTTTATTTGGGTGACCTAGTTATAAAGACTCCTTATCCTTTAGGCGGGGCGACATCCCCGGCCCTGGCGGGCCTAGGTAACGGGGTGTTACACAGCATATTCATACATATATTCATGCTTCATTCTCAACTCATCACAACAATAAATACTCAACCCTATTCATGATTCATCTTCTGTCAACATCATCCTAGAGACATGAATTTAGAATTTAAAAGAAGGGATAAAAAGGCTTACTTGATTGATGAATACCTTGAAGGAGTTTTGAATTGATCTCAACTCCTACATGTCTAAATCTGTCCAAAGAAGATGAAGGAAGCATGGCCATGGTTGATGAAATCATTCGGCCAAGAGAGGGAGAGAGAGAGAGAGAGAGGAGAAGAAGAAAGTCCATTAGCATGCTTAAACACATATATATTTTCATTAGAGATTGAAGATTAGCGAAGATGAAGTTGATTGAATAAACCTACCTTGAAGGTGTTCTTGAGCCTTTACAAATTTTTTGGATTTTGATCCAAAAGTGCGAGTTGGATTTTGGAGTTTGATGTTAAAAATGGAATGGATGGACTCAAGGTAGTGTATAGATGAAATTTGAAATTTTTAGAAGAAGTTTGAAGTGATTTGGAGAGGTATTAGGTGAAAGGAAGGAGTAGGTGTTCTTGGTGTGCTATGTGTTCTTAAAGGTTGAAGAGAATTGAGAGCTTTTGGATTGGAGGCTGCCGAATTTCTGAAGGGATTAGGGTTGGCCTAATGCTTGTAGTATTTTGGTAGATGATTTTCTGGTTTGGAAGGGAAAAGGAAAGGCTAGTTGTTGAAATCCTTAAAGAATATTTTTGGAAAGCAAATTTGGAAACTAAATATAACAAGAATATCTTTGATTATTGGAGAGCTTTTGGGAAGCTGCCATGGCCAACTGCTTGTGCAGTATTTCGGCTAGATGAGAGCTGGTTGAAAGAGGCTAAGGGTGGCCGAAAATAAGGTGTATAATGGTGGAGGAACGGTCTGGTTGTTTGAGGGATATTTTATGGAAGGTTGCTAAATTATGGTGGTTGAAATTTTGGTAACTAATCAAGCATGATTGTAGAGATTTGTTGGAGAGATTTTCGGGTAGCCATGTCTGAATTTCATGCAAAAGCTTGGGGAGGACAATGGAGTTCAGCTCATGGCTATTTAAGGAGGGTTTATGCAGAAGAAAGCTGAGGTTTCGACTAGGGATGAATTAGGAAACAAAACTAGAAAGTTTTCCTGCACAGAATTTCATGACAAATGGATTGATGGGTAGCATACCGATTGGACCTGCCAGATGGATTGACGGGAATCCATGATGTGTTTCATGTGTCAAAACTAAAGAAGTACAATTCTGATCCCGGTCATGTTTTGAATGATGAACCGTTAGTGTTGCAGCCAAATCTGAGTTATGTGGAGAAGCCTCTACGAATATTGGACCGCAGTGTCAAGACTCTCCGAAACAAACAGATACCGATGGTCAAGGTTCAGTGGGAGCATCATGCCACATGAAATGCCACATGGAATCAGAAGAGTGGGTTAAACGGAAGTATCCCGAGCTGAAATAGAGGTATGCTTGAATTTCGGGACGAAATTCTTCTAAGGAGGGGAGGATGTGAAACCCAGTCGAAACCAACCTTAGAGTAAGGGGGTTGGGATGTATATCATACTTTATTGCATGTTTACATATATTTTTATATGATTTTATGTTCATTGAATTTATGTTTTATAGTCTAGAGGGCTTGATTATGATTATTGAGTGAGAAGGGCAAAATGGTAATTTTTTCTTGAGGTGGAAAAAGGGTGATAGCTTGAGGATTGAATAGGAAAATATTTTTAGAGAGAAAATAAAAACAAGAGTTGTTGTGATTTAGTGGTTGGAGCTACGGAATTCTTAAGGTCTTGGGTTCAAATTCCATCAAAGAAGCTTTAGCTTGAGTAAATTTTATTTTTACTTGGGAAGTGTTAATTTCGGCCTTATGTGCTTTGGAGTAGGGTAGAGATGGTGTCCTAAGAGAGACATAAAAGGAGTATCCTAATCCTACTCTTTTGCCCTACACAAAATTCCTAAGGGGAATTCATTTCCTCTTGATCCTTAATTTTTCCTATTTCTCAATCCATTAGGATGTTCAATTTGTTCAAGCTAATTTTATTCTAGGAAAATTCCAGCAATGTTCTATGGCTTTGAAGGTTCAAAATGTCTTAGAGAAAGACATCTTATGGACCGAAACCATGGAAGAGGAGGAAGGATTTCAAGTGGAATAATTTCCCTAGTGAACTCTCAAAACTTCACTCTAGCTAAGCTCATTTTCCTTCATGCATAGAACTAAAAATTTTCCAGCTTCTTGTGCCTTCAAGGTGTTGAAGTTCTCAGTCGTTATTCCCTCCCAAATGCTGCAAGAAAATGGATATTTTGATCAGCTTGGAACCTGAATTTTTCTGGCCATTTTCGAATTGCACAAAAGCTGTGCAAAACCAGAAAAATCCATGGGCAAAATTGCAGCTTTGGAGATCCGAAACCAAGCTGTTTTCTTTCAATTTTTGTTTAGCATCTTAGCCAAGTTTTTCCTCCATAAAGAAGGTTGGAAACTAGCCTTGAAAGACCCCTAAAAACCCCTTCAAACTCTCTGCAAGCTAACTGGAAAATTGCAGCCGAAAACTGCACAGAAAATTCTAGCCTTGCGAAAATTCTGTGCAGGAAAACTTTCCAGCTTTGTTTCCTAATACATCCCTAGCCGAAACCTCAGCTTTCTTCTGCACAACCCCTCCTTAAACAGCCATGAGCTGAATGCAATTGTCCTCCCCAAGCTTCTACACGAAATTCAGACATGGCTACCCGAAAATCTCTCTAACAAATCTCTGCAATCATGCTTGAGTAGTAACCAAAATTCCAGCCACATAACTTAGCAACCTTCCATAAAATATTCCTCAAACAACCAAACATTTCCTCCACCATTATACTCCTTATTTTTTACCACCTTTAGCCTTCTTCTGCCATCTCTCATCCAGCCAAAATATTGCACAAGCAGTCGGCCATGGCAGCTTCCCAAAAGCTCTCCAATAATCAAAGATATTCTTGTTATATTTAGTTTCCAAATTTGCTTCTCAAAAATATTCTTTAAGGATTTCAACAACTAGCCTTTCCTTTTCCCTTCCAAAAAAGAAAATCATCTTCCAAAACCCTACGAGAAATTTGGAAGCCCTAATCCCTACAGAAATTCGACAGCCTCCAATCCCAAAAACTCTCTATTCTCTTCAATCTTCAAGAACACATAGCACACCAAGAACACCTACTCTTTCATTTCACCTAATACCTCTTCAAATCACTTCAAACTTCTTCTAAAAATTTTAGATTTCATCTATACACTACCGTGAGTCCATCCATACCTTTCTTAACATCAACCTCCAAAATATAACTCGCACTTTTAGATCAAAAACCAAAAATTTTGTGAAGGCTTAAGAACACCTTCAAGGTAGGTTTATTCAATCAACTTCATCTTCGCTAATCTTCAATCTCTAATGAACATATATGTGTTTAAGCTTCCTTCTTCTTCTTCTTCTTCTTCTTCTTCTTCTTCTTCTTCTTCTTCTTCTTCTTCTTCTTCTTCTTCTATCTCTTGACCGAACACTCCCTCTCTCTTGGCTGAATGATTTCATCAACCATGGCCATGCTTCCTTCATCTTCTTTGGATGGATTTAGACATCTAGGAGTCGAGATCCATTAGAAACTCCTTAAAGGTATTCATCAAAAAAGTAAGCCTTTCTAACCCTTCTTTTAAACTCTAGATTCATGTCTCTAGGATGATGTTGATAGAAGATGAATCATGAATAGGGTTGAGTATATATTGTTGTGATGAGTTGAGAGTGAAGCATGAATATATGTATGAATATGTTGGAGATGGAATTTATGCATGAATGGATTATCTTGGTTGATTGTATGGTGTTTTAGGGTTTAATGCATGTCTCCATGTCATAGGTAGTATTTGTGATCAAGTATGCTAGAGATTTTGTCACCTTTGGTGAATAGGATTTATATTCATGTTGGATTATTGAAGCCGTGATTATATTTATACTAGTAGAGATTAGATCATGTCTTGATAAATTTAGATCTATGCTTATATGCATGATTTGGGTGATTTGATGAATGGAAGGGTTGTATATGTTCATGATTGTGGTTAGCCATAGAAATATGATCATGATCTAATTGTTCCTAAGCTAATTTTTTATTTCATTAATAAAATATTTAATATTATAATTTTTCTAGTAAATTCAAAAAAAAAAACTCCTAGGAAGGTAGATTTGGACTATTATCCATATAATAAGGATATTTTAGTCAATTAAATAGTGGTTTTGAAAGAAATAAAATATATAGGTATTATATGATCAAATAAAGCTTTTTATGGAAATAATCATAATAAGTAAAATATTTATTATTAAAAATTTAATTATTACCTTTTAATCAAAACCTATTAAAGTCTATTCATTATCTTCTAATCGAGACCCATTAAAATTTATTTTCAACTAATTTTAGCTAGCAATTATTTTCAAACAATTAATTATTAATAAACATTATTTTACCTAATACCTAAAACTCTTCACCAATTAAACTCTGAATTTAGCTTAGCAAGATTTAAACCTTCAACTTATTAGTACTTATTTCCCAAAACATTAAGTATTTTGAATTTCAAATTTGGCTTAGCTTATAAACCTATTTATTTATTGTTTGGCATTAAAGCTTGGGACACTAGGATCATGGTAGTAGTGAGTTGAGTTGTTTTAAATTGAGAAAGTGAATTTTAGCTTGAGTTTGGTTGTGGTTTGTATTTGCCCATGCGGGATCAGGTAAGCTGTTGGAAACCTTTTATTGTGAGCAAGAATTAGGTAAGCTCTTACATAAAACCTAATTGATGTAAAATGTTTATTATGACAAGCCAAATATAGAGTTCATGGACACTCAGTTATGCAGAGGCAATTGAGGATTTACTTTTTTCTTATTTCAGTCAATTGAATTATTTGAAAATCAACAAGCAGATTTACTCAAACTTAAAACTCTTTCTAAAACGGATTTTGACAAAGACTTTGGAAACCATTAATTGCCATTTTCATGTGAAACTATGTTTGTTCATTTTCTCCCAAGTGGGATATGTTACGTTGAGTACTCAATAAGGGTGGACTGCTGGGGCTAGTCTTTGAGGGGTTAGGGTAAGTCTCTCAGTAGGTGGCCACCTCTGAGGGGTGAGTCCTGCCTGGATAAGATGTCAGTCCAGTAGGTTGTGCCGGTCTGAGCTAGCAATTTATTTTTCAGTCAAGTAACTGTGTTTTGCCGGAATAGACACCCGGTTGTTGTTTGGGTATAGAGAAGGATGAGTATCTTGCCCGGTAGGCCGATCACCAACCCTTTTTATCAGTCTGCACAAAGTGCTGGCATTTTTACTGGTTATGGGGCCCAACGTGTGGTAACCCATGATTATTTCTTTTGAGTGGTTGATTTTATTGATTATGTATGGTTGGAAAAGCCAAAACACCACTCTTGTTTTTAACTAATGTTTATTGCTTGCCAGTGATTTTTTTTATAAAGAATTTTATACTTTGCATACTCAAACTATTTCCACTGGACACTCAAAGCACACACAGACTTACTGAGATTTTTGTCTCAACACCATTTTTACAATGATTTCAGGTCGATCCTGCTGTAGGGATGAGTAGCTAGTGTTATCTGCCTTAGAAGAGAATTTTGTCATTTATTTTTATGTATTGCTTTGGGGAGTTGAGAGTGGATGATTTTATTTATTGATTTGTGTTTCTTTTGGGAATTTGCGGATTTATTCTTTGATTTAATCTTAAGTTGTAATAAATTTTAAGTTAAAGTATTATTTTTATTCCGCTATTTTATTTGTGTGACCTAGTTATAAAAACCCATTGTCCTTTGGACTGGGCGACATCCCCGGCCTTAGCGGGCCTAGGTAGTAGGGTGTTACAGTAGGGTAGTTCACTTCATGAGGCCTTAGCTTCCAACAAGTATAAGCGATCACCTTCCGGTCCTGCATCAACACGGCTCCCAATCCTTCTTTCGATGCGTCGATATACAGCGCGTAAGGCTTGCCTTCCTCCGATAGACTCAATACCGGTGCTGTCATTAGTCTTTGCTTCAGTTCTTGGAAACTTTTCTCGTATTTTTCGTTCCATACAAATGGAACATCATTTCTCAACAGACGCGTCATTGGCGACGCGAGCAAAAAAGATCCCTTGATAAACCTTCTGTAGTATCCAGCCAATCCCAAGACACTCCGGATCTCGGTGATATTCTCCGGGTGCATCTAGTCTGATACCGCTTCAACCTTTGTCGGGTCTACCTTGATTCCCTCCTTGGTCACCACATGGCCAAGGAATGCTACACTGTCTAGCCAGAAATCACACTTGCTAAACTTGGCGAACAACTTGCTCCATTGTCACTCTGACAGGTTCTTCTGATCCCAATTCAAAATCTGGCTCGCTCTCATCCCTCCGATTAGGTGGCGGCATTTGAGTCGTCTCAAACTCCAGTATCACAGGCTTTGCTTCCAGAACTCTTCTACCTAATGTGGCTACATGGCACTTGAGTGCCATTCTCAACCATGCCTAGATAATGAGTTTATGCATTCTAGTTTAAAACATTTTGAGCATGCATTCACATTCAGGTTTAAGTAAAGGAAAATCATATGCAAGTTTTTGTATAAAAGATTGCATAAAAAATTTCTCAAACCTTAGAGTACTCCAGGTACTATTATTTGCAAAAATTTGAAATGAAAGCAGTAAACAGAAAGGAAATCCTTAACATAGAAGTTCATGGAAAGCAGAAAATAACCAATCATGATCCTAATAGCTTTTTAGCCCCTCTAGTCCTCATCCAAATCTCCAAAGTCAGCCTCATCCAACCATCCCCCAGAATTCTTAGAAAAATCTACCCCAACCCTGCTAGCAAATCCCTCCATCGGCTCCTTCCCAGGGTGCCTAGAACTCTCCTCGGGCTAAACTTGGCTGAAAAGAGAAGCGAAAGAAGGCCTAGGTAGAGACTCATAGTCTATCTCCCTCGGGTCATCACTATCTGCTGCTAAGTCCACCTCGGGATTAGGAGGGTGGGGTCCAGGCTCCACTACTATCACCTCATCCTCACTGTCAAAGCTTATGTCTATCACTGGAATTGGGGGTGGCTCAAAGGTTTGGACCTTGTCATCACTACTATCCTCCATAGGGTTAACCTTATCATCACTGTTATCATCCATAGGGATAACCTCATCATCACTGTTATCCTCCATAGGGATAACTGGCTGAGGGGCAGGCTAGGGAACTGGAAGGTCTTCCTGGTATACAGGGATAGGCGGGTGCCATTATTGCCCTTTCCTCGCGGTTCTAAGCATTCTAACTATCCTACAACATAAACAAGATAAATTGGATAAAGATTTTAAACTTAAATAAATGGAACATATATCATCCATATTTACCTATAACCTAGGCTTTGATAACACTTGTAACACCCCACTACCTAAGCCCGCCAGGGCGGGCCGGGGATATCGCCCTGTCCGAAAGACAAGGGGTCTTTATAACTAGGTCATACAAATAAAATAACGGAATAAAAATAATAATTTAACTTAAATTTTATAACAACCCAAAAATAAATCCAAGAATACCATAAACAAATCCATAATAAAATTTATCCACTCTCATCTCCTCAAAGCATTACACAAAATAAATTTATCAGAAAGTCTCCCAAGGCAAGCAATATCTATCTACTCATTCCCACAGCAGGATTGACCTAAAATCATGGTAAAAATGGTGGTGAGACAGAAATGTCAGTAAGTCCGTGTGTGCTTTGAGTGTCCAGTGAAAATAGTTCGTGAATGCAAAGTATAAAACCTTTATAAATGAACACTGGTAAGCAATAAACATTAGTCAAAATCAAGAGTGGTGTTTTAGCTTTTCCAACCATACATAATCAATAAAATCAACCACTCAAAAAGGTGGTCATGGGTTACCACACGTTGGGCCCCATAACCGGTCAAAATGTCGACACTTTGTGCAGACAGACAAAAGATTGGTGATCGGCCTACCAAGCAAGATACTTCTCCTTCTCTATACACAAACAACAACTGGGTGTCCATTCCGGCAAAACACAGTCACTTAACTAAAAAATAAATTGCTAGCTCGGATCGGCACGACCTACTGGACTAACATCTTATCCGGGAAGGACTCACCCCTCAGAGGTGGCCACCTACTGAGAGACTTACCCTAACCTTTCAAAGACTAGCCCTAGCAGTCCACCCTTATTGAGTACTCAACAACGTTTCCCACTTGGGAGAAAATGAACAAAACACCGTTCCACATGAAAATGGCAATTAAGGGTTACCAAAGTCTTTGTCAAAATCAGTTTTGGAAAAAATATTGAGTTTGAGTAAATCTGCTAATTGATTTTCAAATAGTTTGTTTATCTGACATAAGAAAAAAGTTAATCCTCAATTGCCCTTGCAGAACTGAGTGTCTATGCACTCTACATTTGGCTTGTCATAATAAACTTTTTACATCAATTGGGTTTTATGCAGGAGCCTACCTGATCCTTAGCTTGAATAAAATAAAGGTCTTCAACAATTGTCCTAACCCCGCCTGGGGTAAATATAAACCAGAATCAATCTCAAGCCAAAATCAACTTTCACAAATAAGACTAGTTCAATTCACTACTACCATGATCCTAGTGCCCCAAGATTTAAGGCCAAATAATAAATAATATGGGTTTATAAGCTAAGTCTAGTTTGATATTTAAATAATTAGTGTTCTGGAAAATAGGTACTAATATGTTGAAGGTTTAAATCTTGCTAAGAAAAATTTAGAGTTTATTTGATGAAGTGTCGTACGTGGTATTAGGTAAAATAATGATTTATTAATAATTTAGTTGTTAGAAAATAATTAATAACTAAAATTAGTTGAAAATAAATTTTAATGAGTCTTGCTTGAAAAATAATAAATAAATTTTAATAGGTTTTGATTAAAAGATAATAATTAAATTTTAATAATAAATATTTTACTTATTATGATTATTTCCATAAAAAGCTTTATTTGATCATATAATACCTATATATTTTATTTCTTTCAAAACCACAATTTAATTGACTAAAATATCCGTATGATATATATAATAGTCCAAATCTACCTTCCTAAGGTTTTTTCGAATTTACTAGAAAAATAGTAATATTAAATATTTTATTGATGAAATAAAATTAGCTTTGGGACAACTAGATCATGATCATATTTCTATTGCTAACTACAATCATGAACATATGCATCCCTTCAATTCATCAAATCACCTAAATCATGCATATAAGCATAGATCCAAATTTATCAAGACATGATCTAACCTCTACTAGCATAAATATAATCAGGGCTTCAAAAATCTAACATGAATATAAATCCTATTCACCAAAGGTGACATAATCTCTAGCATACTTGATCACAAATACTGCCTATGACATGGAGACATGCATTAAACCCTGAAATATCATACAATCAACCAAGATAATCCATTCATGCTTAAATCCCATCTCCAACATATTCATACATATATTCATGCTTCATTCTCAACTCATCACAACAATATATACTCAACTCTATTCATGATTCATCTTCTATCAACATCATCCTAGAGACATGAATCTAGAATTTAAAAGAAGGGTTAGAAAGGCTTACTTGATTGATGAATACCTTGAAGGAGTTTCGAATGGATCTCAACTCGTAGATGTCTAAATCCGTCTAAAGAAGATGAAGGAAGCATGGCCATGGTTGATGAAATCATTCGGCCAAGAGAGAGGGAGTGTACGGTCGAGAGAGAGAGAGAGAGAGAGAGAGAGAGAGAGAGAGAGAGAGAGAGAGAGAGAGAGAGAGAGAGAGAGAGAGAGAAGAAGAAGAAGAAGAAGAAGAAGAAGAAGAAGAAGAAGATGATGATGATGATGATGAAGAAGAAAGTCCATTAGCATTCTTAAACACATATATGTTTATTAGAGATTGAAGATTAGCGAAGATGAAGTTGAATGAATAAACCTACCTTGAAGGTGTTTTTGAGCCTTCACAGAATTTCTAGTTTTTTATCCAAAAGTGCAAGTTGGATTTTGGAGTTTGATGTTAAAAATGGTATGGATGGACTCACAGTAGTGTATAGATGAAATCTGGAATTTTTAGAAGAAGTTTGAAGTGATTTGAAGAGGTATTAGGTGAAATGAAAGAGTAGGTGTTCTTGGTGTGCTATGTGTTCTTAAAGGTTGAAGAAAATTGAGAGCTTTTGGATTGGAGGCTGCCGAATTTCTGAAGGGATTAGGGTTGGCCGAATGCTTGTAGTATTTTGGTAGATGATTTTCTGGTTTGGAAGGGAAAAGGAAAGGCTAGTTGTTGAAATCCTTAAAGAATATTTTTGGGAAGCAAATTTGGAAACTAAATATAACAAGAATATCTTTGATTATTGGAGAGCTTTTGGGAAGCTGCCATGGCCGACAGCTTGTGCCGTATTTCGGCTGGATGAGAGCTGGTTGAAGGAGGCTAAGGGTGGCCAAAAATAAGGAGTATAATGGTGGAGGAAAGGTCTAGTTGTTTGAGGGATATTTTATGGAAGGTTGCTAAATTATGGTGGCTGGAATTTTGGTAACTAATCAAGCATGATTGCAGAGATTTGTTGGAGAGATTTTCAAGTAGCCATGTCTGAATTTCGTGTAGAAGCTTGGGAAGGACAATGGAGTTCAGCTCATGGCTATTTAAGGATGTTTTATGCAGAAGAATGCTGAGGTTTCGACTAGGGATGAATTAGGAAACAAAACTGGAAAGTTTTCCTGCACAGAATTTTCGCAAGGTTAGAATTTCTGGGCAGTTTTCAGCTGCCACTTTCCAGTCAGCTTGCAGAGAATTTGAAGGGAATTTTAGGGGTTTTTCAAGGCTAGTTTCTAGCCTTCTTTATGGATGAAAAACATGGCTAAGATACTGAACAAAAACTGAAAGAAAACAGTTTGGTTTCGGACCTCCAAAGCTATGATTTTGCCCAGGGATTTTTCTGGATTTGCACAGCCTTTGTGCAGTCCGAAAATGGCTAGAAAAATTCAGGTTTCAAGCTGATCAAAAGGACATTTTCCGGCAGCATTTGGGAGGGAATAATGGCTGAGAATTTTCACACCTTGAAGGCACAAGAAGCTGGAAAAATTTCAGTTCTATGTATAAAGGAAAATGAACCTAGTTAGAGTGAAGTTTTAGAAAGTTTACTAGGGAAATTAATTCACTTGAAATCCTTCCCCCTCTTCCATGGTTTCGGTCCATAAGATATCTTTTACTAAGACATTTTGAACCTTTAAAGCCACAGCACATTTCTGGAATTTTCCTAGAATAAAAATGGCTTGAACAAATTGAACATCCTAATGGATTGAGAAATAAGAAAAATTAAGGATCAAGAGGAAATGAATTCCCCTTAGGAATTTTGTGCATGGAAAAAGAGTAGGATTAGGATACTCCTATCATGCCTCCCTTAGGATAACACCTCTACCCTATTCTAAAGCACCTAAGGCCAAAAATTTCACTTCCCCAACAAAAATAAAATTCAATCGTGCTATAGCTCTAATGATGGAATTTGAACTCAAGACCTCAAGAATTAATTCCAAAGCTCTAACCACTAAACCACAACACTCCTGTTCTTATTTTCTTTCTAAAAATATTTTCCTATTCAACCCTCAAGCTATCACCCTTTTTTCCAGCTCAAGCAAAAATTACCATTTTGCCCTTCTCACTCAATAATCCTAATCAAGCCCTCTAGACTATAAAACACAAATTCAATGCACATAAAATAATATAAAAATATATTTAAACATGCAATAAAGTATGATATGCATCCCAACCCCCTTATTCTAAGGTTGGTTTCGACTGGGGTTTCACAGTACTCGTCTAAATTGCATAAACCTACATCCTTGAATTATATATATTTCTTTTTTTTTTTATTCTTTTCTCACTTTATTTGGCTCAGTTAAACAATGAATGAAAAGTGATTAGTGTGTACTTATTCCTTTGAGGATCGATACTCGTTAATTCCCTATACTATGCTTGCGATGAGTATACTTACTCACATGCGTATTTTTGGATTAATATTTTAATTAAAACTTAATTAAGGGATGGATTTAAAATTGATGATTTTATATACCCAAAATTTACGTATCAAGTTTTTAGCGCCATTATCGGGGATTAGGATATTTTTCTATTTCATCATGGCGGTGTTTTTGAAAAACTTGATTTCGTATCAAGTTTTGGGTATCGTTACCGGAGAACAATATCATTAAAGATTAGATTTTGTTGATTTATCCATGTTAATATGTGAATATGTATATATGTTCCTTGTATGACTAGATGCTGTATTTTGTTTTCTTGTGTACTTGTATTTTAATAACTCTGCATATTGTAATTCCCTGTAATTTAAATTGTGAACATGTACCTTAACCAACTAACCAGCTTTCATATTATAATATATGATACCAACCAGCTATTTTGTATAGGTAAGATGGCTAATTGGAGCTTGAAACGGTATCCTAACATTTCTTACAGAATGACATCTCAACCATCAGACTCCATTACCTTAGAAGGGGTGTTGGAAAAATTTACCACCCATATAACTAAGCATTATTCTAAGATAGAATACACACTAGAAAATTTTAAGGGCTTGGTTAGAAATATAGAACGACAAATTTGGTTTTTAACGGATTTAGTGATAAGGTCACCATTAGGGGTAGAAGCACAGCATGATTCCGTTGCCATTACCCTAAGGAATGGTAAAAAACTGCCCAATGCCAGCATGGAATCGGTACCCTCCAAAGAAGATTGGCCGGAACCAACCCCTATTGTTGAACCTTTCGAAAAATAACCTAAAAAACTAGATTTTTGGCTATGGTACCCTACCCCACTCGCACACACAAAGTAAGGAAAGACACATATTTTGGAAATCTTCAAACAACTGGATATAAACCTTCAACTTAGTGAAGTTTTAGTGCACATGCCTAAATATGCAAAATTTCTCAAAAGTATGCTTGGAAACAAAAAAAAAAAAAAAGATTTAAGGAATTATCCACTGTAGTTTTAAATGAAGAGTGTTCAACTATTTTGCAGGACCAACAGACGATGCTACGAAAAGACAGTGATCCAGGGAGTTTTTCTATTCCTTATCTTGTTGGTACTCTTACATTTTGCAATACTTTAGCCAACCTAGGTGCTAGTATTAATCTGTTACCATACAAAACTTTAAAAAAAACTAGGCCTAGGTAAACCCAAGCCTACTAGGATGGGTATTCAACTTGTGGATTGATTTATTAAATATCCTAGATAAATAATTGAAGATGTCTTGGTTAAAGTGGATAAATTTATATTCCCTGTAGATTTTGTAATTTCGGATATGGACAAAGATTCTAAAGTTCCTTTAATCCTAGGTTGACCTTTTTTAGCAACTGCTAAAGCGTTAATTGATATTCATAGAGAAAAATTGACACTTAGGGTTGGGGACGAGGAAGTCATTATAAAAATCCACAAAAGTATGAAACATCCTAGTTCTTGTGATTATTCCTATTTAAGGGTTGATATTCTTGATAAACCTATCATTGACTTCGTGCAGCAATCATTTGTCCAAAGTTATATGGAATAATCCATTGCATATTTGGAGGACTCAATTGAGGGTCATAGGTTGGAAAATTTTGAGGAAATCAAAAAAGGTAGTTTGGGAAGGATGAAGCCATCCATTGAGAAACCATTGGAATTGGATTTGAAAGACCTCCCCTAGCACTTAGAATATGCATTTTTGGCAAAAGGTGAAAAACTGCCCGTGATCATTGCCAAAGGCCTTACTTATGATCAAAAGACCAAATTGGTAAGTCTATTGGGAAAATATAAGGGAGTGATTGCATGGAAAATTATAGATATTAAGGGAATTAGCCAATTCCCTTCCTTTTGTACTTATAAAATCGTGTTAGAAGAATGAACAAAACCTATAGTACAACCCCAATGTTGGTTGAACCCAAACATGAGTGATGTGGGAATAGATTAGATGATTAAAATCTTAGATTCCGACATCATTTACCCTATTTCTAATAGTATTTGGGTTAGTCCAACACAAGTGGTATCAAAGAAGGAAGGAATGACTGTGAGCCCTATTGAAAAAAAAAATGAGTTGATCCCAATGAGGTTGGTAACTGGTTAGAGGGTGTACATTAACTATAGGAAATTGAATGAGGCAACTAGGAAAGATTAGACCATTTTCCTCTCCCTTTCATTGACCAAATGTTAGAAAGGTTAGCCGGACATAAGTTTTATGGCTTCTTAGATGGTTTTTCTGGATACTTTCAAATTCCTATAGTACCGGAGGATCAAGAGAAAACTACCTTTACATGCCCTTTTAGTACTTTTACATATCGACGTATGCCCTTAGGTCTTAGCAATGGCCCCAGAGCATTTCAACAATGTATGATAGCTATTTTCGAAGGGCTTGTGGGAGATATCATGGAGGTATTTATGGATGATTTCTCTATTTTTGGTGATTCTTTTGATTTGTTTTTTTACCAATTTAGAAAAGGTCCTTCAATGGTGTGAAGAGACCAACCTCATGCTTAATTGGGAAAAATTCCACTTCATGGTGTAAGAAGAACAATGAGTGCAAATAACATTATTGTTGGTGTGAATTCAGAAAAGGCTCTTATTGATGATCTTTGAAGACTGTTAGCTGAAAAGGGGGTCAATATAGGGAGAAGTAGCAAGTTTATTAGGTGCACTCCCTTGAGGCTATCCTGAAGGCAAAAAGGCAAGCAAGAGCATAGAAAAAAATTTATTGAAAAAATGATGAGTGATGACTGAAAAGGGGGCCACTACGGTGTATGAAGATAAATTCATGCACTTGAGGCTGTCAATTCCCTAAGTCGTTGAAAAATTTTGAGAGAAAAAAAATCGGAGTGCTTTCCTCACATCATAACTTGAGTGTGTAATTTTTGGATTTATAATGTTTGAGTTGGTGGATGGCTTGACTTATATGATTCATGTTAGCTATATTTTTACTTGAACAGTGAAATAATTTTCTTAGACTAAGGTATGTACTTGATTGATTTGACTTGAAAAGTTTTGTGATGTCTTGGCCAATGTTTCAAAGTTTGAAATTGTTTTCAAATGGTATGAATGACAAGAGTTGTACCTAAATTTTGAAAAGAAGACATGATCTTTGTGATGATGAAGAAACTTTTGAATGAGAAAAAAAACTTGTGTTGTCTTGATAATTTTTCTGGGACTAAAGTGTTTTGCTTAAGGACAAGCAAATGTTCAAGTGTAGGGGTATGTGATAGAGGTTAAAATCACTATTTTTTTTCCAAGTTATTTGAGGTTGTTTTAAGATATATTTGTTGTAATAATTAGGCATATTCCTTCGTATTTGACATTTTACTTGTAAAATGTGTTTTTGGCATATATGTGCAGATTTAAGTTAAAATCGAGCAGAAAGTGCACGCAACCAGAATGTACCTGGCACCAGGCCCAACTAGTGGACCAGGTGCCGGGTCCATTCTACTCCAGTAGCAGAGTTTGCGCAAGCTTCAGGATTTTTTCTAGAATAGACCAGGCGTTAAGTCTGGCAAGTGTACCTAGCGCCGGGTCCATTCTGCCAACCAAGAAGAGACGGAAAAAAATAGAGCAAAAATAGAGAAAGAATAGAGTGCACCTAGCGCTAGGTGGATCGAAGGTACCTGGCAGCAGGTACGCTCTACAGGCGAAAATTCTATAAGCGGAATTGGGGATTAACCAAGGATTTTGGTATTTTCCTACTCCTACTGAGCCAAGACTTCCTCAAGCACGAAATCAGCATCCAAAAGGCCTATAAAAGCACAAGAGAACACAAGAGTTTGATATACAACTTAGAAAGGTGAATTAAAGGGCAAAAATTCTGATTCTCTCATTGAATAAGGTGTTCACTCTAGTCAAGGAAAATTGTTCAAAGGGAGTCTTCAAGGAAGAGGAAAGAGGCATGTCGATGAGTGCTTTCTTTTCTCTTTGTCTTCTTTTTCTTTATCAATGATGTATTTAATGTTTTTATTGTAATTTAATATTATTTTGAGATTCATGATTTTGTGGTAATTTAGTTAATTGATCAATTCTTTGTCATCTTTGGTGTTTGATTACATGATTGCATTGGTTATTGATGTGAATTCTTCTAATTGACTTCGACACAATGATGTTAGGAGTTTCATTGCATTGAACGTTGAATTTAGGATTTTAGAACTAAGTGAACAAAGGTTAAGTTAATTTTTCCTTGACATATGGTAGTTAGCTAATTTCATAATTTTAAGGAATTGAGATTCATGCATGTTTTGGTTAGGATGGCTTGATTGACAAATCTACTAATTGAATCAAGATATGAATGATGAGCTTAATGCATGTTTTGGTTATGTTTTCTTGATTGACAAATCTGTTAATATGAATTAAAATATAGGATTCCATGGATTGACAAATGAAGTAGAATTTACCTAAGTAAATTCATGACTTAACAAAAGATTGAATTTTACTGTGTGTTCCTTCATGGTACCAAGATGATTATTAGTTGAAAGCGTTTCTAATTGGTTCATTGTCATGTTTTCTAGGGTACTTATCTATATTGCATAAACCTACATCCTTGAGTTATATATATTTCTTTTGTTTTTCTTTTTATTCTTTTCTCACTTTAATTGGGTTGGTTAAATAATGAATGAAAAGTGATTAGTGTGTACTTATTCCTTTGAGGATCGATACTCGTTAATTCCCTATACTACGCTTGCGATGAGTATACTTACTCACATGCGTAAATTCGGATCAATATTTTAATTAAAACTTGATTAAGGGATGGATTTAAAATTGATGATTTTATATACCCAAAATTTACGCATCAAGTTTTTAGCGCCGTTATCGGGGATTAGGATATTTTTCCGTTTCATCATGGCAGTGTTTTTGAAAAACTTGATTTCGTATAAAGTTTTGGGTATCGTTACCGGAGAACAATATCATTAAAGCTTGGATTTTGTTGATTTATCCATGTTAATATGTGAATATGTATATATGTTCCTTGTATGACTAGATGCTATATTTTGTTTTCTTGTGTACTTGTATTTTAATGACTCTGCATATTGTAATTCCCTGTAATTTAAATTGTGAACATGTACCTTAACCAACTAACCAGCTTCCATATTATAATATATGATACTATTATCTATACTATGCTTGCGCTGAGTATACTTGCTCATGTGTGTATTCTGGGAATAATGTTTTATTTCAAACTTGATTAAGGGATGGATTTAAAATTGATAATTTTATATACCCAACATTTAGGCATAAAAAATGGTTAAGTGAAGGATTAAGTGAGGTCAAATAAGATAAACTTGAGTTATATTATGTGAGATTAAATAGATTAAGTGAAGATTAAGATAATTAAGTAGGATTACCTTTACTATTTTTATTCTAATAATTTTAGCTTGCTAAATGACCTCTCAACACTTCTTTAACCACTATAGAATGGCCAAAAGACCCTTGAATTCTAGAGGGTTCATATAGCTATTAGATTGTGGGGATTTATATTACAAAAGTAAAAAAAATAAAAACAAAAAAGAAAACATTTCTGCTCAAGAGAAAGCTATGAATAGCAGCATCCAACAGTCTTTTAGCCTTCGTTTCAAGCTTTTAAATAGATAAGGAGCTTCATTTTGGAACAAAAAACATTCAGAACATCAAGAGATTTGTTGGAATGCATGCCCAAATGGATATATTTCTGTATTTTAGAGATTAATAAAAGTTTCATTGATTATTGGTTGTTTGTTTACATATATTGCTCATCAAAGGTCTATATACGTTAGTAAGTAATTTACGTGACTGGGTGGTGTTCCATAGTAAGGTGTAGATTATGAGCTACTATTACAGAAGTGAAAAAATTATTCTTGATCATTACACTATAGTTTTTAAATAAGGAATGATTTACCTTTAACCAGTAAGTAGTCCACTCACACCTATAGTGTAAGCGTATTTGGAATTTGTAGAATTAGACCAGGCAATAATAATCTTATAAAAGTACTAAATTAAATAAAGATTAGTATATCACAACTACCGCATGGACGAATACTCTAAGACTTGAGTATAATTTGGTGGTATGATAAAGTTGGACTTCTACACTTTGATGTATATTGGGTGAGATCTTATTGTAAGTCCAATAACCTTGTACGTTAAGTGTATGACTCTAGTTAATTAAAACGGACTTATACGATAGAGTTTCTATGCTTCATTACATGAAGAAATCACTCCCTTGTGATTGTCCAAGATAATCTAATAAACCAGGACCATAGGAAACGTGACTAAGTACGTACACTTTTGGGTAGCCCCCTATGATAAGTGGATACATACTGGAAGTCATTGATTATCGGACTAGCTATCAAAAGATCGTAAATGTCATTGAGAAAAGTATTTGTACATTTTTCCTGTCTCAATGACGGGTATTACGTAGAGGGTAATTTCGTCATTACACCTATAAGTTGAAGATACTGCATATACAATATCATTCTCAGGGTCAATATTTCTATATGGTGATAAACGTAATATTTAAAATTATTAGAATATTACTATTTGTTAGTAGGGGTATTTTGGTCATTTTAGTAGCCAAGAATAATATGACGTTTGGTCCCTAGAGTAACTCAAATAACCTTAGTAAATTTATTTACTATATGGGCTTGTTGGGTGAATTTATTATTAGAAGAATTATTCTATATGTGTAATTTATTATTTATTTGGATGAGAATAATTAATTGGGCTAATTTAATTAATTAGTTTATTAATTAATTATCTTGGGTAATTTTATATTGGGCACAAGTGGTTTAATCAGTTAATAAAAAAACTAATTAAATTAATTAATTATCTTAAGTATTTTTATATTAGGCCCTAGTGGTTTAATTAATTAAAAAAGAATAATTTAATTAATTGGTTTATTAATTAATTATCTTGGGTAATTTTTATAATGAGCCCAAGTGGATTAATAAATTAATAAAACAGCTATTTAATTGGTCTTTGACAAATTAAGAAAAGCCCTAGTCCGCCAGGGTTTGTGTGTAACGGCTGATAGGTTTTGGAAACCTAGGATAGCCACCATTGTTAAAAAGGAAAATAGGGAAACGGAAATTAAAGAAAAAAGTAACTGCTTGTTTGTGTTTGTACAGGAAAAGGAAAGCTAGGGAATTTCATTAAAAAGGCATCTCCTGTGCCTGATTAAGGTTAACCAAATTTCTTGTAAGAAAAAAAAAAAAAAACAGCCTTCGTTGGTTTTCCTTGGAATAAACGTACGCACCGTTTTCTTTCTTGGTCGTTTTTCCTTTAACATTTAGCTGTTCCACTTTTCTTCCAATCTTCTTCACCGTAGTTCTACTTTCACCAGTAGAGGTCCATAGAGGTTAGAGAATACTCTGAAAGGTCAAGAGATAGCAAACGTGGTAAGTGTTTGATACGAAGGAGCAAATAACTAGCTGGTGTGCCTGCGAAACAAGTAGACATTCCCATTCAAGAAGCACCACCGAATCCAAATTCAACTCCGGTTATACAAGTAAAATGCCCTAGAAGTAAGTATTCCAAGACTTTGGCTCGGGAAAATTGTATTTTGCTATCTTCCGTTGTGCATTTAATTTTCTCGCGATCCTTCAAGTGGTATCAGAGCCTGGACAAATCTAGGAGCATGCTTAAGACTAATAACTAGAAAAAGGTGGTTCTTCTACTAATAAAAGTATGATCATTGTGATTGTATGGATCCCTCGTGTTTTTTTTTATATGGTTAGATTTTGTGTACGTCTCGCGCATGGAGGCATAGGCACCATTAATTTATTTTATTGCTTTTGTAGAAATCCTGTACACCTCGTTTTCAAAGGTATAGGTGTTTGAAATTGTATTTTAATTTATCTAATGCAAGAAAAATGGTTCATGTACAATGCTGGATCAACACTAAAAAATCCCTGAAGAAAGTCACAAGAAATCAGAAGAACGAAAATCATGGAAGCATGCTAGACTGAAGCAAGTCGCGGCTTGCTTTGAGAAATAATGGCTCTACTCAAGCCGCGGGTGGCTCATGACCAGTCACGACCTAATCGAGGGAAATTTCCCTAGAAGCCACGGCCAACTCACCAAGTGTCACGGCCAGATCGTGCAAAAAATAAAATGGGTTCTTGTTGGTTCGGTTTGCGGTTTTGGGTCTTTCGGTTTTGGGTCATCTAAATAGTTTTTTTTCTTTAATTTCCTTTGTATTTTCTTTTTCTTTTAGGGCCCATATCACACAAGGTTATTTTCTTGCAATGGTTTATTTATGGATTTAAATAATTTTGCATGAAAATGGTTAGTATAGGTGGAACCGCCTTAAGATTAAACAAGATCATTTTAATTTTATTATTGTTATGATGTTTAATTCATTATTTGGTCACATAAGAATTAAAGGTTAGAAATATCATGTAAAAAATTTTATTTTTTGGAGCATATCTATTATATTTAATTTTGTGATCAAAAGCACAAAAGTGTTTGAGAAATTTTTTTTTCTAGATAAAACATTTATGGAAAACATTTTAAAAATGGAACTAAGTAATTTAAAATAAATTCATGCTTTATTCTTCCAAAGGATTTTATCCTTCATATGGAGAATAATTTTGAATTTGAGTATTTTAAATTTATTTCCTAGAAAATGGTTTTAATTTAACTAGTGAAATAAAAATTCATAATTTATTTTCTTAAAATGTTTTATCCTTGACATAGAAAATAATAGTTGAATTTTTTGGTTTACACTAAACTTAGTAAAAACTAATTAATTTTTAAAGAAACGTTTTTCCAAAAAACCTATTTTTTCTCAAAAAATTAAGTAGAGGGGTTACAACGTCCCCATGGACTCCATCACGGATTTCTGTAAGAGATTGTCGATTTTCTCACGTCATTCTGAGCATGACCCACTATAGGACAAATTTTCACGCGAACCTAGAACTAACGGAGGAATTATAATTAAAGCCCATGATAAGTGTTTGTGTGGGCTAGCCTATCGTTGGAGGCATTAATGTTGGATTATCCGTAGATGGGGAGAATAGTGACCATCTTATCAATAGAACTATTTTTCGATCATTACGTATTAAGGAAGTTTAATTTGTGATGGTTATACACTTAACTTAGAAAATTTTTAACCTTCCTACGAAGCTCTATCAATTTTTCTATGAGCTAAATTTTTTCATATTTTTTTATAATAATTTTAATAGGTTAACCATATCATGGAAATAATATAATGTTTTAAATGTGCATTTCTATGTGTTTTTTCCAGAAAAAACATTTTTCTTAATGAAGTTTTTTTTTTCCAATTGACAAAAATGTCTTGTTTCAGTCCTTTGTCCATTATTTTCAAGGAGAATAAGTTAACTGGACCTAACTACGTGAACTGAAAAAGGAATCTGAACATAGTACTTACTGTGGAGGTGTGAAAGTATGTTCTAAACTACCCTATCCTAAAATTGGGGAAGATTCCATGGACTTGGATCATAAGGCTAAGAAGACATAGAAGAAAGCTGATGAAATGGCTCGATGCTATATGTTGGCTTCCATGTCCAATATTCTCTAGTCTAAGCACGAAAACATGCCTACTGCATATGACATTGATGTTTCTTGTGTACCATGTTTGCTGAGGAATGCTAGGATGGCTGAGGGGGCATCGGTTTATGAGAATATACTCAAAATGATTGCTTACTTCGAGGATGTTGAGATCCAAGGTGCAACAATTGATGCTGAGAGCTAAATAAACACAGTTCTTGAGACTTTACCAAATTCATATTCTCAGTTCATGTTAAACTATAACATGAACAAGTTGTATCTTTGATAAGTTGATGAAAGAACTTTCAGACTGCTAAGAAAATTATGAAGCTTGGGTAAAAGATTTTGGTTGCTCATTCTAGTTCATTTTCTAGAACTGGGCATAAGCTCAAGAAGTTTAAGAAGAAGAAGGCCTAGAATAATGTGGGGGCCCAATAGAAGTGCTTCAAGTGTGGCAAGAACGGACAGTTCAAAAAGCATTGTTTAGACTTCTTGGCCAAGTCCTCTTCATGTATTGCTCTATACTTAGAGTCTATTTTGTTGGTTGGGTTATCATCCACTTGGATTATTGATTCTAGAGTTACTAACCATATTTGTAACTTCTTGTCGGGGTTCAGCAGGATAAGGCAACTCAATAGAGGAGAGCATGGACTAAGAGTAGGCAACGGAGCACAAGTATTGGTCAAAGTAATAGGAGACTTGGAGCTTTTATTTGAATGTAATAGGATTTTAATTTTAAAGATATTTTATATGTTTCTTGTTTTAAACAAACTTTGATTTCAATTTCAAGATTGATTAATCAAGGATATTCTGCCTCTTTCCATTCTTGTATTTCAATCAGTGGAGATGAAAATATTATTTATTCCTTAAACATGTATGGGAATATTTTGTATGTTAATTCTATTAATTATCAAATAAATATTACTTAGACACAACCTAATAAGAAGAAGAGAAAGGCCACATCAAATAACTCTTATTTATAACACTTGAGATTATGACATATAAAGCCTCTTCGGATTCAGAGGTTAATCCAAAATGGGTCTTTGGACTCATTGAAATTAGAGGAATAGCCTCAATGTGAATCTTTTCTTAAGGGTAAAATGACTAAAAAGTCCTTTACTCAAAAGGCAGAAAGGGCCAAGTAAATATTAGAGTTAATTCATACTGATGTTTGTGGTCCTATGGCTTCACCTGCTAAAGGAGATTTGAATACTTCATCACATTCCCAGATGATCACATACGTTTTGGTTATATTTACTTAATGAGGCACAAGTCTGACTCCTTCAATAAATTCAAGGAGTTTTAGACTGAGGTGGAGCGTCAAATAGGTAAACTAATCAGAAAACTAAAATTGGATCCTGATAGAGAATATCTCCTTGGTGAATTCAATGACTACTTAGCACATTAGGGTATAGTATCTTAGCTAACTACACCTAGGACTCTCCAGCAAAATGGAGTAGTTGAGAGAAGAAATAGAACGTTGATGGAAATAGTTAGAAGCATGATGAGTCATGCAACTCTTCCTATTTTTTTTTTTTTTAGGGCATGCTCTGGAAAGAATAGCATATATTCTAAACTTGATGCCTTCCAAATCGGTGCCTAAGACATCCTATAAGATGTGGATTGGAATAAGTCCAGTATGAATCATCTCAAGGTATGGGGTTATCCAGCATATGTACTGACTAATGGAAGTAAGCTAGACCTAAGATTAGAATTTTGCTACTTTGTAGGGTATTTAAAAAGAACAAGAGGTAGATAATTTTATCATTCCCAAGAGTAAAATATACTTATTAGTACTCATGCAAGGTAATTGGAGGATGAACAAACTGTATCTACTAAGGTTTCGAGTGAGGTGATTGGAAGAGAAGTTGATTGATACCTTAACTTCAAGTACCCCAATTAAGGAGATGTTCCTATATAAAATGAACCACATCGTAGTAGGAGAATATCTAGGGTTCCTGAAAGATGGATTGGAGAACCCCTTGAGGCGGTCCCAGACTATCAGGAACAAAATCCTACTAGATTGTATGGGGTCATTGTTTATGTTGATGCAGACAAATGGCAAGTAGCAAAGGATGCTGAGATAGAGTCCTTGTATCTCAATCAAATTTGGGATTTTGTCACTTCACCTGAAGGGATAAAACCTATAGGATGCAAGTGGGTATACAAAAGAAAAAGAGGTGTGGATGGAAAGGTAGAAACCTTTAAAGTAATGTTAGTTGCAAAAGGTTATACTTAGAAAGAAGGGATCGTTTATGAGGATACCTTTCCACCTATTGCCATAGTTAAATCCATAAGCATTCTCTTGGCCACCGCATTTCATTATGACTACGAGATATGACAAATGGATGCTAAGATAGCCTTTCTTAATAGCTATCTTAGCAAAAATATCTATATGACCCAGCCTGAAGGCTTTGTTGCGAAAGGCCAAGAGCATATGCTCTACAAGTTTATGATGTCCATTTATGGACTTAAGCAAGTATCATGAGCATGGAATATATGTTTTGATGAGACTGTAAAGTCTTATGTTTCATACAAAATACGGATAAACCATGCGTGTATAGGAAGACAGATGGTAACACTGTGTCTTTTATGGTACTTTATATAGATAATATTCTAATTATTAGGAATGATGTAGGGACATTGTCATATATAAATGTTTGGCTATCAAGTCAATTTAATATGAAAGATATGGGAGAAGCTAGCTATATTATTGGAATAAAGCTTCTTAGAAATGCGAAGAAAACATGTTTTTAGGCTTATCCCAATCTACTTACATTGAGAAGATATTGGCCAGGTTTAGCATAGATCAGTGTAAAAGGGCAATCATACCCTTTAGGCACATATTGACCTTATCTTTCTTTCAAACAGTATCCTAAGACACAGGAAGAAAAAGGAAATGATCAATAGGATTCCCTATACCTCAGCAGTGGGAAGCCTCATGTATACTATACTTTGTATTAGGCCCTATATCTACTTTGCAGTAGGCATGGTTAGCAGGTATCAATCAAACTCAAGAGAAGAACATTGGCAAGATGTAAAGCATATTCTCAAATACCTGATGGGAACGAGAGATTATATGCTTGTTTACAAGGTTGATGACTTAGTTCCTGTCGGCTATATGGACTCAGATTTCTAGGCAGATAAAGATGAATAAAAATCTACTAGTGGAAATATTTTCACTTTGTCTAGAAGGGCTATTTTATGGAGAAGTGTTAAGCAATCTTATATTGCTGATTCTACCATAGAAGTTGAGTATGTGGTAGCTTTAGAAGCTTCTAAAGAAATTGTTTCGCTCTGAAAATTCCTCACAGAACTTGGAGTTGTAGGGCCAATGGATAGGCCCATTACTATATATTGTGATAATTATGGAGTTGTGTCACAATGTAAGGAGCCAAGAAACTACCGAAAGGGCAAGCACATTGAGAGAAAGTATCACTTGATTTGGAAGTTCATCCAGAAACAGGAGATAATGGTTGACTATATTTTCTCTACAAACAATCTAGCAGACACATTTACCAAGCCTTTGACAGAGAAGGTGTTTTGAAGATACTTAGATGTCATAGGAGTTGGCACATATGGACTATCATAGTCTATTAGTGTAATGGGAGATTGTTAGAATGTATGCCCAAAATGGCCTATGTATTTCTGTATTTTGGAGATTAATAAAAGTTTAATTCATTAATGGTTGTTTATTTACATATATTACACATTAGAGGTCTAAATATGTTAGTAAGTAGTCTACATGATTAGGTCATGCTTTCACAGTAAGGTGTAAATTATGGGCTACTAATACATAAGAGAAAAAATTGTTCTTAATCAATTGATAGAGCTAGGCATTTCATCATGCTTTAGATCATTACACTATGATTTCTAAATGGAAAATGGTTTACCTTTAACCAGTGAGTAGTCTACTCACACCAGTAGTGTAAGCATATTTGGAATGCGTAGAACTAGACGGCGCAATAACAATCTTTATAAAAGTACTAAATTAATTAAAGGTTGGTTTATCGTAGCTATTGCATGGACGAATATCCTAAGACTTGATCATAAGTTAGTGGTCTGGTGAAGCTGGACTTATACACTTTGATGTATGTTGGGTGAAGTTTTATCACAAGGCCAATAACCTTGTACGTTAGGTGTATGACTTTAGTTAATTAAGACGGACTTATACGATAAAGTTTCTATATTTCATTACGTGAAGAAATTACTCCTTCGTGATTGTCCGGGGATAATCAAATAAACCAGGGCCTTAGGAAACGTGACTAAATATGTACACTTTTAGGCAGCTCCTTGTAATAAGTAGATACATAATGGAAGTTATGGATTATCAAACTAGTTATCGAAGGTTGATAGATGTCATTGAGAAAAAGGTTAGTGTGAAACCCCAGTCAAAACCAACCTTAGAGTAAGGGGGTTGGGAAGCATATCATATTTTATTTCATGGTTAAATATATTTTTATATGATTTTTATGTGCTTTGGATTTGAGTTCTATTGTCTTGAAGTCTTGTTGATGAGTATTGTGTGAGAGGGGCAAAATGGTAATTTTTGCCCAAGGAGAAAATAGGGAAATAGCTTGTGGATGGAATAGAAAATAATTTTCCTAGTGAAAGTATCAACAAGAGTTGATGTGGTTTAGTGGTTAGAGCATTAGAATTAATTATGGAAGTCTAGGGTTCAAATTCCATCATGGAAGCTTTAGCTTGAATAAATTTTATTTTTGCTTGGGAAGAAATAGTTTCGGCCTTATAAGCTTAGGATACGGTAGGGATGATGTCCTAAGAGAGAGACATGTAGGAGTAACCTCATTCCACTCCCTTGCTCTACTCGAATTTCTTAAAGGGAATTCATTTTCCCTTGATCTTTGATTTTTCCTTAATTCTCAACTCCTTAGTTTAATCAAGATGTTCTAGCCATCTTCTTTCCGGAAATTTCAGAAAAGTGCTGAGGTCTTGTAGGATCAAAATGTCTTAGTAAAAGACTTCTTATGATCTGAAAATGTGGAAGAGTTGTGGGAAGTTCCAAGAGGAAAAATCCCTCTAGTGAGGTTGCTGAAAATTCTCTCTAGCTAGCTCATCTTCTTTATTGGAATGAGCTGAAATTTTTCTAGCTTGTAGTGCCTTCAAAGTGTCGAGTTTCTTAGCTAGCATTCCCTCTCAAATGCTTCTAGAAAAATGGTCTTTAGGATCAGTTTGTAATCTGAAATTCTTAGCCATTTTCGGACTGCTTAAAGCTGGAGCAAAAGCAGGAAAAATTCCTGCGCAAATCACAGCTTTGAGAGTACAAAACCAAGCTATTTTCTTTCAAGTTTTGTTCAGTACCTTAGCCATGTTTTTCCTCTATGAAGAAGGCTGGAAACCAGCCTTGAATACCCCTGAATTTCCCCTTCAAACTCTCTGCAAGTGGCTGGGAATGGCAGCCAAAAATCTGCCCAGAAATTACTGTTCAGCGAAAAAACTGTGCAGGAAATTTTCCAGCCTTGTTTCCTATTTCTCTCCCAGCTGAAACACCAATCTTATTCTGCAAAAACCTTCCTTAAACCTCCAGTAATAGAGCTCCATTGTTCCCCTTAAGCTTCTACACGAAATCCAGCAATGGCTACCCGAAAATCCCTCCACCCAAATCTCTACAATTTTGCTTGATTGGTTTCCAAAATTCTAGCCATCTTTGTTTAGCAACCTTCCATAATATATCACTCCATTGACCATAATTCTTCTTCATCATTGTGCACCTTAGTTTCGGCCACCCTAAGCTACCTTGAACCAGCTTTAATGCCTCAGAAAAACTGTTCAACCAGTCGGCCATAGGAGACCTTCAAAGCTCTTCAATTATCAAGATATTCTAGAAATATTTAGTTTCAAAATTCACTACTTAAAAATATTCTTCAAAGATTGTAACAACTAACCTTTCCGTTTTCCTTCCAAAACAGAGAAACAACTCCCTAAACCCTACAGAAATTTGGCCAGCCTAATTCCCTCAGAATTTTCGGCAGCTACACTACAATCTCTCAATTCCCTTCAATCTCCAAGAACACACACACTACACCAAGAACACCAACTACTTTCTTTCACCTAATACCCCTCTAAATCACCTCAAACCTTCACTAAAATCTACAAATTTGACCTACTTACTGCTGTGAGTTCTTTGACACCATCCTTAACATCAAACTCCTCAAATCATCTTGCTACTTCGGATCAAAACCAGAAATTTCTGTGAAGGACAAGAACATCTTCAAAGTAAATTTACTCTATCAACTTCATCTTCTCCAAACTTAATCTCTAGTGAAAACCTATGTGAATAAACATACTAATGATCTCTCTCTCTCTCTCTCTCTCTCTCTCTCTCTCTCTCTCTCTCATGGCCGAAATTCCTCTTCCTTGGCCGGATGACTTCTTCTTCCATAATCATGCTCTCGCCATCTCCCTTGGACAAAGTTAGACATCTAGGAGTTGAGATCTACTCTAAACTCCTTCAAGGCATTCATCAATCAAGTAAGTACCTTCAATCCTTCTTTTAAACTCTAGAATTATTTCTCTAGGATGATGTT
This sequence comes from Voacanga thouarsii, assembly GCA_026120185.1. NCBI lineage: Eukaryota > Viridiplantae > Streptophyta > Magnoliopsida > Gentianales > Apocynaceae > Voacanga > Voacanga thouarsii. The sequence goes on from JANUWF010000328.1 coordinate 2,353,843, forward strand.
GATAGTAGGTGGATGGTGATAGGATTCAAGTATATATATATTGTTGAGATTGAAGCATGAACACTTGTATGATTGTGAAGGGGATGAGATTTATGCATAGAAGGATTATCTTGATTGATTGTGTGATGATTTGAGGTTTGATGCATGAAGTATTTGAGATAAAGCATGCTAGAGATTTTATCTCCATTGGTGAATAGGATTTTTATTCATGATGGATTGGTAAAGCCATGGTCATATTTATACTAGTAGAGGTTAGATCAAGTCTTAATAAATTTAGATCTATGCTTATGTGCAAGATTTGGTCGATTTGATGAATGGAAGGATTGCATATGTTCTTGATTGTGGTTAGCCATAGGAATTGGAATCATGATCTAGTTGTCCCTAAACTAAATTTACTTCTTGAATAAAATATTTTAATAAAATAATGTTTCTTTTGTATTTTCGAAAAAACCCTAGGAAGGGTAGATTTGGACTATTATAAACAATAAGGATATTTTAGTCAAATAAATAATAGCTTTGCTAGAAAAATTATATATATATATATTATTTAAAATAATGAAATCAATTAAATCCTTTTATGGAAATAATTATGATTAGTGAAATAGTTATTACTACAAATTTGATTATTGTCTTTTAATCAAAACCCGATAAGAATTTATTTCTTATTTTTCAAGCAAGACTCATTAAATTCATTTTCAACTAATTTTACCTATCAATTATTTTCTAACAACTAAAGTACTAATAAATCATTATTTTACCTAAAACTTCTTAGGACTCTTGATCAAATAAACTCTAAGTTTTCCTTAACAAGATTTAAGCTTTCAACTTATTAAAATTTACTTCCTAAACCATTAATTATTTTAAATATCACACTAGGCTCAACTCTTAAACCTACTTACTTAGTGTTTAACCTTAAAGCTTGGGACACTAGGATCATGGTAGTAGTAAGTTGTGTTGATTCAAAATTAAGGAAGTGGATTGTGGCTTGGAATTTATTGTGATTTGTATTTGCCCATGTGGGGTTAGGTCAGCTGTTGGAGACCTTGTTGTTGTGAGCAAGAATCAAGTAAGCTCCTGCATAAAACCAGAATGTTGAAAAATGTTTAATTATGGCAAGCCAAATGTAGAGTACTTGGACACTCATTTTTGTAAAGACAATTGAGGGTTGTCTCCTATTTTATTTCCATCAAATGAGTTATTTGAAATTTAACAAGAAGATTTACTCAAACTCAGAACTCTTTCTGAAACTGTTTTTGACAAAGATTTTGGAAACCCTTTATTTGCCATGTTCAAGTGGAACTGTGTTTGTTCATTTTTCCCAAATGGGATACGTTACATTGCGTACTCAATAAGGGTGGACTACTAAGACTAATCCTTGAGGGGTTAGGGTAAGTCTCTCAGCAGGTGGCCACCTCTGAGGGGTGAGTCCTTCTCGGATAGGACGTCAGTCCAGTAGGTCGTGCCGGTCCGAGCTAGCAGTATTCTCTTCAGTCAAGTGACTGTGTTATGCCGGAATGGACACCCGGTTGTTGTTTGGGTATAGAGAATGAGGAGTATCTTGCCCAGTAGGCCGATCACCTACTTTTGTCAGTCTGCACAAAGTGTGGCATTTCGACCGGCGGTATGCACAAAGTGTGGCATGCTGACCATTTAGTTATGGGGCCCAACATGTGGTAACCCGTAATCCTTTCTTTCGAGTGGTCGATTTTATAAATTATGTTTGGCTGGAAATGCCAAAACACCACTCTTGTTTTTTTACGGATGTTTATTACTTGCCAGTGATCTCTTATAAAGAATTTTATACTTTGCATTCACGAAATGTTTTCACCTAACACATAAACACACACGAACTTACTGAGATTTCTATCTCACCACCTTTTTACCATGATTTTAGTTAATCCAAGAGCTATTTAATTGGTCTTGGACTAATTAAGAAAAGCCCTGGCTCACCGGGGTTTGTGTGTAGCAGCTAATAGGTTTTGGAAACCTAGGATAGCCTCCAATGTTAAAAAGGAAAATAGGAAAGAGGAAATTAATGAAAAAAGATAACTGGTTGTTTGAGTTTGTAGAGGAAAAGGACTGTCGGGGAATTTCATTAAAAAGGCATCTTATGGGCCTAATTAAGGTTGACTGAATTTCCTGTAAGAAAAAAAAAAAAAAGGTTTCATTGGATTTCCACAAAACAAACGTAGCCACCGTTTTCTTTCTTGGTTGCTTTTCCTTCTTTTTTCTTTTAACGTTTAGCTATTCTATTTTTCTTCCAATTTTCTTCACCCTTGTTCTACTTTCAGCGATAGTGGTCCATAGAGGTTAGAAAATACTGTGGAATGTCAAGAGTTAGCAAACGTGGTAAGTGTTTCATATGAAGGAGCCGATGATTAGCTGGTGTGCCTGCGGAACAAGTAGATGTCCATTTCAGGAAGCGCTATCAAGTCCAAATCCAACTCCTATTATACAAGTAAAATGCCCTAGAAGTAGGTATTCCTTGATTTTGGCTCCAAAAAAATTTTAATTTGCTGTCGTCCACTGCACATTTAATTTTCCCGCGGTCCTTCAAGCTTTCCTTTGGTATGATTTTTGTTCGAGAAAATTACAAGAAACAAAGTTGTGTTCATGAGTGAGTTTTCTATTTGCATGCTAGTTGTTCTAGCTATGTGCACTGGATGCTCAGTGTTTGTTTCAAATGTTCTTTACTTTCTTTTAGTGTGTTTTTCTAATACCGCGTTCAATCCCTAACCTAGGTACTTGGGGAGAATGGGTTTGGTAGGGCATCTTGCATGTGCATATGAAAATTAACTTACTTTTACCTAAGAATAAAGTGGATGTGTGTATATATATGCTTATTTTTTCATGTGTTTATTTGTGTTTTAGTTCACTTAGTGAATTTATAAAGCCTTTTTGTTGGAAAGATAAGTGATCCAAAGTCTAGAATTTTTATTGGCATATGAAATGCTTTGGTTGAGAGTCAAGAGAATTTGATTGTATGGCATAGGCACAAGAGCGGTTGTACTCTAGTGGTTTTTGGTTGGAGTGTAACTCTTAGAGACTCAAGATCGAATCCTAACTTTGGCACAAATTATTTCCTTTTCCGTTTTCTTTCCTTTTCCAACTTAGGCTAAAATTCTTCTTCCTAGTTGCCACTTGGGTTTTCCTACTTATTTGGAGTTTTATTTTTCCTTGAATCTCTTAAAGGATATATATATATATATATATATATATATATATATATATATAACAATAATAGGTGTTAGGAAATATCTTCTTATTTCCTTGGTGTTGCTATGTTCTTTTATAAAAATTTATTTATCTAAACATTGAAATTGTTATTTTAAAAATAATACCCACATTAATATTTTTCCTATCCATGTATATATATATATACGTATATATATATATATATATATCTCCTAAAATTTAGTTTAAGGTGATAATAAAATAATTTTATCTATAACTTTAATTTTATTTTAGTTAAACTTATTTTGATATTTATATAAAAAGGATTCCAGCTGCTAAGTTTGGGAGGAAAACTCTCCTAAAAATTTAGCTTAAAGGACGAGTTGGATTTAGTTATCTTTCGCTAACTACTATATTTTCTATTCTTAAATACTTTAAGTATTTATCTAACTTGTCCTCTAGTTTTATAACCCTTAGATTTTGAGTATTGAAACTATATATATATATATATATATATATATATATATATATATATTAAGATGCGCTGCACAAGTTGGCCGGCTATGCTTCCTAATGTGTCCTACTTTCTTTGGTTACTTTATTCAAGAAGTGTTTAAGCTCCATAGGAACACTGGATGATAGCTGGAAACCACCCCCAAATATGTTGCAATCTTTATCCCTTAGGAAACTAGAATTTTCCTTCTATCAAACTCCTTTTCCTCTTCTTCTTCGGTATATTGGTCTCCTACCTTCTGCTAACTTCCCTGCAATATCAGCCAATAGAAAGTGCCTTGTGCAAGCTAGAAATATTTTCCTTTTTTTCCCTACCATAGCTGAAAAGCAAATACCGCCAGCTGAAGATGAGATTCCACATTCTCCAAACTCTAAAGGCTTATCATTCCTTACTTGATAAAATATCAGTTGCCTTTATCACATGCTGATCTCGACTATACCATATCAGCAGACAAACACTGTCGACACACACACAAAGCAAGGCACTATTCAGTTTCTTTTTAAAGCTTCCAGCTGAGGATATAAGAGCCACATCCACACATGCAAGCTCTGCACCAAATCTGAGTACGAAAACTTTAGGTAACTCCAGCAATTTTAAGTCGTCATCTTAGGAGCTATATGAGCTCTATTTGAACACATTGTAGGATAGAAACACCATAGCTTTATCAGCTCTTAATCAAGTACAGTTCTCTTTATGTTAAATTTCATCGTCTCTCTATAGCGGTTCGCCAAGCACGAATACGCACCCACTCAGAAATAGGTGAAACCTAGACAAGCCTATTTGCACCAGAACAATGGATGCACACACAAAATACATACCGGTCATCAACCAACATAGTCGAAACTACAAGCTATAAACTAGAATTCCTTTTTCTCTCACCATTCTCTTCATTCTCCCTACCTTCTGCTCAGACCAAAACCTCTATACATATGGACTTATAGCGCACACCTTTCTTAACTCCCATCTTTTGGCCTCACTTATCACTAGAGGAGGTTTCCACTTCTGATGATCAAAGCTTTCAGTTCGTCTACTCTCTATTTTAGGTCTGCCTTTTCCGACCCTTTAGATCAGAGAACCTTCTCTTTCCAAGAAAGAGTTTCCAAGATTAAAGGGCAATACAATAATCTAATAATAAACCTTATAGGCTGAGAAGGTAAGTCCTTGCATTAAAATGTTTGGTTCTAAAGCACTAGATTGCAAGTCATTTGAGAAATGTTTGTTGGCTTAATGTTGTGGTTATTTGGAATGTAAACTTGATTATTTTATGTTAATGGCTTTTGTCCAAACAAGGGTTTAAATAGAAAACCATATTTTGTTTATAAAATAATTTTTACCACTGTTTGTTTGGAAACCATGCTTGCATGACCAAAGTGTTGAAAATGTTTACATTGAGAGTCGGTCCTTAAACGATATAATGAAGAATTGAGTACTCAATAAGGGTAGACCACTAGGACTAACCTTTGAAAAGTAGGGCAAGTCTCTCAGTAGAAGGCCACTTCTGAGAGATGAGCTCGACTTGGAAAATGTGATAGCCCGTGTAGGTCAAACCGGTGCAAGCTAGCACCACAGTCCAAGTGGGTTGTTATTCTGGGGTGGACATCCAATAAGTTAGGGTAAGAGATGAAGGAGTATCTTACCCAATGGCTCATACACCCATTTCACTGTGATTCAGAGTTTCATGGTAAGGCTATGATGTAGAGTTTCCAAGCCATGTATTTTTTAGTGGTTTTCATATAACATACATTTTGTTATGATTTTGGATTTAGCACACCACTCACTTGTGATTATGTGAAAAATGTTTGACTTCCAATTAACTTTGAAGAAATGTATTCTAAGTGCACTTGTGAAACTTATTTTGTACCTTTCCAGAGCACAAAAAACTTAGTGATATGTATTTCTCACATTCCTTTTGATTTCATATTTCAATATGTACTAGCTTTGATAGGGTTGAGCGCTATTAGAAGATAGCTGTATTTAGATTCTTGAATTGGTTTTGTTTTGAGGTTTGTTCTACTTTATATATATCAAGAGACTTGTAGACAATGTTTTCCCTTGTAATAAGATTTAATCTATTTTTTCACTTTATTTTTATTATTTACTTAGTTGTAAAGACCTCTGGTCCTTTGGATGGAGGTATATGTATAGCGGGGTATTACAATTGGTATCAGAGCCTACGTTTAGGCAATACACATACAAATAATGTGGTTTTCTTATTTAAATATTTAAATCTTATACTAACCCTAGTTGTTGTTTGTGAATGGGATGGCTAGGAGATTCGTGCCAGTGGCAAGGGATTGGCCTTTCATGTATGGACTTAATGCACTACCACGACCTATACCACCTCCACATAGCGAGTCGAAATCTGAGTTTGAGCCAGAGGAAGTAGAACAGAAAAGTGAGGATGAGGGAGCTGAAGGGGAGGATACTGTCCCTGACCCACCAGTACTGGAAGAGTATTTGACCCCAGATAGTGACGATCTAGTTGACTTAGAATTTGACACCCCAAGAAGTAAATATGAAGAGTTTATGGTACAACACCAAGAGCGAGTTAGCCAAGCAAGACTAAGAGTAGGTCTTACAGAGACAGAGAGTTCTAATAGACCCATTTGGGCAATGGAAAGTTCTGGGAAGGTTACAAAGGAAACTTGGACTTTAGGTTCTGTGGATGGAAAATAGATAGACTTTTCTTACAAAATAGCAAGTCGGCTTTATGAACCTAATACTGAGGATAAAAAGGGGAGAAATTATGAGTGAGATACTTGAATTGACCCTGTGATAGAGATTAGGAAGCCATAATTCTTTCTTTCCTATAATAAAGGGGGTTCCTTAGCTATGAATTATTTTGGGACTTTTGTTTATGTAAAACAAGAATGCTATGCATGTATTTTCTTTCTTTTATTGAATTATGCAATTTGAATAAGTAACAAGTTTATTTCTTTTAAATGATTATCTATATCCAAAATTATTTGATTTACTATCTAGCATTAGTTGAGTTTGGAATTTCTATTGTGGAAATTCCCATAACTTGTTTATACACGATTCCATCATTGTATGCATGCATAACTTATCACTTGAGCCATTTTGTATGGATTAAGCTGGAACTAAGTCAAAGAACCACAGTGCGCAGCAAAATGACGTAGGAGAGTGTATCCTTAACCTGGAGTTCGGGCCTATGCAGCTTCCCATACCTAAGATAGGAAGCGATTACGAGCAGAAGCATAAGGAAGTACTTGAGGGACCTTCGGAAGTGACCCTTCGGCAAGCATGCCACAAGGTAATGGAGATCCTCAGCTCTTTATCAGAGAAGGTTAAAAGGAAGACACCCATGGGAGATGATGTTGCTTTGGAATGCTTTCTAAAATTTCAGGCACCGACCTTCTATGGAGAGACGGAACAATGGATTAAGTAGATGAAGGATTATTCTCCACTTTGTAGTACTTTAAGGAAATGATAGTTAAGTTAGCATCCTTTTGGCTGAGAGGACCAGCTAGGCCATGGTGGCAATCCATCTAAGAAGAATGGAGGAGGATTGATCAAGAATGGACATAGAGCAACTTCACTGATGCTTTCAAGGCAGAATACATTCTATAGTGGATAATGGAGAAAATGGAGGATGAATTCCAAGGTCTGAGGTAGGAAGGCATGACTATGGCATAGTATGCTACTCAATTCACGCAATTATCAAAATACTACAAGTGCTTGGTGGATACAGAATATAAATAAATGAGGCAATTCATTTAAAGATTGAGGTAGGAGCTAAAGAGGGCTTTAGCATCCTTTCCACCAGCAACTTATGCAAACGCAGTGGATGCCACTACTAGAATGGAGAACAAGGATAACCATCAAATGGTGCATAAACCATACAGGCAGACAAGGCCACCAGTAAGATAGCAGTTCCACAAATGCCCAACTACATAGTAGTGGGGCAATAAAGGTAAGCAGGCATAGACTATTCCAACAGGTACAACTCTGAATTTACCAACATGTCAGTACTACTAAAAACGAAGTCATGTGGAGAAAGGTTGTTGGTCGAAATGAGTAGCTAGGAAATACTACAATTGTAGAAATCTAAATCATATTCAGAACAATTATCCTAAGCCATTAAGGATTGGGCAAGGGGCTCCCGCACCACCTACTGGTGTTAACAGGGGGACAACCACCGGAGCTACTGGAAGCGGTGGACAAAAGCCTCAAGTGAAGGCTAAAATGTTCTCTCTAAACCAAGAAGAAAATGGAACCAATACAGCAGTAGTGGAAGGTATGCTCTCTATATAAGATTATGCTGTTAATGTACTTATAGACCCTGGATCCACTATTCTTATGTAAATGAAACTTGAGCACTTTATTTGGATCAGGATGGGGATGAACTACCCTATAACTTGTTGGTGAGTACCCCTTTAGGAAAAATAGTAGAAGTGGGGAAACTGATGCAAGAATGTGAAATTAAAGTGGGAAAGGAAATTCTTAAGACAGACTGTATAGTCTTACCTATTGAGGATTATGACGTAAACTTGGGTATGGACTAGTTGGCTAAGCATGGAAGTAAAGTAGATTGCAAAATTAAAATAGTGCAGTTTGTTAGACTAGGATATGATATGATAGATTCATTGAGAAATGTGTAAAGGAGCAGAAATTTTCTATAATTGGGACAAAGACTCAGAAGATATTGAATAAGAGATGCAAGGGTGATAGGGGTTAGAATCACCTTCTTTTTCTAGTTATTTGAGGTTATTTTAAAGGTGTTTTTGGCAAATATGTGTAGATTTAAGTTAAAATCGAGCAAAAAGTGCACAACAACTAGAAAAAAACCTGGCACTAGGCGCAGCCAATGGACCAAGCACCGGGTCCATTCTTCTCCAGCAGAAGAATTCGAGCAAGCTTCATGGAAATTCCATAACAGAGCTGGAGCTTGGTCTGGAGAGTGCACCTGGCGCTGAGTCCATACTGTCTACCGAGGAGAAAAGGCTAAGAACATAGCAAAAATAGGGAAATGACAGAGTGCACCTTGTGCCAGGTGGGTCAAAGGTACCTGGTGCTGAGTACACTTTGGAGGCGAATATTCTACATACGAAATTAGGGATTGTCCAATGCTTTTGGTATTTTCCTACTCCTACTTGACCAAGATTTCCTCAGTCACGAATTTAGCATTCAAGAAGCCTATAAAAGCGCAAGAAAACATAAGGGTTAAAGGAGATACAATAGAGAGAGGTGGATTCATGAGAAAAAAATTCCCAATCACTCATTGAAGAAAGAGTTCACCCAATCAAAGAGGATTATTTGAAAGAGTCTTCAAGGAAAAAGAAAGAGGCTTGTCTATAAGGGCTCTTTTCTCTTTGTCTTTTTATCCTTAAAGAATTATGTATTAAGTGTTTTTATTGTAATTTAACAATATTTTGGGATTCATGATTTTGTGCTAATTCAGTTATTTGATCAATTCTTTGTCATACTTGGTGTTTGATTACTTGATTTCATTGGTTATTGATGTGAGTTCTTCTAATTGACTTAGACAAAATGATGTTAGGAGTTTCATTACATTGATTTTGTATTTGTTAAATCCAAATGGATTTAAACGATGAAGTTAGGATTTTAGAACAAAGTGATCAAATGTTAAGTTGATTTCGCCTTGAGATAGGGTTATTAGCTAATTTCATGATTTTAAGGAATTGAGATTCATGTATATTTTGGTTAGGATGGCTTGATTGACAAATCTACTAATTGAATCAAAATATATAATGATGAGCTTAATGAATATTTTGGTTATGTTAGCTTGATTGACAAATCTGTTAATATTAATCAAACTATAGGATTCCATGAATTAACAAATGAAGCGGAATTTACCTAAGTAAATTCATGACTTGACAAACGATTGAACTTTACTTTACATTCCTTCATGATGCCAATATGATAATTAGTTGAGAGAATTGCTAGTTGGTTCATTATCATGTTTTCTAGGATAATTGTCTAAATTGCATATTCCTACACTCTTGAGTTATATATATTTCTTTATTTTTCTTTTTATTATTTTCTCACTTTATTGGATCGGTTAAACAATGAATGAAAAGTGATTAGTGTGTACTTATTCCTTTGAGGATTGATACTTGTTAATTCCCTATATTATACTTGCGATGAGTATACTTGCTCATATACATATTTTGGGATTAATGTTTTAATTAAAACTTGACTAAGGGATGAATTTAAAATTGATGATTTTATGCACCCAAAATTTACGCTTCAAGTTTTTGGCACTGTTTCCGAGGGAACAAATCATGAAAGCTTGAATTTTGTTGATTTAACTATGTTTATATGTTTTTATGTCCATATATCTATATGTAAATATGTAAATATGTTCTTTGTGTAAATCGGTATTCTATCTTGTTGTTTGTAACATTGTGTGACTTAATTGACTAGCTGAGTTCGTGTTGTACAATAAATACCACTAACTTTTGTATTTAGATAGTTTGTGAATGCGTGTGTTTTTCTTTTCTTTATGTTTTCTATAATTTGTTTTTCCCTTTTATTTTTTCCTTTTCATTATTTTTTTATTATGTTTGTTTGTTTTTATTTTCGATTTGATTTTTATTTTTCTTTGAGCACGAGATTGACATTTACAAGGACAATTACTTTTGGGCATAAGATAAAAAGAGCTACAATTATAAAAATTTGGCAAAATTGCAATCTCGGATCGATGCTTTTTGTGAGAATCACTAGAAGCCTCAATGTATTCTTTTGTTGCCAATACAAATTCCACTATTAAGTAGCATGAAGAAGCATCCCAACGTATAAGTCATCAAAGAACACAACTAGCCAACTTGGTTGAAGATGCCATAAAGGCCCATACACTTGCACAAGAGAATCCCTAAGGAAAGGAGAGAGGATATGAGGAACAATTGCCAATATGGAAAGAGAGGTATTTGATTCTACTTTCTATGCTAATAATTCTAATCTCTCTTTGTCACATGATTTCTTAAGTTCCTCTCCATTTTTGGAGGACAATGGTCTAGATGATGATGTATGGAGTTTCACATGTCTCAAGGAGTTAGACTTCATCATGATTCTTTATAAGAAGTCCTTGGAGGATGTTGACAAATACTACCCTTCACCCCATTCAAATGGAGGTAACTTAATTTTTGTAGACCATATATTGAAAAGCAAGGATTTCTTGATCCTATATTTAAGAACTCAATTGCTAAGTAGTCAGGAGAATTTTCATTGTGACAAATCTTTTGAAGGGTTAAATGGTTATTTTAAGTTTGATGCATTCCTCAAAGACCATGTGCACTTAGATGTTAACATAAATATTTGTGTGTCTAAAGGAATGTTAGAGAATGAAGTTTATGTGTTTTGCTTTGTTGAGAAAAATTTGTTTTCATGAACCTTCTATTTTTCAAAAAAACATCTCTTATTTCTTCTATCATCATCCTTACCATTTTCATTGAGCATTCATGTCTTTTACAAAGGGATGATGAGAAAGCATGATGAGTGCAAAATAGTTTGTCTCTTTCTCTTAGGTTTGATTTTCTTTAGTTGGTTAGGTGTTATTTCCCCCAAATAAAGAAAATATTTTCCATCTTAAGTGTAGGGGATTAAGTCATGTCTTTATTTTCTTTCTTAGGATATTTTTAGTATTTTTCTTTAGTTTGTTTTCTTTTATTTAGGTGTGTTTTTATTTTGTTATTATTTTCTTTGTACTTTTCTTTGTATTTTGTTTTATAAGTAGGACTAAAGTCCTCTTGAGCAAGCCCTTCTCTTTATTTCTAGTTTTGATACCTATTGGCACTTTATTGCACTTGGGAAGTATTGGTTAACCTTTCTCCTCCTTTATTATTTTTTGTCCCTTTGGAGATGCATTCTTGTGTTAACTTTTGGCCAATGAGGATATTGTCCAATTTAAGTGTGGGGAAGTGGTTTAGTAATATTCTTTGTCTAAGTTTTTATCAATGATCTTGGTGTTTTCTTGGTATGATCTTGGTGTTTTGTTGGTACCAAACAATTTTGCTGAAAAATTGAAAATTTCAAAAATTTGAAAGTTTGGAGATCTTGGAGCTAAAATTGAGCTTATTTTTCTATAATGGAGTGATGATTTTCTTACTAATTTTGGATATGGATTTGTCATTTAGTATGGTTGGATTTTTTATAAAAAGATAAACTTATGTATTAAGTTAGATTTTGCTAAGTCTTGAGAATTTAAGTTAACCTTGGTTATATTTGGAATTTGAGGTTTGTGTTATTCTTTGAGTTTGAATATGGATGATATGATGAAGTATGAGAAGTGTTGTTGACTAATTCTTGTATTATAGATTTAGAGTTTATTTGACTTTGAGTTGTGAAGAAGGAATGTGAGAAAAAAAATTTGAGTGAAAAGAAAAAATGTGAGATGAAAAAATGTTGAGTTGAAAAAATATATGCTTTTATCTTTGAAAAGAAAAGAGAGAGACTTTTGGTTGAAAAGAGGTCCAATACAATGAGTGAAAGAGAAGAAACAAAGAAGCATCACAATCTTTTTAGGCTATCCTGAAGGCAAGAAGGTAAGGAAAGAAAAAAAGTAAGAAGGAGAAAAGAGAGAAAAAATGTTGAAAAAAAATGATGACTAAAAGGGGGCCAATACGGTGTGTGAAGAGAAATCCATACACTTGAGGCTTTCAATTCCTTAAGTCGTTGAAAAAAATTTTGAGAGGAAAAAAAGAGAATGGAGTGTTTTCCTTATCTCATTACTTGAGTTGAGTGAATTTGAGTTTATAATGCTTAAATTGGTTAAATAGCTTGGCTTGTATGATGTATGTTATCGATATTTTTACTTGAGGAGTAGGATAATTTTCTTGTACTAGATATAAGCTTACTTAACTTAACTTTCATGGCCTTGGGATTTTTTGATTCAATACATGAGTTTATAAGATTTTGAAAGGGTTGAGTGAATGACAAGTTTATATTTAAGGTTGGAAGAAGGTTTTGTCTTCATTACGGATGAATTTGCTAAGGAAAATTTTCAAAAATTGCTTTGTCTTGTTCTAAATTTTTAGTGTTTTAATTCTTGTTTTGCTTGAGGAAAAGCAAATATTCAAGTGTGGGAGTATGTGATAGGGGTTAAAATTACCATTCTTTTCCTAGTTATTTATGGTTGTTTTAAGATACATTTGTTGTAATAACTAAGTATATTCCTTCCTATTTGACATTTTGCTTGTAAAAGGTATTTTTGGCAAATATGTGCATATTTAAGTTAAAATCAAGTAAAAAATGCACAACAACCAGAATAGACCTGGTGCCAAGCGTAGCCAATGGACTAGGCGCCTAGTCCATTTTGCTCTAGCAAAAGAATTTGAGCAAGTTTTAGGGGAATTCCAGAATAGACTTGGTGCTAGGTCTAGCAAGTGCACCTGGCACCGGGTCCATACTGTCTGCTGAGGAGAAAAGGTCAAAAACAAGGAAAGAATGAGTGCACCTAGCACCTGGTGGGTCGAAAGTACCTGGTGCCAGGTACGCTTCAGAGGCGAATATTCTGTGTACGAAATTAGGGATTATCCAATGATTTCGGTATCTCAACCAAGACATCCTTAGCCACGAATTTAGCATGAAGAGGCCTACAAAAGCACAAGAAAACATGAGGGTTAAAGGAGATACAATATAGAGAGGTGAATTCATGAGCAAAAAATTCCCAATCACTCATTAAAGGAGGAGTTCACCCAATCAAAGAAGATTGTTCAAGAGAGTCTTCAAAGAAAAAGAAAGAGGCTTGTCTATTAGTGTTTTCTTTTCTCTTTGCCTTCATGTCCTTAAACAATGATGTATTCAATGTTTTTATTGTAATTTAACAATATTTTGGGATTTATGATTTTATGTTAATTCAGTTTTTTGATCCATTCTTTGTCATCTTTGGTGTTTCATTACTTGATTTCATTGGTTATTGATGCGAGTTCTTCTAATTGACTTAGACAAAACGATGTTAGGAGTTTAGTTGCATTGATTTTGTATTAGTTAAATCTTAATGGATTTGAACGATGACGTTAGGATTTTAGAACAAAGTGATCAAAGATTAAGTTGATTTTGCCTTGATATAGGGTCATTAGCTAATTTCATTATTTTAAGGAATTAAGATTCATGTATATTTTGGTTAGGATGGCTTGATTAACAAATCTACTAATTGAATCAAAATATATAATGATGAGCTTAATGCATGTTTTGGCTTTGCAATCTTGATTTACAAATCTTTTAATATTAATCAAAATATACAATTCCATGGATTGACAAATGAAGTGGAATTTACCTAAGTAAATTCATGACTTGACAAATAAGTGAATTTTACTTTGCATTCCTTCATAATGCCAATATGATAATTAGTTGAGAGAATTGCTAGTTGGCTCATTATCATGTTTTCTAAGAAAATTGTCTAAATTGCATATTCCTACATCCTTGAGTTGTATATATATATATTTTATTTTTCTTTTTATTATTTTTTCACTTTATTTGGTCAGTTAAACAATGAATGAAATATGCTTTGTGTGTACTTGTTCCTTTGAGGATCGATACTTGTTAATTCCCTATTCTATGTTTGGGATGAGTATACTTGCTCATATATGTATTTTGGGATTAATGTTTTAATTAAAACTTGACTAAGGTGTGGATTTAAAATTGATGATTTTATGCACCCAAAATTTACGCATCAATAGGATACCTAGCCTACCTTATAAATAAACCTAAGGACCAGTGTACCTTGGAGAACACCACGACATAGTAAAGGAATTTTTGGATATTTTCCCTACTGAAATCACTTCACTTCTACCTTCTTGGGAAGTTAAGTTTACCATATATCTAATATCAGGAACTGAGCTAGTATCGAGAATGTCTTATCGAATGGCTCGTGCCAAGTTGAAGGAGCTAAACGAACAATTGGAGGAACTAGTAAATTAGGGATACATTAGACCTAGTACATCACAATGGAGAGCACCCATACTATTCATAAAGAAAAATGATGGAACTTTGAGGCTCTGCATTGATTATAGAGGTTTGAATAACCTGACTATTATAAACAAGTATCTATTACCTCTAATAGATGAACTATTTGATCAATTACAAGGTTCCAGTTGTTATCCCAAGATAGATCTACGACAAGGACATTATCAAGTGCGGATTAAGAAGAAGGGTTATACCTAAGACGGCTTTTAACACAAGATATGGCCACTATTGTAGTGATGCCATTTCGGGCAACCAATGCACCTATTGTGTTTATGGATCTAATGCAAAGGGTTTTCCAACCCTATTTAGACAAGTACGTTATGGTATTTATTAATGATATTCTCGTCTACTCCAAAAGCCCTAAGGAGCAAGCTAAACATTTGAGACGAGTATTGGAAACGCTAAGAGAACATAAACTCTTTGCTAAATTCAGCAAATGCGAGTTTTGGTTAGACTCAGTGTCATTTCTTGGTCATGTGGTATCTAAGGACAGTATTAAGGTGAACCTTGCGAAGGTGAATGCAGTGGAAAACTGGAAGCAGCCAGAGAATATTACTGAGGTGAAGGCATAGAAAGCGAAAAACACAAGGCACGCAGTGGAAGCGAAGATCAAAAAAATAAGAAAAATTAAAGAACAAGTGAATCTCGATTAGAGCTGATGCTAGCTCTGGCAGCCTTAGCTGGCGCCGGTTGTGCTCTGGCGAGACTCCGAGGTTAAAATTTTTTTACCACTTTTTCTCGTTCGAAGAGTTGGCTAGACCGGAATGTGTACTACCGGAGTAGGTACGTTGGTGGAATCCTCTAGTGCGATTCCTGCAAGCCTCCTACTCCGTCTTTGTGTGTATGTGGCCTGCCTAAATCCGTTTGGTGAACAACTAAAGACTAAAGAACCTTTTTTCTGGAGAGAGAGAGAGAGAGAGAGAGAGAGAGAGAGAGAGATGTCTGGCTTTTCACAAAGAATAAGCCATCTCAGAGAGTGTATGTTTTGTCAATAACGTTATTTTCAATCCTCCTGTTTAACCTAAATAAAAACCCTAGGTTAAATTGGATTGGGCCAATGGACTCTTAGTTTAACCTTTTGGGCTTAATTAATTACACTAATTAGAACCACATAAATGGCCTAATTTATAATTAACTTCCCAGCCTAAATAAACTAGTCCAATAAATAAGCCTATATTAGTTTAGTCCCAAGTTAATCTTTAATTATTCAAACTAGGTCAAAACCCTGAATAATTAATTAACCCACAAACTAACTTAATTAATTCTCTCTCCATGGACCTTTATTTTATTCTAGCCCAACAATTAAATTTGGCCACTTAAATAAAATAAATTCCATTTAGTTTAAAACCAATTCGTTAGCCCATATTTAATTAAGACTCACAGTCTATACTAGGGACCAAAAGACACACCGCCTTGGCTACTAAAATGACCAAAATACCCTTGCCATATAAATAGCTGTAATTTGCATTTTAAATATTTCCTAATATCACTGTAAGGAAATATTGACCCCAAGGACAATGCTGCGTTAGAAAAGTCTCCGACCTACAAGGGTAATGACTAAAATACCCATTTATTCATCGTCGTACATTTAGAAAAGAAGAAGTGTACTAACACCTTTCTAAATGACATCTACCATCCTTAGGCCTCTAATCCAATGATCCAAGACTTCCCAGATTGTTTCCACTTTCCAAGGGAGTTACCCTAAAGCAAACATCTAAGTCATGTTTCCCAGGGCCCTGGATATTTAAATCATTCAGACAACCACAAGGGGCGATATAGTATAGAAACTATCTTGTACAAATCAGTCTTAACTAACTAGTCACACATACCCAACATGCAAGTATATTAGCCCTACGATAGAACCTCAACTATAGCAAATCAAAGTATATACTTCCAGCTTCGTCAGACCACCAACTCATACTTAAGTCGTAGAGTACTAGTCCACGCTGTAGCGGTAGAAGTCTAGGTTTCTATCATATAGTACTTTAAGAAACCACTACTATAGGACTTATTCTTCGTATTCGAAATACGCTTATGTCATAAAGTGAGTAGACTACTCACTGGCTAAAAGTAAGCCATTTCCCATTTAGAATTCATAACATAATAACCTAGACATGATGAGATTCCTATTCTCATCAATCAGATAAGAATGAATGTTTATGTGTTAAGTAACCCGTGATCCATACCTTACTGTGAAAGACCTCCATTCACTGGACCACTTACTTAAATACAATGGGTATTTTCCAAATGTAATTGTGCACAAATAAAAACGTAAATTCACAAAGAATTTTTGAAAATAAATTCTTTTATTAAAACATTCAATATTTACATAAAAAACCTAGTCTAAGAGGGCATATCTCCCAACATGAGGTTCGTAGCTTCCTCGGTTTAGCTAGGTATTATCATTGGTTCATCGAAAGTTTTTCTACCCTAGCCTCTCTGATGACTCAACTCTTAACAGTACTGTTTATTTGGAACAAGAAGTGTGAGAAAAGCTTTCAAAAGCTTAAGAGGAAACTGATGATGGCCCCTATACTGAGTTTGTTTGAAGAGGATAAACCATATGCTCTATATACGGATGTATCGAATGAAGGGTTAGTAGCAATTCTGATGCAGGAAAAAAGGCCATAGCCTATGCTTCAAGGAAATTGAAGCCACTCAAAGTCAATTATCCAGCTCATGATCTAGAGCTAGTAGCTATAATGTTTGTCTTGAAGAAATTACGACACTACCTGTACGGAGTTGAATATGAAGTGTTCACCGACCATAAGAACCTTAAGTATATCTTTACATAGAAAGATTTGAATCTCAGGCAACGGAGGTGGATGGAATTTTTGGAGGAGTACAAATGTCCTATAAGTTATCATCTAGGGAAAGCAAATGTAGTGGCAGATGTACTGAGCAGAAAGGTTAAGATAGCCAGCATAGGATTACAAGAGGTTCGAGTGGTACATGAGTTACTGGGTCACAATCGTTCAATGGGAAAAAGATCCGTATCAATAATTTAAGGTTGGTGCCCGAGTTAAAGCAAGAAATTATTGAAGCACAGAAGGGCAGGACTAAATTCCATGCTTTCAAGGATAAGGAGATCGGACATGGAGGACAGGATCGAACAGATGAGAAGGGAGTACTATATTTTCATAATCGGATATACGTACCGCAAGATCAGGAGTTAAACAAGAGAATATTAGAGGAGGTACATAGAAGTAAGTATGTTATTCACCTGGGTAAAGTAAAATTATATCAGAATTTAAAGCATGCATATTGGTGGTTTGGAATGAAGAAAGATATGGTGAGGTTTATGACGACATGCTTGACTTGTCAAAAAGTCAAGGCGGAGCATAAGAGATCTACAGGACTGCTACAACCTTTACCTATTCTCGAATGGAAATAGCATGAGGTAACCATAGACTTCGTTATAGGATTACCAATGGCTAAGTTACGGAAAGACATTATTTGGGTGGTTGTAGATCTATTAACCAAGTCTACACACTTTGTTTTAGAGAATATGAGAGACTCAATGGCAAAGTTATTCTAAGTTTACACACGAAAAATCGTAACACTTCATTGTGTACTGATAGGCGACTAAATTCATCACTAGTTTCCTAGTTATTTGAGGTTAATTCGAGATACTTTTAATGTAATAATTAGGCATATTCCTTCCTATTTGATATTTTACTTGTGGAAAGTGTTTTGGATGAATTTTTACAAGAATTAGAGGATTTCTAGCAACAAGTAAAAATTTCCAGACTTAACTTGGTGCCAAGTCAAGCTAATGCACCAGGCGCGGGTATGCTCTGGAAAAGTAGAGCAAAAAAAGAGCACGAGATGATGAGAAAACCAGAATATACCCAGTGCCAGATTGGTCGAAGTGACCAGGCACCAGGTCCATTCTGCCCAAATGTGGTTTTGTGCACGAATTTGGTGTTTTCCAAAAGGTTTTGGTATTTTTTAAATTCTATTCAGACTAAACTTCTCAAGCCATGAATTTTGGTCTTAAGGGAGCTTATAAATACAAGAAAAACAAAAGAGATTGTGTGAATTGAAAGATCCAAGCTAGCTACTTATTATTCAAAGGCAAATTCACCACTCAAAGGAGCATTGTTCAAAGGAGGTTTCCAAGAGAACGAGAAGGGCTTGTCTATGAGTTCTATCTTTTATTATTTGTTTACTTTTCTAGAATAATGATAGGTTTAATGTTTTTATTGTAAATGGATATTATTTTAGAGATTATGATTTTGAGTTAATTGGGAATTTTTATCAATCTATTGTTATCCTTGGTATTTGATTACTTGTTATCATTTGTTATTGATGCATTTTCATCTAATTAACTGGGAAAACAATGTTAGAAGTTCATTGCATTAATTTCATATTTGTTAGATCTTAATGGACTTGGGAAATGAAGCTAAGATTAATGAATTAAAGTGATCAAAGATTGGTTGATTTCACCTAAAGCATAGGGTTATTACCTGATTTCATATTTGTTATCACATAAAGTATATGAATAATTATTGAAGGAATAATTTAATACATCTTTTAGGTATTTTAGTGCGATTAGAAAATCTGTTAAGTTAATCAAGAGATAGTGGTTCCATGAATTGGGAAAGAAGTGGAGTTTACATAAATGAGTTCTTGAATTGTGAAATGATTGAATTTTACTTGAGTTCCTTTATGATGCCAAGATGATAATTGATTGTGATAAATACTATATGATTCAATATTATGTTGTTCAAGATAGTTGTCTAGTTACATAAAATTACATCCTTTAGTTATATATGTATATTTTGCTTATTTTTTCCTTTTCATTATTTTATCAGTTTATTGGGTCGGTTAAACAAGGAATAAAAAGTGATTAGTGTGTACTTATTCCCTTGAAAATTGATACTCATTAATTCCCTATACTATGCTTGTGGTAAGTATACTTGCTTGTATGTGTAAGTTGGGATTAATGTTTTAATTAAAACTTGGCTAGGGTGGATTTAAATTTAATTATCTTTCTACATCCAAAATTTGTGCATCAAGTACCGTTGAGTATCGTATCAAATCGAGATTGTAGGTTCACTTCGAGGTTTTGGAATAAATTTCAGGAGTCTATGGGTTCTACATTAAAGTTTAGTACTATTAGGAACTCCAGTAATGCATTATCATAAAAGACAGCAGGAAAAAAAAACTGAATTCCAACCCCAAGGCCGCATGACTGTGAATAGAACTAGTAAAAGCATTGGTATAGTATTTACTATTGCTGTGAGTAGATTTCAAAAATTTTTCCTAGATGTTGATGGTGCGATCCAGCAAACCCCATGATCTTGAATGAACAAAATACTCTAATTTGGAACGTTCAAATCGATCCACTACAATGCAAGGATAGGATTGTCTCTGATAGAAATCCACACAAGGTTTGAGCACTCACAAAGTCACTTAGTTCTGTGCCAGCAGAACCATATAGAAGAAGACAACACCCAAAGCCGGTTTCTGTGTGTTTTTTTAAAAGAAAACATTTTTCCTTTTTTCTATATGTTTTAGTATTTTAACTACTTACAACTAAGTCCTTCAAGGTTTAATTAAATACAATTAAATCCTTGAAGTTTATAGAATCATAATTAGGCCCATGAATTATAACAAACTTATAATTCACCTATAAAATTATTTTCTTGTCACAATTAACCCCATAATATTATCAAATAATATATTGAGTACTCAAACATTTATTGTGTGAGACCTATTAGGATTCCTAGTCTATTAGTAGCAAAATATGAACTAATCCAAACATCTTTAGGATTAATAATCCTTGATAATTAGAATTAACTTATTAATTCTAAATGTGATTGATTTGTTAATTAATTCTCTAATTAATAAATTCATATTCAACAGATCATGAGTGATATCTAACAATACATCATGACCAACCAAAAGTCCAAAAAGTCAAATGGCTTGACATGAACTTTTCAATAGCAAACAACAGTGCAATAAACTCTTTACACCATACAATATCTCATTCGGTTTCGAGTATGGAATTAGTGCCAACTCCCTCCAAAATATTAATTAATTCTTGCCCGAATATTTTAGTACTTGTTCCCGAAATCCACTACTCATCATGTGTATTAATTAGAACTATTTTCAATATACAGTCACCTTGGCCAAGGACTTCTCGAGTAGTGAATCCTACAAGTGGCCGTGAGATATTTACTCCTACTATTAGGAGTGGTGAATCCTTTATTGATCCTCTCAACTACTTTCGTTTGCTTCATGTTGTACCCAATATCCATCCTATAGACGGTCTTGTCAGGACTCCAAAAATTGGAATCAATGTCCAACCTTAGCAAATAAAGTACCTTGGAGATCTCAAATCTAAGGATACTTGCATGTTTGCTATAACGAGATTCTATCACTGACACTAAATAGTTATCTATGTGATTATCTCATAGTTATGTCAACTAATGTACTTGTTCAAATAACAAGAATCCACGTGTTACATTTGAGTATTACAATACTCATAGATGTGAGAACCACTGTCTAATCAAATCAGGAAGTATAACACGTAATAGTCTTAACGTATTAATGATGTCATATCTCATTAATACTATGACTAGGGATAATTTAAGTATGAACAATCTCCAGTATAGCAGAAACCTCACATCATAATCTCTATCATAATTTCCTTAACACAATGTTGTACTTGGAACTTTATCTAATAGTTATATTCACAAAAAATAAATTGAAAAATAAATAATACCTTACATTATTAGTTTAAAGTGTCATATACAAATTACAAGTGATTGCTTCTAGGGCATAACATTAACAAGTACTACAACACATACTCAGACTGATGGACAATCTAAGAGGGTTATTCAAATTTTGAAGGATATGCTAAGAGCATGTATTCTGGACTTCGGAGACAAATGGATTGAAAGCCTACCCTACGCAGAGCTACCGTAAATTAACAGCTACCAGTTATGAATAGGGATGGCATTGTATGAAGTTCTTTATGCAAGGAAGTGTCAAGTACCTATTAATGTTATGCCCTAGAGGCAATCACTTGTACATTATATATGACACAGTTTATTTTAATAAAATGCGTTAATTATCTTACAATTTCTTGTGTTTATTTTTGTGTAAAATAACTGTTAAATAAAGTCCCTAGTACAACACTATATTAAGAAAATCATGATAGAGATCATGATATGAGATTCCTACTACACTGTATAGTGTTAGTACTTAAATAGTCCGTAGTCATAGTATTAATGAGACTGGACATCATTAATGCGTTAACACTAGCATGTGTTAGACTTCCTTATTTGATCAAGCGGTGGTTCTCATATCCGTGAGTATTGAGATACCCAAAGTTAACACATCGATACTTGTTAATAGAACAAGTACATTGGATGCTCTAGCTATGAGATAATCACATGGATAACTATTTAGTGCCAATGATATAATCTCAATATAGAAAACGTGAAAGTATCCTTAGACTTGAGATCTCCAAGATACTTTGTTTGCTGAGCATTGTGCTTTGATTCCAATCTCTGAAGCCAGATCGAGGGCCGCCTATGGGATGGATATTGGGTACATTGTGAGGTAAACGAAAGTAGTTGAGAGGGTCAATAAAGGATTCACCACTCCTAATAGTAGGGGCGAATATCTCACAGCCGCTTGTAGGAATTACTACTCAAAAAGTCCTTGGCCAAGGTGTCTGTGTATTGGAAACAGTTCCAATTGATACATATCTAGAGTAGTGGGTTCCTGGTACAAGTACTATTATATTCGGGCTAGAATTAATATATATTCTGGAGGGAGTTAGCACTAATTTCGCACTCCAAACTGAATGAGATATTGTATGGTGAAAGGAGTTAATTGCACTATAGTTTGTATTTGAAGGGTTCATATCAAGCCACTTAACTTCCTGAACTCAAGTGGCTTGATACCGCTCATGATCTGGGAATATGGGTTTATTAATTGATGAATTAATAAACCAATCCTGATTAGAATTAATATGATTAATTCTAATTAATTGTGGATTATTAATCTCAAATACGTTTGGATTAATTCATGTTCACTACTAATTAACTGGGAAACCTAATAGGTCACACACAATAGAGGATTATATACTCAAGATGCTATTTGATAACATAGTGGGGTTAATTGGGAGAAAGAGAAGTTGTTGTGGCCAAATTATAATTAGTTATAATTTATAATCAAAATTGTAATTGTGAGATCATGATGTTTCTAATTACTATTAGGGAATTCTAATTGTTTTAGAATCCTGAGTTGGAGTATTTTTTCCAATAGATTTTCGTGTAACATATAGATGAGATATACAAAACCCTAGCTGGGAGTGATTGACACCAAAAATAACTCCAAACTTTCTCTTCTCTATCTCTGTCTTGCGGTTCTTCACCATAAACCCTTGCCGCCATCTTGTTTCTTCTAGCACAGAAAATCTTAGTGCTCGAGTGTTCCTCTGTGTGGATTTTCTGTTAGAGATAATCACACACTATAATTATAGTGGTTGGACGCTCAACTCTCGTAGTGTTCGATCAAGAGGATTGTTAAATCGCACCTTGACTTAATGAAGGAAAATTTTATTTTCTACACAATCAAAGAAAGGTAAAAAGTTGTTACCTTTGTTCTTTTTATGTCTTATTTTCCATACATATGCAGATCCTGTGATGGTATCTCGTTTTATTTTTCTGCTACGCCATATATGATATGCGTGAGAGATACCCAACGATACCATTATTTTGGTGTTGGTCAGAAGATGGTCAGGTTAGCAAATTAGGCACGATAAATATACAAGAAATGATGGATAAGGTTAAAGCAATAAAAGAAAGATTAGAAGCAGCTCAATGCCATTAAAAAAGTTATACGGATAACAGAAGAAGGGAATTGGATTTCCAAGTAAGAGATCAAATGTTCCTAAAGTTGACTCCTAGTTGAAGGATCCTGAAGCATCAAAATGAGGGAAATTGAGTTCGAGGTATCTAGGACCATTTTCAATTATTGAGAAAATTGGACCAGTTGCTTATCACTTGAATTTACCAGAAGGCCTAACTGGAATACATGATGTTTTTCATGTGTCACAACTAAAAAAATATCATCCTAATCTAGAGAATATGCTTAATGAAGAACCAATGGTACAACTTGATTTGAGTTATGTCGAGAAGCTGGGAAGGATTTTGGACAGAAATGTTAAGACGCTTCGGAATCAGTAGATTCCTATAGTAAAGGTTTTGTGGGATCATCATGGTATGTAAGATTTTACCTGGGAGATCAAGGATTAGATAAGGTGAAAGCATCCGGATTTGTTATAGAGGTAAGATACCCATTATCTGAAATAGTAATAGATACTGGAATAACTGTAGATATGGAGAATGGTGAATTTTTAATAATAGTTCCCAGATCATCACTCCATAAAAAAGGAATTTTATTGGCCAATACAATTGGAATAATAGATTCTGATTATAAAGACCAAATTAAAATTATTCTTAGGAATCGTAGGTTCATACCTATAACATTAGAAAAAGGTGAAAGGATAGTTCATGGGATGTTTACCAAGTACGTAGTTACTGATGATGATAATCCCGTTAAAATCCGAACAGGAGGATTAGGCAGTATATCATGAATAAATACGGTGTTCCGATTTATAGGACTTTCTCACCAGTAGAAACCATAGAATCAGTACTCAAAGATTATGACTGGCAACAACATTTTGAAGAAAAAACAGAATTAGATGAAGCTGATTGGTATCCTAGAGTGCAAGGTATTAGAGATGATTATCCTTGTAGAAATAAACAACAAAATCTGGATTCAATCTCTGAACCAATAATAGATTTAGCATCTAGTATCTAGAGTGACAATTCACGATTTAAAACATGGATAAATAGGATAGAGACTCCTTTAGTAGAAGAAAGCAAACATATAGATAACGCACAGCCTGAAAATTAGGTAAATATGAATCCTAGTACAAGTCAGACTAGTGTTGTAAGTGAGCTATCACCAAATTTATGATGTCCCTCAGTCAACTACATCTCAATTGCACAAAAAAGAGCCATCTAAGATTATACATACCGTAGAAGAAGGATATAGGACTTATTATAGTAAAAAAGTAGGACTCCAACAACCCCCAGGAGTAATTTATAATTTACCACCTCCACATAAGGCAAGAAGTGAATTAACTATGACATCTTTTCACCCTCAGAACTGGGAAGATGTAATAGATAGATGGGAGGCTGATGCACTAAATAGATTACAGAGATGTAATTATTAGATGACAGCTGAAGAAGTAGTAAATTTCATAGAAAACCTGTTAGGACCTATGAAAAACCATTTTATAAATTGGAGAACTAAGTATCCACAATCTTATCAAAGGATACTTGAATTAGCTGAGAATCCTCAGAATGTAACCAGTTAAATTAGACAAATAATCTTAGGATATGATCCTTATAGAGGACAAACAGAATTATAGGATCAAGCTATGAAAGATCTTGAACAATTACAAATAGATAAAGATCTGCTAAACATAGATACATTTGGCAGAAAGTATTTAGAGTTAGCCATAAAAATTGGAAAAAGTTGGGATTTAGAATTAAGTAATAAATATTTTGCTAAACTCCCAAATCCTTTAGGAAAAGTAGTTGCAGAAAAATGGTTTGAATCTGTAGGAAGACAATCTGTAGTAGGAATTACTACTAGGATTCAATTCCTTTTTAATTATTTGAAAGAGCAATGCATGCAACATCAAATAGATAAGCAGATAAAAAACTATAATTACTGCAAAAGAGTAATAACTCCTATGTCATTTGATTCAGAAAAACCAGAAAAGACAAGGAAGTTAAAAAGAAGTAGGTATTATAGGAAAGGAAAACCCCCAATGAGAAACCAACTTAGAAGGTTTAAAACCCATAAACCTCCTAAAAAATGTAAATGTTATGTATGTGGGGAAATAGGGCATTTTGCATACCAATGTAAAAATAAGAAAGTAAATAGGGAAAGGTTAAATACCTACCAAACTTTAGGTATAGACTCAGATTATGATATTGTTTCATTAGAAGGTGATGAAGCTGATAATGATAGTGATATCCTAAGTTGTTGTAGTATATCTGACATGTTAGATAAACTTAAGGACTTTGAAGACCTTAATTTATTGAACATGAATAAAGATTGCAATTTAGATAATAACCCTATCTTCTTAAAGGCTAATAGTTCATGTAACATAATCTTTATCACCATGCTTGGTACTTTATCAAAGACAATAAGTGCTTGGTAAGAAAAGTACTTATGCCTCATACGTGGGCTTCTAATAGCAAGCCATCGTCTTGAACACAGAGTATTTTCACACCTCGTGAACGAAGACACCCAATATACTTAGCATTATTTCTCAACCAACCCACTCTTAGATTAAAAGAAATATAGTTAAAACACTCAGAGTTAAAGATAAACAAGAAATTGATTACATCAAACTGGAGAGTCTTGAGAGATCAAGGATCTCACTACTCCATACTATATTATTACCTGATTACAATATGGATGTTTACAGACTCAAATACAGGTACTACTGATACAAGGAAGCAATTCACACCAAACTCTAAACAGGCTCTGATACCACTTAAACTCTCACACCTTAAACTCTCACACACACAAGTTTGCAAGTTTTGCAGAATCTCTCGACTAAGGAGTTGTACTTAGTAAGAGAAGAAATGGCTATTTATAACCATTCTTACTTGCCTCTTCGAAAAGCCAAAAGACAAGTGGCTCTTCGGGAAAGCTAAAGCTACATTAGTAAAATGACCCTTCGAAAAGCCGAGAGACAAGTGGCTCTTCAGAAAAGCTAAAGCTAAAATAGTAGAAAGTATTGGTGAAAGGGCAAAAGAATCTAGAGGCTTCGCATAAGACCTGAGAGGGGCAGTATTTAGGTCCAATGGTGTGAGCTCTGGTATGCCAAGAAAATAAGATTGAAAAGCTCAAGAGAAACTCAACTAGTAGCTTGCAGAAAGGGATGGTTAATACTCATCTAGGATAATTAATAGAGGAAGCATGTTTCTATTTTACAAAAATAGGATAAAATGATAAAATGGAAAGGAAAAAGAAGTTAGAATACTTAGATCTTGAAGAAAAGGCCTTTGTCCAAAGAACAAGTTTAGATAAACATCAAATATGGTGTAGTTTTGAGGGACCAATTTCAAAATATAATTTTGAACATTTGTATCACAGATCTGATAGTTAAGTTAACCTGATAGTAGATTTGATAACCATAGTCTTGAATAACCAGTTAAAACAAAACTAAGTTTTAAATGATTTTTCAAGAAATCATTTAGAATTTAGAGACAAAATTGTTTTAGAAATAGAACAATTAAGGTCTAATTTAGATTTTATAAAAAATAGTTTACAAGTAAGGACACTTAGAAATCTTCCAACCAAAGAAGATTTAAACCAATTAATAGGAACTTTAAAACCCAAAATAGAAATTAAACAACTCTTAGAAGATGCTAGGAAGGAAATCCTAGAAATAAAACAAATTTTAGAATATGGGAAGGAGACACAGTCTTCAATAGATAAACACTGTAGAATGATCTTAGGAATCCATAATGAGTAACCTAATAAATAATCCAGGTTATCAAACTGCTTTAATAGAAAGCATAAAGTACTTAGAAGGATCTGTAGGAATCCTTGATAAAGATGATGATGTTAATAAAAATATCACAACCCCAGGTGATAAAGAAATTATCAGGCAGAATAACGTAATCATATTATTACTGCTTGAAATAATTGAAAAAATAGAAGCCCCAACAAGAAATATGGAAATTTCTAATAAGTTAGCCTTCGTTAGTAAATCTTTAGAAAGTTTAAACTTAGAAACAAGAAAAAAGCCTGTAAGAAAGCCTAAATCTCATATCTTCGCTACATGGAAAACCTCAGTAATAGCACTTGAAGATAAAAATAAGAAGTCATCATGAAGTATGATATTGAAATCATAGATATACCTAAAGAAAGACCTTTGATTTCAATAGTCCATGAAAATGTAGAATTAGGAGAAGTAGAAATTTTAGAATGTTGGACTAGACATATATTCAGTATTTATAATTGAATTAGTAATAAATTAGTTCATAAATAGGAATATATAGAAAATTTGTAGAATGGCAACTTCAAAAGTAACAGAAAAAGAGAAGTTGGATATAGTTACTTATAGTAGAATAGAAAGGGTAATAGATAAAGCAAAAAAAGACCCTTTAAAATTGTAGAAACGGTTGTTGACCCAGAACAACAATTAGCAAACTTTAGGGACAATAAAATCCAGCCAATTGCCCCTAAATACTTATACAATTATAG
The DNA here is from genome assembly GCA_026120185.1 of Voacanga thouarsii. Classification (NCBI taxonomy): domain Eukaryota; kingdom Viridiplantae; phylum Streptophyta; class Magnoliopsida; order Gentianales; family Apocynaceae; genus Voacanga; species Voacanga thouarsii. The sequence continues at coordinate 2,381,801 of JANUWF010000328.1, forward strand.
TCCTAGTAAGACTCATAAACTGGTAAATTTATATAGGGAACATTTAATATCAAGTCCTAATGATAAAAGTATAGCAGTATTACCAGTAATAACTAGAGAAAGTAGAGATGCATTGTTAAGAGAAAACAATGAATTATTCCATCTAGGTTGTATTATGATTGCTATCAAAGGAATCCATAGAAAGGAATTAGGAACGAAAGTTTTTATTGGACTCCTAGATACAAGATTTAACGACATTATAACAAAAATCATAGGAAACATGGAAGTTGACATGAGTCAAAATAGCCAAATAATATATATAATGCCAGACTATCTATTTCCTATTGACCAAATGCATGGACATTTTAAGATAGTGGTCAAAAGTAAAGGTTATAATATGGTAGAAAATGCTGAAAATCTATTGATTTGTTAGAATATCATAGGAAAAGTAACCTCTCGAAGTAACGTAGGATATATTGTTAAGGAAATAGAAATAGTTAGATTCTTAGCAAGTAGAGGAATAAAAGTACTACCAAGAAAGAAGATAGAGAACCATGATCTTCTAGGGGATACCTGGAATATTAGCAAAATTTTAGACAAACCAATAATAGTCCCAACTAGTGCCCAGTATTGTGAAACCCCAGTCAAAACCAACCTTAGAGTAAGGGGGTTGTGATACATATCATATTTCATTGCATGTTTAAATATATTTTTATATGAATTTATGTACATTGAATTTGTGTTTTATAGTCTAGAGGGCTTGATTATGACTATTGAGTGAGAAGGGCAAAATGGTAATTTTTGCTTGAGGTGGAAAAAGGGTGATAGTTTGAGGATTGAATAGGAAAATATTTTTTTAGAGAGAAAATAAGAACAAAAGTTGTTGTGGTGTGGTGGTTAGAACTTTGGAATTAAATATTGAGGTCTTGGGTTCAAATTCCATCATGGGAACTTTAGAGTGATTAAATTTTATTTTTGCTTGGGGAGTGGAACTTTCGGGTTTATGTGCTTTGGAATAGGGTAGGGATGTTGTCCTAAGAGAGTCATGATAGGAGTATCCTAATCCTATTCTTTTGCTCTGCACAAAATTCCTAAGGGGAATTCATTTCCTCTTGATCCTTAATTTTTCCTATCTCTCAATTCATTAGTTTGTTCAATTTGTTCAAGCCAATTTTATTCTAGGAAAATTCCAGCAATATGCTATGGCTTTGAAGGTTCAAAATGTCTTAGTGAAAGACATCTTATGGACCGAAACCATGGAAGAGATGGGGAAGGCTTTCAAGTAAACTAATCTCCTTAGTGAACTTTCTAAAACTTCACTCTAACTAGGCTCATTTTCTTTCATGTATTGAACTGAAATTTTCCAGCTTCTTGTGCCTTCAAGATGTCGAAATTCTTAGCCAATATTCCCTCCCAAATGCTGCCAGAAAATGGTCCTTTTGATCAGCTTGAAACCTGAAAATTTCTGGCCATTTTCGGACTGCACAAAAGCTGTGCAAAACCAGAAAATTTTCTGGGCAAAATCGCAGCATAGGTGAGTTCAAACCAAGCTGTTTTCTTTCAGTTTTTGTTCAGCTCCTTAGCCACGTTTTTCCTCCATGAAGAAGGCTGGAAACCAGCCCTTAAAGACCTCTGAATACACCCTCAAACCCTCTGCAAACTAATTGAACAATGGCAGAAAAATCTGCCCAGAATTTTCTTTCAAGCTTGCGAAATCACTGAACACAATTTCCAGCTTTTTTCTCCTTCAGCCTTGTCCGAAACCTTCACCATTTTTCTGCACAAACTTCTCTTGAATTGCCATGAACTGAGCTCCATTGTCTTCCCCAAGCTCCTACATTAAATTCAGACATGGCTGCCCAAAAATCTTTCCAAAAAAATTACTGCAATCATGCTTGATTAGTTACCAAAATTCCAGCCACCATAATTTAACAACTTTCCATAAAATATCCCTTAAACAACCAGACCTTCCCTTCACCATTATACTCCTTATTTTCAGCCACCCTTAGCTCCTTCAACCAGCTTTCATCCAGCTGAAACTCTGCACAGAAATTTGGCCATGGCAACTTCCCAAAAGCTCTCCAACAATCAAAGATATTCTTGTTTCCAAATTTGCTTCCCAAAAATATTCTTCAAAAATTTCAACAACTAGCCATTCCTTTTCCCTTTCAAACCAAAAAATCATCTACCAAACCCTACAAACAATTCAGCCAGCCCTAAACCTACAGAAATTCGGCCAGCCTTGAACAAAACCTATCCATTCTCTTCAACCTTCAAGCACACATAGAACACCAAGAATACCTACTCATTTCTTTTATCTAATACTTCTCCAAATCACTCCAAACTTCTTCTAAAAAAATTCTAGATTTCATCTATTCACTGCTGTGAGCCCATCCTCACCATTTTTAACATCAAACTCCCAAATCCAACTTGCTCTTTTGGATAAAAAACCAGAAGTTTTGTGAAGGCTCAAGAACACCTTCAAGGTAGGGTTGTTCTAACAACTTTATCTTCTCTAATCTTGATCTCTAATGAATATATATATATATATATATATATATGTATGAATAAACATGCTAATGGTCTCTCTCTCTCTCTCTCTCTCTTGGCCGAATGGCTTCTTCTCCAATGGCCATGCTTTCTCCATCTTCCTTGGACGAATCTAGTCATCTAGGAGTTGAGATTCATTCAAAACTCCTTCTAGGTTTTCATCAATCAAGTAAGTTTTTAACCTTCTTTTAAATTCTAGATTCATGTCTCTAAGATGATGTTGATAGAAGATGAATCATGAACGGGATTTGAGTATATATTGTTGTGATGAGTTGAGAGTGAAGCATGAGTATATGATGGAGATGGGATTTATGCATGAAGGGATTATCTTGGTTGATTGTATGATGTTTTGAGGTTTAATGCATGTCCCCATGATTAAGTATGCTAGAGATTATGTCATCTATGATGAATAGGATTTATGTTCTTGTGTAATTATTAAAGCCATGGTTTTATTTATGCTAGTAAAGGCTAGATCATACCTTAGTAAATTTAGATCTATGCTTATATGCATGATTTAGATGATTTGATGAATTGAAGGGTTGTAAATGTTCATGATTATGGTTAGCAATAGAACTATGATCGTGACCTAGTTGTCCCTAAGCTAAATTTTATTTCATGAATAAAATACTTCATAATATGATTTTGCTAGTAATTTCGAAAAACCCTAGGAGGGGTAAATTTGGATTATTATATATAATGAGGATATTTTAGTCAAATAAATAATAGCTTTTGCTAGAAAAATAATATATATATATATATATATATATACGTAGATATTGTATAAAATAATGAAGTCAACTAAAGCCTTTTATGGAAATAATCATAATTAGTAAAATATTTATTACTAAAATTTTAATTATTATCTTTTGATCAAAACCCATTAAAAATTTAATAATTATTTTTCAAGCAAGACTCTTTAAATTTATTTTTAACTAATTTTAGTTATCAATTATTTTCTAACAACTAAATTATTAATAAATCATTATTTTGCCTAATACCATCTAGGACTCTTTATCAAATAAACTCTAAATTTTTCTTAGCAAGATTTAAACCATCAACTTATTAGTACTTATTTCTCAAAACATTAATTATTTTAAATATCAAATTAGGCTTAGCGTATAAACCTATTTATTTAATGTTTGGCCTTAAAGCTTGGGACACTAGGATCATGGTAGAAGTGAGTTGAGTTGTTTTAATTTGAGAAAGTGGATTTTGGCTTGAGTTTGATTGTGGTTTGTATTTGCCCATACGAGGTTAGGTCAGCTGTTGAAGAACTTTTTATTGTGAGCAAGAATCAGGTAAGCTACTGCATAAAACCTGATTGATGTAAAATGTTTATTATGACAAGCTAAATGTAGAGTGCATGGACACTCATTTCTATAAGGCAATTGAGGATTGACTCCTTTCTTATTTCAGTCAAACAAATTATTTGAAAATCCATAAGCAAATTTACTCAAACTCAAAACTCTTACCAAAACTGATTTTGACAAAGATTTTAGAGACCCTTAATTGCCAATTTCATGTGGAACTATGGTTTGTTCATTTTTCCAAGTGGGTTACATTATGTTAAGTACTCAATAAGGGTGGACTACTATGACTAATCTTTGAAGGGTTAGGGTGAGTCTCTCAGTAGGTGGCCACCTCTGAGGGGTGAGTCCTTCCCGGATAAGATGTCAGTCCAGTAGGTCGTGCCAGTCCGAGCTAGCAATTGTTTATTTTTCAGTCAAGTGGCTGTATTTTACCGGAATGGACACCCAGTTGTTATTTGGGTATAGAGAAGGAGGAGTATCTTGCCCGGTAGGCCGATTACCTACCTTTTGTCAGTCTGCACAAAGTGTGGCATTCTGACCGGTTATGGGGCCCAACGTGTGGTAACCCATGATCATTTCTTTTGAGTGGTTGATTTTATTGATTATGTATGGTTGGAAAAGCCAAAGCACCACTCTTGCTTTTGACTAATGTTTATTGCTTGCTAGTATTTCTCTTATAAAGGTTTTATACCTTGCATTCACGAACTATTTCCACTGGACACTCAAAGCACACACGGACTTACTAAGATTTCTGTCTCATCACCTTTCTACCATGATTTCAGGTCGATCCTGTTGTGGGGATGAGTAGCTAGTGTTATTTGTCTTGGAAGAGAATGTTGTCATTTATTTTTATGTATTTCTTTGGGGAGTTGAGAGTGGATAATTTTATTTATGGATTTGAATTTGGAAATTCATGGATTTATTCTTGGGTTTATTGTTGGGATGTAATAAATTTTAAATTAAAGTATTATTTTTATTCAACTTTTTTATTTGTGTAACCTAGTTATAAACACCCCTTATCCTTTGGACGGGGTGACATCCCCGGCTCTGGCGGGCCTAGGTAGCGGGGTGTTACAAGTATTATACTGAAATCAACGGCAATATTAGTTTTAGGTTTAGTAATTATATAGGAACAGAACAAGAGGATGAAGAGCAAGAATAGTAATAACATCCAGCATGCCTTATTCCATCTTAGTCATATAGACAGAAATAATTTAGAATCAATTTCTGAATTTAGAGCAAAAATAATATATTATGTAGAAACAACTGACAATAAGGACTTGTTTAAGTTGATAGACAGTTGGTGTTCACAAAATGAACAAATAATATATAGAAATGAATATAGACAATGGAAAAGAGACTTACCAGACATAGGAGATCCACAAGATGAATATAAAAAGAAAGGTGGATATACTTGAATCAGAAAAGCCAGAAACTTCAGAATCTGATACATGGTTCAGTAGAAACCAAATAATGGAACAATGTACGATTAAACAAGCATTAGTGAGCCTAGGACATTTAGAACTGACTTCTTTATATACCCCAGATAGGTTATATAAAGAAATCAAAACTAGTTATAAAAACCATAAAAATAAAGAACTTTTTCTTCTCTTAAAAGCCTAGATAAGGAAAATGATCAGACAAAGAGAAGTGGAAGAATTAGATATTTATTTAAAAAATGTCTATTCAGATGAAGATCCTTCAGATGACTAGAAAGTTTAATGCCATTAATCTTGAAGCCAAACTTCCTAAAAGGCAAACTATAGGAAGTGCAAGATATGATTTTGGTTTAGTCCAATTGGTAGTCATAAACCCATTATCTGAAATAGTAATAGATACTGGAATAACTGTAGATATGAAGAATGATGAATTTTTAATAATAGTTCCCAGATCATCACTCCATAAAAAAGGAATTTTATTGGCCAATACAATTGGAATAATAAATTCTGATTATAAAGACCAAATTAAAATTATTCTTAGGAATCGTAGGCTCATACTTATAACATTAGAAAAAGGTGAAAGGATAGTTCAAGGGATTTTTACCAAGTACTTAGTTACTGATGATGATAATCCCGTTAAAATCTGGACAAGAGGATTAGGTAGTACATCATGAATAAATGCGGTGTTCCAATTTATAGGGCTTTCTCACCAGAAGAAATCTTAGAATCAGTACTCAAAGATTATGACTGGCAACAACATTTTGAAGAAAAACCAGAATTAGATGAAGCTGATTGGTATCTTAGAGTGCAAGGTATTAGAGATGATTATCCTCGTAGAAATAAACAACAAAATCTGGATTCAATCTCTGAACCAATAATAGATTTAGCATCTAGTATCCAGAGTGACAATTCACGATTTAAAACATGGATAAATAGGATAGAGACTCCTTTAGTAGAAGAAAGCAAACATATAGATAACGCACAGCCTGAAAATTAGGTAAATATGAATCCTAGTACAAGTTAGACTAGTGTTGTAAGTGAGCTATCACCAAATTTATGATGTCCCTCAGTCAACTACATCTCAATTGCCCAAAAAAGAGCCATCTAAGATTATACATACAGTAGAAGAAGGATATAGGACTTATTATAGTAAAAAAGTAGGACTCCAACAACCCCCAGGAGTAATTTATAATTTACCACCTCAACATAAGGCAAGAAGTGAATTAACTATGACATCTTTTCACCCTCAGAACTGGGAAGATGTAATAGATAGATGGGAGGCTGATGCATTAAATGGATTACAGAGATGTAATTATCAGATGATAGCTGAAGAAGTAGTAAATTTCAGAGAAAACCTGTTAGGACCTATGAAAAACTATTTTATAGATTGGAGAACTAAGTATCCATATTCTTATCAAATGATACTTGAATTAGCTGAGAATCCTCAGAATGTAACCAGTCAAATTAGAAAAATAATCTTAGGATATGATCCTTATAGAGGACAAACAGAATTACAGGATCAAGCTATGAAAGATCTAGAACAGTTACAAATAGATAAAGATCTGCTAAACATACATACATTTAGCATAAAGTATTTACAGTTAGCCATGAAAACTGGAAGAAGTTGCGATTTAGAATTAAGTAATAAATATTTTGTTAAATTCCCAAATCCTTTAGGAAAAGTAGTTGCAGAAAAATGGTTTGAATCTTTAGGAAGACAATCTGTAGTATGAATTACTACTAGGATTCAATTCCTTTTTAATTATTTGAAAGAGCAATGCATGCAACATTAAATAAATAATCAGATAAAAAACTAAAATTACTGCAAAAGAGTAATAACTCCTATGTCATTTGATTCAAGAAAACTAGAAAAGACAAGGAAGTTAAAAGGAAGTAGGTATTATAGGAAAGGAAAACCCCCAATGAGAAACCAACTTAGAAGGTTTAAAACCTATAAACCTCCTAAAAAATGTAAATGTTATGTATGTGGGGAAATAGGACATTTTACGCACCAATGTAAAAATAAGAAAGTAAATAGGGAAATGTTAAATACCTACCAAACTTTAGATATAGACACAGATTATGACATTGTTTCATTAGAAGGTGATGAAGCTAATAATGATAGTGATATCATGAGTTATTGTAGTATATCTGACATGTTAGATAAACTTAAGGACTTTGAAGACCTTAATTTATTGAACATGAATGAAGATTGGAATTTAGATAATAACCCTATCTTCTTAAAGAATAGATATAATTTTGAATTCACTAAGTATAGACAATGTACTCATACTTGGCAAGATTTTACAAAATTTAAAGATAGATGTGAAATTTGCTTTAAATTCTTTGTAGAAAAACATATGACTTATTGTACAAAATGCAAAATAGCTGCATTTAGGTTTTGTACGAGTCAATATTTAGGATATGATATGGCTTCTCAAAAGGAACAAAAGACTGAAGGAGAAGAAACTCAAGATGTAAGTTACAAGTCTCAAGTAAATTTACATCTTAAAACCATAGGAATAATGCAAAAATACATAGGTAATCTAGAAGAAAGCCTTCGAGATTGTATATGTAAAGATAGAAAGAAAGACAGTAAGCAAAAGGGAATTGTTATTGAAGAACAAAATAGCTTTGAAACAATCCTTCAACCCTGCAAAAATGAGCAAAATTTAACATTAGGAAAATATAGGACAAATAATTTGCTCAATACTGTATGTGTTATAGAATTTCCTGATAAACTTATCCTTACCTTATCAGGAATAATAGATACTGGTGCCACAATGTGTCACATTTATAAGGACTTGGTGCTTGAAAAATATCTAAGAAAATTAGAAATGGGCTCAACTGTAATAGATATAGTAGGAAATACTAGAAAAATAGATGAAAGGTTGGTGGATTGCACCATTAAATTTAATAGTGAAAAATACGTCGTACCAACAACATGGGCATCAATCATGAATTATCAATTAATAATAGGAATGAATTTCATCAAAAATCTCCATGGTGGAATGATAGTAGAAGGTAATAGGGTAACCTTTTTCAAAAAAGCAGACACCATACTAAGCTCACCTTTAAATAGAGAACTTAATGTGTTACCCAATAGCCAGTCATTAGAAGTAGAAATATTACAGGAAAATATAGAAACCCTGAAATAGAGACATTTGAAAATTTTGATTTTTCGGAATTAGAATATTCAAATGAAATAAATTTTAATTTAGGAGAAATAGCTAGTGAGAAACAAGATATAGATATCTTGTTACAACAACTAGAAAAAATTAAGATTATAGGAGAAAATCCCTCAGAACACTGGCAGAAAAATAAAATAGTCTGCAAATTAGAGATAAGCTTATGAACTATAATCCTAGAGATTTAGAAGAAGCAAATATGCACACTAAGGAATTGCTAGGATTAGGAATAATCAAAAATAGTTATAGTTCTCATAGAACTCCTACTTTTATAGTAAGGAAACATAGTGAAATTGTTAGAGGAAAAAGTAGAATGGTTTATTATTATAAGCGACTGAATGATAATATAGTTGAAGATAGTTATATAATTCCTAACAATGAACTTTTGATATTAAGAGTAAAGGATAGTTTTATTTACTCAAAATTTGATCTTAAGTTAGGATTCTGGCAAATAGCAATGCATGAAGGTAGTATTCCACGGACAGCATTTACAGTCCCAAATGGTCATTATGAATGGTTAGTAATGCCTTTTGGATTAAAAAATACACCTTCTGTTTTCCAGAGAAAAATGGATAATATCTTCAAAGATATTCCATTTGTAGTATTTTATATAGATGACATACTAATATTTAGTAAAAGTAGAAAAGAACACATAAATCACTTAAAGAAATTTTTTGATTTATGTATTCAGCATGGTCTTATTCTCTCAGAGAAAAAACTGTCTTTGGGAAAATACCAAATAGAATTTTTAGGATTTATAATTGGTAAAGGACAGATGAAATTAATGGACCATATTGCCGAAACTATTTTAGAAAAGGAAATAGATTTTAATAACTTAAAATCTCTTCAATCTTTCTTAGGATTATTAAATTATTGTAGAACATATATCCCTAATTTTGGCAAATTAGTAGGACCTCTTTATGCCAAAACTAGATCCCATGGTCAAAGAAAATTTAATGACCAAGATTTTAAACTAGTGAAGAAAATAAAAGAAGTAATTCAAGCCTTACCACCTTTGGAACTACCACCTCCAGAAGCTTACATGATTGTAGAAGTAGATGCAAGCTTAAAAGGATGGGGAGGAGTTTTAAAATAGAAACCATTTAAGGACGATAAATGAAAAAATGAAAAAATTAGCAGTTACTGCAGTGGACTGTACAAAAGTAAAGTAACCACTACAGATGCTAAAATATTAGCTTGTATAATTGTTCTAAAGAAATTCTCAGTCTATTTGAGAAATCCTACAAAAGAATTTAGTTTAAGAACAGATTGCAAATCTATTGTTTCCTTTTATAATAAAATGTCACATTCAAAGTTATTTGTTAATAGATGGCTAATGTTTGTTGACTTTCTTGTAGGAAACGGGTTCAAAGTCTTTATAGAACACATAAATGCTAATCAGAATTTTTGGGCTGACCAACTCAGTAGATTGGTTTTAAGGCCCATTGTCTAAAATAGATTAGATCTAACCCAATAATAATAATAGTCAGAACTTAACTCTGAAAAGGCTATCGTACAATATCAAATAACTGTTCTGGGTACCATATTCAGTTATAGGAGCCCAAGTATAGTTTATGGCTTAGCCTACCATAAAATATAGTAGATCTTTAAAGGTCTAAAATACATAATTTAAACTGTTGTTCAAATTTTGCAGATGGATGCAGGATCGACATCATTACCTAAACCTGAGGTTTCTGAAATTAAATTTGGACCTTATTCTTTAAAGGTCTTACCTTAGAAATTTATACTAGATTTCCCTGTTTCTTTGGAACAACAAACTTTGTTAGATAATCTGTGAAAATTTCGCAACCACAAACAGTATGGTAGCATACTGAAAGCTTTGTCCGGACACCTTCATTATCTGAATAGTTCTTTGAGATTAAAAGACCAAGAGATTCATTATCTTAAAGACCAACTTGCCAGATCTTCTGAACCTTTTGAACCTGTATTTAAACCACAGACTCCCAAAACAGTCCTTGATCTTGAAAGACAGCTTAAAATGTTGAAAGTAAGTTTGAAAGGAAAAAAAAAAATGAGTGAAGATTTTGTTGAATTAATGAAAGAAATGAGGATCTACATGGAGGAAGAATTAAAACAGAAAGAGGAAATTTTTGAAAAATTCCCAAGAAAAATCCACGAGGTAAAATTGTAGATTTATAAATATGTTCTTGCAGAAAAAATTACTGAACAAATAGGAATCCAGGAGATGTTCAGAAATATCTGTGCAAGACCACTTCAGCAATATGAAGGATTAAGTTTCAACATTATCAGTTACACTTCTGCTGACAAAGAAAATAGTTTCACTTTTATCAGAGCAATTATCAATCTTCAGAAATGGATAGATAAAACTGTTCTGGGTTTAGAATTGTCTGTGAACAAATTGATTGAATACGGAATGTTGTTTAAACTTTATATTCCTGAGAAGAATTATCCAAAACTGCAGATCATGATTGTGGACAGGCAGCTATTCCATTGTTGTGATCATATGATGGAATCAGATCTGTGCAGAGACGGCTATTTAAGACTTGTTTTACATGTTATTCCTCCTCTTTTTAGCCCTAATTATCCAGATGATTGCAGGATTGAGGTTTTAATCTCAAGATTTCCAAGGGCTAAGCCAAATCCTGTTTATGAACATAGAAACTTAATTATTGTCCCTGATAAGGAAGTTTATGTTGCAGATCAGATCTATAACTACTGGGCAGCCAGTTTAACATACATAGCCAAATATTCTTTTGGAGTTTATCATAGACTTCTTGCTAAATCCAGAAATATGAAGATTTTTGCAAATGATATCTTCCCTAGAAATTTATATGTTCCGTATCAAAATCTGTTCAATCAAGACCCTACTTTGACAGAATTTTACAGAATAATCAAAATCAGAACCAGTACAACTATGCAAGGTGAAACAATACATTATGAATATGACCCTCCTTTTGGCGGAGAAGAAAGAATCGAAGATAAAGATCTTGATAATTTGATGGAGGTATAAGATTTTATGTCTGGTCTTTTGTGAATCCCACTTTACTCACTACTTTTCATTTGAAAAGAAAAACTGTTGGGACGCGTCTTTCATAAAGTGAGTGGAATTGTGTCCCCACCACTTTAAATAGCTTTAGCTTTCCTGAAAAGCCACTTGTCTCTCAGCTTTTCGAAGAGTCATTTTACTATTTCAGCTTTAGCTTTTCCGAAGAGCTACTTGTCTCTCGGCTTTTCGAAGGGTCATTTTACTATTGTAGCTTTAGCTTTCTCGAAGAGGCACTTGTCTTTTGGCTTTTCGAAGAGGCAAGTAAAAATGGTTATAAATAGCCATTTCTTCTCTCACTAAGTACAACTCCTTAGTCGAGAGATTCTGCAAAACTTGTAAACTTGTGTGTGTGAGAGTTTAAGAAGAGTTTAAGTGGTAGATAAAGTAAGTAGATTCTGTGCTCTCTCCTTGACAGCTAGCTTTTGGTGGAGTAAGTGGCTTCCTTGAATGGTATCAGAGCCTATCTTACGCCAGGCACGTTTCGGGTTCTACTCTTGCTGAGGCCAACGGGATAAAATCCTAAACTGGCAGGTTAGAGTTGTGTTGTGAAGCGTGGTGGACAAAGTAAGTAGATTCTAAGCTCTCTCCCTAACAGCTAGCTTTTGGTGGAGTAAATGGCTTCCTTGAGACAAAGTAAGTAGATTCTGAGCTCTCTCCCTGATAGCTAGCTTTTGGTGGAGTAAGTGGCTTCCTTGAATGGTATCAAAGCCTATCTTAAGCCCCACGTCTCGTGTTTGACTCTCGCTGAGGCCAACGGGATAAACTTCTAAACCGACAGGTCAAAGTTGTGTTGTAATGCATGGTGGACAATGTGTTCGACTCGAAATTCTTTTAAGGAGGGGATGATGTAATACCCTGTTTAAACCCTAACCTAGGTACTTAGGGAGTATGGGTTTGGTGGGGCATCTTGCATGTGCATATGAAAATTAATTTACCTTTACCTAAAAATAAAGTGGTTATATGTATATATGTGTGCATATTTGTTCATGTGTTTATTTGTGTTTTAGTTCGCTTATTGAATTTATGAAACCTTTTTGTTGGAAAGAGAAGTGATCCAAAAGTCTAGATTTTTATTGACATATAAAATGCTTACGTTGAGTGCGAAGAGAATTTGATTGCATGACATAAGCACAAGAGTGGTTGTAGTCTAGCGGTTTTTGGTTGGAGTGTAACTGTTGGAGACTCAAGATCGAATCCTAACTTTAGCACAAATTATTTCCTTTTCCATTTTCCTTCCTTTTCCACCTTAGCTGAAATTCTTCTTCCAAGTTACCACTTGGGTTTTCCTACTTATTTGGAGTTTTATTTTTCCTTGAATCTCTTAAAGGAATATATATATATGGATAGGAAATAAAATATTAATGTGGATATTGTTTAGATAAATAATTTTTTATAAAAGAACTTAGCGACACCAAGGAAATTAGAATATATATATATATATATATATATATAATTATCACCTAGAATTTAGTTTAAGGGGATAATAAAATAATTTTATCTATGCAGTGAAATTTAGTTTAGTTAAACTTCTTTTAATATTTATATAAAAAGAATTCCAGCCGCCAAGTTTTGGCAAAAAACTCTCCTAAAAATTTAGCTTAAAGGTAGAATTGGATTTAGTTATGTACTACAACTACAAAAAAAAGTATTCTAAATACTTTTAAGTATTTATCTAACTTGTCCTCTAGTTTTATAACGCTTGGATTTTGAGTATAAAAACTAACATAGATATATACTAAGATGCACTGCACAGGTTGGCCGGCTCTGCTTCCCATTGTGTCCTTCTTTCTACGGTTACTTCATTCCAAGAGTGTTTAAGCTCCACAGGAACACTAGATGATAGCTGGAAACCACATCCAAACCAGAATTTTCCTTCAATCAAACTCCCTTTCCTCTTCTTCTTCGGTATATCGATCTCCTACCTTCTGCCAGCTTCTCTGCAAAATCAGCCGACCGGAAATGCTTCACGCAGGCTGGAAACATTTTTCGTTTTTTCCCTCTACCACAGCCGTCAAAAAATATAGCCAAGTGAAGATGAGTTTCCAATTTCTCCAAAATCTAAAGGCTTATAATTCTTTACTTCATAAAATATCAACTGCCTTTATCACATGTTGATCTCGGTTGTACCACATCAGCAAAAAAACACTGTTGACACACACAAAGCAAGGCGCCATTCGGTTTTTTTTTTAGAGCTTCCAGCCGAGGATTTGAGAGCCACATCCACACCTGCAAGTTCAGCACGAAAACTCTAGCTAACTCCAACAATTTTAAGTCGTCATCCTAGGAGTTGTTTGTGCTCCATTTGAACACTTGTGTAAGCAGGAATCACCACAGCCTTATCATCTCTTGATCAACTAGAATTCTCCTTGTGTTAAATTTCATCGTCTCTCTACAACGGTTCGGCCAGCATGTATACACACCCACTCAGAAACAAGTGAAACCAAGACATACCTACTTGCACCAGAACAATAGACACACACAAAATACATATCGGTCATCAACCTATCATCTTCAACCTACTTAGCCGAGACTACCAGCTATAAACTAGAATTCCTTTTTCTCTCTTCATCCTCTCCATTCTTCCTACACTCTGCTTAGACCAAAACCTCTATACATCTGGACTTATAGCGCACACCTTCCTTGACTCCCATCTTTCGGCCTCACTAATCACTGAAAGAGGTTTCCACTTCTGAGGATCACAGCTTTTAGTTCGTCTACTCACTATTTTAGGTCTGGCTTTGCTGACTCTTCAGATCAGAGAACCTTCTCTTCGTAAGAGAGTGCCAGTTTCTAAGGTCAAAGGACAACACCATAAAATAAGAATAAACCTTATAGGCTGAGGAGGTAAGTCCTTGCATTAAAACATTTGGTTCTAAAGCAATGGATTGCAAGTCATTTGAGAAATGTTTGTTGGCTTAATGTTGTGGTTATTTGGAATGCAAGCTTGATTATTTTATGTTAATGGTTTTTATTGAAACAAGGGTTTAAACAAAAAACCAGCTTTTGTTTATAAAACAAATTTTACCACACTTCATTTGGAAACTATGCTTGCCTGACCAAAGTGTTGAGAATGTTTATATTGAGATTTTGTCATTGAACAATATAACGACACGTTGAGTACGCAATAAGAGTAGACTACTAAGACTAACATTTGAAAGGTGATATGGCCTAAATTTTCATATATTTTCCTAGTTATTTGAGTATATTTTGTGACACTTTTGATATATTAACTAGCCATATTCCTTTCTATTTAATATTTCATTTATAAAAATATTTTTTTGTGATTTTATATAAAAATAGGTGAAATTTGGAGCTAATTGGATAATTTTTCAGTTTAGACCCAGCACCAAGCCAAGAAGATGGACCTGGTGCTAAGTCAAGTTTGGAGAAAGTCCACGATAAAGTAGAAAAAAAATGAAAAAAAGAAGCAGAAACCAAAATTGGAAACAAGAAAAGAAATAGCAAGTGCTTGCGTGACTTCAAGAAAGAAAAGACACAGCTCAATGGCTCGTGGCTCAACCAAAAGACAAAAGCAAAAAGAAAAAGCACGGTGGGATATTGAACAAAAGAAACAACAACGCTAAAAAGGAAAAATACAAAAGAATACATCATAGGGGGATGTAATACATCATGGGGAGGATGAAAGAAAGGAAATCTAGGCAGCTTCAGTGGCTCGGTGGCTTAGGCGGCTTGTTAGCTCAGCTCGAGTGAGCTGATTTTAGTAAAAGAAGAAAGTAAATTGTAGTGGCTTAGGAGAGGCTCGATTAGGCTCTTGTGGCTCGGGTGAGCCGAATTCGAAGGAAAAGGAAAGAATGGCTAGGAGAACTCGACTCCAGGGGAAAAAAAATGAAAAGGTTTTGGCTTCAACAAATAATAGAAACTTCAGTGCAAAACGACAATATTCTTTCACAAATTAAATACTTCTTTATTTTTATTCGAAATTGTATTAGGAAATTACTTCTTCTCTGTTTTGAATTTTTAGGAAAGTTGTAAGCCTATAAATAAAGGCCAATTGTCTTAAAAATAGGTGTGCTCAATGTGGAGATTTAGAAATATATTTTAGAGTGCACCATTAGTATTTTCTCTAGAGAAATAATTCAAGGAGCATTGGTTTTGAAGAAGTTTTCATTGGAAATTGGAGGACTTGTCTATGGGTATTTATCTCTTTCCTTTGTTTTCTTTTTCTTAAACAATGATGAGTTTAATTCTTTAATTGTATTTAGATATTATTTTTGGATTTATGATTTTGAGTTAATTTAGTTCTTTGATTCATTAATTATTTTCCTTGGTATTTGATTACTTGTTTTATTACGAAGTTGATTAGTTGATTTTTGTTGTTAACTTGCTTAAAAAGGGCGATGATAATACTTTCAATTAATTAATTTCATATTTATTATCTCTTAATTTGTTTGAAAAGGGGGTTAATTGTTAAGAACTTGGGTAATCAAAGGTTGGTTGGTGATTGCTAGAATATGGATTCATTGACTAATTTCATGTTTTAAATCACATAGAATATATGGGTTTATATGAGAATTGATTTTAATGCATCTTTTGGATAAATTGGTTAAGACAGAATATGTTCACTAATTTAACAAGAAGACAGTGATTCCCTGGATTGCAATTGAAGTGGGTCTATTTTAAATCCTTCATATGACCAAGATGATAATTGATTATGATATTTGCTATATGATTTATTGCCATGTTTTCAAGAATATTTCTCTAATTACATATTCTTTCATCCTTGAGTTCTATATATGTTTCTTTATGTTTCTTTTCTCTTTATTATTTTATCATTTTATTTGGTTAGTTAAACAAAGAATGAAAAATGATTAGTGTGTACTTGTGCCTTTGAGGATCGATACTCGTTAATTCCCTATGTTATGCTTGCGATGACTATACTTCATCGCATATGTATTTTGACAATAATGTTTTAATTAAAACTTAGCTAATGGATAGATTTAAATTTAATGATTTTTATATACCCAAAATTTACGCATCAAAAGGTAAGGTAAGTCTCTCAGTAGGAGGCCACCTTTGAGAGATGAGCTCTACTTGGAAAAGATGACAGTCCGTGTAGGTCAAGCCTATCCAAGCTTACATTGTAGTCTAAGTGGGCTGCTATTCAGAGTTGGATATCTGATAAGTTAGGGTAAGTGATAAAGGGGTTTCTTACCTAGTGGGCTGTGCACCTACTTCACTGTGATACAGGGTTTCACAGTGTTTGTCACAATGCAAGGTTTCATAGCAATGCTATGATGTAAGGTTTCATAGCAATTTATTTTTGAGTGGTTTTCATATGATATACGTTCTATTGTGATTTGACTTGCAATCATCTTTCAAGAAATATTTTCTAAGTGCATTCATGAAACTTATTTTGTATCCTACAAGACCATACATTGGACTTATTGAAATGTATTTCTCACACTCTTTTGATATCATATTTTAAAATCTACTAGCTTTGATAAGGTTGGGCACTATTAGAAGATAGCTACACTTAAATTGTTGATTCGGTTTTGTTTTAAGGGTTGTTCTACTTCATATGTTTCAAGAGACTTGCAGACAGTGTTTTCCCTTGTAATAAGATTTAATCTATTTTTTCGCTCATTTTTATTGTTTACCGCCTAATCCTTTGGATAGGGCACATCCCTGCCCTTTTGGGGTATAGGTATAGCAGGGTGTTATAGTTTTTATGTGAAGAAAATACAAAAAAAAAAAAAAAAGAGCCAGTGTAGGTTATGTTCAGTCAAAGTAAAAATGGAAAAAGAAAGCTGGAAATAGGTTGAAGAAAATATGTTGAACTGATTTTATTTCTCAATTTGTAGTCAGCCATTTGATATCTTTGCATGGTATTTCTCTGAATTTACTGAACCTAAATAAACTTGGAAGTGTTAGGAAGAGAAGAGAGTTGATTTTCTGGAATTTTAAATACAAAAGATTGCATGAGAATAAAAAGAACCAAAGTTGTTCATGGAAAATGTTGTTTTGCCATGTTAAATTTTATGCTTCATTTGGACGTTTTTCAGAGACCTAGGCTGAAGGGATGATTGAATCAAAGTTATACAAGTCCTAAAGAAGGATTAGGAAGGTTTAGATGGTATAAGTTATGTTGAAGAGTTGGGAGATATGGCTTGTGAAAATTTTGAATACAATCAGGAAATTCTGCTTTAACTATATAGTGACCATGTCTGTTTGTGCATAAAACTGTACAAAATGGATATGTTTTCTGGAACTCTAGGAGCCGAACTCTGTGGATATTTGTCCTACGAATGCTTTGGGACCAATTCGACCTAATTGAGAGCTGTGAATAAAAAGTTATGAAGGAAATACTGAACACCACCATTGCTTGAATTCTGGTTGCTTAGTGAAAGTGTTCAAACTGTTTTTATCTTTTTTGCTCCAAGAACCGATTGTGAACCTTAGGAAGTTGAATTTACTTCACACCATTGATGTTAGAAATATAAAGATATAAGTTTTATATGGTATTTGCAGCTGGCTTAGTCTCGGCAAAACGAAAACTTGTAGATAGCCTAAGTAGTCGTAGTAAGAGAATAGGTTTAATTTGTCATTCTTTTATTATGTAGTTAGGTTAGATGCTTTGTGCACCTTGGATGATATACTGTATTTTTGTAGGTGACTTGACTACAAGGAGCTACAAACCTTTTGGAGTACACTTCCAAATACACCGTGAGTCCTAGTTATTTCAAAGACGTATTTTTGCAAGTAGTTTTTGAAATAAATAGAAAAGTTTGGTTTCAAAGTTTGCATTCTTTACCTTTTGAAAGCCTAATGACTACAAGGCAGGAATGATATGAATTTGTTATTTCAAAGTTGAACTTCCCATCTCAATGCTTGTTAAGCTATTTCAGCTCATTTCGAAAATTTCATGATTTTCTAAAGGTTTTTCTAAAACAGTATACCCCCTTTTCTCACTCAAGAAATCTATCAGCTTTTAAAACACCTAATGCACCCTATAAGATGCATTTTACCTTTTTCCACCCAATAATCAATGGAACTAAGAAAAAAGATTCAAAAGCTGCATGCAAGTCCCGAAAATGAAGTTTTCATTGGATTATGCTCGGAAATAAGTATGTGTAGCAATAAAGATGTTGAGTACTTAGTGGAGGTTTTTTTTTTTTTTTTCTCTATACTAGCTCACATTAAAGATAGATGGCTCAAAGTAACCTAGTCTAGTTCTGGGATTCATCTTACTCCAAACGACATGATAGGTTACTGAAATTAGCCATCATTGGCTAGCCATTTTTCGCCCAACAATTGCCTAATGTGATACTTAGGTAGTTCATGGTTTGTTGAGCAAAGACACTCAGTGTATTCAATCCCTTGCCGCCTCAATGGTGATTGATATCAAGATTGTTGGCCTTGCAATGGCAAGTAAAATATATTAAGGTAAGTTGTGTGAAAGCTCTTATAGTAATAGTAGGATACGGTTGACTGCAAGAATCGCACAGTAGATCATATTACTGAATGCGAAGCCCTTAATGGACTTTGCTCGTAGGTCGTCCTTTGATTATAAGAAAAGCCTGCTTTCTTGAACTACATGGCATGATTTGAAAATAAAAACACTGACAATAAAAATTTTGATTTCTTTGATTTCTTTAATAATGTCTAAGGCCAATTAAAGGATTTTGATTTCTTTTTATGTTAGTGCTAACACACAGTTTGCTCATGCATGTTTTGAATCAAACACCATGGCACACATGGGACACACTAAGTATTTCCACTCACACATTATTTTTTTCTTCTTTTTTTTTTCATGGACCAATTTTGAGGACTTCTGCTAGTGAGAGATGTTCACTTGTTGTGCCACCACTGGGATCTAGTTATGTATATAATGTTTTGGCTAGTCTATAAACCACTAATTTGGATGTAAATTTTGTATAGTTGTACTTT
Source organism: Voacanga thouarsii (assembly GCA_026120185.1). Lineage (NCBI taxonomy): Eukaryota > Viridiplantae > Streptophyta > Magnoliopsida > Gentianales > Apocynaceae > Voacanga > Voacanga thouarsii. The sequence goes on from JANUWF010000328.1 coordinate 2,401,203, forward strand.
GGTTATATAACATAGAGCAACTTTTGATGTAAATTATTTTGGAGTGAAATAGAATGACATCTTTCATTTTAAGTTAAAATCATTATAAAGACCCATTGTCTAGGAGATCAAACAGGGTGACATCCATGCATTATAGGTTTTATCACTTATAGGAATTAGAGGTGTTACACTACATTTGAGGAACTTGATTTTATGACATGGGTCATTAAAAATCAAAAGGTGAAAATTTGACTTTTTGACTCAATGAATCCATCACCTTTGGAATGATTTGTTCATCTTACTACACCAAAGAAATATGGGAGGCTGTATAAAAACCCTTTTCTGATAAATTTGACAAGACTAGTCTTTTTGAATTGAATAAAAATCATTCTCTATTAGAAAAGGTGGTAGACTATTATCGAAATATTATAATGAACTTTTTGCCATTTTTAGGAAATTGATCATAGGTCAAATTCTCAAGAAAGAACTATTGAAGGTATAAGCTAGTTGTGAAACCCCAGTTGAAACCAACCTTAGAGTAAGGGAAACTTAGAGTAAGGGCGTTGGGATGCATATCATATTTTATTACATGCTTAAATATATTTTTATATGATTTTTTGTGCTTTGGATTTGTGGTTTGTGGCCTAGATAGCTTATTTGTGCTTTTTGAGTAAGAAGGGTAAAATGGTAATTTTTTCTTGAGGTGAAAATAAGGAGATAGCTTGAGGATTAAATGGGAAAAATATTTTAGAGAGAAAATAAGAACAAAAGTTGTTGTGGTGTAGTGGTTAGAGCTTTGGAATTAACTCTTGAGGTCTTGGGTTAGAATTCCATCATTTAAGTTTTTGCATGATTGAATTTTATTTTTAGGTAGGGAGGATATTTTTGGCCTTGTATGCTTTAAGGAACAGTAGAGGGTGGTCCTAGGGGAGACGTGATAGAAGTATCCTAATCCTATTCTTGTGCCCTACAAAAATTTCTAAGGGAATTCACACCCTTCTTGATCCTTAGTTTTTCTTACTTCTCAATTCATTAAGTTGTTCAATTTATTCAAGCCAATTTTATTCCAGAAAAATTCCATCAAAGTGCTGTGGTTTTGAAGGTTCAAAATGTCTAAGTGTAAGACATCGTATAGACCGAAAATGGGTAGGAGAATTAATCTCCATGGTTGAACCTTCAAAACTCCACCCTAGCTATGTTCATTTTCTTCATGAAGTCATCTGGAATTTTTCCAGCTTCTTGTGCATTCAAAGTATCGAAAGTTTCAGCCATCATTCCCTCCCAAATGCTGCCAGAAAAATAGCCCTCTTGACCAGCTTAAAGTCTGAAATTTTATGGCCAAAATCGGACTGCACAAATGCTGTGCAAACCAGAAAATTTTCTGGGCAAATTCACAACTTTGGTAAGCCTAAACCAAGCTGTTTTCTTCCAGTTTTCACCCAGCATCTTAACCACGTTTTTCTTTCACAAAGAAGGCTGAAAATCAGCCTTGAAAGACCTCTGAATGTGTAAAATCCCAGTCAAAATCAACCTTAGAGTAAGGGGGTTGGGATGTATATCATATTTTATTGCATGTTTAAATACATTTGTATATGATTTTATGTGTATTGAATCTGTGTTTTATAGTCTAAGGGGCTTAATTATGATTATTGAGTGAGAAGAGCAAAATGGTAATTTTTGCTAGAAAAAGGGAGATAGCTTGAGGATTGAATAGGAAAATATTTCTAGGGGGGAAATAAGAATAAGAGTTGTTGTGGTTTAGTGGTTGGAACATTGGAATTAATTCTTGAGGTCTTGGGTTCAAATTCCATCATAGGAGCTTTAGCTTGGTTAAATTTTATTTTTACTTGGGAAGTATCATTTTCGGCCTTATGTGTTGGGAGTAGGGTAGAGATGTTGTCCTAAGAGAGACGTGATAGGAATATCCAAATCCTACTCCTTTGCTCTACACAAAATTCCTAAGGGGAATTCATTTCCTCTTAATCCTTAATTTTTCCTATTTGTCAACTCATTAGTTTGATCAAATTGTTCTAGCCATTTTCTTTCCAAAAAATTCCAGCAAGGTGCTGTAGCTTTGAAGGTTCAAAATGTCTTAGTAAAAGACATCTTATGGACCGAAGCAATGGAAGAAGGGGAAGGATTTCAAGTGAATTAAATTCTTCTAATGAACTTTCAAAAAATTCCCTCTAGCTAGGTTCATCTTCCTTCGTGGAATGAACTGAAATTTTCCAGCTTCTTGTGCCTTCAAGGTGTCGAAATTCTTAGCCATTATTCCATCCCAAATACTGCTAGAAAATGGCCTTATGGATCAGCTTGCAACCTGAATTTTTCTGGCCATTTTCGGACTGCACAAAGGTGGTGCAAAACCAGGAAAATTCCTGGGCAAATTCGCAGCTTTGGAGGTCCAAAACCAAGCTGTTTTCTTTCAGTTTTTGCTCAGCACCTTAGTCACGTTTTTCCTCTCTAAAGAAGGATGGAAACCAGCCTTGAAAGACCCCTGAAACCTCCTTCAAACTCTCTGCAAGTTGGCTGGAAAATGGCAGCCGAAAAACGTGACCCCAGAAATTCCAGCCTTGCGAAAATTCTGTGTAGTAATTTTCCAGCTTTGTTTCCTAATTCTACCCTAGCCGAAACGCCATCCTTCTTCTGCACAAACCACCCTTAAACCTCCAATAACTGAACTCCATTGCCCTCCCCAAGCTTCTGCACGAAAATCCCATCATGGCTTCCTAAAAGATTTCCAAAAAAATTCTGCAATCATGCCTTGATTTGGATACCAAAATTCCAGCCACCAGGATTTAACAACTTTCCATAAAATATACCTCAAACAACCAGACCTTCCCTTCACCATTACACTCATTATTTTCAGCCACCCTTAGCCTCCCTCAACCAGTATTCATCTAACCGAAACACTGCCCAACAGTTCGGCCTTGGCAGACTTCCAAAAGCTCTCCAATAATCAAAGATATTCTTGAATATTTAGTTTCCAAATTTGCTTCCCAAAAATATTCTTCAAGGATTTCAACAACTAGCCTTTCCTTTTCCCTTCCAAACCAGAAAATCAGCTACTAAAACCCTTCAAGCAGTCGGCCAGCCCTAATCCTTTAGAATTTCGGCAGTTGCAAATCAAAACCTCTCAATTCTCTTCAACATCAAGAACAGACAACACACCAAGAACACCTACTCCTTCCTTTCACCCAATACTCTCCCAAATCACTTCAAACTCCATCTAAAATTTCTAGATTGAACCTACTCACTACCATGAGTCCATCAATACCATTCTTAACATCAAACTCCAAAATCCAACTTGCTAGTTTGGATAAAAAACCAGAAATTTTTGAGAAGGCTCAAAAACACCTTCAAGGTAGGATTATTCTAACAACTTCATATTCTCCAATCTTGATCTCTAATGAATATATATATATGAATAAAAATACTAATGGACTCTCTCTCTCTCTCTCTCTCTCTCTCTCTCTCTCTCTCTTTCTTGTTCGAATGACTTCTTCACCAATGGCCATGCTTTCTTCATCTTCCTTGGACGAATTTAGACCTCTAGGAGTTAAGATCCATTCGAAACTCCTTCAAGGTATTCATCAATCAAGTAAGCCTTTTCAACCCTCCTTGTAAATTCTAGATTCATGTCTCTAGGACGTTATTGGTAGGAGATGGATTATGAATAGGATTTAAGTATGTGTTGTTGAGATTGAAGCATGAATATATGTATAAATATGAAGAAGGTGGGATTTATACATAAGTTGATTATCTTGGTTGAATGTATGGTGTTCTAAGGTTTGATGCATGTCTCCATGATCTAGTATGCCAAAGATTATGTAACCTTTGGTGAATAGGATTTATATTCTTGTGTGATTATTAAAGCCATGGTTATATTTATGCTAGAAAAGGTTAGATCATGTCTTGATATCATTAGATCTATGCTTATATGTATGATTTGGATAATTTGATGAATTAAAGGGTTATAAATGTTCATGATTATGGTTAGCAATAGAATTATGATCATGACCTAGTTGTCCCTAAGCTAAATTTTATTTCTTCAATAAAATATTTAATATTATGATTTTTGGCTAGTAATTTTGAAAAACCCTAGGAAGGGTAGATTAGGATTATTATATATAATAAGGATATTTTTGTCAAATAAATAATAGCTTTTGCTAGGAAAATAATATATATATATATATATATATTATTTAAAATAATGAAATCAATTAAAGCCTTTTTTAGGAATAATTATAGTTAGTAAAATATTTATTACTAAAAATTTAATTATTATCTTTTAATCAAAACCCATTAAAGAATTATTTATTTTTCAAGCAAGATTCATTAAATTTATTTTCAACTAATTTTAGTTATCAATTAATTTCTAACAACTAAATTATTAATAAATCATTATTTTACCTAATACCACCTAGGACTCTACATCAGATAAACTCTAAATTTTTCTTAGCAAGATTTAAACCTTCAACTTATCAATACTTATTTCCCAAAACACTAATTATTTTAAATATTAAATTAGCCTTGGCTTATAAACCTTTTCATTTATTATTTGGACTTAAAGCTTGGGACACTAGGATTGTGGTAGTAGTGAGTTGGGTCAGTTTTAAATTGAGGAAGCAAAATTTGGCTTGAGTTTGACTGTGGTTTGTATTTACTCCATGCAGGGCTAGGTCAGCTGTTGGAGACCTTTTGTTGTGAGCAAGAATCAGGTAAGCTCCTGCATAAAACCTGTTTGATGAAAAATAATTTTTTTTATGACAAGCCAAATATAGAGTGCATGGTCAGTCATTTCTGTAAAGGCAATTAAGGAATGTTTCCATTCTCATTTCAGACAAATAAATTATTTGTAAATCAAGGGGCGGTTTTACTCAAAACCTAAAACTCTTTCTAAAACCACAAACTTTGGAAAACCTTAATTACCATTTTCAAGTGGAACTATGTTTTGTTCATTTTTCCCAGGTGGGATATGTTACGTTGAGTACTCAATAAGGGTAGGCTAGTAGTACTAGTTTTGAAGAGTAAGAGTGAGTCTTCTGGCAATAGGTCACCTCCAGAAGATAAGCTCAACTTAGAGAAATGTCAGTACTACTTAGTCATGCCGGTTCGAGCTATCAGTTTTTATTTCAGTCAAGTGACTGTGTTATGCCGGAATGGACACCCGGTTGTTGTTTAGGTATAGAGAAGGAGGGGTATCTTATCCAGTAGGCTGATCACCTACCTTTTGTCAGTCTGCACAAAGTGTGGCATTCTGTGTAACATCCCACTACTACGTACCCTAAAAGGGCGGGGATGTCGCCCCGTCCCGGAGGACAAAGGGTCTTTAAAATGAGGTATAAAATATAAAGATAAACTCCAAAATGATCAACTTAGATAACTAGAGGAAACTCTTATTACATCAGGCTCAAAATAGAGCAATAAGAAATAAACAAATATCATTCAGAAGCTTACACAACAACTGGCTCCTAGAACAAAATGGGGAAAAAAAACAAAAGCTTCAACTATCACATGCCTCGCTTGCTCATCATAGTCTATCTCCTGAAAATATGATATAAAACAGTGTGAGATTAAATCTCAATAAGTCCTGTGTGTGCACATGGTATTTTAAACAGTTCTTGTATGCATAGAGAAAAATATTTGCAGAAATATTTGGCAAGTCATAAATAATTTCCCTTTTGCAAGGAGTGGGTTTTTCACATGATTGCACTTTATACAAAACAAATCCACCACTCGAATCAAGGTCATGTCACCACACGTTGGGCTTCATGAGGACAAGGCACCACACTTTTGTGCACCTTGCCAGGACCAGATTGCCACACATTGGGCATTCTAATCAAGGTGAGTGTACAGCTCACCGGGTGAGATACTCCTCCTTCTCTACACCCAACAAAACCATCCGGGTGTCCACGCCGGGAAAATAAATAATACCTTACCGGGTACAAATACTAGCTCGGACCGGCCTGACCAACCAATACTATCGCCTCTTCAAGCCGAGCTTATCTTCTGGAGATGGCCTCCTACCAGAAGACTTACTCTAGCCCTCCAAGACTAGTATTGTTAGCCTACCCTTATTGAGTACTCAACGAACATATCCGTCAATTCCTAATTCAAAATTTCCATACCTTGGCTTTGTACAACGTGGTTTTCTTTAAAAGAGTTTTCTAAAAATTTAGAAGAAAGAATAGTCCTCTTGATAAAATCATTAGCTTGACAAAACCGTTTAAAGAATAAATATCCACATTTACAACCCAAGTAAACATAGTTTAACAATAGCTTCACAAAGCTTTACAACATAGACTTCCATCACAACATTTAACAAAAGAGTTTATGCAAAAACTTACTTGATATGCCTCAGACAAATGAGATAAAATCACAGATTGCTTTCCTCAATTATCCTCCTGATCTAAAACCATATAATATCACGATCAAGGTCTCAATCGATTCGAACATGCTCTAAACTCATTTATTCCCATAACAATTCACAATCCACTATCTAATTCCAAATAAATTATCTAAACCCCATGGTTCATATACTATGACCATATATTCATTAAAGACATGATTATTATATCGAAAAGGCTTAACTTGACCATCACAATTCATCTCCACCATTACCATAATAAAACATGGCATAGCTATCCATCGAGTAGGCTTAGTTAATTACTCGACTCAAACTACCCATTCATCATGCTATTGGACATCATCAACCATATTAAAATTTAATTTCGACATCAAGGGTAAGTATCCTCTTACCTTGCAACAACCGGGTTAGCAAGATCTCGATGCTCCTATGGTGATTGTCATAAGTTCGTTTGATTAGAAGAGAAAAGTTGCCTTCTTTCCTTCCTTTTGACTGAAAATAAGTAAAATGGATGAAATCAGCCTTTAGGTGGCGTGATTCAAGGGAAGAAAAGGAGAAGAATTGATAGAAGAAAGGAATCAAGAGGTTGAGATGGTTTTTACTTACCTTAGAGGGTGATCGGTTTCTTGCTAGGAGTTGTTCTTGTGATTTTCGAAAATTGTAGAGAGGTTCTTGATGGAATTTTTCGTGCAGAATGGAGAGGGTAGTCGACTATTGTGTTTTAGGGTTAGAGAAGATTGGTTGAGGGTTAGATAGTGGTGTTTAGAAAGACTCCTAATGGCTTTAGGTTTCTTGGATAGTAAGGGCGAAAATTGCAGCTTGTTGTGCACCTTGTTGCTGCCGACATTGGGAGGGTTTAGGAGGAGGAAATATTCTGCAATTTGCTCCCTTATGCTGGCCGAAATATTGACCAAGAAAAGGGCTGAATGTGTTCAGAGTTTTTGGCCAAAACAAGGAAGAGTTTGAGTAGGTTTTGGGAGCTAAAATTCTGTGTAAGAATGCCTTATGTGCTGTGCGAAATTACTGAACAAAAAAGGGAAGAAATTCTGGGCTGTTTCGGTTGTTGTTCTGCCGCAAACCAGAGAGGAAAAGTGAGGGGTTTAGGTGCTGGAAATTGGCTTAATCAACAGAGAGTTTTGGTGTGCTTTGGAGTGTAGAGTTTCGTGTGTTAGAGAATGCAAAGCTAGCCGAAATTTCTTGTACAAAGCTAGCCGAATTTCTAGTTCATAAGCTGGCCGAAATTCTGGAATTTTAGTGAGTAAAATCTGGTTTTTGTGTGGTGAAGATAATTTGAATTGATAAGAAGTATTCTAGGTATTTTGAGCTAGGGTTTGAAGTGTTGGACTGCACTTAGAAGTGCTGGAATTCAGACAGCTTGTGCTAGCACAAGACTGCCGAAATTCTGCTAGGAAAGGAAAAAAAAAAAAAAACCTAGTTGAAGTAGGATTGAAATAAAGTCTGATTTGCTAAAGGATTTTGGATAAGATTTCCTAGTATTAGAAGAGTTTGAGTTGAGCTAAAATTCCCTCAAAAAGTTGCGACACTAGCTGGAAAATTTTTCAGATTTTTAGCTAAGATTCTAGGGTCAAAATCAACAAGGTTTCCAACTAGGAGAATAACTCTTTAATTCTAACTATCCCTTACAAAATCTAATAAGTTAAAATCAAGCTGGAATTTTAATTTTTCAACTAGGGTTTTTCAAAATTCCAAGAGAACAAAAGCTGAAAATAAAGATGCTCTTTATTCACATAAAAAATCCTTGAATTTAGGAAATAACTATAGAGACTTATTTCGTTAGAGCAATGGCGTTGAAATTTCTCTACGATGGCTAGGTCTTTTTCGGCCAAGACGTGAAGAAGTCTAGGGAGAAGAATTTTCAAAAAAGCTAAGATTCGTAAGAAGTAAAATTCGAACTCAGGTCACCAAGGGAAATTACCAACCTCCCCGCTATTCCAAATCAACTCCAATACTAATATTTCTCTAAGAAATTCTTTCCGCCCTAATTCTCATCCTTCCATCTCCTCGACTAAACTTCACTTAACCAACTCTTAAACAACACAATTATTTCTCACCAATTAATTCAAATGCAAGAGCAACCTTGAAAATCACATGCACCCATACTTTTTAAGGTAGCACGTGAAATGCGAAATGCTATACAATGCATGACTTTTTTCCCCATAGTCAAAGGTGGTTTTAGGCAAGGTATTACATTCTGACCGACAGTATGCACAAAATGTGGCATACTGACCATGTGGACATGGGGCCCGACGTGTGGTAACCCATGACCACCCTTTTTGAGTAGTTGATTTTATTGCACCTGTATGGTTTGAAAGCCAAAACGACATTCTTGTTTTTGAACATCATTCATTGCTTGCCAGTATTTCTTTTGTCAGTCTGCACAAAGTGTGGCATTTTGACCGTTGTATAGTTAAAGGGCCCAACGTGTGGTAACCCATGACCCCCTTTTGAGCGGTTGATTTTATTATGCACTAGTATGGTTTCAAAAAGAGGAAAACACCACTCTTGCTTTTGACTAATGTTTATTGCTTACTAATATTTCTCTTATAAAGATTTCACACTTTGCATCCACGAACTGTTTTCACTGAACACCTAAAGCACACATAGACTTACTAAGATTTCTGTCTCATCACCTTTTTACCATGATTTCAGGTCGATCCTGCTGTGGGGATGAGTAGCTAGTGTTATCTGCCTTGGAAGAGAATGTTTTCATTTATTTATTTATTTATTTTTATGTATTGCTTTGGGGAGTTGAGAGTGGATAATTTTGTTTATGGATTTATTCTTAGCATGTAATAAATTTTAAGTTAAAGTATTATTTTTATTCCGCTAATTTATTCATGTGACCTACTTATAAAGACCCCTTGTCCTTTGGACGGGGCGACATCCCCGGCCCCGGGCAAGCCTAGGTAGCGGGGTGTTACAGAATACCCCTTCAAATCTTCTGTAAGTTGGCTGGAAAATTGCAGCAAAAGCTACCTAGAAATTTCCAGCAACTAGCGAAAAACCTGTACAGGAATTTTTCTAGCTTTCTTCCTTCTCCAACCCTGACCAAAATTTCACCATTTTTCCTGTTCAAAATTCTCTTGAACAGCCATGAACTGAGCTCCATTATCTTCCACAACCTTCTGCTCGAAAAACCTGTCCATGGCTGCCCTAAAATATCTCCAACAATTACTCTAATCAAGCCATTGATTGAAGACCAAAATTTCAGCAAATATGTTTAGTAAACTTCCATAAAACATCCCTTAAATAACCGAACATTCCTTCACCATTGTATTCCCTCTTTTCAGCCACCATTAAGCCCCTTCAAACAGCTTTCATCCAGCAAAAACTCTGATCAAACCAGCCGGCCATTAGAGCTTCCAAAAGCTCTCCTCCATTGAAGATCTTCTTACCATATTTTGTTTCTTAAATTGATTCCCTAAAACATTCTTTTAAGATTTCAAAAAACCAGCCTTTCCTTTTCCTCTCAAACTAGAAAATTCAATTGCCAAAACCTCTCAAACAATTCGGCCACTCCTTCCTACACAGAATTTTGGTCGGCCTCTCCCTATTCTCTCCATTCTATTCAACCTTCAAGAACAGTAAGAACGCCTACTCACCTTCTCTCGCCTAAGGCCACCAAAACCACTTCAATCTTCTCCAAAAAAAAATTCCAGATTGCACCTACTCACTTCTGGGAATCCATTCATACCACTTTTAACATCAAACTCCAAAATCCAACTCTCTCTTTTGGATCAAAAACTATTATCTTTGTGAAGGCTCAAGAACACCTTCAAGGTAAGTATGTTCAATCAACTTCATCTTCAACCTCTAATGAATATATATGTGTATAATCATACTAATGGACTCTTTCTCTCTCTCTCTCTCTCTCTCTCTCTCTCTCTCTCTCTCTCTCTCTCTCTCTCTCTCTCTCTCTCTCTCTCTCTCCCTCTTGGCCAAATGGTGACTTCAACCATGGCCATGTTTTCTTCATCTCTCTTGGGCGGATCTAGTCTCCTAGGAGTTAGGATCCATTCAAAACTACTCCAAGGTACTCATCAACCAAGTAAGCCTCTTCAACCCTCTCTTTAAATTCTAGATTCATGTCTCTAGATTGATATTGGAAGGAGATGGATTATGATTGGGGCTTGAGCATGTGCTGTTGTGATGAGTTGAGATTGAAGCATGAATAAATGTGTGTATATGATGGAGATGGGATTTATGCATGAGTTGATTGTCTTGGTTGATTGTATGGTGTTTTTAGGGTTTAATGCATGTCTCCATGCCGTGAGTGGTATATGTGATCAAGCATGTTAGAGATTATGTCACTTTTGGTGAATATGATTTATGTTCATTGTTAAAGCCATGATTATGTTTATACTAGTAGAGGTTGGATCATCTCTTGGTAAATTTAGATCTATGCCTTTATTCATGATTTGGATAATTTGATGAATTGAAGTTGAGTGTATATTCATGATTATGGTTAGCAATAGAAATATGATCATAATCTAGTTGTCCCTAAACTAATTTTATTTCATCAATAAAATGATTAATATTATAATTTTTGCTAGTATATTTCGAAAACCCCTAGGAAGGGTGGATTTGGATTATTATATATAAAATAAGGATATTTTAGTCAAATAAATGATAGCTTTTATTAAAGAAATAAAATATATATATATATTATATATAATAATAATATTAAATAAAGCCTTTTATATAAATAATCATAATAAGTAAAATATTAATTTTGTAAATCTTGTATTCATAAATACTATTAAATTTTATTTATTATCTTTCAATCAAGACCCATTAAAATTTATTTTCAACTAATTTTAGTTATCTATTATTTTCTAACAATTAATTATTAATAAATCATTATTTTACCTACCTGGGACTTTTCATCAAATAAACTCTAATTTATTCTTAGCAAGATTTAAACCTTC